>OY856308.1:21226884-22623134 GCA_963693445.1 Agonopterix heracliana | reverse complement strand
TTAAAATGGTCTTACGTGATAACTTTTTGGCCGAATATACCCGAGTTTGGGCTCGTTGTATAGGTCTTCGCACGATCTATCTTTTGGGACAGTTTGGTACATTTTGGTACATTTAGTATGTTCATCAGATAGGTCTGCACGGTCTTGACATAATGCAAAAAACCCCGTCCCGATCGGAGCTTTGGTTCAAAAGATATGAATTTCGCAAGTTTTTCAAGATGGCGGATGTATGGCGATGAAATCTTTAAAATGCTCGTACATGCTAAGTTATTGGTCGAATTTACCCGAGTTTGGGCTCGTTTTAAAGGTCTTCACATAATCTATCTTTTGGGAGAGTTTGGTACAATTTTGGTACAGTTTGGTACATTTAGTACATTTTGGTAGATTTATTACATTTTGGCACATTTAGTGAATTTTGGTACATTAAGTACATTTTTGGTACATTGGGTACAGTTTTGGTACATTTGGTATGTTCAACAGAGAGGTCTGCACGCGCTTGAACTAATGCAAAAAACCCCGTCCCGGTCAGAGCTTTGGTTCCAAAGATATGAATATTTTAAATTTTTCAAGATGGCGGAATGTATGGCGATGAAATCTTTAAAATGCTCCTACATGCTAGGTTTTTAATCGAATATACCCGAGTTTGGGCTCATTTTAAAGGTCTTCACACAACCTATCTTTTGGTCACATAATATCGCACATATAGTAAATTTTGGTACATTTGGTAAATTTTGGTAAATTTTCATACATTTAGAATGAAACTATGCAATGAATTCAGTATTACACCTTTTATGACACTATATATTTCACTATGTATGGCGCTATGTATGGGAAGCTGAACGGTAAGAGATACGAAGAAATGGACATCATTTTTGAAGTCTCGTGTTCCACCTCTGGTGGAATGATCGAATTTGCGAAATGACATACCTTTTTTTTTTTTTTTCATTTTGACCAACTTTTACAAATTTGTAATTGTAAAAGTTTTGAAAAAATATCAAAATCTAACTTCGAAACGGAAAGAGATAGAGAGAAATGGACTTCATTTTTGAAGTCTCGTGTTCCACCTTCGGTGGAATGATCGAATTTGCGAAATGACATACCATTTTTTTTTTTTTTCATTTTGACCAACTTTTACATAAAAATGACTTTGAAAAAAATCGAACCCAGCTCTAAAATCTTTATTATTGGTCGTAGAGTCAAAAAATTGGTATCGTTCAACGCGCAATAAAAATTTCTTTTGGATGATCTATATTCCAAGTCCATAGACTCATAAAAAACTCATACAATTTGAAAAAACCATGAAAAATTCAAACTTTTGTATGGGAGGTACCCGAAATAGTGCCGATAGACCCCCCAATGGGGGGTCCACAAGGAAGATCGTCTCGAAAAACTCCCCAATCCAAAATTTGGAAGCGATATACCGAAGCGAGACACTATAACCTAACCTAACCTGTTTATTAAAAGAAAAACCAGTTTTTTTTTTCTTTTTTCTCTATAATTTAAAACAAAACCTAACCTAACCTAACCTAACCTAACCTCTAACCAAACCTAACCTAACCTAACCTAACCTAACCTAACCTAACTTTTTTTTTGTAAACATTTTTTTTTTAGTTCACTATATAAACAGTAGCGATTCGGTTCTGGCACTCGCCGGCCGCTGCCGCGGCACGCTCGCTGCGCTCGCTCGGCTCGTGCGCTGTGGTCGCAAGAAACCTAACCCGCTCGTCGCTTCGCTCCTCGCTAACCCAACCAACTGCATTTTGCTCTAACATGCTAAGTTTTTGGTCGAATTTACCAGAGTATGAGCCCGTTTTTGAAAAAAAACCATTTCGGGGGCAGGAATTGCGGGAGGAGGGGGAGGTTTTGGGGGAAGGTAGGCCTAAACGCGCTTGAACTAATGCAAAAAACCCCGTCTTGATCGGAGCTTTGGTTCAAAAGATATGAAGTATTTAAGTTTTTCAAAATTTTTTCAAGATGGCGGAATGTATGGCGACGAAATCTTTAAAATGGTCTTACGTGATAACTTTTTGGCCGAATATACCCGAGTTTGGGCTCGTTGTATAGGTCTTCGCACGATCTATCTTTTGGGACAGTTTGGTACATTTTGGTACATTTAGTATGTTCATCAGATAGGTCTGCACGGTCTTGACATAATGCAAAAAACCCCGTCCCGATCGGAGCTTTGGTTCAAAAGATATGAATTTCGCAAGTTTTTCAAGATGGCGGATGTATGGCGATGAAATCTTTAAAATGCTCGTACATGCTAAGTTATTGGTCGAATTTACCCGAGTTTGGGCTCGTTTTAAAGGTCTTCACATAATCTATCTTTTGGGAGAGTTTGGTACAATTTTGGTACAGTTTGGTACATTTAGTACATTTTGGTAGATTTATTACATTTTGGCACATTTAGTGAATTTTGGTACATTAAGTACATTTTTGGTACATTGGGTACAGTTTTGGTACATTTGGTATGTTCAACAGAGAGGTCTGCACGCGCTTGAACTAATGCAAAAAACCCCGTCCCGGTCAGAGCTTTGGTTCCAAAGATATGAATATTTTAAATTTTTCAAGATGGCGGAATGTATGGCGATGAAATCTTTAAAATGCTCCTACATGCTAGGTTTTTAATCGAATATACCCGAGTTTGGGCTCATTTTAAAGGTCTTCACACAACCTATCTTTTGGTCACATAATATCGCACATATAGTAAATTTTGGTACATTTGGTAAATTTTGGTAAATTTTCATACATTTAGAATGAAACTATGCAATGAATTCAGTATTACACCTTTTATGACACTATATATTTCACTATGTATGGCGCTATGTATGGGAAGCTGAACGGTAAGAGATACGAAGAAATGGACATCATTTTTGAAGTCTCGTGTTCCACCTCTGGTGGAATGATCGAATTTGCGAAATGACATACCTTTTTTTTTTTTTTTCATTTTGACCAACTTTTACAAATTTGTAATTGTAAAAGTTTTGAAAAAATATCAAAATCTAACTTCGAAACGGAAAGAGATAGAGAGAAATGGACTTCATTTTTGAAGTCTCGTGTTCCACCTTCGGTGGAATGATCGAATTTGCGAAATGACATACCATTTTTTTTTTTTTTCATTTTGACCAACTTTTACATAAAAATGACTTTGAAAAAAATCGAACCCAGCTCTAAAATCTTTATTATTGGTCGTAGAGTCAAAAAATTGGTATCGTTCAACGCGCAATAAAAATTTCTTTTGGATGATCTATATTCCAAGTCCATAGACTCATAAAAAACTCATACAATTTGAAAAAACCATGAAAAATTCAAACTTTTGTATGGGAGGTACCCGAAATAGTGCCGATAGACCCCCCAATGGGGGGTCCACAAGGAAGATCGTCTCGAAAAACTCCCCAATCCAAAATTTGGAAGCGATATACCGAAGCGAGACACTATAACCTAACCTAACCTAACCTAACCTAACCTAACCTAACCTAACCTAACCTAACCTAACCTAACCTAACCTAACCTAACCTAACCTAACCTAACCTAACCTAACCTAACCTAACCTAACCTAACCTAACCTAACCTAACCTAACCTAACCTAACCTAACCTAACCTAACCTAACCTAACCTAACCTAACCTAACCTAACCTAACCTAACCTAACCTAACCTAACCTAACCTAACCTAACCTAACCTAACCTAACCTAACCTAACCTAACCTAACCTAACCTAACCTAACCTAACCTAACCTAACCTAACCTAACCTAACCTAACCTAACCTAACCTAACCTAACCTAACCTAACCTAACCTAACCTAACCTAACCTAACCTAACCTAACCTAACCTAACCTAACCTAACCTAACCTAACCTAACCTAACCTAACCTAACCTAACCTAACCTAACCTAACCTAACCTAACCTAACCTAACCTAACCTAACCTAACCTAACCTAACCTAACCTAACCTAACCTAACCTAACCTAACCTAACCTAACCTAACCTAACCTAACCTAACCTAACCTAACCTAACCTAACCTAACCTAACCTAACCTAACCTAACCTAACCTAACCTAACCTAACCTAACCTAACCTAACCTAACCTAACCTAACCTAACCTAACCTAACCTAACCTAACCTAACCTAACCTAACCTAACCTAACCTAACCTAACCTAACCTAACCTAACCTAACCTAACCTAACCTAACCTAACCTAACCTAACCTAACCTAACCTAACCTAACCTAACCTAACCTAACCTAACCTAACCTAACCTAACCTAACCTAACCTAACCTAACCTAACCTAACCTAACCTAACCTAACCTAACCTAACCTAACCTAACCTAACCTAACCTAACCTAACCTAACCTAACCTAACCTAACCTAACCTAACCTAACCTAACCTAACCTAACCTAACCTAACCTAACCTAACCTAACCTAACCTAACCTAACCTAACCTAACCTAACCTAACCTAACCTAACCTAACCTAACCTAACCTAACCTAACCTAACCTAACCTAACCTAACCTAACCTAACCTAACCTAACCTAACCTAACCTAACCTAACCTAACCTAACCTAACCTAACCTAACCTAACCTAACCTAACCTAACCTAACCTAACCTAACCTAACCTAACCTAACCTAACCTAACCTAACCTAACCTAACCTAACCTAACCTAACCAGTTACAAGCCATCCCTTGACCAGAACGGATCATTTTCCGCGTCGCTCCACAGTTTAAATTCGAAAAAAGTGGTTAAAAGTGCTCCGAATTACCCAAAAATTTCACCGCCTATAGAAACAACCAGCCTTCATCTTTTCCCGAGGTGGTACACACCCGAAGTGCAGTGAAAGATAGTGAAAGTGGCGAAAAACCTCATTTTTTAGAGGTTAGTTTTAGTTAAAGTGAAATCGGAGGCAAACGCAACTCGACCCCGCGCGTATGAAAACGGGAGTTGGTGAGGACCACTGACGCCTACCCTGCGGACCACCGAGAAGTTTCCGGGACCCGTGGGTTTCGGAGTTATTAACGAATTCCTGAAACCATGCGGTCCGGAGATTTCTGAAGGAGCGGAGCTAGAGTCCTGAAATTTGGAGGGAACCTTCTACACGTCACACCAGACCATCGGAAACAAGTAAAATAATTTTACCTATTCAAGTTATTTTTATATTTACATTCAAAAACTCAAACTTTGGCTTTTTATACTGACGGAACGAGATCAAATTTAACATTTCTGCAACTGCTATCCTTTGCGCGCTTCAGCAAGGTACAGTTCCTGTAAATTACATCATTTTGGACAACATATTGTGGCTGCTGAAAGAAAATAACTGAAAAATTCTTAATTTTAAAAAATTGTCGTGTAGAATATTGGTATCTGTGACTTTTTTATAATATAAGTGTAGACCCCTATTTAATGTAAATTTAGATAATTTTTTTGTAATTTTTGGACTAGTGGTGCCTGAGATATTAAATTTTATGTGTTTTTTGGCTTTAATTCAAAATTTAATAGTAATTAATTATTTTTGACATCGAGATTATTCTCTCGACCCCATCTGGGACCTAATAAAGCCCAAACTCGGGCCATATATCTCTCCAAACAAGAAAGTCGACAAAAGTCGGCCATTTTGTTTTTTTGGTTACATTTTTCAAATCCAGATATCTCAGGCCCCAATTGACCTAGTAGACTGGTCTTTTGACTGTTGGAGGAGGAATTCCCCCAATTTTACGGCCATTATATTTTTATGTGTTTTTGCGGCCAAAAAATTTTTTGGGCTGAAACCACTTTCAGGGGATAGAGGAAGTCACGCCGAGCTGTCCGTCCAAAATCCCGACTCTCTCCGACTAACGGTTGCGGAGTTATTAGCTCCGAAAGTCGCCTTTTGACAGTTCGGCGGCCATCTTGTTTTTCTCCGAATCGCCGTTACTTCTGAACCAAGCGTCGTAGAGTTACGGCGCTTTCTGTATCGGGTTAAGGGGCTACCCCCTCATCGTTTCCCCCCATTTTCAGGCGATTCGGGGCGATCAAATTTCAGGTTTCCTGAAAGTGGTACCAGCGCCTGGAGGAGGTCAGGCCGATCTCAGAGATACCAAGCTTTGGTATTCTGCGGCTCTTGGGAAGGGAGATACAACCAGTCAAAGTTCAACTTTGACAGCTGAGCGGCCATCTTGGAAATTTTTAAACACCAATATCTCCCGACTCGGGGGTCGTAGGGTGCCGGGGTTTTCACTGGGATCCTTGGCCAGCCTTACTCTGTCCCGCAACCCACTTTTCAGGCGTTTTCAGGAGTTCAAAATTTTTCAGGCTGAAAGTGGTGCCGGTGGGTGGAACTCGTCGAGCCCAACACAGCAGTCCAAACCCCAGTTCAGTCGGACCAGTGGTTCCAGAGTTATAGGGGAGTAACCAGATCTGGCCGCCATTTTGTTTCGGTAACCAGCATCTTTAAACTCCATTTTCTCCTGAACCACTGGGGATAGGCATACTGTGTTTGGGGTTGTTGGAAAGGGCTCGCGGAGGGCTATCCACCGAGCATCACAAATTGACTCTACATAGAGCCAAAAAGTAGTTCGTCCCCAAAACTTTGGTTTTTGACTCCTGGGGGCGCCTCTTCTTTTCTTTCTATTAAGTGAGGGACTAGTAGACACATAGCTCTATATATTTTATTGACCGAGTCCGAGACTCTATATATAGAGCTACATTGTTTTTATTGTTTTCTTTATTGCTTTTTTATAACTTGCCCTGTTCCAAATCGAACCTTATCGACTATACACTGTTGTGCAGTTAGCGAACGAGCCTTATTGGGCCGAATATTTACTATAGGATCAAATCGGACGTACTACATATTTGTCTGACTTTACACTATTGTGTAATTGTCGAACGGGCCTTGTTGGGCCAAATACTTACCTAAGAGCTTTATACCTGACTATAGGAATCCTACCGACCGACAGAAGTATTTCTGTATACTTCTGTATTTGTGTATTTTCTTTAGTTCGTATTTTTGTATTTAGAAACTTTTAGACCTGGGTTTATTGACCCCATTTAAATTATTAGAAAATTTTTAGGCACCTCCAACATGATCCGTACACCAGCTGGAACAAAAGAGAGCGGTTCCAAGCCCAATACCATCTTACCGTCACCTATGGACAACCTAAAAGCGGGACCATCCAAAATGCCCAAGTCCCTAAATGTCAGGAAGTCTATAGAAAACCTAGAACAAGTAATAGCTGGAACCGACCCCCAGCCAAAAAAACCCACCTGCTCTACCCCTCCAGGGAAAAACGTCCCTCCGAAAATATCTACCGGAACGGCGACAGTCACAAAGAAAGTAAGAACGAACCCTCTCACACCCAGCCCTATTAAAACGAAAACGGGCTTTCGCAGCAAGGCAGAGGAAGCTTCCGAGGTCCACAGGAAAGGCCTGCAGAACCTTGGCAGATTCCAAAACCTCAGAAAAGATGTTAAGCTGCAGATAAAGGAGGCACTGGATCGGCTTTACGAACTGACCAAAGCGGTACCGGTAGCACGAAAGTTGGAGGACGAAATGGAAAAGGAGAGCAAAAGGGAGAAAATGGAAAAGACTACACAAACGGACACATTAGAGAATCTAGAGAGACTAGAAGAGCAAGAAATGGATGAGGAAAAATCAAAGAACGAAGGCCAGATACTGGCAAAGATTGAGGAGAACACCAGATTACTCCTGGAAAACGGGAGAAAAATGGAAGAGTTAAGGGAAGTTGTCGAGTCGCAAAGAGAAATTATCGAGAGAGTGACATACGCGGATGTAGCAACAACAGGAAGCCAAAGTAAGGTCAAAAACCAGGTACAGGCACCCCTGTACTCCGTGGTAGTCTCTTCGAGGTGTGAGGATGAAACTGGGGAGGAAGTTCTGGAGAAGGTAAGGAAAGCGGTGGATGCTAAAGAGGGATGGATAAAGGTGGAAAGGGTAAGGAAGGCCAAAGGCAGGAAGATCGTTATGGGGTGCAAGACACAACAGGAGAGAAAGATGATGAAGGATAGACTGGAAACTGTAGGAGACGGCCTCGTCGTTGAGGAAGTCAAGAACAAAAACCCGCTCCTGATCCTGAGGGACGTGCTGAAGGTGCACGACGACGCGGAGGTGATCAGAGCCCTCAGGAATCAGAACCGGGAGGTATTTGACGGCCTCAATGGCGAGGACGGATCCATAGAGATCAAATACAGACGGAAGGCAAGAAACCCCCATAATTGTCACATAATCCTCAGCGTCTCGCCCAAAATCTGGAAAAGGGCGATCGACGAAGAGAAGATGAGGATTGACCTCCAAAGGGTGACGGTGGAGGACCACTCGCCGCTGGTGCAGTGCACCCGATGCCTGGGGTACGGCCACAGCAAGCGGTTCTGCAAAGAACCCGCTGACCTGTGCAGCCACTGCGGGGACCTGCACCTGAGAGCGCAGTGCCCAGACAGACTGTTGGGTGCGGCACCAGCGTGCGAAAATTGCAAGCGAGAGGATATCCAGCAGGCAGCCCATAACGCCTTCAGCAACGAGTGCCCTGTCAGAAGAAGGTGGGAGGCACTGGCCAGGGCCTCTGTAGCATATTGCTAAGGTGGTGCCACAGAGAACTCACCCGTATAGAATCCTTCAAGCCAATTTGCAGCACCGACAGCTAGCTACCACTGAACTCTTTATTGAAGCCGAAAAACGCAAGGTCGCAATAGCACTGCTCCAGGAGCCCTATGTGGGCGCTATAGGAAGGGTTAGGAGTTACCGGGGGGTCCGAATTTTCCAAAGCTCTGGAACAGGAAACGGGACTGTCAAAGCAGCCATCGCCGTTTTCGACGATGACCTTGACATCATACAGTACCCACAACACACCACGAACAACATCGTCGTGGTGGGAGTCCGAACCAGAGCATGGACGATCACCCTGGTCTCCTACTACTTCGAGCCGAAAGGGGGCCCGCCCATAGGGCCATACCTGGAGCACATTAAGATGATCGCGCGAAAAATAGGACCTAATAGGCTAGTCATAGGTGGTGACTCAAATGCCAAAAGTACCTGGTGGGGTAGCCCAAATGAGGATCTCAGAGGCGAGGAAATGTGCGGAGCCCTCACAGAGATGAGCATGCATATCCTCAATACGGGAGATGTACCAACCTTCGACACCATCAGGGGAGGAAAGAGATTCCGCAGCCATGTTGATGTGACGGCATGCACGGCGGACATGCTTAACCTCGTGGACGGGTGGCACGTAGTGGAAGGCCTTACCAGCTCGGATCACAACAGTATCTTGTTTGGAATAGCACTACAAAAGTCAAAAGGCATAACAATACAGAGAACAACACGTAAATACAATACTAAAAAAGCTGATTGGGGTCTCTTTCATGAGAAATTGACCCTAATTATGCAGGAAAATAAACTCACCACAGAAAACATCACAGAAATAAAAAACAAAGAACAAATAGACTATACAATAGATACATACACTAAAGCTATAACAGACACATGTGGGCTTACGATTCCAAACAAAAAGCATACGCAAATACTTACCGTGCCGTACTGGTCCGAGGAACTGGCTGAAATGAAAAGGCAGGTGGCGACCCGAAAACGAAGGATCCGCAATGCAGCGCCGATTCGCAGAGGGATGGTTGTGGAACTGTACCTGAAACAAAAAGAGCAATATGAGTTGGCAGTCGAAGAGGCAGCTAAGCAAAGTTGGAGGGACTTCTGTGGAAAACAGGATAGGGAAGGACTGTGGGAAGGTATATATAGGGTTATAAAAAGGGTCAAGTGTAGGGAAGAAGATGTTCCTTTGACAAAGGAGAGCATAACGCTGGATGCGGAAGGCTCTGCTCGATTCCTGGCGGAAACTTTTTACCCGAGGGACTTGGAGGACGAAGACAGCACTCAACACCAGCAAATAAGAGCCCTAGCGGAGACAGTAAACGAAGGTGGTCATGGTGAGCATGATCCCCCGTTTAAAATTGAAGAGCTGAAGGTCGCTGTCGAGTCCTTCAACCCCAAGAAAGCCCCCGGAGCCGACGGCTTCACGGCCGACATATGCTCCCACGCCATCGGTGTGAACCCGGAGTACTTCCTGGCTCTCCTAAATAAGTGCATGGCACACGGCTGCTTTCCGAAGTCCTGGAAGGAAGCAACAGTGGTCGTGCTGAGAAAGCCAGGAAAAGACAACTACAGTACGCCAAAGTCGTATCGACCTATCGGGCTTTTGCCAGTACTAGGCAAGATATACGAGAAGATGCTGGTGAACCGCCTCAAGTTCCACGTGTTACCACGGATAAGTACTCGCCAGTACGGATTCATGCCACAGAAAAGTACGGAAGACGCCCTCGTTACACTCATCACACGCATTCGCGAAAAACTGGATGAGAAGAAACTGATCGCACTAGTTTCTCTAGATATCGAGGGCGCCTTCGACAGCGCTTGGTGGCCAGCGATAAAGACTAGACTGGCAGAGGAAAAGTGTCCCGTGAACCTGAGGCGTGTCATTGGCAGCTATCTCAGCGACAGGGTTGTCGAAGTTAGGTATGCGGGAGCCGCACACAGAAGGAGCACGGAGAAGGGATGCGTCCAAGGTTCCATAGGAGGACCAATCCTATGGAATTTACTGCTGGACCCGCTCCTGAAGCAGATGGAGGAGAAGGGAGTCTACTGTCAGGCATTCGCTGACGACGTGGTGCTGCTTTTTGACGGTGATGAGGCCAGGGAGATTGAGGGACAGGCGAATGCTATCCTTGAACATGTCCGGGCGTGGGGTGTCGAAAACAAGCTGAAGTTTGCACCGCACAAAACTTGTAGCATGGTGATCACCAGGAAGCTCGAATTCGACACACCGCGCCTGAGCATGGGAGGGGTTGGCATTGGAATGTCCCAGGATATCAAGATCCTTGGACTCACCATCGACAACAAGCTGACCTTTAATGCCCATGTCTCCAGCGTTTGCAAAAAGGCGATAGGCATTTACAAGCAGCTGATTAGAGCCGCCC
The DNA here is from genome assembly GCA_963693445.1 of Agonopterix heracliana. Lineage (NCBI taxonomy): Eukaryota > Metazoa > Arthropoda > Insecta > Lepidoptera > Depressariidae > Agonopterix > Agonopterix heracliana. The sequence goes on along the minus strand of OY856308.1, from coordinate 22,612,165 downwards.
GCGTCAGCTGGGGACTCAGCCCTGACATCATCCGCACAATATATACCGCAGCGGTGGAGCCGATAATACTGTACGCGGCAGCAGCATGGGCCCCGGCGGCGGAAAAACTGGGAGTCCGCAAACAGCTTGGCACGGTCCAGAGGGGCTTCGCACAGAAAATGTGCAAGGCGTATCGGACGGTGTCACTCAACTCAGCACTCTTGCTCACGGGGACGCTCCCTCTAGACCTCCGAGTCCGTGAGGCAGCCTTGTTATATGAGGCTAAGAAGGGAGCACCTAGACGTGAGCTGTCAGATAGAGAGGTTGAGAAGATGGCACCAAAGATACAAGCCCCACATCCTGCGCAACTCATGGGACTGCAGTTCCAAAACCTGGTAGACGAGGAGCAATATTCCCGCCACAGCGACTACGCTGTGCGCATTTTCACGGACGGGAGCAAGATTGAGGGCAAGGTTGGTGCAGCGCTATCCATTTGGACTGGTGATGCCGAGACCAAGGCCCTCAAACTTGCTCTATCGCCATACTGTACCGTCTACCAGGCGGAACTTCTAGCCCTGTGCAAGGCAACGGATGTCGCACAGGTGCGCAGTGAGTCCACGTTCGGGATATACAGTGACTCTCGAGCGGCACTCGAGACCGTGTCGAACCCCGGTTCCTCTCATCCCCTGGCAGTCAAGGCCAGGTGCAATCTGAGGCATTGCACACTCCAAAACAAAACAGTATCCTTGTTTTGGATCAAGGCGCACGCAGGACTGGCAGGGAATGAGAGGGCCGACGTACTGGCGAAGGAGGCGGCCCTAAAGTCGAAAAAGAAGCCGGACTACGACAAGTGCCCTGTCTCATTCATCAAGCGTAACATCCGAAAGGAAACGATTGATGAATGGGACAAAAGGTACAAAACAGAGGAAACGGCTTCCGGAACAAAAATCTTCTTCCCTGACGCGGTGGCAGCACATTCCATAGTCCGGAAAATAAAGTTCGACGGCCCAACAACGCAAATACTCACGGGGCACGGAGGGTTCTCCTCGTACCTGACTCGCTTCAAGTGCAAGGACGACCCTTCCTGCCTTTGTGACCCGGAGGTGGAAGAAACCGTCGAGCACCTCATTCTGGAGTGTCCTGTCTTCGCCAAAAGTAGATTCGATTTGGAACAGCTCTTAGATGTTACACTCAATGTAGAAAATATACGAATGTTAATGTTAAGTAGAGATAGAGACGTATTTTTAGAGTTTTGTAAGAAAATTGTTAAAGTAGTTAATAATAGGAATAAATCAGTATAAGTAAAAGTTTGATGAACTACATATTGTATTATGTAAGTATCATCATACAAAATGTAACTAGATAATAAGTATAAATAAGTAAATAGATTAAGCGCTAAAAATATGTACCCTGTAATTGTATAGATGATAAGAATAAAAAACTAGAATTAAATAGAATAAGAAATACTGTATAAGAAAAGAAAATGTTTGCCCTTTTAATTATTTAAATAAAGAAAAACACCAACCCAAAAGAAAGTAGAGAGTAGTTAGGTGGGACACCCACCCACAGCGACACAAGAGATAGATGGATGTAAGAAAGAATTGTATGAAGAATAAAAGTACGAGAGGAATAAATGCGAGAACTGGTATGAAAGGATAGACAGCATAGAAAGGCTCCGATCTTGTTGGAGGAAAAGAACGACACACAAAAAAAAAAAAAAAAAAAAAAAAACCTAACCTAACCTAACCTGAGCAAACCTAACCTGAGCAAACCTAACCTGAGCAAACCTAACCTGAGCAAACCTAACCTGAGCAAACCTAACCTGAGCAAACCTAACCTGAGCAAACCTAACCTGAGCAAACCTAACCTGAGCAAACCTAACCTGAGCAAACCTAACCTGAGCAAACCTAACCTGAGCAAACCTAACCTGAGCAAACCTAACCTGAGCAAACCTAACCTGAGCAAACCTAACCTGAGCAAACCTAACCTGAGCAAACCTAACCTGAGCAAACCTAACCTGAGCAAACCTAACCTGAGCAAACCTAACCTGAGCAAACCTAACCTGAGCAAACCTAACCTGAGCAAACCTAACCTGAGCAAACCTAACCTGAGCAAACCTAACCTGAGCAAACCTAACCTGAGCAAACCTAACCTGAGCAAACCTAACCTGAGCAAACCTAACCTGAGCAAACCTAACCTGAGCAAACCTAACCTGAGCAAACCTAACCTGAGCAAACCTAACCTGAGCAAACCTAACCTGAGCAAACCTAACCTGAGCAAACCTAACCTGAGCAAACCTAACCTGAGCAAACCTAACCTGAGCAAACCTAACCTGAGCAAACCTAACCTGAGCAAACCTAACCTGAGCAAACCTAACCTGAGCAAACCTAACCTGAGCAAACCTAACCTGAGCAAACCTAACCTGAGCAAACCTAACCTGAGCAAACCTAACCTGAGCAAACCTAACCTGAGCAAACCTAACCTGAGCAAACCTAACCTGAGCAAACCTAACTTGAGCAAACCTAACCTGAGCAGCATAATATGTAAAATATAAATGAGAACAAAAAAAACAGTCTGATAGATAATATTCTCCGAGCAATCTCGTCGGAGAAAAGAGGAATGACACACTGAGGTTTTTGGCCGGTAGGAGTCCGGCACTATCTGGGTCTCCCTTCCCAGGTGTCCATGATGGATTTTCCTCTTTGTGTCACAATGTAAAAAAAAAAAAAAAAAAAAAAAAAAAAAAAAAAAAAAAAAAAAAAAACCTAACCTGAGCAAACCTAACCTGAGCAATCCTCTCATAAAAAAAAAAAAAAACAAACCGAACATGGCTGGTTACACGCTGTCTTAAGTCACGTCATCACCGAAACAAACAACCCACTAGCACAAAATAATAGCGAACTACGAAACTGCAACACAACCTGATGAATAAGAAACCGAAAAACACTGACAGAATATATTATAACACTTCGAGCAATCACAAATTAATACAAATCTCAGTAGTAGTAGTAGCAGTTAAATAAATAAATAATAATAATAATAACCCCGCGGGGGCAGCTTGTGGCGAGCTGACGGTGAGTGGCGACACCGCGGACCCCTATCCAGGGGGACCATACAGACATGCGCTTACACACACACATACAGACAGTAACACACCCCCTTGCCTTCATTGGCCGTCCAGAGTGGAATCGCAAGAGCAAAGAACCTTTGCTCCAGGTTGGAAGTGTATTGCACGTAATGGCGTAATAACGGGGAAACCCGCTCACGGGGGTAAACCCCGCGATGGTGAAACCGGTGCCGCACCTCTCGACAACCTTTAGCCGCTCAATGGGATGTTGCCCCATTGTCGCACTTTGTGCGTGCGGCCGTTTTATGGGGCCCACTCGACGAGTTGGCGAGTCACCGCCTGCCCTATTTACAATTTTGAGACTAGTTGTCATGGCAGGCGGCCGTTAGTCTCCTCCCATAGCCCAGTATCCATCCATCCAACTTTCACCTCTATAGCCCAAGACCTTATTTTTCCATCACGGCCATAGCGCCGGACTCCAATAGTCTTTGCACCTGGCGGGGACCATCCCCGTGTGTATCATGTTGTGCGCTCGGAGATGGTATCCGCCATGTGTATCCCTTACATTTAGATTAACTTGTCTTTTGAACGGGCCTCTACATGTTGGCTTCGGCTCCATGCACGCCTTCCAAAGGTCCGGGACTTAATTGCCCGTGATTACGGATCGTAAGACACATAATAATAATAAATATAGTTACGTTTTTTTTTTGCTTACTCAAAAAGTCTGACTAGAAGACGTAAGGTACTTACGGCCTTCGATCAAAATAAAATGAATGGATAGGCCTAAAGCGCGGTAAGTTGAAGCAAACTACTGGTGCACTTGGTACATACAAACTAGCGCCATTATCTGTCAAATCTAGGGCACTTTCATACAAGTGACAAGTAAAAATTTCATTTGTTTTGCTTCACTTTTCTGGTTTGAAATGTTCGCGTAAGGCCTATCCATTCATTTTATTTTGATCGAAGCTTACGGCACTTAGTGGGAAGCGTATTTGTATGAATTGCTTGTTACGTCTACCTGTCAAAATGTGTTATCTCGGTAACGGTTGTAGATGAAGATACAGATACGTCAATTAGACAGAATTCTAGACTACTGACTTGTTTTTTTTCTTTTCAGTTTTTATTTAAAGTTCACTTTTTACGCAGACGGGTTTCTCTTTTATTTATTTTACAATTTTTAGTTTTTTCAACTTTAAATCATTATAGATCCTAAATGGTCATTCGAAATGAAAAATGGCGAGAGAAACCTAATAATGATTTTAAATACCTATTCAATGATATCTTATATATTTTCTTTTTATAGTTCGTCAACTTTCGGCGTCAGGTAGTCGCCATATTGAATTTTGATTACTGTCATGTCTTTAGTGACACTCGCAAGACTATGATAAATCGATTGACGTATGAATCATCAAAATTGGCCCACGCGTTTGGCCTCTAGTGTGCGTGTGCCACAAAGGTACAAACTTACATGCATACATACATACATAGGCTGTTAAACACATTACCCTTCCTTTGCGTTGCGCAGTCGGGTAATTACCCTTTCTTTGCGTCGCGCAGTCGGGTAAAAAAGGCAGCAAGAGATTGAATTGGACCCCACACACCATGCCAAGTACCATGACGTGAGCACACAGCATCCAAGTGTTAACTGGAAGTTAAATATATTATGAATTTATTCCTGCTTTCTAAATAGCTGCTATCAAAATGTAATCGGAGTCATGTTGCAGGGTTTGCCCCGAACACTTGTCTCTCGCGTGGTGTTCGCGCGGTTCGCGTTTCAGCCTGCCATGAGGCTCCAAAATCCTTCTCAGTTGTTCTTACTCAAAAACAATCCTCGAGATTGGATAGACACTCCCTCAAACTACTTGACACTGGCGGAAATGCGGTGCTAACGCACAAGCAAAAAGTCCATAATTATAAATAAAAAAAAATAAAAAATATTTTATCGAATTAAAGGGAGCCCTGATGCCTAGAATGAATTTTAGCTGGAAATTAGTGTTATTTGCTACTGATAATGCCATACCGATTTAAATCGTAATCAAAGCTTTTGTCTTCATTCAATAAAAAAAAAAAACATAGCATATGCTAACGACTATATTCCCAGTGGGGGTAGTCAGAGATATTCTGAAACCTCAGAACATCCACGTTTCACTAGTAGTACCGAAACTCTGACCAGTGTGACGGGTAGTGAGCCCGAGTGAGTGTGTTTGTGTGTGTCAATAAAAACAGTTTCGCCATAATAGCTTTTGGCTTGATGTACTTGGTACGGCCCCAAAGATATCTTTAATAATTGATTGAAGTCTGATTCGGGAAATTGTTCAAAACCTTCGCTAGCATCGATGGGTTGGAATGCGGCTCTGCGATGGTTGAAATTATTTTCAATTGCATTTCACGTAGAATTCCTTGACGTCAGCCAACATCTTATAAACTAAAATCATTTCGTGCTGCCTGCTGCTTCAGCCTCCACTCGTTCTTGAACAATTCTTTGTCTCACGACACATACTTTGTCTCGCGTTGCCATCGCGTTGCAAACAAGGCCCACATATCCTGTCTTCAGCTGTAACCTGGAATACACACAATGTAAGCACTTTAAATACGAATAAATACTTTCCTTTTTAATCTGAACAGAGTCTACTCGCCACTAAGAAACGAATCGTTTTAAAAATATTGTGTATGTAAGTAGGTATAACAAAAATAGATATGCGGAAAATATTGTTTCGATATTTTTGCTTTCACATTTTTACGATTTTTTTTATATTTCTACAAGTATTTATGTTAATTTCCCGTATTGAGGAATGTTTAAATGAGTTTAGGCGGGCGGGGCGGGGCGGGTACCGGGTGTATCGCCTTGTGACCAACTTGTAGGAAACTTGTCGGCAAGTTTAATGGAATAGTCAAAGTTGATAAATATGAAGAGAAGTCACAGGGCCCGGGATCCCTCTTCTGTGAGTGAAGTGATAAAGGGTCGGCTGCCTCCCCTCCGCGCCCGCGCCGGCGTCGCGTCGGCTGCCTACCCGCGGCGCGGCGCTCCAGTATATTTGTCTGTACTTTGAAAATATTTGCCCCGTCATCAATGTGCGACAAGACGCAGCATCCTTAACCTAGTAGATATTTAAAACAATCCGCACAAAAACGCTCGCATCATCTTTGGGCGATTCCATTATCGCGGGGGTGCAACATTTAGGTAGTACGTATTAAGCGTTCATAGCAAGTAAATCAAAATAATTTTTTATGAAATTACTCGTTGAAGGGCTACATTTTAACTTGTTCTATTTTGATTTGTTTCAAATGTTTAAATAGTCCGGAGGGGAGAAAATTACGATTAAAAACCAGGAGATATTTAACTGTTCAAGGAGTCGGTTGTATAATTACTGTAATAGTAAATTACACACCGAGGGCAGGAAAGTAAGAAAGGTTTCAGATATAATGTAATTCGGTAGGTATGTCAAGTTTTTTTTGGTCTTCATTTTTATATTTTTTACTGATAGAAGACATAATTTTAAGACACCTATTTCATTTTTATTGCGATTCATCGAGTTTATCAATATAAATTAAATTTTTAAATTATTTTGATCTGAATCTCTAAGTGCAAAAATGGTGGAGAAAAAATAATTCGAACTCCATGGAGAAAAACTACCTTCTGCTATATTTAAAAAATTAAAAATTTGCCTTCTCTTTCTAACTCTATGCTGGAAACAGATACGGCAACATCAAATGTCAAATTCTGACATTGTGAATGTATTTTTTTTTCTTAATGGCCGGTTATTTTAAGTTGATTTTATGTTTACCAAGGAGTTCACAGGTATTCCAGTGACGTCACTGGACGGACCGATAAACGACGTTATTTTATTTAAAATATCTGTAATCCTTTCATTTTAAAATCTCTGACATAGAAAATATGATTATTGAGACAATTATCTCGAAATGGTTTTCGATTCAGCCCTCCAAAAAAAAATCTTGACATACCGAATTGTTGGCCGATGCGAAGTCGAGGTCAACAAATATGTAACAGAGGCTTTCTTATTTACTGCCCGAGGTTAGAATACTATTTTTCTCCTCGACCGAGGTGGAAAGAGGCAACTTCGTTTAGCGCAGCGGGACGGAAATTGACGCTTTCCGTCCGGAGGGGAGAAAAAATAATATATCGCTCTAATATCCTAATCATCGACGTCGTGACCGATCGCCCGCTCAATACGAGTATAACATACGAATTAGTGGAGTGACCTTATAAAATCTCGTGGACATAATAAAGTAGGTATGTTATTAAATCGACTACTATAATATGATAATTTCCGCGAGTGCGTCACCGCGGCGGGTTCGCGAGTACTCCATCGTGAACCGGTTCCACGTCGTAATTAATTGTATGTAGTCGTACGCACTCGCACGTGCTGGACGACGCCGCGGTGTCGTCGCGGCGCGCGGGAGAGGATCCGGCGAGCGACGGAGTGACGGTGAGCGCGAGCGCGCGAGTACTACGAGGTGTGGTGCGGCTACAGCGGCGCTGCCGCCGAGTGCCGGTGCCGGTGCTGGTGGTGAGTGCAGGGTACAGGCGGGCGCGGGGCGGCACAACACGCGGCGCTCGGCGGCTCGGCGGCACTCCCGCCGCCGGCGCCGCCGCCGCCACACGCACCCGCGCCGCGACGCGCCGCGACCCAAAGTTACGAGTGTACGAGGACGAGACGCGAGCCGCGCCACGACCGCCGACCGACGACGACGGTGCCGGGTGTTAGAGCGCGAGTGCCGTGGGTCCGCGACCGACCGGAAAGTTCTCCTCCAGTGTTTGTGAAGTTGTGAAAATGACGCGCGGCTAAACTTTCTGCGAAGTTTAGAAAGGAAAAGTGAGTTTTCGCGGCGCATCGTCCGCCACCTCCGGAGGCGGCGGGACCGCCGGCGCTGCGACTGCGGCCGGTGGACCACACGTCACGCCGCAACCCTCTCCGGTGGGTACGTGAATCTAATACTATAAACTTACCTCGAGGAGCCCACTATGATAGATAACACGGACGATACTACGTTTTTGTGAACGACAAAACTGACCATAAATCCTAAAATACGAAAGTATATTATATTGCAAAATATTAAGTGAACTTTTAAAAAAAAGTGTTACTAGCTACCTAGGTAGAAGTACCTAGATCTTTCACTTATAATCAATTATTTCTATTTCACCAGGAACCAGCCAAAGCTTTCATTTTATGTAAATGTACCTAAGTAGGTACTATAACCTACCCTACCTATCTATATTTTTCAAAATAAATTCATAAGAGCAAGTAAATAGTAATATCGCACTCCGTATTTAAAATCAAACATTTGTAGTTTCTCGGTAGCTGTGTGACAGATCAAGAAGACCAGCAGTGCTATTTTTGAATCATGAGATTCAAAATAATCAATAGTAATTTTGATATTTACACCGTTTTGAATCTGTGACTTTAAAAAATCGCACTCCTCAGATTTGAGAACAGATGACATATATAGAACAGGCGCGGAATGAATTTGTTTGCAAATGTAAACACTCTCTCAAGATTCCACTCGTGTCCCACCTTGTAAGGTGCTACGGAGGTACTCTCCATATTCTTGTACGGTGTTCAATCCAGGAGTGCGATTTTTGAATCTCATTCGGTGAGCTCAGCGCAGTTGGAAATGTCAAAATTGCTATGGAGATACTCATCTTTCTACTGCTGATTTGACGCTCAAAAATCATACTTCAGGAGTGCGATTTTTTAAAGTCATATCAGCAGTAGAAAGATGCGTATCTCCATAGTAATTTTGACATTTTCAACAGCTGAGCTCACCGAATGAGATTCAAAAATCGCATTCCTGGACGCTCACTCAAACCGTGCAAACGAACCATGTGAAACGATCATAGACGGACTGAATCAGTAACAAAGCGGTCCTGGTGAGGATAAATAACAGAGTAGGAATCCTAAAAACCATAAAATCATAGAAACTGCGGTACCTCGGTCACTTATGTGACCGTGTGTCACCTTATGGTGAAGTGAAAAATTCCAACTTCTACAGAATATTCTGAAGAGGAAAATGTTACGAAGAGGAACGCCTGGTAGAAGGAAGACTAACTTGCTTAAGAACCGGTGTGAATGGTTCGTTACGAACACCACCTAACTATTCAGGGCTGTCATTTCCAAGGTTCAAATAGGTTTAATGATAGCCAACCTGCGATAGGAGATGGTACCACAAAAAAAATGCCTACCTATCTACCTAACATTAGATCAGTCCCGTGTGTTTTATTGCGAGATGGTGGCTGCCGGCGCGGCTGGTCATTTAGCACCATACTATGAAACTCTTCATAGGTATTCAGATGGAACTCTCGTCTCGCCAACTCCGCGTCACGTACCCCATACCATGCTCATGAAACATGACACTTTTCTGGGAAGAGGTTCAGCCATTCTTACGGAAAATGTAAAAATTACCATTGCGCACATTGTTCTGACTGACGGTCAAATCTGAACTTTCATTATTTTAATTTTCCATTGAACGAAAACCGCTTGTATCGGATCGTTTATTAAACACATTATTGTACACAATAGGCACAGACACATTGATACAAACAATGGAGAAGGGGCGGGCTTATCTCTGAAGAAAACTTAATTTTGTATCTTAATCTTTATGTGAAACTAACAATACAGGGTGTAAAATGTAATGCGTTACATATTTTACAGGGTGCTTCAGAGCGTCAAACTGAACAATATTCACCATGGAGCCAACATCGAAATCGCGAAAAAAAACAGAGGGTCACATTTCACGATTTCGGTGTTAGCTCCATAGTGAAAGTTTTTCAGTTTGATGGTCTTTCTTCTTCTTCTTCTTCTATAATTATTCGATTCGGAAGAGATAAAACTTCTCCTCTTAAACTAATTAAACCTCTTCTCTTCTTCTTCTTCTTAGTTCATTCTGTGATCAATTGGTCACTCAGTTAATGAGTGGAGAGTGAATAGTTACAGTGTCTCTTACACTCAGTTAAAGAAATGCTCATTAAAGTTAATCCTCCATTAAATCTCTTGCTGTCACTTTTTGTCTTATTGACGTAGTAAAAGCTAGATAGAGATTTAATGAAGGATTAACCTTAATAAGCTTTTATGCAACTGAGTGTTAGTGTAAGTGAAATAATGACAGGAGTAAGCGACAACGTCTCACTGATCACATCCTAGGATCCCGTCACTAGTTTTCTACCTCCATATGTTTAGGCAGTGACACAAATAATGGAGTTGTCTTCCACGTTTGAAAGACCGAAACCACAGTATAAGAAATAGTACGTAACTTTCTACACACCCCCTCCCGGTGGCACGGGAGGAGGCCGACAGTAAGCAGTAGTGTATTGCCCTCTGCTAACCTCTTCTTGTCAGTGCGATCCGTTTTGTATGCAGTTTCAAGGGTGTGCCCAAACTCTACCAAAATTAGGTAAGGTCTTGTCGCAAACCTATCGACCATTTTTATACAGGCACCGTTTTGGCTTCAATTTGGTATACAACATAAAAGTATAACTAAACAAAACAAGGTGTTTATTTTTGCAACTCACTATTTTCGTAGACACCTTGTGTGATTGTGTGTAGAGTAGTGTAGCCCATTCATTTTACGGTTTGACCCGGGACTATTAAGAACTTTTTTTTGTCGATATATCATTTAAGAGACAATTTGAGTCTAGAAAAATATACCGAAATTAGAAAAAAAATGACGTCAGCAACAGACCTAATTAAAAAACCGAGCTGTGTATCGACAGTGCTGCTTCAGATGCAGCTGTGCACCCGAATGGTTCCGTAGCTTGAACTTTAGCGAGCTCGAGATTATTGCACTCATACTGATATACAGGGTCTGATCATCATCCCCTTAAAAAAGTGTCAGCAAATTGAGAAAGCTCTATACAGGGTGTATGAAAACACCCTAGTAATACTTAAGGGAGTGCTTCAGACCATCAAACTGAACATCTTTCACTATAGCTATGGAGCCAACATCAAAATAGCGAAAAATGAAACAGCAGTCCCATGTGGGTACGTACCCACTCGACTAAAATGTATGGGCCAGCAGTTTTTTTTTTCGCGATCGAAGTTTCAAAGTTGGCTCCATAGTGAAAGATGTTCAGTATTCAGTATAGTTCAGATTGGTAAGGAACTTTAAAAAGGGCGTTAACAAAGGACCATAGCTATGGTCTACGTGGTACAGGCTCAGCAAGGCTGTCAAGGCCCAACACCCAAATAATAATAATAAGGAGTCAAAAAATAGAAAGAATGGACGAAAGTATAAGGGTTCGTTAGGTATGCCGCTGCCGTGGAGTATTTACTCACGAAAGTTGATTCATAACATCAGGGAGTGACAGCAGCACGGCGCTGACAGCTCCACGGACACAAATAACAGCGGACGCGCGTGTCGTGGCGACTGATGATCCCCTCGAACTTGCGAGCCAGTGCGCTATTTTGGAAGTGTCCCAGAGATTCCACACTACGTCGACACATACACACGGTAGTATATTTATATAAACAGTGCGCACGACAGCTGACTCGCGGCGATAGTGTCGCAGACTGTTATCACCTTCTCAGCTTGCCTGTCGGAAACGACAGCGACTCCGTGGCGACTCCGACCGTACCAGCTCGTCTTCAAAATCGAGCCCTGAGGGTCGCAAGTTAAACTCCAGCGGACGCCGCGCGTGCAGGCATTTCCCGTGGTCTACCCAATTTAGTTCACCTGGTGGACCATGGGCAGACATTTTTACCCGTTGTCCACCTGATAAATTCAAAATTAAATTTGAATTTAAACTTTTTAGTATTTTATCGTGTCTTTTTTATTATTTTATCGTGTCCTAAACATAAGATAACGCTGTCCAGGCAGGTTGTCCTTACAACTTTACCGTCCGCAGTAACAATAACAACCATTACATACTTACAGACTGAGCTGCACTATAAACAATCAGTCTAGTTATTAAAGTGGTTGCAGAGTTGTCAATTTCATACAAAACTTTGTCGTAGAACACTCGTAGACGGTATTGATAAAAGTAATGTTTTATCTAGATTTTCTAAGGTATTTCTCCATATTTAAAACATAAATTTTATTAATACCGTCTACGAGTGTTCTACGACAAAGTTTTGTATGAAATTGACAACTCTGCAACCACCTTAACGGCATAGCTCCGGCACTAAGCAACGGTACCTATTTATCAAGTTTATCAACCGATTTGGATGATTATTTTGTTACTTATCGATGCACAGTCCAAAATGCCACGACGATGATGATGCCACGCGCAGTTGCGGGTCATGCGACTTGACGCCAACTCCAAGAAAATGTATGACCTCACTGATAGAAAGATGCGAATGAAAAAGACAAGCGTGTGTGATATTATTTTAAACTTTTAGTGTAGAAGTCGGTTTAAACTTTTAGTTATTTTAGTGACGGGCGAGCGCTTGTTTTTGTTTGTCATGATGTCAAACTCTCCGACATAATTAGAACACGCCGTCGGTCGCCGTCGTCTTTGGCATTGAGCACGTTATTCTGTCCTGAGACCATTATATATCTACATTATTTTTGTATACATTATACTTGTGCTATTTCATTCTCTAATCTCCGCGGTTTGGAGTCAAGAGTGTCACGTTCATCATGGTTAGGGCTTGGTCTTGTATTGGACTCTAAATGATTGTTACTATTCAGAACGAACGAGCTTTGATTCGTACCTTTTGTATTTATTTGAAATATGGCTTTATTCAGTAGTTCACATTAAACTAAATGGCAGTGTACCTAATACATAGCAGCAGGCCCTGTACCCGGACTTTTCGATACATCGCTACCGTTTCCGAAATAAATTGTAATAGAGTTAATATTGATACGAAAACGTTCACGTAATTGGGATGTTCGAATGCCCGGGAAGACCCAAAGATCGTATTCCGAACGAACGCTCCGCTCCGCTCGAACGAAATGGACGCATGCACCCGGTGCGGTGGTCGGTCGGGAGTCTGTGCAAGTAGCGGCTGCATTGTATAGCTTCCTATACTATATAAAACATTAAACATTCAAACAACCCCTTTTTGCCCGAAAACAATACTTTTTTTTTCGAAAAGTAATAATTGATAACTAAATATGAAACATTATTTATTCTCTGTTCATCTGACTTGACACATGGATATATCGTACAGGTATAGCAAAGATTACTATAACTTTATAAGTCGTAAGCGTTCGTTCTTGGAACAGAGTATAATAATGTTAAAAAAAAGACCCACCGTACCACCAGGTAAGGCCAGGGGTACGTTGGGTCTGAAGCGATGTAGGTCTTTGTCCTGAGGACTGGATTGAGGTCAAGAACAAACCCATCAGTAATAAAAAAAATAAACAAAGGTCCACGGTTAATGTTACATAATTATACGCTTTTCTCTCGCCGCCGTCGCCGTAGAGGGTGTCGCATTTCGTAAGAGAAACGGTCATGGGGTCCCTGAGTGCACGCTGCGCTGTGTGCTGTGCGCGGGCCGGGGCGGGCAGCAAGTCGGCTATATACATATATTAATCTATGGTCGGCTACGTGAACTATGCAACGTTCACACGACCCCGCACCGGCCCGCGCACAGCACACAGCAGACAGCAGACAGCACGCAGCACACAACACACAGCACACAGCGCAGCGTGCACTCAGGGACCCCATGACCGTTTCTCTTGAAGTACACACGGCGACAGACACAAGCTACGCAAAACCAAAAAAATAAGCTGGTCGCGCGTAGGTAGATTAATGTACGAGTATAACGTCGCGCGGCCAGCTTATGTTTGTTTTGCGTAGCTTGATGTGCCGACTTGTGTACCTAGTCAGACACTGGGCTTACTTTAAGCATTTTTTTAGGTTTCTGAATGTTATAAGATGTGCCATGTGGTGATGCGTGGTTACCTTTCACCCACTAAAACACAGCATAAGAAATACTATCACTTAATCACCTCGTGTGACACCGACCGCTGCTAGAAGAAATGAGATTTTGAGCCGGCATCGGCACCACACGGTTCAAACGTTTTTTGATGGCATCGCTTATCTACGTGCGTGGGTACCTGCGACAACGATGAGGTAGGTAGGTACAACGTAGGGAAATGATTTACACACAGCGACGACGACCCGTTTGTCTCAGATGGGAGTTATCTTAACTCGGATCTAACTAATTTACATGTTATCGAGATAAGCGCGTCACGAGTTGTTATCTCGCGAATTATAATAACCGGTGTGAGGTCACAGCCTGCCATAGACAAGTTAAACTAAATAAATATACACATAACCTTGCTCGTAACGTAGAGTTAACCCTTGAGTTAACCTTTTCAAAAGCACATGCTTAGAGCTTAGAGTTTATATGAGAATGTATTAGTAATTCAACTTGCACGTTAGTTCCTGATTCAAATCAATCAATCAAATATGTTTTTGCAATATTGTGCCTAACTACCATTGAAATTGTCATGATGCAAGAATGTGAGAATAAAATAAAGGCTGTTATTATTAATAATTTTGTTCTGAGGTTTCAAAATTTCTCTGACTTCCCCCTTCGAGGGAATATAGTCGTGAGCATTATGCTATGCTATGCACTGTTCATAATTAATAACAATACTGTCAGCTAATCAGTGCACTCTCGCCTCACTGCAGACGGCAACGCACCGGCACCGCACGGCCGCAGTGGTGTCCCAGCCCTCCCACAGTCGTATTAAATATACGCCCGCATGCTAGCTGACGTGTCTCACGTACGAGTACAGTACAGACGGACGGACAGACGTTGAACAAAAACGAGCGCCAATAACGCCTGCCACACATTTACGGAATTCCAGAATCCAGAATTTTGTATAGGATTTGATGCCTCCGCAATTCCGAACGGAATTCCGGAGGGATCGAAACCAAACTAAATCAGAAATATGTGTGGACAGTGGGAGGACAGCGCACCGTGTCCGCCGGACCCGCCGGACGGGACGTGCTGATCGGAGGAACGTGCGTGCAACCTCATCACACACACACGCGCGCAGTAGAGAGGAGGCAGGTCGCCCGCACCGCGCTATCTCCTCGCGAGGGTTGGCTCTTGGCAGAGATTGATCGCTCGACGCTATCACCTGATAATAAATTTGCAATCCGTCCCTTATTACATCCCTGCGTGATGATCGATCGTCGCGTCGTCGCTCCGCTCGCGCTCGTCCCTCTGTCTTGTAAGAGAATCCTCTTCCGTCACAAGCTCTGTTTTTATTGTTTTATTTGAGGGATCGAAGAGCTCTACTGTACTTACTTACTTATGCACAACTACGTATCGGCAGTTACTGTGACCTGAAATGATCGAGGATGCGTTACAAGGGCGACATTCATTTATCAATATTATATTACAGATATCTTTACTTCAGCATCAAAGGTCAAGTTGTTAGTAACACGATATTCTTACGAACTGTATTGATGTGAGAAAAAGACAATAAAGATAAGAAAATATGCTTCAGAAAAGAAACACTCCAATCGCCCGAGATTGATTGATTACTCATGCTTCGCTAGTCGAAAGAAATGGAACTATGAATGGAACTTGTCCACAAACATCCCCAGAACGCAGACGTAGATCTATAATAGATAGAACGGAAACCATTCATCTGTTTGGAATCGAGTAAACATGCGGAGAAACGAGTAGTGCAATCTTCCTAGCGGAACATCCTGAACTGAAACCATTAAGTATGTAGGTAAGATAATTTTATTCTATGGCTATATCATTTGCGCTCTCGGAATAAACTTCTCTTAATTTGAACGTCGCATTTATCCAGCGAGCCTGTGCGGCCGGTACGTTGCATTTGTGTAGCCAACAGCCATTGTTCTTTGATCTGGTTTTCCGTAAGAGTGGACATTGAAGCAGTTAGGTACCTGCTCTCGACCTGGATGTTGACAACTTGGTGTTGACCAAGAGACTCCTGCTGTTTCATGAGAGAAGACATACATACTCGTAGTACCCACACAGGCACATGTCGCGTCGTCGATGAGGGCTGCGGCTGCGCTGCGTGTGAAAGCCTCTGCCGACTGCTCTACTAACTCCGGTAGATAACTACTATTGGAACGCTTCGCTGTACTTCGGCAAACATGTCTTTATGTGACATAACGGAACATAGTTTTACGACGGGACATATTATTTTTACGGTTCGGATTGTTATGATGCGATATTATGAATGAAACAGAGATTAATAATATTAACGAGGACGAGGACGGTCGACGTGTGGATCGATGACAGATATTATTGTCGGCGAGTGACATGCGAATGTGCGCGGTGTGTGGGATGTGGTGGGGGTTTGATTCCGCTACATTATAATTTACGTCATAGGCTCATAGCTAACCGGTAGGTAACTGTATAAATTTACATTTAAATCAGATTAATTTATTTTATTGGGTTTGCCGTATTGTATATTAATGACAAGAATTATTTTATGCGAACATTTAAAAGGAACAATGATGTTGTGGTTCCAAATTTTGGAACATAATTTATAACATTTAATGTTATCAGTCGGCCGAGCCAACCGACGTCATTTTAATACGATTATAAATATTCAGTTGTAAGAGCTACCACTATCACTAGGTGACGGAATAGATAATGATGTATAATTATATAGTCGGTCGTCAGGTTGTGATTGTATGTTATTGTACTCGCAGGCGGTTCTCATTCATTCATTTTATTTATTTACGAGCTTTTACCCGCGACTTCGTCCGCACAAATTATATACCAGATTTTAAGTAAATCATAAGCTTCCAAACAAAGAAGTTTAATCATAATCGGTCTGGTAGATTTTGCGTGTTGCTGGAATAAAAAAAAATAAGTTAGTTGGAATCAGGGACACCTAAAAACATTATAATAATGAATTATTTTCTTAATAATAATCATTTTCTTGTAATATCGTAATAATTTTCTTGAATATCGTCAATGTACACACTCTTATTTTACAGTTGTACAATACCGTCAATGTAAGCACTCTTATTAACCCCCGACGCAAAAAGAGGGGTGTTATAAGTTTGACGCCTATGTCGGTCTGTCTGTCGGTCTGTCTGTCTGTGGCATCGTAGCTCCCAAACGGGTGGACCGATTTCGATGCGGTTTTTTCAAGTAGAAAGCAAATTTTTTTTTCAGTTACTGGTTGCGTCCGCGATTTCATCAGCACGGGTTACCGTCAACGTAACGAGATAAATGGTATAACCTGGTAGGGTTAGCAGACTTTACGCTAATCATAAGCTTTCAGATAGGAAAACCAAACTATGGCTGTTCCATGTGTGGCCACGTTATGGTTTCATCTATTAAATATTAATTATGGAAAATTAGATATCCAAAAATAAGTAAAACTGTATCATTAATATAATTTCATTAAAAATCGCATGGTAATACATTATTGATAAAATCTAGAATAATAAACATAATTTAGAAAAAGGTGAAAGGACATCATCGGATTTGCTCCAAAATGTGAAAGTGCCGGCCAAAAAAAAAATTATGTATTCTGTTAGGACTATCCGTCTAAACATTTATTATTATTGCACCAAATCTAGGTCCATTATCCTTGGTTTCATTTGGGTTCGAAAATCTGCCTATCATACACATTTTCGTAGAAATTAGCTAAAGCTATATTCTGTTAGAACTAGTACGTCTCAGCATTTTTAGTATGGCACCAAAGCTGTAGGGCTATTTTCCTTGGGTTTGAAATATCTTATTTTCACACATTTTAGATGAAATAATATTATTCTCGTTATCTTATTTTCATACATTTTTGATGAAATAAAACTTACAGCTACAGCTTTCGTGCCATAATAATAAATGCTTAGATGGACAAGTTTTAACAGAATATAGCATTAGTTTTTGTTGGCCGGCACTTTCACATTTGGACCAAAAATGTATGAAACGCCTGTGATGTCCTTTGTAAATAGTAGGTAAGTGAGAAAAATAGTACAGTAATAATTTAGAATTTTAGAACTGATGTTAGTCTGTGAGATGCTTCCGTATCGTATTTTTGAATTTGTTGGTTGAGTCAAAGGCTATAAATAGCTGTTGAACTCTGCACAAATTATAGAAAATGTTGAGTAACTGCCAATGTTGGGTGTCGACGCATAATGTCCTAATGTTCTGCAAGGGGGCGGGTGAAAGGTCTTGATGATTGGCTTTCTTGTAAACTGGTACAGAAATGAAAGTTGCTTTGTCCATTGACACTCTTGTGTAGAAATGAAGTAGTGCCAAGCGGCTCCATCATGATCACCCAGTATAACACTGCGTTAGTACAGAGCTGCGTACAGTAGTAATGACAATTACAGAATTACCCGGGAGCAGCTACTTATTACTGCGGACTATTGGAGGGACCACGAATGGTCTACCGAGCCAGTGAATGAACTTAAGCAACCGACCTAAGAATGGGTTCCGACCTCGGCATAGGACGTGGCTGAGGCTACGCGGGTTAGGTAGCGGGGATCGGAGAGAAGCGGCCTGTGATTTGCCTGTATCGTCTGTAGACGCCAGAAGAAAAAGCAAGGGGCAGTGGTCGCGGCTGTCCCCGCCGGCGGGGACGTCGATTACGATGACGACGCATTGGTATCGTGTTACCGGTGTTGTTTTGTGAGTTTACGATGGTAGGCCGTGCCGATTAGAGGCCCACGGCGATTACGAGTCGCTCTGCCTAGGACATTAGCAAGTTTAATAAAGTAACTCGTCACTCATTTACATAATTAATGTACAAATTGTGTACAGGGAGGAATGTCTGATACTGATACTTAGCGCAGCGCGGCGCCGGCGGAGCGGGGAGGGGGACGGTGAGGTGTCCCGCGCAATTATGTTAATAAGCCGAGGATACGGTGCGATGACTGCCATGTGACGTGGTGTGGTGACATGGCGACTCGGCTCACGTACGTTAATGGACTTCACAGTGATCCAGCTCTAATATCAGGGTGCATTACACAGTTTTGTTATTAAGAATAAGTGTAGTTGTTACAGCTGACTGTTTTAGGAGAACATTAAACTCGGTCGGGCGAAGTATAAGGCAGAGTCGACGCAACCGTTCGAACAGACTTAACGGCATACGGGGCTTAGACGCAATGCTGGGTTGAGATGAGAGTTGACGCCGCGCCAGCCGGCGGGGCGCGGCGGTTTACTACCAAATACTACCAATACAATTATCTAGTAGCGCCGAATATAAACCTAAGTGATCTAGAACTCTAAATAAAGAACCTGCGCTCTAATTGCTGTTGTTTTGAGTCTCGAGATGGGGTTGCGGTGAAGCGCGCGCATCCACTTCGCGTGTGGCCGTCTCGAGAGGCTATTAGTATTGTCGCTACAGGTCGTCACTGCTCGACTGTGTTGTGGTCCAGCGCCTTATGCACTTAACATTGTTGTAGTTCAACTTATTGTCTTAGTGAGGCGGGTGGATCCCTGACCAGGCACGATCCGTTCCGAATGAACAACGGTACGACGACGCTCCCGCGATCCCACCTGCGACCTGCGACTTGCGACCTGCGACCTGCGACCTGCGACCTGCGACCTGCGACCTGCGACCTGCGACCCCCATATTTATGATATTGATACAACCTGGCCTATATTGATTCAATGCATTTTATTTTTTAGGCGTCACGATATCTCAGTCGGTTGTGGAATATAGTGGTCAGCTTGCAGAGCCGAGAGATTAAATATTTGTATTATGAATAGGAGAATGTAAATAAATATAATAGATTACATAATATAGATAAAAACACAACGGAATTATTCGTCCCACACAACTGAAAGACAACAACAACTAAAACACAACCGAAAGAGTTGTGGTTGTCCAGTGGCGAATAACCTTGCCTGCCGTGCAGGAGGCGATGGTTCGATCCCCGTCCAGGCCGCGTCTTTACAAACCCTATACTGTTTCAGTCACCATCCCGACTATAATAGACTAGGTTTTGGTGTCGATAAATGCTTGAAAAACCCTATCCCATTTCAGTCAAAATTGGCACTCTAATAGTATAGGGTTTGTGCGCATTAATTCCGGTACATTTAGTAGTCAAAAACCCTAACCCGGTTGACTCAAATAGATTAACGTTAAAAGTTTTTAAAAAGTCAAACGTCTAATAAAATCTAGTCGAATATAGTATCCTTCGCCATCTGATGATTATTGTGCGATAGTGATTGGATAAAACCTTATTCTTATTCGTCGATAAAACCTTGACTATAGTGTCTGCGATCGTGATTGGTAGTTAATCTTATCGCGATTGTGTGATTGATGGTTTAGTATATTGTTCCTATGGCTTACTTCACTTCTGTTGTGGTCTTGTAATACGCTTTAGGTTTCAACTTTGCCAAAAATTATAAAAGAAATATTGAATAACATTTTAGGTGATAGTGTTCGTTGATACTTGCAAAGAAAAATGTGACAATTTTATTAAAGGCTTTTCTCGTAGTACAGATACGTATAATAAAGTATCGTAAGTGTCAGTAGTGTTATACGAAATGCGTGCACAGACTTACAGACTAACAGACTTACACACAAACAGACAAAAAATTATATTATTATGTATGTAGGCTTAGTTACCATAGATATTATTATTGTAGTTCTTCATATTATTCTGTTGATATTTTAGGGATAACGTATCTAATTTTATTTAAGTTACTTATCTTCAAATAGTTCTATATTTACCTGTTTTAGAACTAAGAGTATGTGTTTTGTGTTTAATTACAATAATATAAATTCATATCATAAGTATAAAACTATTTATTTGTATGTAATACATACAACAGTACCTACACACATAAATGCTATGTGACAATATAGGTACCTACTCGCAATTTTAATAATGCGAATCAGACCATAATAGACTAACTTTTGCAGTCGTAATTTACCTAGCGGAATCGATGAGAAACCCTATGCGATTTTGGTCCGATTTCGTACTGTAACGGGCTAGGTTTTTTCACGATTTTGCGCAAAAAAACCCTAATCGATTATAGTACCGATCCGGACTGAAACGGTATAGGGTTTGTAAAGACGCGTCCAGGCCGACTCGTACCAATGAGTTTTACTGAATTTATGTACCTATCTACGATTTGTAACACCACTGGCTTCGGGGAATATCATAGTCGTCAGCATTTGCTATGCTATGCTGAATGCTGAATTATTCGTTTGTTTATTCTTTATTATTTTGATGTGTGAGACATACACACACTCAAACACATAAATAAACAAATTGTACCTCTGATATTTAAACGACCGTCCGTAGCTATTTATTGGACCGTAAAGTGCAAACTTAATATTTTCAGCTCACTAATCATATCTCCGGCTCTTTGAAGGGAACAGCAACAGTTCAGTTCAGTATGAAGTAAGACAATATATTTACGATTCTCTTTGACAATAAACTCGAGTCGTTGACAGGGATACGATACGACTCTACAATACAGTAGCGAAACTGACAGATATAAATATAACAGATATTTATTAATACCTCCCAGCTCGAGTCGCTCGCACCGCGCTGTGATGTGTGGCCGATAAGTGTGATGTAGGCGCGGTTTATACAGAAGAGACGTGTGGCTGTGGCGGATAATCATAGTAACACACTTAGATTATCAAGATAGACAGTCAAAGCTACGAAAGCGTCGAAAAAAATAGGAACCAGTACTGGTTCCAAAACCCTATACATATACACGCACACATACATAATTAGTATGGAACCTCACGCACACCAACCTAAGAAAGTTAGCCCCTTTTGTTTTATACGGAACAAGTGTGAGGCTCATTCTAGACATATACTTTTTCTAAGGTAACACAATATAAACCTTGTAGTACGTAGCATACAAGCAGAAAATTACGCCTGGAGGCGCGGGCGCGACTCTCCTTTACGATAAAAACGATGCTATGATACGTACCATAAGGTTTATATTGTGTTACTTTGACTATCCGCCATCGCCACACGTTCTGTATAAACCGCGCCTTACCTACGTTTGAAAACATCAGGCAAACTTTTGGCTCTATAAACTACTGTAGATAAATACTGCACGATCAACAAATTAAATGAGAACATTTAGGTGAGCCTCGCGCGTTCTGCAGTTTGATTTGTATGGAATATTGCCAACCCAATCACCCTCGTCTAACCTCAAATAAGTATGTGTATTTTAATCATCAATTAAGGCATAATAAGGAGGTCTAATCTATGTAACTATCTAATAACTTTACGGTTTTAATACATGATGTAGTCTCTTTTAGTAGATCGATCTTTACGAATGTTTTCAATTTCACCCTCCTGTAGGAACCTGTACCTAGCTACGTACCTGATAGCTATACATATGGTGTTTATGTGTGAAAACACAAAATGATGTCGGATGAGTTTGATGGATGATAATGAACGGGACGCCGCTGTGCCGTCAATTGTTTAATTGACCGCCGCCGCGACGCCGACGCCCGGCCCGCGCCCGACGCGACCCTGCCGAGAGCACATCGAGCAAACGATCAACAATGAGAGTACTACTGCGTACAACCCGTACGCGTCCGACATACGAATACATATAATACACGTCGCATCGTGTCGTGGAGAGTTTCGAACTGAAATCGTCTGCCAACACAACTACGCACACACACGCTGCACTTTTGTGTCGGTAATGAAAGAAAATGTTTGCGTTCGCGAGCCTCTTCAGCTTACTTTATCCTTAGTATGCAACACGCCGAGATCGTTGGTTTCT
This sequence comes from Agonopterix heracliana, assembly GCA_963693445.1. Classification (NCBI taxonomy): domain Eukaryota; kingdom Metazoa; phylum Arthropoda; class Insecta; order Lepidoptera; family Depressariidae; genus Agonopterix; species Agonopterix heracliana. Next base: position 22,589,488 of record OY856308.1, on the reverse strand, counting down.
ATTGTATTACTAACTGTTCCTAGCATGCGTTGCAATCCCCGTTTTTTACCCGACACACACTCGGCCGTTTTTTTACCGTAAAAACCTTCCCTGGACTTCCACAAATATTTAAAAAGCAAAATTTGCCAAGGATATGGTAACAGTATACATATAGTACAGACGGATATCAAAATGTTATCAAACTACTGCTATATCAAAATGCATAGAACTAAAGGGATATGCCACGTTTCCAATGAAACTTAGGCCACCAGCAGTGTACACATATGAAACTATACTATGCAAATAATAGTATGTGATGCCAACTATTAAATTGGCAAAGGAAAAGGTTTATAGAAAGTTCGTGGTTTAATTGCAATTCTACCTATGCGAAATTACGAAAGAAATAATAAAAAACAATTTCTATAGTCAAAGATAAAACAATTACTAAGTTCTAATGATTAATGAACAGTGATGACTACTAAATCGACGACGCCGTTTAATCAAGGTGCGAAGTGGTAAGGAGTCGTGAGCATATGCTTATGTTATACTAAGTGGCTACAATACTGTCACGATCTTCTGATGATCCTAATCAAACATCCCCAGAAATTGAGGAAGTGAACAATGGTATTCAAAATACGATAGAGATGGGTACAGACGAGCGAGCACAATGACGTGCACGCGGGATGTGCTTATCATAACATAGGGAGATAGTAGCTTATCTCTGCACCGTTTAGTCGATGGCTCTAGTATCCTGCAGCGAGGGCCGCGTGGATGTGATGCCCTCGTCGCTACTCCACATACCACCTGCCTGCGATCTTATCTAGAGAGCGTGTCCCGACATTGTATCTATGTACGGCACTCGCGAGCCAATCCACTACATCCTAATATAGCGTTTTATCGTCTTATTGTCCCGTACTACTCTCTCTATATGGCCTTTACTGACCGGCAGGTAATAGACTCATTTAACAGTTGTTGTAGAATATTCTGGCAACTAAGTATCATCTCTTCACCGAAATGCACAATGAAAAAAACTAGCTAGTTATTTTAGAATAATTAAATATATCGTTGGCTCGTATCTCTATTACAAATGATACTAATATAGACGGGTACGAGTGTACGCCGCGCCGCGTCGCGTCGCGTTGCGTCGTAAGTATACCAACCATCGTCGACGCGTTCATTCAATAAACATATTTGCGGAACTCAATTTGAGAATGAACACGCACCGCCTCCTACACTCGTAGATGTAATTATGTGTGACGCTCTCCGTAGTAGAGTAGGTATCTTTATCAATCGGCTTATTGATGAGTGACTGTGGAGATTGAAGCTCGGAGCAGTCGCCGCGCCCGCGCCGGACACAGGAGACATACGATTAGCTGTTGAGTAAATAATGAGTCTCCGTAGATCTGTTACAGCATCTAGTAGAAGTGCACCACGTATCGGCGCGCAGCGGCAGCGGGGCGAGGGGGGGGGGGGGGGGGGGGGAGGAGGGAGGGGCGGCGCTCCTCACTGCACTCGACTCGAGTGCGCTTCAAGTGGAAAATCCTATTATTTCCTTTTGCGAGAAAGAACAATATCGCTGCAATTATATACTCCGACCGACATGTAGCATTGCGACTGCGAGACTGAAAATAAAGCAATCTTTATTTGATTTTAATTCAAGTACCAACCTACAAACAATGAGATGGTGAAAACAAAACATAGTATCTTCTGGATCAAATAATGTAAACAGACACAGAATACTTCAATTTGCATGTTAAACAATTTACAAAAAGTCGCTCAAAATAATCCAAGTTTCAATTAATACATTAGAAGTACCTATAACATAAATACCGATCCAATAATCGGTGAAGGGCAAGGGCACCATATTGTTTGACTTTTTAAATCAATCTCATATTGTAGATAGATAATCATAAATCATAATATTATTGCTCTCATGTGGTTTTATAAGCTCACTAGTGTTTACCCGCGACTTCTTCTGCACAAATTATATACTAGATTTTAAGTCAGATCATCAAACAAAAAAAGTGTCATCAAAATCGGTTGATCACACGTTCACAGGTCACCAAACAAAGAAACAAACACACAAACAAACAGACAGACAAAATTTCTAAAAAAAATGTTGATTTCGAGTCAGGGATACCTAAAAACCATATCTTAATCTTTTTTTTGTAAATACTTAATATATCTTCAATGTACAGACACACTACAGTTACAGTTTTATAATAGTTTAGATAAGATTGGATAAAATATCTACAGCTATATCTACCTATTTATTCTGCGCCTAAACATACCCGTACCTATTAGATATATAGCTAGTAGTGAAGTTAGAGCTCGTTGCGGAGTTGAGTCGCGCTGGTTAGTAGCCTACTCCACCGTCCGGGTCCGTCCGGGTCCGGGTCCCGGTCCGGCGACCACAACAAACTATTTTAGTCTTGAACCAATAACACAGGACTGAAGAGCCTACTCCACCGTCCGGGTCCGTCCGGGTCCGGGTCCCGGTCCGGCGACCACAACAAAGTATTTTAATCTTGAACCAATGGACACAGGACGGAAGAGCCTACTCCACAGTCCGGGTCCGTCCGGGTCCGGGTCCCGGTCCGGCGACCACAACAAACTATTTTAGTCTTGAACCAATAACACAGGACTGAAGAGCCTACTCCACCGTCCGGGTCCGTCCGGGTCCGGGTCCCGGTCCGGCGACCACAACAAAGTATTTTAATCTTGAACCAATGGACACAGGACGGAAGAGCCTACTCCACAGTCCGGGTCCGTCCGGGTCCGGGTCCCGGTCCGGCGACCACAACAAAGTATTTTAGTCTTGAACCAATGACACAGGACGGAAGAGCCTACTCCACCGTCCGGGTCCGTCCGGGTCCGGGTCCTGGTCTGGCGACCACAACAAACTATTTTAGTCTTGAACCAATGACACAGGACTGAAGAGCCTACTCCACCGTCCGGGTCCGTCCGGGTCCGGGTCCCGGTCCGGCGACCACAACAAAGTATTTTAGTCTTGAACCAATGACACAGGACGGAAGAGCCTACTCCACCGTCCGGGTCCGTCCGGGTCCGGGTCCCGGTCTGGCAACCACAACAAACTATTTTAGTCTTGAACCAATGACACAGGACTGAAGAGCCTACTCCACCGTCCGGGTCCGTCCGGGTCCGGGTCCCGGTCCGGCGACCACAACAAAGTATTTTAGTCTTGAACCAATGACACAGGACGGAAGAGCCTACTCCACCGTCCGGGTCCGTCCGGGTCCGGGTCCCGGTCCGGCGACCACAACAAACTATTTTAGTCTTGAACCAATGACACAGGACGGAAGAGCCTACTCCACCGTCCGGGTCCGTCCGGGTCCGGGTCCCGGTCCGGCGACCACAACAAAGTATTTTAGTCTTGAACTAAAATAAGTTTTTGTTACCTCCCCTACACGTGAAGTGGTGATGATTTTTTTTCTCGTCTTTCGCATGATGCGGGGTATCGTCTTTTAAAAATATCGTGGGTGTGGGAAAACCATTTTTCGATTTAGGTACCTGTTAGCAAAATATTAAGATTTAAAGTGAAAATTTTTGCCAGCTAAACGCTTGATTCTGGATAATTATGGGAAAAATGCATAACACTATTGTATATATAACGAAATTAAAAAGAAAACTATCACCGCTAAGGAAGCTTTACAAGTTAACGAGTAATAGTCGACCAACTTATACAATTTACTTGTAGACATTAAACTGAAGTATAAAACAAAAAGCCCCCTTCTAAGTTCGTATATTGTGACGGGAAACTACGGAACCCTACCCCGTGCGTGGCCCGACACGCACTTGGGCGTTTTTTTTAATTTAGGTTCACCGATATTTTCGATAATATTGAACCAATTTAAAAAAACCGTGGTGGTCTAGAGGCGAGTAACCTTGCCTGCCGTGCAGGTGGCGATGGTTCGATCCCCGTCCAGGCCGACTCGTGCCAATGAGTTTTTCGGAATTTATGTACAATTTGTAATTTGTAACACCACTGGCTTTTCGGTGAAGGAAAACATCGTGAGGAAATCAATTTCGAGGCATGTATAGTACCTACTGTCCATAACGAGTGGCGACGGGCTCACTCTCCGTCACACTGAACAGAGTTTCGGTACTAATTGTGAAACTTGGATGTACGAAATATACTCGGGGAATATATTCGTAAACAAATGCTATGCTACGCTAATTTATAAAAATCTTTTTTTGGTTTGAAGGGTGCCGTTTAAATGTTATGAAGATCTGAAGACGCGCTTCGGAGAGTACACAATAGAACTGCTCAAAAGTTGACCGCAAATCATCGATGACTGAAACAATTGCTTGGTATCGATGAATATTTCACCACTGAAAATTATGAAATAAGATAAAAATTCACAGTTTTAAGTAAAACTGCTGCCCGCTGGGCTGGACAGACGATCTAAAAAAAGTAGCGGGAGCGACTGGCTAACATTGCAGTCATGACTTTTATACGTTCGCATCTATGTCGGTGTCGAGCCAAGCCAAAGCTGCAGTATTATTATTAAATCTTTATTAGTTTTGTTGTCGGTTTTTATTAATTGAGTATCATCCGTCTCACAAAAACATAAGCAGCTACACATAAACCTAAAAATGTGTGCGAAATAAAAATGACGTACATCTACCATCTCGTAGCCCTCCCCTCCCCCCTCCTCATGACAAACACACAAACTGGCGTCCGTAACGACCTCATAAATATTTAATCGTCTCTTTAACTGAAACGGTTTGACATTCGGCTGTGTATTGTTGTTTATTGGTCTCGTAAAACGATGAAAATTGTCGGTGCCATGTGCGCCGGCCGGCGGCCCGCCCCGCTCCGCGCCGGAACCCGTCCGACGTGAGATATTGCCGCCGCTAGGTACTCGTATAGTATAATATCATACGGTACGGGCCGGGGTCGGCTTATGGGACATATTTTATCGTCTATAAAGAGTAATGCGGTCCATATTTCGTACGTAAACGTCGTCAGGCGGCTCGCGGCGGTCGCCGCCGGTCACAGTCGCGCGTCGGCCGGCCATCGCTCACGCGTCGGCGGCCGACAGCCCCCCGTCCCCCCGCGACAAGAGGACAGCATCTCCTCTCGTATCGCACACGTCCTCCACTTATATTACGTTATCTGAGACGAGTGCCGCATGCCGTTACAGATGAGGTCTCTACATTATTCCGAGTAGAATCAGTTCGTGTCGCGGTGACGTGTTCGTCTCCGTCACGTCGCCGCCTCGTCCTCGCGCACGTTCCGCTCCCGACGGCAGTCTGAAAGAACAATAAATTTGCCCGTTATGTTATCTTCAGAAAAACATAACGACTCCTTCTTTCCCTCCGTCTTCGAGCTCCTTAAATACGTAATTATCGAACATAAAAGTGGCGCGAATAAAATGAGCTCTCATAACTCATAACGTAACCATAACTCATTGGAAGTAGGCGAGTGAATGTAACTGGCATTGAGAGACGGCGCGGTGCTCCCGCGGGGAGTGTCGTGGGGAATGCGAAATGCATGTCTGGTAGAGAAACAATTAAAATAGCACCGCCGCATGCTCTGGAACACCCGGCGCGGCGCGGCGCGGGCGAGTTGTACTGGTTGATATACAATGCAGTAGTAGTGGTTGTGTTGTCGACTGTCGACGGAACACAAAGAGCGCTATGTTCAGCGCTGAACGGGACCACTGACCGCACAGTGCTCGACTCGGCTCCACAACACGACCAACACATTAATTCCTCGCGCCGTTTCTCCTCGCGACTGAGATTTCTCATTTTATACGAACAGTTTTATTTAATCAGAATGAAACAGTGTAGTCGAAGCCGTAGGTAGGTCGCGTCGGCGGTACATTAGACATCAACGAGACGATCGTTCAATGTCAAACACAAAACAACGAGACAGATTTCAATTGTAATTTATGAAAATAAAATTAATCACTGATCGTCCGAACGGCCTCGTCTCTCTGACGAGCGAACCGTTTTGATTCGATGGAGCGTTCGCTTTGTGCAGATCCGTAATTGTCTACATGACTAATTCAGACACGCATCACATCGGCTGCAGGCTACAGCGCAGCGCGAGAGGAGGACGTAGACGAGATGAAGTCATCAGAATGCTAATGAACTGTTGGAGTAATCAGTGTAGTGGAGGGAGACAGGCGGGCGCGTGCTCGTCGCTCGTCGCTCGTCGCTCGTCGCATGATGCAGGGGTTGGGGTCGCGTGCATCGCGCCGAGTGACGTCAGCGCAGCGACGCCTGCCTGTGTGACGTCACTCAGTGCGGTGACAGTTGTCACTCGCAAGGCGCTGGCTTTACGGCCTGTCACTGGTGTCACAGAAAGGAGATATACAACATCTTCATGCAAGCGCTCGAATCGATGCACGCACACAGACGAGCGCCACGTATACGGCCCAAAGTACTTCGGGGCGCAACAGTACAGAAGTTCCTTAGCGGGCCGTGTACGTAAAGTACGTATACGTGGCGCTCGTCTGTGTGCGTGCGTCGATTCGAGGGCTTGCATGAATTTGCTTTACTATATATCTCTTTTCTGTGCTATTGTCGTCGTCTTAACCCGCTTGGAGGCGCTTTGAAGTATCAGGTCGGGTCTGATGTTATCCATCCGCGTCGGATAACAGACCCGGCTGTACATGCGCTCGCTGAGACAGCTCGGCGCCGGCGGCGGCGGCGGCGCTGCGTGTGCGAGTGCAGTTCAATTATGACGTCAAGTGTCACGCACGGCTTCGTCACATACTTCTCTATGTTATTTAATGTTAATAACGGTAGAATGGAATAGAATAGAACACATTAACCGTTTTTGATAACGCGTTAAGGTGCCGGTTAACAGCCGACCGCATACAGCAGCAGCATACGACGTGTCGCTCCGACACTACTGGTTTGTATGTAGTTCTATGAAATACCCTGCGAAGCATCCGACACGAAGCATGCGACATGAAGTATGCGGTCGAGCCTCGACCGCACACCAGTAGTGTCGTCGAGTGCTGCCAGGCATGCGATAATTATCCTAAATTCACGAATTTTTTTTGTGGCATGCGATAGAAAATAAAAGTCGGGTAAAGCACGATAATTCATACAAATTCCACTATAATATTTAATTTAATGAAATCACTATTTTCAACCACATTTTCCGTTAAATTCCAACGATACCTAGGTACATCATACGGGCGTTCGGTATTGGGTAAAACAGTGTTCAAATATTATATAGGGTCCTTCTTAATATGCTAACACTTTTTTAAGGGAATGATCAGACCATCAAACTGAACAACTTTCTCTATAGCACTAACATTGAAATCACGAAAAATAATAAACAGCTGTCCCATACAAAAGTGCTAACCTACTCGAGCCAAATGTATGGGACAGCAGATTTTTTTTCGCGATTTCTATTTTGGTCCCATAGAGAAAGTTGTTCAGTTTGATGGTCCGATCATCCCCTTAAAAAAGTGTCAGCATATTAAGTTTGACCCTGTATAAACACGATAGTTTCGCATTAAAGAAGATCTTATAAACAGCTATTTTTGAGTTTAAGATGATATTCCTGCCAGCGCGCACGAGCGCGATGCATACAAACGAAGTTTCATCCTAATTTCAATTAATTAAATCGATCGAAGATCATATAAACAGCTATTTTTGAGTTTAAGATGATATTCCTGCTAGCGCGCCCGAGCGCGCTACATACAAACGAAGTTTAATCCTATTTTCAATGAATGAAATTGATCGAAGATCTTATAAACAGCTATTTTTGAGTTTAAGATGATATTCCTGCCAGCGCGCCCGAGCGTTTAATCCTATAAAATAGTAGTAATGTCGATTCTCTTACCTAGAAGAAAATTTTGTTATTAGAAAATATATTTATGTTACAGGTGTTTTCAGAAACCGAAATCTATATTTTCTCCCCTCCGGACGGAAAGCGTCAATTTTCGTCCCGTTGCGCTAAACGAAGTTGCCTCTTTCCACCTCCGTCGAGGAGAAAAATATTATACTACCCTCGGGCAGTAAATAAGAAAGCCTCAGATCATATGTTTGTTTGTTCAAAAGTTACAGCCCTAAATAGGTAGGCCGGACGGACGGACGGACAAAGTAAAAGGGTCCTGATTTCACCCTTTCGGCACGGAACCCTAAAAAGGTGAAAATAAACCAGGCTTCTATGATCACGGATGTTTGTAACAAGGATTCTGAGTATCCCAAAGGGGAGCACGTTAGTAATTTATGTGTGACTTTACCCCAAAAAAAACCCTAAGTCGGCAACACTGTTTGCAGCTGCTGTATGCTGCTGCTGCGTGCGGTCGGGTTCTAATTCATACCCCTCCGACGTGTCGGATCCGACACGTCGTATGCTGCTGCTGCATGCGGTCGGCTGCCAATTTACTCCTTTATCCAAAACGGCGTATTCCATTCTACCCTTATTTTAAGTATTTTATTTATTATGTTTTATTTATTTTTTATTTATTGTAGTTAAGTATTTATTTTATTTTATATGTAGTAGGTAATCATAATCATAATCATAATCATTTATTGCTTTGGTACCTACTTTCTTACAAATATAACTATGTTGTTAAGACAGTATCAGTTCGTATAAGACAGACGTACCTTTCATTCCCTCCGTGATTTTAATCATAAGTTGTGAAATAAATGCAGTGCCGTTAATAAATCGCATATCCCCGGGTTCACTATCAAAAGAGCCTTCCAGTGCAAAAATCAGCTTACGGATAGCGCCTGTATATCGAAAGATACAGAAGAAATAAGTTTATTATTTTCGTTAAATTTCAAAGTGCAGTGCTCGCGTTGTTAGTGTCAGTGACTCATCTTCGCCGAGCATTGACCTTACTAACCTCCGTCGAGATCACCAAGCCGGAAGCGTATCTAAAATTCATCAACACCTTTAACTGTCACCTTGGCTCAGCGGTCGAGCGCTCTAGTTCTGCGAGCGCTCGCGGCTTCGAAGATACGTGGTTCAAATCCCAGCCAAGACATTTTTCGGACTTTTTCCATTTTTCAATTTTTCTATTTAAATTGAACAACCAACGTTTCCATCTCGAGAATCGACCCTCAGAACAACAGTGAATCACCGCCATCTACCGCCTGGGTCGAGCACCAAACGACTATACCGCACTGTCATAGATTACGTGCTGCGAGGAGGTCGACGTCACGACTCCTTACGCTACACGATAACTTACTCTAGCGAATTTTAATTGACTAATTGGTACTTATCAAAACTATGCCACGAGTTCAGCAGCGCTCTCCTTCTAAGTCTCGACAACAAAGCCAGACAGAGAATAATGATTCGCCGCCTAAATCATCTGGGCGCGCAAAGCGTCCCCGGGTCAACGACGAGTCTCCAAAAAAGGAGATGCAAGGTTTCATGGATGACATTAAGGTTCTGTTAACAGGTTGGAAAACAGAGCAAGATAACACTCTATCTAAACTTGTAACAGATATTTCCGATCTAAAGACACAATGTTCACAAATACAGAAAACCAACCTCGAAATCGAAAAATCTATGGAATTCATCAACAGTAGCTATGAAGAAATGAGTAACCGTATAGCGAATCTAGAGAAGGAGCGTAAGGAAGACAAAGAATGTATTATACATCTGGAAAATCAAATCATCGACCTTCAAATGAAATCACGCCCTGCGTCTGTTGAGCTACGCAACATTCCAAACAAGGAAAAAGAAAGTATCGCTGACCTTACCAAGATCATTTCGGATGTTGGAAAAGTCTTAGACGTCCACATAAAACCCTCTGATCTGCGGGATGTGTACCGTATTCCTAGTAAACCAGGAACAAATAAAGTAATCGTTGCGGAATTCTCCTCAGTCCACATGAAAAATAATTTTTTGGAAAGCACCCGCTGTTTTAACAAGTCTCGAAAGGTAGGCGAGAAACTCAACACGCATCACCTCGAAATATCAGGTGAAAAGAAGCCAGTCTACCTAGACGAACATCTACCGGTTACAATGAGAAAACTATTTTACCAATCACGTCAATTCGCCAAACAAAATGACTTTCAGTTCTGCTGGTGTTCAAACGGAAAAATTTTCCTGCGTAAGGAGCCTGATACCAAGAGATACCTGATAAAAACAGAAAGGTGTCTAGTTAACGTACTAAAGAGTGAATTGATAATATGACTACACTTATTGCATGAGATTTGTATGCCCAGTTTTTGTACCTATTTAACTCTAAATTGTTTTGCCTATGTCTACTTTTGTTATTTTTTGTCTCTTTTTAACTCTTTGGTTGTTAAGAATAGAGCCTTGTATTCATTCATACCTACCATACACAAAATTTTCATAATATTTTACATTTTATATACTACAATTATTATTACACAAATTGGAAAATGTATACCTAATACATCTTACCCCTTAGTTTCACCACCGCAACACTTTAAATTTCTCACCAACTCCATGTTTTCAGAAAGTAAGTTTAGTACTCAATTTTCAAGTCCCAATGGGTACTCTTGACAATATTGCCTCGGAAATAGAATCACTCAGCCCCTCGGACACGTACATGTGTTCGGCCGAGCAATGTGCCCAATACTTAAATATATCGAATAACCAAATAAAAGTCATACATATGAACATCAGAAGCCTGAATAAGAACATGGACGAATTTGAAGTTTTACTCTCAATGGTTAATGTTCAGTTCGACATAATTGTACTATCAGAGTGTTGGCTTAGCAAGGTGGTTAATATTCCTATACTGGACAATTATACGTCACACCGATCAGCTAATATAAAAAATCAGAACGACGGCGTGGTAGTTTATGTAAAAAATAATATGGGTCTCGAAATATCTGAACCACCCTTCATTGATGGGAATTGCCTTATATGTAAATATGGTAGTGGTTTTGCATTGGTTGCTATTTATAGATCACCCTCCTATGAAAATGTGGAAAATTTTATCAATAGTTTAGACGCGGTCCTCGTTTCCCTAAACTCTTTCGAAAACATAGCAGTTGTTGGGGATATAAATATAAATATCGCAATAGGCATCTCTGATAACGTCACCAATAATTACCTAAACCTGGTTGCTTCACATGGCTTACTTCCAGCGTTTCAACTGCCTACTAGACTAGACTCATGTCTGGATCACATTATCCTCAAGTGTAATCAAAAAGCCACTACTTTACTAATCGACACTCAAATAACTGACCATATACCGGCTGCCTTTTGTATTCCTATAAATAAAATTGCACATAAACGGAATAAATTTACTACTCGCATAGATTACCATGCAATCGATCAGGACATTAAAGACTGCGACTTCTCTCCCATTCTTAATTTCTCCGACGCAAATCAAGCAGCTGATACCCTTGTCTCGAAAATCTCACAAATAATAAATAGTCACACCACTCTTGTTAAAGTCCCAAAAAGAAACCGAACTATAAAGCCATGGATTACACCAGGCTTGCTAAGATGTATTCGAAATCGAAATAGGCTACATCGAAATCATAAGAAAAACCCAGAAAGTGCAGTACTTCGTCTAACATACACTCGCTACCGCAATTTTTGTAATGACTTACTGCGAAAATTGAAACGAGACTACGAAACTAGAGAGCTAAATAACTCCAAAAATAATCCGAAGGCACTATGGGATACAATAAAAAATATTGCTCACGTTCAGCGTCTCTCTCCTCCGCCCAGCGAACTGCTCAGCAGTTCTCACGATCCGAACGTAGCTGTCAACGAAGTGAATAAATTCTTCGCTAATATAGGAAAGAACTTGGCAACAAGAATCACAAATGAAAATATTATACACGATCCAAACTCCACACCCAAGTCTTCCTCTTCACTTTGCAACTCCTTTGTTATGCTACAGGTGGATGAGGCGGAAATTGATAGAACGATAATGGGACTAAGGAGTGATTGCGCAGTTGGCTGGGATAGCATCTCGTCAAAGATCCTGAAAGTGTCCCGTGGAACTCTTGTGCCTCCCATTGCTCACATTTGTAATCTGGCCATCCATACCGGCGTTTTCCCTAGGATGTTCAAAAGAGCTGTAGTACACCCAATATACAAGGGTGGAAGTAGGGACCGCGTTAACAACTATAGGCCAATCTCTGTTCTTACGGCTCTGTCGAAGGTCTTGGAGAGGGTTCTAAACAATCGGTTAAAAAGTTATCTCGACTCACAAGCAATTATATCCGACCGCCAATTTGGTTTCAAAAACGGTGTATCGACTGAGGATGCTGTTATAAAACTAACCGAAAGTATAGTTAGAAAGCTTGACAATGGAGACAAATGCCTGGGTATTTTCCTTGATCTCTCCAAGGCCTTCGACACCGTTTCCATTCCTATACTTCTCGACAAATTGGAGAATATCGGTGTCAGGGGTACTGCCCACGGTATTTTTAGAGACTACCTAAGAGAACGTACACAATCTGTAAAGATAGGCTCACATGTGAGTGATGAGGCAGCCATAGACTACGGAGTTCCACAGGGAAGTATTTTGGGCCCGACACTGTTTCAAATTTACATTAATGACCTTTGTAAAATCTCACTTCCAAATTGCGAAATTGTTACTTACGCTGACGACACAGCACTTCTTATTAAGGGTAGAAACTGGTCGGATGCCAAATCATCAGCTGAGAAGTCCTTGCGAGTGGTTACAAGTTGGCTAATTAAAAATTTACTTACCTTGAACGTGGAAAAGACGAAGTTTATTACCTTCTCTATGAGATGTCCATCCCGGCCAGCGGTAAATTCTTTCACTATTGTGGCTCATTGCTGCCCGTCTGGTACACGAAACTGCGAATGTCTAAGCCTCACAAGAACCACAGAGATCAAGTACTTAGGTGTACACATTAGCGAGAGTCTAGACTGGCGGAAACATCTTGACTCTTTAACAGCGAGAGTGAGGAAACTAATATTTATTTTTAAAAAACTACGGAACTGCGCCGACAATAAAACTCTAAACATAGTCTACAACGCTCTGGCTCAGTCGATAATCTCCTACTGTATACCGGTCTGGGGTGGTGCACCTAAAACCAGCCTTATACAGTTGGAAAGAGCGCAAAGGGCGGTGTTGAAGGTTATGACGCGTAAACCCTTCAGATACCCCACCACACAACTGTATCTTGACACTAACGTCCTCACCGTGAGAAAGCTTTTTATTCTTAGAACGACCCTTAGAAAGCACTCCTCCACGGACTGCATCACTGGGACGAATCAAAATCGAAGACGGAAAGAGCCCGCCTGCCGTACCGAGATATCTAGAACAGCTTTTGCAGACCGGCACTATCATCTTATGGCACCTTACCTATACAATAAAATAAATAACACCTTAAATATTCAACAGTTAAATAAATTCGAAGTTAAGAAAAAAACTAGGGAATGGTTATTAAAAATGGACTATGATGAGACTGAAACACTATTAAACAGACTTAACATATGAAATAAAACACGATCATACATATGCAGGCACACACACACGCACTCACAAACCCATCTACACAGCATACGTAAACACAGGCATACAAGCGCTCACTTCCCTTGAATTATTTTTTAATTAATTTGCATTGTTTACCTTTGTTAATTTTACCTTGGAACTTGTAATGCTGTAAGTAAAGGTATAGCATAAATAAGTAAGAGTGACGGACCACTGACTGACATCCAGGTTGCAGGACTACCTATTCCTGGAAGTCAGGACCAATATCCTTACCCTTAACTTAAAGATAACTTCTCTACATTGTATTTGTACTGTTTTGGTTACCTATACTGTACTACATTGTTGTCTTGTAAAAATAAACAATATTTTTTTTTTTTTTTTTTTTTTACAGTAAGCTGCGACTGCCCGCGACTTCGTCCGCACAAATTATATAAGGTCTAACAAAATTATCTGAAACTATTTTAAGGGGAGTATCAGACCATTAAACTAAATAACTTTATCTATGGGACCAACATCTAAATCGCGAAAAATCAGCTGTCCCATAAATTCAGGTCAAGCAGTTTTGTATGGGACAGCAGATTTTTTTCGCGATTTCGATGCTGGTCCCATTGAGAAAGTTGTTCAGTTTGATGGTCTGATACTCCCCTTAAAATAGTTTCAGCTAATTTTGTTAGACCTTATATACCAGCCAGATTCAGACCTTATATCAGATCATAAGCTATCAAACAAAAAAAGTTTCATCAAAATCGGTTCAGTAGTTTTTGCGTTATGCGCGAACAAACAAACACACAAACAAACAGACAGACAGACAACAACAGTTATTACAATTGATCAAACAGTAACGTAACGAAGTAAGTAACACGGGTTGGCTCCTTAACAAATCCCGCAATCCATTCATGCTTAGATAGCATCGTATAATGTAAACATCTGTATTCTACCGGGAGCACGGTTACATACAACTGTACTGCACACACACGCGGGACCTTTTGTACTCCGCCGTTAGACACCGCGGCGAGGGACTGAGTGAGGTAACTCGTAAAAGAGTTCCCTCTCCTCTTAATCCTGCTTGAGTGTTGTAAGAGGCGAGGCGGGAGGAGTTCAGTCACTAGAGTGGGGGGGGGGATTATTCACATGTGACTGCAGCATTTCAATAATCTCGCCGCCTCACGCGAGCATAGATCTTGAATTGTACCACAGTACGACCCCTAAGTTGCATTAATATAATTTACATGTAGGTACGTATATACAAATATATTTATGGTTCGGATACATGCGGTATGAGTGATTAGTGTTGGGCACAGCTCTATGCACAACACGCAGGTTGTGTCCGTCATACTGATACCAAACACTCTCCTCTACAAAGGGTACGGGGTATATACAGGGTGTAAAGAAAAGGATCATTCACCTTTAAACAAAATCTGCTGTTCCATACTAAACTGCAATACCTACTCGACTCAAACGTATGGAACAGTAGATTTTTATTGTTCTGACAGATTTACTCCCATAGTAAAAGTTGTTCAGTTTGATGGGTAGAGTATTTGGTTCAAAGGTTAATGATACTTTTCCATACACCCTGTATAAGTATTTTACATAAATTTTCATGAATCCTGCATTCTATACTTTTTATCAGGATGCATTGGACGCAGTGACGTCAACGGACAGTTAATGTGCGTGTGTCGAAAATAGATAAGTAGTACTTGTGATTAGATACCATGTTATTAGTGCAATATATCAGACACGTAGTTGTTAATGTCTCAGCCAGCCCGTCAGAAAATCAGGAGGTCGATCGCGCTAAATAAATCTCCACTTCAACGTCATTGGACCGTATGCGAATCACAACTTTTTACACGTTCGGTATCGCGCTTATCACTTGACAGCTCGTTCAGACGTTTCAGGCTGTCAATCACATACGACATATATAAGCCAAGTTATGCGCGATACGGAATTCAGCAGTTGAATAGTAACTGGCTTGCAGTTTGATTACAACTGCAACTGAATAATTATTGAAATTCGGTGTTTCAAACTGCTGTCTGTATACCAGTATGAGAGCCGAGCGACTAAACATAATATAAACGAACGAAGTACCCACGTCAATCGTAAAAGTCTACCTATTACTCTACGCCAGCGGTTCTTTTAAGGCAGTTTCTTTCGTAATTGTAAGGCCACGAAACATTTAATAAATCCCGTTTTTCCATAAAGTTGGTTCCACGCCTTACCAATGATAGTAAATACCATAAATTAAATTAAGTATTCATTTATTTCAGATAAAAATCCATAATTTTGTTAGTAGGTTGATTAATAACAATGTATACTTAAAATTATGTTAGTTTATATAATTTGTATTATTTCTTAGTTTATTTGACTGATTTATTTGTTTATTTCATTTTTGTTTAACTTAATGTAAATAAATAAAAGATACATGAAAAAAGTGACATTTAAACCCTCCCGTGGCTGACCCCCCTCTCGAGAACTTATAGTAATGTTCATCGGGACATCTCAAAGATTAAATGCACCAATTTTCAAAACTACTTGAATTATTTCATCATCATCATCAGCCTATCATCGTCCACTGCTGAACATAGGCCTCCCCAAGGCGCGCCACAAATCTCTGTCCTTGAATTATTTGGGCTGGTTTAATTCTTAGGCTAATGATAATAGTTATTTGTTATACAAGAGTGCAAAGTTGCTTTTTAACCGCGTGCTCAATTTTGATGATCGAGCAGGCGAGACTGAGATTTAAAAAGTATTAGGTAACCGAAAAAAAAAACAAGATCATTTCCGCTACATTTAGTGTGTGAAGCTACCTAGAAACGTTTCCACATGGCTTCAGTGCTACTGGTTACACGTTTTTTGTGTGTTTCATTCTCCTGCACCCTTTACTTCTATATAAACATTAGTAACTTGATTGCTTCTCCTCCCTCCTACCGCCTCCCGATTACTTTCACTTAGCAAGCAATAGTTAGTTTTCGTTGACCACTTAATTCAACTGTTAAGCAAATAGTGGTTGTTTAATTACGCCGTCCCCGCGCCTTTGTGACATTTAGATTGGGGGTACGGGTACCCATATAAAACATTCACAACTACTGGTCAGATTCTTCCATACAATTATACACTTTAAAGGGTTCCGTAGTCAAACAAGGAACCCTCATACTTTCGTTAGAATGAACGAAAGTTCCTTGTGTGACTGTCTGTATGTTTGTCTCGCCACCTCAGCCGATAGACGTCCGTGTGATGCCCCACTTCAATTATTACCTCATTTTAGCACCTATTGAAACTAAATTTGGCATCAAGACACAATAACAGTAACCTAAAACAGGAAACTATTCGATTCGATTCGCCCTACAACGAAAAGATAGTTGAAAAAAAGTTTTTTTTATTTGAGTGACGTGTCGTTGGATAGGTCTTGTAAAACGAGACAAAATACTTTAGAAACGCCCTTATATATCTCTTGACCGTGACTCCTATGGGTTGCTGTGATAGGCTAAAGTCTGGTCTAAAGACCAGGATGTCTCGATGACTGTACATTTTTTCAAGATCAAAATACTCCAAAAACTAGTTAGTCTCCTAAGAACGTTTTCTTGTAGCTATAATGCTTCTGGTAGCTTCCCTTTGTGTCCCGTCTTAACTTACCACTCTGTATAGGAGCCGAAGCACAAATGTAATCATCGACGCAACCACTGGCGTCATTCACCCACAAACTCAATATGATCCCGTTACATTAACAACCACACACTAACTGATTCAATTACGTGTTAAGGTAAGTACGGGACGTAGGTAGGGTCATAACTCGTAATAACAGTCTACAGTAGCACCGATTTATTGTTCGATTGCCATATTATATTAATGAAGGATGAAGCCGCGTTTATTTCTATTAAACAAGGTGTCGACTTTTCATAAGAGCAAATGGCTTAAACCATAGTGTACTATAATTACTACCTTGAACATTGACTTACCAACTACTGGACGTAGGGACCGCGCTCAAATGTGTCTGAACCAAAAGAGCACTAAAACGTAAAAAGAGAACCAATTACGCGACAGTCTTCGGTTGATCGGCCCACTACGTGCACGCGCGCGCTCGCGGCGCTCGCCGTGCCCCGATGGGGGAGTGGATTTTGGGTGACCATTTAGTAGTATTTCATCTCGAGCGCCTATGTGCTTCGGAAGGCACGTTAAATTATTGGTCCCGGATATTTCCGTCAGATGGTGGTGTAACTATTCATTAAGCCAGGTCAGAGGCCTATTGGTGGCTTGAAAATTCTCTGACAACAAGTTGACCACTAACTTGTCTCCACCAATCCGCACTGGGCCCGCGCGGTGGATTATGGCCCAGTCCCTCTCACCCTTATTCGTGAGGCCTTTGCCCTGCAGTGGGATCCTACAGGCTACAACCTAACTAACTTTAGTTGATTTATATTACTACACGGTTTGTGTAGTTTAGTCTCGGACACTTTTTTCGAGAATTTTGTACTCCGGCGTCCATAGTATTCTACGTCGATGACCTTGAACGTAAATGTGATCCTATACAACACGCGTAGTAGCGCCGCGCCGCCGCCGCGTAGTGCATCATTGTGCTACGCGGCGCTACGCGCTACGCGGCTCGTAGCTCGTAGCTACGGCACCCATTACAAACCAATAAAAGCCTCTCTCCCCACTCACAGCGCAGATAACGAGTGAATTTATAGTGAGCCTCATCTTAATGTCGCGAGGTTTCCATTCGAACACATTAATGCCGACAATTCGCCTTTACGATTATACCCGAATAAACCCGACGGCGGCCCGATAGCCCGACAGCTCAGTCAGTAGTGAACCTGCCTGCTGTACCGAGGGTCACTGGTTCGAATCCCGTAAGAGAAAAATGTTTCTTTGATTGAATATGATTATTTGTACCCGAGATAAAACAACCATGGTCTGACCATCAACCGTCAAATACAGGGCGTAACAAACATATACACCAATACATAAGGGTTGCTTCAGTTCAGACCATCAAACTGAACAACTTTCACTATGGAGTCAACTTCGAAATCGCTTAAAAAAAAACATCTGTTCCGTACAAATCTGCACCGACTGTACTAAAATGTCTCGGACAACTGATGTTTTTGTTGCGATTTAGAAGTTGGCTACACATAGTGAAAGTTGTTCAGTTTGATGGTCTGAACTAAATCAACCCTTATGTATTGGTGTTTGTTACGTCCTTGTATTTGGCGGTTGATGGTCAGACCAACTCTCTCTATAGCAAGCCGCGCTTAATAGGTTATTAGACCATATTTTAAAATTGCCTAAATCCGATAATTAAATAAATAAATATCTTGGACATTTTCACATAAATTATCTAGTCACATTTAAAGTACCAGAATCTAGCCTGGACTTGTATTATGATAACTAGACAACGATGTAGAATACATATATAGATACAAACATCCATGACTCGGGTACAAATATTCATATTCATCATACAAATATTTGTCCCTTACGGGATTCGAACCCGCGACCCTCGGCACAGCAGGCAGGTTCACTACAGACTGTGCTGTCGGGTCGTCCAAGTACTAGAATTTTTATTTCACTTTTCTAAAACCGCTCATTTTAAAGTACATTTTCACGCTAAAACGGAAGCCGCCATGTAGCTTCACTCGTGACGTCATAAATATAGTAAACATGTAAACTTTTGACATATGACAAAGACCGTTTAGGTTTAATTTACTATAACGATGACGTCACATCGGAATCACAATGGCGCGCGGCTTCCGTTTTGCATGTTTGTACAACAGATTAAAAAAGTCGGCTTTTCAAAATTAGGATTTGTAAAATACATTTTGTGGTTTCGTAACCTGCCTGAGACCGAAATTATTCGCTTACCCTTTGCGAAAACTACCCTAATTGTATAGTTTTAGAATTGTTCTTTAATATAGTAAAGTGAGAGCTCGGTGGCGCGTTGCGAAGAGGTATGGACTCAATCATGAGGTCCGGGTTCGAATCCGCACGGACAACATGCCACGTACCAATGAGTTTTTCTGACTTATGTACGTATTACCGACTGCTCTCAAACGGTGAAGGAAAACATCGTGAAGAAACCTGCATATGCAGAAAAAAATTCTGACAATCCGCATTGGGCACGCGTGGTGGACTAACGCCCAAACGCTCTCCTAGAGAGTAGGCCTGTGCCCTGCAGTGCGACGTATATATAGGCCGATGATGAGAGTGAAGTACCCCATTATAGTAGAATTAGGTATTTACAATAAGATATTGTGGTTCCGTTGTACACAGAGAAAATTTACTGTATAGTTGCTTTTACTAGAGTTTTGTTAAATGCAACTACATATCTATTACTATTGTAGACTTCGCTAGAAATTGTGTTGTTATAACTTATAATATAAGTCTTAATTCTAGTAAATTTAACTTAAAATCGTTTTCAAACTAGAATTTTTGTTTGATAGCTGAAAATGTTGTTCCTCCGTGTAGTGTTATACAATCGTACTAGTAAAGTGGGATGGAAGCGCTCACTGTCACTGTCACCGTCACAGACGTGTCGTGTCACAGTGAGGTGTCCATGCAGGGACTGTGTCCGTGTCACTCCGCACCTCGTCATACTACAAGATCCCACTGCAAGTTTTATACACCCTTTGTTTAGGCAATGATACATAATATTCCAGTGGAAAGGTCATAGTTTAGGAGTCCTATAAAATTGTGCTCCCACCCTTAAGCATGCTACTCGCAACAAAATTATTAATATTTTATTTTCTATTCACTCAAGTAGTTTAGGCAACTCAGTGTATTCTTAGATTCTTTATTATACACAAAACAACGTAATTGTGAAAAATTTCAATAAGTCATGACCAGTGATCGGAATGTCGGGGCATTTTTTGAGCATACAAGTTTGGATACGCCTTGATTTCCCGGAAATATCCGGATTTAATAAATATGGATAAAAATTTCTCGGGATTTATTTGGATTACCTATTTAGATATCAAGAGTCGTTTTTTTAAATCAAGAGTATTAGCAGCGCATACTAGAGGCCGCGACATTGAAACACGCCGCCTGGTACTTTTGACATGTACCGCGCTTAGGTAAATAATTGTTGACCGTTATTAAACAATGATATTAAGTAACTAGATTAGTAGTTAGGGCACCAAAGCGTTGCCACTTCGAAGATGTCTGCAGGCTTCTTTGACTTCAGTTCAGGCGTTTATCTATGGTGAGCGGACATATCCGTGACGTATAAATTAAGCTACCAAAATGGGGAAATGCGCCGTAAAAATTTGTAAATCACAGTCGGAAAAGAATAATTAAGGAAGTGGTGCTACTTTTCACGTTCACGTAAGTTTACTATATTTTGTCAAAATAACATTATATTCTATTTTTTTTTAAAATGGCTGCCATCTTGGGTAGGTATTTGATGATTTTGCTGATTTGATGATTTTGAAACTTAACCCTGTATGAAATAACGAAGAGGGTACCGAAACTCCCAACAGTGTGGGACACTGATGGCAAAAACAATGCGTGGAAAATTTATTTAGTTTTTTAATGTTATTTTGACAAAATATAGTAAACTTACTTTTGAAAAGTAACACCACTTCCTTTATTACTCTTTTCCGACTGTGATTTACAAATTTTTACGGCGCATTTCCCCATTTTGGTAGCTTAATTTAAACGTCACGGATATGTCCGCTCACCATAGATAAACGCCTGAACTGAAGTCAAAGAAGCCTGCAGACATCTTCGAAGTGGCAACGCTTTGGTGCCCTAACTACTAATCTAGTTACTTAATATCATCGGTCAACATATTTACCTAAGCGCGGTACATGTCAAAAGTACCAGGCGGCGTGTTTCAAAGTCGCGGCCTCTAGTATGCGCTGCTAATACTCTTGATTTAAAAAAACGACTCTGACATCTAAATAGGTAATCCCAATAAATCCCGAGAAATTTTTATCCATATTTATTAAATCCGGATATTTCCGGGAAATCAAGGCGTATCCAAACTTGTATGCTCAAAAAATGCCCCGACATTCCGATCACTGGTCATGACTCATGCATGATGTACAAAGGCGAGCTTAAAAAGAACACAATGTAAGTTGTTCATGAATAAATAAATCTGAATCTGATCTGAAAGAGTTTAATTTTAGAGTACTTAGGTACATCTAATCTAAACTATTGTAAAACTGTAACTGAAGTGTGTCTGTACATTGAAGATATTTACAAAAAAAAAAATTACGATATGGTTTTTAGGTATCCCTGACTCGAAATCTACCTTTTTTAGAAATTTTGTCTGTCTGTTTGTTTGTGTGTTTGTTTGTTTGTTTGTTCACGCATCACGCAAAAACTACTGAACCGATTTTTATGAAACTTTTTTGGTTGATAGCTTATGATCTGACTTAAAATCTGGTATATAATTTGTGCGGACGAAGTCGCGGGTAACACTAGTTCAAAATAAAGCTAAACGTATCAGCCAATTAAAGAATAACATTGAATAATGATGGTCGCAACGCAACATAACGGTTGCCACATTATTGTCGAACGTACGAATGCATTGGGGAAGATTTACTCGAATACTTATTTCCACTGGTGGGTATAATGTATTATTGCCTAAACATTATATCTAGTTAAAGTTTCTATTTTAGGATCTTGATATAAAAATAAAGGGACTATATATAAATTATAATTAAATAACAATCATTGTTATTAATACGTATCCAATGTATTGATGATACGTAATATGATGTATAGGTAGATGATAAACAATGGAGTGTTGGTGGGATACGAGCTATAATAAATAGTAATGGAGGCCGAACGAGGCGGTTATGTGCGCGACGTGACGTGTCGGGGCGCGGGCGCGTGACGACAACATTACTCGATAATTTATTCATAACGCGCGTACACACGACACGACTTGTCGGGTCGGTCACACGACCATACCACGCGACCGTCACACCGGCACCGTTTAAACGCCGACACGGTTTTTACGGGAATGATCAGACCATTAAACTGGACAAACTCTTTAGGACCAACATCGAAATCGCGAAAAAATAATCAGCTGTCCCATAAATTTGGGTCGAACAGGTTTGCACTTTTGATTTTGGATGATAGCGATGCCATAGAGAAAGTTCTTCCGTTTGATGATCTGATCTTCCCCTTATAAAACCGTCAGCATATTAAAAAAGACCCTATACAGGGTGTAAGAAAAATTTCATTAACCTTTAAACCACATACTCTACCCATCAACTGAACAACTTATATGTACTATGATAGCAAACCGAACAGAGCAAAAAAAAATCAGCTGTCCCGGGCTACCCCAGGCCATACTAAACTCCAATACTTACTCGACTCAAATGTATGCAACAGCAGATTTTTTTTTTTGCTCCGATCGGTTTGCTCCTCTGGTGATGTCTTCCTCGCCGACACGGCTATGGCGATTAATGATACTTTTCCTTTCACCCGGTATAGGTAGTTGTTTTAAAATCTGTTTAGTGTCGCACTTAAAGTAAGTACCCCTTGACGACATATTTGTCTTTATAATATTTACTAACATACATATGTGTATATCGTTGCCGCCCAAGCTTTGCTCGTTGACTTTTTTTGTGTGAATACGAATTTTCTCAGGGATAGGTAATACGTATCTAGATAAACCTGAAAAGAACAACATTATCTAAAATACAAAACTTAATCCAAATCTTTTGAGCTGTTTCCGAGAAACCAATTATTATAAGTTATTATAAACAGAGTCCCTTTTAATGTTCTGACGATTTAATAAGAGGGCCAGACCTCTTACTTGGACCTATACCATCAAACTGAACAACTTTCACTATGGGTCCAACATCAGGATTTAGGAATATAGTCTTCAGCATAAAATATGCATAATACTACCAACCACGCACCACACCACCACTAATCAACGTTACAAGTACTAGGACATAGTACGAATTTAATTCAATCTTTAAACTCAAATGTTTCCTAAAGAAAAACACATTTCGCAACAGGCGCTTCTGTCTCTATCAGTCGGATCGAATAGAGACGTATCGGATTACAGCAAATAAATCCCCGCCGATACAGGCGGGATAGAGAGCTGTGACGTCACAGGCTCACTCAGCGCGCGACACACACAAGTTGAAGCGTTGCCATACAAACACTTACTTACCTGTTTGAAGGATTATAAGCCAGAAATTCTAGAATATCTAAAACCAAATCGAATATTGTGTTGGTGAAAAGAGAGCGTAAAATAAATTCAGTCTTCAAGTGAGCGGACATAGATATACCTACCTAGTAAAAACCTAACCTTACAGATATATTGTGATGACAGAAGACAACCACAGGGTAGAAGGACGAAACTGCAAGAAAATGTGTGTATGGGGTGTTGATATGAACAACTACTTCCCTTCAATAAAGACTTGTCCACGTAGTGTGGTGTGGACAAAGTAAAGTGTGTAATAAGTTTGTGCAAGTACCGGGACAAGAGGTCGAACAAACAGAGGAGTCGACCCGCGCCGCGCCGCGCCGCGTCCGGGCCCGCACCGCACCCGGCCGGGACCCGGCTAATGAACCCATCTGCATTAACACAAACACAAACACCACACCAGCACCTCACCTCGACTCTACGCTCTACACGCGCCGGAACCGGAAGGTTACTAATTAAAGGCTTCTACTTACGAAGGCATTTTGAATAAACACAATTTTGTATATTAATGTAGGTATAATAATTTTAATTTAGCATCGTCAGCGTAATAAATGCGACAAGATTTCTCTTTTATTGAACTTCAATGATTTTGTAGTGTGTGTGTGTAACGTTAACTCCTCGTCGTCGCTCAGGTCTAACCTAAAATCTCATATTATAAATATAAATAGTTCCGGGACTGACTCTACAGAGGATGTATTAGATATCAGTCATTGTTGTAATCTCTCATTACCTGGCTATGCGTCTGATCAGGTGGCACATAATACCTATCTATACATGTATATCGTATCAAGAACCACATATCGTTCGTTGTACTCGTACACGGCGAGCCAGCTCTGTGCAAAGTTACCGAGTGTCGTCGAGAAATTTCATTAAAATGTTTATAAAACAATATCGCAGTGAAGCTGAGCGGACTATTGGCAAAGTTGTTATAAAGGCCATACAATATGAAGCGAGAGCGGTCTCCTATCGGCGGGCGCTTGGAATAATGGCGGTCGTTAAAACTATAGCGGCGTCGCCCGCCGCCGGCCGAGTCGGGGCCCGACTCCAGCGTCCCGCCCGACCCGGACGACGCGGCGGACATTTTTTCATCGTGTTTTCGATGTTAGTTCCGCAAAGAAAGTGGTTCAGTTTGATGATCTGATCATTCCCTTAAAAACCGTTAGCATTTAAGATTAAGAATGACTCCGAGTACATTCCGAGAGTGGATAGAGGTATTCTAAATATAGCATATTCAGCATATAGGTGACTATCACTAGCAGTGTCCAGACTCTATCCAGTGTGACTGGCAGTGAGCTCGTCATGGATTAGTAGACACAATTCGAGTATACTTACGCCTTACGAAACCCATGATATATTGATGTTGCATTGGATATTGCACAGCGTACATACTTACGTAAAACCTCATAGTTCCCCCTTCACGAAAGTAGGGGTGCTAGCTACTAGACCACCGCGGCTAGCATCTAGGCAGACAGGAAGGCTCCTCGGGGCCATCAGATTTATAAATGTTCCTTTTACCTCCATTTTACGTAATTCCGCCGTTATCTAACAGAATTGAATTGACTCAGGATAAGACCAATTAAATATTTCAGAAGAGTCTGGTGGCCGTGATAAAATCAAAGAGATGTTTAAAGTTTAACGATTGTGTTATAGGACGTCAAAACGAATAGATTTCAAGTCTCAAAATATCACTTCTCTCTAATATTAATGTTATAAATGTGAATGTTTGTAAGGTTGTATGTTTGTGGAGCAAACACGCATAAACGGCAGAACGGATTTGGATGACATTTGGAACGCAGGCAGAACTTCGGCATTTCTTGATAATTTGAGGATTGGGATGATACTCTTTTTTATTTCTGAAGGTGCTACCGTCAGATTGATCTCTTTTTAGGGTTCCGTAGTCAAACAAGGAACCCTTATACTTTCTTCCATTCTGTCTGTATGTATGCCCCGCCTCATTAACTCGCTCATTTGTACACCTATTGAATCCAAATTTGCCATGCTGACAGATTACAGTGACCCAAAAACAGAAATGTTATTTATTAATTTATTCAGATTTAGGATTACTAACAAAGTAAACACAGATACAATCACAGTTAGAAGAAGAAGAAGAAGATATAGAAACCATATTTGTCGACTCATACAACGAAAGAGGGGTAGGAAAAAATTGTTTTTTTTTATTATTCGAGTGGGTGTCTTTAGATAGGTCTTGTTCAATAGAACAAAACTCCCATAGAAACTAAATCGTAATACTTAATGCTTCTGTCCTCGAGACAGATATCTGCTCTTAAAGTCAAAAATAGGGCGTACCTCACCTCACCTCAACTTCTAAAATACTGGAGTAACAATCTGAAAATGTTATTAAAATTAAGATTTCGGTAAGAACTTTCAATGAAAATTAGAAAATTATAACGGATGCTGCAGTCCAACCAGTTTCTGAAAAAACCTGTAACATAAATATATTTTCTAATGCAAACTAGATGGCGTAGCAGGAAATTAAATCGCGCTATCTAATGAAACACTTCGGAGATAGACGAACTCCTAAAAAGTTGGTAACAAGTCATCGGCATTTGAAGGAAATGTTCCGTATTGATGTACTCTTGCTAGTAGAGTCTACCCATAAAACTGAACAACTTTTACTATGGGAGCAAACCGATCAGAGCAAAAAAATAAATCTGCTGTTGCATACATTTGAGTCGAGTAGGTATTTCAGTTTACTATGGAACTGCAAATTTTTTTTTGCTCCGATCGGTTTGCTCCTAAATCGTTCTAGGTTTTATAGTTGTTCGGTTTGATGGGTAGACTCTTAGTTTAAAAGGGGATTGGTAAGGATGGTAATGATACCAATTTTATGATATTGATTTATTTTTATTAATGGGAGTCGGTATCCAGCCAAGCCCAAAAAAAGACTCCAAGCCCACTCGCGAATCGTTCACCGGCTTGGTAGCGACTCCAATAAAATAAATGAATGTTCTAGCGAGCATACGTACAAACTTAGGGCATAGAGACCGTACAAAGCTAAAAATTCAGGACATCATTTTAAAATGTTCTGTTGCAAAAATTCTAAAGTCAATATCGGACGTAGTATCTTATTTTGAACTGCAAATATCGTGTATTTTTCAGTATTTTATTTTCCAGGCAAGCCACCACGGTGAGGCGCCTCGACAAGACTCCGATGTGATTGCTTTTGCTGACGCTACGTATCTAGATATGAATTTCACTAGAAATCAAAATAAGTAAAACTTCCATTAACTGTTGTATACACAAATAGTTTCCAAGTGTTGCTAGAGCATGTCTGAAACGCTAGTGTCTTGCACACAGTCAATACTTGTTCTCCGAATGAGCTAGTTAGTATAGTTACTATACTAGCTATACTATAGTAGCTTCGATGCCGCCCCGCGTCGCGTCGGCTGCGTCGTGTCCGTCGGCGCGTGCGCGTCGCGTCGCTTCCTAGTTCCTTCAACTACACACTACACCTCGCGCCGCTAAATATAGCCGGCGGCCGCGACCTTGCGTCGAGCGTCGAGCATCGAGCGTGCGCCCGCGCCGACCCAGACCCTTCCTACTGCTGCCTGCTGGTGCCGCGCGGCGCCCGCCACACGCCACACGCCACACTCCATCATCATCGCTCATCCGGTATATTTATGTGCATAGTTTAAAGGCCGCGGTTACACCTGCTTCTCTACTCTATAAATTTATCAATAAACAGAATGACTCATCTAAAATATAACTCAAGATATCTTATGAAGGTTAAAAATCATACATTTCAATCATACACATACCTACAAGTATGTAGGTGGCTATCAGCAGGTACTTTACCCACGTAGTAACACTGTTTATGTTTGTATTATACTAGAGTTTACACGCGACTTCATCCGCACAAATTATAGACCAGATTTAAAGTTAAACAATGAAACAAAAAAGTTTAATCAAAATCGGTTCAGTAGTTTTATCGAAGTATAGATAGATCAATCAGGTCATCGTCTCCCTTTACTGAATTATTGGTCGTCAATAACCTAGCAGCCAGGCCCGAGCTGGTGAAATAGAGCAAAGACGCTGCAGGACCCAGCTCCCAGCTCCCAGCCCGTCGACGTAAACTAGACAAGTAATAGAGGCTCGGCCGGCTCGTCGCATCGGCGGCGGCAAAGGAGCGCGTTAATGAGATCACAGTCATCTTGTTATACTTGCTAATTAAACTTGTGCTCGGTGGCATGGGGGGGGGGGGGCGACACGCGTCGAGACGCGCCGCGACGCCGCGGTAAGTAAGCCGCCGCGCTCGCGCCCGGGACTATACCGGGACCGTGGTAACATAAGGACAGCTACGGAATCAAACATCTCTTAAATAGGATAATTAGCACTGCTAATAGTCCGATCATTTTAGGGTTTGACCCTAACAATAATTCATCTATCGCTGAAACTCTGCAGTGTGATAAAGTAAGTATACTGATTACGGTTGACAAATAATCTATTTTTTTTCCGGTCCTAGATTATTTGTCAACCGTAATCTGTATACTTTACTTTATCACACTGCAAAGTTTCAGCGATAGATGAATTATTGTTAGGGTGTCCATACAAGGACACTCTAAAATGACTGGACTATAACTGCTTTAGTGCTATACAGCCAGAATTGACTATTAGCCACCCCACCGATGTTATCACAAGTCAAGAGTCCTTCTTTGTCAAATTGATACATTCTGTTCCGTCGCAGGTTTCACGTGACAATATCTCGTCGTCACGTCGCGTCTTGTGATACAAAAATAATTTAACAATGGAACTGGGAAAACCTGTGGTATACCTATAGAATAGAATAGAATAGAATAGAATAGAATAGAATAGAATAGAATAGAATAGAATAGAATAGAATAGAATTTCTTTATTTGTCTTTAAAAAAAACACATTACAAAAACAAGCTATAGCCTCTAATAGTATCAGTACAGACGAGTTTCTTAGGAGATCATTGATCCCTTCAGGCTCAGGCATTATCATCAGATGCCCTCACCGCCACATGGCACATGGTGGTCATCATCGGGTACGACCCACCTCGGATCTTGGCAGTTCCCTGCTGTATCAGATTGAAGGAGATAGAGTGCATCTGTATTAAGCTTAGAAACTTGACTACTTATGGAAGGTTATTTTTTGTAAAAAGCCTGTGCTGGCCAGTGCTCACCTGTATGTAGCGTCACGTGCTCGAAATCAGAATTACAATATCGTATATCACAAATGATGAACCCCTCACGGCGCGGCGTCCGAGGAGGGGGAGGAAGGGATGCAGACGTAGCAATAGATAAACGAACCGAATCCTTTTTTTACAGTTTAATTGAATTAATTAAGGCGAACGAATTTTAAATGGCCTGTGAAAATTCAACGAAGCGGATTGTCATCAAAAGATATATTTTAGCGTCCGCTCTGAATATATGTCGTGCAAGATAATATTTTACATTCAATAATGAAAACGGTACGGACTGTAATTTGATATTGTACTTAGATGCTGAAATCAGCAGTAGAATGTGTCAAAATTACTATGAAGATTATGCATAATTCGATCATGATTAAAAGTGTTTGATTCCAAAATAGCACTTCAGACGTAACAATCACTCTCGTGTGTGAATGTAAGGGCGGCGAGCCGGCGCACGCGCACGCGCACGCGCCCAGCAGCTGTGTTACATCCTACTATCCTAAACTGATACAATAATAACATTGATCTACATCGTAACTGTTTGGAAATGCGGAAAATTGCGTGCGTTACTTCATAGGTACACATTTGTGATTTTATTTTTAACTCGAAGCAAATATATAAAAAATAGAAATTATATTAAGAGAGGAGCTCGTGTAGTGTCAGTGGGCCACAGATAACTAGTTACTCACTGATGCGTGTGAAGTGAGACGGCACGGCACTGACCGTCTATTATCGTGTTTGTGAAAATGGTCGCCCTACGTCAGGTAGGAGTCCATTAGGTTAATTTGTCTGAACGTTTAAATGAAGGAACACTTTCGTCCCATACCCCACGCTCTGCTCACGGACGGCCGCACTACAGGTTGTGATGTTTCCTAACAATGTTTACCTGTCCATTTAAATTTCATTGAGTAATTTATTCCGGACGAAATGTTATGCAGTACCCTATTCATGCTCGTCCTTATTAGAGCTCCGTGCCCGGTGAGAGGCATAGTACTTCTGAACTGGGCTTGTGATCTTTAGTTATACATATACAATCATGTGATGACTCTTTTTGTTGATGGCTTATTTAGCTCGACCCTATTCGCGCTTGTTATTTTTAGGGCGCGAAATTATTTTAAGGAAGATGGTCATGTCTTTTCATTAAGCGACATCAGAAGACAATAAAAGTTGGTTTAGAATAGTCCAACAGCATCTTATTGACCTTAACTTCGTGGTGGACTCTCTAACCCATATTCATGAGAGAAGGCCTTCACCCTGCAGTGGAATCTTACAGGCTACAACTTTCTAATTTAGTTACTTTAGTTGTGAATTGATCGATCACACGCCGTGCTGACATCTGGAACAAGCGGACAGACGTGAGGGATCACTCTCACAGAGATATTCATACAACGATCCGCAAATAACCGCTGATAACTATAAATTGATCACTGACAGCGGCCGAGCAATGTCTCCATTATATCAGAATTTACGTCTCTAGTCCACGCCCCCTGGAGTCGATACCTTACAAATAGGTCGCGATGGCAATGACTGGTATAGGATATCTATTGACAACAGAAATGTTTAATAAGATCATGAATAAGATAGCTTTCTATTAACTTAATGGAGATTTATATTGGCTTATTTTTTTCTGAAATGTTGAATGTCGTTACGGGCAGGCTTATTGGCGATCGCAGTTAGACGGAGACAAAGAGTATTTCAATTAATTAAATTGAAACGTTCTCTCTCGACTTGATCTGCTCCGTGATATCGTTCGACACTGATATAATAAAAGAATGGAGGGGTCGAGGCCGCGCTGATGACAAGCAATTTGGATCAATTGTGTCTAATGTCGTAGTTTGGGCAATTATCTGTCCATTTACAAACTTCGCACGTTTCGCGCATTATACTGTTTGTTTGTGCGCAGACCCCCTGGTTCAAACATTGTGATATGAAGGTTCCCTTCCTGCCTGGGTTGCGGTTGCGGTTAGTTCACGCTACATTTAGTTCTTTAATGGTAACATAAATACTACGAAAGTTAAAAAAAAATAATATGATAAATGCCTAGTATCTATTTTGTAAATCTCACTAACATTATAAATGTCAAAGTTTGGATGTTTAGACGTTTGTCACTCAATCACGCATAAACGGCTGAACGAATTTGGATGAATAGAATATATTCTGGATTAAATCATATAATACTTAAAGGTCCACGCAGACTCACACAGTTTTTTGCTCCCATAGTAAATGTTGTTCAGTTTGATGGGCAGACTCTTAGTGTAAAAGGATGCTAATTGATATCAATGTCACCCTGTATAATCAAGGTTCGTTTTTAGCATATATTCGAGCATTAAATGAACGTAACTCTTAAAAATAAGATGATGATTACGAATCATACTGTAATGTAACTGTAAATCAATGTCGCTCACTTATCGATGCAGTGCGACTAATGGCTTACAGGTTTCATTCATCTTGCTAACACCTAGTTTATGATAACATCGGACCCTGTCACTCACAGATTTACAAAAAAGTGACATTTTAATGTCTATTTACTACAAAGTGTCAACGCACGAACCGCACATATTACCCTCTGGAACAACCGCATTCAGTGTACACACGGCGACACATCAAGCTACGCAAAACCAATTTAAGCTGGCCGCGCGAAGGGTGAATAACGTATAACGTCGCGCAGCCAGATTATTTTATATATGTATTCTATATCGTTGTCTAGTCATCATAATACAAGTCCAGGCTAGTTTCTGGTACTTTAAATGTGACTAGATAATTTGTGTGAAGGATGATATGTGTAAGAAAGGAGTGAGTGCTGAAACGACGGCCAAGCGAGATGAATGGAAGAGGATGACATATTGCGCCGACCCCAAATAATGGGAAATGGGCAAGAGAATGATGATGATGATGAGATAATTTGTGTGACACTGTCCAAGATATTTATATATTTATTATGGTTTTGTGTAGCTTGATGATTCGCCGTGTGTACATAGTACATACTCGTCACCTCAGACCAAATAAATAAACAAGACGACGCACTGTCACCAAGTGACGTGAAGCCGGTTTAGTAACGTAGGTTAGTTCGTAATGTGTACATGTGTGCTCTTAGTAAGGCGTAGTTTGGTAGTAAATTACGTTGTAAATATGTGCGTGATATGCACAGAGCAGAGTGTAGTTTCGCATGCGTCACTGTATTGTTCGCAAAGCTATGTAGCATATGCTTACGACTATATTCCCCGAGGGGGTAGTCAGAGATATTCTGAAACCTACTAACATCCACGTTTCACCAGTAGTACCGAAACTCTGTCCAGTGTCACGGAGGGTGAGCCCGTCGCCACTTATAATTGACAGTGGGTATAATACATGCCTCGAAATTGAAGCATGCAGTTTTCCTCCCAATGGTTTCCTTCACCGAAAAACTCATTGGTACGAGTCGGCCTGGACGGGGATAGAACCACCGC
This sequence comes from Agonopterix heracliana, assembly GCA_963693445.1. Taxonomy (NCBI): domain Eukaryota; kingdom Metazoa; phylum Arthropoda; class Insecta; order Lepidoptera; family Depressariidae; genus Agonopterix; species Agonopterix heracliana. The sequence goes on along the minus strand of OY856308.1, from coordinate 22,557,325 downwards.
CTCCTGCATGACAAGCAAGGTTACTCGCCACTGGGCCACCACGGTTTCCTTAACCCTTATTCGGATAGAGGCTTTTTATCGACCACCTAAAAGTAGCTGACATAATTCTTAAAACTTTATCAATAGGGTTCATTATTGAATGTAAATGTGGTGGCCTCTATCCGGATATTGGTGCAATCAAATTATTGGCGAGAGCTTCACAATACTATGAATGTAAATGATAGCGCGGCGCGGCGCGGCGGGCGCTCTACATTATTTCACTTTGCTTTGCTTGAAGCACAATATCTTTGTAAGAATCGTTATAATGACGTTTCGTTTTCCTTCGAAGACTTCACTTTGAATACAGTTGTTTATTTTTTTTATTTAATTTTGTAAGGCATACACAACAGATACATTTACAACAATGCTAAATTACATGGCTAATACAAAATAATAACTAGAATGGATCACACAGCTCAGTTAAAACGTTTGGTTTAAAAAATAAACATTTGGTAATAGATTTAGAACCCGACGACCGATGATTGATGATTACAAACAAACATAATTTAGTTTGGTACATAATCAACTTATGGTTATTTTACAAGTTATTATTATAATTTAAATTTAAAAAATGAAAAAATTTAAATCATTATAATATTATACCGTTTTTGAGAGTTACGCGGTTATTATTTAATCTAGAATTAAACATTTTAACGGGTTCTTACCGCGTTTTGGTATATTTGAGTTTCCAATATTTCGGCAGAGTTACAACTGCCATGATCACGGGATGACTCATTATAATACATATAGGTAATATATGGTACAGCTTACTTGAGGACACATTCATTTTTTTTCTCCCCTCCGGACGCAAAAACGAATGCCGGGTCTGGGATCAAACAGATCCGGGTTACGGTGTGGTTCAGCGTCACTTACAATTTAAATTTCATTAAATGACCTACGTACTACAATGTAGCAAAACAATAAAATATTTGATTTGATTTGAGTTGCACATTCTTACAATGGGGTTATAGAATGAGGTATTATTCGGACAGACGTTTAAAAGACAATGGGCTTCTTTGGGCGGAATATGACGCAGGGCGATTAATAAAATCATTAATTATAAAGACGATGCTTGCTGCGGAACACTCCCGGGTCGGACGACACTCGTTTTTTTTATTTGCCCATTTCATCCCAGTGCTTGGCAAAGGCCTCCCCTTTGATCTTCCAATCATCTATGTCCTAGGAATGCTATGGCCACGCGTCATTGAAAGAATCCAGATCGTACCGTCACATCTTCCTAGGGGATCTGGACGCCGACGACCGTTTTCTGGGATCCGGTGCGTCAAAATTCTTGCCTACCTTTCCTGGTGCATTCGACAGACATGGCCGGCCCAATCCCACTTTAATCTGACGGTTTTTTCCCCAACATTACCTATTCGTTTTGGAGCGCAGTGTAGTGTAGTGTTTATGACTCGAGTTCCATAATATGTCCATAGACTAGCCACACTTTTTCTTCTATTTTGGTATATCTAAATGAAAAGTGAAATAGTTCTAACAAATCTTTTTAACTCGCATTATTTAATGTATAATAATGGATATTTTTGAAATAAATATTGACTTTTATGAACCAACATGAAATTAGTCGAATCTTATCACAAAATACTATGCGGTAATAAAAGAAAAACGGTCTGTTAAATGTTGCTTAGCAGAGAACAACATGCATGTGTAATTGTGTACCAAGTCGACCGACTACAACATGATTGTATCGAATTCATCGCCAGTTATGTTTTGTTTCGTAGACCACTGTATTTGCTTCACGACTACGCTTTTCTCCCAAAACAAACTATAGGTACGAAACAAATAAATGTTGTAACAAACAGTAAAGTCAGCGTGCTGTGTCGTATCTTGAAAGATAATAAATAAGACTCGTAAACTGACTGAGCCTCGCTTACTTTATCACACAATAATGACCCGATCGGATTTGCATAATAATTCAACTCGGATGGGTTCATTTACATACACAGCTAAGGCAAATAAAAGATTATGTTCTGCGTACCTACACAGTTGTAGGGGTCGGCATCGGCAGGCTTGTATACTTAGCAAGGAGCTGGATCTCAGCGTGGTGGGAGACACTGACCACCGCACCGCCGGAGTCACGATACAATGACGGCGTCCTCTTAAACTCTGAAACAAACACGGCACGACCGACAGCGGCAGCGATTAGCATCGCTTACATGCAGTTAGTGGACGTCTCGTAACTGTTGATACAAGGTCCCGCGAGGCGCAGGCGGAGCCAGGGCGCGGCTGTTGTCTCAGCCGGGGGTCGCGAGTGAAGTCGCTATGTATGCATGAACCCGACGGGCATGAGCGCTTCAAATCCTCGCCTGGCTCATAAATATTAGCCGTGATATTATACTTGCAGATTATCACGCACTCCCGAAGGTACAAGCAAATGGGCTCATGTAGATCGTCTGAGTGCGAGTGCTGTTGATAAACGAGTCGGCAGAGAACAAGAGCTGTCTCCGGCGGCCGCGTGGTTCCGCCCCGGCACGCAGCTCGGTTCCGCCCCGGCACGCAGCTCGGTTCCGCCCCGGACATGCTAAGCCGCGAACAAACTTCACAACTCGGTACACAAACCATTAAACGAAACGAAACACCGCCGCCGCGCCGTCCGGAGACGTTGTCTTTAAAAACTTTGGTGGAACGGTACCATTAGGCACGTATCCAAATATTTCATTTCACAAAATTATGTTTTTGTTTAACAATTTTCAACCTGATAATTTATTACTTATAGCTTTTTGCCAACAATCAGTCTTCATGATCCATAAGCTATTATGCAGCATCATTCCTCTGTACAGTGCGTGTCGTGAGCCTGACAGTTATTAAGGCACGTCGACTGCAATAAATCGGTTGGCCGGACATGTGCGTGACGTGACGTGACGTGACGTGAGGCTGGCTGCGGCTGCACAACTACTTACCCGCTAAAAGTCGACTGGTTGTGTTCGGGTGAACGACGGCTCCATGTCCTGACGACAGTACCTCGACGGTCCTGCGGGCAGGCACGGTAACTAACTAGTACTGTCACTGAATATAGAAAGCGATGCTTGTTTTCAAAAATATCTAATCTAATCATTTTTGGAACAAGTTGAAGTTATCTATTTCTAGCGAACGAAAAGATTATATACCTACCTAAAGTTTTAAACGATGTATTTAAAATGATAATGGTAACTTTTCCTAACTTGTGCCAACCCTAATTAAGAATTAACTTTTTGTTTGAGACGGTACCGAGCCTATTTTGCTGCCCTTAATCGTATTATTTTATTTCTAAATAATTAAACATTTCCAAAAAAACAAGATTGTCACTTTGTAGCCATAATTGGCTTTCAATTTATCGAAACATTACGGATGATTATGTTTTATGCTTGTAGTTATCTATCAACATGGAAGACATGACACGACTATTATCTTCTTCTAACGTGAAATATCTAAGTTTAATTTAATGTAAGGATTTATTCCTAGCTATAAATAAATAACCAGGGTACAACTTAATTATGCTTTAAAATAAGACCATAAAACTGGACGACTTTCTCTGAGTGTCCAACATAGAAATCGACTGTCGCATAGGTACATTTAGGTAAAGTATGATTGCAGTTTTGTATGAAACATGCAGGTAATTTTTTCAGGCTATTTACACCCTTTTACCACACAGAAAGTTATTCAGTTTGATAGTCTGATCACCCCCTTAAAAATTATCATATTAAGAAGGACCCTGTATATTTATAGTATATGCTTGTGTAAACATAACGTTAGAGAGCATCTCAATCGGTATATTTAAACACAACCCGCTCCGCTGCACTCGGTGCACCCCGGTAATTGCACGCGAGCTCATCAGGCTCTCGGAGACATCTCGGTAATGCGACTAGTACTGGAGCACTGCACTGCGAGTACACCTGCATTCAGACGAATGAAATGAATCACACCCGCATCCCGCCCCTCACCCCGCGCCCCGCAAAGAAACATGCATGTCGCTGAGTCTGAGGCATCCGTTGACGAAGTATCTGTTCATGTTTTCCCTTCTTATTCAAAAATTAGTTATATATTTTATTTGTATTTTTAACCCCCGACGCAAAAAGAGGGGTGTTGTAAGCTTGACGCCTATGTCGGTCTCTCTGTATGTTTGTCTGTCTGTGGTATCGTAGCTCCCATTACTACGCATTAATTGACCTAAAATATCTTAAAGAGAGTTAAGAAGTAAAACATAAATTTGCTTAGGAATATCAAAAATAATAGGTGACCGAATTATTTTTTACTTTTTAAATGTTCATCCATCTCTCACTAACGCAATCTATTGAATAATTCGAAACTATTGTTTCTTTTTAATTTTTTTTCAGAAAATCCCTCATTGTCACAGGTCAAAGCGATGTTGTTTGTGAATTCAGGTCAGAAATAAATATGTGTGTTTTTTTAGACAAAGCAACGTTATGCAAAACGTGAGCTGCGTCGCGCCACTCGAGCGCGCTGCGTCGGCGTCGGTTGAAGTACCATTATTACAAGGACTGTAGGGCCATGGTACAGGCAAATTCAGTATTCCAACTTCACACAAGCGCCGAATCGACGCACGCACACTGACGTCAAGTTGCTACAACTATGTTGATACTGTTTCACCATCCCATGTATAATGCCATCATCATCATCATCACCACATCATCCACTGCTGGGGATACAACTCCATTTGTTTTTATATTGAGCGTTTGAAACATGTATCTACGTCGAATCCGCATGTTATTTGTACGTATAGCCGAGTCATGGAACTTTATTTATATAATTATGTATTTATACCTCTGTATGTACACATGGTGACACATCTAGCTACGTAAAACTAACAAGTTGGCCGCGCGACGTTATACATTACTCTTCCTGCGCGGCCAGCTTATTTTGGTTTTGCGTAGCTTGATGTGTCGCTGTGAGTACGTACCTTCATTTCCAGTCATCATTATACAAGACTAATTTATTTCATTAGGACTATATTTATACTATAGTACTACAACATTATAGAAGAAGCGTATAATGTGATATAAACTTAGAAAAGCTCTATGTCTTTGTCTCTCTTTGTGAGTGTGTTTGTGACTATCTGTCTGTAGTCAAAGATAAATAGCAATCATCCCGCAACTAATGAATCTAGCTAGACTAAACGTAAACCAATTTATATCACAAGTTGTTTACCGTCGTCTTATATTATCAACTAGCTTCATCCCTCAACTTCGTCCGCGTGCTATCACTTTATAGAGTGACAATACCGGGTTCAACCCTCATTGGGTATAGTCTTCTTAAAAGGCAGATGATGATAGTGGTCGTAATAATTGTGCATTTCTGCAAAGACGATATAATTTAAGAATAAACATTGTTCCCGTAAGTCTGCTTCTCGTCCACTATATCTATCCTTGGAAAATACCTATAACATGTTAAATATTGTGTATTATGTGATAATTAAATTACCTCAAAATGGTTTTCGATTCAGCCCTCCAAAAAAAAACATGACACGCTTACCGAATTATCTCAAGCACTCTGTTCACACTGTAACGTAATTCACAGATATTATTTATTTGAACCAAATGCATTTGAAAAAAAAAAGAAAGTATTTCAGAAATGATGTAGGTTTATATCATTGGAAACGAATAGTACCTACAGCCAACAAAAACGGAAATAAGTAATAAATCTCCGAGAACTGAGTACTCATGGTAAATATTATTTTCGTCAGAAAAGTAATATGGATATGCCGGGCAAGCAGTTTTATTTTGAATTAACATAATAATATTTCCTAGCCTAGTTCAGTAAAGGTGGCGAGACGAGTTGGATCCCTACTGCAATGAGTGGTGGGATGTATGTAGCACCGAACAGAGAGACGTGGAAGAATTCAGGGGAGACCTTTGCCCAGCCTTTAGGACAAAAAAGGTTGAAAAAGAATAGAAAATAATAATAATTTTTATTAATATTACATGTAGAATAGTAAATAAATGATAATGGTGTTCCTTTTATTTGTAAGTGTTTCGTGTCGGATACTTTTAAACTACAAACTATCTAAGTGCATGGGTAGCAAATGTTGTAATGCTGATCTCAATATGTTGTAATGTTTTGTGTGCTGTTGTTGGTATAATCTCTCAAATGATAAAACGTCTGAGTGAAGGCACAGAGGAGCGTGAAGGTTTGTAGAAAAGGAAATATGAAACTTGTACAATTCGCAGTTTGTTCAACTTCTCGTTTGGTAGAATTATTTTTATGTGTTGTGTATGTTGGCGATGTAGGTACTGTGTACCAGAAAAAAAATTATTAATAACGAAATGACTTTCTTGATATTTCTACAGCGCACAAAGTTAAACAAAACTATAATCTCAATATAAGGTGTAATAAAATATCCTAGTAATATTTAAAGGGGTGGTATAGCCCATCAAAATGAACAGCTATCGCTATGGCGACAACGTCAACAAAAATCTGCATTCCCATACATTTGAGTCGAGTGGGTATAATTTTTTTTTATTTGATTTTGATTTTTAGGTACTGACTGTATTTTGGTATGAAACAGCAGATTTTTTTCTCTATGTTCGCTCCATAGTGACAGTAATTCAATTTTATGGTCTAAACTAAACCACCCCTTCAAATATTACTGGCGTATTTTGTTACACTTACACCTAAAGTCTACTAAAGAGTCTACTAAATAATCGTAATATTATTAGCAAAACAACATTTAAGTGACTGTTTGATATCGAACATAAGAATAGAAAGAACATTTTTGATTATGTTCGTCGTTGGTACATACATTATGATAGGTTTAGATAATCGTTGGTGCGTCTGTTAAGTAGTTATCGTGTAACTTCTAAACGGCTTGGCCGATTGAGGTCAATTTCACACAATATATTTGTTTTGTCGAGAAGGGGGTTCATATCTTCAATAATAATTCTACACGGACCAAGTCGCGAGGAAAAAGCTAGAACTTTTTTGTGTTTACGCGTTTTCAACAAGTTTTATAACCTGTTAATAAATAAAGAACGTAATGTTTGACGGAAAAATGAGGTCACAGTGAATGGTACGTACGTACACGTACAGTCGTACATACATTACATACTATACATACTGAGCACATCTCTGTATCCGAGACGACGACGACCTTCTCGTCGAGGGATGATAATCTGAGACGTAGTGTTGACTCAGAGCAGAGCGACGCAGACGCGGACGCGGACGCAAGCCGGACGCAAACCGGACGACGCGACGCGATGATACGAGGCGACTAAGGCCTCATTCGCACGGGCGTAATTCTTAAAGATAAAGATTTAAAGATATTTATTCACATTTATATAACATTCTTACATGCAATGGGGCAAATTTAGGCAATTTTCAACCTCATTTCTATTGAACATGACAGAAACGCGCCTCATCGGGCGATAGAAATACGCCCGTGCGAACGAGGGTTAACGAACCGATTTCATAGCGAAACTAACAAATCCGCTCCAACGGGAATCGTTTTCGAGCATAATGAAAGGATGCTTCTGCTTCTAACTAAACCATAAATTAATCAATAGTTACTAAAACTCGTTCTTAAATGAAAACTAGTTTTTAATTTATGAATTAAGTTTGATAACATTCTCGTTGAATTTACTGAGCGTAGGTAAGTCATCTTCTATCAGCCGATTACTTGGGGTCGGCGCAATATGGCGTCTTCCTCCATTCATCTCTAGCCGTCATTTAACTGTAGTCTTTGATTTCAGCGTTCACTCCTTTTCTGCAGGTGTCGTTTTCCACACACGCGACTGAGCTTAATAAACAAAATAGGTTTTTGACTTGGACATATGACAAATTAAATAACTTCTTGGTGAATATGAATATGTGCGGAACTATGGTAGTTGCGCATTTAATAACTTTCACCACTAGAGTGGTTAAATCGTTCTAGTTTCACCAGCATCGTTTCAAGATAACGCCCTAGTTTGACTTTTGATTCAATTAATTCGTAGCTTTAGTCAGAAAATAGCAGATTTTCTGTCAACACTGGCAATGAAGCACTTTTTCATTTCATTTAGTCTGTCTATTCTGTCTGTCTGTTATTATTATTTAAAACGCATACTTCCAATCTCCTGCAGCATGCATGCTGCTTTCAAAGCGTCCACTAGTGCGGGAGCTAGGACTAAATTGATGATGTAACCGTGTGCTCTTTTTAAATATAATTCTATCATATTCCAATCATCTAGCGTCATTGAAATTGGGAACAAAATGACAAATTACAAAAACAACGGCAAAATTAAATGAATAATATAACAATTACTTGTAAAATTATCAACAAGTCTCGTCCTAAACGATGTTCAGTCAAAAATCCACGACAAGCATCGTTATACGAAAGTACACACTTTAATCCAAAACACGCTTCGTCAGCACTAGAATAATAAATGAACACCAAAATAAACACACTCTAAACGACCCTGTCGTCACAGCGAAGCTACCTAGCGTGATTGGAAACTGCAGATAACTGCCTCGTTTATAAATATCACTAAAATGTGTACACAATAATAGGTATATTATGGAGTACAGCCACAGTATTACTATCAGGCTTACGGTATGGCAACGCTCTTGATTATGATGGCGGGCGAACTTAAGTTATCATGTGCAGTCAATCCCGATCTTTACACAGATCTCGGGATGATCGCTTCCCCGTTGCCATACTGTAAGGACTATAGTTATACTGTGATACAGCGGTGTCATATTGGTGAAGCAATAGTTGGGTAAACGAACTTCAAAGCGTCAGCAGCAGTCGGCACTGATACAGAGATTGTAAAGGGAACAAAGAGAGCGTTATTTTGACGACAACGAGCTACAACCAGCACGTATAGTAGGATTGTATACACGCGCACGACGCGTTTTCGCTGCATAGAAAATTGTCCACTGTTCCAGCGTTTTTTGGAGAGCGAAAGCCTACATTTAGTATGGCAAAAAACAGAGTGGCGCGTGTAGTGAAATCATGCTAGACGTGCAGGCGTGATCGTGACGTACTCCGGCAGATCCAACACGCCACGAGGGAGAATGCGGATGACCGATGGGGGAGGAGGGGGGGAGGGTTGCTGTATAGATTTAGGTTCATAAATGTGCAATTTCCGCGTTGCGGTCTCTCATGACAAGTACAAAAAGCTGTGAGTTCCGGTCGTCCCGCGTCACCCCGCACCCCGCGCGCCCCGCGGTGAGGCTAGGCCCCGTGACGTCACACGTCATGGACAGCGTGAGACCCTCGCGCTCCCCACGGCGCGGCGCGAAAAAAAATCCTTCTAATCACATTGTCTTCTTCTTCTTATCGTGTCGACTTCAAATTTTGAACAAAGTCGCTAAATAGTACCTTGCCAGAAGTGGGCAACCGATACTGCACCGTCGCTAGCGGTCATGAGCTCCTCCTGCGTGCAGGTGTTAGGGCACGCAGGGCACGATGTGAGATGGGCCATCGTTTGTGGAGCTCCACACAAGCAACTCTCATTTTGCGCATCCGAGAATCCCCACCTGAACATGTTGTCCTTACTGCGACCGACCGACCGACCGATCACATTGTAATCCAATTAGTATTCAACTGTGCTGAATTCCGTATCGCGCTAAAGAAGGATGCCCACTTTTAACCAGTCAAATAATTTGACTACTATTTACTATGTGACTGACATGACAGCGATCTGTGAAAACGGCTCTAATGGCTGTTAAGGGGTATCATCCCCGGACCACGACTCTCCATACTAATCGATGCGAACGAGTTCGTGGCTTCGGTCAGAATTTAGCCGTTTTCTATGACAAATGAGATGTTTTTTTATTAATTTCGAAAAAGTAAAAAAACCACATCATTCTAAATTGTGTTGTGAACAATATTGTAAATTTTCATTTTCTTATGATTAAAAATGTTATAAAATGGTTACAACTGAAAATAAAGGGGTGACTTTAGATTCCCTATTATTCATTAAAATTGATTTCTAGCACAACCACATCACTTCTCATATCGTGTAGATGGTTCAGTTTATTTTTCAGCTCAAAAAGTGTCATAGTTAATGAATAAAATGGTTACAAAGTTACCCAATTTCATGGTAATACCAGAAGGTAGCCCCTTACATGATTGGCGCGATACCGAATTTGTTAAATGTTCTGGTTCGCACGCGATCCAATCACTATTTAGTTGAGTTTTATTTATCGCGATTGCTCTCCTGCATCTAGACTAGAGTCAAACTCTATTAACATTACGACGGACGGGCACGGACGGGCGCGGAGGGTGCAATGTAAAATAATACCAAACTCAAACTCAATTTTTTTTATTCAAAATAATATCACATATCTATATATATATCGGAAGGTGTTCCGTTGTAGAGAAGATGCGGCCAGAAACTCTACAACACACTTCTTTTAAACAAAACAAAATACACAAAGTACAAATATTGAATTACATAGTGTAACATTGTCAAGACCAGACATTTTGGTCATTCAAATAATCATCGAGTTTATAGTAACCTTTTTTACAGAGGACTTGTTTAACATGGGATTTAAACTTTTTGTCTGGCAAGTTTAGAATATCCTCTGGTATCTTATTATAATAGCGTATACAGTGCCCCATGAAAGATGTGTTGACCTTACTGAGTCGAAAATGTGGGAACACTAATTTATTTTTATTTCTTGTATTGTAATTATGAACGTCACTGTTTTTGGGAAAGAGAGACAAATTTTTGCGAACGTATAAAATATTTTCGTAAATATATTGACTGTAGAAAGTCAAAATACTGATATCTTTAAAAAGATCTCGTAATGAATCTCGACAACGCAGATTATAAATGGCTCGAATTGCCCGTTTTTCCCTATCGTTATGCCCTATATCCATACCGATAGAGTTCACAGAGAAAGCTCCGGCCTCCGCCCGTGGTGGGGCCGTTTAGATGGAGCACAATGGAGCTCTTCGAAATCGAGAAAAAAGAATCACCTTATTCATATAAAACTGCAGTACCGACTCAACGCAAATGTATGGGAGCTGTTTTTTTCGCGATTTCGATGTTGGCTCTATAGTGTAAGTTGTTCAGTTGATGCGAAGCTTAAGTATTCAGCAAGTCCTTCTTAATATGCTGACGGTTTTAAGGATATTATCAGACCATCAAACTGAACAATTTTCTCTACGGGACCAACATCGAAATAGCCAAAAAAAAATCTGGCTGTTCCATACGAAATAGCAATCCTACTCGACCCTAATATATCGGACAATCGTTTTTTTTCGCGATTTAGATGTTAGTGACATGGAGAAAGTTGGTCAGTTTGATGGTCTGATCGTCTCCTTCAATACCCGTCTGCATATAAGGTTGGCCCTGGTTTCGGCTATGTAGGGATTTTTCTTGAGTCTAATTATCATAAATCAAAATTTTCTAATCTAATCTTTCTAAATTAACGCTGATGAAGATATAATAATAAGTTAAACTAATGGCGGGAGGTACGAGCAGAGCAGCATCTCTGATGTTTAATGAAAGGCTCGAGCAGTGAGACGCCGCGGATTATCTGCGATTAGTACAATAATAATACAACACAAACCTACAACAAGCTACAATACGGCAGGTAGTCCAGTCATTTTAGAATTTGACCCTAACAATAATTCATCTATCGCTGAAACTTTGCAGTGTGATAAAGTAAAGTATACAGATTACGGTTGACAAATAATCTAGGTTTAATTTTTTCCGGTCCTAGATTATTTGTCAACCGTAATCGGTATACTTTACTTTATCACACTGCAAAGTTTCAGCGATAGATTAATTATTGTTAGGGTCAAACTCTAAAATGATTGGACTAAAGAGGCAACCGGCGGCTACGCCGTAGCCGTAGCACCGTAGCAACGGCTACGTGGTACACTTAATCCGATTATGTAACTTTTAATTAAAAACATTTTTCTTTACTTTTTCAGTAACTAGTTTAATGTTATAATTAACAGGCGTCCGGCAGGAGTTCTCTTACGTAAAGCTAACGTGATGCGACCTTTTCAAATATCATTTATTTCCTCCTTTATATTTTTATATTATCACCACAACCAATGACATGCTAAAAGTGAGCCTTACTTACTACAATTTGTAGCCCTAGCAAGATAGTGGATAGTTCAAGTATCGTTTCGTTCTGGAGATTTCATGATGAGGCACTCAGTTAGTAAGTTATATTTTTTTGCAAAAGAGAATAATTGAATGCGGCTATAAAGGTTTACATTATGTTGTTTTCTCCCCTCCGGACGGAAAGCGTCAATTGTCGTCCCGCTTCGCTAAACGAAGTTATCGCTTTCCACCTCCGCTCCGTCGAGTAGAAAAATAGTATACAAACCTCGGACAGTAAATAAGAAATCCTCAGATCACATTACATGAGATCTGAGACTTTTCTTACTTTCCTGCCCTCGGTGTGTAATCTACTAGTGTGTGTCAGTAGAAGAAGATTATGTTCCTACTCGGTACCTGTAATATTATCTATTACGTGTTTTAAATTATGTCATGTTTGTATTTTTAAAACATGATTTGAGTACGCTATGTACACACGGCGACACATCAAGCTACGCAAAACCAACATAAGCTGGCCGCGCGACCTTAAACATTACTCTACCTACGCACGGCCAGCTTATTTTGGTTTTGTGTAGCTTGATGTATCGCCCCGTGTACATAGTTGTTAATTATGTTAATGTGATCTACATCGCCTACCCAATTTTCATTTACCGTTTCCTCTACCCTAAGGTTGTCTGGAAGAAACAGCTGTTTAGCAATAAGACCGCCTTTTGTTTTTCTGTCTGTGTTTCATGTCTGTTTACATAAATCGATTTCCATTTCTATTTTTTTTGTGTACAATAAAGTATAATTGATTGATCGATTGAATTAAGCAATGAAATTACTTACTTTGATTTTTGCACTGTATTTATGGGGTCATAGTATTCAGTATTCAGTATTTATTGCAGTTTTCACAATAAGTTAGTAGCCGCTGAGTAGCAGTAGTAGTGTAGTTTAGTTCAGCAGTTTAGGGGTGGTCTTGGTCCTACACGTACATGCATACAGACACCGACACACATCTTACTTACTATACCATTAATAGTGCAATTAACTAGGAGCGAAGTTTTGAGATCATTATAGTGCACAAATTAGAGTTAGCTAGGCTTCACTAAGCTATTTGTGATGGCAATATTAATGCGAGTGTGACGTCATTATTATGATATCCACAGTATTATTGTATGTATACTTATAATTATGTTTTGGAATTATTATTTATACAATTAATATGGTTTTACCCGAATATTGTGGATTTAGATGAATACTATACTATAGACTATACTATACGTTAAAATCCATAAAAGCGTTTAATTTATATTGTAATCTTCATACAAACACGTACAACTGATCCGCAGAGAGAGTGATATAATAAATTAAGTACACAATGCTCTCGGAGTCGGACGGGAGCACAACGATCGCAGCTCCGGCGCGTCGCTCAATGAAACTGTGCAAATAAAACGACACATCCATTATGTGATGTGTGTCGTCGCTAAAAGGTTTACATTTGTATAAACTCGCCCGCGTGTGTCGCGTCACGCACGATCACCGAACCATCAACGTGGCAATAACGTTACGTTATAATAACGTAACGTATTGTCGTCCTTAATGATCCATGGGATCTGAGGCCCAATTGCGCTAAGTTAAAACATCGAAGTTCTATTCTTATCCAATTGCAGTTCTAATCACATTGCAATCCAATTACTATTAAACTGTGCTGATTTCCGCATCGCGCTAGACAATAAGTTTATGCGTTAAACTCTATGTAACTGACAGCCTTTTACTTCTGTGCGATCTGTCAAAACGGCTCTAACGGCTGTCAAGAGCAGTACCGCGATTAGCGCAGTACCAAATGTGTCAAAAGTTATGCACCAAGTCCAATAACGGTTCAACCACCGAATATTTACAGCGATAACAATAGGTACGTTAGCCGCACGGACGGGAAGAGGCCTGATGGGTTCACTCTGATACCTTGGCAGAGAGGCCGTTGTCTTTTATGGGACGCTACGTGCGTGAGTACTTACGCGGCATCATATTAAGCGGGTACAATGCGCGAGGCTGGGTCAGCGGCTGAGAAGGCGGCTTCGCTCAAGCATGTCAGGTACTCAGAGTTAGAGTCCCTTTACATCTTTGTGCCGTTAGCAGTAGAAACGTCTCGGGATGTGAGGCCAAGGCTTTTGAGCGACAGCTGGGCAGGAGTCTTGTTGAGAGCGGGAACGATCCCCGCTCGGGTTCGTATCTGGACCAAAGGATTTCTCTAGCCATTCAACGGGGAATGCTGCTAGTGTCATAAATTCCTTAGAGCCGGGTACGTTCCGTGTTGCGGAAGGCATTTAAGTTGGTTTTTGTTTTATTGATGACGAAGCGTGGGGTGGATTATTGTTTGGTAAGTTGACGAAACATGTTGCGGATCTCTAACTGTTTATTTAGGGTTTTGACGAAGCATGTTGCCGATTACCGGCTGTTATATTATAATAAGATTGACAAAGCTTGTGCTGACTGCTTGTTTTGTATAGACATTAACGAATTATTATTATCAATAAATACGTTAGTTGATCAGATGAACATTTATCAATGGAAACTAGCCACCAGGCATGTACAGCGCTGTTTATGAGATGATCTCTGTTCTCTTCTGTGTTGTCGTGAATCGTTCTAGTAAGTACATATTATACTCAATCTCTTACGGAGCGGGGTAGTCAGAAACTTTGCTGCCAACTAGGTCCCTACCTTTTTCTCTAACTTTTATCATAATTTCAGGATGGATTGACGTATCTACTGGTGAAGTATAGTACCTATTCTGCGCTAGCAGTGACTGACGGGTAGCTAATCTTTGGCCCACATTATACGAATACTAGTGTAGGTACACTACAAAAGAAACATTTCTCTAACTCTCCTCGCAGTAAGAAACAATGTCAGTGTCAATGTTAAACAGTCTGTTCTGTGTCGGAAACCACACCACCCTGCAATCCAACTGACTTTTTAGTACGAAATAAACAAAATTACATAATTTAACCAAGTGCGTACAAAACGTGTGACACATCCCCATTCCCGACACAAAAGGTATATAGGTACTTACTTGTAAATCTCACAAGCAACCTACGTCCTACTGATAAACATAGAAGTTAGTTTACTGCGCAGGTATCTTTACGACTTACTCAAGTTGTAGGCAATCTAAGCTAACCGAGCATAAATCATATTTAACGGTTATGTTGATACAAAACTGAATGCGTAACGTAATACAAGAGGTAATTTAACGGTAGTTAGAGCCGTCCCGCGCCGCGCCGCACCGCGCCGCCGCAAGCACTCCCCGGGCGGCGATATGTTCCGCTCATTATTGCGCCGACCCCACATTTGTATTACTCTACGAATACGCCCGATTCACTGAGAGTGAGCTTTTTTCGTACCTACGCGCCGGTATTAGTGCCACCCCTCCCCGCACCCGCACCCGCACCCACCCCGCGCCGTTAACAATCGAGTGAGACCATTGATTTAGATCTATTGTCAAACATCGAGTGGCAGCCAAGTTCGGGGAAAACCGGCCAAGAGCTTCTCGTACAATATAATATACGTCCTATTATTTAAGTTGAGCACAAATATAGGGTCTTTCTTAATATGCTGACCCTTTTTTAAGGGGATGATCAGACCGCCAAACTAAATAACTTTCTCTGTGACACCAAAAATAAAAATCTGCTGTTATACAGGGTGTTTCATAAGTAACAATAAATTTTTGAAACTCATAAGGGGGTTGTTTAGACCGTCAAACTGAACAACTTTCTCTATGGGACCAACATCGAAATCGCGAAAAAAATAATTTTAAATCCCATACATATTTTAGCTCTAGTCGATTTGTAGAGTATAGAACATAAATTTTTTTTTTTGCGATTTCGGTATTGATCCCATAGTGAAAGTTGTTCAGTTTGATGGTCTACACCACCCCCTTAAATGTTTATTTGTAGTTTTGTAACACCTTGTATACAAAACTGCAAACTTTGACTCTAGAAGCAAACCTGAATTTGCAAAAAAATCAGTTTCCCATACATTTGAGTTGAGTAGGCATTGCAGTTTAGTGTGGAACAGCAGTTTTTTTTTTATATTTAAGTTTTGCCCCCATGTAGAGCCTTATTTGAGCAAAATGTACGGGACAACTGATATTTTTTTCGCTTTTTCGATATTGGTCCCATAGAGAACCTTGTTCAGTTTGATGGTCTGATCTTCCTCTTAAATTAAAGCTTTATTGAGGTAGAAGCGTTAAAATAACTACAAGTGTTATCTTTTTTTTTTATAAAACCTAAAGACACCACACTCGATGGGGTAGATAAAGATATTTTAACGACCCCCTTTTCGTCTCTAAAACTCAAAATCGGCTATACTTGCCTACTAGTAAAAACCGTAACTTGGCAAGGTTGTGGTTGCCTGTGAGTCTTTTATTTATAGTAGAATAATGTTCATTTTTTTTATACAGTTTGTAATAATTTATAAAATACCATTGATAAACATGAAACTCAAGTTTGGAAGGTTTTAGAAATAGGCGAGCAATATTTTTCTTTTTTAAACCAAGGTTTAAAATTCCGTCGGTAAGTCTGAAGATACTTTATACCAGAACATGTAAAGTTCTAACTTTAATCTCAATTTGTTTATCGGTAAAATGAACAAGACCCACTATTTCTTTTTATTACTGGATTCAGCCCCTGCTTTTAACATTTAGATTGCTGGTCAAATTATTACCTAAACAACTAAATAAACAGCCAGGCCAGGCCGGCGCCGGCGTCTCGGATCTACCGGTGCGGCGTCCGAACAGTTCCCTCGACACCTGCATAATACATCTAGTTGGAAACTTGGACCTCAGCGCAAGGCGCCTTAATTAAATACCTTCACTCCAATATATAGTTTGTCCTTTGAAAACCTAAATTCTACGCTAGCACCGCTTTAGACTCAAATTGTTTGATTCTTAGGTAGTTATACAAGTTCAGGCTAGATTTTGATACTTTAAATGTGACTAGATAATTTATGTGACAATGTCCAAGACATTTATTTATTTATTATTATTTTAGCTTCTAAAGATTAGATATGTAGTACTACTCCCTGCGGACGACAAAAGGAACTCGGGGCGGGGAGGGTAAGACAGGGCGATGTACGTTTTATGTACCGAACAGTAATACAACTAAAATGTAAAACAGATAAAGATTATAGCAGCATATAGCAGTAATTAACAAACATCAACTTTATTTGTCTTTCGTAAATAAGAGAGAGTGAATAAAGGTTGGCTTATGTGCTCCGCGTCGCTCTGAGCTAATCTTTCACCATTCGGGTGCTAATAACAATAAGCTGGGCCGGCGGCGGGCCACAGCGGGTCGCGGCGGGTCGCGCAGATCGGTTTATCGGCCGGTGTCGCCGCAATATGATCCTAACATAAAACTGAACAGCCGGAGTTAATGACCGACATCGCTCTACGCTTCCTGTTACCCTGACCGCTGACCGCTGACTGCCGCGGGGGGCGGGGAGGGTGGTTGACGGACAGGCAGACGCAGACACCTCGGCGCCTCGCTGTATGTTACCGGCCACGGAACGCTTGACCTCTGACACTCTCCACCGTGACGTGACCCACGAGCCTCGAGCCTGACCCATCACGCGGCGAGGGCGTGCCCCGAAGGACGACACTCGACAGTAAATCGTGGCAGAACACTGATGGAGTCAGCAGATAGGCTCTATTATCTTAACCCCCCGCCCCGCCCCGCTCGGCCAGCCAGCGGCATCGCCGCTAGGGGCTGATTTATGGAGAATCTTTGCACAATTAATTTGTGGAAGACGCTGCGAACGATAATTAAGTTCGGCGTAGAAAGCCGTAAATACAATGAATTGCTCTCATATTGCTGGGAGGCATTAAACGCGGGTCGGCTCAGCCCTGCCCTTCTGCGTGCTCAGTTGTCACGCCGGGGCTCATTGCTCCTCGCAGCGGCCCGGCCGCAAACCGCACAAGGCACAAGGTACAAGACACACCGCACCGCACACAGAGGACACTTCGTCTCGTCGTCGCACGTCGGCCTCACGCGACATTTTATTTCACCGGCTACTTAATTAAGATAAATATATTCCGAATGCGTAAATGCGCTCTGCATACAAACGGAGTCTGGCGATATTATCAATACTAACCAATTAAAGACAGTTAAAATTTTCAGAAATAATGTAGACATCAATCTCTATGTTTGTGAAGATAGATCTGGAATATAATTTGTACGGACGAAGTCTCGGGGAAACATTAGTACTTTAATAAAACTGTAAATGTTTGCTTGTTTGTTTGTAACAGCATCAAACTACTGAACTGATTTTGAGGAAACTTTTTTGGTTTGTTAGCTTATGATTTGCCTTAAAATCTAGTATGTAATTTATGCGGATGAAACCGCCGGTAAGCTCTAGTACCTAATGTATAAATTGCAACCCCGCAGTAACCAGCGCGATGTGCCTGTGCACTGACCGGTGACCGCTCGCCGCTCGACATGTATTAACTTACGGACCCATAGCTCTGCGTATTGGAAACGGGTTGAACTCAATATAAGATGGTAAGATAAAAGATGTGACGACGTCACGAGGTCAGGGGCGGGTGTGGGGTGTGGGGTGTGAGGCGAGGTGGGGGGCGGGGGGAGATATGGAACAAATGGTCGAGATATGGTAATAAGGAGTGATAGCGAGCAGTGTCCGGGACAGCTTCTTGCACTGCTTCCGACAAATATTCCGAACCGTCGCGTCCGAGCGGGAGAGGAATGCGTAGTGTTACATCTTACTTTAGATTACACTATTTTTACATATGAACAAGTTACGCGTGTCATTCTACTGACAAACTTTTATTTAAAAAAATTGCGGGGGACGAGGTAGCATGAAATCCGCAACTTAGGACTTTATTCCATTACTTTAGATTCTAATTTTGATTGTTAAAGATAATGAAAAACAGTATCATGTGAACCCTAAATGTGACAAATTGGAAGTTATTGTTCCGCAATTATAGGCTGTCTTGTTTAGTGATAAGGTATAACATTGTATGTAAATGCACATGATTAGTTGATCTTGCACGTTGGTAGAGGGGTAAGACTAACGCGAGGCGGGCCCCTACATAATCACTTTACACAGATGCAATGCGTGCCTAGGTATTTAATATAAGATTATTGTTCTATCTATTACCTCAGATAAAATACTAGTACATAGGTACATTATATTTTCTCACGCCTGGACCAAGTCAACTGAATGCCACCTGCTGTGATCCTGACAGACTTCTCTCACTTATTCTCTCTCTCACTCAAATTAAAATGCTAACCAATTGTTATCTTCACTAACAGCAAATATGTCTTTCTTTCATTTAAAACTGAACCGAGATGGTAAAGTAGCAGCCAGCAAGTATCTAAACCCAGTTTCCAATATTCCTTAACAAGCAAGTTCTTAACGCAGCGTAAGAAACTTGTGATTCTGTGAATATCTTATAAAACTGTGAACTCTAGTTTTTCACAAGTAGACGGAGAAGAGCAGTTAACATTTTGCTAGAACTTGTCCCTCGGTCCGAGAATAACAGCTATTATATTCTCAGAATCACAAGATTAGATTCGACACAATTTTCTTCTTAAAAAAAAACAAAGTTTACGCAGAAATTATGCTTAGTTCTGCGGAAAATTAGTTTCGTAAAAAAACAATCAAAAATAAAATCAAAATATAGTTATCGTTTGTCTCAATGAGATAAAAACCGTCTTATAAAAATGGCTATCGAACTATATCAAGAGCGTAGGTACCCGACACGCTCTTGTTCGTTTCCACATGAACTCAATAAATGTCGCTCAAAAAAAAAAAACACGCAATTTTGTTTGAGAAATTAGAAATGTTGCATCAAATGCTAATTTTTACAAAGAGACAGCAAGCCGAGCAAATACTGAAGCGGTTTATTCAGACCATCAAACTGATCGACTTCCACAAAACACGAACAAAAAGTTTTGTGTCACGGGACGCCCGGCAGATTTGAAACTTCTCCCGATTTAAATGTCGAACTGCCGTCAGACAAAAAGGTGGCGGATCAGAATTTCAAAGCTATCCCATAAGAAGTTTCACTTCAAAAAACCTGCTGTCCATACAAAACTGCGATTACCTACCCGACTCAAGCTCGACCCGCAGTACTTGACTAGTGGGGGTCCGTTACACCCTGTATAAACGCAGCATAAAGTTGTCAGTACAGCGAGAAATTGCCATACTTTGCAGCGATTGTTATGCAGATTAACCTGACGAGTGCAGTTCAGAGTAACATTCGACTAAGTACCGCCGCCCCGCCCCGCCACCCCATCACCCGCGCCGCCCCCCGCGCGCCTCGTATGAATGACGACGATTGCTGCATGACATGAGCAATGCGAAGCCAATCCCCAGTGGATTACACGATGCCCCACACGATGTCACACTAGCGAGACCATTTGCAACCTTGCTGCGTCACTTTAACGGTGCTGTCTGGGGATTAGTTTTGTTGGCTTGTGTTCTGAAGGTATCGAGTAAAGGTGAGGAGTGATTACGCCCGCTCTTCCTTGTTCGTACGTAAATGTTTTATGAGTGCGTACAAGTGGTGGCTTTGTCGAAAGCGATGTGTTATACAGGGTGCTAGGGTAATCAGTTGCATTACTTCAAGGGGTAATTGTACCAATGATACTGAACAACTTTCCCTAATAAAGCAATGGGAAATTATCTAAAAATATTTTGTACTTTTCATATTAAATACAATCAGATGATCGTACGTTTGTATGAAAAGATTTTTTTTGCGAATTTCCCTTATTTTCATTTGGAAAAGTTGTTCATTATTATGAGTAGGTACAATCTGTTGGCAACACCAACATAAAATGTAGTAATTCAAAAAGTTGTATTTCCGTTTCCGCCGTTCCATATTGGTACGGTGCTTGTGCGTGTAACTAACAACTCTACATGATTAAATAAATAAATATCTTGGACATTGTCACACAAACTATCTAGCCACTTTTAAAGTACAAGAAACTAGCTTGGACTTGTATTATGATGACTAGACAACGATATAGAATACATATGTAGATACAAACATCCATGACTCGGATACAAATATTCATATTCATCATTCATCATAGAAATATTTGTCCCTTACGGGATTCGAACCCGCGACCCTTGGCACAGCAGGCAGGTTCACTACCGACTGAGCTACCGGGTCATATACACCTGTAGGCCACGTTTTCTACACAATCACCGTTAAAAGTAATGTAATGTAAGTTCTGTGCGTAGGTACCTACATACATAACAGTTATAGTGTCGCGGGATGTACGCCCCGACTCACGCACCTGTCGCCCCGGTACCTACCTACTTACCTATTAATTATATCATCACCTACCAATACAATAACTAAGCAGTATCGACGCTGAGTACAATCGGTAGTGACGCTACCAAAGGCGGTGTGGACTGCAAAATCATCTGAACACCGTATTTGTATCTGTTCTGGTACTAGCTGAAACAGTTTGATCTTATACGAGTAAATAACAAGTCAAGGCTGATTAGCAGGATTTATCGCCAAAAATCACTTCTGAAATCGGCAATGTTTACTAGAGCGAGCACGCGCGGCTGACTTGCAAGCTAAACGGGAACTGTAGCGTGCTATTAATCACTTCATATAGTATAAATTACTTTGATATAATAATCACTACATAGTATAAAACAAAGTCGCTTCCCGCTGTCTGTCTGTCCATATGGCTAGATCTTTGAAACTACGCAACGGATTTTGATGCGGTTTTGTTAATAGATAGAGTGATTCAAGAGGAAAGTTTATTGTGCATTGATTGCAAGATGATGATGATGCAGATATAATACAAAAAAAAGAAAGAAAGAAAAATTATTTATTTGGATCTCCGACACACATTCAATCTTTTACATGACAGAGAGATACATTTTTGGAATACCTACTTATTGCACGTCAATCGTGCAGTGTCCGCATGTTTACGGTGAAAATGATACATTTCAGAAATACTTGAGTCAGCGCTCATGTTAAAATTATAAACAGGTAAAAAAAGAACGTTATTTGCATCTTAAAGTACAAGTTGAGAAACAGTGCCAGGCAGGAGGCACATAATATACAGGGTGTTAGGGTAAACAGTTGCATTACTTTAAGAGGTAATTATTGTACCCATCATACTGAACAACTTTCCCTAAGAAACCTATAGGAAATTCGTACAATAATGTTTAGACTTGGTTTTCCGTTGGATAGAAGATACGGCCAGAAACTCCAAATTCGAACGGGTTGTATGTATTGTTGCTACTGCTTGGTTCGTGTCATTAAGCCACAGAGTTGAATATTAGCAAGTTTGTTTGTCGTTACAATTAACGGTAATTAACTTAGCGTGTATGTATCGAGTAGAAACGTACCTAGGTATATTTATTCCTACATAGTTGTACATGACAACGACTCGTAGTAGATTGTGTTCAGACGAGTATTTACACAATCTCACAATGTTGTGATTTCAACAGAAAAGTATTTGATTTAGTGTAAGAGTTTCTGCTAAACGAATTTATATCACGAGATTAACAAACAGTTTGTGTGTTTAGATACGTATAGAATAGAATAGAATAGAATAGAATTTCTTTATTTGTCTTTAAAAAAAAACACAGACAGACAGATATCAGACAGTACTATATAATGTATGTCTTGGCTTGGGTGATATATACTGCTACTATGGAATTTATATAAAACTGAAACATTCCCAACCCCGCAACTCTGTCTGACAGAAAAACCAATTTTAATGATCGATTATTTAACTATCCCATTTTAAAAACATACAGACGAATCGAGAACTTCCTCTTTCTGTGAAGTCAATTAAAAACTAATAAATTACTGCATTTGGTATTGAATGAAACAGAATGAAATTAACTGATTTGTTAGAAATTAATAAATATGTATTTCAAATACCTACTTGTTTTCATTATTTAACTTCTTTGTTCTTCCAGCAACTGTGAAATAACAGTTTCAAGAGTTGATATTAAATCTCCAATTTACTATAATTTCTTAAGGGTTTAAGAGCAGTGCAACAACACAAATACACAATTTCAACTGAAAGCGAGCGAGCGGTTAATTAAGTCATTCATCTCGACGCGACGCGAAGTCGGTCACAGTGCGACCACAATGCGACTGAACTACTTCTGTCTCCACCACTCTCGTTTACAGGGTGTAACAAAAAAAACACCCTAGTATTACTTAAAGCACAGAGTACTATATACTACCGTAAGCTTAAAGTTAAGACCATCAAACTGAACAACTTTCTGAGCCTCTATTTTGAACCATCTTACTCCAGGAATTTCCTTGTTCCGTGGTATGTGTAAACTAGTTTTAGCAAATATAGTTATATTTTTGTATTAATAATAATAATACATCTACTAGCTAATTGGTGGATCTTTGCAGGGAACTGGGATGAATGGGGAAAAGAGGGGAAGACTTTTCCCAGCATTTTTCTTTAGGTGTTAGTTTTTGGCCTGAATCCCATTATTATCTACATTAATGAGACATATATTCATGTGCTAGAGACATTTATCTAAACAAACTATTCTATTTTTTTTTCTGTAGGTTGTGGGTATAGGTTCCAAACTCAGTTGCCCCATTGGTCCGAACCACCTGTTAAATATAACTATGGTGTTTTCTCCCTGAGGGTAGGCCTGTGCCCTGTAATGGGACGTATAAAGGTTGTGATGAGGGTGTTTCTTTACACCCTGTGATCTGTGATCTCTGCCGATGCTCCAGTAACTACTAGGGCTAAAGGAGTAATCACAGTAAT
The DNA here is from genome assembly GCA_963693445.1 of Agonopterix heracliana. Classification (NCBI taxonomy): domain Eukaryota; kingdom Metazoa; phylum Arthropoda; class Insecta; order Lepidoptera; family Depressariidae; genus Agonopterix; species Agonopterix heracliana. The sequence goes on along the minus strand of OY856308.1, from coordinate 22,533,504 downwards.
GCACCACGAGGCCTATACGTGCCTGCCGCTACGCTCGTAGCGAAGCCTACGCCGTAGCCACAGCCGTAGCGCTACGCCACGTTGTAGCACGCATTTTAAATTTCCCACTGGAAAAAGCTGCAATTCTTCAAAAAGCACAGCGCAGAGAGAGTAAAAATTCATCTCAATCCTTGCAGTAAATACTTACAGTATTAATTCTGCCTTTTTTACCGGCTCCGAATTGTTTTCAGCACGAACTGTGTGTACGTACTCGTACGTCCACCAGAATCATCAATCATTCAGTTTGGCATCAATCGGATATTGAACTGATAGATTACTTTTACTTAAGGGTTGGTGTTTGGGGGAGCGAATATTTAGGGCCTGTTTCACTACTTCTGGATAAGTTTTAATAGCTTGTTTGATAGATAGAAAACTACCTCTGTGGTCTAATGGTTAAGGACATTGAGTTCTTGACACGGAGGTCTTGGGTTGGATTCCCATGGGGGACCCTTAGTGATATGTCACTTTGTGCGTTTTTCCCCAGTTGGTTAGGACATTGCAGGCTGAATCACCTGATTGTCTTAAAATAAAGATGTTTCGATGCTTCGGATGGCACGTTAAGCCGTTGGTACCGGCTACTATCTCTGGTGGTAGTAGTCGTTACGTAAAAACCAAGTCAGAGGTCGTAAGGCGGTCTGAATAAACTCTGACACCAGGGCTTGCTGCCCACACGATAAGAAGAAGAATCTGATAGAGCTATTAAGAACTTATCCAGAAGTATCTTAAAGTTGTTGATCTCATAAGTAAGTAGATAGCAACAGTAAAGAGTTCTAGACTAGAGCTCGACGGTTCAAAGGGGAACATTCATGCATGCATGCATGCATTGTTACCATTTCTCGTGGGATGCACCCGACGACCTTTTTTATTTGTCTTCAAATCGTAATTATTCATATACTGTTTTGTTTTTCATTGTTAATTAACCTGCAAGATTATTTAATACAGAATAAATACTAAAGTTTTATTTAATGCGACTTCGAAATAGCTTTGTAGGAACAAGTGGCGAACATTTCAACCGCTGTTGTCGCTCCGGTATAAGTTGCCGAATAGATATACCTATACATGTTTCGCTACAGTTTGATAATATCCAGCTAGTTGGTTCGCTCGCTCGCATCACGGCGCGTGCTGTCCTACACATTAGGCACAGTACGTGAGCATTAGGAGGCGACGCGGCGATCAAACCGCAGCTCTCTGAATATCGAGTGAGCGTCGAGCGGACGCGTTGACTGATATTAATGGTCGCGGTGACTCGCCGCACTCCGCGACCATCTACCTCGTCGCAGAATGTTCCCGGCACTCCTTTTAATAAACAGTACGTCTCAGATGACGCCTCTCTCCCGCCCCGCCCCGCGCGTCCCGCGGCCGGGTACGTACGGCCGAAGAGCTACTGTTACTAGAGTGAAGTCAACTGATTGATGGTAACGCGAAGCCACGGCATCGGAGTGATCTCATCAACTGTGATGGCGAGGGAGGGGCGAGGCGGGGCCCCGAGGGCGGCGAGGGGAGGAAAGCCGCTGAACCCTGCCGTAATAAAACTTTATGCTGGTACACGGATGTATCGTCGACCGGCGACCCCAAACGTACGAGTAGTAGGTACCGTATTATCGGAACAACCAATTATTATTTATCCGCCACCGACCGCCGCGCGGGCACTTCACCCGAACCTTTTGTGTTTACTTCGACGGCTTCGGTCCGCTCCGTGTAAACAATCCCTGCTCGGCTTCTGATCCGTTCACTTTTTCACAAATTACCTCAGAAACAAAGCTTTATTAAACTCTCCGGTTTTTCTCCCAAATCGTTTAGATTCGGGCATTAGTTAGTAGGTACTCTGTACGCGGCTGTGGTGGCGGTTGACTCGGTTTTGGAATGACTCACGACATTTCTGGTTGCGAGTCACCTGCTCTTCGGCTTGCCACGGAATTCTGCCATTTTATAGTGTCTCAAATACCTATATGTTTTTGTGTGTAAAACAATCCTTGAAGTCTTTTGCAATTTATACTACACAGGGTGTAAGGAAAAGTATACTATATACTCTACCCATCAAACTGAACAACTTTTACTGTGGGAGCAAACCGATTGGAGCAAAAATAAAATCAGCTGTTGCATACATTTAAGTTGAGTAGGTATTGGAGTTTAGTATGGGACAGCTGATTTTTTTTCGCTCTTTTTGGTTTGCTCCCACAGTAAAAGTTGTTCAGTTTGATGGGAAGAATATGTGGTCTAAAGGTTAATGATACTTTTCCTTACACCCTGTATAGATATTGGCAAGATTAGTTAGCAACACTATGATATGTAGCCACAATTTTTAGATTAGAGTAAAAACATAACTGGCTGGTCACAGTCGTGGTGCGGGCGGCGGTTGGAGGTCGGTGGTCGGTGGTCGCCACTACTCGCCACTACTCGCCACAGCTCGCCACTACTCGCCACAACTCGCCACTAATCAGAGTCGTCGCGTTCATTAGTCGGGATTAGTGTCAGTGGATGTGTCGCGACCGCGCGCGTTTTATTCCCGACAGTGATTACAGCGCGACCGGCGGCGGCTGGCCTGCGAGGCGGCTCTATGGCCCCGCGGCGAGGGGTCTCCGTCTGCTGGGCGCTGTAAAGAGCGATCAGTATGGCGTCCCACGAGATAACTCACGTCCCGCCGCATCGTGACGTCACACACAGAGATCACCGCCATTCATTGCCGACACGCGCTACGTAATTGTACGTGTACGACTGACAGAGATGCACCGCACAATTTCGTGTGACCGTGTTGACGGTGTTTCGTATCAAAATTGGCAAAACGGAACACTTATGAAATCAGCTCCTTGTCTCTCCGTCCGTCCGTCTATCCGTCTGTCATAAGCATTTTTCTTAGAGACCGTAAGACATACAACAACTTGGCACAGATATAGAAATTAATGGTCCAAAAATTTTCAAAGTTCGAAAAAGCAAAATTTTTATTTTAGGGGCAATTTTGGAAGGCAAAAGGCAAACAACAACAAAAAATTTGGTGTTTTTGGGTTTAGAAATAATTAATGTTCCGTCACGTCATATCGTTAGGTATTTCTAATGTTTATCATTTTTTTCTGGTTTTATATAATAAGTAGCTATATTTTTTTTTAAATAGAGGTCCTCTATTTCAAAAAAATATAGCCAAATGAAATCATCACTAAGCTGAGTACACCGATTACTCCACAAAATCATAATTCAAATTGTTTTTGCAAGATATGAACAAAAGTATAATTTAGGAACGGAAACCGAACACCGGCCCCGACGGTAAGTAGGTGGCGGCGCACAACAGATGGCATTAAACAAAATTAATGAAGGAAGTTTGTGGGAAATGAGTGAAATTGTTAATTAATTAGCAACTCGAGCTCGATACAATAATAGCCTGTTCCTAATATTTCTGAAATCATCGATTTGCTGGTACACAGTTTAGGTTGTTTTCCGACTATTGATTTCAGTTTTAGTATTTTGGTTAGGGAAATAGCTCTTTGACATTCATTGTGTAAAAGTAATACCATCGAACAAATATTACTACGCTTGTTCCATGATATAATCCTCTGTGGTAGTAGCAAACATTTTTGATAGTAACGTGTCTATAAGTTTACTCTAAATAATCAACAACAGCACCTGAACAAAACAGCTAAGTAATCATTAGTGAATAGATAAACAACAAATTTTGCTTTAACTTTTGCCTCACTATTTTTTTTTCGGTGCACCAGACAGGGTTGTACTTATCATTGAGGGTGAAAAGTCCTTTTGAATGGTTATCCTTGGATTTAGAAGGAAGGTAGATTCTGTGTTGGCTTGATTTGTTCGAAAGACCAGCCGCCATAGCATGTTGCATGTTATATCTCGTTCGTTCGCGCGCAAATAGAAAGAGAGCGAAGGTGTGATCGCGCTATCACGCTGCCATGCTAGCCATGCAGGAGGAGGATTCAGTAGCTTCAATTGTGCATTAATTAATAGTTTCAGACTCATCATAATATCGTTTTGGTGGTTATTTGGGCAATTTCGGGTTTTCAAGATGTACCGACAAATTATTTATGATTTCGTCTGTTTCTGTAGAATTTGGATGATTATTGAGATAGTTAGGACCTATATCGTCGTGTTACAACTTGTACCGAGTTATTACATAGGTACCCCGTTGAGTCATTTGAGTTGTGTCGTCTGGAAGGTCCGGCGTGTCGTCCGGTCCTTCGCCGCTGACTCGAGGTCCGCAGAGGCCGCACCCGCACCGCCGCCGCCCGCCGGCCGCACTCCCGGAGGCGTCCGGTGTCGTGCGAGCGGGCACTCTCGCGCGAGGTCAGGCGTTAACGTTTCTCACTCTGGTAAATTTTTAGGTGCCCCGTTGTTTTTCAAAAATAAACATAGTAGATTACAGACCGAGGAGGTCAGGAAAGTAAGAAAGGTCTCAGATCACAGGTAATTGTTGGCTGAGGCGAAACAAACATGTGATCTGAGGATTTCTCTGCGCAAAGTGTGTCTTCTATTTTTCTCCTCGACGGGGGCAGAAAGCGGCAACTTCGTTTAGCGCAGCGGGACGAAAGTTGACGCTTTCCGCCCGGAGGGGAGAAAAATAATGTAATTAGGTACCTACAGATACGTTCATACTCAAAAATATTATTCAAAAAAATAGGATGCAATGTAGGTTTTTATACGTCACAATCTAAAATCACAGTTTTTATTACACAAATAATGGAATCACACCACGCATTTGTGTTAAGCTTTAAGTTAAGCTTTAATTGCCAGATAAACACTTCTTAATATGTAAACTTTCTCTCTGATAAATTTATTTTACCAGGAATTGTATTGTAGAAGCGTTTACATAAATTATGGTTTTGACCCTACTGAGTCTGAAAACAGGTTTGTTTCTAGGATTAAAGTTGTGCTTGGCTTGTCTGTTCTTTGGAAATTGCTAGATATTCGGACATGCATGCGTGTTATATATTATCCGGGAGATATAGGTTAGTTACCTACAGAAGCGAAACATTTTCACTGTCTGTCTTCTAAACAAACAGTAAAATAAATATTTTAGATCTCATCTCATATAAGTACTCTGCGTCGGCCTTTGTCTAAGGCGTCAGCCCATGTGGTTAACATGAGTACATAATATAAACCCAAGATGGTAATCCCTTTTGGGGTGATCAGAAACACAGCTACAATCTTTTAAGAAAACTTTATGTTTAAGAATGTAACATTCAATTACAAATACTTCATTAGTCACGCGCAATGTACTCGTACATATGGGTCGATATAATATACTTGTATCTGCAGTTGAACAATGGTGTCCGTTTTCACAATCATCGAACATGACGTGAGCAATGACGCGCGTCGCTAATTATTACCGACCAGCGAGAGTATCCCAACCGTTCAAACTGGCAGCGGTGAGCGGTCTACATTGCACATGACAAAAACATTCATCATTGTCTATCAGATCGGATTAGTAGAATAAACAGAAAGAAATATACGTATTTTATTTTCTGAATTACCATCGCTAATTTGAAAACCAATTTATTGTTTCGAATGGAGCTTAATTATAATTTTATTTATTTAATATAATATAATATAATAATAGGTATGCGTGAGATATATTGAGAATAATTTGACGGTCGGTGGCTCATTGCGGAAAGGTATGGAAACTCAATATTGAGGACCGGGTTCAAATCCGCACGGACGACATGCCATTTACCTATGAGTTTTGCTAATAACCCGACTGCGACAGAAGGAGGGTTATGTTTTTTTATGTACGTAATACCGACTGCTCTCAAACGGTGAAGGAAAACATCGTTAGGGAACCTGTATTCGTTGAAGAAGAAATTTCTATGAGTAAGTGAAGTCTACCAAACCGCATCGGGCATGCGTGGTGGACTAACGCCCATACAAAAACCTCTCCTCGAGAGTAGGCCTGTAGTGGCCTATACAAGGTGTTACAAAAGTAAAAATAACCATTTTGTTTAGACCATCAAACTAAACAACTTTCACTATGGGACCAACATGTTTTTTCGCTATTTCGATATTGGTCCGTAAAGTTGTTCAGTTTGATGGTTAATCACCCACTTGTATAGGCTGATGATCGAATCTAAATAAACTATTATAAAACTGTAACTGAAGTATCTGTACATTGAAGATATTTCCAAAAAAAAGATTACGACATGGCTTTTATCTGGCTGTATCCCTGATTCTAAAACAACTTTTTATAGAAATTTTGTCTGTCTGTTTGTTTGTTCGCGCATCACGCAAATACTACTGAACCGATTTTGATGAAACTTTTTTGTATAATAGCTTATAACATACACTGACTTAAAATCTGGTACTTATATAATTTGTGCGGACGAAGTCGCGGGTAAACACTAGTGAATAATAATCTTATGGTGGTGTATGACGTGGTGTGTCTTTTTACAGACGACGACGGGAGCGCGGTGCGTCCCCGCCCGCCCCATGCCCCCGCGCCGCCCGCTCCCCCGCGCCCGCCGCAACACTGTGAGTACCGCTGCACACCCTACACTAGCTACAATCATCGACAACACCTTCCGGTTAAACTTTTAATGCGTAAGACGAATCGACTCGGCGGTCAGGAGCCGCGAAGCCGCCAGCGCGAGCGCAGCCCCCCGCAGCGACAGGCGCGGGGGGCGCGACGCGGCCGACACGCGGCTCATGCGCAGCGCGCTCTCCGTGTCGGTGATGGTCGCGTTCAGCAGGTCCGCGTACCGGTACAGCGACGTGAACACGCTCGTGCTGCGCTCGCCCGCCGCGCCCGCCGCCGAGCACTCCACGGGGCCCATCGAGGTGACGGCCACCTGCACGCCGCGGTACACGACGGGCCCGCCGGAGTCCCCCGCGCACACGCCGGCGCCGCGCGGCACCCCCGCGGCCCGCCGCGCCGCGCCGCACACGCAGTGGAACCACGCACCGCGCTCGCAGTACACCAGCTGCAGCCGCACCAGCGCCAGCTCCTCGTGCGGCGCCGTCGGCTCCGTGTGACCGAACCCCAGCACCTGCACACGCACACGCACACCGGACACTCATCGACCGATACGAGATAACTTGTGACGGGGGAGCCTCGTACCTCCACCTCCTCCTGGTGCAGGTCGAGCGCGTTGTAGCGGCGCATGGCGGCCACGGGGTCGGCGAGCAGGCGCGTGCGCAGCGTCATGTGCGTGCGCGTGCACACCAGCCCCACGTCGTGGTGCAGCAGCGTCACGTCCGTGCCGCGCCCCTCGTCCTCCTGCACCACCTTGTACCTGCGGACGAGCACGCGCTCTGCACTCTGTCTCTGTACTGTCGTGTATATCTGTACTGTGCGCCGCAGCACGCAGGAAGGCACGCACACTAATGCAGGCATTACATTCTCGCCGAAAAAGGCCGATGAGGGTCGAGAACGAGAGTGTGGACGCCCTTCGTCGTCATCGCGATGTATCGAGCCGTAGTGATTTACCTTTGAAAGTTCTCGCCGAGAATTTCTAGCGAGAGCGTAGCGCCCACATAAAGTAGGCACTTAATTCTCGCCGAGAAAGACTTAAACGGGCACTAAATTCTCACTGAGAACGGACGAGAAGGGTCGAGAATAAGCGTGGATCCCTTTCATCGTTCTCGTGGCGTCGTGAGACTCGTGAGCCTCAGTAATTTCCCTTTGAAAGTTCTCGCCGAGAATCTTGACCGAGAAATTCTCGCGAGAGCGTAGTGCCCGCTATATGCTCCGGCTCGTACTCGGGGTGCCTGTAGAGGTAGTAGACGGGCGCGTAGTCGCCCTCGTCGCCGAGGGCGCGGCGCGCGTTGTACTTGACGTAGGCGACGCGCGGCGTGACGCAGTGCGCGGCGGTGAGCACCCAGCGCGGCGTCAGCACGGCGCCCGAGCAGCGCACGGCCCAGTAGCGGTCGAGCAGCGCGCAGGCGCCGGGGAAGGCGTCGAGCGAGGCCGCCTGGCCGCCGAACACGCGGCGCGAGCCGGCCGGCAGCGCGGGCGCGGGCGCGGGCGCGGGCGGCGCGGCGGCGCGCAGGGTGCGGTAGAAGGTGTAGCGCGGGGCGCGCGCCGCGGCCGCCAGCACCGTCGCCACCACGCACACGCACAGCGCGAGCATCATGTCGAGCTCTTAACTACTGCGCTCTCGGAATAGTTACATTAGGTGGATAATATGCTGTGCAAAATCTCAGAGAGAATGACATGGGAATGACTATTAAATTCCTCTGAGCACCCTCTGAGGTGCGAATATTATTAAAACATATTAAAATATGACAGCGGATGACACGTCGCAGGTGACACGTCCACGCTGACAGCCCTCTTGTCAAGGAATATTCTACTCTCTGCCTCTTGTTTACCGTACTCTATGCTGTCAGCGAGCGTAACCTTAGCCACGACCGTAGAAAGAGAAGGAACGTAAGCGTAAGCGAAAAATACTTCGCCTATGGCCACGACCAACCACGACCAAAATCGCGACGAAGACCATAGACCAAAACTTTAGAACTTTTGCAAAGCTCGATAAGGCATAGTATAGCAACAATCCTAGTAACAATCACTCTGCTAAAGCCTCGTATCACTAGGCAACAATAATTGCACAACACGTGACTCTCAACATGTTCGGCAACGTTGCAAAAAAACCCGCGACATTACTTCTCCTCCCAAAATAATAAACTTTAAAAGAAGCAACGTTGCCGAACATGTTGAACGTCCCGTATTGCGCGTCAGTTGTTACCTAGTGGATACGAGGCTTTAAAAAAACGTTAACATATTAACTAGGTATGTACCTCGCAGTTAACTGCAAAGTTTATCTGACACCTGCGGTGCCGCCGAATACCTAGATATCCCACAGAAAAATAGCTTAGAAACAACGGTTGCGTCTTCGGCATAAAACATGCCGACAGCCGAAGACGCACGAGTTACTAAAGCCTGACCAGAAATATAAAAAACCTGGTTTGGGGGCGCTGCAATCGACTGTCACCTTTAATGTTAGTGTACCAAATACAAAAATTTGTACCAATGATTTTCCGCAACATGGCGAGGTTTTTTATATTTCTGTTCGGGCTTTACAAACAAATTACGTTCAAAATCAGTTTAAAAATCCACTTTCAAGATGCTTTGAAGCTATTTCACACATATCTACATTATCATACTTAACCTTATGTATTATGTACATGCAGACAACAATTTTGAAAGATAAAATTTTTGCGTCTCTAGTATTGAAAAGTTACAAGTATTTTTTTTGTTATTTTCTTTGTTATAGACATAAATAAATGTTTTATCGTCATTTATGTGAAATTGTCCAATGTGCAATAAATAGTCGACCTGTTCAACTATCTAATTATCAGAAATCTATCAATCACAAATACCTATATTAGTGGCAGCAGGTATCATTTCTACTATCGTAATATCTATATCTAAAGACTGTGACTCAAGCTCGTACACGATGACCTCGGCATATCTTGACTAATTTGGATGATTCTTTTGATGTTTTGAAGAAGAAAAGTTACTTCGTGTCGATGTGCCCCTTACGTGTAGGTATAGCTGAAGATTTTAACAAAATATTTAAACTGACTTAATAAATACAAAATAAAAAGTAAATGATACTCGTAATGGAGCCAACGTCTTTTCAATTTAAATAAATTTATGCGAATTGGAAAAACGTCGGTTCTATTATTATTTTGTATTTTTAAACCGACTTCAACAAAAGGAGGAGGTCCTCAATTCGACCCTTATGTTTTTTTTAGTTTTGAAGTTACGTACATTCTGATGACCCGTTTTATTCTCAAAAGCGAAATGTGAAGAAAGCAAGTAGCGAGCTGTTACTATTGGTGGCACATACTTAGACTTAATGCAGGTCGTTGTATGCGCGGCGGTGATCGGGTCAGATCGCCGGTATATTGAATCACTCCTCTCAGTATGCACGTGAGGACCTCTCGCGGCTCGACCTGACGGCACGTGGCCTGAAGTGACGCGACGTGAGGGAAGCTTGACCTTTTCCGGGCTTTGCCGATCGACCGCTCGCTGTCAACAGCCATTTCATGTTACCCTATTCGTTCAGTCGAGTTTTTTAATCAGAATAGTCGTGGCGAATGTTCCATCGTAACAGTGTACCTAATTCTGACCTATCTATGTAACTATCTCTACTATTCTTTCAGTGTGAAACCATGTGAATGATGATAATTGATAACGTACGTCCGGCAGGTGCGGGGCTCCGAGGCGGCATGGTAGGCGGCCGCGGCGGACGGTCGGCATGAACGCGTCGCTGAACGGGTCGCTGGAGTGCGAGACGGACGAGGGCGTGGCGGCGTCGGACAAGCTGTTCCGCTTCGTGGTGCACGGCGTGCTGCTGAACGGCATCGGCGCGGGCGGCCTGCTCGGCAACGCGCTGGCCGTGCTCGTGCTGAGCCGCCCGCAGATGCGCTCCTCCATCAACTGCCTGCTCGTGGGCCTCGCCGCCTGCGACACGGCCCTCATCCTCACCTCCGTGCTGCTGTTCGGCCTCACCGCCGTGTACCCGTACACGGGCCGGCTGCGCTACTACTACTACCACGTCTGCCCGCACCTGACGCCGTACGCGTACCCGCTGGCGAACGTCGCGCAGACCATGTCCGTGTACCTGACGCTGATCGTGACGGTGGAGCGCTGGGTGGCCGTGTGCCACCCGTTCCGCGCCAAGGCGCTCTGCACGTCGTCGCGCGCGCGCTGGTACGTGCTCGGCACGGCGCTGTTCGCGCTCGCCTACAACGCGCCCAAGTTCTTCGAGGCGGAGGTGTACCGCGTGGAGGGCGCCGACGGGGACGCCGTGTACTGCGTGCGCGCCTACACCGCTTTCCGCAACCCGACCTACGTGGTGGTGTACATACACTGGATGTACCTGCTCGTGATGTACATCGTGCCCTTCTCGGCGCTGGCGGCGCTGAACGCGTGCATCGTGCGGCAGGTGCGGCGCGCGCAGGCCGAGCGCGCGCGGCTCTCGCGCGTGCAGCGCCGCGAGCTCGGCCTCGCCACCATGCTGCTCGTCGTCGTGCTCGTCTTCTTCCTCTGCAACGTGCTGCCGCTCGTGACGAACGCGTTCGAGGTGTTCGAGGGCGACGAGTTCGAGAACCTCGACCCGCTCGTCAAGACGAGCAACCTGCTCGTCATGATCAACAGCAGCGTCAACTTCGTCATCTACGTGATCTTCGGGGAGAAGTTCAAGCGGGTGTTCCTGAAGATGTTCTGCGCGGGGCGGGTGTGGCGGCGCGCGGGGCGGGAGTCCCCCGAGCACACGCGCGACGACTCGTTCGCGTCCGGCGGCGAGCGCGTGTCGATGCGCCTCGCGCGCAACGGCACGCTCGCGCGCTCCGGGGGGCCCGGGGGGCCCGGGGGGGCCGGGGGGCACGGCGGGGGGTCGCGCGGGCGGCGCGCGCGCTCCCCCGCGCCCACGGTGTACTACCCGGCGCCCTCCACAGACGTCACGAGCGCCGCCGCCGACCTCGCGCCGCACGACGCGCGCTGGAACGGACACGCGCGACCACACTTCTAGAGCCGGCGGCGGCGAACGTGCCGAACTGATAGTGCGATAGTGCCCGCGATCGAGTGACCGCCATAAACTTGTGAAGTCGAGCCGTCGGTCGACGCGACGCTAAGTTTATCATATTCGAGACGCTCGAGTGTTAGACGGGTGTCCTCGAAACTTGTATGCCTCGAGTGAGATTTATGTTTAATTTAAACTCGACCAAAGAGAACAGACTGTACGTTGTCAATATAACTTGTTATGTTAACTTCTACTATTCTTTAATAAATTTTAGATAAGTCTATTATGTAACATGCCGCACGTGCTGTCCTCTGTCCTCCGAGTCGCGGGTGATCGATCACTCGGTGAGTGTGAGCCGCTCTGCTCACGTCACTGATTTATTGACACTATTATCTTCCACAGAGAGACTGTATAGTCTACTCTATCCCCCGCCCGCCCCCCGGCATCATACCGTGTAAGGTGTTTCGGGGGGGAGGGGGGCCAGATGATGTCTTGTCTCTAACGTAGTGAAGGCCACACGTCGGCAACATTGTAAATAGTAGCTGTTTCGTTGATGAAGCGCCGCGCGTGGTCCGTAACGCCTGGGTGACGATCTTAGACTATTTATATATGGACAAGTTACGCGTGTAATTCTACTAACAAACTTTCTGACACGTTTTGCGGGGAGCGAGGTAGCATGAACTCCGCAACTTTGGACTTCATTCCATTACTTTAGATTCTAATTTTGAATGTTACTTAAAAATCATGAAAAACAGTGTCGTGTGAACCCCAAACGGGATAAGTTCGAAGTTTTAGGCTGTCGCGATTAGTGATAAGCTAAGGTATAAAATTTTATGTAAATGCATAAGATTTCTTGATCTTGTACGTTGGCAGAGGGGAAATGCTAACGCGAGGCGGGTCCCTATATAAATCCTCTAAGATAACGACACGTGCGTGACGTCACATTCGCTCGCCGGACTGCGCTCGCCGCTTCATACTGTACATATTATTATTTAGATAATCGTTTTGTAAAAAAATAAAAAACTTTAAGTAATTGTTAAAGTTAAAGATGGATATAGTCTAAGGTTGCTTGGAGCTCAAAGAGCAGAACGGCGATAATGGCCATGAGATGTGATGACAAATGTTTCCCAATTAAAATCATTTCAATGTGTCTCTTTCGTTTTTGTTCTTTCCCATTTTATCTTGAATGCCATTACTCACAAATATCAGCCAGAGTTTTGACACTCAAAAGTAATTAGAAAGTATTATCTGATTGATTGATAGGATTTACGGTTGCACTGAGAGAAGATTATTCGAAAATCAACCCGCACCTACGCAGGTGAAATGGGGTGTAAAGTAAACTTTTGTAATCCATGCTGAAGAAGTCGCGGCCAAAAGCCGTGTTTTCAGTTTTAAGATAATTTGTCGTCATCATCATCAGCCTTTATGCGTCCCACCGCAGGATGTATGGGCGGTGGTCTGACCACCGTCCACCACGCATGCCCAATGCGAATTGGTGTCTAGGTAAATAAATAGTAGGTATAGGTTCACATACGCTTCAGAATTTCTTCTTCAGCATGTACAATTTAAAAAAAGATCCATCTCAGTTTCAGCAGTTAAGAGAATTGATTTCGACTAAATTATGTCACCCACGCACTCCGCTCCCAGTACCTGACATGAATAAATCCAACATCAACCATGTTTTTTTCAGTAAAAATCGTCTTTACGTGGGTACTTGGTGAGGGTATTTAATGTTAACTTCTGCCGCAGACGTAGCCATGGTCCGAAATAATTATGAAATAAGTTGAACGTCACGGCAAGAAAGAAATAATATCCGGTGGAGTGACGTGGCGGATATCACGCAGACACGGCGCGACGACGACGCTCTGATCTGCTGGGGGCCTGACGTACCTACCTTGAGTTGACACTGTACTATACTACTATACCAAGTTTCGACTCGACGCACAATTTAAGTTCTCAAAGTAATTCTAGGAGCACTGTACGACATTTAATACATCAAGAGCTGTCAAACACATTCCATGATAAGGTTCTATAGGGATTTTTTTTCTCTGACTCTGCACTAAACTTTAGTGACTACAGTAGCCGTTATAATTTTCATTGAATGTAACTTGATTAAGAGCAACTTTCTTCAATATTTACAGATTTCGAACTTCAATGATCCAAAAGTTTGACAGACTGATATTTTGAACCATGAGCGCCAATGATTAAAGATAGATGCATAATAACTTAGTTCCAAAGAGAGTTTTATTCTATTGCGCAAGACCTAGGTCTAAGCACTTTACCTATAGAGATTTATTCTGTAGGACCGACTTTTATATAATGTCACATCTCGTGTCCACACTAAGTCGAAGTGTCAGACAAATTAAATTCAAACTGTTCCCCGACTAACCGAACTTGGTAGCTATTATCTGTAACGTTCAGTCGACAGACTGCGAGCATTGAGGCTCTGAGTGTAAGACAATGGCGCGTGTTTGAACAATTGATTCAATAATGTAATGGATTATCAGCCCCGAGGATGTATCCAGCGAACAGCGATGACTTACTGACGCGGGGACCAATCTAATTTACGTACCTACGTGAAGTACTTAGTTTATCCTTCTTAGTAGATCTGGAAGTCGAACCGCAAGATTGTACATCTGGAGGGCGATTGCGCTAATTTAAAACATCCAAGCTCTATCCTAATCCCATTTCAGTTCTAATCACATTGCAATCAAATTACTATTCAACTGTGCTGAATTTCGCTTCGCGCTAAACTCTATGTAACTGACAGACTTTAACGTCTGTCAAAACGGCTCTAACGGCTGTCAAGAGCATTACCGCGATTAGCGCAATGCCAAATGTGTCAGAAGTTATGGTTCGTACGTAGTCCAATCACGGTTCAATCACCGAATATTTACCGCGATTGCAGCCCTGGAAGAATGCTGTGCCACAGTATTGATATAAAGGTTGATGATATTGTATCTTACTGTCATAGACTTGTTCTCCATAAAGCTACCTGTTCCCCACCCTCCCCTCCATCCTATAGGTATGCCCGCACCCCGGTGGCGCCTGTCAGCGGCTATTAAACATTAATTAACTGCTTATGCTGCGACGCGACGTTTATTAAAAATTCCCCTGTCACCCTCCCCGCATCTCATCGTGCCCCTCGTGCCCCTCGTCCCTCCGGGTCCGGAGTGGGACAGCTACATTGTCTAATCTCATCGTTATTATAACACTTAAGGACTGTTTTCGTCCTCTGAAAATGTACTTGATAGCTAGATAATTTGACATAATTATCTTTCATACGACATATGTCAAACGATTTGCCAACTACGCTAACAAGCCAGAAGTGGTGAAACAGGCCCTTAGGGCCTTAGCGTAGAAAGAGAAGGAACTAGAAGGAAGCACGTGTCTTGTCATATCACTCAGTAAGAGATGCACATAGCAAATTCGCTCTAGTTAAAAAAGGAGATCACATCTTATTGCTGTCCTTATCGACGTAGCCACTTTTTTTGTTCTACGACGGCTGTCTGTCTCCGGAGTCAGACATCCTATTTTTATACAAATTGTATAGGATTTTATGACTATCGCTGTCTCATACGCGGTTACACTGATGTTACGCCTACCAACGTAAGCGAAAAATACTTCGCCTATGGGCCTTAGGGACTTCGAAATGTTCTTGATAGCTTATCTGACAGATCGTTTGACGTATCTTTCATAAAAATTGACCAGTCAGATAAGCTATTAAGAACTTATCGAGAAGTTCTGAAACACTTGTGTGTGTGTGTGTAAACTAAACGAACCCTGAAAGAGACGATCCGGTTGGTGTGATAGTTACCTACCTGATACCTCCCACTTACCACGCGCGCCGTACTGAAAAACCAACGAGTTCCACCTGACAGCTGAAGGCGGTAACCTGGAGCGGATGTGAAGCTCACGACAATGTATAAGTCGTGCAGGGTCGGTGAATGCAGCGTTCACGAGGCGCGCCGGATGCGCCGGACACACGTCGGGCGGTCGGGCGGTCGGGCATGCGACACGACGTGCCACGTCAGAGATACCTCTCGCTTGAATGCGTCCGTCCGCTCCGTCGATGACTGCTGAACCGATCAACGTGATCTAGCCGTCAGGTCCCAAGCTCAATTCAACGTACCTATGCCTTTCTTACTACATAGGTAATACAATATATAGGGTCCTCTTGATATGCTGACACTTTTTAAGGGGAAGATCATAACGTCAAACTGAACAACTTTCTCTATGGCACCAACATAGAAATCGAAAAAAAAAATCTGCTGTTCCATACAAAAATGCAAACCTACTCGAGCCAGTTGTATGGGACAACTGATTTTTTTTCGAAATTTCTATGTTGGTCCCGTAGAGAAAGTTGTTCAGTTTGATGGTCTGATCATCCACTTAAGAAACTGTCAGCATATTTAAGTTGGACCCTGTATAGTAGGTAAAGTTTAAAAAAGGATGTAAGTAGATTTTTTCCAAGTTTTGCGTTCACTTGTAGCGCCTTGTAGAGCTATGAAAGGTTTACACAATTCATGAGGGCAGGAAATTCTCAGATAACATGTAATTGTCAGAGGCTTTCTTATTTACTGCCCAAGATGTGTCTAGTACTATTTTTCTCCTCGACGGAGGCGGAAAGCGGCAACTTTCGTTCCGCTGAGCTAAACGATGTTGCCGCTTTCCACCTCCATCGAGGAGAAGAATAGTATACCTCGGGTAGTAAATAACCTATTCCTGCCCTCGGTGTGTAATCTACTATTTACTTTGTGTGCTATTTTCAAACAGTAAAAGGTCCACGACCCATGGCCAGCAGCAGCACCACGGCACGGCATCAACACGACGCGGCACCTCACGGACCCCCTGAAGACCCTCCGCATGTGCTCTGCTATCTGGTTTACTTTTATATTTCCCTCCACTCTCCGTGCTCCAATGTATCCAGCTGAAAGGTTCAATTATCTCAAATTATCATACTGTCACACTGATACAGGTACAAAGAGAAGCTTCCTTCCTGTCTGACAGTTTCAATTAGCAGGGAATTATCAACACATCGAGTAGATGGGTACGTTAATAATTAACGAAACGCAAATATTTACGAGCCCTGTTAAGTAGTGTTCCTACGTTCTTATTAAAATGAAACCACAACCGCGACATCAGAGAGCGAAAGCTAATTATAATTTAAAATTAATTACGGCTGAAGAAGTGACAACGACCCGCCGTAAATGCGACAATTAAACAACTAAATGAGGCTGTGGAGTCAACACGTCCCGCGGCGCGACATCCGGACCGTCCGGCGTCCGGTCCTGCCAGGTCCGGTGTCCGGACCCGGGTCACGGGCCCGAGGGCGGCCGTCTCGTTTGTTTATCACGACGCGACGCACATGTTTATAAACGAGGCACGTCCTACCACTACGTTATAACTCTCAAACAAACGAACACAATTAATGGCCCAAATAATTTAATGTGTAAATAGGGTTTCATTAGCGCAGTCGAACTATAATTGTATTAATGGCAGCTGAAGGCCCCCCGCCCCCTGCCCCCCGCCCGCGCCCGGCGACCCTCCCCGCCCTCGAACCCCGATGGGCCTCCGATGTAAAATATAAACAGAGCATTCTTCTCATTTCATTAATAATTTCAACCGTTCATTTAATTTTTGGCTACCAGTTGGAGACATTCGTCTCTAATCTTCTTTATTGCTTTCTTTGTAATTGGTTTCATAGTCTCGAAAGGTTTTCGTTTGTTGATTTATTAAGATCCCCCACCTCCCTCGCGTCCCGCCCGCCCCGCTCCTCGATCCACCTCAAACATTTATAAAACGCTGAGTTTGTTGAAATTATTTAAGTGCCAGCTCAGCTATCTCGCCTTCTACGTACCATTCAGTTACGAAAATAAATCTTATTTCGTTGAAAATTAATAAAAAATAGGATCAGTTTCATTTCTATTGATAAAGAAACCAGCCAAGTGCGAGTCGGACACGCGCACAGAGGGTTCCGTAACATCATACAGTATTACCAAAAAAATCATTTTCTCCGGGAGTCTTAGCGCACCCCGACACACACTCGACTGGTTTTTAGGATTCCATAGTCAAACGAGGAACCTTTTTGTCTGTTTTACACGTTTCTTGCATGGGGATCCCCTTAAATTTTTCACGTAATTTTTTAAATAATTTATTTGGAAATCCGAAATAATAACACATAATATTATTGTGTACTAACTCACTACCTATTACGGTTTAAAAGATTAGAGACTTTTAGAGCTGGGACGGATGAACGGCGTAAGCTTGAATATAGGGTGTAACAAAGCACCCCAGTAATACTTAACGAGGTGCTTCAGACCATCAAATTGAACAACTTTCAATATGGAGTCAACTTCGAAATCGCGAAGAAAAAATCTGCTGTCCCATACATTTTGAGTAGAGTTGATACAGCAGTTTTGTATAGGACAGCTGTTTTTTTTTTCGCGATTTCGAAGTTGGCTCCATCGTGAATGTTGTTCAGTTTGATGGTCTGAAGCACCCCCTTAAGTATTACTATAGGGTGTTACACCCTGTATAGGGGCCCGTTGGCACCCTTTGGAATTGAACCCTAAAAATAATTCTTTTCGCATAAGTAAGTTACGTTCTAATATTAAATATGAACGACATATAAAGAGTGTCTAGGTAACAACTGCAGACGTGCGCTGTGAAGGAGTAGGTACAAGCGATGCGATATTACGTTATACACTACAAGACGAGAGCGACGCGAGAACTGATATTGAGTCGCATGTCGATGTCACGCTGTATTTATTAACAGGTAACCTGATAAAGCTCTTCATAAAAACTAAGTGTTTTCATGTATTAATTAAAGAAAAAAATATATGTTGCCAATACTATCTATCTATACTGCATTCCAAATAAGGACGAAGAGATTTTCCGATTCCTATTTACCTTTCTGGCCAATTCTTATAAGCAAATATAATTTATTTATTAATAGAAAGATGTATTATCCGACATATCATGGACGTTACTAAAGCTTTTCTAAGAATAAGTGAGAGTAAGGGCCTGTTTCACCACTTCTGAGTAAGTTCTTGTTAGCTTATCCAACAGATATTTTGAGATATTTTGTATAAAATTATGTCAAAATAACTGTCGGATAAGTTAACACGAACTTACTCAGAAGTGGTGAAACAGGCCCTAAGTGTTACAAATCTTTGTTTCTGTAATTTAAAATGACCTTATATTTTCGTTGCTATTTGGAATGGAGTATAGACACAGACAGGGGTAGTCAGAGATAATCAAAAACTCATAACATCCACATTTCACTATCCCGTCCGCGTCGCCTCTTATAATGGATAATTGGACAAACACTTAATATTAATATTTACGCTATTAACATTAAGTTTATATGCTAGAAACCAATATTTGTGTAGGTAGATTGTCAGATTTCCGGTAAAATATACATGTATTTTCAAAGTTACTGTGGCGTGGAATTCAAAGATTTCCAAACAAATTTTATTGAAAATCTGACAAAATACCGACACAGAGATTTGATTCTAGATCGTGTTTTAAATAATATGTAATTAAGATTAATTGATTAATATTGAAAATAGGACGAAACTTCTTTTGTATGTAGCGAGCTCGGGCCTTTTGCAGTTACAATCTCTTGAGTGACTACCTCTACCATTCGACCGTGTAATAATTTCTCTATGCATCCGACGCATGGCGTCACGCGAGGCGCGGTGTTCTATCACCGACAATGTCGCGTCGAGTAGGTACGCATATTGTTGTCACGTGTTGTTTTTGCCCGCGATGCCGCGATGCACGCGCCTCACTGCACTTTGACCACAACACGCTATTATAAGCTTTTAATCTAATGTTTAACATCACGCGGTTCATTAGTCAGCTTCGAAACAACACCGAACTCGAGCGAAACTCTGCAGTGCTTCTATATTGTTATAACAAAGTTTTTCATTGCTTCTATTTTAAACCGTTTAGTAAAATCAGGCGTGTGTCGAGTATGAAACTCGTGCGACGTCCGCTAGTTATACGTATTGAAAGAGTCTGAAAGAACAGAGTTCTTTAAAAATCAATTTATCTACATAAAATCTAATTTGAAAAGGTTGCAAAACATATATTAGTCGTCCCACAAAATAATCACATACATACATTGGATACAAATGAGATTTAGAACTCAATTTGTTACGAGGCGGATTGAGGAGGCTGTTTCGTCAGTGTCGGTGTAAATAGGCGAGGACGCGCGCGACGTCCCGACGCGACGTCGCGGCGCTGCGAACGTTCGCGTTCGAGCGACGAGGCGCGTGGGAGGCGACATGAACCATGTCGACCCATACCATCATTATCCCTATTCTTATGCCAATACACTAAGCAGTAAGCAACCTGTAATCACAGTGCGTAGCGTGTAGGTACCACCACACCGGTTCGAATTGGGCACATAACCACACGCACACGTTACACGGCGCGGGTGTCTCGAGGGATTTTAGACTGCAAAGCCGCTTATATAAGCTGGATTGCTTGTGATAGCTGCCACTGAAAATAAACCAAAATTCTCTATTAAGATTAATGTTAGCACTACTGAGTTTTATGGAATCTGAAACATAAAGAACGAAATCTATTGAACTACAGGCCTACAGCAGAATTCATGACATCGTTTATTGCAATATAAGTGTTACGAATTAAAGGTATCCTGGCGGACCCCGCTCAAGTCAACAAAGACTCGATTCGTGGTGATCCAGATTTAAAACTCATATGAAATACAGGGTGCTAGGGTAAACATTTGCATTACTTTAAGGGGTGATTGTAGCTATGATACTGAACAACTTCCCCTAAGAAAATACTCTTTTTTTTTGTCGACATTTCATACAAACGTACGATCAGCTGATTGTATTTAGTATGGGAAGTCCAAAATTTTTTTTACGAATGTCCTATAGGTTTACTGGGGAAAATTCTTCAGTATCACGGATGCAATCACCCCTTAAAGTAATGCAACTGTTTACCCTAACATCCTGTATACATACATATTTAAAACTCGGTAGACAATATTTTTTTTGACTGTCTTTTATACAGTTTGCTCAGGGAGCAATTACTGCTTATTACTGCGGACTATGGGGGGGACCACACCAGTGACAGCAAAGCGCCCTGGTAGGTTTACCGAACCAGTGAATGAAGCTGCCCAAGGGGCACCCATAATGGGTACGGACTACTACGGACCTCGGCAATGGGCGTTGCTGGGACTACGCGGATCTACGATTGGGTAGCGGGGATCGATTGACACAACGCCTGCGACTTCGCACGCGCAGTCGTATGTGAGCTTTAAATCGTGTTATACAAAGTAGGTATCTAGATTGGATCTTAAAGTGACAACAGTCCACAGCGGTAGTTTCATCAGACACAGAACTCAATCAAACTAGTTAGGTATATCGTCGCATACGTACTACATGAATGTAGGAAAAGTAAGAGAACTTTTAATAACAAAGTTATAACAGGAGCCAGGACCGCACAGACGGGCCGGGCCCTTTGTGATGTTGGCTCACAACTTCTGCTCAAATACGATGAGTAGGTACTATACAGGGTGTAAACTCAAATGCGGTACTCACTTTTTGTTTCTTTTTTTTTATCTTGTGTGGCAATAAAGCATTTTTCATTCGTTCATCCATTCACTTTTGCGGGTGTTTCAGACCATAAAGCAGAATAACTTTTACAGTGGGGCCAACATCGAAATTGCGAAAAAAAAATTCCTGTTTCATACATTTTGGTCGACCAGCTATAGCTATTTTCTCTATGGAACAACCGTTTTTTTGTCTCGGTTTTAATGTTGATCCTATAGTGAAAGTGGTTCAGTTTGATGTTCAGAAGCTCCCCATTTAATATGTAACGCATTTAATTTTACAACCATATGCTGACACTTTTTTAAAGGTGATGATCAGACCGTCGATCAACTTCCTCTCTATGGCACCAAATGAAACAAAAACCGGCTGTCCATTCAAAACTGCAAACCTATTCGAGCCAAATGTATGGGACAGCTGTTTTTTTTGCGATTTCCATGTTGGTCCCAAAGAGAAAGATGTTCAGTTTGATGGTCTGACCATCCCCTTCAAAAACTGTCATCATAATGTATATACTATTTCGTGACACACGTGTCCGCCACCCGTGCGACGCGTGTACCCTGTACCCTGTACCCAGCGGACTTTATGAAGTTTAAAGTTTACGGCTAATCTTTTCGTAATTTCTTTTCTGCTGATTCATTGAGGTTATTGTTTATATTTATCAAAGTATGAGTTAGATTGAAACTACACGTGGCAAGCGTGAAATACTTATAAAAACATTTGTCTACTTTCAATAACGTAGCTGATTACTTTTCCATCTCTAATGAAAATAAAAATTCTTCTATAATAACCTCTATAATTACCAAAATTCAAAAAGTTTTAAAGTGTTCACAGTTAAATAAGCTTCATCTTGCTAACTTCTCTCGCTATATCCATAATTAAACTAGTTAATTTTAATAAAGAAATAAAATTATAATGCAGTCGACGAAAGCAATCATTTTATAATTATAAGTTTCAGACATTTTTCGAAAGTCCCTAACATTTTCCAATTGGTGCGATGGCGTCGCGACCTTTTCTTAATGGCAGCTTGGCGACCAATGTACCTTTAATAATATTTCATCAATCGATGAAAATTAATGAATGAAAGAACGAATACTTACTTAATTTTTAACCGACTTCAAATATAGGAGGAGATTGGTTATCAATCCGCATTTTTAACGTTGGTATGCTTCGCAATAATACAATTCTATGTTTTGTTTTGATGATGGTGTTTACTATCTATTTATACATAGGTATTATCTGATTTGTCCAAGACCGCAATTTTTGGTCGGTTAATATTGGCTGCTATCTTCACACCGGTCATGCACCGGTCACGTTCAAATCAGTAGAGGAAAATGTCAGAATCACCATGGAGATTATGCATCATTCGAACACGATTTTGAATATCACGATTCGAAAATCTCACTTTCATAGGCTTATAGCGCTACCCACACATTTTGATACCTACTATTTACAACTAAATGTTATTCTATACAACAATAATGAATCGAGCCAGAGAAAACACATTTATACAGTTTATCATTAGCTACAAATGTATAAACAATAGTATATACCTACAGGATGACAAATGGTATCGAATTTGTAGATGTCGACAGAGCAGTGTACCTCGGTCTCTACACCCCGGATCCATCAAGCGGCCGGACACGCCGGACGGGCCACACGGCTGGACGGCCGGACGGACGAGTGGCGTGACGTCGCCGCTGACCCCGCCGCCATTAATCCGGACATCTCGTCGAGCCGCCACCAGCCAGACCAATATGTCGACAGAGCAGCGTTGGTATGTTACTTCGAGCACAGACTTCCGACAGATGTTATAAATAACTATTAGTATAGTGCTGCTAATTAAAGTTCAAGAGTCGTAACCATTCGAATGTTATTCGATAATTTCCGCTAAATTAGTAGTTAATTGACTTTATATAGTACTAGTGTTTACCCGCGACTTCCTCCGCACAAATTATATACCAGATTTTAAGTCAGATCATAAGCTATCAAACAAAAAAAGTTCCATCAAAATCGGTTCAGTAGTTTTTGCTCGATGCGCGAACAAACAAACAAACACACAAACAAACAGGCAAAATTTCTAAAAAAGGTTGATTTCGAGTCAGGGATACCTAAATACCATACCGTAATCTTTTTTTATAAATATCTTCAAAGTACAGTTTTATAATAGTTTAGATGTTTTAGGGAATCCCACGACTTATTTTTTTGTGCGTTAGCACCGCATTTCCGCCAATGTCAAGTGGTTTGAGGGAGTATCTTTCCAATCTCGAGGATTGTTTTTGAGTAAGAACAACTGAGAAGGATTGTGACAAGTGTTCGGGGCAAACCCTGCAACGTGACTCCTACGACTTCTTATAGAACCTACGAAAGCAATTTATGGTCTTATCGTCGAATAACGAGAATAAATACTTCCGAACTTTGGACTTCAGTGCAGTTGGTGCTGTAACATTATCAATTTAAGTTCATTTTTGGAACAGTATCGATTATAAAATTATTCATTTGTACCAGAAGTCTACAACAAGGTATAAATTCAAATCTCGGTATCCATGTACAAAATATCCGTTACGTTACGGTACAAATCCGTCATCCGTGCGGCAATCCGTACGACATCGCACAAAACTCTATCTATTGGTCTCTTTTCCATTGAGTAAACACAAAATACAGCTATCTTTCAATTTGTTTGTCAAGTAACGTATCTCACCGAGCGAGGCGAGCGCACGACGAGCCGCGAGCTGCAGTCAGATGCAGACGGATGAGAAGCCAATAAATAATGCAAACCTATACACATATCGATTCTCACCAAATATACCAGGGCAGGGTTGGCAAAACTTTTCAAGTGCGCGGTCTACATTGAAACTCAGATATCGCTGGGCAGGAGGATTCAAAAATACTTCTGACATATTATTTATTCGATACAACAATTTTATGATATGAGGGTGGATATTTGGCATTTTCAAAGTTAATCAAAGTTTGTTAACCAAGTCCAACACCGCTTGATACTGGCAGAATTGCTACAAGCATAAAACGGCCATTCTCAGGATCGACGTTCTCAGCCTAATTTCACCGTCGTTTTTTTTTCTTTATTATTTTGTGTCAGTATCGGTATCATATAAAGGAGTATCCAATTATAAACTATTTAGTCCAAGTGGGACTTAATTTGACTTAGCAGTTGCAGAGATATTGAGGTTTGAAATATTTGCGCGACTGTGAAATTAGACAGGCTACGGTGAAATTAGGTTTTACTCCATTTTTATTAGAAATTTTACTCATTTTTTATAATTTTTACATGTAACAATTTCTTTATATTAATCCTTATAAATTCGTCATAAATATATATTCCAGATATTCAGCAGTGGACGTTTATCGGGAGCTGATGATGATCACTTTTATTATTCCTTTTTTAATAATACATCCGTACATACATAAGCTCACACCAATCTCCCATTGGGTTAGGCTGAGACTACCGACAATCAACGAGTCAGTCGATAGATTCTAATTTCACAGTCAAGTTCGTCGCTGAAATTAGGTGGTCGAAATTAGGAACTCGAGATTTTTTGCAAATAGCTCTTTATTATAGGATAAAAACAGTTAACAGGGTATAACAGCATGTTAAGGCTGGTACCCTTTTTCCCTAGAATTAATTACAGAACTCAAACTTAGCCACGTAAATTTTAAAATGAGCAAGATGAAATTAGGAAAATCGAAAACCATTGACGGTGAAATTAGGTAAATACGTTCGTAGTCGCTAATCTATGCAGCATACACATTACTGTTTTGCTTGAGCGCCTGTGAGACCCTAAGAGCTAGCCGATCAAGCAATAGTGATGTTCCACAAACTTTTATTTAGTGTTGTATGCACAAGTATTTGTCGTGTCGGTGAAATTAGAGTTTAACTCAGGACAAGGTAAAAACATTTTACATCTCGGAAACGATCTGGTTCATACGACTCATATTTTTTGTGTGGTATACTTATCTAATGTGCTTTAAATATCATAGGAGTAAACTGATATAATTCTTGGAATTTAGCGAGGAGAATGATTTTTGTAAATGATTTCGGCAAAGGGACACGTCGGTGAAATTAGAGAACGGGGTTTCAAAAATTTATTTCAACCAGTAGTTTTTAAATTACGTGCATAAAATCTCGTGTACACCTAGCTATAGACCCCTTATAATGTTAAAAAATATCAAACATGCGAACATTTTAGTTTTTGTGTGTCTTATAAGCCAGGACGCGCAAAAAAACCTGCTCGGAGAATGACCGAAAAAATACCGAGATTTCATAGAAAACGCTGTTTCACACTCCTTTTTTTGTAGGCAATATGAAAACTTGACATTTATGTTATTCAAATCGAGTGATAATTTTATTCATAAATTAACATTATTAATGTAGGTTTTTGAAACTATGGTAGGTAGTTTAAAAATCTACACTTTCGAAAAGTATGTCGTAGCATAAATTAATCTGTGACAAAATTAATCGGTCGATTTAAGAACGATCATCGTCATCTCTGCCGATGGACGTCCACTGCTGGACATAGGCCTCCCCCAAGGATCGACCTGTCCTGCGCTGCCCTCATCCAACGGGTTCCCGCTTCGTTCCGTCAATGGTAATGTCTTCGTTAAAAGGGAAAACCATGAAGCAAGCAAGAATTTGACAACAGTATTTCAAATTCCACATTGGAACGCACATTGGAATTTTTGCAATTGTTTTTTTTTCTTTTTGTTATCGAACTCTTCGCGGGCTACATAAAAGACGACGCGAGGTGACGTCTCTTTGCCATCCCTGAAATAGACTACGAATACAGACACAATGCTTAAGCAAGACTAAACTCCCCAGAGGCAAAGTCACCTATATGTTCTAAAACTAAATGTATAACATATCCAGATAGATTTTACACCAGCCACAAATAACTAGCTGTATTGTTCCCGACTTAGACCAGACCGTCCCATTCGTTCCCGCGAGAGTAGTTCGACGCGATTAAGGGATACAGTTTCTTTTGCAGTTTTATGGTCGAGAGGGTAGTCACCTACCCCTGACGAGTCGGTCCAGCTTGAAGTAAGTCAACTAAAGCGAACTTTATTATGAATGTAAATGAGAATAAGAAGATGAGTCAGAGTCGTAGCGTGCGGCGGTCCGTGGTCTCTACCTGCCCCATGGGACAATGACGCGTATTTTTATTTTATTTTATTTTTTTCAGAGAATTTTCAAGCCGCCTCAATAGGCCTCTGACCTGGCTTAACGAAGGCAAGGTGACCACTAACTTGCCTCCACCAACACGCACTGGGCCCGCGTGGTGGAGTATGGCCCACTCCCTCTCACCATTATTCGTGAGAGGAGGCCTTTGCCCTGCAGTGGGATTCTACAGGCTATAACTTACTTACTTTTTTATTTTATTATTTTTTTATTTCCTTTTTGGAGAACTTACAGCTAAACAACAGTCGGATTTC
This sequence comes from Agonopterix heracliana, assembly GCA_963693445.1. NCBI lineage: Eukaryota > Metazoa > Arthropoda > Insecta > Lepidoptera > Depressariidae > Agonopterix > Agonopterix heracliana. The sequence continues at coordinate 22,506,971 of OY856308.1, read as the reverse complement.
AAAAGACAAATTGATAGTCAGATGCTGACAACAAGTTCCCACACTATACTTGTGTATGTATATAAAGTACTCGTAAACATGTTACAACTGCACATTTAACAGGTAAAAATGGTTAAACATGGTTAGTTTACCGATCGCGTTGAAATAAAAACTTTTAATGTTACTCCAAAAAACGGGTCACTGCCGTTTGATTGAACGACAGTTGTTTAGCAATTTTAAAAAAATACACAACGTTCTAAAAATGAGTCGTTTCACAAATCATCATTTAGTAGGAATAGGTTTCACAAACCATTTATTTAATTTTGTGATCAGTTGTCAAATTGCCACATTGCAACATTTCATTCTCAAGACACTTCGATACGAAACTGTGTTATTTAAACATTCATCTTTTGTTAGAAACTCATTTTATATTTTATTGTTTGATCAGCAAATTACTAAATATAACAACGTTTTACAAATATCGATGATCACATTATTTCATTTCACAAAACCGAACCAGAGCACCTCTCTTCCACGCAGTCTTGTCTGTACATGCATGTGCATGCTTGCTTGCTGCATGCCTGTGTGCATGCTTGCTTGCATCTTTGCATGTGTGCTTGCTTGCTTGTTTGCTTGTCTGCATGTTAGGGGGTGCAGGGGGGCTGCGCCCCCCGCTCGGGGGGTGCGGGGGGCGGAAGAACCCTGTCTGAGAAAAACATATTGGAGCTTGTCGAATTCTAGGTTAGGTTAGGTTAGAACATGTTAGCGGAACACACTTAGCGGAGCGAGCGAAGCGAGCGGAGCATCAACATGCTTGCTTGCATGCTGCATGCTTGCTTGCTTTCTGCATGCTTATGTGTCTGCATGCTTGTGTGCATGCTTGCTTGCATCATTGCTTGAGTGCATGCCTATTTGCTTGTTGCTTAGGGGGCAGAAAGGTAACATCAAAACTGTAGGTTATGGTTAGACTAGGTTAGGTTAGTTAGTATGTCATGCTGCATTTTTGCGTATATGTATGCTTGGTTTAGCGTGCATGTATGTTTTAGGCATGAAGCACCATGAAAGACGGGTGTTACACGCTCATTCTCGCGTCAGTCTGGTCCATCAATCTAGTCACGTCAGACCTAGAACGATCGTCAGACTGACGAACATTATTAAAATATTTGAAATTAAAGTTTAAAATGAAGTTGCAGCAAGTTTAGTAGATGAATTTGAAAAATGGCAAATAACGTTTTGTGATATAAAAAATGATTTATCGTTGTTTGCTAAATAATTCATTTGGTGAATAAGATTGTTGTCGCATAACTGATGTTGAAATGTTGTTTTAACTATAAAAATAATATAATTCCATGCATTTGCTAAGGTTACCTATCGTACTTTCGAAAAAGAGTTTTCCGAATTTTAGTTCTCCGAAATCGTTACACTTTTTATTGTTTCCCTTTTTTTTTGTTTCCCCGAAATATTATTCGCCATATTTTGAGGAGCCAGACTTTTTATTGCCCTTTTTTTGTTTTAACCAATGAATCAAAATTCTGTAACACAGTTTTCCAAAGTAATGTAAGTCAGATAATTTACTTTTTCGAATATTTGTTTTTCCGTACAGTCACTTTTCCGCAGAAATATTTAACCTAACCTTTCTTAGAATTTTAAAAAATCCAGATTGTTTTTCTCAGGCAGGGGGCGTCCACCCCACTGCACCTTCAACATACATATAAGAAAACAAGCAAGCATGCAGCAAGCAAGCTAGCATGCAGCAAGCAAGCAAGCATGCAGCGAGCAAGCAAACATGCAGCAAGCAAGCAAGCATGCAGCAAGCCTTTTGATGCTCCGCTCGCTTCGCTCGCTCCGCTAAGTGTCTTACATGTTCTAACCTAACCTAACCTACAATTTTAAAACCACCAGTTTGTTTTTCTCAGTCAGGGGGCTTCCGCCCCCCGAACCCCCCTCGCGGGGGGCGCAGCCCCCCTGCACCCCCCAACATGCATACAAGCAAGCAAGCAACATGCAAGCAAACATGCAGCAAGCAAGCAAGCATGCAGCAAGCATTTTGATGCTCTGCTCGCTTCGCCCGCTCAGTGTTTTACATGTTCTAACCTAACCTAAACTACAATTTTAAAACCACCAGTTTGTATTTCTCAGGCAGGGGGTTTCCGCCCCCCGCACCCCCCAACAATGCATACATGCATACAAGCTAGCAAGCAACAAGCAAGCAAGCATGCAGCAAGCAAGCAAGCAAGCAGCATGCTAGCAAGCATGTTGGTGCTATAATCCTGGTATCATGTATCTACTAGGTAATTATTACAGAAAACTTTACTGTGTTGTATCCTAGTCATACTATGGAAGAAGTTGCTTCTACATTTTAAAACTTCGAACCCAGAAGACCGTTGTCAAAAGAAAAAAAATGATTATGAAATTCTGATTTAAAATTTTCTGGAAAATGATACTTCTGTCAAGTCTTTATAAGGAGTAACAAATATATGTGTAACAAAATATCTGTCACTAGAAACTTCTATAAACCGTTTTCGAACAACTGAAATTCGGTCAGTGAAATTTCGAAAGTAAGATAGGTTACCATTTGCTAAATGACTACTTTCTATAAGTAAATATGTGTATTATGACCTTTGTTAAATCACTAGTTTGTGAAATGAAACATTGTTAAACGTTGCTTGAGAAGTGATATTTTGCTTATTGATTTTGTGTTAAACATTAGTGAACCTATATGGATCATTTTTGGACAATTTGTCTGTTTGTATTTTTTGCATGCACTTTGTGTTTTTAAGAATGCATAGTGTTTTTTGGGGTTCACTAATGTTTAACCCAAAATCAATAAGCAAAATATCACTTCTCAAGCAACGTTTAACAATGTTTCATTTCACAAACTAGTGATTTAACAAAGTAACAAATACACATATTTACTTATAGAAAGTAGTCATTTAGCAAATGCATGGAATTATATTATTTTTATAGTTAAAACAACATTTCAACATCAGTTATGCGACAACAATCTTAACAAATCCTATCCTTCATCGCCCCAATTTAATATGCTTTATTCAATATATGCAATATTCTCAAAAAAAAATTGAACCTTCGAAAGTCGTTTTTTTTTGCGAATTTCTCCTTGTTCGTTTGGGAAAGTGGTTCAGTACCCTTTCACTACCCTAACACCCTGTAGGATAAACAAATATACAAATTGTAATTAGCTCACAGATTAGAGACGAGGTTTTACAGCGGGCTGCTGGAGAGAGGGTGGGGTGGGGAGGGTAAACATTCAGTAGTTTGTATAATCACCGGCGCCGGCCAACAAACACCCGACGATATAATATGTAAATGCAGACAATGCACTGGAACACCCCCTCGCCCCTCGCCACTAACCCCTCGAGAGCACAACTCAAACATCTCCTCGAACACGTTCAGACGCCATTGAATTAATTAATCAGAGCAGACGAAGGCTAATAAGATCCCATGCGATAACACGCCGCGCCCCGCCCCGCGCCGATCTTATAGCATAGTGTATTAAAAACTACTAGTGGTGAAGCTCAGCGGTCGCAGCGGGTCTACGCTCGCGCTTTGTGCGGGGCACGGGGCACCGGAATTGAATTCACAAAGTCGGTACCGCACGCAGGCAAGTCGGTACCGATGTACCTGTTGACAAAGAGGGACCCCGGATTTAGGTACATATAACATTTGATTTAGTAAGAATTGATTACGACCCCCTCGGGGAATACAGTCGTGAGCAATGCTATGCTAAAAATTTATTAAAATAATGTAAATTAACCTCCCTACCGATCCCGGGATCATTATTTAATTGCCCGAAAACAGGTAAAACTAATAATGAAATATAGGTAATTAAGCATAGTAGAATTGCAAACCACGAATTTTTATAAACCTTTTCCTTTGCCATTTTAATAATTGGTATTACATACTATTATTTTCATAATTATATAGTACACTAGTGGCCTAAGTTTCTTTGGAAACCTGGCATTGTCTTTTGAATAGCTCGCGAAATTATATTTACCAATCAGGTACCTCACACACCACGCACCACCGCTGCCACATTCGCACGTCGGAAATCCCTTGATATTATTGAATTGTTTTAGCGTCCTTTTAACCGTCGAAGCGTCCATTAGTCTGCTATTTGACTTGGAGCGATATAGAGACAGATTTAGTATCCCCGATTTTGTACCCTTTGACTACCGCGTGTAATTGATTTTTAATGACTATATAAATGGCTTTGGAATTTCACGGGGACTTGGGTCTGCTCTGCGCAAATGAAGATTGACGAGCGGAATTATTTTCCTGGTCGTACTTTTAAACTGTACTGAAACGCGCTCCCCCGGCCCTCACCCCGCGCTCTATTGACCTTTCGCGACCGCTGAGCTTCACCACTATCAGTTTTTATTACACTATGCCGAGAGGACCGGGTCGTGGAATGTATTCACGCGTTTATTAATAGCTAAACAAATCTGCCGCATTCATTACTGAAGAGAACCCTCACCGACTTGTCTCTTTCACCGTTTGAGATCTAATAATATCTCGTATAATTTAATGTAGTAAATACGAGACGAAGCCTTATTACTCGTTCAACAAACGAAAACGACTTTCATTCTGTTATTATAATTTGAGGGATAAATTATTCGCAAACAAAGTGATTCTTAAAACCTGAAAACCGTTTCTGCAGAATGGATTACGTAAGTATAACAATTTTATTGATATTTCATTGTATTAGCAGTAGAATACCGTCAACCACGGCATCTTTACCACAATTATGAAGATAAAACTAGATAATTCAAAAACTAAACCACTTAGGATTAAGTCATAATGTTTAATCTATGAATGTAGTACCTAGTTAGATATGTGGTAGATCGGCCGGCTCAGAAGACCGAGCAGATTTGTAAAAATAGGTTTTCAATATAAAAAAGCTAAAAATATCTACCTTTTTAGGGTTCCGTACCAAACGGTGAAAAGGGGACCCTATTCCAAAGCCAACGCTGTCCGTCCGTCCATCGTCGGTCCTACCTATTTAGGGCTACAGCTTTTAAAGCGTAATAGCTAGACAATTGAAATTTTATCATGGCGGATGGGCTAACAAATAAAAATGTCAAAAAGTTTAAAATTGAAGGAGGTCCTCATGCAAGAAACTAGTTTGTATCATCGTTTTATCGAAAAGACGATAATCCATGCAGATGTTAAACTTAGTACGATTATAGAGAAAACTCTACGACATAAGAACAAATAATAAAAACCGGCCAAGTGTGGGCTAAAGCCCTAAAGGTCACAGAGAAAACAAACCTTTTTAGTAAGGTGGTGTGGTGGTAGTGGTACGGAACCCACGGTGCGCGAGTAGCCCGACTGGCACTTGACCGGTTTTATTTATTACTAGTGTTTTCCCGCGACTTCGTCCGCACAAATAATATGCAAGATTTTAAGTCAGATCATAAGCTATCAAACAAAACATTTTTCATCAAAATCGGTTTAGTAGTTTTTGCGTGATCATGGGCGTAGCAATGATTTTTTCCCAGGGTGGGCCAGGCCCAGGCAAGGTTGATGTAATAAAAACTAAAACCTAGAGCGAGCGAAACGAGCTCGACATTTCACTGAATTCTGGAGCGAGCGAAGTGAGCTCGAGATTTTACTGCAATACAGTGAGATCAGTGTAATACAATTTAAATCCTAAAGCGAGCGAAGCGAGCTCGAAATTTTTAAGACCTAAAAGCTGGAACGAGCCAAGAAACTTAAGATTTAACTACTCTATGAAAAGATACGAGCCAAAACCAAGAGCGAGCGAAGCGAGCTCGACATTTCACCCAATTCTGGAGCAAGTGAAGTGAGCTCGAGATTTTACTGCAATGTGTCTAGCCAGGAGCGAGCGAAAGCCAGCTCGAGATTTTACAGCAATGTAAATAAGATCAGTGCAGTATGTTCTTATAAAAACAGGAGCGAGCGAAGCGAGCTCAAGATTTATAGTTTTAAGATTTGCAAGATTTTGCGAAAGTGCATTCTGACCACATAGACTTTTCAAGAAAGTGGACATGCGAGAAACGAAACACAAGAAAATAATATCGTGTTTATTTATAATTACCTATTGATATCTCTCTTATTTTTAGTAAGTGACTCATTTGATTTCTGGGGTGGGCCAGAAGGATTCTGGGGTGGGCCGGGCCCACCCGGCCCCCCCCCCCCTTGCTACGCCTATGTGCGTGATGCGCGAACAAACAAACAAACACACAATTTCCTCATGAATTTTACGGTTTTATAATAGTTAAGATTAAGATATATTTGCGTTTATTTGTCATCCAAGTGTATTCTATATTAGGTGCGTCTCTTTTGCGGGTCTGCTGAAAGAAATCTTTCAGAGATAAGCTCACCCTTTGTACAAATTTTCTCAACTTAGTGGATTATTTTGTCTGTGTGTACAATAAGGGTTGAACTACATCACATAGCACCGCATAGAATTTTTCCGTCGCTCCATCCTTTTCTGTCACTCAGGAACGTCATTTGCTAGAGAATATAAGATAGACGGGAACAAGATCGCGCGCGACAGCACGGCCGCGTGCTATCGCGTTCCGTCTATCTTATATGCTCTAGCAAGTGACGTTCCTGAGTGACAGAAGAGGATGAAGCAACGAAAAAATGTTATGCGGTGCTATGTGATGTAGTTCAACAGTTCAACCCTTAAGTTATTTAATAAATGATATTATTATTATAATGACAGACTAATAATATATTATCAAGACTCAAGCTTTACCGCGTCACGTAACGAGCTTCTCGCCTCGCGCATCATTACTTATTATAGACGGGTGCGCAGTGATCCAGGTGTAACGCGCGGCAAATGAGCGGTGAACAATGTTCGTTAGCGCCTCGCGGCGGCGGCGGCGGCGGCGGCGAGGCGATGAACCGCTCCAATCAGCGCCCCACGGGGACTCGACCGACGACAACCAACGCCTCGACACGACAAGATTCAATAGACTAAGGGTGCGTTTCCACTGTGTAAAATCAACCAGCCGAATTGCTAAATTTTCCTCGCTTCTCAGAATCAAGCTATTTTATTTATTGGTTGGTTTGCTCCTCTTCAATGGAAACGCACCCATATCAGTGATCTATCGGCACAGATATTACACATTAAGAAACAACCTGTACAAGGTGTAAGGAAAAGTATCATTAAAGTTTAAACCACATACCTACTCTACCCTAAGATGTTTTTATATGTAGATGCGTTGCACGCGCTCCAAAATGACAAGAAAAAAGCAAGGTAATTGCCAGGCATTCGCATAGTCGCGAGCCTTCTAGTGCACTATATCGCGCCATTTTAAAGTGCAGTGATGTTAGCGAATGACGCGTCTATTTGTAAAACGTCATTGACTCTACCCATCAAATTGAACAACTTTTACTCTGAGAGCAAACAAAAAAAATGCTGTTCCATACTAAACAGCAATAGCTACACGATTCAAATATTTTCGTACTGTAAGGACATTTAGATCTTTTTATTTTTTTTTAAGGACATTTAAGCAAAACAATTTTTGAAACAGCAGATTTTTTTGTGTTCTGACAGGTTTGCTCCCATAGTAAAATTTGTTCAGTTTGAGGGGTAGAGTATGTGGTTTAAACTGTATTGAGACAATAAAATGATTTTTAATTTAATTTTAAAGGTTAATGATATTTTTCCGTCCACCCTGTACATATAAACAATTAAATATTCTCAAATCCCGCCGGAAAAACTTAAGTGCGATTAATTACATATTTACAAGGAATGATGGGATTACTATGCAGCTGCCTTCCAGTATGGCGGAGATTTTCTCAAGCATTAAGAGTCGCATGTCTGTTTAGAAGAATAAAAACGAGTGAGTATACGTTTTATAGCTCGTAGTGTGTATTTCAAAAAAATCATACTAAGGCCGGATTGGACCAAACTTTGATTTATAGAAGAGTAAATATACAAGGAACAATTTTACTCTTAGCGTTTATTCCGAAATAGCTTCATTCATACTAAAAGAACGAATGCATAATCCACCTAAAGAAACAGGTCCTTGTATCCGTACTTTTTGCAATGTATCTATACAGTTTTAGGTTTCTTTTTATTACATTTTTTTAATTGCGTGTCATTGACATTTCCTTGGTCTCATAGATTAGTATTCATAGACTAGGGTTGGTAAAACGCAAAATCAGTTTACTCTATAGAGTAACTAGCGACTTAATCTAGATAGATAGATAAAACTTTATTCATTAAAAACAGTACACAATACATAAAAGTGAACAAAACAAGAAATGATACAATAATCTAAGACTAAAATTTACTAGCGTTTGGTGGAATCGGACCTTAGTAATACAAACGAGGATGATCCATTACTCAAATTGCCCAATATCTTTATTTGTATTTAATATGACACAAATAAACGGCTTTCATTCTGTTGGTACTTTATCTATAGGTTGATGGATTCCCTTGATACGTTTTGGGATACTTTCTTTCAGATAGTGATAGAACATAGCCCCGGCAGGCCCGGCGCCGGGCGGCCCGGCCCGGCCCGGCTGCGCAGCGCGGCCGGCACTCACCGTGCCCGAACACAATTAACAGTTAATTCCATCAACTCGATGGATTGTGAACAAGCTCCGAATAATTCGGCAAACATTTACAAATTGATTCAATCTCAGACGGCATCAATTATCTCGGTCGCGCGCCGCCTCCGCTCCGTGAACAATTACATGCTTTGATATAATCTGAGCTTATGTTCGCTTCGAGCACACTCTCACAGTTCTCTGACACATATAGACAGATTTCGCTATCGCTATTATTATAATCACGTAGGGCCCTCACTCACAGATCTAAAGTGGTTGTGCTAGTGTAGGGACTCCCCCCTGCTGCCCGCGGGGAACGACTGGATGAGTAAGGCCGAGGATACAGTTTTGTAGCGCCTTGGGAGAGGCATATATGTTCCGCAGTGGACGATGTTGGGCTGATGATGATAAGGGTCCTCACAAGGAGGCTATGCTGCCAATTTGATCGTTTTTACTAGATATAGCGCTTACTTTACTAATATTTTGTTTTGAAAATATTTGTAAAATAAGCCGATAACAGGGTGTTACGGTAAACTGTTGGTAAGCTGTTAAGGGGTGATTGTATCCATGATACTGAACAACTTTCCCGAAGAATTCTAAAGGAAATTCGCATAATAATGTATGAACTTTCCATACTAAATGCGATTAGCTGATCGAACGTTTGTATGAAAAATCAATTTGTATCCCTTCTTTGGGAAAGTTGTTCAGTATCGTGGGTCCAATCACCCCTTAAAGTAATGCAACTGTTTACCGTAACACCCTGTACTAACAAAGGCATAGCATATGCTCACGACTATATTCCCCGAGAGAGTAGTCAGTGATATACTGGAATCTCAGGAATATGATATTTTGGGAATTCTGAATGGTTAACACGTCTAACATTTGCAAGCCGCCTCGTTAGTAGAAGGTCACAGACTTGGTCAGAGTCTACATTTTAAATGCATCTTCCGAGTGGTACTCCTAGATCTCGCTCTGTGCGCGAGATGAAAGCTAAAAGGCGCTTATTTTAAATTCCACATCAGTTGGCCCTTTTAACGCTGCTCTAGAGATGTCAGTGCGGTGAGGCGGTCGGTCGTTCGGTTTTCAGTCTCACAATACGATTACTGTACAAAGCGAGTCCCGGGTCCCGTCTGCTCCTTGCGGGATAACTCAAAGATGTGCCAAGTATAATACGTAGGGATAAGTACACACTCATACTAACAGGCACATTCACACAAACAAAAATGTTCTTTTAGTTTTCTTTTATGTTTCTACTAGAATAATGGGAGACCGGAATTGTCTGTAAGTCTTTGCTGCTCAAAAGAAGGTTCCGGTAATGGCTTTGTATTAAGGAAATTAAAATAAACTATTACTAAAACTAGTACTTGTTCTTCGTATCGTGAGGGCACTGGGCAGCAAGTCATGTCGTCAGATTTTTCAAACCACCTTACGGCATCTGACTGAAACTAGTACTAAACTGAAAGTCGTCCGATAAACGGACGAATAAAATAAATTTTCACCTCACAAGCTCGGAAAGATTCGGTTTATCATTCGAAATCTGAGTGCAAAAGTGCATTTTATCCGCTAGCGTGGAAAGAGTTTTTGAAATTCGAATCTGTCTATTCAATATTTTTACATACCACCAATCCACTGAATAAGTACTCGCGCCAAAAAGAAACTGCAGCCTAGCATAACAATAGTTATTTGTTATGCTAGGCTGCAAAGTTGCTTTTTGGCGCGAGTACTTTTATTGAAACCTGAGCAAGCGAAGGATTCTAAGATTGAACCACGAGCGAAGCTATCAAATTAAAGTTCGAATTTTTATGACGTATTAGTTAAGATAATTACGTGCTACACAACTAAGTAAATAGTCCAAATGTTCGTACATTTTGTGTGAAAATACATAGATCCAAATGCATACCTTCAAATAATAGAATCCTGAGCGCTTAGCGAAGGTTTCAAAGGTACGAGACGCAGAATAACTTTGCAGCCGAGCGAAACACACGACTTTTCACCTCACAACAGCGAGGAAAAAAAGTGAATTGCTAAAAAGAACACTTCAAAAAGTTTTTATTTTCGTGCTGGCCAGTGTCATGAAATTGTTAAGTATTAAGCATTTTCTGTGGATTGGCGGTATATAAAAATATTGAATAGACAGATTCGAATTTCAAAAACTCTTTCCACGCTAGCGGATAAAATGCACTTTTGCACTCAGATTTCGCATGATAAACATAATCTTTCCGAGCTTGTGAGGTGAAAATAACTATTGTCGTCCGACTATCGGATGAATAAAATAAATTATATAGTCATCCGCTAAAGTTATGAATCCAGTGTCCCTTATTTCAACATTTTGGAAACAGTAGCGATTCAGTTCTAGCACTCGCCTACCGAAGCCGCGGCTCGTGCGCTACGCTCGCTCGGCTCGTGCGCTGTGGTCAACATAATCCTAACATGCAGGTCGCTTCGCTCCTCACTAACCTAACCGACTGAATTGGATAATGTTGTTGCAAAATCCGTGGCTGACTTAGGAAGTTAGATAGTGATGTACCTATAAATCAACAGTACCTACAAGTAATATCATCCGATAGTCGGACGACTAACTTTATTTTATTCGTCCGTTTATCGAACGACTAGACACTTCGAAACTGGAATAATAACTTTGTAATTTTGTTTCGTCTTTTGCCAAACGTGTTTGAGGTAGAGATGTAATATACGGACCTGCTCGTACCACTCACTCGTAACGTAACAGAACCTCTAACAAGGCACTGATCGACCGGTAACGAGCGCGTGACGTGCAGGTATGTACTCGTATGTCGTGATGACAGCAGCCTATATCTATACAGGGTGTAACATAAGTAAGAATAAATTTTTAAGACTCTTAAGGGGGTTGTTTAGACCGTCAAACTGAACAACTTTCTCTATGGGACCAACATTGAAATAGAGAAAAAAAATATCTGATATCCCATACATATTTTAGCTCGAGTCGATTTGTAGAGTATAGAACATACTTTTTTTTTCGCGATTTAGATATTGGTCCCATAGTGAATGTTGTTGATTTTGGTGGTCTAAACCACCCCCTTAAATGTTTATTTGTATTTTTGTAACACCTTGTATAATAATAAGTCATGTAATGCCTGTCTGTTTGTCCACATGTTATCCAACCTGATATAGAGGCAAAGTGTGTTGGTTTCATACAACTACTTGCTTCACAAATGACGGTCTGACGTGTGCCGCTCCGTCAATGCGTCATCGTGTGTGATCCCACTAAGGGGTGCTTCAGATCATCAAACTGATCAACTTTTACTATGGAATAAATTATGAGATCGCGATCAAAAACTGCTGTTCCATAGGAATTTTTACAATAGTCACTCGACCGAAATGAAATGAATGTATGAAATAAGTTATTTAATTTTTTTCTAGCAATTTTTATTTAAGTTTACATTACATCCTGTGTTAGGGTTACCCCCTATATCTCTGGAATTGATTCTTTGAAAATAGAAAGCCACATTGTCACGTGGACTGAGGTTGCGGATCAATCAGTATATTTTATTATTTATTTATTGTATGAATTCTGTTAGTGTACTACTAAGAAATATATATTACTTACAACATTTGTGCACAGGAAAATGAAATAAAAATATGACGTTACCTATATTAAAAGTTAACGGGCCGCAGTAAAAGGCGTCTCGTACCATTTACGGGATCAAATATAATGTTATATCAATTTTCGATATTACAACATTATTCGAGAGCATATTTCCTTATTCGAATTACTTACAGATGTGTAAACGCCTATTATAGACAAAAGATCAAAAAATACGGTTACTACGCGAGTCACTCGCGGCTCGTAGCGACTGCGCTACGCCGTAGCGTCGTAGCGTTCGTAGCGTTTCGTGTAGGCTGTACAAAGTTCAACAAAATGAAATGAAATGTTTAACTGACGTACCTATTATGTGCAAAAATTTTTATGGGCAAGAACATTATACAGGGTATAATGATTGATGTTTTATGATGTTTTAAATATTTATTGTAACAATAAATATTTAAAACTCTTAAGGGGGTTATTTAGACCGTCAAACTGAACAACTTTCTCTATGGGACCAACATCGAAATCGCGAAAAAAATAATTTGAAATCCCATACATATTTTACCTTTAGATCATTTTAAACCTTTTTAAACCACATATAGTTTAATGACAAGTGTCATAATTTTTAAGTTCATATAAAAAGTTAGTTTTTTTTGTTTATTACCCGAATTGGGGCGGTTAGAGGTCCATAACATACAATTTAGTGCCTCGATCAGTTTTATTTTGGTTTTTAGTTAGTCCTAAGTACATAGTTTTTCACAACAATAAGTTAAAACAATAGTTGGAAAGACAATCATAAACATATCTTGATTTAAACTTGTCACAAATGATTTATTTATAAAAATATTTTTACTCGGATCATTAAAAAAAACTACAGGTGGTAAATTTGTTCAAATGATTTAAAAACGACCCTGCCAGCTAAACGGTTGTTTCTGGATATGTGACAAAATTCATAGCAGTAGTGTACCTATAATGAAATTATAAAAGGAAAACTATCACCGCTAAGTAAGCTGTACAAATTAACGAGTAATAGACGACCAACTTAATAAATGTACTTTTTAGACTTAATTAGCCGTTAAACTGAAGTATAAAATAAAAAGCCGCCTTCTAAGTTCGTATATTGTGATGGGTAACTACGGAACCCTACCCTGTGCGTGGCCCGACACGCACTTGGCTGGTTCTGCAGTTGTCTCCTTACCCATCAAACTGAACAACTTTAACAATGGGAGCAAACCTGTCAGAACAAAAAAAAATTGCGTATGAACAAATGTTTAGTAAAAAAAAAATCTGCTGTTCCATACTAAACTGCAATGCCTACTCGACTCAAACGTATGGAGCAGCAGATTTTTTTTGTTCTGACGGGTTTGGTCCCGTAGTAAAAGTTGTTCAGTTTGATGGGACTTTTCCTTACACCCTGTATAATGTGCATGCATGGAAGCCGAGCTATAAAAGAAGTTGGAAGTTAGATGATTAGATCGCTGCAGACACATAAACATCCACTTGATGTTTCAATTAAAAGTAATATTAATTGGATAATGCAGAGACAGTAAAGTCCACAAGCAACACTCTCGCAACAAACTTACGAGTGCACACTCGTGGACGCGAGAGCGACCGTCCATCTAGTATAGTGCTGTTGCCATTGACCGTTAAATTTAATTAAATATCTTGGACACTGTCACACGGATTATCTACTCCCATTTAACTTACAACAATCTAGTCCAGATTTTTATTTATGATGACTAGACAACAATATACCTAGTATAAATACAACACAACTTGACTGGTCCGACAAGGAGGTGAAATTAAAAGGATGTTGGTAGCCAACGAAATGCATCAGCGAGTTTTAAGATGTGTTGTGAAATGTATCGAATCCAGTAGCATAGCGAGGGGAGGGGTAAATTCCCCGGGCGGCACTTTACTCGGGGTGGAAAATTGGGGAAAAATAAAAAGTCAAGCTCGCTTCGCTCGCTCTAAGTATATCTTTTCATTACTGTACCTACACATAATTCTAAGTAGTTCTGACCACAGCTAAGACATTTCGAGCTTCCTGCGGTCGATCTCTAGATTTTACTTAGGTTACTTTGCACATTATTTGTACGTAAAAAAGCTAGGCTTCAACCAATTCGTAATGAGGAGAAAGGTCGAGCTCTTTTCGCTCGCTCTAAGTTTCTATTTTTGCATGGATAAACCACAAGATGTCTGACCAGAACCTGAATTTATGTTAAAAATTTCGAGCTCACTTCGCTTGCTCCATTATTTTTTGTTTGGGTTTCTCATAAAGGGGCGGCAAAATCGGTCTGTGCCCCGGGCGACAGAAACCCACGCAACGCCACTGATCGAAGCACAAGGACCCGAACATAGTCATCGAAAAAACTGTTACACACACACACTCTCATATACTCTGTTAGGTTAAAAATTAAATTAAATCTTTATTTATTCAGATAACTATGTGATCCATACAGGGTTAGTAGGTACGATAAGATATAACCTTACACACGAAGTTCACTAATTGAGATTTGGTCATCTCAACGAAGTGCCTCATTATGGGGCAATCAATCTTTTCATCAATAGCCTTCTGGATTCCGTTGCTTCTGCCCCGCACTCTATTTAATACGTGGCGGTTTTTAACGAAGGATGACGTGAAACCCATCCGTTCGAGCTTGAACAAACATCTCTGATGCACTACAGAAATGTGGCCGGCGTAAACGCAAACACCATCTCCATTCCATAATGGATAAAAAGAGTAGGGTACCTTTAACTGAAATGCACTCCACTCAACGCCCCGCCGCTGGCGACGCATACCGTTCCATTTATGTTTCACTATACACGAACAAAAGACGTAAAAGAAGAATCAGAAGCTCTTCTTTGTAGAGGTGATTGTCGCGACTCTAAACTAATATTGTCGCAATTCTCACTGTTTATTTTAGCATATTCAAAGGCGCATTGTTTGATGCAACATGAAAACATAAAGTGGGTGTTTTCTTTCATTTTCCTTCTCGTGTTACCCGGCCGCTTTAGTGCAGTCGAAATAAACGGTGGAAGTGTTTTCGCTTGGCTGCGTCTATACGTGGTCAGTGAGTCAGTTAGTCGTGTCCTGTAATCTGTAGCGCCGCGCCGCGCCGGCTCACACCCAGGGTTGCCACCCGTACTATATTATACAGGGTGTAAGTGACAGCCAATAAATACTAAAACGGTGAATTCTGACAATCAAACTGAACAACTTTCACTATGGAAACCACCATCAGGAAACGTGAAATAAAAAATCTGCTGCTCCATACAAAACATCTGTACCTACTCGAATCAAATTATAGATCAAACTCTACAGTATAACAACAAATAATAAAAACCGGCCAAGTGCGAGTCGGTCTCACGCTTAAGGTCCCGAAGGAAAAAAATATTTTCCAACTTAATATGTTGTGTTCTGTGGTAGTGTGGTACGGAACCCGGTGCGCGAGTAGCCTGACTCGCACTTGACCGATTTTATTTAAACGTTTCTGTCTGTACTTTAAAAACATTCCCTCGCTTGCTCGCGGTACAAGAGGACGATTTTTGAAAGTCACACTTTCAAATCAGCAATAGAAAATGTCAAAATTACTTTGTTGATAAGCATTATTCGATCATGATTTTTTTCAAAAATCGCACTCCAGTTTTGTGTCAGCCCCAGAGCTCACGAGTACCTCACAGAGTGTATTGAAAGTGGTACGAGTATTTGCACCAAATTCAATAACAACAATCAAATTATTAATTTGTTATTAAACTGCTATAGTGCTGAGAGCAGCGTTTGTGACCTGGTCCGTACGTGACGATTATAATATACGTTTTCAATTAGCTTTATTGCTGCATCAATTTTGAATTGTATGTATGGTATGTATTTATGGCTATACGGAACTGACAACGGTTGTTTGTCCATTGTGTCAAGCAGCTTACGAATGTTTAAGGGCGGGAATAGACATCAGATTTTGTTTCCGATTGTCTGATCAGATTATCTGATCGTATTCACTGGATACACATCCGATTCTTGCGTCAGACTTTTTCTGAACTCTGTCGTTCTCGAGCTATCCATTTTTTTGAATTAATTTTTAGGGTTCCGGACCCAAAGGGTGAATACGGGACCCTATTACTAAGCCTACGTTGTCCGTCCGTCCGTCCTACCTATTTAGGGCTGTAACTTGTGAACCGTAATAGTGACAAATAATAAAAATTCCCAAAAGTAAAAAATTTATGGGTGTTCTCAACAAGAAACTAGTTTTTATCGACGTTTTTTCTTCTCGCGCTATCGTAAAAACGGTAATACCATACGATCGTCAAACGTGATTATACAGCAAACTCCACAGTAGGTTTAACAACAAATAATAAAAACCGGCCAAGTGTGAGTCGGTCTCGTGCTAAAGGTACCGGAGATTTTTTTTTTTTGGTAAGTTAAATGTTGTGTTGTGTGGTGGTGTGGTACGGAACCCTCGGTGCGCGGGAAGCCCGACTAGCACTTGACCGGTTTTATTAAAATCTTGTTCATATTTTCAGTGGTCTGCGTCCGACACCGTATCGCCCGCGGCCGCTCGCAGCAATGCACCCGAGCGGTGCAGTCTAGTCAGGTAGACGCATGCACTGAATTTGCACTTTATTTTCAACTTCAATAAACATCAAAACAATAGATGCGCCATCACTACCACCGACCCGACTCGTCTACAAGTTACCAATTCAGCTAAAACTTTTTTTTATAAAGCTGAAATGTATTTTCGATTTAAAATAGTAAACAAGTATTTGTCTGTTAGTAATCTGTCTAACGGAGCTGCGAGAGAGCTGACTAAACAACACTATCAGTGCATTCGATACATAAGATTATTAAATTAGCCGATGATCGAAGTTTGTTGGAATAAATACAAGGTCCGACTAAGGTCAGTTGGTCGTGGTCCCAGGCACTCGAACGGCCCGCGGGAGATTCTCCCTGTTCCACCACATTTGTTTAATAAACTCAATCTATTTATAGTACTTTTATGTGTTAAATTTATTTAACAGAAACAATATAAATGTGAAGCAAATGAATGAACATAATATCCTAAAACTAAAATAAAACTATAAGACTATACAAAATAAATAAGAATCTGCCCAGAAGAAAGAAGAATCTACCTATAATTTTTAAGTATCTTATTAATACAATAAACAATAAAAATTGCACTCTAATCAACTCCGTCATGAGTCGTACCCGGCACAAAGGATCCCAACACACTAGCGGCGTTACCACGCTGAATAGTCAGTGAAATCCTCTGAACCAGGTACGACCCCGAGCGGGCATCGTTGCCACTCTCAACCATCCTCCTGCCCAGATCTCTAATAAACGTCCTTGCCTCCACTCCCCAAGTTCCAGACGTCTCCACCGCCACGGGCACGAAAATGTACTGGGACTCTAATAACGCGTACCTCGTATGCTTCTGCGAAGCTGCCTTTTCAGCCGCCGACCCTGCCTCCCGCATAGTACCCCCAATGTGAGACGCCGCATATGTACTCACACAGGTGGCATCCCACAAAAGACAGCGGCCCCTCTGCCACGGTACCAAGGTGAGACCATCCGGTCTTTTCCCATCAGTGCGGCTCAAACCGCGCGGCTCTAGCACACATGGGATGTTAGCCGCAATTAGCGCCCTCCGGACAACCTCATTCAGAGAGTGGTGGCGTGGCCACCTTCCAACACATTTGGCGCAACTCAAGGCGTGGTGACCATCAGCCCCCACCATCACACCGCAAATACAACGATGCGGAGCACATACCTTACTACCCAACCTTAAGGCTACTGCAATACGCAAGGTGTCATTGTCGAGGTATGTGCCCAGTTGCGGCGATGGTAAAGCATGAAGCCACGCCCCGGTCTCTGGCTTGGAAACAGCTTTAAGGCGAACCAAATCGGCTCCCGACGCACTCTCCAACAGCTCCGCCAACAGCACCCCACAGGAAACGTTATCCCAATCCCTCTGCACACCAGGAGATTCAGGAGCAACCCGACCCGGAAAAAGCTGCGACCACCTGGACAAAGCCTCATCTACGTACGGTACAGCGAAACCATCACCATTTACAGAGAGAATCTGAGTAACTAAGTTCGCTACACCATGCGCAGATGCCAGAAAGGCCGCAAGTCCCGTGTCCTTCAACCGACGGATACCTAGACCACCGAACCTAATCGGGAGAGACGCCTGACACCACTGCGCCTCACTGAGGCCCACATTGAGCACCTCCTCCGTGATGTCTCTCAAGGAACCGTCCAAAACATCCACCTCACCCGGACACAGCCAAGTAGGAGCAGTCCTCACAGTGTATGTCAGCTTCGGCATAGAAAAACAACTCCGGAGAAGAACCAATGAGACAGTAGCCGAAAGATGCCTAAAATCATCCCGAACAGAAATAAGGGAACGGTTCTTCTCATTGAGCACCCCAGGCAAAGCTTCTGGGTAAATCGGGGCGCCCAGCAAAGTAAAACTGGACCTATCAATGACCTTCAGCCCAGGAATGAGTCTTTCAAAGTGCGAAAAAGCACACACACACCCAGAAATAAAATAAATAAATAAAATAAATATATAAACTCAATTATAATCAAACTAGGGATAATTTAATCTTGCTTTATTATTATTATATGATATCATCCATCGCTGTCCTATCCTATCTGATTGTTGGACAAAGGCCTCCCTCCTATTCTTGTTTTATTGTAGCAAGATTAGGGCCCTTTACACTCTGCTACTTTTTGCAGCGCTTCTGCATCGAGTCAGTTGCGATGCAGCATCGATGCAAACGCGATACATCAATCAACAATCTGCATCATCGGTACAAACGTGCGTCGTGCATCGCTTAAATTTGAATTGATACAAACGCCTGTTAATCGCTAGTGTACAGATGCATTCATGCGATTGACACCGCGTGTTTTTAGCTGCAAAACGTATCGTGAATTGAGAAGCAGTCTTTATATTCATACAACGACTACTTGACGAAAATAATAAGCTAAATATGCCGACTGTTTTGTTGAAGTTTTGAGGTGTAAAACAAAACTGCAGTAGATCCTACTATACTTCAAATGTTTGTGTAAATAATGGGACAGCAGATATTTTTTTCGCCAGTCTACATATCGTCCACATAGTTAAAGTTGTTATTTTTAAACGATTTTATTTATGATCTGAAGCTTAAAAAACCACTTCAAATATTACTAGGGTATTTTGTTACACCTTCTATATGATAGATTTCCTGGAAAAGAACCAAAAACATTCATCACTCACTTAGGTATAAATCATTTCTATTTATTGAATATCATCACTATCATTTTCAGCCTATATAAGTACCCAAGGAGGTTGTATATACAAGGTGTTACAAAAATACAAATAAATCTTTAAGGGGGTGGTATAGACCATCAAACTGAACAACTTTCACTATGGGACCAATATCGAAATCGCGAAAAAAAATTTGATGTTCCATACTCTACAAATCGACTAGAGCTAAAATATGTATGGGATATGAAAAAATTTTTTCGATTTCTGTTTTGGTCCCATAGAGAAAGTTGTTCAGTTTGACGGTCTAAGCAACCCCCTTAAGAGTGTTAAATATTTATTGTTACTTATGAAACACCCTGTATATAGGAGTCAGTCCACCACCACGAGTGCCTTATGGTATTTGTAGACTTCACATACGCATCAGAATTTCTTCTTTAGCGTATGCAGGTTTCCGCGCGATGTTTCCCTTCACCGTTTGAGAGCAGTTGTATTTACGGATATACATATAAGTTAGAAACTCATTGCTACATGGTAAATCGTCGTTGCAGGTTCGAACCCGGACTCTCACGTTTGTCCATTGAATATACGTAAACTTAATGAAACGTAACATAAAAGCTTAACCTTTAAAATAAGAAAACTTCCTAATCATTTCGTAAGAAATCACAAATATTTTGAAAGAATTCCAGCTCCGCCAAGTGACCGCAAATCCGAGATAAAACAACACAGAGAGCCTCGGAGCGCAGCCTCCACGCCGCGCCGTAAGCTCCACTAACACCTAAATTGCTTAAACAAAAAGAAAATTTTCCTTTAAAAGAAGTTCTTCCGCCTTTCAAGACCCGCGGAACGCTATTTGCGCTCCTTTGAAAAGTAAATTAGTCGCTATCGAGCGATTTGAAGCCGCTGAATAGGCTTTTTACCTTCTTTACTTTCATTCATGGAGGGGCGGGCCGACGCGCTATCACCGAGGATTATTGTGAATGGAATGCTAAATGAGCTTCATTATAATTCAATCATACACACGTAGCATCGGTAATGACGCCGCCCGCGCCCGGAGCCCCGACGTTATTAATAATATGGAGTAACGAACATTAGTCGAACAATTGAAATCTCTGTCGAGGTGCCTCCGCTCACCGCTCCGCGATGAATGTGAAGGTGAGATACTCGTAGGAGGCAAATCGCTGTGATCGTGATTTTAACACTTTTACGTTTAGTGAAGATTCAGCTAGGTTATTTGTGATCCAGTGTCGGTTCAGCTGTTCGGAATTTGGTACTGCATGGGCTAAACTTGACTTATTTACTTTGTGATTGTCTGCGGTAAAGTCGATTGTCTGGCGATCGAGTTACGACTCAAATTGCTGTCAAATGATTAGCGCGATACCGAATGTACAAAAAGTAGTGGTTCGATAGTAGTTCAGTGACCATTCAGTTAACTTTATTTAGCACGATCGGCCCCCTGAAAGCTAAGTTGGATCATTCCCACTAGACCTACCGATTAATTCTTCCAATAGGACTATGCTTTACGTATATTCTTTGACTGTGCTGGTTTATAGAAGTCATTATGGCGAACAAGGTATTTTCACGTATTTTTCTATGCACGTCATTTTAGAACGTTGTCATTTTCTTGTCAAGACATTTTCTGTAGGTTATTTTCTAGGTAGCTCATTGCGCTTTTGGTACAGTTGCTATTATAAAAACAGCAATTAATCCGCCAGGTGTCCTTGTTACTGAGCACCTACATGGACAATTAACCATTACCATGCAAGTGAAGATAAGAAGTCCCATAGAGAAAGTTGTTCAGTTTGATGGTCTGATCATCCCTTAAAAAAGTGTCAGCATATTAAGAAGGACCCTGTATACGTCCCACAGGCCTACCATCAGGGTGGGTGTAGTCCTAGTCCACCACGCGTGCCCAATGCGGAATGGTATACTTCACATACGCATCGGAATTTCTTCTTCAGCGTATGCAGGTTTCAGAACATGTATGTTAGAAAAACTCATTGGTGCATGGCTTGTGTTGCATGTTGGCGTGTTGCAAATTCTCTGACAGCAAGTTGGAGTTGCTTTGTGGGTCTGCTATTGGGCGGTCACGTTCGCGTCGGTTGCCCCATCCCCGGCCTACAGTGGAACTCCAGTGGTGGCTCAGGATATTGTTCTTTTATAAGAACAACCCTTGAAGTCACCAAAATATCAATATAACCGTACAACGTCAAGCACTTTTGCTATAAAAACTCGACATTGGCAAAATCATCATAAACCAAAGATGGCAGCCATATTTTTAAAAATAGAATAGAATAGACAGCAAGTTGACCACTAACTTGCCTCCACCAACACGCACTGGGCCCGCGTGGTGGAGTATGGCTCACTCCCCCTCACCCTTATTCGTGAGCGGAGGCCTTTGCTCTGCAGTGGGATTCTATATTAGGCTATAACTTACTTACTTTTTACATGGCATGTGGTCCGTGCGGATTCGAATCCGGACCTCAAGATTGAGTTACCATAGCGCTCCGCAACGCGCCACCGACGCTCTCGAACATAACAGAAATAATGTCTAATGTAGGTAAAACCCTGAACCGCTCAACAATAAAGGCTGCAATAATAATAAGTGGAGATCCAATTGAATTACTTTTGTTTGTGAAGGATCGTTGAATTCTCAGAACTCGCCGCGAGTCTAGGCGTATTTAAAAAGAAAACATACGATAATATGATACGCACGATTGATAGAATGAATATTCCATATTATAAATATAATATCCCTGACTACCCCCTCGGGGAATGTAGTCTTGAGCGTAGTAGAACAAGTTATTCAGTTTAGTCTAAATCATAGCATAAGCATACGCATATCGACAGTGGAAATTTCAAATGTCGTAAGGGACATTTTGTCGTAAGTCCACTGAATATACCACTGAACTCAGAATTTTTTCCTCTATCATTCTGTGTATTTAAAATTTTGATATCTCTTCAAATAAAGGAGATACGAGGACCATCATTTTGTAGTAAGTGACAAAAATATTAAAAATTTATGTCGTATAGGTCAAATTTTAGGTTCAAACTGTAATACAGTTTTATGCAACGTCGTAAGTCTTTATAATTACCTGCCTTAAAACGTTGTAACCCACATTCAAAAAAATAGCATTCCTTTACAACATAAAATTATTTTAAAATATAGTTCAAACTTTGAATGAATATTGTTGTAAGTAGCAATACATTATTACCCTATGTCCTTTACGACATTATCGTCTGAAAGCGTAATTTAAAATGTTTGATAAACATTGTCGTAAGTAGCAAAAATTATTGCATTATGTCCTTTACAACAAAAATTCTGGTAAAATATTTTAAAATGTTGAATAAATATTGTCTTAAGTAGCAATAAGCTATTTACATTACGTCCTCTACGACGTTATGTTCACAAATAATTTGAATACAGTATGTCCTTTACGACGTTATTTTCACAAATAATTTTAAAGTTGTTGTAGAAAGTCATGACAACGGTTCTTATTTAAACTAAAATTAAACATTTAAAAGGGGGTTTTACCGCGTTTTTGATATCTATATTCCCGATATTTCGGTAGTAAACTTACACTTCGGCAATAAACTTGTATGTTTTACAGAAGAACCAAAAACAGAATATTGCCTAAAAACGTTCTAACTTTTAAATTTTTGTTGCTATTGTAATGATTTCTAGACAAATTGTTTTCGAATTTCTTTATCTATAGCAAACTATTGATTAAATCTCGCTTAGGATAATAGTTTAGAAGATTAGGTCCCTAAACCATATAATTTTGGAACACGTGTCCGTTACGACGTTAAAAAAAATGTGATTGTAATAAAAAATATTGTACACCCTAAGAATAATCGTAATTATTTTGGTGTAACTAACCTGCTAGTCTAGATCACTCTAAAATTAAATGTTGTAAAGCTATTTAAAAAGTTCTATAATCAAAGAATTTATAATAAATATTCAAATTTCAGGTTCCAGGTTCCAATAAAATTACACAAAACAATTTACCTTTTGCTTAGTATGTTTTGTTAAAGAAGCTAGCTTTCGTATGCACCATGGTTCGGCAACATAATTTAGACAACTGTTTATTGTTATGCACGGTGCATTTAATTTAAAGGTTGATTGTACCCATGATACTGAATAACTTTCTCAAAGGAAGAAGGGAAAGTTCCAAAAATAAACTTTTCATACAAATATTCGATAATCGGCTGATCGAACATTTGTGTGAAAACCCCAATTTTTTTTGCTACTTTCCTACACGTTTCTTAGAGAAAGTTGTTCAGTACCGTCGGTTCACACGGCGACACATCAAGCAACGCAAACCCATAATAAGCTGGGCGCACGTAGGTAGTGGGGGTACCCACATGAACAGTTTACTCGGAAGTCGGAGGTTTACAGACGAATAGGGAACCGCCGTTTTGTATAAAACAAGGTGGAAATTCGCAAATAAATGAGCGTACAAAGATATTCCAAAGCTTTCGAATCTGCCATAACCACCACTGCAACTGCAACTGCAACCTCTTCTCCAAACGCTAAGCGCCCTGAAAACTTGGCCGTGCAAGCAGGGATGATAATCGCGGCAAGACTGTCTTTGTCACTGTTTGTGAGTAGCGCTGTTGGTGCTAATGTTTCCCGCTTAAAAAAGTGATAGTATGGAGCCGGAGTCATACGCTAATTTGGTTGTAGGTACTCTCTCCCTTCCTTCATTTTGGGAAAGCTGCTCTACAATGATTCTTTGAAAGTTGCCACAGTCTTACATCCAGATTGCAAGGTAGGCTAGTCCCAATATATTTGTAGTGTTGGGTGGAGAAAAGTGTTGTCATAAATTAAGATGTCAGCGTTGTGCTGGAATGTAAGTATATCCGTCATCAAGCCTTAAATTACATAATTCGCCATGCGCTTGTGTCTGTAGACGTGTTGTGTATCCTGGAGCCCCTGGGTTTTAGCCGCATCGATGGTAAGCGTCATTATCTTGGCAAAAAGGCGGTTGTATGGTTTGGAACGAGACCAGTATATATACACGTTCGGTGCCCCTTTAGCGGGTGGAACTACCAACCTGGAGTAGGTTTATGATTTTGTTCCAGTCGCCTTTGTGACGGGAGGCCATTGGGGTGTTGATGCCAATGGCTTCATTCGGGAGAAAGGGCAGCGTATGAAAGCTAAGTGAGTTGATCTTCGCTAAGAGTAAATAGGTACATACTTGGTACAAAAAAAATCTTTTGGCCATCCCGAGGAGCAATTTGGCTAGCATTTTGAGGACTTTTGACAGGGAAGGGTTAGACTCGGCCACCATAAACCACTCGATATCTATCGCATTTTAGCCTGTACCCTGTGTCATGCGCCCTCCAGGACGTAGCAGAGAGTTTTCCTCGATGAATAGAGGTATAAGAAGATATAACAGCTAGCCGTCTAAAACGAGCCGTTTCGTATTACGGCGGATCAAAATTTAGCCGGCTGGTCGAACGATCGTCGCATTGTATCAGCGCTTCGCGTTCTTCAATACGGCTATAACAAGCTAGACGTAATCATTTAGCGGGTTATGTATCACCGTTTTGTCAGTTTTTAGTTTCCTTTCTGACACAGCGCCGCCAGGTCAGGGCAGATAGGTGTACAGTAGGCCGTAACAACAACAATGGCGTCGAACATATAGGTCCTTCTTATTATGCTGACACTTTTTTAAGGGGTTTATCCGACCTTCAAACTGAGCAACTTTCTCTATGGGATCAAATCAGCTGTTTCATACTAAAGTGCAAACCTACTCGAGACAAATGTATGGGACAGCTGATATTTTTTTCGCGATTTGAACATTGGTCCCATAGGGTCAACACGTCTTTCATGGGTCACTGTATACGTTGTTATAATAAAATCCCCGAGACCATTTTGAATCTTTCCGAAAACATGTTTAAAACTAAGATCAAAAATGTTATCTGTAAGAAAGCGTATTATAAACTGGATGATTATTTAAATGATCAAAATGCTTGGGTCTGAGGTCACTAACTTATAGTTTATTTACATTACTGTAAAGTATCAACTATTTTATTAGATAGACTATGTATTATTGTATACATAACAGTAGCTTAAGAATTTATATTGTAATAGTTTTAAGTCGTGTTATGTTGTAGAGTTTCTGGCCGCATCTTCTCTACAGCGACAACACGTTCCGACGCGGTGGTAGCTTAAAAAAGATTTGACGTTTAATAAGTGTGCTTCAAGCTCCTATATTGAATAAATTATATTGACTTTGACTTCAGTTTGAAGATCTAATCATCCTTGTAAAAAACTGTCAGCATATTAAGTTGAACCCTGAAGAAAATGTTTCGGTTATATAAATGGTTCTTATAAAGAAAACGTGTCAAATACCGATAAAAACAGTGATTAAGGACAAGCAAAACTAAACTGAACAGTTGCTGATCAGAAATTTGTCTCTGACATAGCAATAATCTCTTTGATTCGATCGACATTTTTTATTTTAACTTCCTTTTATTTTTTTTATAATAGCTTTACGACATACAATCATAGGAGTGGACAAGACTGGTAGACAGTTACAACAAAATTATTATGATTAAGCGTAGGGTGTGGTAGGGCGTAAAATAGATTTATTGTAAATCGCAATTTTTTCCACGTCGTAACGGACATCTCTTCAAAAATTCGGTTGTGTAAAGGACATCTGTTCAAAAATTCTATTGTGTAAGGGACACTAACTTCTAAACTATTGTGCTAATCCAGGTTTGATCAATAGTCTTCTATAGATGAAGTAATTTTAAAACTATCTGTCTGGAAATCACCTTAATAGGAAAGAAAATAAAGAAGTTATGATGTTTTTTTGCCAAAATTTTGTTTTTTGGCTCTACTCAAAAGTAGGGGTTTGTCCCTTACGACATTTGAAATTTCCACTGTCGAATGCTCACGACTATAGGGGGAGAGATATTCTGAAACCTCTGAACATCCACGTTTCACCAGTAGTACCGAAGCTCTGTCCAGTGTGAGCCAGTCGCCACTTATAATGGACAGTGGGTACAATACACGCCTCGAAATTGAAGCATGCAGGTTTCCTCACGATGTTTTCTTCATCAAAAAGCCAGTGGTGTAACAAATCGTACATAAATTCCACAGTCCGGAATTCAGTCCGTCATTCCATAGTCTAAATCACTCCACAGAATAACGTGAACTTTAAATATCGTCCTCTATTGTTACTATTGTAACATGAGAATTGATTCAAATCCTTTATGTGACGATTGTGTGAACACACTAGCACCTTATACATTTATTATAATGCGAATAGTACAGCGAGCAACCACCTCGACGACGATAAAAGCTTTCTCTTATATATTCCATGTATTTTTCACAAAATTGTCGACGTATAGCGCCATAAAAGCGTCGTTATAAGATAAATTGCATTTTGTTTTTCACATCGATACCATATTCGTGTTACTGAAATTGCCGCATGTGTACAGTCAGGTCGGCATTGAACAAATAAGCCTCGTATCCACTAGGCAACAATTGACGCGCAACATGTAACGCTCAACATGTTTGGCAACGATGTAAAACAACGCGCGACGTTGTTTCTGTCAAAGTTTCTTCTTTTTGCAAAATAATTTTTTTTTTACAAGGTCTAACAAAATTAGGTGAAACTATTTTAAGGGGATGATCAGACCATCAAACAGAACAACTTTCTCTACGGGACCAATATCGAAATGGCAAAAAAAACATCTGTGGTCCCATACATTTAGGTCGAGTAGGTTTGTATGGAACAGCTGTTTTTGCGATTTCGATATTGGTCCCATAGAGAAAGTTGTTCAGTTCGAGGGGAGATACTCCCCGTAAAATAGTTTCAGCTAATTTTATTAGACCTTATATTATTGAACATCTGTTTTTTTTTTCGCGATTTAGATATTGGTTCCTGTACGGTCCAACCACCGAACATTTGCTTGCGCACGCGGTGACCTAGTTTGGCCGCGTGGAATAGCGTATATTATAAATATGCATGTATCAAGTAAATAATCATGAGAGACTATATTCAACTGTCACGCAAGACACATTAGAGAAAGATTCGCCAACTTAGCTTTGTTTCTTTACCTATCTTCATGTAAAACTTTACATCTTCAACTACATCTTCTTTCTCCTTCTCTCCTCATCTTAACTAAAACTATCAAGCTACTTCTCTACAAGCAAAGTGTACGCGCTAACCGGCCCGTACAGTCCCATAGTGAATGTTGTTCAGTTTGATGGTCTAAAACACCCCCTAAATGATTATTTATATTTTTGTAACACCTTGTATGTAGTACATAGTTTTGTGAATATTTCGTTGCCGCTGATTGTACAAATAGTTGCAACAAAATATTCAGAAATCCTACAAACTGTATACACAAGTGGTCCAGTTAGTAGGTACCTACGTTAGATCACAGATGGGTTCAAAATAGACAACGTTGTTAATTAGTTATCGATTGAAACCTTAGTTGGTAAACATACACGTTAGATAAAATTACCTTTAGATGAACCACACGAGCTTGGTTTGTTTGCGTCGGTCGATCTCAACCACCTCTGGACGGTATATTCTAATCCAAGCTATCTACCTGTTTATTTCCGTCTCGATGTTTGCTTCGTCTTATTTGTAGGTCCGTCGCTCTATCTCGGTACCTAGTATTAATATAATTATCTTTATAGAAGCCATAAAAATGTGTTTTTACCGAAGAATGCTGCGAATTAGTTGGGTTCAAAGAGTCACCAATGTGGAAGTTCTTTGACGAGTCAGGTAGTCCCGGGAGCTTTTGCAAATCATTAAAAGGAGGAAAGTCGCCTGCCAGGAATGAGTGATACTAACTGCTCAAGACTATAACAATGGGAAAATTAGAGGGCAAAGGAAGCGTCGGGACGGGAGGCCATGCACGAATGTTGTGCCTCCCAAACCTGAATGAGTGGATAGATAGGCACAGGCAGGGATACGCAGAATACAAATAGAGCAGGATACGAAACCCGAAGAAGAAGGTAAGGCACAGTTACCTAACCGTAAACTATAGTAACTACTGTAAGAGGTTGTATATCGCGGGGTTCCGTACTGGCCGCTTTAGTTTAAGTTTGGAACGCATATCAAAAGAAATAAAGATTGGCAGCGTTTGTATTATGTCTTAGATCCGGGGGCGAGGGGATTGTCATGTTTCTCGATAACTCGATAAATAAAATATCTTCTAAAATCTAATCCAATTTATTATTATTACGCCGCCACCATCTGAGCGAAGCCCCGTTATACTACCTACGTCTTATTGTGTTTGCGTCACTCTGTCCGTTTAAACATCATATTCAGTATAATTATCTTAAATAACGCACTCGTAAACTATAACAAAGTTTTGTAGTTTATAAAGTAGGTATAAGCTCGATTGCGTACTCAATGTCAACACGCACGTGACCAATATAAATGAAGCCAAATTCCACAGGGAAAATGAAGTAGGTACCATCCAAGTTAGATATTGGTCGAGCGCAGTGAAGATCAAATAAAATCTTTGGGTATAGTATTGATAAAAAAACAAAAGACGGGGAGGCATCATTACAAATATGTTCGTGCGGGTATTTGCGCTCATATTTCCTCAAAGACTTCAAACAAAGTTTTTCTTTGGAACTTTATAAGCATACTAGTGTTTACCCGCGACTTCGTCCGCACAAATTATATACAAGATTTTAAGTCAGATTATAAGCTATCAAACAATCACAAATTTATCAAAATCGGTTCAGTAGTTTTTGCGTGATGCGCGAACAAACAAACACACAAACAAACAGACATACAGACAGACCTTTCTAAAAAAGGTTGATTTCGAGTCAGGGATACCTAAAAACCAAATCGTAATCTTTTTTTTTAATATCTACAATGTACAGACACGCTTCAGTTACAGTTTTAGAATAGTTTAGATACTCGTACGTGTTTTACAGTGTGCGTGCAGCTCCGCGAGCTCGTGAACTTGATCCCCAGTGATCGACGGAGCGGCTCGTGCATGTCCCTGGCTCCCTGTACTGTGCCGTGCCGCGCCGCGCCGAGCCGGGGCGGGGCGGGACGGGGTGAGGCTTTGTACGGCTTCTTTATTCATTCCCTTCCCTAACTAAATTAGTTAGGAATTTCGACGACATCCCTTCTCTGTTTATTTATATCTTCTTAATACAGGATGTAACAAAACACCCTAGTAATATAGGGTGCTTCAGGCCATCAAACTGAACAACTTTCGGTATGGAGCCAACATCGAAATCGCGAAAAAAAATCTGCTGTCCCATAGATTTTAGTCGATTCGGTAGGACTGCAGTTTTGTATGGGACAGCTGATTTTATTTTTGAGATTTCGAACAACGATTTCTACCTACAACAACATGACGATGGCTTGAAAGTTGGCGTCATCTATTACATTACATATACAGGGTGTAACAAAACACCCTAGTAATACTTAAAGGGGTGCTCCAGACTATGAAACTGAGCAATTTTCACTATGGAGACAACTTCGAAATCACAAAAAGACTCAAGACTCTTAGTTTATTAAAAGGATGCTAATGATATCGATTTAACCCTGTTTATGTGGATGCTTGTAAATGGCTAATGGTTTGTTATTATAAGTAAATTATATTGTAAAAGAGGCTGTTAGCATCTCGAATGATATATACAAAATAAAAATAAATAAATTTTGCGAATCAAATTATGGACAAGTGCTGGGGACATAAACTTAGAACTTTGATTTAAGAAGTAAAGTTAACAAGCGTTTCAGGTCAACGGAGGGATCACTTCGAGGTAGTAAAAGAAACAAGTAAACTTTACTATTCCGAAGTCGCTTTCGTTCACAAGTTAGTAGTGGTCCCCTCTACCGAGGCGAGGCGAGGCGAGGCGAGGCTGCTCCCTCGGCGGCAGCACTCGCGGAGTTCATCTCGCGACGAGTGCCAACTTTACCGAGTGCCTTAATACTGTTTATCACTATTCCCTAACATCATTATCGGTACATTAAGTTGTAGCAAGTTGAGCGACTACACGCAACTGTTACGAGGACCTCGTTATCTCTCTCCGCTTAATGGAACTCTGTCTTCGCATCGCTTTTTAAATTATACAGCCTCTGCACTACTGCTGATGAATAGCAATTAGCATATTGATTTAATACTCCCTCTTAAAGACTCTGAGCGAAGATAAGATGAGAGCTTTTACAATATTTATTAGCAATAAACAGCGAGCGTGAGGATGTAACGGGAGGCGAGTGTTTCGCTCTATTATTGCTGATTGCTGGAGATAGATAAAGCAATAATTGGAACAACATTGGTTGCGGATGGGAGGGAAATCTGTCCGGAAAAAAAAGAATTTGCAGGGCTGGCGCGCGGCAGTCGACTCGGCCGATACATACCGTCTCGCAGATGTGTTGTATCTAGTGCCCACCATCGCATCAGGGCTGCCAACGCTTATCTGATATCCGTAAAATATTGTTTTAGGGAAACCTTGCCCTGTTTTATTTTGTTTCCTTATAATAGGTACCTCCTTTACTCTTGGTAAATCTTCTTTAATGGTTATTTACTTTTAATCTGGAAGGAGGAATATTTCTCAAAAATATATTGGCAACACATTGTATTTCTCACATTTTAACATTGAAAATGTTTTTTGTCGCTTTGGTATAGGTCAGGTTTTCAACGAAAGTGCGAAATCACCCTGGTGTCGTGGGTTTTAGATCGACGTGGCAGATTCAGTCTAAAGACGCGTCTTGACGAGGACTACAAAAAGCAAAAAAAGTTTTTGGAAAAACTCCAAGTCTTGGAAGCCAAGAGATCTGTGATATTTTTTGCTTAAAATGGGCTTGAGACCTCAGTCTCATCTCACCTGACGGTAGCTACGAAAATGTTAATTTTCTGTTGCTTGAATCTCTGGAATGGTTAGAATGTGGGGACGTAAAGCTGCGCGGCGGGTGCGTGGAGCGGGTGCGGGTGCGGTGCGGGAATGCGCGGGACGCGGCGCGGTAAGATGAATTATTGAGTTAAGACACAACAATTAAATAAATATCCACAAGGAACATTTTTAAACGGCACGTATAAACAATCCTTGCATCTATCTATCTATAACGTCACGCCTCTTTCCCATTGGGGTAGGCAGAGACCAGAGCGCGCCATCTACTACGATCCTTACATACATCTTTTGCCTCATTCACATCCATACATATCTTCATACATGCACGTCGGTTTCGAGTACTCCGCACCTCCCCTTTTTGTAGGACGCAACTGATTTGATCAGAATACGTCCTACGAGGGCGCCCTCTGCCGACACATCCACTCATTTTAGCTCCGTATATCTCTTTCGTACATCTGCTATCACTCATCCTCTCCACATGACCAAACCAACGAAGCATACCCTTCTCTATTCTTGTCACAACATCTTCTTTCAATTTACATCGATCTCTAATCACACAATTTCTCACTCTATCTCTAAGCGTAACTCCACACATGCTTCGCAAGGAACGCATTTCAACAGCATTAATTTTACTTTCATGCTTCTTCTGCCATACCCAACACTCACTGCCATACATAAGTGTAGGCACCAACACACCATTGTGTATAGCAAGTCGCGCCCTTTTGGACACCAATTGGCTAGCCACAATGGTATGCAAAGCACCGTTCACTTTATTTCCCGCTGTTACTCGCCTATGCACATCACCCTCAGATTTTCCGTCTCTAGTAAACATACATCCTAAATACACAAACTCATTAACTTGTTGCACTTTTTCATTCTCAATCTTTATACAACAATCAGTCACACATTCATCCCTCTCCATTACCATTACCTTCGTTTTATTCACATTTACTTTCATACCTTTCTTTTTCAATGCTTCATTCATTAGAGTTACCATGTCCTGTAACTCTCCCGCCGACGATGCAAGTATCACTTGATCATCAGCGTATAAGAGGCACTTGACTAATAATTCTCCCATTCTTAAACCATTTTCACATTCTTTCAGACCAGTCAGACAGCTATCCATATACAGGTTAAAAAGCCAAGGGGATGCAACACATCCCTGTCTAACACCACTGGTGATGTTAAACCATTCTGAGTGCGCCCCGTTGACCCTGACACAGGCACTAGAATCCTTGTATAGAGATTTTAGTGCCTGCACCAAGTGGTCGTCAACACCGTATATAGATAGCGTAGACCACAGTTCATCCCTCCATACTCGATCATACGCTTTTTCCAGGTCCACGAAGGCACAGTATACCTTCGCGTGCTCTGCCAGGTATTTTTCGGCTATGCACCTTAGGGCAAAGATTTGATCCATACATCCCATTCCCTTTCGAAATCCTGCCTGCACATCCCACATTTTTTCTTCACTAACATTAATCACTCTTTCAATCAATACCTTAGCATACAATTTGCCTACAACACTCAAAAGACTAATGCCGCGTTGGTTTTTGCACTCTTGCTTTGAGCCCTTTCCCTTATAAAGTGGAACGATAACGGCCTTGCACCAGTCTCCAGGAACATGACCGCTTCGCCAGCATTTATTAAAGATTTGGCAAAGCAAACTTGCCACCACCATGCCACCGCTCTTCAGCATTTCGACGGACACTCCATCATACCCCGCACTCTTTCCTAATTTCATTCTTTTCATCGCTTTCGTAATCTCATCCAAAGTTATCTCGCTGTTATCATTCTTATCCATCACCGAATTCTCAATCTCCATCCCTCTATTAGACACCTGGAGCGAGTTATCATCACTACAAGCATAAACACTTTCAAAATAGTCCTTCCAACGTTCCAGAACCTCATTTTCCTTACTTAACAAATTTCCTTCCTCTGATTTAACCACAATCACTTTAGAATTATCTAATACTCCACGAGCCAACCGATCCTTGCATTAACTTCGGAATTATAACAACAACAACAACAACATTAGGTTTTGTATGTAACAATGTATGTACTTGTGTGATGGCAATAAATAAAATATAAATAAATATAAATATAATAGCCGGGAGATGTCGCTTAATTTCTCTTACATATTTTAAAAGACATAATCTAAGAATCGAATTGAATTGAATCGAAGTCTGAAATAAAGTATTTCGCCACATACACACGCAATTCCGAATCAGGATCATGATTTCGTATGGATTTTCCCCATCTAGAATTCCGTTCGGAATTGCGGAGCACCAAATCCTAAACAAAATCACTTTTCCGTTACCGTTTTACCGTTTTTTTGATTCTTTTTCTATGCCGTATCTGTGTTTTGGTGTAAATAAAAGTATATTTCATTTATTCATTCATTAATTTTTCCCCCTCTCGAATTCCAATTCCGTATGTGTGTGGCAGGTCTAAGTGTCATTTCGCTGAGGCCCTAAAGTCCGGCCGATGCCGCAGTAACCACGTGTCGCCTCGGCCGGTGCCCGTTGGCTAACCAACCCGCACAACACAAGTAACCACAATTGGACTCCATTTCATGTCCTGATCCTATCCTTTATCTAAAACAGGGCAAATAGTTGGTTTTCTCTGATGTTTATTAAATTTGAAAACTCTTTCAACCGTTGTAGTCTCAAAGTCAAAGGATTAACTCGTCGTTATTCAAAGCATGTAAATGTTCCCGTTTAGGTACCTATATATCTAATCAAAAGCGAAATTGAAAATGAAATGAAATCGTAGTCCACTAAAACTACTATTAGGTAAACCCAAGTCAAATAGTTGAACACAGAATGTGCGGTCGTGTTCCAGATAACTTCGGCTCTTTTTCTCTCTTATTGGCATTTCTGGACACAAGTATTTGTAGAGCGATTGTACAACAGTTGGCGAGGGCGGGGTGGGGGTGGGGGTGGGGGAGGGATCGGACGCACTATTTTGTTTAGTCAGCGGCGGATACTGCGGCTCACCTCGTTACGTGCCGTGGTAGCCCCCGGTCCGCGAGGTAAGCCACTTAGATAACACGCCTGTCAGATAAAACCGATACCGCCTGTATTTTTATTCGTAATACTAAAACGAAGAAATAAAGTCTGTTTCCCTTACGCGCGGGGATTCGAATCCAAGTGGATTACCCATAATATACTTTTACTTGAAAGCCATGTAGGGTATACCTACTCGTGATACAGCTATGTGTGTTGTGCGCCAGTCACGTGCTATGTAACGAGATTTCTCGAGGGATCAAAAGATTCTGTTCAGTGTTACGACATTTACAATAATCAAAACCCAATTTCCTGTTGGTACACACTTTTGTTGCTGTCGGCTTATAACATAAACAGAGTTAGACGGTGAGAGCACGTGGCAGTAATAGCACAGTGTGTGCTTTACCACCGTGTAGATATAGGTCGTGGTACTTATAGAGCGAGCCTAACATAAACATCAAGTCCCTTTGTCTGAATACATTGTTTCTTACTCGACAAACTTCCCAACGAAACAAAGTATCTGCGTAGCAGCCAACGATACGCATTAATAGGTAAAACAATATTATTTCACAATTGAAAATGAATCAATTGAAAGTTAGATTGTGAAACATAGGAGAATCTTATGTAAGTACAAAGTTATTTTATGTTCGAGTTATTTCATTTACAATCGGAGTTGGTGTATTGTTCTATTGGGTCTATGATCGCGGTGAAAATTAATCAACTAGTGAAGGCTGTAAGTAGGTAATGCAGCAATCATGTACAATTGATTCGGTAGCCCCCAGTGATATTAAGCCACGCGATTCCGTAGAGAATATCATCAGATAAGTCATGGCTTGTAGCATCCCACTGCAGGACAAAGGCATCCCGTCACGCATGGGTGAGAGGGTGTGGGCCACGCGGGCTCACATCCCGTCACGCGTGGGTGAGAGGGAGTGGGCCACACGTTCT
The DNA here is from genome assembly GCA_963693445.1 of Agonopterix heracliana. Classification (NCBI taxonomy): domain Eukaryota; kingdom Metazoa; phylum Arthropoda; class Insecta; order Lepidoptera; family Depressariidae; genus Agonopterix; species Agonopterix heracliana. The sequence continues at coordinate 22,471,826 of OY856308.1, read as the reverse complement.
CACATCCCGGCACGCGTGGGTGAGAGGGAGTGGGCCACACGGGCTCACATCCCGTCACGCGTGGGTGAGAGGGAGTGGGCCACGCGGGCTCACATCCCGTCACGCGTGGGTGAGAGGGAGTGGGCCACGCGGGCTCACATCCCGTCACGCGTGGGTGAGAGGGAGTGGGCCACGCGGGCTCACATCCCGTCATGCGTGGGTGAGAGGGAGTGGGCCACGCGGGCTCACATCCCGTCATGCGTGGGTGAGAGGGAGTGGGCCACGCGGGCTCACATCCCGTCAAGCGTGGGTGAGAGGGAGTGGGCCACGCGGGCTCACATCCCGTCACGCGTGGGTGAGAGGGAGTGGGCCACGCAGGCCCAGAGGTGCTCGTAGCAGGGTGGAGCAGTGCTCCGGTGTTTGACCACCACCGATGCTAAACAACCATCGAAGAGGTCAGTCATTTGATGGACGACCATTTTAATTTTATATCATCGCGAATACATCCATGCTTCGAAAGGTACGTTACGTTATCTTATCGGGTCGTCTTTATCAAGGAAAGCAGACGACAACGGCATTAAACATATAACTCCATGATTTCGTAAAAGGAAATCAAACTGGCAAATATTTGGTGATAGGAATGAGGGGCCAATATTGACAGTGGACCGAGCGTGTTCCCCGCCCCTGCCCCTGCCCCCGGGTCGAACTTCGCGTCACCACGGTCACAGTGGGACACGGACTCCGAAACTACACAATAATCAGGATTGATATCCGGCTTCCGGAAATGTTTAGCTTTTTACGGTCGAATCCGGCCAAACATTTACAAATCTGATCTGCCGTCCATAAAATTGCAGGAACTACCTGTCTAATTAGGTTTGCAACTATATCACACTACACGGCGCTGAGCGAACTACGTAAGATGGAATGCAGCAAAAACGCGCAGCTCTTCCGATTTTTATTAAATAAAGCATATGCTCACGACTATATTCCCCGAGGGGGTAGTCAGAGGTATTCTGAAACCTCAGAACATCCACGTTTCACCAGTAGTACCGAAACTTTGTCCAGTGTGACGGGGGGTGAGCCCGTCGCCACTTATAATGGACATGGTGGGTACAATACATGCCTCGAAATTGAAGCATGCAGGTTTCCTCACGATGTTTTCCTTCACCGAAAAGCCAGTGGTGTTACAAATCGTACATAAATTCTGAAAAACTCATTGGTACGAGTCGGCCTGGACGGGGATCGAACCATCGCCTCCTGCACGACGGGCAAGGCTACTCGCCACTGGACCACCACGACTTTATGAAATAAATAGGTAGGTTATGCATGGTACAAGACAGATAAAGGCGGTGCGTTTCTTCTATATGTCTTGCGCCTGAGCTTGCAGATAGTTCTCACAGCTCTGAAAGTTCGTCACAATCCACACTATTTCCGAGAAAAATAGCCATTCATCCGGCTCTTTCAATGCTTATGTCTGACGATGCAGAAACTTTATCTGGCAACCCTATTGCACAATCCGGATAGTGTATTCTACGTAACGCCTACCACAAACATTCGGAATTCCGATATGGGATTTGATGCCAAAGTCAAAGTCATTGATTGCACTAGTTATAGGTTATATAGAGATCTTATCATTAGTTACATTGGGAGTCACTATAACCTACCTTTTGCCTCCGGAATTCTGGAGGGGGGGAATCGATACTATATCCTAATGATTCGGAATTCCGCATGTGTCTGGCAGGCGTAAGAAACGAAAATCTATAGCTTCAGGAACAAGGTAGTTTATAGGATGCTAAGACGTTAGCACTAATATCTTTCAGTTAGTTTTACCTCAAAGAAAACTCTATGCTAAGACTAACTAAGGGCCTGTTTCACCAGATCTGGATAAGTTCTTGTTAGCTTATCCGACATATATTTTGACATAATTTCATACGAAATATGTCAAACTATGTGTCGGATAAGCTAACAAAATCTTACCCAGAAATGGTGAAACAGGCCCTTAAACTATAATAATATTATTATAACAGTTTGAAACTTCGACAATTTAATACAATTCCCTGGAGTTCTGGAAACTTATTCCGTATCAGAAGATCATTTAGAAAACTGAGTGTCGGTAGTTGTGACACTTGTGACGCGCCGGCGCCGGGGCGTGACAAAATGTTACGGTTCATTCGGATTTTCGTTACCTAAAGTGAGATGAACTACCTGAACTCAGGGAAAGTACCTAATTAATACCTCAATTATTAAGAAGAACACCGAGCCTGGTTATAGTATCGAGGTTGTCATTTAAGAAGTATCGGTAACCTGTCAGTAGACGAGTATTTATTCTCAAGATGTACGTTTAAGACTTATCCCCCACTGAACGACCTTAACCCTTTCAGAACGGACTAACCTCTACTCAGCTACGTCATTTTAGTAGTTATACCTATTTTTGACTGGCTTGTCCTTCATTACGTCACTGTTGTGCCTTCTAATCCAAGGAAACCAAGCTTCATTTTCTAGGCATGTATTGTACCCACTGTCCATTATAAGTGGTCGACGGGCTCCCGTCACACTGGACAGTTTCGGTACTACTGGTGAAACGTGGATGTTCTGATGTTTTCAGAATATCTCTGACTACCCCCTCGGGGAATACAGTCGTGAGCTTATGCTATGCTATGCTAAATTAACTTATTAAAAAATCAAATTAAATTAAAGATTGAAAAATTTATCTCAATTTCTCTCTTGATATGGAACCCTCACTCTTCCAAACCGAGTAAGTGCGTCATTAAAAAATGGTCTTAAAAATTAAATTTTTAGATGATACCACGGAATATCTAAGAGTCCATACTTAATATTGTCTACACAATGGTGCGTGTCGCTAGTAAAAGTGACTCCAACGTATATAATTATGTGATGTAGATGCACGTAATACAGATCCTTTGAACACAGGTTTCATATAAGAATTTTTAGAAAAATAGGAAATAATTAGGAACAATGACAAATAAAGCCGAGATGTTGAAGATCATTGCTGTATTTTTCATAAACGATACAGTATTTATTCCAGAAACTTAAATACAAATAATTAATTATTTAAATTGGCAACAAGCCTCGTCCAAAAGGATGTACAGCCACATATCCACGACAAGCTTCGTCACAAGACGGTATACATATACACGTACATACACGTATTTTTCATTAATTTGTATTCTTTCAAATAACGAGAAGATAGCTTCTAAAAACCAGCAAAATATGGCCCGGCCCAGCGTTTACCTAGGGGAGCGTCTTAATATAAATTAAGTATACTGTTTTCTCTAAACAAGATTCTTCATTTTCATTTGGAAATAGATTTTTTGTACCAATTATAACAACGATGTGTATACAAGATGTTATAAAAATACAAATAAACATTTAAGGGGGTGGTTAAGACCATCAAACTGAACAACTTTCACTACTGGACCAATATCGAAATCGCGAAAAAAAAATGATGTTTCATACTCTACAAACCGGCTAGAGCTATGTATGGGATATCAGATTTTTTTTTTTCGCGATTTCGATGTTGGTCCCACGGAGAAAATTGTTCAGTTTGACGGTCTAAACAACCCTCTTAAGAGATTTAAATATTTATTTTTACTTACGAGTATGAAACACCCTTGTATAGCTAAATGTCTATCCTTGATAGAGAGTTGTGTTGAGGAGTGATATATTCGAAGGTGAAACTCAAAATATCTTACCCATGAGAGTTATTGTAAGGACGGGATTCCTTCCTCCACGTGAAACGAATTGAAACTAATACTTAGAGGGTCAGAGGTCAAACGGTGGAAACACCGTAAACTATGGCATCTGAATTGATTATATTGTAATAAGTACGAGCTTTTACCTGCGACCTCGTCCGCACAAATAATACCAGATTTCAATTCAAATCATTCATAAGCTTTCAAAGTTTCATGAAAATCGATTTAGTAGTTTTTGAGTGATATCCGAACATACAAACAAACAGAAAAATTTGTGATTTGGAGTCAAGGACACCTAAAACCCATATCGTTATCTTTTTCTTATAAATAAAATATCTATAATGTACACACTTCTTTTAGGTACAGTTTTATAACATAGGTAACATTCCTGACATTATGCTACGAGTGGTTCACCCTGTTGTCACATAACTTTTTTTCGCAAAATTTTGTAATGCATGATCACTATAGGCATACATGACTTATGGCATAACTTCACTTGGCATACTTTTTTTTAGCATCCATTCATAACGCATAGTCTTCTATGGCAGATCAGTCGTATTGCATAACGTTTATATTCAGAAGTATCGTATGGCATTATTGCCTTTTCTCAGAGTATTGTAACGGTTCTCATCATTGTCGCATAATTTTGTAATGCATATTATAGGCTGACTATACTAAATGACTAATGTCATAAACAACTACCAGTAGTACCAGGATATTAGTAGATTACACACCGAGGGCAGGTAAAAAAAGTAAAAAAAGGGCTCAGATCTCATGTGACACGTAATCTCAGGCTTTCTTATTTACTGTCCGAGGTTAGTATACACCTACTATTTTTCACCTCGACGGAGGTGGAAAGCGACAACTTTGTTTAGCGCAGCGGGACGAAACTTGACGCTTTCCGTTCGGAGGGGAGAAAAATTATCGAATAATAACTGATTATATACATACCACGTTGTTTTATTTAGTTACTTTTCCTAATGATACAAACTAAAATCTACCATCTAGCTTAACCTAACCTCCAGTTTTGAAGCTACCTTTCTGCGCCCTTAGCAACAAGCATGCAGAATGCAAGCAAGCATGTTGATGCAAGCATGATACATGTTCCACCAAGTTTTTCTCAGGCAGGGGGCTTCCACCTCCTGCACCCCTTCTACATGCAGACAAGCAAGCAAGCAATCATGCAGCAAGCAAGCAAGCATGCAACAAGCAAGCAAGCATGCACCAAGCAAGCAAACATGCAGCAAGCATGTTGATGCTCCGCTCGCTTCGCTCGCTCCGCTTAGTGTCTTACATGTTCTAACCTAAAACTTTAAAAACACCAGTTTTTTTTCTCAGGCAGGGGGCTTCCGCCCCCCGCACCCCCCGAGCGGGGAGTTCACGTTTGTGATGTATGGAGGGACGGTTTTGTGAGAGTACATAATGCGCTGTTACTTTTTTTTAAACTGACATATACAGCATAGCTCAGGGAGCTGTACTTCTTATTAATGCGGACTATTTGCGCCGATACAAATAGTAGAATGATGGGATGTGAGTTGGGATTCTCAGTGAGCTTCATACAAAAACGTAGTCTGGTGACATTTTTAATACTAACCAATTGAAGTCTCTGTATCTTATATTGTTTCTTATTTTATAGGTATACATTTTATTATCTCATAATTAAGTAGATCTTTATTTGTGCGCACACTGTTTTTACCCAAACACATTGGTTTTCCTCTCACTCAACGGTTTGCTGGAAGAAAACTCTTTTAGAGTTAAGCTCGCCTTTGTACATCATGATTTATTGTAAGTTCTCATATTTATGTTGTTTTGTGTACAATAAAGAATCTAAGAATCTAAGTAAGTCAATGAAATTTTTCAAATACAATTATGAAATGTCTATTAGTAGTATGATTTTCGTTAAATGTATAGTTTTAAAGTTACAGAAAGTTACCTCAAAGATTTCCATACAAATCTTAAATTAATCCTAGCATTAAATCTGACTTCATACAAACATTGAGATTTAGTTTCTAGATTGTGTCTGAAAAATTTTATTGATTTAATTGGAAAGGTACTATTGAAAATATCACCAGATTTCGATTGTATGCAGAGCGCATTTGCGCTCTCGGAGTAAATTTCTTTTTCTCCCCTACGGACGGAAAGCGTCAATTGTCGTCCCGCTGCGCTAAACGACGTTGTCGCTTTTCACCTCCGTCGAGGAGAAAAATAGTATACTAACCTCGGACAGTAAATAAGAAAGCCTCAGATCACATGTTTGTTTCACTCGGCTTCGCCATTACATGAAATCTGAGACTTTTCTTACTTTCCTGCCCTCAGTGTGTAATCTACTATTAAACTTTAGAATCACTGTGTCTAGCGGCGGGTTAATTAATGAACACAGCTTTGAAGGTTTCGCTCGACGTCGCGTCGTCAGTCACGCGCCGCGACGCGCCGCGCCGCACCGCACCGCACGCCGCGAACATGTGAAACCACTTCATTATTTTATTTCATTCATCAAAGAGAAGGCGCAGTCTTTGACTAGAACGAGTCCACATTGTGGCTGAAGGCCGCGTACCTTTACATCATTATAAAATAATTAGTCTTCTGTGCTGCTAAAATAGACTGTTGCTTGTGAAAAATGCATATACTTCATTTCATAGCGAACTATCCTATAGTAAAACGATTCTAATTCAGCTACAAATCCTCGCGAGTCATTTATCTTTGTGAAACAATAGAGGGGCAGAGGGGGGTGGTCGCGGCTCGCGGTCACTGCACTTACACAAAAACCCCGTGATCGATACCTATATAGATAGGTACTACACATAGCGAGTATATGACATGTGTAGACAGACATATCGATGTATTCCACCGTCAAGTTTGTTCCTCGCTAACGTTTGACAGCTCCTGTCCGTCCCACGTCTGTTCCGATTCTTTTATTGACAGAGATTTGTTGTATGTGCCCGGCGCGGCGCACGTAGCTCATACAGACGGCTTTGTACCCGGCCAGGCTATGTCAACTAGCAAATACCGACCCATATTGATCTAACGCAAGCCAAATCACGGCTAGATATCGGTTAGGTTGTCTTGCGGGCTACGCAAACTATCTGGGAGTACGATTTTAGAAACTCATTCGGTGAGCTCAGCAGTTGAAAATGTAAATATTACTATGGAGATGTGCATCTTTCTACTGCTGATTTGACTTCAGTAGAAAGATGCATATATCTCCATAGTAATTTTGACATTTTCAACTCGGCGAATGTGTTTCAAAAATCGCAGTCCAGACCTGCGGAGCCAATTCCTTCGAGACTGTCATTGACAAAGATTGCTGTTAGTTTGGGAAAGGGTTTTCCTAAATTGTGACTTATACAGGGTCCTGACACTTTTTCAAGTGGATGATCAGATATTGTTCAGAATTCTATCGCTTACCTCTAAACTATTCTAATTCTAAACTATTATTCTAAACTATTATAAAACTGTTTTTTTTTTTTTTTTTTTTTTTTTTTTTTATTCTAGATGGGTTCGCTCTTGACCTCAATCTAGTCCTAACTGTAACTGAAGTTTGTCTGTACATTGAAGATATTTAGAAAAAAAAGATTACGATACGGTTTTTAGGTATCCCTGATACGAAATCAACCTTTTTTAGAAATGTTGTCTGTCTGTTTGTCTGTTTGTTTGTGTGTTTGTTTGTTTGTTTGTTTGTTTGTTCGCGCATCACGCAAAAACTACTGAACCGATTTTGATGAAACTTTTTTGTTTGATAGCTTATGATCTGACTTAAAATCTGGTATATAATTTGTGCGGACGAAGTCGCGGGTAAACACTAGTATAATATAACAGAGGCCCGGGGCGCCCTGACGGACGGGAAGCGGACGTTTAATCAAATCAATCTGAATAAAATAATGTAGATCAAAACGAAATAACAACCCCGAGATCAAAAACATGGAAATCAGGGAATTAACTTGTTTTTCATAGAGTTGGTTTATCTATACATATCGAGTATACACATCGAGGGACTGGATGGAGATGACGGGGTCAAGCGGAGATCGTATCGAGAAGGCACCGGCGCCGTACAAACATCCACACTAATGAGGGATAGCTGATATCCTCACATAGTGTTGTAACCAGCCGACAGCTATTTTCCTCTTCAATCAAATCTGATTGATGATGATAAATCGATCGACGATGCTTGTATTTAATATTTGACAATTTTTTTGTATCATCAAATACTAGATGACCGCGGACAACTTCGTACCGCCTAAGAATCTTCTAGACACACACTTTGCCGTTTTTTTAGCCTAATGTTCATCGCGGATAATGTAGCATTCTAATAGTGAAAGAATTATTCAGATCGGTACAGTATTCAATACAAAAAACAAAAAAACATATCTTTCCTCTTTATAATATTACTAGTGTTTTCCCGCGACTTCGTCCGCACAAATTATATACCAGATTTTAAGTCAGATCATAAGCTATCAAACAAAAAAAGTTTCATCAAAATCGGTTCAGTAGTTTTTGCGTGATGCGCGAACAAACAAACAAACAAACAAACACACAAACAAACACACAAACAAACAGACAAACAGACAGACAAAATTTCTAAAAAAGGTTGATTTCGAGTCAGGGATATTTAAAAACCATATCGTAATCTTTTTTTTTGTAAATATCTTCAATGTACAGACACAGTTCAGTTACAGTTTTATAATAGTTAAGATTACCATAGATATAGATAGCAGTTGGTATCTACAAACATCGGCACGCTGGGTGCGAGTTCTACCCGGACTGGTTACAAACCATTATATAGATGTGATGATTAAAAGATAAAATCTCGCTAGCATCGCATGTACCGCATGAAACATTGACACAAAATGTCAGGAAAGTCTCTGAAAAATATGAAATTTTGTCAGTAACCGGTCACCCTTCCTTCACATAGGTAGGGTAGATGCCTAGTGGTGGGTCCTCTGTGGCGGATAAGGGGCGGAAGGTGAAGTTAGTTTGTGTAGCGTAGTGTGTAATTATCTCTCAACGAAGTGTCCCCTAAGCCCGGAGTCGGAACGGGACGGGGGCTTATTGTCCTTGCCTTGACCAACTTCATTCATTACAAAGAGATTTCACTTTCAGTGAGTTGAAGTCGACGGTATCCCAATACACTTGTCTAGCAGTGTGGGCACTAAGCCATCGTGATACAGGTACCTATTTAGCTACGATCGGACTATTGCTCGGGCGCACAGTGAAACGTTTTTTACCATTTTTTTTCTTTTACTACACATTGTGTCTAAAAACTGAAATACCTTAGGAACACTTACTCAAGACCATTACCTCTATCATTATCATTATCTTTGCTACAATACAAAATTAAAATTGAATTAATAAAATATATTGAATATTTTCTTGTCTACCACAACTTAATAAATATTTTAAGCGTGTATAGTAATTCGCACTTTTAGTTTATTTACGATTTAGAATGGCTATCCGGTGATGGATAGCTTTTCGTCCACAAAACCTCTGAAAACTAAAACCACATACAGTGTTTAATACATTTTTAACTAGATTTCAGTACAAAGCTGTAGAAAACCGGGCGTGAGGTCTATTATAAGCCAGAATGTCATCTAAACTATTATAAAACTGTAACAGAACTGTGTCTGTACATTGAAGATATTTGCATGAAAAATATTACGATATGGTTTTTAGGTGTCCCTGATTCCAAATCAACCTTTTTTAGAATTTTTGTCAGTCTGTTTGTTTGTTTGTATGTTTGTAACAGCATCACGCAAAAACTACTGAACCGATTTTGATAAAACTTTTTTTGTTTTATTGCTTATGATCTGACTTAAAATCTGGTATATAATTTGTGCGGACGAAGTGGCGGGTTAACTCTAGTATATTATAATAACGTCATTGAGACGTGTCTCTCGACTCTCATCAATATGCCACTTTTTGTAGAGCCGTGCTTGATGTTGGCTCCCGGCATCATGATTTCATATCAGTCATACATTTTCGGACAGAGACAGAGTTTCGGTACTACTGGTGAACCGTGGATGTTCTGAGGTTTCAGAATATCTCTGACTACCCCCTCGGGGAATATAGTCGTGAGCATATGCTTATGCTTATGCATACATTTTACATCCAGATCCAAATTTTAATGCTTATGTATAGGACATTGTTCCCTGAAATAAATTTTTAACTTGATTTAGGTAATTAATTTTTACAAAATAAATTGTTTATCAACAATACTCCGCTTAGATCAAAGTTTAATAATTTAAAAGAAATAGTAGATTACACACCGAGGACAGGAAAGTAAGAAAGGTCGGCTCGGTGCTGTCCGAGGTTAGTATACTATTTTTCTCCTCGACGGAGGTGGAAAGCGACAATAAACGAAGTTGTGAGTTGAGACCTTTCTTTTAAGTACATGAACTAGAAGAAAGAAAAAGGCGGCATTATAGCTAAAATTCATTCATTCATTATTTTCAAATCAACAGCTAGTGCGTTGATGTCTTTTGTATGAAACTTTTCAACGTCGATTTATAGCTTACTTAATATAAAAACAAACTTTAGTTGCATAAATTCAATGTATTATCAACAAGTGTTCAGTAGTGAACGAACATTAAGCCGCCTCGCGAGCGATGGATACGCGGGATTATCCGTCGAGATGCGGCTCAGTCCCCGATCCGTCCCAGTCACCTCAAGTCATAAATAAGAAAGTCATGTAGTCAATGTAAGTTTTAAGAAACATACTCACTAAGCTCCAGCTCCAGCAGGACTCTCTTACTCGAGGATAGCCTCACTCTTATAAATGATTTCTTGTATCTTTAAAAACTAAAATAAAATAATTACAAACTACAAAGATACCTACACAATTACATCAGTGGTTCATTACATTCTTGTTAACTCGCACATAGACATTTTTTGTTGGTTGCAAAATAAACTAATAATATAGTAGGTAAACATAAAAAAATCCTTTACTGTATTATAACTGCTGCAGTGGCTCCTTAACGGTCAGCATAAAGCATAATATGATTGCTTACTACATGTCCTGAAGGAGGTTTTGTTTGCTGACCTTCACACCGGGGTGACAGAATAGTTTGAAAGTGAGTCCGTCTCACAATTCACTAGCAGTGCCCAAACTCTATACAGGGTGTAAGGAAAAGTATCATTAACCTTTAAACCACATACTGAGCAAAAAATATCAGCTGTTGCATACATTTGAGTCGAGTAGGTATTGGAGTTCAGTATGGGACAGTTCTTTTTTTTGCTCTAAAGTTGTTCAGTTTGATGGGTAGAGTATGTGGTTTAAGGTTAATTGATACCTAGGTACTTTTCCTTACACCCTATATAGTATGACCGGGAGTGAACCCGTATTCACTTAAACACAAAGAAAACCTTCGAATAAGACTTATTCGTAGCAGTGAACAGTAAAAACTGCCACATTATGGTTATGACGAAATAATATCACTTTGTGTCGGGACGGGACGGGACGCGGCGGGGGCGAGGGGGGGGGGGGAGGGGAGGGTGTGATGGAGCGGCTTCATAAAGCCTCTATAAATCCCCGACTGTGACTCTAAAGGCAGCGACATGTCAGGCGCCTGAGAGCGAGCGGAGGCTCAGCGAGCGTGTTACCATCCTCCGCGAGGTCTGTCGCGCCTCCCGCCGCGCCGGGATATGGACTATACAACCAAAGTACTTATATAAGATACAACCCTATTGAATTAGTCATAGTCATATATTTTATTGCTTCATGTGGTACAAAAGGTACTAATAAAAATTTTAACGGGTTCTTACCGCGTTTCGGTATATTTGGTAAATAATAACCGCTCTCTCAAAAACTGTAAATTTGTTCATGACATGAGCTCTGTTAGAGCACAGGAATATTAACACCTGTGATAACACTAATTGTTAAGTTAAATCTTAAAGTTAACCTAATAACATTAAATTATTAAAATAATGAAAAACTAAATTAAATATGGTATAGACTCTATTTTACTAAACTCATAAATATTATTAATAAATGATTGAATGATTGATTGACTCATTTATACTATAAAACATTTGGATATTAAAGCTCTTTTAATTTATTATATTTATTACTAGAGGACCGCGGCGAACTTCGTACCGCCTTAGAATCTTTCCGACACACACTTGGCCATTTTAATAGCCCATGTTAATCACTGATAATGTAGCATTCTAATGGTGAAAGAATTATTCAGATCGGTCCAGTACTTTCGGAGCCTATTCATTACAAACAAACAAACAAAAAATCAAATCTTTCCTCTTTATAATATTAGTATAGATAGATAATACTGAATCTGCATCAATTATAAAGTGTACAAAAATGGGAGTAAAACACAAAACAATGTGCTGTCTCATACATTTGAGTCGAGTAGGCGCTGCAATTTAGTATGGAACAGTCTTTGATAAAGTATATGTCAAGATTGACAGTCGAAGATACGAAAGCGTCGAAAAAATTGGCACCAGTTCTGGTTCCTTTCTAAACCCAGTATTCATTCATAATTTGGGTGTTTCAAATTATTAACAACACCCAAATTATACTACTACTTAAATTTTAGAAACAGAAATAAATAAGTATTGAAAAATAAAAATAAATTATAGTGCCAATCAATAAAAAAACCAACCAACACCCTTTGATTATCAAGATAGACAGTCAAAGATACGAAAGCGTCGAAAAAAATTGGAACCAGTTCTGGTTCCTAAACCCTATACATATACACGCACACATACATAATTTGTAGGGCGCCTCACGCACACCAACCTATGAAACTTAGCCCCTTTTGTTTTATACGGGATATTAGTGAGGCTCATTCTAGACATATACTTTTTCTAAGGGAACAGTAGATTTTTTTTTGCGCTGACAGGTTCGGTTGTTCAATTTGATGCGTAGAGGTTTAAAGGTTAAAATAATTATACTTTTCCTTACACCCACAGTATACAAGGTGTTTCATAAGTAAGAATAAATTTTTAAAACTCTTAAGGGGGTTGTTTAGACCGTCAAACTGAACAACTTTCTCTATGGGACCAACATCGAAATCGCGAAAAAAAAAATCTGATATCCCATACATATTTTAGCTCGAGTCGATTTGTAGAGTATAGAACATAAATATTTTTTTTCGCGATTTCGATATTGGTCCCATAGTGAAAGTTGTTCAGTTTGATGGTCTAAACCACCCCTTTAAATGTTTATTTGTATTTTTGTAACACCTTGTAGATAGGTACAAGAAAAAGTCCGTAGGTGAGATGATAAGATGACGTAGAATATCGAATAGGCGGAAAAGCGTTTGACAAGAACTCAGATCAATTCAAATAAAGTATCCGATTGTAAGTAGCATTGAGCATCTGAATAACCCCAAAATTTATCATCGAGTATAATGTATGTATGGCTGTATGTATGTATTTATTTATTTTCGGGGATTTACCGATAAAGCAACTCGCTTCAATCAGGTAACTTGCTGAGTCAAAGATCCTGTTTTGACTTCTCGTTGGCTGATAATTTACGGATCGAGTTCATCAGACCAACAAACAAGTTTGACTTCAGACCTTCACTTCCACTATCTAACGAGAGCCCGAGAGACAAAACTTGTTAAATTCACATTGCAATCTGTGTAGTTGTATATATACGCAGGCATCAGCTTGTGTAATTAACCAGATTAAACTGGTTACCACATTGGACGCCACGTGCGTGTCTCGTCTACATACTGAGTGGATCATAACGACCCACTGACGACGAACATGTCGTGGAACCGTGCACTGTGCAGTACCGTAGACAAGCACGTATCCAGACTTTTGATTCGGGGGGGGGGGAGGGACATTTAATTTTCGGTGAGGGGATATTCATAGACAAACAATGGAAAAGTAAGTGCTGTAATCACTTTTCCATAGAAATATTCGGATTTCGGGATAAATCCCACCCATCCCCTGGATACGTGCCTGACCGTAGACAAGTAATACAAAGAAAATATACTTTAATGACGAAGATACCTACATGCTTGCATTGTTTGTTTAACTAATATAGTTTCTTGTAAAAAAATGTTATACAAATGCAATATAATTTAACGTTTACTTGAGAATTGGTCGTTTGGTTCAACCCAATGTAGTATTATTAATTACAATGGGCTCACAATGTAAATAAAAACGTTTCTCACAACTCAAACACGTAATATTAATTAATATCCCCAGAAACATTAAATATTTGGCACGATTAAACATAAAGTTGTGAAGATAATCAATGAATGTCAATAATTGGGGTCGAACACAGATCAGCCCTCTACCCTTCAGCTCCAGGCCTCCACGCACACAAACACACACACACACACACGATACACAAGATAACTGACAACGTATCAAAATAATTCTCACTTTGGTCGTCCAATTCGTTTTAAAATCGTCAGAATTCTCTTTTTAGAAGATTTTTTTCATTGTTCTTATTGGAATATTAATATATTATAAACATTACTGGGCGTGAACCCACACTGTGTATAATCGATAATTAGAAGTAATTCGCACTCAAACTAGTTTGATGTTTAGTCGACGAAGGTTAGGTAGGGCTGGTGGTTAAGTTTTAATCCAATCAATGTCGTCGGAGCGCTGTCAAACCTAACTTACTTAAAAGTTTATATTTTGTGTACATTTGGTTCTATGCTCTTTTGTTTATGTAAAAACACAGCTCAATGTGAAAGGTTAGTGAAAGTTCTGAGTGGAGTGCACTGAGAAACACTCTGAACCCCGACCGATCCCCCGGGGGACCGCGCCGCGGTGGGACGGACGGTTCGCCTCACTAATTTGAATGTGCACCGCTGCGATCGAGGCGGCCACAGAATATAAACTGTAGTTCTCTAAATCCCTGAAGCCCAGTCATTTTACGTAGTTTTGTCAGGAGGAGTAGGAAGTAATTATAAATGGGACTTTAAAACTGTTACCGGTACCATTTAGTGACAAAAAGACTAACTGAAAAAACATTTAAAAAATTCACGACGCAACATAGAAATCCAAATTGTACCTCCCAGAAGGCTATAATCTTAAAAATTTTAATACTTATGCTCTCATTACCCGCGACGGAACGGAGAACGTGTATGCGTTTAGGGTGAGAGGTTGTTTGTTTTTTTAATTAGATTCAACAATATAAATGACTTTTGAATAATAAAATAGCCATCGAAATTAAAAAATGATTATTAATTACAAAATACAAATGTATTTTTCAAATCTTTCTAAGTGCTTAGCCAAAAATATTTATTCCGTGTTTGAAGGGTATAGGTATAATGATAAAGGCTTTTTTTTTATTAACCTATTTCGTCCCATTGTTGGGCAAAGGTCTCCCCCAAGCTTGTCCAGCCTTCTCTAGCCTTAAAAATGTGAAAAAAAATAACCGTCAGGTTTTTTAAAACGATATAAATGCTAAATTTTAAGTGGCTGTTGCGGACATGATTTTTAAAATTTTGGTATATTTCTAGGCCCAAATTGACTCTTAAAGGTAACACCGAAACAGTTTTCAATGAGTCCCGGCTCAAACCGTAAGATGACTGGTCTACTCTCCCGACACTCGTACGTACTTACCGGCGGGATCGAGAGCGCAGGGATTACTTTACCACTATCAACAGCTGACAGGAGTGGAGGAGTTAGTCGCGTCTGCGGGTCGGAGCGGAGGTAGCCCAGTTACGAGTACATTTGTGTCATTCCGATCCATCCACGACGGTATTACGGTCCAGAACAAAAGATTTCTCTGGTAACTTGTGATTTTTAAAATTTTCCAGAACACGTTTATTGAATGTGAAGAGCAATAGATGGATAAATAAGTGCGTTCACACACGATGACGCATTGACGCAATGGCAGACGTCAGTCCATCATTTGTAAAGCAAGGAGTTGTATGAAACCGCATGTAGAAGCACACACGGTGACGCATTAATGCACCGGGTGTGGTTCTATGGACTGACATCTGCCGCTCCGTCAGTACGTCATCGTGTGTGAACGCACTAAACGTTTCTGGAATATGTAATTTCATTTTATTTGTTGAATGCCTACGGATTAGAGAATCGTTCAGAGTAAATAATACTTAGTGAATGGAAATTTAGGCTCGCTTTATATGGGTTAACTTTAGATACGAAACAAATCCTACAGACACTAATCCCTTACTAATGAATTATGTAACGAGCGTGACTCACTGGGTCCCCCGCCCCGCTGCGGAGTGTCGTAGGTCGCGAGGCGCTTAGCATTCCCCTCAGGAGACAGAGTGTTCTGTATTATCTCGAGACGAAGGTCAGGTACACCGCGCCGCGAGCCTGCGAGGTGGTGCCGCGCGTGGTCTCCCGTAGGCGGCTGAGTTATAGTCTCCGTGACGTTCATCTCCATCCATAGGCCATAGGTTCAGAAGAATATTTTCTATGAGAAACGCGATTGCCCAGCCCTCCAAAAAGTGCGTGCGTGTGCCGTATTTTCGAGTAAAAAGAATTAACAAAAGTACTTTTTATATACTTCTCATCTTTGTGATGATTTTCTATCGAGTGAAGTAATTCCAAAGTTATACCTTAGTATTCTATTCGATTCTATTTTTATTTAATGGCGTTTCCTTGTTAGATTTCGCCAGTGTCAAGTGTTGAGGATATACTCATTAGATATTGTACGGTAATAGGATATGGCGATCTCAAAGCGCCGTTTTTAAAAAAACACACACTCGAAACCGCCATAAAACAGCGGAGCCACGTGGCTGTCAAAATCGCAAGCCGACGAAACGTCTACTTGTCACCCCCTCAGCCACGCGACTCTATACCTCAGTATTCTTGGATAGTTTATGTAGTGAAATCATAAATTGAATAGGTACCTATTCAATCGAAAGTCACTTAAAGATGACGTATTTTCATGTATTTTTTTACATTTTTCTCGTTTTAAAAGAAATTAAAATTGTTTCAGATTGTTGGTGTTTATTCTCACATATTTACCGTTAGTTGACCTAGTGAAATAATAAAAAATCTATAAAAATTACTTCTGTTAATTTCTTTTTAATCGAAAATTTGGCACACGCACGCACTTTGCGGAGGGCTGGGCAGTCGCGTTTCTCATAGAAAATATTCGTCTGAACCTATGGCCCCTTAACCATTACACCGCTGCAAAAGCTCCTTCGTAATAAATTTTATAAAATACAATGGGCGGCGCTATTTCCGCTCCGCTTGTCACCTAATTGATGAAGCTCGCGCGTCGGCGGCGCGGCGGTCGGCCGCTAACTCGCCAGCTTTGTGAAAAGTTACAGTCATGCAGCTACGCACCGAGGATCTTAAAAAGTTTGCAATTCATAGTGACCCGTCCGCGACCCCACCTCCCCCGCCCCTTGTCCTCCCCCCGACACCAGCTCGGAGATATTCGGAATCCAGCCAACTGATCCCAACACGCGGAGCCACTCGCCCGTGAACGACGCCGGCGTGCGAAGATCTGATCTGAAATAGGTTGTAAAAAGTACATAGTAAATTTCTAGAACCATATTCCTCGGTTCATTATCGCTTGGCAATGTATTCAGGGCACGTAAATCTGACAAGAAACTTCAATTTTCAATTCAACTTTTCGCTCCGTTCAAAGATCGTTGTAGGAGTGTTTTCAGGCGCTCGGTGGACCGGAAGCGGTGCGGCGCGGAGCGGGTTCTTGCAGCTGGAGGTTACTCGGAGTACTTTAGCGAGTCGACTTCGTGCTTGCGGCGGCGCGCACTGTGCTGGGATTAATGCTAATGGGCACGCCGCGCCGCGCCGGCGGCAACCACTCCACATTTGCATCTCCAACACATGCAATCGCTTTGAACAGCTGACTATAATAGTTCTACTCTGACCTTCATTGGAATCTAAATTGTACAAACGGTAGGTTCGGTTGTCTGTTCATTTGAACACGACTTAAAATTTACATAATCACAGTTTGTCTAAGACTTAAGGCTATATTATATGTACCCGAATAATAATGTCGCGGTAGTGTTGACAGTGCCTCGCAGCTTGTCAACTCGAGAGCGAATCCCTCGTTAAATTAACGTACAAAGTTAACAACCGTGGGAAAACTTTTTTCATACAGCCGTGTCCGCCCCCGCGCCGCCCGCCCGCCCGCGCCCCTCCACCGGCACCGAAGTGATTGTTTTACTTGGGCCTTTTCCCGAGTCTGAACCCGCAACGCGCTGTAAACCGGAACCGGAAGGAATCTTTTACATTTTGAAATACGTTACGTAATCAAATCACTTCCCAATTAATTCGATTGTTTTTGGGTCGTATGAAACTCAAATTGTAGGGGTGTCAAAAGTAATTTGCGCTCGAACGGGCACGAAAAGGCTTCGCAATACTATCGTAACAATTAGACAAATTAGGTGAAAACAGTAAGTTTAATTGGTGTGTACACATCGGCGTCGCATTCCGGCCATTAGGCGAGAGCGGGACGTTCGACAAACGTAAACGGTCGCTAAATAAAATACTCACAGTTCATTTAACACGACACAACACGAGCTCTGCCTGCGCAGAATTTAACTGCCTCTGTTCACTTCACCACCTATTACTGTTACATTTACAGTTATGTTCAACTTTTTAGTTTTACGTCAAGTGTTGTAGGTATGTATTGAACATAGGTTTGCAAACTGTCCCAGTGTTACAACAAACTTTTTTTTAATTGTATGCATATGCTCACGACTATATTTCCCGAGGGGGTATAGTTAGGGACAAACAAACCAAGATCTAATCATCTAGGTCGAACGAATCGAAAAGTTGTTATAATTTACTAAACATTGTCTTATAATGTTCCTATCAATAAAAAGATTTTTTTTAAACACACCGACCTCAGTTCATCACATTCCAAAAGAGCCTCTTTTGTTTGAAATTTTTGATCTCGGATTCGATTTCAGAGTATACAATATTATACTGTGTAATAATAAAGAAAGGATATATAAGAATAAAGAAAATAGAGAAAGGATAATTACGTATGAATTTAAGGCAGAGTTTTAGGAATGATTAAAACAGCGCTTTCGTTTTGTTTCCCGACCGCCCGACATAAAGCAAGTTATGATAAACAGACTAACTTGAGTCGTAAAATAGAAAGTGTACCGTACATCTATACTTATCTAGGTATATATGGTCCTTCTTAATATGCTGACCCTTTTTTAAGGGGATGATCAGACCATCAAACTGAACAACTTTCTCTATGGGACCAACATCGAAATCGCGAAAAAAAAAACTGCTGTCCCATACATTTGGCTCAAGTTGGTTTGCAGTTTAGTATGGAACAGTAGATTTTTTTTTCGCGATTTCGATGTTGGTTCCATATAGAAAGTTGTTCAGTTTGAAGGTCTGATCACCCACTTAAAAAAGTGTCAGCATATTAAGTTGGACCCTGTATAATAAAGAGAGAAGTCCGCGACAAAGTTGCCGACCCCCGCTAGGCCGGTCCCAGTCTCAACTTCTTTTAACAAAGAGCTTATAATAATTGTCGCCGACGTTAAGCGTAAAGCTACTTTGTATATTAACAAACTTATTGTTTAGTGCTTTACTACTTTATTTTTCTCCTCGTTAACTCGATCCAGTTCAGTGATTCGATTAAGGAAATTATAATTTCGTACTGCCTCTGATCCCCCTTCTCTTATCAGAGCCGGTTCCATCAGATTTAGCAGGGTAAGAGCAGGATAGCGCTTGTGTTTTTAAAGCAGAGATTACATTACCCTACATTTAGGGCCGATTCTTGCATACATTGCTTGCTTTGATCGCTACACTTTAAAATAGAGAGAACAAATCAGGCAATGTATGCCGAAATCGGCCCTGCAAGTTGGGTAATGTAATCGCTTAATACGTAAACACTCCTGCGTAGATAAATATTGTTCTCTCCTCCGGGTGGAAAGCGTTAACTTTCGTACCGCTTTCCGCCTTCGTCGAGGAGAAAAACGTAGTATAGACACACGTATAAATAAGTAAGCCTCAGATCAGATCGTTTGTTTGTTGATGTGATCTGAGACCTTTCTTACTTTCCTGCCCTCAATGTGTAATCTACAATTTCTGAATAAGCTGTAGTCGAAATCTACAATGTGAAATCATCATCAATTTGGTAGTGAAATGTTGGAGAACTCGCCGCGTCACGCGTCGTAATGGCGTATTACAGCGCAGACATGTGACGCCCGAGCCCGACGCCCACTTGTTATAGGAGAAAGACGTACTTTTTGTTATCTTCAGCTGCAAGGCTGATTCGGTATTCAGAAGTGAATAGCCTCAATGTGATGGGGATGGACCAGGTCTGCCTGCATAACTACAGTTCATTTAGGACAGGTTCAATCCAATAATCTTTAAACGGCTTAACACTTTCGCTGCTAAGCTCAAAACAATGACATTCGGGCAGTGCTAACACTGTGGAATGCTATACGATTCTGACTCATGAGCACTGCGGCCCATATGTCGCTGACCTACCAGGTAGGTCGTCAGCAGTTAAAGTGTTAAACCGAATGACAGACCATGTCAGTTTTTGTACTGTTCACAAAGCTACAGTGAATATTAAAAAAATATCCTTGCAGCTGATCGTTCATTTTTTACTGACCTTGAATGGCTGTAACTCCTAAACCGATTTGAGTTATGCAGGCAGACCTGGCCCATCATAGAGATGCTCTTCGCCCTATGAATACTAAATCAGCCTTGCAGCTGATGATAGCATAAAGAACGTCTATCTCTTATACTAACTACTCTCTCGCTATAAGCTGTATTGTCACGGAGCTCTCCGAGATATATTTTATTTTAGGTCCCAAAGATACTGGTAGGACGGCACGCACCAGTTACGATCTATCAAGGCGGAATATTGACAATGCAACGACAAAGATGTTTTATTTCAACCATTGTCGGTGATTGACCATCCACCACGTTTTGCTATTATCAGCTATGAAAAAAAAAGAAAAATCATTGCAATATCGACTTTAGTTCTTCTGTATCTTTAATAAGGAACATTATAAATGATCCTAGAGCATACTATCGTTTGTAGAGTTTTCGAATATTTCGGTTTATTGAATATTTACAGAGGTCTATAATCTATTAAGTCTCGTGTCCACTCTAAATTGCTATAAATAAAGTGTAATGACTTTATTTAGCCATTCAGACCACATGTTTTATATCTGCCGGGGCCTCGGACTATATTATTAGTATTCGGGGTGTAACATTAAATCCGTTATACATGTTAAAGGGCTTCAGACGATAAAAGAATTGAAATAAATTTTATTTATTAGTACCTACCTTTATTTTGTTTTGTGTTAATAAATGCATTATTTAAAATTTAAATATTACATATAAAATATTTCCTATTACAGTCGTAAGCAGACAAGCGTGGCTGGAGCTCGTGAGTCGTGCGTGACGACACAATTGTGTCTCCGAACAAACTCTAATATAAGCTGTACCTTCCTTCAGTATAGCCACCGGCACTGTTAGGCTCTTATTTATTTCATAATGCTTTAACAAAAACTGTGGGTAGGTATAATAATAATATAATTCGCGACAAAGACACTATAAAATTAATCTAAATAATCCCTAACTGGGTATGCGTCGATTACGATGAATTAATGTTATGATAATACTGCCTAAATGTTAATCCAACCATAAGCTTTTGTGAAAGGCTCATCGTGATCCGTTCAGTAGTTTTTAAGCGATGCGTCCACAAACAAACGGAAAAAAAAACTATCCTGAATTTGTGTTCCCACCAATAAAATACATGGACCTATATCTTCTCTTTCTATTTCATAATGATAGAAATGAAGAAATTATCACGAAAACTTTTAACCTAAGTGATCGAAAGCGAAGTAATGTAGGAAATAGATGTACTCGTAAACGCAATGAACGAAAAGGTATTTACGAGAACCGCCTGTTAATTGCAAACAGGACCTTATGTAATTAATACTCGTTTGCTTAACAACCACACCAGTGTGTCACGTTTTACGATCCTCCAGCGACACGTGTACGAGCGCCCTAACGCGTTTAATATCACTCACTAACGGACTCGGTAACCGCCCCGCATGTTGAGAGCCCTTCCCGGCCGAGTGGCGAGTGGCGAGCCGAGTGGCGCGTCCGAGTGGCCGGCCGGAGGATAAAGAGTTTAATGAGTTCACAACAACCTTGTAATGAAGGGTTTTATAAGGCCTCGATGGAAGCCGTGCCGCTGCCAATGTCACGACCGACACTACGTGGGCGACCCTCAAGGTTAATATCTCACTTACTCCCTCCTCTCACTATTCACGTCGTTAGGAACTGCGGGAGGGGGACGATAGTACCTTCTCTGTGCTATCCCATTTAATATTTGGCAGCGGTTGCTACTCAATCGCGGTAGTCCATTAGCCTGGTGATTTTGTAACACTTTGTGTGATAATGTCGGTCGGTATCTATTGTAGCTCGGCCGTCATGCGGGCGCGTGCTCGTCGGCTGACTATTTAACAAATCAATTCTTATCGTATTGTTTATTTACTCCGGCGCTAACGCTGGCGCTGCAAACATAAAGAAGTCTGAAACAAAGAAACGGGCGAGAGGGCGCGGCGCGGATTAAATCCTGAATTAATTTTATTGTCCGGATGTTTATTTTGCCTCCCTCTCTCGCGGAACCCCGTGATTTATTTAACTAGGAAATGATGGTTTATAACCCATTTGCAGAAACCCTTTTTTTTTTTTGGGCTAAAATTAATTTGTGCGGAAATGCGATGCGATAAAGTTCCGAGACACTTTGTCTGAACCTTCGGGTACTCTGTAAGCCCTCGACCTCACGATGTGTCGGTATGACGGCCTTTATAGGATATAGTAAGATTCCAACCTAAATACCTACCTGGTACTATTGGTCTCTATGCGATGAACGGATGAAACGGAATTTCTTTATCAGATTTCCAAATAGGATTCTGATAGTAATCGTGTCTGATCAATAGCGTTTGTTGAATTGAATTCAACAAAAGCAAAAAGGGTTCGTAAACAAAGGGTTCGCAAATAAATTTACCCGAGTTCTGTACACCTTTGAACAGATTTCAGCAAATTTGGAAATATTTGCCCTCTAGCAATCGAGCCCAAACAAAGCAGGACTTCACTCCACTGTCTCACCTAAACAGAGTGTAGCAAAACACCCTAATAAGGGCCCTTTACATTATATTATTAGGGTTTTTTATTACCATCAAACTGAACAACTTTTACTTTGGTATGGAGCCAACATAAATAAAAAATAAACAATCTGCTTTCCCATACATTGAGTAGAGTCAGTACTACGGTACTGCAGCTTTGCATGAAACAGCTGATGTTTTTTCTGCGATTTCGAAGTTGGCTCCACAGTGAAAGCTTTTCAGTTTGATGGTCTTAACCGCCCCTTACACTCTGTATACAATATTATAAATAAAAAAATATATAACGCTCACAGGCACATACATTGTAATGATCCCAAACTAAGCACTAAAGGCTTTTATTATGGAAACCATACAACAACGGCACGAACAAATAACATCCATGACCGAACCAGGATTCGAACCCAGGACCCTGGTTTGGCAGTCCGGCGTGGTAACCATTACACCAACCGGGTCGTCAAAATATAATGTAATATTGATTCTACTTTCTAATTGATTAGGTAGTTAATATTATCTCCACTGACTCTGGCAATTCCACAATGAAGAGCACCTTCCCTCAGTGCTAAAGCGTGCCTCAATAGTCGCGGGGAGGGATTGACAGATGATCCGTCCTCGAAGGACCCTCACAGTTACAGAGGACGCCGTCACTCATCGGTCACTTCACTTCTCAATGCGCATTTCTTCGTAACACCTCATCCCTTATTTCATTCATTAAAGTATTTCAAACTTTATATTCTCAGTTCAATATTTATTATTATGGCTCATTGACCAAGAAACATTTTCTACTCTATACGTTATGACTCCATTGTGTTAATTTTGGTACTCTGTAGTATGAAGAATACTATAAGTAGTAATACAAAACGGAGTCCGGTAAAAAATACTTGATTCAACGATGATTATCAAAATTACAAATTAAAAAAACCCCCAACTAACATTTAAAAAGTAAAAAATAATGCGGTCACCTATTATTTTTGTTGTAAGCAAATGTAACATACATTTAACATACTTTTCGCAAAGTAACGCCTGTTTCAATAAATTACATACGAACAGCTAGTATAGCTGACCAGGCACATTAAAAGCGGAGGTCTCGACACAATCGTGTCATCTACCGTTGTTTAAAGGTTATTGATTTTTTTCTTACACCCTGTATATAAGAAAGCAAACAAATCCTTCAGTAACGACATCGGCTAACCGTCCTATGTTCCACAACAATAAGCTGCTGAGCTTATCCTACCAACTAGAGCTTTATGTGTGGTTATGTGTGGGCCCCGCCGTCGCCGTGGTATGAGTCTTGGATCAATAGTTATTCCGAGAAATACCGTAATATTTGTGAAGGTCAGGTACTTTAGTACACATATTATTTACTTGCAGCCTTGTAAGGCTGCTGCTGAAAGCTTTTCTACCCACCCCGAACTTTTTTCCTAAACCACATTTATCGCGTAGCATGTCCAATCGTCCACACGCTTCAAATCTGACCCTTATTTTGCCTAAACCATATTCATTGTAGCATCTCCATACCACACGTTACGATGACACTTATTACTCCTAAACCAGATTAGTCGTAGCATCTACGCACGCTACGATTCTGACACTTATTACACCTAAACCACGTTCGACGTAGCATCTACGCACGCTACGATTCTGACACTTATTGCGCCTAAACCACGTTCGACGTAGCATCTACGCACGCTACGATTCTGACACTTATTACATCTAAACCACGTTCGACGTAGCATCTACGCACGCTACGATTCTGACACTTATTGCGCCTAAACCACGTTCGACGTAGCATCTACGCACGCTACGATTCTGACACTTATTGCGCCTAAACCACGTTCGACGTAGCATCTACGCACGCTACGATTCTGACATTTATTACATCTAAACCACGTTCATCGTAGCATCTACGCACGCTACGATTCTGACACTTATTACATCTAAACCACGTTCGTCGTAGCATCTACGCACGCTACGATTCTGACACTTATTACATCTAAACCACGTTCGTCGTAGCATCTACGCACGCTTCGATTCTGACACTTATTGCGCCTAAACCACGTTCGTCGTAGCATCTACGCACGCTACGATTCTGACACTTATTACATCTAAACCACGTTCGTCGTAGCATCTACACACGCTACGATTCTGACACTTATTACATCTAAACCACGTTCGTCGTAGCATCTACGCACGCTACGATTCTGACACTTATTACATCTAAACCACGTTCGTCGTAGCATCTACGCACGCTTCGATTCTGACACTTATTACATCTAAACCACGTTCGTCGTAGCATCTACGCACGCTACGATTCTGACACTTATTACATCTAAACCACGTATAGCCTGGCAAAAAAGTCATGATCGTGGTGACAGGTGGAACTAAAATTTTAGTATGGTGGTGTTGCCAGGTTATGCGTGATTTTGACGTTCTTGCGTGGAGGCAGCGCCCTTATTTTTTATCACGACTTTTTTGCCAAGCTGTACGTCGTAGCATCTACGCACGTTTCGATTCTGACACTTATTACATCTCAACCACGTTCGTCGTAGTATCTACGCATGCCACGATTCTGACACTAATTATTCTGCAAATTCTGCAGTCTCCAAATTGTTTACCGAATTGACACAATAACCCCAAGAAATCAAGTATGCATGCTGTTGGGTGGCACTAACGTTGTATTTGTCAGCTATTTGGCAAAAGAACTCTTTAAGAGCTTTTTTGGCTTTGCCAATTTTGGAGCGTTGATTGTTTATCTAGTTCTGCTTCTGTTATACAAGGTGTTACAAAAATACAAATAAACCTTTAAGGGGGTGGTTTAGACCATCAAACTGAACAACTTTCACTATGGGACCATTATCGAAATCGCGAAAAAAAAAATTATGTTCTATACTCTACAAATCGACTAGAGATAAAATATGTATGGGATATAAAATTTGTTTTTTCGCGATTTCGATGTTGGTCCCATAGAGAAAGTTGTAGAGAAAGTTGTTCAGTTTGACGGTCTAAACTTAAGAATTTTGAATATTTATTTTTACTTATGAAACACTCTGTATAAATAGTAAAATATAAATTATTTAGAAATAGAAGCACAAATATTCTTTATTGTGAATATTATTTTTACACCGAAACCACATCATCGTAGCAATTCCACACGCTACGATTGTGAAATCGATTCTGATATTGTTTTAACCTAATCGTATAATAGCATACCTTTGTGCAGGGTGTAGCATCATCAACCGAATGAAGAGTCCTCAGGATGAGGATGCTAACGCGCTTATCCTCTTACACTATGTATATTAATAACAAATACGCGATTGGCTTTGATTAAATTAAAATAAGAAGATAAGTGACTATCCTATAGCACATGGAACGCATATATTGAGCCCCCGTCGCCTAATTTACTTCGTCGCAATACAAGCGGCATTGCGTGATTGAGACACTTTTTTTTATTTTAGGCGGATTAAAGGTACCAGGTACCAGGTACCTTCGTGTGCTTTTATTCGTTGTACAAATCATTCAAAAAGAAAAAACACATCACACGGCTTTTCTTTTCAATCGTAAGATGCATGAAAAGCAGGTCCATGTTTTGAGTACGCAATGCAAGAACGTCATCTATATCTTCCGCTTTTTAATTTAATTAAAGGCGATTGGAGATAAATTGTCGGTGGAATATAACAAACGGTCAGACTCACCCGCAGACCACCTAAGACCTATGAACTACTCCCGCCCCGGCCGCCTCGTGCCCACCGCACCCAATTTACGTTTAATGGCACTCCAAAACAGACCTTTCAATTGAAACCGTGTAAATTGAGTACTCAAATTGGAATTTATATTTGTATATCCTCGCAAATGTTCTTGCAAAGCTTTCCAAATTGTTTTTCGATTCGTTCAGAACGGCGGCAGCAAGGTAACGAGAATTCAGATACTTACCTGCCTGATTGATTGTGTGTTATGGTTAAACTAAAAATATAGTCTTTAAATAGAGTGCCGTAATAAATTATAGTGTATCTTTCGACCTCGACCGATATAGCGGTCGTTTGAAACGCTATTAGATTTAGAATTTTACGTGGATCGTTTTTTGAGATACGTTCAATGTGAAAATGGGTAAAATTATCCCGTTAGAGGGGTTTTAGGGAAAGTGATGAATGTTATAAATGTTGGCGGGCGACGCAGTTGACGCCGGGCGGTAATGTGCCGCGACGACACTCATTTGGGCGCTCAGCGTCGAAGTTAGCACCTCGCAGTGATGGATGCCGCACCGTGCCGCACCGCGCCACACCGCACCGCAACGCACCGCTTCGCGAAGGAAGCGATCCCCCCCTGGTTTCCCCTTCTCGCTAATGTGAACACGAGATTGCCCTTTCATTTCACATAATACGCCTCGCAGCAGAGCTTTGGTGGAGCCTTCCTTCATCCAATTATCCTTGTATTTTGTATATTACACCGCCGATCTGGCGACGGAAGACTTTTCACGCTTTATTTGTTATATCGTCATATTTTCTTTGTACGTTACGTTTATCCGTTTTGTAAATGAAAGCATGTTTATATTGTTAAGCGTACAAACACTATTAATTTCATGATAACCTAAATAACTGTATTTAAAACGAAGCAGTCCCAGTAGTTGAAATCGGTTAAAGTCTTAGTGGGATTACACACGATGACGCATAGACGGAGCGGCAGACGTCAGTCATCATTTGTGAAGCAAGGAGTTGTATGAAACCGAACGTAGAAGCTTACACGGCGACGAATTGACGCACCGGGTGTGCTTCTACGTGCGGTTTCATACAACTCCTTGCTTCACAAATCGCTCATCTAGTACTACAAAGACGTAACTGTCATTTTACGGTGCGTCCCACGCAACTGACCAATGTGGCGTTGTTACACTCAGAGCGAGTAAATTTTTGTACCGGTGCAACAAAGACAGTGGCGCTGTCTTACGCTCATTTGTTGAACAATAAAAACGACTTTGTAACACCATACTTATTGAACATTTTGGAACATTTTGCATTTGTGACAATTCCGTCTTTGTAGTACTAGATGAGCGAAATGACGGACTGACGTCTGCCGCTCCGTCAATGCGTCGACTGTGTTAAGGAGCCGTTCCCGTCTTACGGAGTAGATCCATCCGTCCTATTTCTTCCTGTGGCTCGCGAGTGGGGAATGACTAAGAGATGATGTTTCTTTCGCACTGTTTTATGTGTGCGAATCTAAACTTTACAAGTCATTCTGGCAGTTATTATGGCTTATGATGACCTTCCATGAAACGCGTCAGAATCTTGCTAGCAGTACCGTACCTACTTTAGGCTTAAAAAGCTATTTATAGAACAAAATTTCTGATCAAAGAGAATATGGTTCAATACAATTATTTCTATTCCCAATATATGTAGCTTAATTGTATCGGTAAACATGAAATAAATTGGCATGATCCCATCGAAATGAAATTCATTCCGCCTAATCCCCGATATCAAGTGAGCGCCAGACGGCGCGGCACGGCGCGGTGCGAGACGGCGCGGGACGGGAACCGCGCGGCCACCTTCACACGACCATTTCTACTTGAACTTATTTTAAAATGTTGACCACTGCAGTGTTACTTCCATTAATTGTTTTTGCATCTAGTTTGCTTATTTATCAGATACAGCATGGTAAGCAGGAGAGAGCTAAGTACATCTGTACACAGTACACAATATGCACTGTCTTGTCCTTCCTTCCCCTTGATGCGAACAGTGAACCGCTATCGCAAAGGGTCGGATGCTGTGCCTGTGAGTATCCCATACGGATCGGAACCCGTGGTCATCTGAGAGTACATACCAACCCGTTAGCGTCTTTTCAAAGAAAATCACAACGTTAAAATTTCTCCTAATTCCTAATTTGAATTAATTTCAATGTAAATATTTGCGCTACTGTTAACAAGAAACACTTAAGCGCCAAAAGCTGAATCTAACTGTTCAGTTACACGCTTGAGTAGCTAGAGCTCATACTCAATACTGCGAGCTCGTATTTGGTACAAAGACGTACCTACAAACTATTTTTAGAACATATTCTGTTAGGTACGGTCGGCAACGAATATGTATTAACTTATTAACTTATTTCTTTATCCAATTTTGACATTGTTTACAGTTTTGACCACTAGTTTTTGACATTTTGCATACAATATTATGAATTGAATTTTGATATACTAACTTAGTGAGTAAGCAATACTAACAATAAAATTAATTGTAACTTGTGACATACCTACAATATGGAATTTATATTCTGAAATAAATAATTTGATTAAAAAATAAAAAAAATTGATTGATTGATTGATTAAGACTTTTGAACCTATTCTCACAGAAATAAAGATTATTAGTAGTATTTCCTGTATGTTTATACTCTTTTTTAATGTTGTTTGAGTAATTGGCAATAAAGCATTTATCATTTCATCTCATTTTCATACACAATTTAAAATTATGGGATAAATAACGATTTTTTAATTAAAGGGTTATTTCATCGATTTTATCCTATACAAACAATAGCCGAACAAATAAGTTTAACTTATAAGTAGGCAGGCCTGGACTGGCCCTAGGGCGTACCGGGCAAATGCCCGGTGGGCCGCGGCTCTGGTGGGCAGGAAGTCGCTCTGGACGGCCGGCCCATCGCATTTCGATAGCTGCCCACGCCCAAGAGCGGCAGGAAAAGGGGGCGCCAAAATCGAGAGTTTGAAATAAAAGTATAACAACGACTTCACAATATTGCAAAAAAATCTCGCTCTCGCTTCGCTCGCTCTTGGTCTGATATCGTATTGCTGTCATCACATTATATTGCTGTGAAATCTCGAGCTCGCTTCGCTCGCTCTTGTTCTTAGATAGTATTGCTGTCATCACATTATATTGCGGTGAAATCTCGAGCTCGCTTCGCTCGCTCTTGGTCTTTGATCGTATTGCTGTCATCAAATTATATTGCAGCGAAATCTCGAGCTCGCTTCGCTCGCTCTTGGTCTTAGATGGTTATAACAAAACACCCTAGTAATACTTAAAGGGGTGCTTCAGACCATGAAACTAAACAACTTTAACTATGGAGCCAACATCGAACAAAAAAAAAAATATGCCCAGGCCGATTTCAGGTCCCAGTCCGACACTGTAAGTAGGTACCTACAGAAATCAAACACTAGGGCTGGCTTGCACCAAAAAGTATTCAGGATGAAACATGTTTAAATATGAATGCTGTCACTGTCATTTGTATGAGCAGTGCGAAGGACAGAACTATCACTAAATACGTTAAGCCTAAATACTTGTTGGTGCAAGCCGCCTAGCCCGGCCGCCTAGCTACAAAAAATTGCAAAACTATGTCACAATTTACACAACTGGAATAAATATTAAAATTAAAACCCAGTTAAAAATAGGTGATAGTAGATACTTCTTATTTCTATGTGATTTAGTTTATGCATCAAAAATAAAATTAAAAATCCAAACCTAAGCTCTATTCCAAACAATATAAAATCAACAATATTACTTAATTTAATTAGAATGTGTGTCTCTACAGGGTGTTGGGGTAAACAGTTGCATTACTTTAAGGGGTGATTGTACCCATGATACTGAACAACTTTCCCTAAGAAACCTAAAGGAAATTCGCAAAAAAATTGTTGGTCTTAATGCAGTCAGCTCATCGAACGTTTCCATGTAAAAGTCAATTTTTTTTTCGAATTTCCTTTATAGTCCAAATCCAATCATTTTAGGGTGTGTCCCTAACAATAATTCATCTATCGCTGAAACTTTGCAGTGTGATAAAGTAAAGTGTACAGATTACGGATTACAATATTTGTAACACACGGAAAAAAAACAACCTAGATTATTAAATAGTCCTTTTCAGCGATAGATGAATTATTGTAAGGGTGTCCATACAAGGAAACTCTAAAATGATTGGACTATTTCGGTTTCTTAGAGAAAGTTGTTCAGTATCATGGGTAAAATCACCCCTTAAAGTAATGCTATTGTTTACCCTAACACTCTGTATGTTCCGATCAGTGCAATATCCTCTGTGCTGTATGTGTAACACTGACTAACATTTAACTTGCCCCCTGTTATGTGTTCAGACTTTCAGAGTAGAAGGCAGCGCGGCGCGGCGCGGCGCGGGCGGTCTGGCTCTGTCTAATTGTTAGCTGGTTGTCTTTACTAACTTTGTGTCCTAATCATTTATTTACGTTGTTTAAGTTGGACTGGAACGACGGAAGCGCTGGGAAATTGAACAAATTTAAAGCAAAGACAAACACAATAAAGTGGTCGAGCGCAGGCGGGGCGAGGGCGGCGGCGAGAGGGGCGGGGCCGGGGTCAGTGGACATCTCGGGACAAATTGAAACAAGGACAAGACAAAGCACTGCCATTAATACGAAGTTAGGACGACGCCGTGTAATTTTCTTCAAATTACAGAAAATTTAGACTGCGCTAATTAGCCGCGAGTTGACAAATTCTAACCACGTGCGAGCTGCCTAATTGTGGCACCCACCTCTAGGACTTTTCTATTTACTTTAAGATTTTAATTTATTTACCTTACATTGTAGGTACGAGTACATAAGTTACAGATGGTAAGTACCTACAGAGAATACTCTGTCAATATTACCGAAGAGATGTGACTGCTCACTGGAAGAGAGCTGGGCTCTTATCATGAGGAAACGGGTTCGATCTCGAGCTCGTACCAATTTGTTATAAACATTTAATAAATCACCTCGGTGATGTAAACACGACGACAGATCAACCTACTTAAAGTGGAACTCAATTTTCATGGACTTAGAGTTCGACTTTGGGTAGGTCGGTCTGTCCATGAACATAGAGTTTACGAGTCTAGTCTTTTACTGTTTATATATAGGGTCCTTCTTAATATGCTGACACTTTTTCAAGGGGATGATCAGACCATCAAACTGAACAACTTTCTCTATGTCACCAACATCGAAATCGCGAAAAAAAAATCTGCCGCTCCATACAAAACTGCAAACCTACTCGTGCCAAATGTATGGGACTGCTGATTTTTTTTTCGCGATTTCGATTATGGTCTCATAGAGAAAGTTTTTCAATTTGATGGTCTGATCATCTCCTTAAAAAAGTATCAGCATATTAAGTTGGACCCTGTATATGTGGTGTAAAATAAAGTAGGTATATTTGATTGATTGATATAGTCCAACTATGGGTAGGTTGATCAGTCGCCGTGTGTACAAAAACCTACATGTCAATGTCGCGGTATTGTGACACCTGTCTGCTAGGCTGTCCATTGCATCGCTACCTCTGTGTTGCGGCCCTTTTAGTTAAAATGTATACAAGGTGTTACAAAAATACAAATAAACCTTTAAGGGGGTGGTGTAGACCATCAAACTGAACAACTTTCACTATGGGACCAATATCGAAATCGCGAAAAAAAAAAAAAAAATCACCTCACAAGCTCGGAAAGATTCTGTTTATCATTCGAAATCTGAGTGCAAAAGTGTATTTTATCCGCTAGCGTGGAAAGAGTTTTTGAAATTCGAATCTGTCTATTCAATATTTTTGTATACCGCCAATGCACTGAAAATGCTTAATAACTATTTCATGACACTGGCCAGCACGAAAATAAAAACTTTTTGAAATGTTCTTTTTAGCAATTCACTTTTTTTCCTCGCTGTTGTGAGGTGAAAAATTGTGTGTTTCGCTCGGCTGCAAAGTTATTCTGCGTCTCGTACCTTTGAAACCTTCGCTAAACGCTCAGGATTCTATTATTTGAACCACTCGCTTCGCTCGTGGTTCAATCCTAGAATCCTTCGCTTGCTCAGGTTTCAATACAAGTACTCGCGCCAAAAAGCAACTTTGCAGCCTAGCATAACAAATAACTATTTTTTTTGCGATTTCGATGTTGGTCCCATAGAGAAAGTTGTTCAGTTTGACGGTCTAAACAACCCCCTTAAGAGCTTTAAAAATGTATTCTTACTTATGAAACACCCTGTATGTATATACATATTTATATGGGACACCTTAACATCCCCTCGGGGCATACAATCGTAAGCGTATTTTGCTTCAAAGAATAAGAATATCGCATTTGGGCGTGTGAAGGGAAACGTTAACCTCTGGCTAAGTGAACGTGACACGCTGCGAGGAGCACTGAGTGGATTATGACGGAGCTTTGCTTTGACGAGATATCGTGAGAGGGTTACGTAAGGATCCCACAAAGTTGTCGGGTCCGAGCTAATTTAATGTAGGTATGATGCTACCGAATGCCAATAATATTGGTAAAGTTGACATCAGCAAAGGTAAAAGTGCAAGATTAATGACGCATCCTTGATTTTGACCTGTCGGGGGATCGGTTCACCATGACTTTCGCCGCGGTGGTCCGATTCCCTGATCGGCGAGGTGTTTAAGGGAGACCATTTAACGACCATCCATTACACATGAAAGAGACGATTACGATGCGGGTAGCGATCTGTCTGCTTACAAATTCGAGGCAGGCAATTCAAACAAGACCTGTAAATTTTGTTCTCTCCGTGTTAAGAAATAAAAAAGTGATCCTGTAAATAAAATGAATCCACGTTTAAATCGTATGTCTGCTGGGCCGTATGCGTATGCGCTGCAGCCCCAACACCATCATGAGTGCGATGGGAGACAGATGGCACCAGTAGTGGCGCGATACACAAAACATCATTAAATGCCCTAGAATGTATGAGCTTTTTAAGGGTAGAATGCCCTAGCTTCATACTGATTTGGATTTCGAAGCTAGATAGACAGTGCTTCCATTCTCTTTGGATGGGACTCTCCAATGCTGCAGCGCTGGATGGGCTTGCATGCCACCTTGTGACTGCCTACATCACATCTTTGTTGGATAGGGTATTTTTTGTAATTGTTTTTATGACTGAAATAGTGTATAAGATCATTGTTACTAACATGATATGGATCTGAGAAATAGGAATAACAATTGTTTAATTTAATTTAAATTACTTACTTACCTACGCAGAAACGCTGATTAGAGTTAATCCTCTATTAAATCTCTTGCTAGCTTTTACTACGTCAACAAGACAAAAAGTGATAGCAAGAGGTTTAATGGAGGATTAACTTTAATGAGCGTTTCTGCAACTGAGTGTTAATCATTAATTTTTCGTAGTGAGAAACATCGCGCAACAAACAACATTAAAAGAAAAATTGCATTCCATACGAAAGAGTTTTAAAAAAAATTCACAAAGATTAAATTTTTCAATAATACTAATAACAATATTTGGCGAGAGGACAATAAATAAGTGATAAATAAGTTCATAAAATAAATATAAATATCGGTCTCGTTGATGTCTTTTGTATGAAACTTAATATTAAGTGAAGTAAAGTACTTATAACGTATACTTATAAGTAATGACCATAAAAACAATTAACTTATCAATATAATTCCATAGTGTAATTATAATATTACACTATGAATATTCGGTATCTCGATCAAGAATATATTATTTAGTAGGAGCTTCCTAAGAGAACGTATCCACTCGCATCAGAAACAAAACATAATCATCATCATCAGCCTATAATACGACCCTCTGCGGGGCACGAGCCTACCCTCAGGGAGGGTGTACGGGCGTTAGTCCACCTCGCGTGCCCAATGCGGAATGGTAGACTTCACACAAACAGATCGGAATTTCTTCTTCAGCGTACGCGTACGTAGGTTTAATCATGTAGTTAGAAAAACTCATTGGTACATTACATTGGTATGTCGTCCGTGCGGATTCGAACCCGGACCTCAAGATTGAGTTTCCATACATCACCGCAAAGCGCCGCGGACGCTCTATGATGTATCATAGAACCACATAAATGTGAAGCGAATCAGCGGCGGACATTTAGTAGCAATCTAATCTAAACTATTATAAAACTGTAACTGAATTGTGTCTGTACATTGAAGATATTTACAAAAAAAACATTACGATATGGTTTTTACGTATCCCTGACTCGAAATCAACCTTTTTTAGAAATTTTGTCTGTCTCTTTGTCTGTTTGTTTGTGTGTTTGTTTGTTTGTTTTTTTTTGTTTGTTCGCACATCACGCAAAAAATACTGAACCGATTTTGATGAAACTTTTTTTATTTGATAGCTTATGATCTGACTTAAAATCTGATATATAATTTGTGTGGACGAAGTCGCGGGAAAACACTAGTTAGAAATAAGAACGTGCCGGAGACAACCGCAACGCACCGCGCCGCGCCGCACCGGGCCGCCCGCCGGCGATCCTGAATGGATTGTTTTAAATCGCATCGCTTCGGTAACTCTATCGGTGTTATACGACCGATCCTTAATGTTTATCTTTTTTTTC
The DNA here is from genome assembly GCA_963693445.1 of Agonopterix heracliana. Classification (NCBI taxonomy): domain Eukaryota; kingdom Metazoa; phylum Arthropoda; class Insecta; order Lepidoptera; family Depressariidae; genus Agonopterix; species Agonopterix heracliana. The sequence continues at coordinate 22,436,810 of OY856308.1, read as the reverse complement.
TCCCCTCCAGACGGAAAGCGCTTTCCACCTCCGTCGAGGAGAAAAATAGTATACTAACCTCGGGCAGTAAATAAGATAGCCTCAGATCACATGAGATGAGTGTGTAATCTACTATACCTACCTTTATTGTACAAACATGTCATGTTTTTAGCGAGGGGTGTTTGGTTTAGTTCGATAGGTTCTCGGTGACAGGGATACGGATAGGTAACATAAAACCAATTTGGATGCAAATATGCCTCTGTTATTTATATAGGCTCAAAACTGGTCATAAATCTACAATTCCATTATACAGGGTGCAAGGAAAAGTATCAATAACCTTTAAACCACATCTCTACCCATCAAACTGAACAACTTTTACTATTGGAGCCAACATGTCAGCGCAAAACTAAAATCTGCTGCTCCATACGTTTGAGTCGGGTAGGTATTGCAGTTTAGTATGAAACAGCAGTTTTTTTTGTGCTGCCAGGTTTGCTCTCACAGTAAAAGTTGTTCAGTTTGATGGGTAGAGTATTCAATTCAATATGTATTCGACTATGTGGTTTCATTACACCTGTATAGGTACAAAACAAAGGTACCGAATACAAGGTGTAACAATAATAAAAGTACCTACCCTACCGTACCCTAGTAATTTAAAACCAACTAAAAATGAAAAAAAAATTCTGTTTCATACAAAACTGCAGTAACACTAATGTTCCTAATTATATACAAAGTGACAATAAAGCGACAATGAGTGGACAACCAACCCCCTTTTTTTTTTTTTGAGCGGAAACTTATCTCACTCATAGGGTAAAAACACCCTTATCCGTCCATCTTTCTATCTCTATGGAGGATCATTATGACAAACTATGGGCAGCAATAATGTTATAATATATCGGTGACCATACATGATTAAAATTATCATCATGTCACCTTTAATTAGCGGAACCAGAAGGGCCAATTGGCACGCCATATGGGCCAAAAACTATTACTGTATGCAAGTGCCAAACAAAACCTTCTTAAGCCGGAAGAAGGGCAAATTCAGTGGTGTAGTTTCTGACCAACTTAACCAACCTTCCTTCGTGAGGTCGTATATCTTGCTTCGTTGGCTGGTTTGCTTTCGATGTTTGAATTAAATTTGGAACGTCCAGAAGAATCAAAGGATCCCAACACATTACAACACTCCCTACCTGCCTAACCTACACTAGAAAGACTACCTAAGCAGGAGCAACTTATCCTAAGCTAATGCATAAGCCCTGGTCCAGTTATTGCTAATAACTAGCACCCGGATACCGGCAGGCCATGTCAGTGGTTCATCAGCCTTAACAACCCGTCAAAACATCTCAAAATCTACCCCAGCTGATGACGTCACCCTTTGAAAACCAACCTGCCCACCTGAGCATCCGCGTACTTTGAGGCTCTAAAAACCTGCAAAAAATGAGCCCCATAGACCAGCACCTATACCCGGCGCCTCCACCAAATATAAAGATTTAGATCATTTAAAATACGGAAATTCGGTAAAATTATCTTTTATTTCGTAAAGTGCAAGACCGACATGTCACAGATCTAACAAAAGAATCCTAGTCCTGACAAACCTTCGATTCTTCTGGACGTTCCAAATTTAATTCAAACATCGAAAGCAAACCAGCCAACGAAGCAAGATATACGACCTCCTACAGTACCTACCTAGTAATTAGATTGAAATGTATGGCAATATAGCTGAATTTTTTTTCTTACCTTGTCTCCATTGATCTGTGATATTATACACCCTTAGAAAAAGTATATGTCTAGAATGAGCCTCACACTTGTTCCGTATAAAACAAAAGGGGCTAACTTTCTTAGGTTGGTGTGCGTGAGGCGCCATACTAATTATGTATGCGTGCGTGTATATGTATAGGGTTTTGGAACCAGTACTGGTTCCTATTTTTTTCGACGCTTTCGTAGCTTTGACTGTCTATCTTGATAATCTGAGTATACACCACTAATTTTTTTATTAGTAACGAAACAATAAGGATGTATTCAGACCGTGAATATAAACAACTTTCCCTATCGAACATGAGTCGAAAAACGAGATATTTTTTTGACAAAAAAAAAGTATATCGATCAGCCGATCTGCACTTTTGCATGGGACGTCCAAAAAATATCGTTTTTCGATACAAACTTAGAAATCGACAAATTTAAAAATTCTGCTGTCCCATACGTTTGAGTCGAGTAGGTAGGTAGGTACTGTAGTTTTGTAGTTGGGGAAATTTTTCCTTTTTTAGTTGGGGAAAGTTGTTCAGATTCACAGTCTGAATACATCCTTAAAGTTTCGATACTAATTAAACACTAGTGGTGTTGGTATATTTATAGGGGTGTTTTAAACTCTAAAAACTATTAGCCCTATAAATATTAGGTAATAGGGTGTTCTGTTACACCCTCAGAATAAAGAATTCTGTATTCTGAGGTTACACCGTGTATTTTAGGAAACAGTAAAAGTTAAAGGTACCTAGGAAAGAAGAACAAAATTATGAACTTATGATAATATTTAAGATCATTGTAATAATTAGTAAACCTACTTTCGACTTATTTATTGATTACTTTACACAAATACCATATCGTTGCGAGCCCTTGCGCGCCACAGTGTATTGTAGCGCCATCTAACGAGCTTGCCGTGGTAACTTGTCATCAGAATGTAATCTCTCTGTCTGCAGAACTTAGTTATTCAAATACTAGATGGCGGTCTAAAACGGAAGTAAGCAGCGCCATCTCTTGAAATAGCATAGGTATATTTTGTTTAAAAAAGTTATCAAAACTAGAATCTAGATGGCGTAGAATCGGCACAAGCAAGGTACAAGTGTGCGAGAGTCTTAAATTTCATTCATTCTTTCACTCTTCGTCTATGGTGGTTGAGGTTGACTTTTCTGTTTTCATTTCATTCGTTCGTCAGTCAATCAATTTTGTTCACCGGTTGTAGTCGTGTATCATATAATTTTAAATTCTTTTTGTTATAAAATAATAATAAATATACTGCAAGTGATTGATTACAAACGTTGTTTTTTAATTTATAAAGCAACTTGTGGATTGTTTTGGTGCCTGTAGTGTGACACGAATCAGTTTTCTGTGCATGTAATAAAAACCAATCGATGCATGAAACGATCGGCCGTCGTGGGTGATCCAGTCTGAAAAGCGGTAGTGAGTGCGTGTTGGGTGCATTCTGACGCATTTTACTTATTTCGGAGCGTGTAAGCTGTCGGATGGCTCCTCGGTGAGGGGCCGCTTCGGAGAGGAACGGGCTGGTATGGGCGAGACGGGAGACTGTTAGGTGAGTCGTGCGAACTGCGGGCCGTGGAATGCACCGGCCCCGAGAGCATTGCTATTGTTGTCGGGCGTGCATAGTGCATTCCTCACCGTGCGCGGCGCGGCGGCGGTGCGGGTAACAACTAGCTAATTAGTTAGCGACGTTCGGCGTTCCCTGGATGTGATGAGCAGCGAGCAGTGATCAGCTGGATGTAACAGTAGCGCCGCGGGGTCATCGACGCGTCTCCGCCTGCACTGCGCTCATGTCACGGGCTACCGTCCAGTCCAGCACTGCATGACCACAACATACAGGATGTAAGAAAAAGTATCATTAACCTTTAAACCACACACTCTACCCATCAAACTGAACAACAACTTTTACTATGCCCCCATAGTAAAAGTTGCTTCAAGTCGGTATTGCAGTTTAGTATGGGACAGCAGACTTTTTTTTGCCGATTTGTGTGCTCCCATAGTAGAAGTTGTTCAGTTTGAGTAGTTTAAAGGTTAATGATACTTTTCCTAACACCTTCCCAATACTCCATTCCGAATAACAACGAAATTTGAAACATTTCCTCTCACACAGCTTTGGTAACACTTAGGTATGTCAGATAGTATATCTTTCTGATAAATAGATGATATATTATTTGCTAATCAGATTTGACCAGAAAGCTAATTAGGAATCGGAAAATATATTCATCCTTGTATGGAATGAAGTGTAGTTGTTAAATTGCTAGTAGTTATTTAACTTATGATTTAAAACCATCGAAAGCATGATCAATAAGTTATCAATGTATCAATGTATCAATGTCTGACGATGATCATTTGACATATTTAGGTCCTGTTTCACCACTTCTGGATAAGTCATTGTTAGCCTATCCGACAGCTCATTTGACATAATGAAGAATATGTCAAATGAGCTGTCGGATAAGCTCCAATGAACTTATTCGGAAACACGCCCTAAATGTGAAAAATATCAAATGATCTGTCAGATCATATACAAGAACTTACTAAGAGGTAGTGAAACAGGCCCGAAGTCTATTAGTTTTGTGATCTTGTTATATTAGTGCATCTAAGTGTGAGCTTAGCTTAGCTTGTGATTATTATTTGCGTGTGTTTTGGCAGCAGCGTGTGGGGGCACTAGCATCGCCGGCAACATGATGGTCGAGATGGTCCTCGAGTCCTCGCAGGACTTTAGTAAGTACACTCATGTTTGTGTTACGTGTAGATTGCATGTCAGGACAATATTACCTACAAATATGTGGAAATGTGGAACTTTAAGTAGGAATTTATTAGAGCTATGTCACTTGGGTAGTGGTGCCATTGAAAAAATGTCAATCATGGTTCACAGTAGCGTAGCGAGGGGGAGCTTGTGGGGCAAATGCCCCGGACGGCACTTGACTAGGGGCGGAAAATCTGATAAAAGCTATTCGTAGATCAAAGAAAAGTTGGGCTAATGAGGTCTGACCACAGCTAAGACGTGGTGTTAAAAACGTCGAGTTTGTTTCGCTCAATCCTTAGCTTTTACTTTACACATGTTTTGTAGATGGATGGAAAGCATGAGGAGAAAAGTCGAGCTCGCGTCACTCGCTCTAAGTTTCTATTTTTATTACATGTATACACCAAATAATTTCTGACCACAACCCGAATAGTTATGCTAAAAATTATGTTTTTGTGTAGGTATTCTTATAAAGATACCCGGCTGACAGAAACCCACGCTACACCATCCACTTATGGTAATATTTATTTACAAATATTACTCATGAAATAATTGTAAAGATTTTACAGCATAATTAAATTAGTATCTCATGTTCAGCACATTTACTTTGATTTTACTAATTACCTACTTTCATTATTAGCTGATTTCTGATATATCAATCTCTGACAAAAGTGACCTGAATAAAATATGTGGAATGACAGTTCAATCATCTCCACTTTTGCTGTCATTATGTAATGCTGAAAAGAAAAGTCACTAAATTAAATAGAGCCAAATGCGGCCAAGTACACATACATACAAAAATGTATATCTGGTGCATGCTATGCCTGATCTCTTTATTCTTATTGGGTTTATTAAATATGTGAACCATACAATAACAAATCACATTAATGTTTCCTGTACACTTAGTATAGGTATAGTGTTGATAGGGAAGTGTGCCGTGTGTGGTGGGGTGGGGTGGGGTGATCAGATCACTGACTAACGATACTTGCTGAGTCACAAGTCAACTGTAAACTGAAACATTGGCTCTTTGTTTGCCTGTTTGTACACAACTGACATACTCGCAAAGCTATGACTTTTGTGTTCTGATAGGAATTCAAGCAGATAATTAGTTTGTATTCAAACAGACAATTAGCGGTGGACATTTCACAGACAACTGATGACTGTGAACACACAATTTGAACATTGTCAGCTGACAGTTAAATGAAACTTGTTACATTACATGACTTCCTCAAACTGAAGAATACATAGAACACATTTTTTGTTTGCTTTTTTTTTAAATAATTAGCACATTGTCATGCTAATTATTCATTTAAAATACCAGACTCTAGCCCAACGTCGTATAAGTAAATTCTTAATAGAATTATAAAAGCCCCGTTAGGTGGTTCTTAAAAAATAGACTGTAATGTAAGTATTAGCTACCCATAGGGCCAGAAGGTAGACAAAGACAAGAGAGATCTTTTGAATGGAACCATAAGCGTACGCGTGTTTGTATGTGTGTGAGTGTGTGTGATTATTAGACATCGAAATATCCAAACATCCATATTATTTCTACAATCATATCATGACCTAAACCGAAAAAATGTTTGCCTCTTGATGTATTCAAACCAATACAAGACAATTAGCAGACAGGTTCACTATCAACTGAGCTGTCTATAATATTGTACCCACTGACATATACTCTAGCGATAGACAAGATCGTTCAAACAAACAACATGTCATACAAAACAACACAAAATGACACAATGTGGTCTGTCATTGCCATAATGACGAAGTGAACTCGGGAACATCAATCAGGTGCGTGCACCGCATTCAAGTGAAACATGTTGCTTCTATGAAAGGGCCTGTCTATCGCTAGAGTGTAAGTCAATGATTGTACCCATAAAAAGCTAATCTGTTCCTCAAATAACAGCATCTATTCCGCACACATGTCCTGTATAGTTCACTGCCCTCTGGAAGTAATCATTAAAGGCAGATAACGGCAACGTATCAAAATTATTATTCATGTGGAATATTTAAATCATTTAAATGAATATCATCCATCACTAACACCCAATTTTTTTCTAGATTATTCATCTTCTTGCTAAACTGCATGCTATAGTTTATTTTATTTATTTTATTTATTTATTTAAGGCTTACCAACTAAATATATATTACACATTCAATATAAATTACATTCAAAATATCGTATTAAATATAGCATAGCATAGCATATGCTCACGACTATATTCCCCGAGGGGGTAGTCAGAGATATTCTGAAATCACAGAACGTATTAAATATATACTTAAATTATAGGAAAGCACAACATTCAAACATGAAAAATATAAAAAGACAGAAGACATTATTAACTGTCTCTTTTGCGGGTCTGCTGGAAGAAATCTTTTCAGAGATAAGCTCGCCCTTTGTACATGTTTTCTCAACTCTTTCAATTAATATATCTGTGTGTACAAAATAGATAAGGAAATTAAAATTAACTAGATCACAATAAAAGGTTATCACTAAACACAACAAAGCGCAAACGAAATAAAAATAAAAACAGTAGTTCTTTGTGTTTGTAGTACCTATAGAATGGTGTGTCTTCTTTTTTTATTAATATTTCTGTCAGGATATTGCTGTTGATATCGTTTCTGAAACCGTATTATATTATGTTACTATTGTGTCTGCAATGTCACTCACACCATAATTAAAATATAGACAACATAAATAATCAAGCGCCAGTATAGTAGGTACCCAACCCATATTCAGTTCTTTTTTAGGTTCCGAAAAATTCATCATTGATCAATGTTCTCATGGTCCTTATTTTAGAATTATATAAGTCAAGCTTTTGAGAGTAGGTGTCGTTAAACTTGCTACACACTCGCCACACATAGGAATTGCGCCTGTAGTTAGTACGAGCAATCGGCAGATGGAATTTAAGATAATTTCGCCTCGTGGACCTACGCGGTGGGACCTGGATGCTAAACAGAGACAATAGTTCAGGAGAGTCCAAAGCTCATGTCACAATCTTGTGCAGTAGGGTGAGATCAGCAGATTCTCTGCGCTTTTGTAGCGACAAAAGATGATTATGTTTACAGCGCGCCTGATAGTCACAGATATAGGTTCTGAATCTAAAGTTTAGGTACCGAAGAAACTTACGCTGAATCCGCTCAATGGCGTCAGTATATATCACATACGATGGATTCCAAACTTGCGATGAGTAATCTAACTGACTTCTTACTAGTGAACAATATAATATTTTCAGTATCGTGGCATAAAAAAATATATAAATTTTCACATGGATGGTTATGGTAGTGTAGAACTGTACTCTGTCTAGTCAAAGTAGTTCCTTTCATTAACTGGGCAAGTTTCTCCAATAAATAATTAAACGTTAGCATTACATTTGGCAAGCTCTCTCTGTCGAGGTGATGGCTAAATTAGCAACTGGGTGTCAATACTTCACACATTAACTCCCTTTGTTTTCGTTGACCGCTGAGAGGCGTGAAGAAAGTTCGTCGTACCTGACACATTTATTCCCGTGTAACCCTAAAAATCGTGCGACACGTGTACGCGATGGTGACGGTCTCCCGTGTCCGCAGGCATGTCGAACGGCTCCCTGCCGCAATGGAAGCGCGAGCTGCTGCAGCGGCGCGCGGCGCGGCCCCGCGCGGCCCCGCCCTCCCCCCCGCCGCCCCCCGCGCCGCCCGCGCCGCGCCCCGCGCCCGACGACGACGAGGAGCTGCGCTACGGGCCCGGCATCGTGAAGCGCCTCAAGTCGCGCTACCTGAGCCTCGCGCTGCGCGACGCGCCGCGCCGCCGCCCCTCCGTGCTGCGCCGCGCCGCCTCGCTCGAGCACCTGCTCGACGACCGCCCCCCCGCCCCACTCCCTCCGGCGCCCCGCGCCCCGCGCGCGCCCCTCCCGCGCCCCCCGCCCCCCGCGCGCCGCCGCGACCTCGTCAAGCGCGCCCGCTCCGTCGACGCGCTGAGCCGCCTCGACGCGCGCGACGACCCGCCCGAGCCGTCGCCGCCGCCGCCCCCCGCCCCGCCGCGCCTCCCGCCCGACGCGCCGCGCGCGCCCCGCCCCCCGCGCCGCCCGGCGCCCCTGCTGCGCGAGGCGGAGCGCCCCCCGGCCGACGTGGTGCGCGCCGCGCTGCGCAAGTTCGAGCCGGCGCCGCGCCGCGCCGTCGCCGCCTCGCTGCGCCCCGCGCTGAGGGGCCTCGAGGCGCGCGGCGAGGCGGAGGAGTCGCCGCGCCCCGTGTCGCGCGCCGCGCTCGAGGGCATCGCGCGCGCCGGCAGCACGACGCGCTACTCGTTCCCGGCGGCGCGCGCCGGCGAGCACCTACCGCCCCTCGCCGCCACCAACCCCGTGCTGGTGGGCCGCGCGCGCCGCGTCGGCGTCATCCGGCCGATGCCCGCGCCCGACCGCACGCCCGACTGCGACCCCGCGTCCCCAGACCCCGTCGACAAGATCGCGCCGGAGTCCCCGAGCCCCCGGGTGGCCGAGGAGGCGGCGCGCCCGCTCGAGACGACGCCGCCGCCGGTGGAGCACTCCCCGCGGGCGGAGCGGCACGAGTCGCCGCCCTCGGCGCTGGTGGAGCCCACGCCGCGCCCCCCGCCGGACCGCTCGCCGCCCCCGAGCGCGCCCGAGTTCATCCTGGAGCTGGCGGATCTCGAGCCATGCGACGCGAAGCCGGTCCCTCCCCGACCGGAACCCCGAAAGATCGAATTTACGAAACCGCTGTCGCCTAAACCGGAGCCGGTAGCGAGACCTAGGCCGGCGCCCGAGGTGATGAAACTCATACCCGAGGTGATGAAGTCGATACCCGAGGTGACAAAACCGATACCGGAGGTGACAAAGTCTATACTCGAGGTGAAGAAACCGATACCAGAGGTGACAAAGTCTATACTTGAGGTGACGAAGCCGGTACCCGTGATGATCGAACCGATACCCGAGGTGACGATGCCGACACTCGAGGTGATGAAACCGAAATCGGTACCCGAGGTAACGAAATTCATACCGGTAGTCGAAGTAGCGAAACCGAAGCCAGAACCCGACGTGACGAAATCCAAACCGGTGGTCGAGGTGGCGAAACCGATAGTGGTGCCCGAAGTGACGAAAGCGCAACCGGTGCCCAAGGTGGTGACGAACACGACGCCGCTGACGAACGGACACTCGGAGCCGGCGCGGGGCCGCACCGGCACCGTGGCCGCGGCCGACACGGAGCGCGCGTGGAGCGGCGCGGGGGCGCCCCACGAGGCGCACAGTGTGTCCCCCGGGAGCGCCCCGTGGGGCAGCCCGGGGGGCGCGCGGCGCGGGGGGCGGGCGCCGCCCGTGGCCACGTCCGTCGTGTTCAACTTCTCGCAGCGCAAGGAGGTGCCGGACTACATCGAGAACGACGGCCTCATCCTGCGCGCCAGCCGCCGCGACCGCATCAAGGTACGCACAAACACATGTTTTGTTTTTAATTATAAGTAGGGTAAACTATACAATGATTGGCACCTTAAGGCTTAGCCAGACTTAACTTACTTATAACTAATTCAATTTTATGTTTAGACATAATTAACCAATTTCGAATTATCGATTAGGGTATAGGTTATTAAATAAAAGAGTATTCTAGTATATATTATCAGAACTTTAATAAAAAAATTGCGAATTAAAAAATATATACCCGAATGTATAGTCATTGGCACTTCAGGTACAAACATTGGCACTATGTATCAGTCATTGGCACTAAACACAAATATCTTTTATTTTTACAATTTTGTACAAATAAATGAGTTTAAACCAACAAAATAATAATTTTACTGAATACTACTCATGTCTCTACTTAGCTGCCTTAAAATTTTTGTAGATTTCTTTTATTATTTGAGTCTTGAAATTGTATCAAAAAATTAGATAGTTCATCTTCATTTATTCCTTTCCAATATTTTTTTCATAGGTTTAGGAAGCACAAAATTCTGTGGAGATTTTGTTTCCCTGTAAAGTAGTTTTAGTTAAACATTTTTTTTGAAAATAATGTTATAATTTTATTCAACTATCTTGCTATCCATTTCTGCCACTGCCAATCATTATACTCAGGTTCAGTGCCAATCACTGTAATTCGTGATGTAATCAGAGAAAGGAACAGGAATATCTAAGTTTAGATATTCCTGTACCTTTATCTGATTCAATCTTAATATTTGAGGTAATTTTAGATATAAGGTTTGCAGAATCGTTAATCCCAGGAGTTTGTGTAGTCGAGCTGATATCTTCCTTACTGTCTTTTGTAAGTGGTTGATTAAAAGTAATCTAAATTTTTTCCTCCGTGCCGTCCGCCTACCTCCGTCTGTGGTCTAATGGGTAAGAGTATTGGGCTTTTGACATGGAGGTCGTGGGTTCGATTCCTACGGGGGACACCTAGTGACGTCACTTTGTGCGTTTTTCCCCAGTTGGTACGACATTGCAGGCTTAATCACCTTATTGTCTGAAAAGAGAGATGATTCCGTGCTTCGGATGACACGTTAACCCGTTGGCCCCGGCTACTACCTCTGGTAGTAGTAGTCGTTATATATAAAACACTTCAGAGGCCGTAAGGCAGTTAGAATAAACTCTGATACCAGGGCATGCCCACACGATAAGAAGAAGATTGGATTCACGTTGCAGGGTTTGCCCCGAACACTTGTCTCTCGCGTGGTGTTCGCGCGGTTCAACCTGTCACGAGGCTCCGCTATCCATCTCAGTTGTGTTCATCCTCAAAAACAATCCTCGAGATTGGATAGATCCTCCCTCAAACCACTTCAGACTGGCGGAAATGCGGTGAAGTCCATTAATAATATAAATAATTAAAAAAAAAAACTTTTTGACATTTTGTAGGTGTTTTAAAAATATTTAACGGTAAGTCATCATCCCTTGACACCATGCCTTCAATTGCAACGATTGGCACTCAATACAATTACAGTGATTGGCACTGTACCTGAGTATAATGATTGGCAGTGCCAGAAATTGATAGCAAGGTAGTTAAACAACATTCTAACATTATTTTCTAAAAAATGTTAACTTGCAAACCGTCTCTTGGTCGAATATTGAAGGCTAAATATTAGAATTGAGTTTTAGTGATTGGCATAGGTGCCAATGAATTATACTTTAGTACAAAATTAAAACTATTGATTGGCACTCTATTAATTTAAGATTTTGTTCGAAAAATTGTCGTAAAACTAATTAAAATCTATTATTTGTCGTAAAACAAAGCAAAATAACACACTTAATATCTTATTTGTATATATTTACACGTAAATAATCGTCGTTCAAACTTACCAAAAGCTAGTTAATTTTTTTAAAAATGGCGCCATAATGGTTCTTTCTCCCTTCAAGGAATTTGTTTTTTATACAGCGTTGTCAGGTTATATGTTACAAATATTACCATTGAAATTTATGAATGTAGACATTTGAAAGAACCCAATAAAAATACCAAAATGTATTTTGTGATATAGCAATTCTTAATATTTGTGTTGAAAACGCAAAGTGCCAATGACTAGTGGTGTGCCAACAATAGTATAGTTTACCCTATTATTTGTCCTTGTCTTATCTAATCATAAGTCGAATCTTATCGTAGTCGTTATATTACGAACGAACGGACGGTCAATAATGATGTTTATTACCTACATCTGTATTTATTATCCCACTGTTTGGGCAAAGGCTGAGTTATCTCCGAGCTACCAAATTAGGTCAGTTCTTCTAAAAGCAGTCCGTGTAATATGTTCGCACTTCTCTACGTCTATTTCAAAAGTCTAGATAAGTGTAGCAGAACGCAGAATTTCTGTTTAATGTAGTTGTAGCAATGCTCACATTTAGCAATTTAAGTTTTAGGATGGAATGACGTTTCAAGTGCTGAGGTGGCTAGCCTTTCGCCCACATAAACACTGCATAGTTCCTATGATACCTTAGTTGCCTCGAATGATACCCACGGGAAGAATTGGGGTGGTCCATACTAAGCCCGAACCGCACGGCTTCTAAGCTACTACTATCTATTACCTGTTTATTTTAATATCACATTATTATTGACTTTGTGTACTAAGACGACATACTAAAACTTTACCACAATCGTTAAACAATTAACAGATACGTGTGACATGCGATGCGACCTGCAAGTGACCATTGCATTCCAACGCTATCGTCAGGCAGATTGTTATTGGCGCAATATATTGCCGAGTGCTTTACGATCTCAATACAATTAGTTTACCGTCATTAATCACCGGTCACATTACGCGAATCAGTCGCATTAATAATTTGATCATTAAACTTCTACAAAGTCGTTATATAAATGAGAGGTAATTAACATTATACCTATATATTGTTACATTTTCCATGTTGATAATTAATTGTTGTACAACAAAATCCTAAATTTCGCGTCAGCATATAGCGAATGGTAATTCGACCGACACAATTCCATATTGTGCATTCTTTGCAGAAATTAGAAAGAAAACTGTAAGAAGTCAAATTGCATAATATTTTGATTATTAATTATAATGTAAAACTTTCTATTCGGTGAAGCAAAACATCGTGAGGAACCATACACTGTGACGGTCAGAAGAAATTCTGATGTGAATTTAAGGTTCAGCAAATTCGCATTGTACACGCGTGGTGAACTAAATCCCCTATTCTGTGACCCAGTAAAGAGGCTGAGCTGATGGTTATTATTGACCGATTAAATTTCTGGAGATTTCGGTTGATCTAGTAGGACCACTACTTAAGGATACCCTTGCCACAGGTCCGGCTCTTCAAACAAAGTTTTGGATTTGACATGATGGCGTTCGCACATTCGCATTTGGTGCAAATTGTCCTTGATAAAATGTAGGGTTGACTTATCACGAATCGTATGAATATCATCTACATTTCGTTACTTTTTATTGTTCTTCCTGTTATTAAAAATAGTATTTGAGTTAAAGGATTACTGTAAATGTGAATTAAGTGTTATTTTTCAACGTTTTTTATGCACTGAAAAGACTCAATTTTATGTAGTCAAATTCAACGGGTGCGCGCGTTACTGCATTCCCTCACTCGGCTTCCCTCAAGTTTTCCAGAAAGTGTGAGGTGAGGTGGGGTATCTGAAGTCAGATAGAACTATATGCTATTACCTATGATGTGCCCTTGCCCTGCTAGCACTAGCCCACGAGGCGTCGCGGCTGTCCACTCGGCACTCTGCGCGGTAGACAGTGGTGTCTCGCTCGACTGCGCCGCCGCTATGCACACTTCCTCCGCCGCGCGCTGCTGTCATTACATCTTAACTCTACCTTACGAAGCTAAGGGTCGAGTAGATTGTTTTAAATTCTATGAAACGTAATATTCATAGTAGGAACTCAAATTATTTAAATTTTTCTACTACCTCTTCCGCGAGTGTTATTTATGGCTGTAGAAAACATCCGGACTGAAGAATATTATAATTAATTTGTTTTGATCTCAATCTTGCATGCGAATGCCGCTTATTATCTTTAATCCTAATGTTACGTAAACGTCTGGTCAGCAGTGAACTAGATCAATATAAACATAAGATTTAGCATAATGTAGTGTCGCACGGCTCGCGGATGCAAATGAACCGTCGGTCCTCCGCGGGACATTGAATAACACGCGTTACGGCACCGACCATACGAGCCCGATTGCGCCAAGTTAAAACATCGACGTTCTATTCTTATCCAATTTCAGTTCTAATCACATTGCAATCCAATTACTATTCAACTGTGCTGAATTCCGCGTCGCGCAAAGCTCTATGTAACTGACAGCCCTAACGTCTGAGCGATCTGTCAAAACGGCTCTAACGGCTGTCAAGAGTAGTACCGCGATTAGCGCAATACCAAATGTGTCAAAAGTTATGGTTCGTACGTAGTACAGTCACGGTTCAATCACCGAATGTTTCCGCGATTGCAGCCCAGCTCGTCGGGCACATGTCACATGATCGCCGCAGGTGCTCGTTATGAACCAATTTCACATGTGACCGCGTCTGGCCATCGCGGGCTCAAATCCCGGCGGCACGACCCGCTGCCCGCACCACGGTCGACCCGCCTCCATTACACGCACCGCCGAGGATCCTCGCGGTCCACCGCCTCCATCTCGTCCAATACGATCCGTGAAATCGATCAATCTATTGCGTAACTTGTATGCAAATAGCAGAATTAATAGTTTCTACAAACGGTGAAAGTGGTAGTATAAAGTAGGTATCTTATTGAATGCTCGCGTAGGTGCGGGTCGGGAGAAACCGGCCGGGCGGCGATCGATGGCCGCGTCGAATGGCACTCTCGATTTCGGCGGATGGACTGGAAAGTGCCCTCCGCGCGGAATGCCAACGAGTGCCGAGCGCCCTGCGCCGCTTTGTGCCGGCGTGCACCGCACACCTCGCACGCTACACGCACCACATTCTCCTGCATCACCCACTACCGTTACGCACTGCGTTGAATAACATTCATCTTACCGTTCTGTATGATTCATTACGACTGTAAGATCATCTATGTATGTTATTAACCACCATTTCCTTAATTCTCTTGGTCATTTATCAAGAGTAAGTCTTTTGAAAATAAATCGTATCTTAGAGAGATTTAGAAACGCTCTTCCGATATTTTATTATTCAGAGCCGTCTCATTAGTTGATCATACTAAAGCTATTTAAACTAAACATAGACAGCGATCGCCGAGGCCCGAGTATCAGAGAGTAGATACAACAAGAGTTGACCTTCCGTGTCGGTAGCTATAACCACGGCCGCGACTTTCTTCGTGTTTGTCGCGTCACGGCGCGGGACAGCTGCCTCCAGCATGGCACGGTTGAACGGCTACATAATTACCGTGCTTTCGTTTTTTGTGCCGATCTACTCGATTAGTCAATTTGATAGTGTCGGTTTCATCTTACTCTGTACTGTAGCGTCGGCTTAGAGCGCTGTTGTGTAACGCGGTGTACCGACAAAGCTTTGTCTTAATTACCTGTTCTGTTACATTATGTTCACCGTATATTACATTCCACTCGGAAGATTAACCCATCGATCATCTCTCTGGTATTTTAACTATTGTTTGTATAGTATCCCATTCTAATAACCGGCAATTGACTTCGACGCGACATTATAATGTTGCTTGTATAAATGCAAGTCTTAATTAAAATCTTCGTCATAGAAAGAACAACGCACTCGCTATTTAAACACGCAATTTCACTAATAAATCACTCCAGTCTTTGTTACCGTCCCGTCCGTGTGGAGGTGGACTGTGAAACGAGAACCAAAAAAACTAGAATGGACTATTAAATGCAGAACCGCGACAGGTGTGTGATTGACTCCGCGCAACAAGTCCCCCGTGAGAACACTTAATGCTATGGCATAAAGATGTGAATAGCGTGATTGGAATGACTTGCTTAGGGTATGCCAGGCAAACTGATACCGGTCTCTACCCAGAGCTTGTACTCTTACAAAGGGTGTCCTGTAAACCGACTTAACCCCCCGGATGCTGATAGGTTAGTTATGTCTAACCAGAATATCAAAATTTGATTTACTATAAGGAAATTTAAGAATTGAAAAATTTCAAAAGTGACTACTTTTGTTTTTCCGAGCACTCCATAGTTGCCTTGGGATAATCTTTGGTTACGTTTGATATGCTGGTCCGTCTGTAATATTCTCATGAAAACAGTATCTAGAAACAGCAACATTTGTAGCCGTGGCACTCGAAACGGTGACTAAGGTTAAGATTTCTAATAATTTCATAAAACTGTTGTCAACAAACTGTCAAAACGAACTATAACTATAGTTCGGGATATTTCTCGAAAACTAAGACACTTTTACTAGAGTCAAATTTTGATATTCTGGCTAGAGGTGAACTAACGTATCAGCAATCAGCATCCGCCGGGTTGACGTCGGTTTACGGGACACCCTGTATATTCTGTGCCAGAGCATCATCGGAGTGCTCCTTTTGTCACATCGCTAGCTCCATTGTTCAGCCTCGCTTCAACTTTTATTTACACTTGCTCTTACGCTGGAACCGTTTGTTCAAATTTAAACCATTCTCTAATTAAAATGATGCCTATTTGCCATTCTGTTTGCTTTCTAGGTTGTTTGTTACCTAATGTTCGTTATTGTTCTCTTTATGTTTACTTTACTTACCTACTTACCTTTGAGTTTTTTCTGTTTCTCGTTTATGATGGCCGGTCTATTAACGTTTTGCTAATTGTCATCTCTATACCTTGTCATTATTTATTTGAGACCTTAGACTATATTCAGAGAGCCTCCCGCCTGGACATGACTTGCCTTGGGCGACCTGGAAGTCCTTAAACCGACTTCGAACTCGGGTCGGTCGCAGTAAGGACAACATTGTCAGGTGGGGATTCTCGGATGCGCAAAATGTGAGTTGCTTGTGTGGAGCTCCACAAACGATGGCCCATCTCACAGCGTGCCCTAACACCTGCACGCAGGAGGAGCTCATGACCGCTAGGGACGGTGCAGTATCGGTTGCCCACTTCTAGCAAGGTACTACTTAGAGACTTTGTTCAAAATTTGAAGTCGACACGATAAGAAGAAGAATATTCTTTATTCTAATGTTTAAAATTCTAATGTTTTGGAGAAAAAGTAGTTAGTATCTTTTTATTAAACACAGCGCCGCTGTTATTATTGCAGTTATTATTTCGTGTAACTGTGTTGTCTTATACAGTTACTTAGTAATCAATAGTCAATTGTGTAAACAAAGACATCGTAAAATATATTCCTGATTTCTTCCTTATCTATACTTATAAAACAATTCCTTAACTGACTGACAGACAGCCTAAACAGTCAGTCAGACAGTCTATCTATCTATCTATCTAAACCACCGATGAAGAATGTAAACATGCAATTGTAAATTGGAATGTGTATAACTTAATATGCTGACACTTTTTTAAGGGCATGATCAGACCATCAAACTGAACAACTTTCTCTATGGCACCAACATCGAAATC
Source organism: Agonopterix heracliana (assembly GCA_963693445.1). Classification (NCBI taxonomy): domain Eukaryota; kingdom Metazoa; phylum Arthropoda; class Insecta; order Lepidoptera; family Depressariidae; genus Agonopterix; species Agonopterix heracliana. The sequence continues at coordinate 22,419,431 of OY856308.1, read as the reverse complement.
GCGAAAAAAAAAACAGCTGTCCCATATATTTGTCTCGAGTAGATTAGCAGTTGTGTATGGGACAGCTGTTTTTTTTTTTTCGTGCTTTCGATGTTGGTGCCATAGAAAAAGTTGTTCAGTTTGATGTCAGCATATTAAAAAGGACCCTGTATTGTACGGAGGATATAGGATTGTACTAAAAAAAAGGATTTCACGATATTATAATTTGACACGGACAAAGTGGCGGGCAAAAGCTAGTCCGTAATACATATATCAATATAGAACACACCGCGTCACTAATACACTTATTAGATAATACAATCAGACGGAACAATACCTGACTTATTACATGTTTATAGTTGGCGAGTAATAACCAGCGTTCTAATGTCAAGGCTGACTCGATGCAAGATCTGGAACTGTCGGTTCTCTGCTGTAATTGCTTTTATATTAAAAGGAAATAGGAAGCGTTCTAAATTTTGTTTAAATTACACTATAAAACGAACGTGTTTATGAATATACTCGTATACGATCTCACTGTTTTAGTGTTCGTTTGATGAGTGAGCTACATACAACTACAAGCCGTAACATTAAAACAATTTTAGTGTCCGTCCGTCCGTCCGTCCTACCTTTCGTCCCCATATTTGGGGCTGTAACTTTTAAACCGTAATAGCTAGAGTTGAAATTTTCACAGAAATATGCGTTATTACGGCGGATTTGTTAACAAATAATAGAAATGACAAAAAGTTAAAAATTAAGGGGGGTCCTAACTCCTCTCCTCATACAAGAAACTAGTTTTTTATCAACGTTTTTCTTCTCGTTCTATCGTAAAAACGGTAATACATACAAGCGTCAAACTTGGTTTGATTATAGAGGAAACTCTACAGTATAACCACAAATAGTAAAAACCGGTCAAGTGTGAGTCGGTCTCGCGATTTAATGTCCCGGAGAAAACTAATCTTTTTTTCTAAGTTAATATTATGATGTGTGTGCGGTAGTGTGGTACGGAACAATCGGTGCGATATTCTCGAATTGCAATTTTCCTCACGATGTTTTCATCATGAATCAAGCCGCCGGTCATTGTCAATGCCAGCTATATGACCACGTGTATATCAGACAATATCACCTGGTAACACGTCACTGGAATCAGACAATATCACGTGGTCTAAAAGAAGATGTAGTGACAAGGATTGAACAAGGCATGTTGAGGTGGTTTGGCCATGTGGAAAGAATGAGCGAAAGTAGGTTGACGTATGAAATTTACAATGCAAGTGTGAATGGAATGGTTTAAAGGAGTCGCCCTAGGCGCACGTACGATGACCAAATCGGATGCGTACTGAAGATGGGCCAAATAAAATGTACCCGGAACCGACGAGCATGTATGAAGAGACTTATGAATGTTGAGGAGGCGAGAGATGTGTGTCAGAATCGTAGCATGTGGCGATCTGTTGTCTCTGCCTACCCCAGAAGTGGGACATAGGCGTGATCATATGTATGTAGGTATGTAACAACTGATAACATAACCATTGTTTCAGAAACCTTGCAAATTAACTTTTACTTATTCTACAATGTTTCTTACCGTCATGATCTCAGCTCAGACTCGTCCGACTTAGCCTTGCAGTCGCTGATATATTTAACGGGCGCTCATCTATCTGTCCGCTACGTGCTAGGTACTACTTCACACTCGGTCCCATGACACGTAGCTTCCCACAGTATCGCTGAACAATCCATGTGTTACATTCATCCGTACAATTTCTTCCATTGCCATAATTGCGACCTGTCGGTTCTAATTATTATTGTTAACTTTGAGTTGATTGCGAGGCAATAGCTTTTTATTCATAAACAGTATGCTATCATAAAATCTTCGTTATCATTCTAGTGGATTCAGGTCTGTTATACGAAAGATCCACTCTTGTTTATCTCACTTCTGATCTACAGTATAGTTGCGAACGTTACAGGTGCTCTTCCTTAGTCTACCCGAAAATTTGAGATATTGTTCCGAAACACGGGTCTACTCGGACATTCGACTTCGCAATTGCGTGAACGTTTGGGTTTCAATTTTCAATGTCAACTCTATTACAAAGTTCGGACCGAAATGGTTGTGTTGAGATATAGGTATCGAAAATACAAACTCCGGGAACAGGGCATGTATTGGTAAATATCACGATTGTGCCCGTGATCGTGAAAATATGTAATAATTTGTTTGTGTAAAATACTTATAAAAATGATAGTAAGTTATTAATCGTTGTTTTGATAATATCAGGTAACTCTCACGCTGTGGTGATAACAGTAGTTACTATTATATTTGAATCAAATGGCAGTGTCACGCAAAGTACCGTTGTTTTGGACCCTCGTAGTCTGCGCCGACGCTGAAAAACCGTAGCTCGCGTCTCTAAGGCCGACATTCAACTACGAAATTGTCTAAATCAATGTTCGTTTTCAGTTATGTATGGGTACCTACAACTCGTTTTGATTTCGTGTCCCAATATCGGCGACCTAAGTACCTACAACTCATTTAGCGGAGCATTGGTTCGAGATTCGACTGTAAAACCAAAAATAGAGCTATAAATGGACTTATACTGAACTGCTCAACGAAATGTCTCTGAAGCACGGATCCACGCGAGTAACGGGTCGGCTAGTTAGCGCCCGTGCCCGCGCCCGCGCCGCGCCGGCCGCCGCCGCTAATCACTCACGTGTACTGAGTTACTGACCCACATATTACCTACACCTGGTTATTGTCCGCTATTAATGTACTGTTAACGTCTGATGACAATTTATGTACCTACTCTCTCCATGTCCTGGATATATCGACCGATCTAGAGCATCCTCTATTCCTTTACTGTCAGATCTCGTAATTTATTTTAAAGGTCTTCTGTGAATGAAGACTGTTAGTAAATAAAGAAAAGAGTTCTTGTGTGTAAATTCTGCTCTATACAGGGTGTAACAAAACACCCTAGTAATACTTAAGGGGGTACTTCAGACCATGAAACTGGACCATCGAACTTTCACTATGGAGCCAAGTTCGAAATCACATTTGAGTCGAGTCGGTCGTGCAGTTTTGTATGAAAAAGCGGGTTTTTTTGTCGCGATTTCGGTGTTGGCTCCATAGTGAATGTTGTTCAGTTTGATGGTCTGAAGCAAACCCTTAAGTATTATTAGGGTATTTTGTTACACCATGTATAACGGTTCTAATTAGGATTCTTTAATGTTGAGATGTTTTCTTTTCTTTTCATCCTATAACTTAAAATCTACTAGCGTCGAGGAACTTGTTGATTTAAACAGATACAAATTATATACACATAAATGATTACAATTATACCTACGTCTTGCGAAGTGAAATAATAGAAATTTCTATCAGTTTGTTTTATTGTCAAAGAAAACTGAAACAACTTTTAAGTAACACTATTTGAGCAGATTGCACAGTGTATAGGTAATGTAAAGTAAACATTATTATTTGGCTAAGAATTTCGTAACGAGCTCACGTGTCGATAAACTTGACTAATATTAACATTTTGTTTTTCTTTATCTAATCCACCTTTCCTTCGATAAGACGTTTTAGGGAACAGTCATACTTTACGATGTTTGACTCATTTGTTATTTCTTTTTCTGCCTTCCGGACGGAAAGCATAAATTTTCATCCCGCTGCACTAAACGAAGTTGCCGCTTTCCACCTCCGTAGAGAAGAAAAATATACTAACCTCGGACAGTAAATAAGAAAGCCTCAGATCACATGCATGTCACATTACATGAGATCTGAGACCTTTCTTACTTTCCTGCCCTCGGTGTATATAAATCTACTATTAATTGATATACAGAAGCACGCAACCCGCGCATCATGTAATACATATTGATATTCTCAAATGTTCTGTAACATAGGTGCGGAAATGAAGTGTACCTAGTAATTAGTAATTACGTTAATGGTATCTACTTTCTAGCCGAGGGTGCAAGAACGCCCCGCGCCGCGCCGCCATGTTAGTCTAGGAAAAATACGGTTCGAGATTGCATTAAAGACACTAGTCAATTAGTTTGAACTAATATTACTGTAAGTTTATAACACTTGTCGAGATTTCGTGGTTATATAGCCTCAGGTCCCTGAGAAGTACCTTAAAATCGATATTAACGTACAAAGGGCAAGCTTATTTCTAAAGATATTTCTTCCAGTATACCAGCAAAAGAGACAGTTAATCACCAAAACGCAAATTTTTTGTGTACAAACAAACAGTAGGTAAATAATTTAGCTTTAAGGTTATAATTGTTTAATACTTACAAAATATTAAATATCTACTCAAACTTACTATAATAACCGGGGATTATTGTTATTAGTAAAACGTATTGAACGAAGCCGTCCAGCACGGCTAGCATGCCACCCACGACAAAGCGTTTAAACGAGAAAAAGTCATGCGCGCTCTTTTTGGCGTACGTAAAATAATAAAGATGGAGGCACGTCTCGATTTTTGTCGTTTTCTCGGCGGTGGCATGCTAGAGGGGCTGGACAAAATCACCAGTTTTTAATTTTTCTTCACACCTAAATTTTTCAATAATACACAATAAAAAGTATAATTTTTCAGGTATGTATCTACTTTATTCCAAAGTATTACCTAACTAGCGACCCGCCCCGGCTTCACACGGGTGCAATGCACATATAAACCTTCCTATTTAATTATCTATCTATTAAAAAAACCGCATCAATCCGTTGCGTAGTTTTAAAGATCTAAGCATACATAGGGACAGACAGATAGCGGGAAGCGACTTTGTTTTATACTATGTAGTAAAGTGCAATTATTGCAACCTACTCCATACAAAAATCCGTAGATTTCCTAGCCTATGTTCGATGCCGCGCGTGCGTGTGGAGTGTGGAGCGCACAACAATGGCGCGTTTGCCAAAAAAGCGGGTTCCCACCTCGCGGTGAGAGCGCCGCCGCCGCTGCGCCGGTGTCGGAGAGCTTTACATAATTATAAAACATGTGATGAAGATAAAGCGGATGTCATCACCGCCTCTCACGTAACCAGTCGCATCACTTTCCTTTATATTATACTTTAATATATCATTAATTACCTAATTTTACTCTACTGCGCCACATCTGCTGATATTCTGATATGTTTACTAAAGAACTCTTCCGGGGGCAATTTCTGTTTTCCTGTGGATGTCGGTCGGTCGTAACCACCAATAAGAAGATGAGGCTAGTTTTTAAAGTGTTTCTATGAACGGCAAGTTTTCGTCCGCGTGGATTTCATAAAACTTCAACACCCCGTTGCACCTCTTCAGGGGTTGATTTTCGAATAATCCATTCTTATGCAACTCTTCATCCTCTGTAGAATATGTACTTCTATCTTCAGCGGTTTAGGCACTACGTTGACTGTTATTCAGTCAGTCGCGGAACTCTAGCCAAATGTATTTCATTTAAAACCTATCTCAGCTAAAAGCGAACCAAGCAAAGGATCGCTTTTAGACAAGGTAGTTGCACCAAAGACCCTGTTCTTCTTTGACTCTGTCCATCTACGGACGTTATATTATCTATTCTAGGTACTTTATTAACCGCCCCAATAAAGTAGATTTAATGCAAAGCGATTAGACAATGTAACGGATCGAAATTTCACGGGTGTTCGAATGTCCGAAACCTGAGACGTTGAATCACAGACCATCACGACCGAAGCTAATGTCTTTACCCCAGCCCGCGGGAGAAGCCTCGCAAGTCCGCCTGTTATGCAGGATTACATCACACGTTATGACAACTACGCTGAGCTGCCATATGCGAGGAACTAATACGTGTGGCGAATCGATAATCTATCTGCTGATTTGTGGATAAATTATACTCAAAACTGCCGTAATTATGGTGAACGCTTCCCACGCTGTTATCTAGTATTTTTTAGTGCATTGTAATAAAGACAAAATTTTATTAACTGTTTTAAGACGGAAGAGATTAAATTCATCGATAAACTTGCATCACAAAGTCCAGTAGCTATACTAAAAGTTGACCTTGCTGCAACTGCACGTTTCCAGCGGTTACTAATTGATTGGTACCATATAGTTGTCGATAATCTTCAAAGGGAATTTGGTCGTGAATTTAGTCCAGTTAGTAATTCAACATCACCTTACAAATGTGATCGGTGGTCTAAAGAACCCTGACATTTTGTTTTGGAGTTGATTTATCAGATATGTATCTAAAGCTGTTCCAATTCGCTGCAGTTATCAAGATTCATGGCATAAATGAAATATAATTAAATCTAACCAAAGCTATTGAAACGTGACATTGAAGACAGAACGGTGGTAATTAGGTAAGTCCGTGATAAAACGCAATGATCTCTATCGAACAGGCCCCGTAGCGACGCAGCAGCGCCCGGCGGCGCCCGGCCGCTACTCGCATGCCTTGCAATCTACTATCTCACTATCAGCTGTTATCTCGCTTGTCCTGAATCATTGTGATCACGGCCAGGGTTGGATCCAATCTACGGATCTGACCTTCGAAGACAAATGAGCACACTATTATGTTGAAGTTGTTTTGAAAGTCAAAAATTACACAGAGTTGACAAATGAGGGGCAGTGCAACGTGAATCTCACTCCGGTTTACAAATGCGAACGAGTTCGTGAAACAAGTCACCTTTCGGGGAATTTGAATAATGAGAGCCGGTCGTGTCCTGCGCCCGCGCCGGACGCGGCACTGTTTGCTCGCGTTTGTACTAACATGCCGCTCGTAAACCTGTCCGCGACCGTACATCGGCTGCCGGAATGCTGGTAATTTGTTACATTACACTTCGCACTGCTATCATTAATAACCTGTCAACGTCAAGTTCTCTGCCGTCCGACCTGACTGACCACGACCAGTCGATTGACACGCTCGACATCTTCAACAGAAGCAACTTTCAGGTGTATTCTTAGCAAATTTGGAACAGACCAGCATGTGCATTGTCAGTGTATCGAAGGACTTAGTACATTAAATGATATACTATCTGATAGATAACGCTATCTCCGATACAGAGGTATATGGGTACCTGTAAATAATATCGGTACAGCGATAATATATGGACGCATTAAACGGTCAATGAGAATGTAAAATTAGAGCAATAAGTGGCACGTGTAGTGTATTCCGGCTGCCTTGACATGTTTAATGCTGATGGTGTATTTACCTACATTCCGCATAGTCTGTTAATGACTGTCCATGATGATGTTTAAATGTGGCCGAACTTCCTCATAGTTCAAACCTGATTCTCGTGAACCCTTCTGCTTTGGCATGTATGTAATACAGGTTGTTAGGAAAAGTATCATTAACCTTTAAACCTCATACTCTACCCATCAAACTGAACAACTTTAACTGTGGGGCAAACCTGTCAGAGCAAAAAACAAGTGCTGTCCCATCCCATACTAAACTGCAATGCTTACACGACTAAAATATATGAGACAGCTGTTTTTTTTTAGTTCTGACAGGTTTGAGAGTATGTGGTTTAAAGGTTTATGATAATTTTCCTTACATCCTGTATAATTAAATGCCATCCCAGTGACTAAATAACAAACTAATTTCTTTTGAAACTTACATATTACACGTAATAACTGGTGCTGACCGTGACTTTAAACATCGGCCCCAGAATATGCTCTAATGTCCTATTTTTGAAAACTTCAAATCCTCATAAAACATCTTCTGATTGAGTGAGCCGATTGCGATGAAATAAACACTAACTACATGTAAATCCAAGTTAATTTATACGTCTGTCTGAAAACTCCAACCGGATCGGTTCAGCAGTTTTTGCGTGGTGCGTGCACAAACACAGACAAATTCTATCACTCTAGTCCTTCATCCCCCAATCAATTTTCAAATATTTTTACAAAAAAAAATTAAAATCAAATGCCAAATAAGACATGACGATCCTCGGCTTCATGTATACTTTCCATCAGGTGAGCGACGTGGATGCAGGGAGTATCGGCACAGAGCTCGGTCTCGGTCGTCGGAACGGAAGTGATACAATGGGCACGAAACAGTGGCTGGTTATCACGCGTTCCGCTCTGATTGTGTGTGACTGTGTGCCTCCACCGACGCTAGTCGCGTGCGTGTGTGTGTGTGTGATACACTACGTCACTTACTTCAGTTTAATTGATTCGACGTGATCCGTGACCGTGCAAGATTCTATATAATTATGAAAGCCAATGAGCATTACATTTCAGTCTTTTCGCCGTGGACCATACAGATTATTTTCTTTGTCTGCTAATGCTCTTATTACAGCACAGCTCAGGTCTATTCTAACTACTGGTATCGTTCCTCAATGAACCCATGGAATAAATACTCCACGCGCACAAAATGACGCGGTCGCCCAACGTCTTCCATGAATTGTCCACTAGCGCGATTGTGTCGAAACTTTCTATCTATGGGGTATTTCCTCATGTGAACCGGCGCTCCATCCATCGCTTTACCAGCAGCAGTGTCTTAAGTCCATATTCGAAACCCCTTCTGCCGAATCGATGGCATGCCAGTGCTACAGAGTTACTTTCCATCGAACCGTTGTGAACAGAATGGCCCTTTGGCCATTATGATAATCGTTCCCCTGGCCTGTTTGACATTACAACTGAGAGTTCCATCAATTGTCTTCAGTAGCAAGAAGTAGATGCTCTGTGATCTGTAAGCAGTACTAAACAAGTCCATTAAAAGCCGCTGCTACTTAGAATCGCTAATTAATCAGTAATCACAATGCATAATTTTGTGCAACGATGGTTACTGTTCTACAAGTAGGAGATTACTCAACAGTTCCCTTCGAGTTGTTTCAACTATTAGCCTCACCGCGTAGTGCAGTAGGTACTGTAGTCACGGCTGCGGAAACGTAAAGGTAAACAATCCACGTGCAGTCGCGGTGAAATCGTTTCCAGTCACAATGGTGACTCTAATACAAACAGACACCCGAATGTCATATAACGCAACGCAACACACTGTTGTCTCGGGTAACAACCGTGACCAAGCTCAAAGTCTAACATAATAATAGATAGAATACATGCGTTATTTCTAACTGTTCTTAATCTTTAACACCGAGGACCTTGGAAGAAGCAACCCATAGCAAAGATAGAGCAACCAGTATTATTTATACTACTACTAACTATACTAACTTTATACTACTTGCTGTTTCCCGTGACTTCGTCTGCATGCAATTTGTATGCATATGTCACGGATTAATAATAAGTTACTACGATGTCCTTCTTTAATCAAAATTGCTTAAGCTGTTTAGACAGGTATTTTCGGATTTATAATATTAGTATGTATATGTTATTTAAATAATATACACAAGCTATTTATAAATGATTTCCTCCAGACTAGCCTATCGGCGTTGCCTTGTTTTAAGATTTCCTTGACTCACATAATAGATTATTAGTTGCAAATGTAACACCGAAAGACCCTTGGATCGCATACAGGAGTGCGATTTTTGAATCTCATTCGGTGAGCTCAGCAATTGAAAATGTCAATAGTAACTATGGAGATACGTATCTTTCTACTGCTGTTTTGACTTTCAAAAATCGCTCTCCTTGAGTATAATTTTTGAAAGGCTAATCAGCAGTAGAAAGATGCGTATCTCCATAGTAATTTTGACATTTTCAACTGCAGAGCTCACCGAATGAGATTCAAAAATCGCACTCTTCAAACTAAGAACCAAGGAGAATGGTATACTGTGAGCAACAAATACGATACGATGCCAATGCTGATGAATGTTGATAAAAATGAAAAGAATGCAAATATAATGACACCACTGATAGTCTGGTTCACTTTTCTCAAAAAGGGCCATTTTAATCAGTCTAGCGGCATTTTGGGAAACATTTGGCCAAATGTGTTATTTTTACTAATTCGGACCTGCTGAACACGAATTTCGATGTTGGCACTCCCGAATTTGCGAGCTCGAGGAAGGGGGGGGGGGGGGATAAGGATGCCCTGGTGATACAACTAGTATTTTAGACTTCTTCAGAATGTCGACTCCTGACGGATGAGGTCAACGGCCCGCGGAAACCATGACAGATGGACCTCGAACAAATGTTACAGTGGACCGTGATCAGATTTGGTTGGCGGTGAAAAAAATTCAGTATTGCGAAATCCAAGAGCCATCTTTGAGCCATGCCATGGATATTTCAAACGCCAAAGCAGCTTTTAAAGGTTCACCGAACCGACAAAAAATTTGTATCCGGGGGACCCCTAAAAGTCGCTGATTAAGAATATGAAATCATTATGTTTTTATTCATGAGGGTCACCATACAAATTTCATAATTTTTGATATGCTGTTACTTTCTCGGCTTTTAGGTTAAGTCCTATGACAAAAATGCAAAGAACTTGATTTGTAGGAAATTATGTCATATTTAATTACTACTTACAAAACTTTTCGATAAAACTTATAGATTCAGAGAAATACGTGAAATACTGAAAAAAGTCACCTTTAGAGCTTCCTCGAGCTCGCTAATTCGGGAGTGCCAACATCGAAATTCGTGTTGAGCAGGTCTTAATTAGTAAAAAAAACACATTCGGCGAAATGTTACCCAAAATGCCGCTAGAATGGAAATCCGTCGAAAAGTGAATCAGACTATGATGTTGGAGCGACACCGACGCTGTGGTGTCGTCTCAATCGATGTAAACACGCGGCGTACGTAAAATAACGGCTCTGTCGCGGGCGCTGCATGTGCCATGCGCCTCCATCACACGCTGGCAGGTAGTACCTACCTATCTCTGACGACGGGGTAATGACTCCAATTATATTTTAAATCGCGTTACGAGCCTCTTCTTAGCTTTTATTTGACGGAACGTCGATGAACATGAGTTCACTGTGTTCTAACGGAACTGACGAAATTTCATTTGCGTTTAGTAGAAGAAGAAACTCTAACACCTATACTACAAAACTTCTGGAGAATAAGTTTTACATATTATTAAATTCTCTTCCCATATGGAGAATGTCCGATTCATCCAATGCAGCGTATTAACTTCGACCTTGCGTTATATCATTGGGTAGCTCACTTTCTGATAGTTCATGGAATGTAAAAGTGAAGTTTTCTCTTTTAACCTATGCCTGTGTTGTTTCTTGACATTTGTATGAACAGTCTATGTTCCATAAGACGATGTCCGAAGCCTCTTGTAAGTCACGACACCATTTCCGACCCCGTGACGGTCTCTTCCACTACTATACCACACCACAGTATAAGAAAGAGTTTCTATAAACATACAGTACGGATACGCACACGTCCCCCGCCAATTTTAACCTCACCCCCTCTGGCAGGAAGCGTGGCGGAAAATGTAGGCAATGGCTTGGCAACGGCGTATTCCTGTCTCGTTCGCCTTAACGCAGTATTGCACATGCTTACCTCTTCTTGTACATCTTTCGCACTTGTATGAAATAACAGCTACCGCTATCCGCATTCCCTCCATTGCAAACGGGAGACAGCAATAAGAAAAAAGTGGCTATTAGAGGGAAGTCGGATATTTCTTTTTTCTACTCCTCCTATCTTCTTTGATTAATTCATTGCAAGGTCCAAGACAGATTATAGTCGTCCCCGGCTCGCTGGACTTCATTGTCTAGTGTTGTGAATGGTCGAAGCTGTTGATCCTGGTTCACAGGAGTTACAGCGGTGGGAGTGTGTAGCGGGCCCGAATAAAAAAAATAAAAAAAGGGTTCAATCAAAGTGTGATTATAGAGTTTTTGGCGGGCTTTGGTAGCTGACGTTTGGAGTCCTTATATTTCATCGAATTTTTATTGTTTATAGTGAGTTTTGGTTCATAAAATTGGTGTTGTTTTGCGTAACAAAGTGTCGTGCAAGTGAACAATATATAGTTCAGTGAAATATGATGGTGCATGGGTCGTAAACAGGAAAAGTGTTCCGTGATTTTAGCGCGGCAAAGCGGTCGGTTCACCTCTTTCCTGTGGACTTCTCTGCTTTTCCTGCGTCTTTCGATTGCCTCCAAAAACTCCAAAGAACCATCAAAACGTCGAATACCAACGTTTTAATGTGAAAACAGAAGAAAATTAAAAATAAATTAAGATTTAGCCAAAAGGTCTAGTAACCAGGCTAGTAAATATATTAAAAAAAAAAAAAAAAAAGTGTGATTATACTACAGTAAGTAAGCGCACAAATGCCCAACGTGATCAATTAGCTCCCCGTGCAGGTCACTTGCGATGCGCCGGCGCCGCCGCTGCGTGGACGGGTCGATCTTGATTCTTGTTGATCTACTCGTTAACATTTAGTTGTTGCTGCATTGCTTACAACTCGTTTTGACCCGGAACAATAATGTCGATGAAATCATGCACTCACTAGACTCGTTTTTTGTTGATGATCTAAAATATTGAAAACTATTAACAGATCATTAATCTTTAAATATTTTAATCAGATCTTAGACTACATGCAATAAACTTTAGCTTAAGAATTTATATTGTAATAATAACTATTATGTCCGTCTGTCGAAAAAAAACCAAGTAGGATTCTTTCTGACCAGAACAAATAGATAACTAAATAAAACTAGTAGTATACTTCTACAATATTATTACAGCATAGCACATACTCACGACTATGTTCCCCGAGGGGGTTCTTCTGAAAACCCAGAACATCCACGTTTCACTAGCAGTACCGAAACTCTGTCTAGTGTGATGGGTAGTGAGCTGTCGCCACTTGTAATGGACAGTGGGTACAATACATGCTTCGAAATTGAAGCATGCAGGTTTCCTCACGATGGTTTCTCAATATTATATTGTATAGATAGAGTAGGTATAGTATACAATAGTAGTTAAAGGCGGCTCCAGAGGTGAAGGTTATTGACTCTCAGGAGCCCACCGATCTGTGAAAGACATTAACCTGACTCTTGTTCAGATGGATGAGATGAGGTAACAGTCTTACTTAGTATGTAATGTAGATGTTGTCTTGTTTAGACACGCAGGTTGTGTCGAGTTACTGCGGTGCGGTCGCAGGGTCGGGTGTCTGCGGGTTTGCACGCTGCGTGCCTGCTAGTGCTAGGTGCACCTACTGATATTATGAACTATTGTAAGTTCTTTACTAACCGTTCAATCTATCTTTTGATAGCAAAAATCTGTCATATCAATTTCTATTTGAGTCGACGAACTCCACTACCACCTTGTGTATTTCATCGCCCTACTTGGGACTTGTCAAGTTACCGGCAATGATTGAAGATCTTCGGTTGTCGGTATCTTAATGAAATGAGCCTTGTCAAGAAAATTATTTTATTATTTTTCATCTGTGTTTCATTTCGATTTCGAAAATGTGATGATCGCGGAGAGGCGTGTATGTAAGCTGCACAAAATCAGTCGTTTCCGATGTCTTTAGAGCCTAGGCCACATTCTCCTAAACTTTAGGTTCCGATACTTTCGTAGTCAAATAACTTTCTTATTCTTATATCAATAAATTTTACAACACTGCCTTGACGTCAGCTTCTAAGTCTTGTCAACTGTAGGTATTTATATTAATCCTAAACGCCAAAAGCCGTGGTGGGCCAGTGGCGAGTAACCTTGTCTGCCGTGCAGGAGGCGATGGTTCGATCCCCGTCCAAGCCGACTCGTACCAATGAGTTTTTCGGAATTTATGTACGATTTGTAACACCACTGGCTTTTCGGTGAAGGAAAACATCGTGAGGAAACCTGCATGCTTTAATTTCGAGGCATGTATTGTACCCACTGTCCATTATAAGTGGCGACGGGCTCACCCCCTGTCACACTGGACAGAGTTTCGGTACTACTGGTGAAACGTGGATGTTCTGAGGTTTCAGAATATCTCTGACTACCCCCTCGGGGAATATAGTCGTGAGCATATGCTTATGCTTATGCTAAACGCCAATTTAATGAAATAAATTACATGGTCAGTATCTTAGCTTGTCACATCTACAAATTGCACCCAGACATGTTAATTTCCCTGCACCTGCATTATGTTTATAAACGCGTAGCTGCACATTGTTATAAGAACAATACCGAAATATATCGACACTGAATAATCACTGCGACTGTAGGCACATTCCATTGCAACGATTCATCTACATTCGACACTGATTAGGTACAATACGATACGAATTCAAGTTACCAAATATCTATACATCGCTAAATATTTGTATGTTCAAAATCGCCTCGCAACTACGAAAACCATATCGCTGATGTACGCCATACGTGAATAATTGTAAAAATGACGCCTAAAATTGTTTTTTGGTGTTCGCTCGGAGACGGAGAGTCACTCAGTGAGGCATCTCGTCCTATAACTATAGGAGTATTAGGTCCATACATTATTAGAACGAATAGTGATTCAAACGAGCGTGTAATCTGTCCCGACGACGTGTGATCACGACGCGCGCGACGCGACGTGAACCGTGAAGTGTCACAACTTACAGTACAATAACATACTACACAACACATCAACGTCAACGTTCCACCCTCGCATCTACCATCTTTGTACAGTTGCTGATCTCAATACCTTCGCTTGGTATTGTAAGGAATGCTATTCAAACCTTTTATTGCCAATCTATGTTTAACAACGTCGCGTCGTGCCTTAAAAGAGAATCAACTAATAGAAGAGTAGTACGTTTAGATAGGACAACTCTCTCGCACTGTTTATGGTCCCGTCCGACATCGGGCGTCGGCAGCAACTCTCTACAGCCAGTCGATAATACATTCAGTTCCAACTCGAAAGTGCAAAGGCCACTTTAACTGACATCACCGAATAATATATGAATAATGAGGTGAAAATGTCTTACATAAACTGAATAGTAAATAAGAGAAGGCGTAGGTTATAAATAAGAAAGTAATTGTGTATGAATGAAGTGGCCCGTGAAACAGTGTTGTTATCGGGCGCGGATCGCGCTCGGACTCGGGCACGTGCCTGCGCCGGCGCGGCGCGGTAGCGGCGCGCGCGCACATGCTGCATCTGAATAAATAAACAAACATTGTTGACTACGTGTTTGTATACCGAACACCACACCTTGCAGCTGAAAGCTAGTAGGTACATTAGATGTGACGTCACGGGTGCCATGAACTGAATAACGTACTTGACCAATCAGGAACAGTAAATCCAACAACAATTACCCCATTAAGAAATATTTTCAGACGCTGTTTTAGGCACTCGCACACACCTCTATTGATCGCAAATGCGTACTGCATTGCTGCCTTTGCCAATTTCCCTTAGGTTCCTTGGGGAAAGTTGGTCAGTTTCATGAGTACAATCACCCTTTAAAGTAATGCAACTGTCTAAACTTACACCATGTATAGTACAGTGTTATGGCGAGCACACACTTAGCCGCACCTCACGATTTGTATGAACTGAGGCCGCATACAAATTCTGCGTCCGGCTAGGTGTGAGTTGATCAAAATTTTGCAGCCATCTTAAAATACTTTTCTTTGACCACCCAGAGTATGCAATTGCCTCATGATGAGTTAAAAGTAGTACTCGTAACAGCCATAAAATCCAAAGTGCTTTGAAAATCTTTACTTTGCGTGAAATATTTAATATGGGGCCACTTTTAATAGAACATCAAGAGTGCTCTGACAACACTCGAGCCCATCAGCAGCCTCCTGCCACCCGCCACCCGCCACCCGCCGGGCCTCAAACAGCAGTCAATAATAAACGGCGTGTGATAAGAGTAACAAATTATTTCCTTCCATTAATCCCGGATTAGCTATCTTAATGCCCGTGCGATTTGCGCTCGGTATCGCGGGCTGATACTCCGCGATCATGTCCTTGTTATTGACGGTGATTAATGTCTGTATCGCGCAAGATACATTATCAATTCATGTTTTGACTTTGACATCTCTATGCATTCTGTGACAAAAAGTGTAATGATTCTTGCAACTTAGCATAGCATACCATAGCATATGCTCACGATTATATTCGCCGAGGGGGTAGTCAGAGACAACAACAACTATTGTTGTTCTTGCAACTTAACTATTACATAATCTCATAGATTTGTATGTGACATTGCAATATTAATCACCTTTTTTGTTACGTTCGTCTCTGTATATTCTAACAGACTTAGACAATAATGTTCCTAAATGCTTAATAATATTTTCATGACTGAAGAATGCGAACATTTGCTATGCCCCGCCCGATTCTTGGAGATATATTATCAATTCCATAATAGTACAGTCCACAACAATATCCATAATAGTACAGGTCCAGGCTTGATTCAGCACCTTAGTTTAGGACTAAAATAAATTATTTACATGAACAAGCTCCTGCTTATGATTATGACTGTAATACAGTGATTTATTAAGTAGTTATTTATATTGTTTTTGTATTGTTCAGTAAAGTTCAATATAATTAGTTATTCAAAGAATAACAATGTGACCCAGAATGCGTGTTTACGTGTGTTTGTATGACAATGACAAATAACTAAACCGCACGTTAGGCATTCATTGCTGTTCAGCTAAATAATCACAATATTATTATATACCTACTTAATTACTGACTAGGTAGTTTCCTCATAGGTCCCGGGACTGGTCGCTAAGTCGACAATAACATAACCTGAGTGTTTATAATTTGCTTCAACTAAAACACTAAATATGAGGTAGCAGTTACTGTTTTCTCACTTTTAGAATTCATTCTTAATAAATTGGTAGAACTTGTTAGCCCAGAAAGCAGCCACATCTACATCTATTCTATTCTATTTTTGTTTAATGGCGTTTCCTTGTTAGATTTCGCCAGTGTCAAGTAGTTTGAGGGAGTGTCTATCCAATCTCGAGGATTGTTTTTGAGTAAGAACAACTGAGAAGAATTTTGGAGCCTCGTGGCAGGCTGAGACGCGAACCGCGCGAACACCACGCGAGAGACAAGTGTTCGAGGCAAACCCTGCAACGTGACTCCACATCTACATCTCGACTCAAATACTACGGCTCAGTTCAAAAACGTGACATTCCATGGATAGCTTCTATTTACACCACCAATAACAAAAATACTCTAGTAGACCGGATACAGAGACTATGTACAATTTACCATAAGACCATATGGGTCTTATTGTGTAGCTACCCGATTCAATCGGTATCAAATTTACATGACGTTTTTTGGCAGTTCTTAGCGATTCCCGGACGGAAAGCGTCAATTCTCGTCCCGCTGCGCTAAACCGAAGTTGTCGCTTTCCACCTCCGTCTTGAAGAAAAATAGTGTACTAACCTCAGACAGTAAATAAGAAAGCCTCAGATCACATGTTTGTTGACACAACAATTACATGAGATCTGGGACCTTATAAATGCTCACGACTATATTCCCCGAGGGGGTAGTCAGAATTATTCTGAAACCTCAGAACATCCACGTTTCACCAGTAGTACGGAAACTCAGAATTTCAGACAATAAATAAATAAATATCTTGGACATTGTCACACAAAATATCTAGTCACATTTAAAGTACCAGAATCTAGCCTATTATTATGATGACCAAAGAAACAACACATTACTTAAAAATTGCCTAGTACAGTCATAATCATAATACGTTACCGATCTTGTAAACGATATAATCGGAATCTTAGACAATAGCTCCACTTGTCTCTGTGCGAATAAAGTTTTCTTTTGCGAGCTTTCTTACCTCCAATCTATTTCTGATGGAACGACTAGTCACCGAAATAGGATCGGAAACTGAACCGGTTTGTATGCAGATAGTGATAAGTTTCAAAACTAGACCTGTCACAAACATCAGTAGCTCGCAACTTCGTCTCGAGCCCTCGGGCGCCCGGACCACATGCCACATACCAGATACCGACGTCTACTGCGATCCGATAAACTGGTTGTAGAGAATTCTTTCTGAGAACTAATACTTGCATTTAATGTTTTCTAATAACGTTCCTTACTGGCTGTACTTGTCGCTGTAAATACGCGTAACAATATCTAATAGATTCTTTCTCGTGTGAAGGTAGATATCACTTTGTCCTCCAATACGTATCCCTTATTTCCCACTGACACTGGACTCAAGCTCAGTGCGAATATCTCTTCAAACTTTGGTTGATTTGATACCTAAGTATAACGATGTATATACGATTTGCTGTAACGTTTGGTGTTTTTTTTCATAATGATGAAAGAGTATCACTATTGAATCTAAATCTTCTTTACTAAGGGCATTGTCTTAGTGGAGGAGATTTAGGCCGAGATTCAGAGACGATTTTTTTAGTCTTAGTTCGAGCTAAGTATAGTCGAAATGTATGGATTTTGACATACGGGAGTTCGAACTAAGACTTCAAAAATTACTCTGAATCTCAGCATTAGATTTTAGCGTGACGCCGCGACCTGGTCGGTCGTTGCCTACGCACTTGGCGACCAGGTCGCGACGGACAGTGAATTATGGGCTTTGCAAGCGATTGCTTGGTATCCGCACGCAATTAGCGACCAGCGATTGTGACGCATTGAAATCCCAGAATTCACCGGTCGCCCGGTGGCGCGCTTACAGAGGCTATAGGCTTGAGCTTTTAAAAATGTTCTAAACAAAATTTTTTGATCCCAAACCCTTGTATTATGCGTCGCAATACTAATTTATCTCCGATAAGTGTGACATATCATTCATCGAACGATGTAATCGAGGCCGATCTACTAAGGTTCGCTTCGTTGTTCAACCTTTGTTCATCCCATGATACAGCGCAGTAGTTTAACTGTCCCCTCTCGACGTGTTGCAGGCGGGCGAGCCGGGCGTGGTGGTGCTGCGGCAGCGGCAGCGGCAGCGCGACGCGGGGGCTGGCTCGGGCTCGGGCTCCGGGTCGGACTCGGACTCGGTGGACTGCTCGCGCGCGCCCTCGCCGCTCGGCGTGCGCTTCGTCAACGACAACGTGCTCATCAACGGGCGCTCCTCCATGCCCGCGCGCCCCGACCGCGACCGACAGGCCAAGGTGAGTACTAAGTACAAGTTCACACACCTTTGACACAGTATACGCAGTAAAACATCAGTTTATGTGCCTTATAAATAAATAAACAATCCGTTTACGTAATACTGAAAAAAGTGTAGATCCATAGAATACATAAATTCCCATTAAAAAAAAAAAAATTCCCAAATAAATAATTTTTCTTTCTTTCTTTCTTTCATTTGAACCAAATATAAGGAACAGCAGTTTTCCTCACACCCTAAAATACAAGGTCTAACAAAATTAGATGAAACTGTTTTAAGGGGTTTATCAGACCATCAAACCGAACAACTTTCTCTATGGGACCAAGAACGAAATCGCCAAAAAAAATCAGCTGTTCCATACAAACCTACTCGACCCAAATAGGGGGTTCGCTGTTTTGATATTGGTCCCATAGAGAAAGTTGTTCAGTTTGATGGTCTGATCATCCCCTTAAAATAGTTTCAGCAAATTTTGTTAAACCTTGTACAGTCAGCAGCAAAAAGATGTATGCCTCCTCATGCAAAAGATGTATATACTTTAGTACTACGCGTAGTACTAAAGTGGATACATCTTTATACTACGACGTAGTAAAAGTGCATACATCTCTTTGCTGCTGACTGTACACCACTAATATTTAATTAGTAACGAAACTTTAAGGGTGTATTCAAACCATGAATCTGAACAACTTTCCCTAAGGAACATGGGTCGAAAAACGAGAATTTTTTTGGACCTCTAATAGAAAATCTAACAGCCGATCAGCACTTTTGTATGGGAGGTCCAACATTTTTTCTCGTTTTTCGACCCATTTCCTTAGGGAAAGATGTTCAGATTCACGGTCTGAATACACCCTTAAAGGTTCATTACTAATAAAAAATTTGTGGTGTGTATAAAATGCGTTTATTCTTACACTCTGTATAAACTGTTTTACTATACAGGTCGGTTAACTAAAGCTGGCGCGTTCACAGACACACACGAATGCGTTTTTCCATGGTTTTTCCTGTAACTGCGTCCGTGCTTGACAAAGATAGAGAAACTTTTTACTATGCGTGAAGTGAGACATAAGTATTGCGTAAATGTGTGGCACGCGCCAGCTTTAACCGACCTGTAATTTGACAAAAGGAGACGAAATACTGTTGACTAGACTGTTGTGTGAATAAAGACAACAACAGACAATCCACCGATAGACTTAGACTTCTTTTTATTATTTCTAAAACGAAAATAATTTTCCGCGAGCTGAGCCACGCACAGATGCGTTTGTTTTTAAAATTGTCAACATCCCAGGTCATTAATCTTTACAGACATCAATATCATTATGGAATTGACATATTTCCATTGTATTCTAATTAGAAAGTTCAATGTCATTTGAATATTGATTGCGGCACGCGATACAGCAGTCGAAGCACGTCCCGTCCCCTGGCGGCAGGCATCATTACTTGCCAAGTGCTAGAATACCTTCATTACAAGCAATAGCTCTGCAAACTGTAGCTGCAATCAAGTATTTAATGAAATAGTTTAGTCATATATCTTTGGAGATAGTCAAAGCCACAGACAACATAAAATAAACCGACTCATTCCAAAATATTTTCTAAAGAAAAATATTCTTTCTACCCTAGCATGAATGCGTTTTGAATTAAATGTTTATCCCATTGACTTACCAGCTACTGGACATCGGTCCACGCTCAGAAGTGTCCGAACCAAAAGAGCACCAAGACGTATAAAGAGAACCAATTACGCGACAGTATTCGTTTGATCGAGTATTTCAGCATTTTCAATGTTTTTAGTTGGTTTAAATTACTACACGCACTTAGGTTTGTGTAGTTTATGCTCGGAGAGTTTTTTCGAGAATTTTACTACTCCCGACCCAACGTCCATTATTTAGTATGTCAATGGTTTATCCCATTATTTTGGGTCTATTAAGAATATCGTATAAAATATAGTTAAGATATCTAAGTTAATTAGTGTACGGTTAAAGCGGAATGTCCGGTGGGTCATCTCCGGCGACCCGTGACACGGCCGCGTGGGAACGAACCCGCGCGCGCCGCTCGCGAGCGTACAACCACTACAATTTATACACTTGTCCATCCGCGCAGATTAATAAACTCTGTTCGGTGTTAGTTTTGTATAGGATTGCGTTCTGTAGGTGCATGCGGGTGGAATGACTGCTGATAATGACTAGCATTTGTTTTAGTTATAGTTGTAAAGCGTTACACATTTAAGGGGGCGCTTCAGACAGTCAAAGTGAACAATTTTCACTTCTTATTTTTAATATTTTATTTATTTTTCGTTGTACGTGAACAATCAAGTAAATGGACATAACGGATTTGTAGTGAATTTATAATAGTGTACATAGATAATTAGATATGTTACCGGCCAAACCCGATTTCAGGACAAACTAGTTTTTCCTAGGCTAAACTAGTTCGTCCTATACACGATCGGATGAACTGGTATAGCCTAGACCAAACTAGTTCATCCTAATATAAGCACGCACACCAGGATAAACTGGTATGGCCTTGTTGTTGGCAAATGGTCAAATTAGTTTAGACTAGGCCAAACTAGTTTATCCTAGGTGTGTGCGTACTTATTTTAGGATGAACTAGTATGGCCTAGCCTAAACTGATTTATCCTATTGGTCTTAGGATGAACTAGTTTGGCCTAGGCTATACCAGTTCATCCGATCGTGTATAGGACGAACTAGTTTAGCCTAGGCAAAACTAGTTTGTCCTGAAATCTGGTTTGGCCGGTAACAGATAT
The DNA here is from genome assembly GCA_963693445.1 of Agonopterix heracliana. Classification (NCBI taxonomy): domain Eukaryota; kingdom Metazoa; phylum Arthropoda; class Insecta; order Lepidoptera; family Depressariidae; genus Agonopterix; species Agonopterix heracliana. The sequence continues at coordinate 22,397,915 of OY856308.1, read as the reverse complement.
ATAGGTAGATATACATTATGTAACCTTTTATTGTTGCTTCTGTTTTTGTAAATTGTTATTTTATTTCGCTACTAATAAAGTAATAAACTTATTGTTTTCACTGTGGTGTCGACATTTAAATCAAATTAACGTCACACACATGAATAGAAAAGACTAGAAGTCGAGCTTCTTAAAGCGCGCGCAACCGCGCTAGACTCGCGAAAAAAGTTGTAATCAGTTGTTGTAATTGCGTGTTTACGAGTCTAGCGGCGGTCTCCCGCTTGTATGAAGCTTCCGATCTGTAGGGATATTGAATCATGTGCCTGTACACTGAACTGTCGCTCGTAACGTTACAGCTGAGGCTGCAGTTCGACGACTCGCTGACGCGCACGTTCGAGTACCCCTCCGAGACGTCGCTCTGCCTCGACGACACGCCGGACTGCCCCCCCTCCCCCTCCCCCTCCCCCTCGCCCGCCCCCTCGCCCCGCGCCGCGGAGCCGCTCCCCCCCGCGGCGGCGGTGGACCCGCGGCAGCAGCTCGCCGAGCCCGCGCACCTGGCGCCGCTCGCCTCCAACACACATATAGGTAACTACTGGATACTATACGATTCTGTTACATTTGTTACATTTATTGTAATCCTTTTGTCCTCTCCGGGGCCTATTAAAATCCCCGGAGAGGACTTCAGAATCACAATATTGATTATATTGTAAGGTAAAATCTTTGTATTTTATGCTGTGACATTCTATACACAAGGACTTCGCATTAGCGCGATGCAATGCTGGGTTCACAGTCTCGCTGATGATCAGCGCGCGGTTTGCACTGTGAAAATTTTGCGAACCGCGCGCTTACCGACAGCGTTTCACTATGAAACGGTACAAGGCAACACCTAGCTCGTGCGCGCGCGCTGACTGACCGCGCTGATCGTCAGCTGGACTCTGAAACCAGCCTTATCTGGGACCGCAATAGTGTGCTTCATTGTCTTACAATACTGCTTAGCGACCGAAGACATTTGAAAGGACTGGAATGTCAGTGGCAATGTATGACAGCCGAGCACAGCTGAGGCCATAGATTTACACTATAGATTAAACCATATCGTGGCCGCACATGGACCAGCAATAGTTTGACTTTTACATACTAAAAGACGATTTGTTTCCAACTATTGTATAGGATTGACATCTTGCCAAACACAAAGACCGGCCACGCACGGTGACCAAAACAAAAAATTATGTTTTGTTTTTTTTTTGTGTACTACATAAGGTTTCACAACTGGCTATCTCGCTCTCGATTTCTTGGCTCCATCTTTCAGCGTAAGCGAAAAGTTCTAAATGGTTACCTATCGTACTTTCGAAAAAGAGTTTTCCGAATTTCAGTTCTCCGAAATCGTTACACTTTTTATTGTTTCCCCTTTTTTTTTTGTTTCCCCGAAATATTATTCGCCATATTTTAAAGAGCCAGATTTTTTATTGCCCTTTTTTTCTTTTAACCAATGAATCAAAATTCTGTAACACAGTTTTCCAAAGTAATGTAAGTCAGATAATTTACTTTTTCGAATATTTGTTTTTCCGTACAGTCACTTTTCCGCAGAAATATTTAACCTAACCTTTCCTAGAATTTAAAAAAAAAACAGATTGTTTTTCTCAGACAGGGGGCGTCCACCCCACTGCACCTTCAACATACATATAAGCAAACAAGCAAGCATGCAGCAAGCAAGCTAGCATTCAGCAAGCAAGCAAGCATGCAGCGAGCAAGCAAACATGCAGCAAGCAAGCAAGCATGCAGCAAGCATTTTGATGCTCCGCTCGCTTCGCTCGCTCCGCTAAGTGTCTTACATGTTCTAACCTAACCTAACCTACAATTTTAAAATCACCAGTTTGTTTTTCTCAGTCAGGGGGCTTCCGCCCCCCGAACCCCCCTCGCGGGGGGCGCAGCCCCCCTGCACCCCCCAACATGCATACAAGCAAGCAAGCAACATGCAAGCAAACATGCAGCAAGCAAGCAAGCATGCAGCAAGCAAGTAAGCATGCAGCAAGCATTTTGATGCTCTGCTCGCTTCGCCCGCTAAGTGTTTTACATGTTCTAACCTAACCTAAACTACAATTTTAAAACCACCAGTTTGTATTTCTCAGGCAGGGGGTTTCCGCCCCCCGCACCCCCCAACATGCATACAAGCTAGCAAGCAACAAGCAAGCAAGCATGCAGCAAGCAAGCAAGCAAGCAGCATGCTAGCAAGCATGTTGGTGCTATAATCCTGGTATCATGTATCTACTAGGTAATTATTACAGAAAACTTTACTGTGTTGTGTCCTAGTCATACTATGGAAGAAGTTGCTTCTACATTTTAAAACTTCGAACCCAGAAGACCGTTGTCAAAAGAAAAAAAATGATTTTGAAATTCTGATTTTAAATTTTCTGGAAAATGATACTTCTGTCAAGTCTTTATAAGGAGTAACAAATGTATGTGTAACAAAATATCTGTCACTAGAAATTTCTATAAACCGTTTTCGAACAACTGAAATTCGGTCAGTGAAATTTCGAAAGTAAGATAGGTTACCGTTCTAAATCTATGACTGAGGCATACCTACTGAGGTGACATTAGAGACATACTGAAATTTTGGGGTTTTATTATTGTATGACGTGGTGAGTCCATGTGTATAGAATGTCATTGATTTTATGATATAAATTCTACCCGGTCACATTATCTGTGCACCTGGCGGGTGTCGGTACGTTTTATCGCCGCTCTAGTACACTGTGAAACCGTGTGTAGTAGGTACCACATTATCGAGACGCGTATCGGCAACGAAGGTGCTAACCATACTAACGCGATCTTTAAGTCCGTGAAGGAGGAGGGAGGGATGATGAAGCGAGAGCTGCATCTCATTTCAGAAAGGTGCAGAGATAATGTAACCGTGTTACACCACTATTGTGATGTCTATTGTGATAATAATTTCGACTGCATACTTTACAAACGTCGTGTCAGGCAGTCAGGGTATACTTTATGTGTTGTACTTAAAAAGAATCGGGTCAAATATCCCCAAAACCGATCCTCGGTTTGGCAAGAGGCGACCCGATCTATTCTCTCTGCCTACTCCGATGCGATACGAACGCGTTATACAGGGTGAATTATAATTCGATCTATTCCTTGAAAGAGGTCTAGCTTGATGTAATTTGCAATAAATTAAGTCCAGCTAACTGGTGGTCGAAAATGAGTTATTATGGTTTTAATATTTTGCAAAAATTTTCAGACCGTCCCTAAAAACTGTTTGTTGATGAATTATGATAAATGAAATTGTTCTAAGTTTAAGAATGAAATCTTAATAAAGCAAATATGATGTATATGACTTGTGTATGTGTGTGCGTGTAGTGTGCAGGCGGCCGCGCGTGTTGGTGCGCGTGCCCGACGAGACCTTCGTCTGACTCTGTCGCACGCGCACGTATCCACACACTACTCTATCTGTCGCTAGTGTTGTGTTACTATACATACACTCTTTACGCTAGTCTGTAGTAGCGTGTGTCCAAACTATCTACTCATCTATGCTAGAGAAACATCCCAGGCACACCGACAGAACATCTTTCAATACTTCATTGAATTACTCCACACGGGTGTATCCAGCCCTCAAAAAAGGTTGTGGGCATACAGCCCCCCGAAAATCGGCCAAGTAGGTACGAATCGCTCAAGATCGATAGGTAGGTATATTGCATTCCTACAACGGAGACGTTTACAAAATGTATGACGCCCCGGCCAAGACCTTGTAGTGTATAGGATGTAGTACTAGATACTCTTGCTTATACTGTGGTATAGGTCCGGGCAGGCAAAGCCGCGGGGCGAACACTAGTTAATGCACATCAGCTTCGTAGAGCGTCGGCTCTGTCACTCAGTACTATATGTAGGTAATACTTGTTTTTTGTTTCTCTCGTCAGTCATCGTCATGTGCATTATTCACCGCCTGTCTTGTACGTTTAACATTTGTGTGGTAATGGTAATACAGCACAGCTAGTAACATGTTATTATCGGTATCGCTAGTGACCAGAAGAGAACCTTGGAATAGAAGTAGAATGTGGGTGCAGCCCGCGTCCGCGTGCCACTGATATGGTCGATATACCATTATCTTTTTATTCATTTCGTTCAGAAATGTAGATTACACACCGAGAGCAGGAAAGTAAGAAAGGTCTCAGATCTCATGTAATTGTTGACCGAGGCGAAACCGAGCTCAACAAACATGTGATCTGAGGCTTTCTTATTTACTGCCCGAGGTTAGTATACTATTTTTCTCCTTGACGGAGGTGGAAAGCTGCAACTTCGTTTAGTGCAGCGGGACGGAAATTGACGGTTTCCGTCCGGAGGGTAGAAAAGATCATAGTCACTATGACCATTTCAATAAGATTCAGGGCCTGTTTCACCACTTCTGAGTAAGTTCTTGTTAGCTTATCCGGCAGATAGTTTGAAATATTTTGTATGAACGATATGTTAAAATATCTATCGGATAAGCTAACAAGGACATACTAAGAATTGGTGAAACACGCCCTCAGTCATAAGAGTTATGTAGATATGTTTGAATTTCATTTGATTCGTCGTTTTACTTTTTTTTTTGTTACGCTAGTTCTGGAACTAAATAGTCATCATGCTATTTATACTGGTTTTGTTTTATGTGGTGCCGCTCGATACAATCTCGCGGCGGCCCGTACACACCCCTACATGCGCAGCGTGCGGCAATACGTGAACTTAGTGCAGGGACAACCCTGCGGAAAGTTCGGTTGAATACGCGTCTACTAGGAAATATGGCAAAAAATGTGTGTCGCCGGTATAGGGAAAAGCATTGCATGCGTATTCAATCGAACGTTCCGCAGGTGTGTCCCTACACTGAGACGTACAAGAATGAGCGGTAGTTCAGTAGAAACATAGCATAGTGGGTGTGTGTGTCGGCCGCCGCTAGTTCGTACCGGTGTCTAACCCTCCCCTCCCCCGCGCAGTGTCGGCGGCGCTGGGCCGCTACACGCCGCACAAGACGGCGGCGCCAAGCTTCCAGCTCGGCCTGCGCCGCGACGCCGACGACCTGCACCACGACGCGACTCGACGCACCAACGGCGACGGCGACCACGACACTGACTGCGGTGAGACTTTACTGCTATATTATTGGCTTAGTGCGAAGTAGATGATGGGACCTGCGAAATCGACTTCAGCGCCCAGGGTGGCACAAATTTGTACGATATCTATTTATAAAGTTTTTTGTTTTTGTATTTGATATCTAGAAAGGCTGTATCAAATATGCTTGTATCTATACAAATCCAGACTAAGTCATCATAAAATATCTAAAACTGTAAAGACAAACTTATTTGAGATGGAAGTTTCTATTGGCATCTACCTTATGAAATTTAATGCCGTAAGGTGTGAAAATGGATATAAAAGTTTGTACGGAAATTAGCTCGGAAAAAATCGTGAATTTTAGCCAATAGGTATTATAATATCGATAATATCGCTCATTTCATTAGTTTTTACATTATTTCATTATAAAACAACATACTTTTAACTAACATTTAACATCGCATAATTTACGCGGTCTGGAACCACTAGGAGCGCTATCGGCTCACAGCCAATAGGATAGACACAAAACGAAGAATGATCGATGTTTAACCAAGCAATGTTATCTCTTCAGGATCCCCGGCGCTCGCGTGCGCCGTAGCGGGTGCGGGCGGGTGTGACGTCACACTGCAGCAGGAGCAGGACCTGGAGGTGGAGGTGGAGGTGGAGGGGGACGCGCGGCCCTGCGGCGCCGACGCGGCGCGCTCGTGGAGCGACGCGCGCACACTCGCCACCGACCTGCTGTTCTAGCGCCGGTACGTGCACTAGCACTAGCACTAGTGTGACGTCACCACGGAGCACGCGCGGCCCTGCGGCGCCGACGCGGCGCGCTCGTGGAGCGACGCGCGCACACTCGCCACCGACCTGCTGTTCTAGCGCCGGTACGTGCACTAGCACTAGCACTAGTGTGACGTCACCACGGAGCACGCGCGGCCCTGCGGCGCCGACGACCAGCTGTTCTAGCGCCGGCATGTTTAGCTCCAATTTAGTCGCGACAGGTCAATGGTCGCGGCGTGCGCGGGGGCGTGGCTGGGGGGCACTGAGACTGAGTCAGTACCGCACGCGGGCGCCGCTCGACCGCCGAGCTTCCCCACAGTATTGCTTTTTCGCTATAACTATAATACGTCATCACCGGAGCGGCGTACACATGGGCACAGCTCGGACTCTTAGCTATAACATAACATCAGGCAAATGGGAAATATTTTAAAGAAGACCTCTTCTTGCAAGACATGCCACACCACTTCCACCTGCCTGCGCCTCGGATGACACATTAAACCGCTGATCGATACAATTTTGATCGTATTTTGAACCTCTTCTTCAAAAACTGCCTTGCAGGCCGCGTTTTCTCTTAAAACACGGTGAATAGGAACTGGCCATATTCCTTAATGTGGAATAGTTGTTAAAATACTTCCAACTTCAACAAACTGACGAACATTGCCGCCATGAATACGACTAATCACAATTTGTTTGTTGCTCCACAGATCGCAGCGCAGAGACGTGAACATTAGTATGTGTGTACGGTGTCCCACCCGCGGCGCACTGCACACTGTATAGCGCAACACCTCGCAGACTGCTGTACTTACTGTGCCGACTACTGTACCAAGCACACGACGCTGTGTTTGCACGTGAAAAAGTACAATACTGAAATGTATAAAAAGCAACGCAGACGGCGTGCGAATACCTGGGCCTATAGACAAAGTATCTTTCGATTAGCGTTAACGACATTAGAAAACAAAAAATGTATGGACTTTACGTATGGTGACGAAAGCAAACTACAAAATGTTTGTATCGCAAATGTCAAATTTTGTCACACTCTAGATCGCTTAAAAAGAATGTCGTCTGGGTTAGGCCTTAGATACATTATACAGCAGCGGAGTCTGACCACACTGAACCGGAGGTACTAACAACAATGATGTCTATCATTGATTTATTACTTTTAATTGTAGTTATAACTACTTATAACATTATAAATAATTTAGAGACCTCGTGAAACTTATGAACTACTTTTAGAAGATATTTTGCAACAGTTCACTGTTGTTAGCGGCTTCGAACGAATAAATAACTGAATACTAGGAAACCAATGGAGCGCTCTTACAGAAACGAACATTACGATATTTTTACAACAATAATAATTTGCTGGGCTAATGACAAACAGTAATATATGAATGCAATAAGTATGTTGATAATGAAATAATCACAAAATACTGCATTTTCACATGAAAAAGGTTCTAACATGACTCTTATGCCAATGTCATAAGAGCGAAAATTGTTTGTTTTACGCACCTTTCTAAAATGGATTATAACAGAGCCTGAGATGCTATTTGTAAAATGAACTTTATGAGCTATCGTCCGTTAGGTTCAGTATTCAGTGAGACAACGTTGACGACAGCGCTGCTGTGAACGAGCGCTGCGCAACATTACATTCCTATAATAAAACTGATTTTTGATACTGCCATGTACTGTACTGACAATTATACTAAATTCATATTGTATTGTAATAAATAATAATAAACTAACTGATAGAACACATCGTTATCCTAGGAACGTTTTCAAATAAATGTTCGAGTTTGTGGCTACATAGTAAATGGTACCTACTCAAAACTCCACAAATATCCAAAAACAATCGTTCTTGATTGCTTTTATTCAAATAAAACAGCGTATGTTCTTCGGCATTTTCGTTTCGTGTTACAAATTACAATTAATTACAAATAATGAAGAAAATAAACAGAAAACAGGGAGAAACAATAGCTTCTTTGTCCTGACCTGTGCGATTTGTCTATTCATCCTTTTTTGCTATTCATTTGAATTTTTAATCTTCATTTCTGTATCTTAAAATATCAGAGCTCAATATATGTGTCGTTACGTTTACCATTAAAACCATTAGGGACTTATAGTCCACTTATCAGTGCCCTAAAATGTAATGTACTGCCAACTCTAACATTGAAATGAAAACGATCATAAGATGAAGGTGTATTAATAATAACTGATAATGATAATGTGCTCAAGTACTTTGTATGAAGTCTTTAGGATAAGGAAACGTCGAGTCATATCGTTATGTACTTAATTTATATTTGTGAGAAAGGTTCACTAGTTTAAATATACCAAGGAACATGGATATACTCTATGGAAGGATTTATCTGTTTGTAATAAAAGTGATTAATTACAATTCGGGATGATGAAAAAAAATCACTTTTTAAAAAACTGCTTGATATCTTAAAATGTGTAAAAAGTAAAGGAAAATAAATTATTGAATATCTTTAAAATTAACTGAAATAAGTGTTTAAAATTTACTATTAGAGTGCTCGCATATGTAAAAAAAGTGACGTCATGACGACGTGTCAAGAAAGAGATAGAAGATGATAAAAAACTGTTTCAAACGCTTGTAACTTTTTTGTTTTCTATTAAATTGTAAATTTTATATTAAATTTAGCCTATTTTTGTAATTCATTACAAGATATGAATTTCCAGGATCAGTCATCATCCCAATTTTGCATTGATATAATATCTTTGGTAATAGTACAAAACTGCGTTGATAATGCAAGTTACCTATACCTAAATAGGGAAGCTACGATCTTATGTATATCTTTATCTAACAGCAGAGTAAGCAATTTAATAACTTCGTTTCTCGGACGGTTTCCATTGAGTATATTCATTGTCCTTGAAATAAAAATATGAACAGTGACCTATGTATTATGTATAATATGTATTGTGAGGTGAGGAGAGGACGCGAGCGCATGACTGACTAGCTGATACAGCTTATAACAAATACCTGCTGATTTGATGATTGATCGATGTTCGTGGGACACCTGTCATGCTCTTAGTCTATGGCCGACCATAGACAAGTAGACGTAACCTCGTGATTTATACACTCCAAATTATTTTTGTAAATTACCTACTTATACAATATTAATCCATTCCTGAGATATCATTCCTGGACTTATATTGTCAATTTTGAATTTGGATCAATTTATGAAGTGAATACAGGGAAGCGAGACAGACTGCCTGCCGTTGGGCTTTATGATGTACTATTTTCATTAATGTTTAGTCGGAAGATTAATAAATAATATAGACGTATAGATGCGACACCCCGCATTCACGCGCACACTGTTGCCGACTAAATACTTGTAAAAAACGAACACGTTTGTCCGCAGCAAAGGCAAAGAAAGCTCGCGGACACCGTTCTGTCTGAACTGAAATTACAGGGATGCGAAATTAGCAGTATTTACCGTACCGTGGGCTCGCTTGAAATGGAGGGTAGCATTTACTTATACGTCAGTATTATTAATTAATCTTGTTATTTATAGTTTAGGCTCATTATTATTATAATTATAATGGTAGGGACGTAACGAGACATGCCAATGAACTACATAAGTGTGCCTTTGCTTTAGAACGGGAATCGCTTCGCATACGCCTTCTATGTTCGTCGCGTGGTCCCGTATAATCGCGCCACAAGCGCAAGCATTTATCGACCTTATTGCGTCAGCAGTAGGGACTAGAATAAGATAGGTTAACAGACTCGACACGCTGTAAGAGTGTCATATTATAATTTAACGTAGGTATGTTACGCCGCTGTCATACATACGACACGCGGTATTGAGATTAAAAGATGTATTTGTAGATACTAATTCGGTGCAATCGATTCTGAAGTATTTTCTGTTATTTATTTTGAAAAATTTGTTGAGTTCGTAGTGTGTATGGCAGGGCGCGGCCGCCGCAGCCGGCACTTGCCAATGCCTAGTTGTAGGCGCGTTAAGGCAGGTTTAGACGATGACAATTTTATAGTGCGAATTCTGCGGCGGCTAAAAAAGCACGGCACGCGGTTACACGAGTCGAAAAATTGGCGCGGGGATTGCGAGGGACGCGGGTGGAGGTTACTAGCACCGAAAAATAGACGTGTGTTCTATTCCATGCTAACATTCGCATGCCGTGAAAAAGTCGTGCGAAAAGTGTTTATACGCTGCTTTTTTCAGGCGCCGCAGAATTCGCACCACAAAATTGTCATCGTATAAACCTGCCTTTATGATAGTAGTTGTTACGTTACGTGACGTCGTGCGACGAGCGCGACGCGACGCGCGACGCTGCGCTGGCGGCACAGTCGCTAGTGTAGTCGAGTACGCGGGCGCGGCGCGGGGGCGGGCGCGGGCCGGATGGACGCTGCTGGCTGGCGGCTTCCCCGCGCCCCTCGCCCCTCGCCCGCGGAAACCAATGACATTTGTTTGTTAATAAGTTTAGTGTAGTAACATTGTGATGTCCACGTGTCGGGTACAAACGCTAAGCGAAGCAGGCTGTTAGTCATTTCGGCGGATTATTGCCGCGGTACCTACTTTGCGCAGGGCTTCCGTGCTCGTACTGCCTGTTAATTTTTTCTACCGGTCTATGTTTAAAATTAATATATCTTACTGGAAATGATAAAATATTTGTAACTTGTGGCGGCCCTGTAGCGCCGTGGACGGGGCGCGAGGCGAGTGTGCCTACTGCCCGCTGTCTCTATGTACATGTACTGATGCTGAAATGGCAATAAAATTATATACAATATCATCTGCTCTTTTGTTTTACAACGTCTCTTGTAACCTTCTTCTTTCGTGTCAGCAAGAGCGAAGATTGGATGGTATCAGTCAGTGATAGATATCTTAGGGTTGAACTACACCAGGCAGCACAGCATCGCATTTTTCCGTCGCTACATCCTTTTCAGTCACTCAGGAACGTCATTTGCTAGAGCATATAAGATAGACGGAACGCGATCGCACGTGGCGTGCCGTCTATCTTATATGCTCTAGCAAATGACGTTCCTGAGTGACAGAAAAGGACGGAAAAATGCGATGCTGTGCTACGTGGTGCAGTTCAACCCTTATTTGACTTTAAAAATTCGCACTCCTGAATTATGATTTTTGGAAGTCAAATCAGCAGTAGAAAGATGCGTATCTCCATAGTAATTTTGACATTTTCAACTGCTGAGCTCACCGAATGAGATCTTCGATCAACAATATGACGCCTCACTATTGGAGTCTAGTAATACATTCATCTATGATTGGAGTGAGGTCTTATTTTGAATTAGTTGCGTTCGAACAAAGCCAACGTAATCAACTAATCACGTCTCGCAATGCCGCAGTGTTCCTTTTTTAAATTACTAGGAATTATGGTTGCTTTGAGGTCGAAATTATAATGTATTCGGACCAAAAATTTATATAATATTCTTGATTCCGTAGAAAGAGAATCAACTAGAAAAGGCATTAAAATAATAATAGTCACGAAAACGAGACAGCCTTATACGCTAATTACACAGAGTGAATGCGACAAAATCCATGTCGTTTGTCCCTTTCTGCGTATGCGATATTTTTGTTTGCCATAGTTGAAATTGCATACAAAATCTTGCAACTGTGGCAAACAAAGGCACGATTTCTCATACATTTTTGTCATATCTCTGTCCCTTTCGAGTATACGCTGTCAGGAAATCTATAGAATACTCAACCTACGCTTGATTCGGACTGTTTTCTCGGTTCGTTAACAAAAAATGTTGTATATTCACGAGGACAGAATTTCTCTTTGATTTTGTATGCGACCCGTTATCTAGTTGTATATTGTTGATCGAAGAATGAGATTCAAAAATCGCACTCGGTCGGGTTCGACCTCCAAATCATGGCATGACGTAAAGGAGCCCATTCACAGTAGTCCGTCTTGCAGTCCTACAGCGATATTGGACAGTGAATGGTGTTGTAGTCCTACAAGGCGTCCGACGACCTTGAGCAAAATGTATGAGTAGTCCTACTTGCAGGATAGTGAATGGTGTTGTAGTCCTACATGTAGGACTACTGTGAATGGGCTACTTAAGTGAAAATTAACCAGTTTAATGGTCTGATCCTTAGACCATAGGTCTGATCATCGTCTTAAAATACCGTCAGCATAATATTCATAGGTAGCATATGGCATATAGATACCTTCGCTCTCTTTCTATTTGCGAAATAGACATTTTTCTTTCCATTTTTCTCTATAGAAAGAGAGCGAAGAAGTGATAGCGCTATAACACGGTGCCATATTGCCAACTTCTTAAGTAGCCCATTCACAGTAGTCCTACATGTAGGACTACAACACCATTCACTATCCTGCAAGAAGGACTACTCATACATTTTGCTCAAGGCCGTCGGACGCCTTGTAGGACTACAACACCATTCACGATCCAATATTGGTGTAGGACTCAAAAAGTATAGTAATTATACCAAAGGATAGTGTGAACTATAAAGGAGCCCATTCACAGTAGTCCGTCTTGCAGTCCTACACCAATATTGGATAGTGAATGGTGTTGTAGTCCTACAAGGCGTCCGACGACCTTGAGCATTATGTATGGGTAGTCCTACTTGCAGGATAGTGAATGGTGTTGTAGTCCTACATGTAGGACTACTGTGAATGGGCTACTTAAGCCAGTCTCGTTTTCGCGAATATTATTATTTTATGCTCGTTCTAGCGTTATAAGTGGCGACGGGCGCACCCCCCGTCACACTGGACAGAGTTTCGGTACTACTGTTGAAACGCGGATGTTCTGAGGTTTCAGAATATCTCTGACTACCCCTCGGGGAATATAGTCGTGAGCATATGCTATGATGCTCGTTCTAGCTATTAGGTACAATAGTTATATATTTTTCTCTTTGATGAGGGAAACTTCTTTTGCGCGCGCATCCCTTTAATGTAGGTCAGACATGCGCAGTTTGAGATCTCGAGTGCTCGTTTCCCTACATGGTCCCTACTAATTTCCTATCCTATTTGAAAGCCACGACAGTACACAACTAGGTAGGTACCGAGAGATCTTCTTCTCTCAGATCAAATCTGCTCCTAATCGTGATCTAATCAAAACTAAAAGGAAATTCAAAATATTAACCGGAACCACAGACTACATAATAGTAAATACAAGCTCCGGAACAACCCCTCATTGTCTATGGATTTACAGAAGGAAGGTCGTAAAAAAATTTCAAATGCCATCATCATCAGCTGATGACTAAAATGACTTTTCGTCTGTATTGCCACCCGAGGGTATTTTCCCCTAGATTAAGGGGAATTTTTCATGTCTAGGGGAGTTTTTTATAGTCACATCCGGTTTTTTTTTTATAGCTCAGTCATATAAGGGTTGAATAGAGAAAGTTGTTCAGTTCGATGGTCTGACCCTTAAAAACCTTCAGCAAATTAAGGAGGTAATATACAGGGTGTCAGGGTAGTTGTATTACTTTGTGCCTTTAAGGAGTAATTGTACCCAAAATACTAAACAACTTTCCCAAAGGAACAAAGGAAAATTCGCAAAAAACATTCAACTTTTCACACAAACGTTCGATCAGCTGATTGCGTTTTGTATAGAAAGTCCGAAAGTCCAAAAACTTTATGGCGTATTTCCTGTTAGAAAAAAGTTCTTCTGTCTCATACAATTGATTCGAGTAGGCGCTGCAATTCAGTATGGAATATCAGATTTGTTTAATGCTCTGTCAGGTTTGCTGCCATAGTAAGAGTTGTTCAGATTCATGGGTAGAGTATGTGGTTTAAAGGTTAATGATACTTTTCCTTACACCCTGTGTAAGGTAGGTACCTACCAAGAAGTTTGGAATCCTCTATAGTGTAGTGCAGACTGCCTAACAAGACGGGAAACATGATAATACTCCTTTGTGGTCGGTAAGGATCGTTCTTCTCCGTAGTTTTTTTTAGTGACGTTTTTTATGAACTTTGTCCCAGCTCTGTCCCTTTCTAATCCAACGTCAAAAATTGACGTCATTCAGTTTTCGTTGTGACGTCATTGGATAGAAAGGGACACACGTAAAATTGGAAATATCGACGACGGAGTCGAACGTCAATTTTCTTGTATCAATGCTTCTAAGGAAGAGTGGGATCCTTTATGATTCTAGATCCATGGTACCTACCTAATCGAATCTGTGATTTTACCTGCGGATGTGTCAGGATTCGCAGAAAGGAAGATAATAATAATCATACGCGCTAAGGATCTCACAGAGTTGGATGCGAATGTTGTATGAGGTCGTATTCTACTAGGAATAGTCTCAAAAGACGAATTTCATAGGCCCACCACATACATGCGGAATTACGATTTCGTGTGGATTTGCGACCGGACGGAAGTTTGTAAGGGGGTAAATCCATACGAAATCCTAATTCTACATGCATTAATTTCGTGTGTGTGTGTGACGAGCCGTTTGGTCCGCCACATACATACGGAATTATATTTCCTAGGTATTCCAAATTCCAGGTGGAATCTGGCGGCAAATGGCAATCCATACGAAATCCTTTTCTGCCTTGTTTTCTGCAGTGCGATTTTTGAAAATCATACGAGCGGTTCGGCAGTAGAAAGATGCATAATCTCCATAGTAATTCTGACATTTTCTACTGCCGAACCGCTCGAATGATTTTCTTAAATCGCACTGCTGATTCGAAATTACGGGGGAAAATCAAAATTTGAGGGTGGCAACACGTAAAAGTCAAAAGCAAAACTCTAGTCGAAACGTCGAGACGGAAAGTCGCAATTTTTACTACAAAATTTCCTCATAATGATGGATTCTGTACCAGCTAACGTACTAAATTAAAGAAATTATTAACAAATCAGTGTTAGATCATCTCCAAATAATTATTATATAACTCGCGGTCACCTATAGTAAAAATAAAAAAAATAGTGAGAAATAAAATCTTTCGTGCTATTTCGTCCCAACACAAAATGTAAATTAGCGAAGGTCGTCGCGAGCGTAGCCAATTACCTCACCGCGTCACCGTCACGGCTTCAGTGCGACCGCGAACGTCGCGGTTTACGTAACGAGCTTCCTCCGCCGCGCGCAGGCCCCGTCCTCCCGAGACTCTTCGACATGTTGGTGCTGCGGACCCGCGCGCGCCTGGCGCTCGGCCCCGCGCGCCGCGCCACCAGCAGCGTGGTGCAGCCGCCGGCGCTGCAAGACTTCGGCGTCGCCAACGAGCCGGTGCTCGGCTACCGCGCCGGCAGCGACGAGCGCGCCGCCCTCGCCGCCGAGCTGAAGCGCATCGCCGACGTCACCGAGGAGGTGCCCATCGTCATCGGCGGCGAGAACATCCGCGACGGCGCGCCGCGCTACCAGGTGATGCCGCACGACCACGGCAAGAAGATCGCCAAGTTTTACTACGCGAGCGAGAAGACCATACAGAAGGCGATCGACGTGAGCGTGAAGGCGCAGCAGAGCTGGGACCGCACGCCCCTGCAGGAGCGCGTGCGCATCTGGACGTGCGCGGCCGAGCTCATGGCCACCTCGTACCGGCAGAGCCTCAACGCGGCCACCATGCTCGGCCAGTCCAAGACCGCCGTTCAGGCGGAGATCGACGCCGCCTGTGAGCTTATCGATTTCTTCAAATTCAATGTATTCTTTCTCAAGGAGAACACGCAGTATCAGCCGATATCTGAGGACCCCAGTGTCACCCTGAACTCGCTTCGGTTCCGTGGCCTAGACGGATTCGTCGCTGCGATCAGTCCGTTCAACTTCACGGCGATCGGTGGCAACCTCGCTTATACACCCGCCCTTATGGGAAACGGCGTGCTGTGGAAGCCCTCGGACACGGCACTGCTCTCCAACTGGCGTATCTTTAACATCATGAGGGAGGCGGGTCTGCCCGATGGAATCGTTAACTTCGTACCCGCAGATGGACCCACTTTCGGTAAGACGATCACCTCTTCTCCATATTTATCTGGCATCAATTTCACCGGGTCCGTGCCCACCTTTAACTGGCTCTGGAACGCGGCCGGTCAGAATCTCAGCAAGTACCAGAACTACCCACGGCTCATCGGTGAGTGCGGTGGGAAGAATTACCACTTCATACATCCGACAGCTGACGTGCAGTCCGTCGTGACGGGCACCATCCGCTCCGCCTTCGAGTACTGCGGCCAGAAATGCTCCGCCTGCTCTCGCATCTACATCCCCAAGTCCCTGTACGCACCCATCGTGCAGGGCCTGCTGGACGAGCTCAGCAAGCTGAAGGTGGGCGACCCGCAGGACTTCAGCATGTTCATGGGCGCCGTCATCGATGACAAGGCCTTCGCGCGCATCACCGGCTACATCAAGAACGCCAAGAAGAACCCCAAGAACAAGATCCTGGGGGGCGGGCAGTTCGACAACAAGAAGGGCTACTTCGTGCAGCCTACCATCATAGAGACGCAAGACCCGCACGACAAGCTGATGACGGAGGAAATCTTCGGGCCGGTGCTGGCGCTGTACGCGTACGAGGACAAGGACCTGCACCAGGCGCTGGCGCTTGTCGGCTCGAGCACCAAGTTCGCGCTGACGGGCGCCGTGTTCGCGCAGGACATGAGCTTCCTCAGCACGGCGCTGGAGGAACTGCGCAACACGGCCGGCAACTTCTACATCAACGACAAGTCGACGGGCTCCGTGGTGGGGCAGCAGCCATTCGGCGGCGGCCGCATGTCCGGCACCAACGACAAGGCGGGCGGGCCGCTCTACGTGATGCGCTGGACCTCGCCCCAATCCATCAAGGAGACCTTCGTGCCGCTGCGCGACATCGACTACCCCTACATGCGGGACAAGTAACTCTCCGGCCCACCGCGTTATTTATTATATCAGTACAATAAATAAATGAATGAATGTTTGCTAAATAATTACTGAACAATAATTAGGCTCGTTAGGTCTAGGTGCAATAGATGTAGTATGATGTACGGCTTGACATAAAAGAGTAGAAAAAATGCCTGTGACAGATGGACAGACAAACACCAAGGTGATTCCATAAGTGTGTTCTGTTTTGCCTATTTTGGTACGGAACACTAAAAATGTGGGCACCACGTTCTTTGTGAGGATGTCCAAATCACAATTATAACCTGGCAAGAGGGAGAATATCCAAATTTTTTTATTAAAATAAATAGTTCTACCTGTCACCACATGGAACTCTTTTCTGCCAAGCTGTAAGAATGTTCGTTAGGTACGTTGGAAAGCTTGCAGTTTTTTAATCTTTCTGTTCTCTTCACTTTCAGTATTAACCTTAACGCTAAGCACTAGCATATTATTATTTTTATTTTATTTATTTCTTTGTACATACAAGCTTTATTTTTATATAACTTATAATTTTACTTAGGGACTTTTGTACATATTGTACATGTTAGTCCCATTTTACTGTTACATATACTTATATAATTGTGTAAAACTAACAACTAAATATTGAGACACTGATGAATTTACAAAGGTGAACAAGCTCCTTGCAGCCCCCGACTCTGGTGATGCCAAATTAAGTGGAACGTTCCAACATTGAGTCTGTTCAACCCAAGTATTCACACCGCTCGGGAGAGCCCGCTCGTACCGGACACATTCCACCAACAAGTGGTACACGTCTTGGACTACTCCGCAAGTCTCACAGTTTGGTGAGTTGGTCTCTTTCATTAGGTATCCAAACTTGTTTAGTGGCATATGTCTCAAAGGATTAAAGACGCTTTGACTTTTTATCTTCTTTCAAAGAAGTTATATAAGCATGGTTAATTTTATTAAAACTTCCTATTAAATGTTACTGTACTACTAATAATACTAAGTAATTAATTACCTTACATGGTGTGCAATTTGTTCTGAATAAGTAATATCAGTGGATAGATGTAATAAAATTATTTGTCTACTTTATACTTAGTATAATTTAATAAACTGTTACAACTCGCGACCGTTTTTGCTTGGATTGGTCTCTAACTGTTTCTTATCAATTTATTTTATTTGCTTCTCGCTATCAACATGTTGTCATGTACCCGCGCTGTTTATCTGAACCCTTTGCTTGTCTGCTCTCTGATAACTAACTGCATTTACCTACTCAATTATCTATTTTGAAACTATACCTACACTGTTTGTTTGTTCAGTTCTGTGTTGGCTCTAATAGCAAAATGTATTTTTATCTTGTAGGTAATTTACCAATGATCTGTTGTCTCTTTGTATTGTTTTGTTTCTTGTTCCTAGGGTGTTTAAGTTCCTGCTATTTTTTCTTCTTTATTTGTCGAGTTGATTTGACTCACACACACTCAGTTGCAGAAACGCTCATTAAAGTTAATCCTCCATTAAATCTCTTGCTAGCTTTTACTACGTCAATAAGACAAAAAGTGACAGCAAGAGATTTAATGGAGGATTAACTTTAATAAACGTTTCTGCAACTGAGTGACTGACACATATATCATTTTTGTACTACCTATTACAATCTATATAACTAACTTGAAGTCTTCAAAGTAGGTAAGTACTCATAACTTTTGATTAAGTGAACCTATTCCAATGAAATAATTTTAATTCAAACTTATGCTTTTGTAAAAACCCCAACCAAATAGGTTCAGCCGTTTTTAAGTGATCCTACATGCACCAACAAAAAGACAACAATTCTAAAAATGGTGTTATTGCATTCTGTTACGTAACCTTGTAACCCCCGAAAAATTCTTTAGCACATAACAATGTACAGATACGTTTTGCGGTTTTATTATATGTATAGATATAGATAAATAATTATACCTAATGAAGAGCATTACTTATTATTTTATTTTTTACCTCATTATTATTTAGTAGGTACGTAGGAAGGAACTACCCACATAGGAAAATGTATACTTATATGAGTTATGAGTTTATGACACATATTACGGAGCATAGCGGAGTTATTAAGTAGGTACCTTTCTTACAAATTAAGCAGCGATTACATTACCCAACATTTAGGGCCGATTTCAGCATACATTGCTTGCTTTGATCGCTACACTTTAAAATAGTGAGAACAAAACCGGCAATGTAAGCCGAAATCGGGCCCGACCAACTGCAAGTGTAATCGCTGCTTAGTATGCAATCGCAATTCGCAAAAATATGATCAATTCCGTAAAGACGACGGTTTTCAAGATTTACATTCACTTGGTAATGGTAAGGTAACATACGAATACTTACGCCTTCGTATCGGAATGACCCATAACCATAAGCAAAATGACCTACGCATCACAACGCCCTAAAATCAAAATGACCTAATTATCAAATCGAACTAAAAGCAAAACCACCTATTATGAAATCGATCTAAAAGCAAAACGCCCTAAAAGTAATACGCCCTAAAATTAAAACGACCTAGGTATAGGTATGGTATACCTACAGATTGAAAGAAAGTGCATCTTACCACCACGGAAATCTGTGCTTACCACTAAATTCATGATGGGTCATCATGACATGAATCTCATGAACGAGTCTGAGTACCCGTACCTTACCTAAATAATTTACCTATTTGGATAGGTACCTAGTGCCTAGGTTCATAACTACTACTGCTGCATTCTTCTCGTGTGGGCAGCAAGTCCTGCAGTGCGATTTTTGAAAATCATACGAGCGGTTCGGCAGTAGAAAGATGCATAATCTCCATAGTAATTGTGACATTTTCTACTGCCGAACCGCTCGTATGATTTTCAAAAATCGCACTGCAGGTGTCAGAGTTTTTATTATATAGTCCGCCTTACGGCCGGCTGCTGCTGCTGCATTTATAGTTACTGCCAATTAGTCTGGCCCGATTTCAGCATACATTGCCCGATTTATTATGTCTATTTTTAAAATGTAGCCATCTTTGCAAGCAATGTATGCGAAAATCGTGCTCGATTAGTTGAGTAATCGCTATGGTCGTAGCATACTAAAAATCTCGACGTAATAAAAGAAAGAATAGAATATCCTCTAGGTCGACTTGTCTAACTAAACTAGGTAAGTACTTAGGTACTTATGTCATCATCATCTCAGCCGATGGACGTCCACTGCTGGACGTGTACAGCCTAATCATAGGCTTGGACCACCACACGGCTTTGTAATAAGGGTATGGGCACAGAGGATATATTTGTGGTATGGGTAGTATTTAGACAAAACAGATGCGACGTGTGTGTGACGTTGAGGCTGAACACATTTTCCTCATCTTCAAGGTTTTCATGATAGTGAACTGTGGTCTCTGAACAAGGATGATTCACGGTATAATCTACACCGAGCCGAGGCGAGCATCGACCACACACTCCTGCCTGAGACACCATACCTACCTATATACATACATAGGCGTACAGTGCGTAATACAAAAGTAGGTACCTATTAGTGCTGGGTTTACATGCACGCCGTGCAGCCCGGCAAGCT
Source organism: Agonopterix heracliana (assembly GCA_963693445.1). NCBI lineage: Eukaryota > Metazoa > Arthropoda > Insecta > Lepidoptera > Depressariidae > Agonopterix > Agonopterix heracliana. The sequence goes on along the minus strand of OY856308.1, from coordinate 22,377,768 downwards.
TCGGCAATTCGCTGTACATCGACTCGTCTGTAAAGTGATTGTTACTACTTCACTTTATAGAAGCCTCAATGTACAGCGAATTGCCTCAGCTTGCCGGGCTGCGCGGCACGCGTATGAACGCACCTTTATTGGTATCATTGCAAGTAGAACCACCAGCATAGCTAGCATGCCGCAGTGATACAGCGCTATCACACTTTCGCTCTCTTTCTATTTGCGTGCGAACGATCGAGATAAAAGACGTGATACAGCCGAATCACGTGTAGCATACTACGAGTGCGGCCGTAGCTAGAACTTGATCAAAGGTTGGGCGGAGGGCATAGGAAGTTAAAGGTAGAGCCATAGTAGAGCGGAAAATGTTTGTTTCTTAAATTAATTACGCACACATTGAGCGCACAAGATGTTACGTTACGCATCCTACTCGAAAGTAGGAGCAACAAGTAGTAGTAGCGAAGTGAGCTCGAAATTTCACGCACCAAGACTCAAAACGATGGTGGTTCGAGTTCCACTAGCCTAGGTTTGTAATATGACTGCTCAATCGATTGTCGCAAGAAAATTAATAATCTGGAGCGAGCGACGCGAGCTCGAAATTCGCAGTTGTGTTTAAAAATTAATTTATAAGTATGAGTTTCGAAGTGTAGTGGGTGGATAATTTTTATGGTAGGGCATTGGGATTTTAAGGTAGGACCAAGAAGTTTGGAAAGGACCCACGATGCCCCACGATGGTCCCGCCCGAGGACCACCCTTCAGTCGTGCAAATGATCGCAAAACAGAAATGATTTTTTTCCAAACCCATTCAACGAAAAGGGGGCTGAAAAAAGTGTCGTTCCTTTTTTAAATTTTCGTATTTGGATTAGTGCTGCCATTATTGAAAAAACTTACTGAAACTATCGGCTGTATGGGCTAGATCCCTTTGCCTTGAACTTAACAAAAAAAAACAAGTGTCAGTTTTGACATTGACAGTTAAGGTAAAGCCACTCTGCGGTCGGCCAAACAAAACCTCGATGATTGGGTTTTTTCTAGAAAGAATTTGAATTTTGTTTTAAATTGTGCTTAAATTATCGTACCACTATTCAATGAACAGTTAATAAGACAAACAAAGTGTACCTACTTTAAGTCATGGCTAACGTATTCGGGTTGATAGTTTCGGGCCGGTTGGTAAGTGTTATGTTTATTTGTAAGCCTGTCGATGCTAGAGTTTAAGAGGTACCTATAACAGAGTGTGTGTGACGGGGCGGTGGTGGTGACTGCAGGTGCAGACGGACTTCACGCCGCTGTCGGAGACGCGGTTCCTGGTGACGATCCCGGAGGCGGACAGCATCAACCACGCGGTGGTGTTCCTGACGGGCGCGGCGCCGCTGCCGGCGGGCTCGGTGGGCACGGTGTACTGGTCGTGGCCCGACCCCGCCGCGCCGCCGCACTGGCAGCTCCTCGGACACATCTCCAACGCCAAGCCCTCCGCTATATTCAAGATCTCCAATTTAAAAAAGTTGCATGAACTGACTGGTGAGTTACTTGTGTTATTACTCTTTGAACATTGTCACTCTGTCATGGTATCTGTCGACCATTTGGCAGTGGCGTGAACTCCATATAGACAATAAACACATCACCCTTCCTTTGCATCGCGCAGTCGGGTTCAAAGACAGTTATAAACTACAAAATTCTAGCATTTAACACATTTTATTGTCTAAAGGACTTTTGTTTGTTTACTTATAATTGTATTTAACAAATGCCACTTAGGTAAAGGTCACCACAACCGCTGATCATCTGAACTGAAATCTGAAGCAAAAGGTCACCACAAACTACAACAAACATGAATGTTCAATATCTTTTTGTTGTGTAGTATATTGAACTTTGTAAAAATAAAAAATTATGTGTAAAAGTTAAAATAAAATTGAAATGGAAATGTAATGGTATAATTGTGAATTTACAGAAGAGAACAAATTTGTGAGTGCATTCGGTCAGCCGCAGATCTGCCACAATGCACAGATCGGCATCTCCATTGAGTCGGAGGTCAATGTTCAACTGATGGCATCTTCCGTTGTAAGTCTTTGTCACTACTTCCTCTTACTTCAACATAAAAAACTCCAACATAACATGTTCATGTTCCCTGATGCATTTATGTGCATTTCGCTGACTTCATAGTGGTGTCTCAACTGCATATATGCGTCCATACATAAAGGGTACATTTTATATAAAAAATAAAAATAAATAAAATAAAATAGCCTTTATTCACCGACTCTACAATGTTCCTTATTCTACACTTTACTTAGCTTAGTTTAGTCCTGCATTTGTTCGGGTTGTCCTGAGACATAGGCCTCCTCCAACCTTCTCCACTCTGTTATCTCCTTTGAACTTATTCTCCAACCCTTTGGGAAATCATCCTCCCACCGTCGTTCTATATAATATGGCAATATATGGCGTTATGGTATCGATTTGTGATTAATGTTTGCGTAAAAGTGTAAATTGTTACTAAAAATACATGACCTGACTACAAAAAAATGTTGTGAGCCTCGGAAAATCAAGCAATTTACTTTGCCCGAAGACTGCCCGCGTTACGGCAGTCGCGTTCCATTGTTTGACGTTGGGCATCTGTACTGTATAGTATTATATAATCTGTGCTTATGTTAAGACATTCAAAGGACCATGAATGAAACACAATGAAGAACATGTAATCTCCATACAAGAAGCCAAAATGGATTTACCCACTATACTTTAAAGAAATCTATGGTTTTAGTCTTATTTCATAGTGTACTATGTACTAGGTTTATAATATGTTATTTCCAATATTTTGAGTATTTATGGCATGAATAGTTTTTGAAACTGCCTCTGCTACATGTAGCTTCTCAAGTATCTAGCTAGACATTGAATAACCAATGAAAATGTGTTTCCAGGCACAACAGGCCACCAACTACGTAACATTTGCTCAGAAGATGTTGGAGAACCTGGTGAACTTCGTGGCCTCGTTCACCGTGACGCAGGACCAGATGACCCCGACCCCTGGCGTGCTCTACATACCGCTCAGCACCCTCCACACCTGGTACCAGAACTTTGAGCGGAGACTACAACAGAACCCCAACTTTTGGAAAAACTAGCACCATTGTCGATCGAGTGGCACTGATGAATTAATTCTTTTGATCGGAAAATTAGCACTGCAGTAACGTAGTCGCTACGTTATTGCAGCGTACGTCGTAGTGGATACAAGTGACTAAATTTATCTTCAGTGCTATGGAAATAGTTTTTTAAAAAATAGACCAGGATTGTGTGGACCCTTAAACTTGTTGCTGTGAGCCAGTTGAGCTGATTAGTGAGTTGCTAAGGCGCCCGCTGCGTTAAGCGGAGCAGAGGGCCTACCATGAGTTTTCACTGTAGTTGCGGCGCCGATTTTGTGTGACAGAATTAGTTCTCAACGTAACCACTAGGAGCGCTGTACGAAATTCAATACGAAAACTAGCTTACTACAGTAGTTTCACTGTAGTTTACTACATTGTAAACTCATGGTAGGCCTACCATGAGTTTTTACCGTGCTTTACTACTTTAGTTATCTCACTAATTTTGTGTTTAATTTCGTACAGCCTACGGTTACGTTGTGAACTAATTTCTGCCATACGAAATTGGCGACGTAACTACAGTAGTAAAGTACAGGGAAAACTGATGGTAGGCCCTCAGATCTGTCGTAGTGTAATCAAAAGCACCGACGTGTATGTAACGCGATCAATCCGTCGCACTAATTTTTACAGACTAACATCCGCCGAACGCAACGGTGACGCTTAAACACTAAGAAATGATTATTTTTTTTGCTGTGGTTGTAATGTTTCCTATGGAAACAGTGGGTATTTGACATCTCAACTCATTGCAATCATTTACCTTTTGTGTGATACATATATCTATATTTTGTAGGTAATTAAGATAAGTACAGTCAACACCAAATATTTATTGCTATTATTATTTGATCCGTCTCGGGTAGCTGCTATAATGTCTATTTCATTAAATTTAAATAAATAGCCCAGTAAAGTTACGGTGCGCTTGTATGGCGAAAGTAAATAAATAAAATAAAAATTTGACGACCCGGTTAGTGTAATGGTTACCACGCCGGACTGCCAAACCAGGGTCCTGGGTTCGAATCCCGGTTCGGTCATGGATGTTATATGTTCGTGCCGTTGTTGTATGGTTTCCATAATAAAAGTGCTAGTTTGGGATCATTACAATGTATGTGCCTGTGAGCGTTATTTATTTCAAAGCTCGCAGTCGTTCGCAATGAAATATTACAGAAGCTATATAGCTTATTGCTTGCTTTAAGCTTATTGTTTGATCACAGAAGCACTATCACCTCCACGCTTGGTTTATATGAACATGTGAAAAGGTTATGTTGTTGCTCACCTTTGACTGGCTCTTCACTGGGGAAACCTGTAGAACAAAACGTGCTGTATGTCACACGGCCTGGTAATTACACAAAATCGTCGTATAAAAATTTCAAGGACTACAAAAGATTCACAATTTGTTTACTTCCTAGTAAAAGCAATAATTTAGCACAATTCGGGCAGCTGAGACAAACTTTGTAAAAATAATAAAGACCAGGATAATAGGGAACTCTGCTGCTGCCCAAAGCACGATAACACTGTAGTCATAATTAAGTACTTATTTATACAAACTATATTATGAATATCATGTGTTTGTTATCAAACCGATTTCTATGAAATTAAACAGAGAAATTGACATAATAGAGAGGCATGTGGAGTGAGAAAGCATATGTTATCTTAATTTTCATATAATGCATTGCCTCAACGAATTATACGCTTGCGAAGGCCATTGTGTAAAACGCAGATAGCACAAATAGCAGATGGACGAAAGCAGTGACAGAATGGCGATCGTAGGAGGGGGAGACGGTCAATAAACTGACCAGCAGCCAGGTGGACGGACGACATCTGTGAAGTAGCCGGCAAACAGTGGCTGAGTCACGGATTAATGTCCTTACGGCTGAGTCTAGCGCAGGACCATTGTAAGTGGGTGAGAATGAAGAGGCCTATACCCAGCAGTGGAATTTACCAGGTCGATGATGATGGAGGCCATTTGCGTTTCTTTCAAACTTTCTTTTGACGACCCGGTTGGTGTAATGGTTACCACGCCGGACTGCCAAACCAGGGTCCTGGGTTCGAATCCCGGTTCGGTCATGGATGTTATATGTTCGTGCCGTTGTTGTATGGTTTCCATAATAAAAGTGCTAGTTTGGGATCATTACAATGTATGTGCCTGTGAGCGTTATTTATTTATTTATTTATTTAAAATAAATAACGCTCACAGGCACATAGATTGTAATAATCCCAAGTAAACCTTAGGCTTTTTGTTATGGGAACCATACAAAAACGGCACAAACATATAACATCCGTGACAGAACCAGAATTCGAACCCAGGACCCTGGTTTAGCAGTCCGGCGTGGTAACCATTACACCAACTGGGTCATCAAATAATAAATAATAATTTATAGCAGCCGTTTTTTTCTTTTATACTTTAGATTATAATTCTAGTTATCATTTACGATAGAAAATCCAACTAAAAATGTTCTTATTCGATATAGAAAAACTAAACAAAGTAAAAAAAATCATCTAAAATTTGAAAGAAATCGTATTTATACTATTGCCATTTGTTAAATACATTTCAGAAGTAATAGCAACTAATTTCATAAATACTAAATTTTAGTACAAATACTCATATCATAACCTAAAACAAACAATAAACAAAAAATCGGACACTATAAATAAAAATTGGTAAAAAAAACGAAATTTAATTGGATTGGTTGATAATGATAAAGTACTTACAAATCTTAATATTTGTTAAAAGATCTAGCAAAAAAAAAAACTTATAAATTATTTCCTTTCGACCCGTATTTTTACTGGGCTAAAATTTTAAGCTCAAAACTAATTATTTGGTAGTGATTATTTTAATGAAATATATGCATCTATAGACAACTAAGGGCCATATCACATCACACAAGCAATTTTTGAGCGTTGACGGAACGCGATATCGTCGTGTTATTTCCGAGATCAATAAGGTTCGCGGCGATAACTCTCTGTAAAAATGGTGACGTTGGAGTTGCGACATCGCCTACACTCAAAAATCGCTTGTGTAATAGGTCTCTTAACTGCAATAATAATATGAATCTTTGGTAGATGAGATATTATTTGTTGGAGACTGAGCATGTAATAATCGCCTGAGAACCTTGCCAGTCCTGTCCATGTCCAGTGCTCGCACATGGCCAAGTTGACCTTGTCTTATCATTGTCAGTGAGACGGTATAATAGTAGAGCGGCTAATTAACTAATTACACACTTTGGCCAGAATTGCGCATTTCGAGCTAAAAACGGAAATAATTATTTTAAAACATAGAGGCACAGAGGGTTCCGTACCACCATACAATATGAATTGTATCCACGATGTAAATTTTAATCTGACTTGCCTCATCTTAAAATAAAATATTCTGGTACTTACACACATCACACATGGTAAACATTTCATGCTTATAACTCAAAGCTGCAAAATTGTTCAGTTATCCGCTCTACTATAATACGTGTAAGTATAGTATTCGTTTACTAAATCGTGGACTGCTTAGTTAAGAATATTTTTGCAATAAATACCTATTAACTTGCCATCGTCTATTATTTATTCTGGCAGCAGCAATTTCATTTCATTTTATTTATTGTGGACATTTTTAATATTTATCTCATCTCACTAATATTATAAATGTGCAAGTTTGTGGCTCAATCACACATAGGGTTGAACTACACATAGCCGCACGCGATCGCATTTTTCCGTCGCTCCATCCTTTTCTGTCACTCAGGAAAGTCATTGTGTCTATCTTATATGCTCTAGCAAATGACGTTCCTGAGTGACAAAAGGATGGAGCGACGGAAAAATGCGATCGCGTGCGGCCATGTGTAGTTCAACCCATACACGGCTGAACGAATTTGGATGAAATTTGGCACACATACGGAATATGTTCTGTATTAGAACAGTTAAATATACTTTATAAACGAGAGCAGTAGGAAGTGGTCATTATGGTCTGAAAGGATACATTATTAATACTTTCAGCATGTAATTTGCAACGAACGTTTTAAAAAAAATCGGTTAAATAAAAGAGTAGTAACTTTTTGGATTCGCTTTATTAAAATCAATGAGGTAACAAAACGGTATTCTACCGAACACAACAGTTAAGGCACTTATACATTAAACAGTTTCATTTCATCAGACAGACCGCATTCGCAGGGGAGCGCGGCCCGCACTAAACTACTTTGTACTCTAACTTAAACTTAGCTTTGAGATCCGCGATACAAGTTACAACTAATCAACAACGTTTCACTTCAACAACTCGACCGGGACGGACGCGAGCGGCGACGGCGGACGAGCGCCGCTCTGCACCTCCAGCGCCACCGAGCTCTATCCCTCCCTTATTAAAAACCTAATTTATAGAAACATCATACTAAAACGTACCACAATAATACAAATTGTACCTTCTGTTGTGTTAATTCCTTACGTAACATGGTTACAACTTTAAGTGAAAGGCGATCCCACAACAGCTGAAAACTATTTCAAAGTCAAAGTCAATAAATAATTTATTCAATATAGGAGCTTGAAGCACACTTATTAAACGTCAAATCTTTTTTAAGCTTAATATTTGTGTATTAGTTTAATAAAAACATTCCTTAAACATTCATAATTTTTAGTTTAGGAGTACGTTTTGTCAATAATTGTATTTGGAATATTATGCAATGTCTATAAACATCACCAACGATTAGCACCCTAACAAAATATGGAGACATTGTACAGTTATAAGTAGAGATCGGATATTTGGATGCATATTTATCTAAACTTCATTTTTCACAAGAATAATGTGGACACGTCTTAATTCATTTATTTTATGAAATAATCCCAGGATCGTTCTGAGAAAAAAGCCATACGAATAATAATAGGATTGTTCTTAAGTCCTGAGATTGCTAAAATATCATAGAACTTTGATTTGAACAACTCGAACAACATGAACAACTCTGACAATTTGGTATACAATGTTGTCAGAGTCGATCAAGTTGTTCATGTCGTCCGAGATGGTTTGTTGTTGAAAGCTTCGATCAAAATAAAATGAATGGATAGGCCTTAAGCGAACATTTCAAACCAGAAAAATGAGGCAAAACAAATGAAATTTTTACTTGTCACTTGTATGAAAGTGCCCTAGATTTGACAGATAATGGCGCTAGTTTGTATGTACCAAGTGCACCAGTAGTTTGCTTCAACTTACCGCGCTTTAGGCCTATCCATTCATTTTATTTTGATCGAAGGTTGAAAGTACTTAATTTGACAAAATGAACAACTTGGACAACTTGACCAAGTCAAATCAGTTGGTCAAGTTGACCAAGTTGTCAGAGTAGTTCATGTTGCCAGAGTTGTTTATTTTGTCCGAGTTGACCAAGTCGACAGAGTTGTTCATGTTGTTCTAGCTACTGTTGACTACCTAAGACGACCAGTATGACAAAACGATGCGTGTGGCCCGATTTTTTCATTATCTTTATTCAGAAAGGCATAATTATCCATATTATGTTTTCGTGGGAAACAAAGTGAAGTTTAGGTAAATTAAGTAAATATGCATCCGATTATCCGATCTGGCCCCAGTCTCATGGGTCCAATCAATCATTAAAGCAATGAAACCCTAAGTTAGGGTCCCTAACACCCTGTTTAACAAGGGCGTCGCACTAGGCTGAACGATTTTTAATGTTGTCACTATTGAATAGGCACAATTAGTTTTTGTGGCACATTAAGGTACTATTTGGCACACAATTAATTAGCTAGTCGGACGTGGGATATGGATAGGCCCGTGAGCGGAGCGCTCGCCCCCCTCCCCGCCTCCCGCTCCGCGAGAGTAGTAACATAACACTAGACCTAGAGATATGTAAATGTATACGGGCTCCTGCTTAGTACGCTGACGGCTTTTTAAGGGGATGATCAGACAATCAAACTGAACTTTATAGGAGAAAAGTTGAAATCGTGATAAAAAACATTAGTCGCAGTGGGAGTGTCATACCAAATTGCAATCCTACTTGACCCAAATGTATACAAAGAGTGTTTTTTTTTACAATTTTGATGTTGGTCCCATAGAGAAAGGACATCATCCTGGTTTCATAAATTTTTGGTCCAAATATGAAAGTCTCGGTTAAAGAAAATTTATGTTATATTCGGTCAGCACTTTCCGTCTACGTACCTATTTATTATTAGGGCATCAAAAACAAGGGCTATTTGACATTTGAATCAAAAATGTATGAAACCGTGTCAAAAAATGTGTAACAAAAACATGTATAAAATTGCATGTTATGGCAGGACATTTCATTTGTTTTTATTAGTTTATTTCTTCGAAAATGTATGAAATAGTAGATTACACACCTCGGGCAGGAAAGTAAGAAAGGTCTCGGATCTCATGTAACATGTGATCTGAGGCTTTTTTATTTACTGCCCGAGGTTAGTATACTATTTTTCTCCTCGACGGGGGTGGAAAGCGGCAACTTCGTTTAGCGCAGCGGGACGAAAATTGACGCTTTCCGTCCGGAGGGGAGTCAAAAATATTATTAAACCCAAACAAAACCAAGGACCATGGGCCCTACACGTAACAGAATATAGAATTATTTTTCTTTGGCCATGTTCACATTTGAACTAAATTGGATGATGAATGATGATCCTCTCAAAAAGCCGAATCATAATAAAAGTAGGAGCCGGTACAGATAGTATAATAAGGGGCAGTCAGTCGGTCAGGAAGGGGTGTAGCAAGGCGCGCGCGGCGTCGGGGCGCGCGCTCGGGTCGGGCTCCAGCAGGCGCGAGGCGAGCTCGAACGTACAGTACAGTATAGTATAGTATAGTATAATGAGGATAGGGAGGGGCAGTCAGTCGGTCAGGAAGGGGTGTAGCAAGGCGCGCGCGGCGTCGGGGCGCGCGCTCGGGTCGGGCTCCAGCAGGCGCGAGGCGAGCTCGAACGTACAGTACAGTATAGTATAGTATAGTATAATGAGGATAGGGAGGGGCAGTCAGTCGGTCAGGAAGGGGTGTAGCAAGGCGCGCGCGGCGTCGGGGCGCGCGCTCGGGTCGGGCTCCAGCAGGCGCGAGGCGAGCTCGAACGTACAGTACAGTATAGTATAGTATAGTATAATGAGGATAGGGAGGGGCAGTCAGTCGGTCAGGAAGGGGTGTAGCAAGGCGCGCGCGGCGTCGGGGCGCGCGCTCGGGTCGGGCTCCAGCAGGCGCGAGGCGAGCTCGAACGCCGCGTCGGGGAACCCCGCCACCGACCCGCTGTCTGCCTGCCTCTGCAACCACATACACATACGTTTCATATTTTATTACAGTTTACCTGCCATTTCGTCTGCACAAATTATATACCTAATTTTAAGTCACATCATAAGCTATCAAACAAAAAAAGTTTCGTCAAAATCGGTTTAGTCGTTTTTGCGTGACGCCAAATGACGCACAAATATTCAAAAAAGGTTGATTTGGAGTTAGGGACAGCTAAAAATCATATTGTAATCTTTTTCTTGTAAATATGTTCAACGACAGACCTACACACTTCAATTACAGTATTATAATAATTTAGATAGATTAGATAGAAGAGACACTCACATAGTTGTCGTCGAGACACAGACAGTGTCCGGGCGGCAGGCGGCAGCGCGCGCACGCGGGGGGCCCCGGGGGGCGCGGCGCGGGGGGCGCGGGGGGGCCGGGCGCGGGGGGCGAGCGCAGCCGCGCGCACAGCTTGCGCAGGCACAGCCCGCGCCGCGACGTCGACGTCACCAGCCGACGACCTGCGGGACGTTACGATGCGTCACCGTTACTAACTAACAGCACAGGTCCGGCACTTCGAACAACATTTTGGATTTAACATGATGACATTCGCACATGCGCACTTGGTGCAAATCGTTCTTGACTTATGAGTAGGGTTGACTTACGACGGATCGTAGAAACATCATCTACATTTCGTTACTTTTTATTGTTCGTTCTGTTATTAAAAATAGTATTTGACCTATAGAATTACTGAAAATGTTAATTTAACTCTTTATTCGTTGAATTTAGCGTTATTTTTCAAAGTTTTTAATGCACTGAAGACTCAATTTTATGTGTTCAAATCCAACGGGTGCACGCGCCTGACTGCATTCCCTTGCGTGGCTTCTCTCAAGTTTCCCGGAGAGTGTGAGGGCAGATGGGGTATCTGAAGTCAAAGGGGAGCTAAACTATATACTATTAACAATTCAAAAAATTCAGTGACACTGTGTGGATGATGTTCAACCTTCAAAATGTAGCTGTCAGATCATGTCTGAAGCCGGTGTGAGTGTGTGTGTATGTACCTAGCTTGGCGGCGGCGCGGTGGAGCGGCTCGGTGCCGAGCAGGTCGGCGAGCTCGGCGAGCGCGGAGGCGTCGTCGGGCGCCCTGAAGAACGGGTACCGGCCCGACAGCACCGAGCAGAGCACCACCCCGCACGCCCACACGTCCACCGCCTGCGTCTGGTACGGGTACTTCAGCAGCACCTGCCGTCCCAACGTACACTGTTACAGCCTCGATATACAAATAAAACGACAAGTTATAGAAAAATGTATTTGAGGTAACGGTCCTCAAACTGTGACTGTATATTACGCACATCGAAAGAGTACGTCGATAGAACTATGCCTCTCTTCGCGCCCTCGTTACAGTAGTCGTGGCGGTGCATGAGCAGATTCGAAGATTGTATTAATATAATAGGATTACAAGCGAGCTGTTTGTGAGTGGCGACATCACAGACGGATCCGATTCTCTAGAGGGCCCGGATTGATTTGGCCCTCACCTCCTGTCTCGCTTTGAATGGCCGGGCAGGAGTGAAGTCGTAAGAGCGGAACCTATGCTCCAGGTTGGAACTGGCGCCCCGATAACCCGTGATCGATCGCTACAAGGATCAAGATGGCGTATATACGGGTCTAGTGGTGGTGCGCGAAATTCACTTCGGTTCGGTGGCGATGTAGGAGCGGCCGGTATCGGTATCGGTATCACGTGTATAGTGTAGTAAGTAAGTACTATACCTCGGGGGGTCGGAAGCCCTGCGTGCCGGCGCGGGGGGCGCGCGGGGCGGGGCGCGCCGCACACGCGCCGCACACGTATAGTGTAGTGTAGTGAGTGTACTATACCTCGGGGGGTCGGAAGCCCTGCGTGCCGGCGCGGGGGGCGCGCGGGGCGGGGCGCGCCGCACACGCGCCGCACACGTATAGTGTAGTGTAGTGAGTGTACTATACCTCGGGGGGTCGGAAGCCCTGCGTGCCGGCGCGGGGGGCGCGCGGGGCGGGGCGCGCCGCACACGCGCCGCACACGTATAGTGTAGTGTAGTGAGTGTACTATACCTCGGGGGGTCGGAAGCCCTGCGTGCCGGCGCGGGGGGCGCGCGGGGCGGGGCGCGCCGCACACGCGCCGCACACGTATAGTGTAGTGTAGTGAGTGTACTATACCTCGGGGGGTCGGAAGCCCTGCGTGCCGGCGCGGGGGGCGCGCGGGGCGGGGCGCGCCGCACACGCGCCGCACACGTATAGTGTAGTGTAGTGAGTGTACTATACCTCGGGGGGTCGGAAGCCCTGCGTGCCGGCGCGGGGGGCGCGCGGGGCGGGGCGCGCCGCACACGCGCCGCACACGTATAGTGTAGTGTAGTGAGTGTACTATACCTCGGGGGGTCGGAAGCCCTGCGTGCCGGCGCGGGGGGCGCGCGGGGCGGGGCGCGCCGCACACGCGCCGCACACGTATAGTGTAGTGTAGTGAGTGTACTATACCTCGGGGGGTCGGAAGCCCTGCGTGCCGGCGCGGGGGGCGCGCGGGGCGGGGCGCGCCGCACACGCGCCGCACACGTATAGTGTAGTGTAGTGAGTGTACTATACCTCGGGGGGTCGGAAGCCCTGCGTGCCGGCGCGGGGGGCGCGCGGGGCGGGGCGCGCCGCACACGCGCCGCACACGTATAGTGTAGTGTAGTGAGTGTACTATACCTCGGGGGGTCGGAAGCCCTGCGTGCCGGCGCGGGGGGCGCGCGGGGCGGGGCGCGCCGCACACGCGCCGCACACGTATAGTGTAGTGTAGTGAGTGTACTATACCTCGGGGGGTCGGAAGCCCTGCGTGCCGGCGCGGGGGGCGCGCGGGGCGGGGCGCGCCGCACACGCGCCGCACACGTATAGTGTAGTGTAGTGAGTGTACTATACCTCGGGGGGTCGGAAGCCCTGCGTGCCGGCGCGGGGGGCGCGCGGGGCGGGGCGCGCCGCACACGCGCCGCACACGTATAGTGTAGTGTAGTGAGTGTACTATACCTCGGGGGGTCGGAAGCCCTGCGTGCCGGCGCGGGGGGCGCGCGGGGCGGGGCGCGCCGCACACGCGCCGCACACGTATAGTGTAGTGTAGTGAGTGTACTATACCTCGGGGGGTCGGAAGCCCTGCGTGCCGGCGCGGGGGGCGCGCGGGGCGGGGCGCGCCGCACACGTATAGTGTAGTGTAGTGAGTGTACTATACCTCGGGGGGTCGGAAGCCCTGCGTGCCGGCGCGGGGGGCGCGCGGGGCGGGGCGCGCCGCACACGCGCCGCACACGTATAGTGTAGTGTAGTGAGTGTACTATACCTCGGGGGGTCGGAAGCCCTGCGTGCCGGCGCGGGGGGCGCGCGGGGCGGGGCGCGCCGCACACGCGCCGCACACGTATAGTGTAGTGTAGTGAGTGTACTATACCTCGGGGGGTCGGAAGCCCTGCGTGCCGGCGCGGGGGGCGCGCGGGGCGGGGCGCGCCGCACACGCGCCGCACACGTATAGTGTAGTGTAGTGAGTGTACTATACCTCGGGGGGTCGGAAGCCCTGCGTGCCGGCGCGGGGGGCGCGCGGGGCGGGGCGCGCCGCACACGCGCCGCACACGTATAGTGTAGTGTAGTGAGTGTACTATACCTCGGGGGGTCGGAAGCCCTGCGTGCCGGCGCGGGGGGCGCGCGGGGCGGGGCGCGCCGCACACGCGCCGCACACGTATAGTGTAGTGTAGTGAGTGTACTATACCTCGGGGGGTCGGAAGCCCTGCGTGCCGGCGCGGGGGGCGCGCGGGGCGGGGCGCGCCGCACACGCGCCGCACACGTATAGTGTAGTGTAGTGAGTGTACTATACCTCGGGGGGTCGGAAGCCCTGCGTGCCGGCGCGGGGGGCGCGCGGGGCGGGGCGCGCCGCACACGCGCCGCACACGTATAGTGTAGTGTAGTGAGTGTACTATACCTCGGGGGGTCGGAAGCCCTGCGTGCCGGCGCGGGGGGCGCGCGGGGCGGGGCGCGCCGCACACGCGCCGCACACGTATAGTGTAGTGTAGTGAGTGTACTATACCTCGGGGGGTCGGAAGCCCTGCGTGCCGGCGCGGGGGGCGCGCGGGGCGGGGCGCGCCGCACACGCGCCGCACACGTATAGTGTAGTGTAGTGAGTGTACTATACCTCGGGGGGTCGGAAGCCCTGCGTGCCGGCGCGGGGGGCGCGCGGGGCGGGGCGCGCCGCACACGCGCCGCACACGTATAGTGTAGTGTAGTGAGTGTACTATACCTCGGGGGGTCGGAAGCCCTGCGTGCCGGCGCGGGGGGCGCGCGGGGCGGGGCGCGCCGCACACGCGCCGCACACGGCCCCGCGCGCCGCGCACGCGCACGCGCCCCCCGCCCCGACCTGCACCTGCACCTGCACCTGCACACCGACCCCCGCCCCCGCCGCCGCGCTCTGCTGCTGCAATCACATACATCTAAACTATTATAAAACTGTAACTGAACTGTGTCTGTACATTGAAGTTATTTACAAAACAAAAGATTATGATATGGTTTTTAGGTATCCCTGACTAGAAATCAACCTTTTTCAGAAATTTTGTCTGTCTGTTTGTTTGTGTGTTTGTTAGTTCGCGCATCACGCAAAAACTACTGAACCGATTTTAATAAAACTTTGTTTGTTTGATAGCTTATGATCTGACTTAAAATCTGGTATATAATTTGTGCGGACGAAGTCGCGGGTAAACACTAGTTATAATATAATTCTATACTTTATCGATTGAGCTATGGTGTGTATAAATAAATATCTTCAACATGGTCACACAAATTCGGTACCTACATAAATAATTTTTTTTTTGGTATTTATTATATCTTTTTACGGATAAAAGACATCATTTTAAGAAACTAATTTCTTTTTTCCCCTCCGGACGCAAAGCGTCAATTTTCGTCCAGCTACGGTAAACGAAGTTGTCGCTTTCTACCTCTGTTGAGGAAAAAAATATTATACTAACCTCGGGCAGTAAATAAGAAAGCCTCAAATCACATGTTTGATTACATGAGATCTGAGACCTTTCTTACTTTCCTGTCCTCAGTGTGTGCTGTTGTTGTTTTCCTATGGTATCCCGATTGTACAGAGGGCCCTCGTGAGACGCCGCCACCTCTCCCTGTCCTCAGTGTGTAATCTACTATAATTACTATATTATAGTTTTCGATTTAGCCCTCCCAAAAACAACATGACATACCAAATTATCAAGTTATACATGTTATATTAGACAAACATACCTTAGCTCCGTTGAACTCGACGGGCACCGGTGCGCGTCTAAGGGCCGGGTCGACGGTCCCGCTCTTCGGTCCCACGGTCAGGTCCAGCGCCACTCTCTTTGCGTCCGGAGGCGAGTCTTCCTGTCGACCAGCGATCGTCCACTCTACTCATTATACTAAATTGTTCAATCGAAGATATTTAAGTCATGCACACCTACGTTACTAAACTATGAAACCACACATTTCAATGAAAATTTACACAAATTGGTAGCCTGAATCGCTACGAAAAACTCAGCTGATAAATTTTCCTGAATAGGTA
The DNA here is from genome assembly GCA_963693445.1 of Agonopterix heracliana. Taxonomy (NCBI): domain Eukaryota; kingdom Metazoa; phylum Arthropoda; class Insecta; order Lepidoptera; family Depressariidae; genus Agonopterix; species Agonopterix heracliana. The sequence continues at coordinate 22,361,900 of OY856308.1, read as the reverse complement.
CGAAACTAATTCGACGCCTGCCATAATCACTAGAAAGCAAGAACTTCACAAATTTACACTATTATAAAACTTTAATATAAGTGTGTCTGTACATTAAAGATATTTAGAAGAAAAAGGTAACAATATGGTAATTAAATGTCCGTAACTCCAAATCACAAACTTTTTTTGTTTGTTATTAAAACTACTGGACTGATATTGATGAAACATTAAAAAGCTTATGATCAGACTTAAAAACGGGTTTATATTTTATGTAAATAATGAAGTGCTCACCTCGCCTCGGACGCGCTTGTGCGCTCGGTGTGCGGGCGGGGGCGGGGGAGGGGGAGGGGGAGGGTGAGGGGGCGGCGCGGGGCAGAGCGCGGCGGGGGCGGCGGGGGGCGCGGGGGGCGTCACCACGCACTGCGCCAGCCCGAAGTCCACCAGCAGGTACCTGCGCGCGGGACGAGCCACGTTAGTACACCACACTAGTCACTCTACAAACCACACATTTACGCAATACTTTTGTCTCACTGCATGCATATTGAAAAGTTTCTCTATCTTTATCAAGCATGGATATCAGTGACAGGAAAAACGCATTTTTGTGTGTCTGTGAACACTTCAGCTTTAGTTAACCGACCTGTATGCGTCTTTAGCTTGTTTGAAGCTTCCTATCTGTAGGTATATTGATAGGGGTAGTGGTATGATAAACACCTGCGGTTGGGCCTGTCGTAAAGGAAGTTGCTGGGCTTGACGTCGCGGTGTATGACGCCGAACGAGTGCACGTGCCGCAGCGCCGTCAGCAGCGCGCGCATGTACTGCCGCAGCTCCGCCGCGTCCATGTCGCCCACGTACTCCTGCAATATTCTCACATACTGGGACATACTACACATCTTAATGGTAAACAGGATCTGAACTTTAAACTCACAACAGTATCAGGGACTCTAACCACAGCAGTATAAGAAAGAGTATCTAGTGCTACATACAGTAGAGACAGCACGTTACGTTAAAGCACACTACAGGGCTGCGTTCAGAACCTTTGGGTGCGGTTGTTCTTCTCGCTCGCTCTTATGGGTAATACGCTTTTCACCGAGCCTCGGAACGGCGTTAGGGCGAAAAGTTGCACTCGGAGTGCACTCTGGGCGCACTCTGGGCGTAGGTTCTGAACGCACCCCTGGCATACAAATAGATACGACTAGAAGACAAGCTTCTTAAAGCGCACGCCACGGCGCTAGACTCGCGAAAAAAGTTGTAATCCATTGCTTTATGGATCAAAATTTTTGGAGTTCGGATATTTAATCATGTGCTACTGGTACACTTGGTTCATACAAAATGGCATACATGTCTGTCATCTCAGTACATATTTGAAGTATACCTGTCATTTGTATTACCTTATTTTTCTGTTTTGAAATGTTCGCGTAAGGCCTATCCATTAATTTTAATTGAGATACTCCCTGCCCTTACCCCACTTTCTGGGGACACTTGTTGACGAACAAGAAGCACATACAGGAGGCGCAAGCGAGCAAACGGGATGGCACGTATAGTACCGTCATCTTGTGTCGCAAGTGCCGGACCTGTGCTCAAACTTTGCTATAACTGTACAACCCACCTCCTTTCAAAAGTACAAATAGTACAATATTTAAAAGGTTCACTTCTATTCCAGTTAGAGCCATATTACAATGACAATTTCTGAATGTGGTATGTGAACTGATACGTGTAGGCTAGCCTTTCGCTCATGATAACACTCCAAATAAAACATTTTGAACAATTTAATGGCAATAACTGTGGTCTTGTGGTAACATGCCAGTGATTTATAACATTCCCAGTTAAGAGAAGGATTGAATGCAATTCAATTCCACAATGTAAGAAGACTTACCGAGAATTTTCTATGAGGTATATAAGGCATAATAAAAACTATAGTATCAAAATGGCGTAGGCACAAATCCACTCCAATCACGTTGTTTCTGCCGCTGTGAACAACAAGTCACACATTGGAATTGAGGAAAACATATTTTGTTTTTGTCATCTTTTTTTTTATTAGGTAGTACCTATTTATTTCTTTACTAGTGTTTTCCCGCGACTTCGTCCGCACAAATTATATACCAGATTTTAAGTCAGATCATAATCTATCAAACAAAAAAAGTTTCATCAAAATCAGTTAAGTAGTTTTTGCGTGATGCGCGAACAAACAAACAAACACACAAACAAACAGACAAACAGACAGACAAAATTTCTAAAAAAGGTTGATTTTGAGTCAGGGATACCTAAAAACCATATCGTAATCTTTTTTTGTAAATATCTTCAATGTACAGACAGACACACTTCAGTTACAGTTTTATAATAGTTTAGATTAGATGCAAAAAACAATTACAGAAGATTTCTCAAATTGAATTTGCTAAACTGCATAACAGTTTGTAAGCAGATGTAAGCTAATGTTTGTTTTGCTACTATGTTTTTATAAAAAAGAATTTGCTGTACTTATAAAACCAATTTCCCAGCAAAAGTATTCAATAAACTATTTTCATTAAAACAGAAACAAACTTCCTCAATGTTCTTATGGTTAAGAGCATTGGGCTCTTGATACTGAGGTCATAGGTTCGATTCCCACGGGGGACACCTTGTGATATGTCACTTTATGCGTTTTTCCTCAGTTGGTTGAGAAAAAAGATGATTCCGTACTTTGGATGGCATATTAAGCCGTTGGTCCCGGCTAATATTTCTGGTGGTAGTAGTCTTTACATCAAAACCACGTCAGAGGCCATAAGGCGGCCTGAATAAACTCTGACCCCAGGGCTTGCCCACACGATATGATAAAAACAGAATAAGACTAACAGTGTTATTGATTCCATGTTTAAATAGGATTAATTTACAACACGGTGTTTGCCCACATCAAATATTACTTTATATCTATCTTCTCTCTAATTCTAAGTCACATAGTACTGAGCCTAGAGGACTCAAATATCAGATCCTAAAGATGAATGACATATTAAGCTCACCCGATATCCTGCAGGCATCGCAGCTCGTGCTCGATGCGCGCGGGGTGCGCCGTGGGCACCAGGTGCTTGATTGCGAACCAGCGCTTGTCCGCGTCGGGCAGAGCCGCGTGCTGCCGCAGCGAGCCCAGATACACCGAGCTGAACGTGCCCTCCCCGATCTTACGGTGCACCGTGAACAGCTTGTCCAGCTTCGGCAGCTTCTGCAGCAGCTCCCTGATCTGTTGCTCTGTGTGAACACCATAGATTTAGTACTAAATCGAGACCACAAACCTGAGATTTGGGAAAAAAAGAGTGGGATTTGTTCCGTTGACAACTGACGATAGATCCATACAGGCTCATAGCCTGTGAGAATGGTCTCTTCTATCTATCTCGCTCTAACATACGTTAATGCTATACCCTTTCTCTTTCGTATTTCTGATCTAACGTAGATGATGATGAACATGGTGACGACGATTCCATTTTAAAAAAATAGTTATACTGGCAAGAAAACTGTAAATTTTAACAATAACATAACCTCGAAATAATTATTTACTGACTAATATAAGGTAAATAGAAAAGGTATTTATGGAAAAAACAAGAGACATACTTTCCACATCATCTTTGAGTGTCGAGAAGCTTTGATCTTCATTTTTCTTTTTGTTGTTTTCGTTAGATCCATTCCTACGTGTCTGTAACACTTCTTTTTGCACTTTGGCCTCAATTCCTCTAATTCTAGACATTACTTATCACACATAAGTTCATGTTTCTTTTTCCTTATTAAAAGTAACAAAATACGTTTTATTTTAGTCACAACCAGCTAAATGTTAAAAAATTAACAAACAAGGATCGAAGAAAAAGAAAATATGTGAGTGAGTTGAATGAAATTTAAAAGTGACATGTGTTGAGTGAATGAATGAGGATGGGCCCCATGAATAAGCAATATAAGACCTTCGATCAAAATAAAATGAATGGATAGGCCTAAAGCGCGGTAAGTTGAAGCAAACTACTGGTGCACTTGGTACATACAAACTAGCGCCATTATCTGTCAAATCTAGGGCACTTGCATACAAGTGACAAGTAAAAATTTCATTTGTTTTGCCTCATTTTTCTGGTTTGAAATGTTCACTTAAGGCCTATCCATTCATTTTATTTTGATCGAAGTATAAGACCTCAGTCAGATTACGTGGAGGGCAACACTAAGGAAAAAACCGGAAATCGGTCTCTAGGGATGAATTTTTTTGCTGTGCGTGTCCTGTTCTGGAATAGCGAGCTTTATTTTGACATGTAAATTAAATTTATTAAAAAGTAAAATGTCAATGTACAGCTTGGCAAAAAAGTCGTGATAAAACATGAGGGCGCTGCCTCCACGCAAGAACGTCAAAATCACGCATAACCTGGCAACACCACCATACAAAAATTTTAGTTCCACCTGTCACCACGATCATGACTTTTTTGCCAAGCTATATGTCAAATCAAATTGCACGCCGAGCGATAGCGATAGGAAATAATTTTTATTTATTTAAATTTTATCACTATAACCAGTGTGTTATTGATAAACGAATAAATTAAAATGATATCCAGAATGTTTTCATCACGGATTCTGACTTTTACGTCTGTTAGATCGGTAACTATCTGTCTTTAATGTCTTTAAGCAGTCGACTCCCATAGCTTTCAATTTAAAGATCCATTTATAATATTATAGGCTAACTACGTAACCAAAGCTCCAAAGCCAGAGATCCCGAAGAACGGTCTGTCTTCAGTGTATTCCGCGCAAGACCAGAAGGACAACGGCATCGTGTACGACAGGAAGCCGTTCAAAGTGTCGCTTCAGCAGGGCAAGACCTACCACTGGTGCCTCTGCGGCCGCTCCAAGTCGCAGCCGCTGTGCGACGGAACGCACAAGGATGTTTACCTTAAGATTACACAAAGGTATTACATACAAGACTTCTGAACTGTATACCACCACAATAACTACCTGTATATCACAATAATGAGCAAATCAAATCAAATCAAAATAATTTATTCAATACAGGAGCCTGAAGCACACTTATTAAACGTCAATTCTTTTTTAAGCTACCACTGCGTCGGAATGTGTTGTCGCTGTAGAGAAGATGTGGCCAGATACTCTAGAGCATAACACAACTTAATTTCTATTACAATATAAATTCTTAAACTAAGGTTATGTATACAGTAATACATCGATACTATACAGCTTCGACTGTGACTATGATACTGGTCTACTCTCAGATACACGACAAGACTAGGTACTCAGAAACGTTAGGAGAGCTTCCTGAGAATCAGATTAGCTTCAAGTTACATTTCTTCAACAGTATGCAAATATCACTGAACAATTAAACTAACTAAAGCAATGTATTGAAGTGCAAAAGACTGACTATTTTATTTACAAAAGTTGATGTCTCTTGCCACACATACTTATGTAGTGAGATGTTGCTTTGCAAATACCTATAATTTGAACTATTTTTGTGAACTTGTCAGCATCTGAGAATCAATTATTGTCTAAGTACAAATCAAATTGTTATTTAGCTGTAAGTTCTCTAATAAGGAAATGGACAAATAAACATTGGACAAGGGTACTTATATCGCATACAGGTGTATGCAACGAAGGATGTTTTATGTGAAACAAACATATTTTTTTTTCATGATATCACTGTTGGCTATTTACTATGAAAGTGAAACTTGTTAAGTTGGATGGTCTGTAGCACATTTGATATGCAACACATTTAATTTTGCACCCTGGATATTCACATTGGTATATTGAATATGAATATTTGTACCCGAGTCATGGATGTTTGTATCTATATATGTATTCTATATCGTTCTCTAGTCATCATAAATCATAATACAAGTCCAGGCTAGATTCTGGTACTTTAAATGTGACTAGATAATTTGTGTGACACTGTCCAAGATATTTCTTTATTTACTATGGTGCTATTATTAAAAATTAATCCAATTATTTCTTTTTCAGACCTATAAGATTCAAAGTAGAAGAGACAAAAGACTATTGGCTATGTAATTGTAAGCAGACTAAAAACAGGCCGTTCTGTGATGGAACACACAAGCAGAAGGAAGTGCAAGAAGCTACTACTGTCAAAGTTTAACACTAATCATGTAAAAAACAAATACCTGTAGTTATTGGTTATTTATAAATGTAGATAGGAAGGTTGATCAATATTTTTTATATTATAGTGAGTAGTGAGTCACGGTTGTTGAACATTAAATAACTGTGCCGTCATTCGAAGCCTATTAAGTGAGAATAGCGTATGCTTTTCAATCTGTGGCGGTTACGTACTATATCTGTCCTTTTTCCTCATACGTCTCGGCACTAGTGCCGTCTCTTTCACACCTGTCAGTTGTTCGTGTCACTGAAAATTATAAAAGACAGAATACGAACAGCCGCGCCTCATTGGCGTTTTGATTTTCAACCTGTGCGGTTGTTAGAACACCTCGACCTCGTGGGTCGGTAAGTCAAATTTTTATTAACGGTGTTACCGTTCGTTTATTTTAAAATATTTTACTATATCTGTCCAAATATTTTAAAATCAGTTTTTTATCATGGATCATTCTAAAAATGCGCAAAAGCGCAAAGCACCTGATGATTTTACTGCAATTAATAATTCCAAACGTACATGTAATAAAGATCAGTTACTTAACAATTTAATTAAGCAGGTGAACAATATTCAGACCTTTTTGTCAAATTTTGTGCCATCGCGTGAATCGGACATTGATTTACAGTCTAACCCTCATGGTAATACCGAGGATGTTTTAGACCTTTTATGCGGTGATTTGTTCGACGAAATTGAATGCGTTAATTCAAATCCGAACACTCAGTCGGCTGTGCCTCAGCAGCCTGACGTGACGATTCCTAATGAGGCGGACGCCGAGTCCTCTCAGTTACCGGTAGCAATCTTTTCATTGCCCGTCAATACTGTTGTGAATGAACCTGCAATTCCAAAATCCTTGCCTGCTCATATTGAAAAATTAAAAGCTTTTCAACACTTTGAATCGGATGACTGGTGCGAGGTTAGATATGCAGAGGTTCAGAAAAATTATTGTTCTACCCCCGGGTTCATTGAATTAGAATGTAACGAAGAATTTAAACCGTACGAAACCTCATTGAACCTCAATCATACAGAACGTGGGTTCGCAGCCATATCGTTAGGTTTGCTAAAACAAAATGAAGCTTTAGAACAGGTCATTCAAAAATTTATCTCTTGGCTTGGCTCCGTAGAAATTACCGACACCAAAGCGGTAGAAATGCATATGTTTGAACTTTTTTCAACAAGCGAATACCAAAAAATTTCTAATGACCTTCTTCAAATGGCCTGCGGCCATCGCGCGGACTTAGTCCAGCAGCGAAGAAATGTTGTGCTAAAATCAGTTAGAAATGAATTTACAAAATCAGCTATCTGCAAGATACCTCCTTCTACTAGTCACTTATTCAAAAAGGATGACTTGTCAGTAGCAATTGAGAGGAATGGCGGAAATAGCAAAATTTTCTGGCCTTCGAAAGAATCTCGCACAATGAGAACGGTTAGTTTTGACAGCCCAAAACAGGATCCCACGCCTGCGCAAGGCCAAAACCACTTTCCATTCCCACCAGCGCATGGGGGTAATTTTTCCACGCTGTCTCCGCAAGGCATGCCTACACCAGTAAATTCGAATTTACGTCCTTCACAAGGCGGCTTTACTAGTTATAATGGATTGATGACGATACCTTCCATTCCTGTGTTTCGAAATCCTATGCAAGGAAGGCTTTTTCGTCCAAGAGGCCCAAGACCAATACAGAGAAATCGAACAAATACAAAGCAATCCTCAGAGTCTTCTCGCAAAGACGGACATAACAAAAGGAAATTCTAACTCAATATCCAAGGCAGGTCAACTCATTCATTTCCCAGACAGATGGGTGATGTTAGGAGCGAATATATCTATTCTAAAGATAATCAGTGGCTACCGAATTCCGTTCAAGCGGAAACCTCCTCTACACCTACCACAGTTAATCAATCATCCGCTCCAAACTCCGTTTTCAGAAGAAATGTCGTCGACCTTGATAGAATTGATTGAAATGAAAGTTCTTGAAATAGCCCCATTAACACCAAGTTTTATTTCGCAAATGTTTCTGGTGCCTAAATCCAATGGGTCCCCTCGACCCATATTCAACCTGCGTAATCTGAACAATTTTGTTCACATAAGCAAGTTCCGACTTGTTAATATGCAGAAGATTCCATCCTTCCTTCAGGCTTGCGACTGGATGGCAAAGATAGACCTCTCAAATGCTTACTTTCATGTCCCGGTTGCCCCAGCACACAGATGCTTTTTACGCCTTATTTTTCAAGGCATTTTGTATCAAATGACTTGTCTTCCTTTTGGGCTGGCGACAGCACCAAAAACGTTTGCAGCTCTGACCAACTGGATTGCCCAGATCCTAAGAGAGCATGGTGTGCGTCTGGTCGTTTACCTGGACGACTACTTAATTGTCCATCAAGACAAGGAAGTGCTTCGGAAGCATATCCAATTGACAATCGACCTGCTAACCTACCTCGGTTGGACAGTGAACTTCTCAAAATCCGTCCTGGAACCGCAAAGACGCATTCAATTTCTAGGCATCATATGGGATCCATTTCACAACCTAAAATGGCTTCCAGATGATAAATGCCATTTGTTTGCCAAACGCAAGATTGTCAATATTATTCAGACGAGAACGGCAAGTCTCAAAATAATGCAGTCATTGGTAGGCTTACTAAATTTTGCCAGTTTTTGTGTCCCCAGAGGACGTCTTCACCACCGGGCTCTATTGAATTTCAGTATAAGCCTTCGGAACATGAGTCCTCAAATACAATTTTCGATCCCGCCTCAGGCACTGTTAGAATTGTATTGGTGGCTTCAGAATCTCGATCGTTGTTCATTGATTCATACAAACCCTGTAACACATTACGTGACCACAGACGCCTCTGGCACAGGCTGGGGAGCTCAGGTTGACAACTTAATCATGTCAGGCAAGTGGACATTCCCCGAACAAACCTTGCACTCAAATCAAAAGGAGATGTTAGTAATACTCAAAGTATTTCAAATTCTAGCTCCATATTTGAAAAATTCCACAATATCAATTCAATCCGACAATCTGACAACTGTATCATTTTTACGAAGCGAGGGAGGAACAAAATCACATGCCCTATTGGACATGACATACCAAATTTATCAAATTATAGACTGTTTCAATATAAACTTGTCACTTCACCATCTCCCCGGTCGATATAATGTAGAAGCAGACCGATTATCCCGGCAACGATTAGTTCCGGAGTGGCATCTACTGCCCCAAATAACAACAAAAATTTTCATGAAATGGGGCATTCCCTCAATAGATCTATTTGCCTCTCGACATGCTCATGTAGTTCCACGATATGTTACCTTGGATGTGACAGACAACCAAGCGGAATTTCACGATGCGTTGAGCCAAATCTGGAACTACCCACTCGCTTGGGTATTCCCTCCACCTTTTCTCGTTCCCAGAGTGCTCTCTCACCTCAATACTGCCCACGGAGTGTACATAATAGTGGCTCCCAGATGGGAGAAAGCGTTTTGGCGGCCAGACCTGCGCAACCGAGCTATAGCTCCTCCATTCACCATCTTCAACCTAAACGACGTCCTAATAGATACGACGACAAATCTGCCTCCTCCCAAAGTGCAGGAAATAATATTGGAGGCTTGGATATGTAGGGGTGGAGTAAAGTCTGAATAACCTGGTCTCCAGATCAAATAAATTTACTGTGATCCGAAGGGCACGATTAACCCCAAGGTCTCGACAGTGTGTCGCACCTGGATCTGACCTAGCCATAGCCTAGTATACAGTTGATAGTATACATAGTAAACATAAATATACATAGTTCAATAAATTATAAAATAATTCCGAATAAAAGTCCAAAAGAATTGACTTCTTATTAATTGTCATAGGTACTTATTATGCCTATATAATTTACATCACACGAACACGATTTTGAATCTCATAATTCAAAAATAGCACTTCTGGAAGAAGGGTTCATCAGATAGTTTATTACTGACCGTATGTGACCCACCAAAAGCTGTTTTTAAAACTACTAGGTGTAGTTAATTGGATGAAAGCTCTGCTCACTAAGGCGTGCCTGCCTTCTCTGCATCAAGGTGATACCCGGAAGTTTCCGTCCAGCAGTTGCCTCAAGAACTGGATACAAAATAAGAGACGAGACAACTGGCGTTCATAGAATGTCTTTGAAATTCTCCTTATAGGTATGAAATATCAGATTTTTTGTACTTATTTGTATTTTTTATGATTTTGTGATTAAAGTGTGTTATTAAAGTGTTAATAATAAATTATAAAATTATAATATTCATCTGTTTTTGTTGTGTTATGTTTTTCTTTATGTTTGTGATTTAATAAATAATATCATGGGTTAACCTTATAAGTAATGTATTCTTTATAACATAATATTTCCCAATATATACCTACATGATTTATATACTTACCTAGACATTTACATACCTGAAATACACGCATAGAAAACATTCACATTGGCATTCATAAATCTTTCACACCAGCAGTGCTAGCATGATACCCCGCGACTTCGAGTCTCTCTATACCATATCTCTATTTCAGCGCGGCTTCGCCTCTGTCTCTACAGTAGCTAACATGATGCCCGCGACTTACGATGACGCGAGCTCTCAACTGTCATTCGTAGACTCTAGTCTACAAATGCGAGCATGATCACCGTTCGGTAGAGTTTGTGGCTCTACGTTTACGCAACGAAATAAGTAAAAGAACGAATGATTTTGGGGCAGCTTTAATCACCGATTCGGTGATACCCTATTCAAATTGACCGATTTAACCGTATGGTAACCCAGCGAACCCGGGCCGCGACTTTGCTTTCTCTTGGTAGAGTGGCTGACGAGCTGTCAAATCATGCTCACCATCGCGGGATAAATGACAGGCGCGGGTATGGATTTCAAACCCGCAGGCGCGCGTCATGCGACTAATCATGCTAGCACTGCAGCAGTGCTAGCATGATACCCCGCGACTTCGAGTCTCTCTATACCATATCTCTATTTCAGCGCGTCTTCGCCTCTGTCTCTACAGTAGCTAACATGATGCCCGCGACTTACGATGACGCGAGCTCTCAACTGTCATTCGTAGACTCTAGTCTACAAATGCGAGCATGATCACCGTTCGGTAGAGTTTGTGGCTCTACGTTTACGCAACGAAATAAGTAAAAGAACGAATGATTTTGGGGTAGCTCTAATCACCGATTCAGTGATACCACTGATACCCTATTCAAATTGATCGATTTAACCGTATGGTAACCCAGCGAACCCGGGCCGCGACTTTGTTTTCTCTTGGTAGAGTGGCTGACGAGCTGTCAAATCATGCTCACCATCGCGGGATAAATGACAGGCGCGGGTATGGATTTCAAACCCGCAGGCGCGCGTCATGCGACTAATCATGCTAGCACTGCAGACGATAACAAACATGTCTCACTTAATAGGCTTCGAATGACGGCACAGTTATTTAATAGCAGCGTTTTAACTACCAATAAAACGCTTATTAAAAAACTTGCCTAATTCGAAGCCTACGATTTTTAAATCTGCCTGGTGTAAGTGAAACACAATGAGGCGCGGCTGTTCGTATTCTGTCTTTTATAATTTTCAGTGACACGAACAACTGACAGGTGTGAAAGAGACGGCACTAGTGCCGAGACGTATGAGGAAAAAGGACAGATATAGTACGTAACCGCCACAGATTGAAAAGCATACGCTATTCTCACTTAATAGGCTTCGAATTAGGCAAGTTTTTTAATAAGCGTTTTATTGGTAGTTAAAACGCTGCTATTAATGGACTATATTTAATATTATTGCCTTCAAAATTAGGGGGTCTGTCTATTAATGTTTAGTTAGATAGGTACCTATTTTTATCAACGATATAAACACAGTTAGATGTAGGTAAGTACTGTAATAAGCTTTGCCAGACTAAAATATAGTTTCATCAGATATTTTTTTCAGATATGTAAATTTTTACTAGAGCTTTTAATTATGTATGTGCACAACAACAAGGATTAAAATAAGTTATTGCAATGCAATCCAATGCAATAGTTAGAAGTAAATATTTTGAACTGAGAAATGGTTTTTTAAATCCACGCTTGCCGCGACAAGTAGTAGGTAAAGGTATGGAACTTTGACTATTTATATAAGGACCAGCCCTATTTATATAGAGGTAGCATCCGCGAGTTTCGAACTAGTAAAATTAACAACTCTTTATCAAACTCTTTTTTTTATTTTTATTTTATAAACGTCAAAACGCGTGCTTTTTATGAAATATTGTACTAAAAATTCGTAAGTGTAAAAATGACAGCATTCTTTTTCGCCGTCGCGTCGTTTACAATAGATACTTTTTATAATTTATCCAGCTATTAAAAATAGTATGTAGTTATTCTAGCAACAGAATTAGGTACTGAAAATTTTAGTTAAGCTTTTCAAACGGTTTATAAAATATATTTTATGTAGTCAACTCCCCTATTTCCCCTCTGCTACGGTACCACATCAATTGATCATGTGCATTTACATGCAATTTCATAACTTATCAGACTTATCACTAAACGAGAAAGCCTAAAATTGCGAAGCAATAACTTCGAACTGATCTCGTTTGGGATTCACAACACGAGACTACTTTACATGAATTTAAAAAAATCCAAAGATGCGGATTTCGTTTTACCTCGCCCTCCGCAAAAAGTGTCAGAAATGTTTGTTAGTAGAATTACACACGTAACTAGTCCATATATAAATAGTCGAAAGGTAAGAGAAACCATGCTATACTCTGAAATGGAATCCGAGAACAAAAATTTCAAACAAGAGGCTCTTTTGTTTGAAATTTTTGATCTCGGATTCAGAGTATAGACGGTGTAGACTAGACCCTTTAACCCTTTTACAATCAATCAATTGGTGTGTGTTCGCTACACCACCACTTGCGTAACTTGTCAATCAAACAAATCATTCATTCATTCATAGACAAGTTCATTCACTTTTAAACCCCCATGTGACGTGGAAATAGTTTTGTCCTTTATATTCAACAAGATTCTGAGAAGGATAGCAAGCACATTACTTCTACTTGCCCTGTCACGATGTCATTACGCGATGAATGAATAACTTAACTTGTCATCGGTTTGCCACACGCAAGTTGAAAGCGAATCGTTTCTTGAACAATTTACAATCAAGATAAAGCCGCCGCAGCTGGGTTCAGGGACAAACTCGACCGAGAACGACATCATTATCTGCACGGGCCGCGGCGCGGCGCGCAATATATAGGCACTCTGCATTTAGACTTTGGTCAGGACAGTCGCTCGCAGACAATGACGGAGGAAGTGAAGCTGTTCACACGCGAGGAGCTGAAGGCGCGCAACAGGCGCACCGACGCCGTGCTCATCATCCACAACGGAGTCTATGACGTCACCAAGTTCCTTGACGAGGTAAGAGCACTACTGCTTTAACAAGTTGAGAGTCACTTGAACAATTATTGTAGTTGTTGTTGCATAGACTTGTTAGCTGATTTAATTAGATACTTTGTTATACATAAAGAAAGAAGCTTTGCTACAACTACCATAAATCTTTGAAGTCTGTAGTTGTAGCTATGATCATATTGATCCTTTTAGTGTTCAGCATATTGAAGAAACTACATCAGAGCAGTCTTACCAATTTTGGGCCCTGGGCACTTTAAGATAAATGTGGCCCCTAAGACAGAGGGTCCAGTCATTTTAGAGTTTTCTTGTATGGACACCCTAACAATAATTCATCTATAGCTGAAACTTTGCAGTGTGATAAAGTAAAGTATACAGATTACGGTTGACAAATAATCTAGGTTAAATTTTTCCCGGTCCTAGATTATTTGTCAACCGTAATCTGTATACTTTACTTTATCACACTACAAGGACTAACAGGCTATAGAACAGAACAGGAGTAGGAAATAAAGGGCCCCATGAATAATGAGGCCCTGGGCACTTGCCCAGTGTGCCCATGTGCAAAGATGGACCTGACTACATACAAATATAAACTCACGAATACGAATATAATCCCTTTTGGTGTGGTCAGAAGCATAGCTACAACTCCCAGCTGTCATGCATGCATTCGTAAAAAGGCTCACACTATTCCTTAATTTATGACATAATCTTTTGTTGAACTAGTTACAGACAATCAATATACCTAATCCACATAATTATTATCTTAAGTAGAACTTAAATGATAACACATAAGGTTAATTATTGATTCCACACAACTGATTGTAATTTTGTGATACTCTACAATATATTCAACAATATGTTATACCTCCACCAACATGCATATGCATTTGCATGGCATGGGGCTCTAAAAAGATTGAGTCCCTATCGGACTAGTGCTTGTAAGTGGGATCCAAGAAGTAACTTTTAACAATTGTTTTGTGCATAATTTTTGATTACCTGCCTGCACCAGAAGGGTTCTTTTTTGTGTTAATATATTGGTGTCAAATTTGACTTGCCCTGTGGCCTACACGGCCTGATGGATTTTAACAAAAATAAGGTGTCGTTAGGTTTACTATGGGTATATTTAAATATGGTGTCTGGAAATAAAAACAGAGGGATAGTTTTTTATTATGATAGGTATCAAGTGAAAGCTAGTAAATAACAAATTCCAAATTATATAATATGCTATAGTAGTTTTGCTACCATTTTGATAAAATAAACAAAATTACATATTTAAGAAAAACAAAAACCCAACTGTATAAGAAATGATTACTAAACTGAAAAGAGTAAAACAAGGTTGATAGTCTACTTATAAAATGTTGTTTGAGCCTGCGATATCTTATACTTAGCATTCAAGTATTTCCTTAAAACAAAATTCCTGTTTTTCTCGTTTCAGTCAATTAATAATTTTATTTATTATGCTGTCTTTTTTTTTTTGAGGAATATTGGCATTTACAGTGAGTATCTAATAATACATTCTGACTATGAAGCAATCTGCACGTCTCAAATCATTGGCTTTGTGGCTTACTTTAAATTAATTAACTGCATGCTTAAAAAAAAGATAGTTGATAGTCATGTTTCTGACCACTCAGGAATGTTGTGAGTTTATATGTTTGTGTAAGGTTTGTAGATGTAGGTGGTATAATAATTTGTGAAAGAGGAAAAATGTGAGTCAGTAATGTTCAATGTTAAGACGTCAGAGGCCGTAAGGCGGTTTGAATAAACTCTGACACCAGGGCTTTGAAGCCCACTCGATAAGAAGAAGAATGTTAAGACAGTTTTGCATCTGGTTTATTTTATTTTTATATGAGAGGATGTGTAGTGTACATTACATTTCAGATATCAATGTATGGGT
Organism: Agonopterix heracliana; assembly: GCA_963693445.1. Taxonomy (NCBI): domain Eukaryota; kingdom Metazoa; phylum Arthropoda; class Insecta; order Lepidoptera; family Depressariidae; genus Agonopterix; species Agonopterix heracliana. The sequence goes on along the minus strand of OY856308.1, from coordinate 22,346,562 downwards.
GACAAACATAATTGTTGTGTGTAGAATCAATATTAAATAAATAGCCTTGATCTTTGCACTTCAATGTCAAATACCTTGTTGTTCTTCCTTATACCTGATCTTCACTAAATCTTAACATTATTATATAAGTAGGTACTACTATACTATGTAACATTCCTAAGCCTTAGTTTATCGACCTCATTAGCATTGTATTTGGATACCCAAAATGCTAATGTACTTTTATTTTCGAACACACACCTTTTCCAAGTTTAATAAACTTCGTCCCAAAAAAGGGTAACATTTTTAAATGCAATGACCCAAAAACGTGTTTCTACGATGAAACTTCTGGTAAATATAGATAGGTACCTACTTTTTGTTCTTAACAGCGAGGTCGACATTTTATGGGTGCAGTGGCATTGGCCTTAGTAACCTGTTGCTACAACAAAACTTTTTCGTACCATTAGCCTTTTAATGTTAGTGGTTTTATAAAAAACAAGCTTTTGCCTGTCCGTGAGGATTTTAGATTTTCGAAATTACTTTCTTTGTGCACCCCTACATGCTCTTTAGAAAACTATATATTTTTATCCAAATATCACGTATCTTCAGTGGTTAAGGCTCTGCGTTGTCTGTCAGTAGTCATGGAACTGACTTATAAGTATAGATTAGGTGATGCCAGCAACTTTATCCGACATGTGATTTATACAAGGTGTAAAATACTTAAGGGGGTGCTTCAAACCAGCAGCCTGTGGCTAGAGGTTGCACAAAACAGGAACGAGAGGAAGAGTAAAGGGGAGGCCTTTGCCCAGCAGTTGGATGAAAATGGCCACAAAAAAGTCCTATTAAAAAGAACATCATATGAATTATTTTATTGCCATGTCAATTACACCCAATAGACACTTCTTAATGTACCTATATGTACATAACTAAAATCTATTAAGTGTTTTTTTATGACAACACAATGTTATGAAACAACAGAATTATGTGAGACAAAGGAAATAAAATAACAGCTAAGCTAATGTATATGTCTACGGCCCCGTTTCACTAATTTGTGTATTAAGTAAGACCTAATACAATACGAAACGGCTTCATATTATAATTACTTTAGCCCATTGGCACTGTAACATAATTATTTTTCTTGTATTTTTTTTTACAAAGGTAATGGATTGATTTCAATTATACTTAATGAATTTAAAGCTATTGTAAGCATAAGCATAAGCATATGCTCACGACTATATTCCCCGAGGGGGCAGTCAGAGATATTCTGAAACCTCAGAACATCCACATTTCACCAGTAGTACCGAAACTCTGTCCAGTGTGACGGGGGGTGAGCCCGTTGCCACTTATAATGGACAGTGGGTACAATACACGCCTCGAAGCAATTGTTAGTATGATTAATCGAAGAGATCTATCTCAGCTTATTACTTGTTATTTTACTCTACAATATACAATGCGTACAATCCTTGCAGGCCATTGTTACCCCTGTAGTCTTCACATGGACCAACCATGGTGGTTACCATATGATTACCATCATTGTGTGTAGGATATTACTGAACAGCCATGAAAAATTGTTGCTCTCCTACAACACTGCTCAAATCATCTACAGGGTGTTAGGGAAACAGTTGCATTAAGGGGTACCTACTTGCGTACACATGATACTGAACAACATTCCGTAAGAAACATTAGGAAATTCGCAAAAAAAAACGACATTTCATACAAACGAACGTTCGACCAGCTGATTGCATTTAGTATGGAAAGTCGAAAAATTTTTTTGCAACTTTTTCTTTGGTAAAGTTGTTCAGTACCCCTTAAAGTAGTGCAACTGTTTACCCTAACACCCTGTATAACATGGTAAGGCCTATGACGATGATCGAGTGTTCATTTATAAAATAACTATGATACAATATAATATTATATTTATGTAAAAGAAGCAAAAATTCAGACATCACTAGATCCACTCATTAGATATTTGTGAAAGAATTCCAACGATGGCGCTTAATATTCCGTAGTCTGCGTCTGTGCTACGCGTCGGAATTTTTCATTTCGCCCTAACTTCAGGAGGACAGGAATTTATTTTCACGCGACTTGTCCCTACTGCTCTACTGACCTTATTTCATGTTTCTGAGTAGGCTCTGTGAGTTCTGTGACTCCTGTAGGTATTATGTATGTTTGCGATTTACTCAAAAACTACTGCACAGATTTTGATAATTCTTCTACTTACGAGATGTCGATATGTCTGGTTTAAGAATAAATAAATAAAAATATAGGAAAGCCTTTATCATAGTTTAAGTATATGGGGTAATTGTTGAATTGTTTGAAATGCGAAATACGTTATGCTGTTGGTGTACCAATTAAATAAATAAATAAACACCGGTGTTTCAGACCATAAATTGAACAGCTTTTACTATGGAACTAAATGAAATCGCGAAAACAAAATCAGCTGTTTCATAGAAAACGTCAATAGCTATTCGACCAAACACGTCGTTCGGTCAGTGAAAATTTCAACAGGCTACCTGTTATACGGACAAAAGATACAGCCCTTATAGGAATGTCCTAACCAAATGGAGAAAAACGCACAAAGTGACAAGCTGCCTAATTATTGATGCATTGAACATCTTGCGCCATATTACCTACTTATTCAAATAATATGACGCAAGAGTCGCCACATTACCGGTTGTTTTATCCATCGGACAAAATATTATAAAAATGTTAATCTCTTACTATTATAACATGAAACGTTAATTATAGTTAGGTAGGTACTTAAATGATAAACTGGGAGTTTGTTTCGATGAACAGCTAACTTTACATTCGGAAAATTGTTCACCGTCAGAAACATTGCTACAACTAGTTACCAACGCATCGCGACGCAACTGGTTTGTGAATAATATACCCATGAATGTAGTTCTATGTAAGGATCTACACTTTATATTGAGTATTATCATTATCAAGAATATTTATGACAAGATAATACAGAGAGCTCGTGGTGAAGCGTTACCGAGAGGTATGGACTTTCAATCATGAAGTCTGGGTTCGAATCCGCACGGACAACATGCCACGTACCCATTAGTTTTTCTAATTTTTGTACGTATTACCGACTGCTCTCAAACGGCGAAGGAAAACATCGTGAGGAAACCTGCTTATTTGCAGAAGAAATTCTGATGCATATGTGAAGTCTACCAATCCGCATTGGGCAAGCGTGGCGGACTAACGCCAAAACACCCTTCTAGAAGGTAGGCCTGTGCCCTGCAGAGGGACGTATATAGGCTGATGATGAGATAATACAGTAGGTAATCAAATCAGTGCCACATTACTAGACAGCCTAAAAACGTTTTTTAGCTTTCATAGCTAACTTTAATAACTATTGTTACATAATGATTTAGATAATAGGTACCTACGTCAGTCAGTCACGTAGTCGGCAATCACTGAACACTAATAAAATATGAATATTCCAAGTTTTACACGTGGGAGGAAAAACGTACATATTTTCCTTATAAGTGCAATCTTGAGGAAATTCCAGCTTACAATAGAAAATAGCGAAGAATGACAACATTCGGGATCACCACTCTCTTTATATCAGATAGAACGTATTTTGGTTCAAGCGGTTCAAGTCCGTAGAAGCGGCTGTAGTGTATTTGATAAGCTATGGTAATTAGAATGGTAGTGATAAAGAAAAGGGGCAGAGTTCGACGTTTGCCCTAATGCCCTTATAATTATAACATCACTAACTGGCCGTGCAGTTATTAGCGGAATATCTCTAAGTACGGAGTAGAGTAGTTTTCTGCACGCTAAGCTAATTTAATTACTTTTCCCTGCGGTTTCGAAGTCCGCGTAGAATTCGTTTTGTTGTCGAAATAAAAATCATGTCCTTTCTTACACTTTACCTCTGCGAAATTACACTGAAATTAGTTCGATAGTAAAGAGACGTCAGAAACAGACAAACTCTTATAAAATGAGTAATGATGGAAATGTAATTCACAGCATCCTGGAGGTGAGGAGGTGCTGCTGGAGCAGGCGGGGAAGGACGGCACCGAGCCCTTCGAGGATGTCAGCCACAGTTCCGACGCCAGGTGAGCTAGCCTAGCCTGACGCTACAGAGACCGGCATCTGATAGATACATTCTAAAATATATTATGAGCAAATATGTACTTCCCTGATCACAACAGTGAGAGGTAAAACTTTAGATGTCTTGAATATTGTCACGCAGATTATCTAGTCCCAATCTAGGTAATGATATAAGAATACATAAATTATGTCGATACAAACGCCCACCCATGACTAGTAGAAATATATCACAAAAATATTTGAGCAGTGTGTGGGATTTAAACCCGCGACCTTCAGCTTGGCAGGCAGTCATTACCAACTAGGCTAACGGGCCGTTATAAATCATGTTTTGAATTAGTTGTATACTTGTATGTTCACAATCTTATTGAATAGAATAAGGAAATAAAGTCTGGCCGTTTTGTTCAACTTTGTGTTTAATTTCTTTACTAAACAATATAGCTGCTGGTAGACCGCGAACTGGTAGGCGTAGTGTGGGACGCCGTGATAGCTGCTGGTCGAAGCAAAAGAAAGCTTTTGAGCCAACTTGATTCGACATTAGAATTTTTTTTACTATAATTAATCTTATCTAGTGGAAACTCACAACAACTTTCAATGTTTGCAGGTCACTGATGGCTAAGTACAAGATAGGTGAGCTGGTGGAGGCGGACCGCGTGCAGAGCAAGGCGGCGTACGCGCCCACCTGGAGCAACGACCAGGCGCAGGAGCAGGGCAAGTGCGTAGTCGCGTAATAATACACCCTATTCCTAGCGCACTAGAGCTCATATCTGTACTGAATCATCTCCTTATTGATCTGCTACATTTTACATTAGTTTAGTTAGTAGCTCGTCTTTAGTTCAAGGTAAGATAAAATAATAATGATTTCACACAGGACACAGTATATAATTATGTCCTGCATTGTTATAAATGTGAAGAATTATTATAAAATAAGAACTAATTGCCTCTATAGATTTTCTTTAACCTTATAACCTTATAAAATGCAAGGTTCATGGCAGACAGCTATAAAACGTGATCGGATATTAAACCTGATTTTAATTTTCTGTAGTGTAGCTCCATCTGTCATCAACTTTTCTGTAATATTTATTAAGGTCAATAAGATAACTACTCATTCCATTGCATTACCAATAGTTTAACATTATATTTGTGTGGCACTTTGCACTTACAGTAACGCTCAAGCCTAGACTCAAGCACATGGTTCTGTGTATTGGTTAGTCGCTCACTTTAAATTAGTACTTATTTACATTGAGGCACTGTGATTTTATTTGATCTGTTAATAGTAGATTTGTTTGTTAATTACAAGTTTTAGAGTTAGCTTTATTTTAGCGAGCTACTCCTTTTAAATTTAAAAGCCTGGTATAAAACTTTAAATATGTATTTAGAAACCAATGATCTGTAGTTGTATTTAATAATTAATAATAGTATAAGACTTATAATAATATAGCTACTGTGTTATTGAATAAATTTTAAATGTTTAGTGAAATGTAAGTCCCTATATTTCATAAAACTATTGGCATAGATGTTCCTTCAAAAGGTGATATATTTTTATTTTTCGTGTTTTAAGGCAATAAAAGACAAGTTCGTCTAGTCTCCTGGTGCTCTTTATTTCTGTATACACAAATAAAAAATATTATATGTGTGAATATTTATCAAATAAAGCATTGTATTGCAAAATATGGCTCGTTATTTAAAGCAAACCCTAAACTTCATTTTGTTTATAATTTTTACGCAGACCCATGTGCTTATCTATTTGTTTTCATTTGAGAGTTACGTATTTTTTTATATTTATGTATCACAATAATTATTATGTAATACTTAATTACATAATTGACATGCTTTTAAACTTGCACGCTGTGATGCACTGCTAAAAGCAAAGTAGAAGCTAAGTAAGCAAGTATCGCATCCTATTTATATACTATACAGGGTGTAAAGAAAAGTATCATAAGGGTTGAACTACACCAGGCAGCACATCATTGCATTTTTCCGTCGCTCCATCCTTTTCTATCACTCAGGAACGCCATTTGCTAGAGCATATAAGATAGACAGAACGCGATCGCACGCGGCGTGCTGTTCCGGAAAAATGCGATGCTGTGCTACGTGGTGGTGTAGTTCAACCCTTAACCTTTAAACCACACACTCTAACCATCAAACTGAACAACTTTTACTATGGGAGCAAACCGATCAGAACAAAAATAATCGGCTGTCCCATACTAAACTGCAATACCTACTCGACTCAAAGAATCATGACCACTTCCCATACATTCGTTTACCTGTCAATTTTTCTTTGATTTAGTTGAAGTAATTACAGTACCTACTATGTGGTTGATGTATACAATAAATATTGATATAGAAAAACTAAAGATTAATTCCATTTACATTGGTAGTAATTTGATTTAATTTGGTAGTGAGGAATAAAAGTAATATCGAAAAAAAACTGAGATTATTGACAGGTAAAAAGTGGACATCATTCTTTCATGGACAGCAGATTTTTTTTAATTTAGGTTAGTGATACTTTTCCTTACACCCTTTATAGGGTGCTTCTTAATATGCTGACACTTTTTTAAGTGGATGGATGATCAGACCGTCAAACTGAACAACTTTCTCTATGGCACCTACGTCGAAATCGCGAAATCAAAATCATCTGTTCCATACAAAACTGCAAACCTACTCGAGCCAAATGTATGAAAAAGCTAATATTTTTTTCGCGATTTCGATTTTGGTCCCATAGAGAAAGTTGTTCAGTTCGACGGTCTGGACTATTAAAGGACCATACAGGGTAAATTTTATATCACTGCGGATAACTTCAGCATGTATTCTTCTCATCAAACGGAACAACTTTCACTATGGAGCACACATCGAAATCTCGAAAAAAAACAGCTGTCCCATACAAAACTGCAGATGCCTATTCGACTCAAATGTCCCATACATTTGAGTCGAATAGGCATCTGCAGTTTTGTATGGGACAGCAGTTTTTTTCGCGATTTCGATGTTGGCTCCGTAGTAAAAGTTGTTCAGTTTGATGAGTAGAATACATGCTGAAGTTATCCGCAGTGGTGCTGTGCACGTGCACGCTGCACGTGTATTGTGTTGTATGTACGTGACGTGGTTGTTCTGTGGCAGCGCGTGGAGCTCGTGGCTGGCGCCGCTGCTGCTCGGCGTGGCGGCCACCATCATCTACCGCTACCTCTTCGCGTAGTACGACCGCGCCACGCCTCCGCCACGCCACGCCACGCAGTCCCGGCCTTCTATCGACTGACATTGACTTCTCACATCTGAGGTGCATTTATACATATTACTGATCGATTGTAAATAGCATTAATAGTTATTATGAAATAAGTATAATTTTATCCGCGTACAAATGAATTATATTTGTTGAAGGTTTCTGAGCTACATTTTTATTCAAGACTGTATGGAACGTGTAACGAGGCAACAGGGTAAATGTTAACCTCGGCTGCCTGTCTGTTAGTTCGGCTTTTATGCTATATTTTTGTACTATTTATGATAAAGGAATATTATGCATCGAGAGAGAAACTACGCCTTTCAAAAGGTCTGCCAAATTATTTATGGACTGGTTTCAACGTAGTATTTTACAGATATAAATAAAATAGTATCAGTATTTTATCACTTTCAATACGCATCAGTTTTTGTTTAGGTTATCGCTGCGAATACATAACAAACATGTTGAATTTAATTCGACCTGAAATAATATTATATACTTACCTACTTCTATCATTCATGCGCGCAATATACACTATTATAAAACTGTAACAGAAGTGTGTCTGTACAATCAACATCAGAGAACCCCTATAATCTTAATCCTTAGAAGCGCAAGATTTTTCCGATGCTGGCCGTACATTGAAAATATTTACAAACAAGATTACGATGATGTGGTTTGTAAGTGTCCCTGACACTAAATCACCGATCTTCGGATTTTTAGTCTGTGTTTTAGAGCATCACGCAAAAACTGCTGGACCGATGTTGATGAAACTTATTGAGTTTGAAAGCTTATGATTAGACTTAGCATCTGCACTCGTAGTAAGCTACCCGTGATACGGCTGTATCACGTCTTTTATCTCGTTCGTTCGCACGCAAATAGAAAGAGAGCTAAGATGTGATAGCGCTGTATCACTGCGGCATGCTAGCTATGCTGGTACCTATATATTTTATTTCGCTACGATCACGGGCACGAGAACCGGTGCGGGCGAAGTCACTCACAAAATAAAATATAAGTTAATTATACAACCGTGAGATTATATGAATGGTCGATGACACGTGTGGGTAGGTAGGTACGTTATGAAGGAAATTAGAGAAATTTTATTTTATTTCTCTGTTACGAACGCAACGATTATAGCTATTGACGCTAATCCATATTCCTTAGTCGTAAGATGTCGTGATGACTATACTATAGTTTAATAACAATAATTTTGTTGAAGTGTAGGGAAATAATTGTTGCCGAGTCAGATACCTAATAGCCGTTCCAATTAACTTGGCACGTGCCAAAGCAGATCTCTCGCTCATTTATATGCTGCAACAAGAAAGAGTTAAAGGGACTGCCAGCATTGACAGGTACTAAGTTAACTTGTATGCGTCGCGGCACAAATCTTGAGAGCTTTCTTTGATTGCGTTGAACCTTAATTATGCACAATTGTACAATGAACTATGCATATGCACTAGTTTCGTTCGAGCGCTCAAGATCCTCGACGTATAGTTAGTAGATAAGTTCAAACCGTAATCAAGTGTGAGCATGCGGTCATGGCATGCCATCATTATCACTGTTTCTTATCTACTTATTGATTTCATGCAGTCATGGTGCATTATCAAAGACTTAAACGTATATAAAAGTTCGCATAACGAATAGGAATCATGACAAAATATGAATTATGAACACAAAGTTTGTCTTATAGCATAGCATATGCTCACGACTATATTCCCCGAGGGGGTAGTCAGAGATATTCTGAAACCTCAGAATATCCACGTTTCACCAGTAGTACCGAAACTCTATCCCGTGTGACGGGCGCCACTATAATTATCTTATAACATCTAAACTATTATAAAACTGTAACTGAAGTGTGTCTGTAAATTGAAGATATTTACAAAAAAAGATCACATGATGGTTATTAGGTATCCCTGACTCGAAATCAACCTTTTTTTAGAAATTTTGCCTGTCTGTTTGTTTGTTTGTTCGCGCATCACGCAAAAACTACTGAACCGATTTTGATGAAACTTTTTTATATTAGCTTATGATCTGACTTAAAATCTGGTATATAATTTGTGCGGACGAAGTCGCGGGTAAACACTAGTGGTATAATAAAATTGGTATACTAGGATGCAGGAGCAAAAATAGAATATAATTAAATAGCGAAAGCAATAAAAGATCTATTTCTATTTAGGATCGAGTGTAATGGTTTGAGGGTATTTAGGTGCTGATAAGGTCTAGATGACTATGATAAATCGCCTGGCTAACTATTATGATTTATACAAATTAAAATAGTCAATTAAGAAATACATATATATTTATAATTACACAAATACATATGAAAGCACAAAGTGTATGTATAATATTTAGTTTTACATTTTTATGATGTACTTGTGTATCGTATCGAGCAGTGTTGGACTGAATGATTGGCCTTATTTGTGTCATACCACATCATATGCTACGTGTTGCTTACGAGGTATATCTGTGGTGCCTCTTTTTTTCTTACTTACTTTTGTTCCATTGCTGGGCAAAAACTACCCTAAATTCTTCCATATCTCACTGTTCGGTACGACATCCCGCCACTTATTGCGGTAGGCATTCAGCTCAACCCGCCGCTTTTCCGGGTTCTGCCTCGACCTCGACTCCTGTCGTGAGGCACCGATTGCGTGACGATTGATGCCCACTGCTCGGTGTGCATTCGGCAAAAATGCCCAGCCCAGTCCCACTTTAGTTTTGCTGACTTTTCCCCTGTATCAGCTATTTGAGTTTTGGAGCGCATTGTTGTGTTCCTGATCCGGTCTGTCCGTTTCACACCTAGTGGTGACTCCATATTAGATAATGTCTTGAACGAAGAGAACTATAATAATTTGATACGGAATGATACATTTACTTATGCATTTGTCCGTAAATTTATACTATTTTAAAAAGTGTCTTGATGATTGTAATTCTATTTATTTCAAATAATGTGTGTGTTGTGATGTACGGCTTTGTTAAAAGTTATGGTTCAATTTGTCGCCCACGTGTTTTTGTTATTGTATTTTTTATATTATATAAACTACATTATACGTAATATAAAATTGTTTTATTTACTTAGTTGAAATGTGGAGGAGTGAAGTGACTCCGACCAGACATAAATCTTATTTATACACAGTTCATTGGTTACTTAAATAACTTAACAGAGGCAACAGTCTTTAAAATAATATCTTAGACGATACCCATAGCCGATGACCCCGAACTAAGTTTTTCTTGGAGCGGCCAGCACGCGCTGAACATCGTGCCTGCCGCAGTCGTATATTGGACTCCACAGCCACGAGTTTCAGTGCCAAGCTGCTTAGTTCTCAACTTTACAGATGAAATGGCCTTTGATGATCTAACAAAATGTAGACTAACAAGTAAAACCATTAAAAAAATCTTGTTGCGTTTTGGAACATAGATATAGGTACATACATATACACAAGACTTAGAGATATTTTGAAAACTCAGAACAACTACGTTCACGTCGCGGAACATCATTGGACCTAATTCTTTACTAAAAACGAATGATCTAACTAAACTCTTAATTTGACGATTGTAGCGCCCAAGCAGACATACATATTTTTTCTGGTGTGGCTTTATAAATGATTTTAGAACATTCAGTTGATAATAATGACGTAGCTTTATGATACGTAAATATCAATTCTGTGAATGTATTGACACGAAATTTTACATATAAATAACATTTCTGTTGTGTGAATATATTTATCTACTATATTTCTTTTTTTTTTTGCAAATTGATAAAAGAAACTTTGATTTCTTTTTTGTGATGAAGTACAGGGGAAAATAATGATAAGTAAATATTTAAAAAATTAAGTTTGAGGTCATTGGCTGTGTGATCTTTAACAAAAATTATAAGTACTTAACAATATTTACTACATGAATTAAAAAATATGTCTACTATTCTAACCATAACAAGAGACACACACTTCTGAACCTTCAGACCTGCAACAAAAATGGATACTGATATGTTATACAGATACAGATACATTTGTGTAGTAGGGGTGGTTCACCAGTTTCCAATAAAGCAGTGACAGCACCACAACAGCAGTAGCTACAGCGTGAGTGATTGTCATACCTTGTAGCTCATGCTGACACGCAAGAAGGATAATTGTACGAAGTACGTACATCAATTATTGAGGTCAGTCGATAGATGCCATTTCACAGCACAGCATTTGAACATTGAACGCGGACATCATGCGACCTCGATAAAAGTGCATCGTACATAGGGCGCTAACATTACTTTTTAAGAGCATTTATCATATCAAAGCAGTGTTTGAATATACGTCGATACAACAGCATCTCTCAGCCGTTTCATTCCTGTCGGCCGTATCCGACTTCAGCACTCACCTCATAGCAAGCATTTAGCATCGTAGCATATCATTAGCATTATCCTTAGCATAGCATACTAGCATTCTCACTAATGTGATAGCTAAACCATACTAGCTCTCACAATAATAAAGTAGTCGGAGTGTCGGTGGCGCGTTGAGGAGAGGTATGGACACTCAATGAGGGCCCGGGTTCGAAACCGCACAGGTGACATACCATGAATCAATTAGTTTTTTCATCCTTATATACGTCATACCGACTACTCTCAAATGGTAAAGGAAAAAATCGTGAGGAAACGCTGAAGAAGAAATTATGATGCATATGTATAGTCCACCAATCCGCAATGGTCACGCATAGTGGACTAACGCCCGAACCATCCTCCTTGAGGGTAGGAACAGTCCTACCCTGCCTGCATGTATGAATGGGCTGATGAAGATATACGACATGAGTGCAATAAATATATTGAGTACAAAGTCGAATAGTTTTTAAGCATCACATTATCATAGGTGGCACTAGCTGACCCTACCTACCACAAGTACCACAGAGACCCTACGATGCCAAATCTTAACTATTATAAAACCGTAAAACCAATAAAAAAGTAGCGGTTCACTTCATATAAATTCAAATGACACTCGATAGTGGGATTTTTTGATAGCTTGATAGCTTATGATCTGACTTAAAATCTGGTATATAATTTGTGCGGACGAAGTCGCGGGAAAACACTAGTAGTGTAAATAAATAATTATGTTGTGACAAGAATAGAGAAGGGTATGATTCGTTGGTTTGGTCATGTGGAGAGGATGAGTGATAGCAGCTGTACGAAAGAGATATATGGAGCTAAAGTGAGTGGAAGTGTCGGCAGAGGGCGCCCTCGTAGGACGTATTGATTGACCAAATCGGTTGCGTCCTACAAAAAGGGGAGGTGAGGAGTACTCAAAAACGACGGGCATGTATGAATAGATGTGAATGAGGCAAAAGAGGTATGTAAGGAGGTATTATGATAGCGGTTGTCCCAGTGGTGGACCAAAATGGACAAGGGGTCAGTGGAGATCATTCCCAACAATTTTGACCCCATCCACGTAGGTCCGGAATCGAACGATTTAGAAATGAATATAGGGTCCTAATAACCTAATATACTGACGGTTTTTTTAAGGTGACGATCAGACCATCAAACTGAAAAACTTTCTCAATGGGATCAAGGTGTTTAACCGCTCGCATCCAGGCTTAAGATAACAATTGATTAAACAATTGATATCGGGCGATATCGCGACCGCGGGACTTGAAGGGTTAAGACAGCCGATTTTTTTTCTCGATTTCGATATTGGTCCCATAGAGAAAGTTGTTCAATTTGATGATCTGATCATCCTCTTAAAAACTGTCATTATATTAAATTGGACTCTGTATACAAAGACAAACAGAGTGTATTTCTACATTTTTGTAGGACAAATTAAAGCAAAATAATACCCAGAGACAGAGCAGAGGGAGCAGTGAGGGCGCTGGCATCGCTCGCAGTGTTGCTGGCAGGAGGTGCACAGTCTCTTCTCACAGTACGCACACATCGACTCCACTGTTGGGCTGCCACAACCACACTGAATGGCAGCTACTGCCACTTTATCTTCTACCTGTAATTTTAAAATACCAATTGATAGATTTAATCATAATGTCATGATAATATCTGCTCTCAAATGGTGAAGGAAAACATTGTGAGACGACCTGAATACGCTGAAGAAAATCTGATGTATATTCTGTTTTGGTGTGCAATAAAGTATAATTGAATTGAATTGATGTGTAGTGTATGTGTAGTCCACCAATCCGCACTTCTGAATTAAATAAATAAATAAATAAATATCTTGGACAGTGTCACACAAATTATCTAGTCACATTTAAAGTTCCAGAATCTAGCCTGGACTTGTATTATGATAACTAGACAACGATATAGAATGCATATATATAGATACAAACATCCATGACTCGGGTACAAATATTTATATTCGTCATACAAATATTTGTCCCTTACGGGATTCGAACCCGCGACCCCCGGCACAGCAGGCAGGTTCACTACAGACTGTGCTGTCGGGCCGTCAAATAGTTCTTGGTAGTCTAATTATTAGACTAAAGAAGCGACTACTACGGAATTATATTAAATTAATTTAATTAAAATAAAAATAAAAATTATAATTATGTTATTTATTATACTTAATTTTATGCAAGGAACGAGTTATTGATATTACAATTGTTTTGCTAACAAAATGATAGGTAAGAAAATGTGATTTGTGCAGGTAATAAATACTGAATAATATCTTCTTTTTTTTGTATAATATCAATGGCTATCCCATACATTTTGGTCGAGAATTGGAATTTTGTATGGGCCAGCAGGTCTTTTTTTCACGATTTCTAAGTTGGTCCCACAAAGAAAGTCGTTCAGTTTGATGGTCTGATCGTCCCCTTTAAAAACCATCAGCCTTTGATTATTTATCAAGTCAAGATAGAACCTCACGCTCCTAACGTACTAAAACAAATGGCCAACTCCATTTCGAGGCATCATACATCTTATCTCTGTGTGTATATGGATAGGGTTTAGCGGCCTGACCTGGTGGACATTTTTTTCGGCACGATCATAGCTTCAACTATTTATCTTGACATATAACTTATCAAAACCATCAGCATAGAGTATAGAGTATATGATAGTCCATACGGAAGAGAGATAGCGATTCAATCACGAGGCGGCGGTTCAATTCCTGGCCTGTACCACAAAGTTCTACGGAATTTATGTATGGTTGTATTTATCATTATCACTAGCTCAGGCTAGCACTATATGGGTTATTATCTTAACTATTATAAAACTGTAACTGAAGTGTGTCTGTACATTGAAGATATTTGCAAAAAAAAGATTACGATATGGTTTTTTGTATCCCTGACTCGAAATCAACCTATTTTAGAAATTTGCATCACACAAAAACTACTGAACCGATTTTGATGAAACTTTTTTTGTTTCATAGCTTATGATCTGACACTAGTATTATAATAATTACGTACCACTGCTCCAGCGTCAGAATGAACAAGGCTTCCGTCTTTACCGATGACGAGTTGCTTCATTTTGTCCTTGTTGTTGTGAGAGACATCTGTGACATTGGCAGCATCTTGAACCGACGACTTTCTCGCGCCTTTGAACAAGAGCTGGAGGGTTTTCTCTGAAACATCAGTTGTTCTTGTAGAAAACCAGCGTAACGTGAGGAACGGAGTTTGAAGACACGTCGAGGCCGTTGCACAAATTATTGTTACCTGCTCACAATGATATTATTATGTTACTAGTAAGCTCACTGGGTAGGTACTCACCATAAACTTTTTTCAATCTATCTTCATTATTGTTAAATTGTTTAATACCGACGTGAACCTTGCTTTGTGGAACAAAGTCTTCAATAAACGGATTAGCTCTTTTCGCCATATTTTGTAGTAACTTTTATAATATCTTTTTATTTACCGCCAATTATTTAACAAAAATTAATAACAATCAACACTTTTTTTTTTTTTTATCTATATGAATGACATAAGTAAGGATGGATGCCACTGACAATTCTTAATTTCATTCATTCAATATCGTTCACAAAGAAATAATTTGGGAGGTGGTGTAGTCCAAACTTCCTTTTCTCGCAAAAATTGTAAAGCGAGCTATTCACGATATGTCAAAATGTTATTTTATTTTATAAATAATCAAATTCACGACTAATAACGCTTTTCATTCTCTTTAAAATATATTATCGTGACTAATTTTGCAGTAAAAATAAACATTAAAATTTTAGTTTGACAAAACAGTAGGAAATAAATTAATTTATTTTGAAAGTATCACAAAGTATGGCGACACTGCCAACAGGGCACCTTCGATCGATGGGCTGCTGTCAACAAATTCTCTATAAAATATTTATAAAATAAATCCACCACAGGCCAAATTTTTCGATCAAACAGCGTAATATCTACCCGTGCGTAATTAGTTAAAATAGTGATAAGTTGAGTGCCGGAACTAGATTAGGGGTGAAAGTGAAAGTGTTGGTAGTGGCGGTCGATCCATGAGAGTGACGGTGCCCCTCGCAGAGGCAGCATATGTTCGGGGAGTGCTCGCGAATGTTACGTAAGGCGCTGTAGCGGCATGTCGTGGTCGCAGCGGCCGGGCGGCGCGGCGCCGGAGCGCCCGCCCTACCCGCCCCAGCCACAGCCCCAACCCCAGCCGACACAGGTTATACCCGACGTAAACAATGACGTGGACCGACACTGATTATTGCATGTCATATTATTGATAAACATTACTGATTTATCTTTCCATATTGTCATTATATTCTATCTAGATACAGTCCACATTCTATTCTAATATGAGACTTTTACTTTCATTTTCAGCCTTACGGCAATCAGCAGAACATGTACCCAAACTATCAAGCTGCACCACCGGTGGGGAACACCCAGCAGTACTGGCAGAACCCGCCGCAACAGCAGCCCCAGTACAACCAGCAGTATGGCCAGACGATACAACATCAGGACTACCAGCACAACGCCAACCAGTTCTACCAGCAACCTCCGCAGTTCAATCAGAACTACACCAGCCAGGGCTATAATAACACCCAGCAGCAGGGCTACGAGCAAAACTATTACCAAAATCAAAGTGTTCAACAGAATTACCCTCAGAATAAGACAAAGACGGATGGTTGGGAGGACAACTGGGACTGGGGATGGGACGAGACGTCTAAGCAGGCACATAATGCAGCCAGTCAGAACCATAGCACAGCTGCACCAGTGCAGGCCCCGCAACAGCAGGCGTTTAACAATGCTAATGTGATAGAGGAGAGCTTTGTATCCACTGATACATGGAACTGGTCCATGGAAGATAAGAAAGAACCTAAAGCAACCACACCGGCACCTCAACCAGAACCGGCAACGTTACCTGCTGAGCTTCCTCCTGTACAAAATAACTCTGTTAACGAGCCACCACCTCCCAGAAACATTAGCAACCAGTCTGCTCAACATGCAGCCGAGGAAGTGAAATCACTCAGCGACCGAGATGTTGTGAAGGAACGAATGCCAAATTTGGCAATAGGAAAACGTTTCCACTTAGAAAACTTAACACCACAATGGTCTATAGAGTCACAAATGTCTCAGGAATCCAGCGACGGACCACAAACTCACTCAGAAGGAACGTATAGAAGTGATAATCAGTCTAGGAATTCAAGTAAAAGTAGTCCTGGTCCAAACACTGACCACTCTAATTTCAACTATTCTCAGTCAGGGCTTGATGAGTATCCACCCAGCAGTGAGTGGTCGAGACACTCCAACGACGAGTCAACATTAATAGACAATGTGCAGAGTAACAGCAGACGTGAGAGTCATGATGAACTGTCCAGCTCCATGCAAGATATGAGCATAGCTAATAGAGAAAATCCTGATCAACAAGGCAAAACAAATCAGGAACCTGAAGCTCGAAATGTTCAGGATAGTTTTGGGCCGCCACATTCAGCTTCACCTGCAAACTTCCTACCTCCTGTGTCCTCGATGCTGCCACAACCACCTCCACTGTCTGCCTGCATGACTCAATCACCATCAGCATCAGTACCAAATCTACCCCCTCCTCCATCATCATCAGCTATGTTACCTCCACCCACTAATTTCCCTCCCACTTTAAATACCAATCCATTCAAACAGTCCGGTCCATTTTCTCACAAGAAAGTGTCATCAGCTAGTCCGTCCCTCCAGTCATTCCCGCCACCAACAAGTACTAACTTGACATCCCCCAGTGCTGTCAATAAGGTCTCACAGCACAGAATGCCTGTGGGTTTTGGAGCTAATCTGGAGACTACTCCTGATAACTCAGAGAGGCCAGATCAGCCGGCGATGACAGCTTTCAGACCCATGCCTGTGGCTCAGCAAATACCTGACAACATGGAAGTCGCCCCACAGAATGATAGAAACGAGTATCTACAAACGGCGCATCTATCGAGTGGAGATTACGGCGAAAATACGGATTTCAGTCGCAACGCGCCGCCGCCTGGCTTACGGCGAATGGTAGTGGGGCAGCAGGAGACAGAGTACAGTCAGAACTTGAATATATCAGGTGACGAGCCGCCGCCCGGCCTCGCGCGGATGGTGCCCGGGCAACAGACCGAAGCAGATAACAGCTACAACCAACCCGGTGACAATTATCTGGACCGGCTCATCGATGGACAACCCACTGAAAACAGTGGGCGTCCATACCGACAGGCCGACGGCCAGCAAACACCCGACAACTATAGTCAGCCTTCATCAAATAGAGGTTCAGAGAGGAGGCCTATAGGATTAGATAGGATGGTACCTGGTGAGCCAAGTAACGATGAATATTCTCAATATCAGGGGACAAATTATGCTGGTACAAATGAGCAAAGAGTGGTGATGGGTGTAGATCATGATTATCCAGTGCCAGCCGACGCTGGTCCCTCTGATATTCGGGAGCAGAATGTTGACGGATCAGACTACTCAGAGCAAACACCTAGGAATATCATAGGAGCTCGGGAGGCGAGTAGCAATGTGTCACCAGACTACAACCCTTTACCAGAAGACCAGCAAAGAGAAGTAACAATGGAGGGTGAAAACCTAGAAGACCTGAGTGCTATATCATCAGCAGAACTACAGATTTCAAGGGAGCAGACTGTTGACGGAGCTGATTTGAACGCCACAGAAGTTACGTTAAAAACAGATGCCTCTGATCCTGACCGCCCCGTCACCAGCTCGAGGAGACAGTCTCTGAACCGCGTCAATACTTCTGGAGAGGACTCCGAAAGAGATAGGGCATTCAAATCTTCCCCGAGGAGGGACAGAGACAAACACAAGTCATCGCGAGATCGCGACCGCGATCGAGATCGGGTCAGAGACAAGGAAGGGAGATACTCTAGTAGAGGAGATAGAAAATACGAGAGAGACGACAGAAGAGCTGGAGATCGACGGTCAGACAAGGACAGGAGAGATAGGGATAGAAAGGAGCGAGATGAAAGCCCGGACGCGCGCCGACACAAGCGCAGCACGCGGAGTCACCGTTATGAGACAGAAGATACTGACTACTACAGTGATAGAGAGAGAGAGCGCAGGTGAGCTCATAATAATAATTGAGATTTTAAGGACTTTATTTGCATAAATCCACTAAGGATGAGGCGAGAGAAGTGACGTCAGAATCATAGTGTGTTTTGGCAGTCCATTCTCTCTACTTACACCCATTGTTGGAACTTGTGGAACCCCAATGGTAGGAGCTTATGTATGTATGTTATTTGAATGATTTGTATAGCTAAATCAAAATGAACGTAAATTGTATGTACTGCTGGATGACTTGGTTTGACCCCATTCAGATAAAAGCTTGAAAGATATAATGGTAAATGTATAAAACTGAACTTGCCTTACAAGGCGAATAAGGGGGATGGTTTTATCTACCACCATTTGACACATCTTTCCATCCTAAATCCTTCAATATGGTAGAGATGAGCCTTTCTACAACTGCATGAATAAAAGCATGATAGATAGTTGTAGCAATGTTCCTGACCACCCCGAATTGGATTTGGAATTTGTCTTGGAATTTATTTATGTATGCTAAACATTATGTGTCTTTGCAGACGTTACAGAGAAGGCTCATACGCATCGAAACCGCCCCGGCCGGACGACAAGGACCGGAGCCGGTACGAGGAGAGAGACCGCAACAGGCGGTACAACACGATCGAGCGGGACAGGAGGTACGAGGAGGACCGCGACGCGCCGAGCCGCCGCCGCGAGCGACGCGACCGGTACGGACAGTACCGAGACATCGACCCCACGAGGACCTACGGCAATATACGCCGGGAGGAGGAGGAGCGCAGGAGAGGTGAGCCCACATTTATTATCTTGTTAATAAATAAATAAATTGACTCACTAACTATTGGACGTAGGGTGCTAACCAAAAGAGCACCAAAACGTTTTGGTGAGAACCAATTACGCAACAGTCGCGCGCGCCGTGCTTCGATGGAGGAGTGGGATGGAAAAGAAATTCAGTATTTCAATGTTTTTAGTTCGTTTATAATTACTGCACGTACTTAGGTTTGTGTAGTTTAGTCACGGACACTTTTTTTGAGACCCGATTTTGTACTAGACTCAGCGTCCATAGTATTATCCGTCAATTCTACCCAGTGGGATCTTTTGAGTTAGCCCCAAAGTGTGTGTGAGCCAATGACTCAACACGTCATACAATAACAGAACCAAAAAATGGCACATGTCTCTTATGTCACGTTTGTATGCATCATCTTTGTGCCCTTTTTTCTCGCTACTAAAATCTAAACTAGTAAGGATCAATTTGACACTGAAAGAGCAGCGGCCGACAGCGCATTTCACATAGCATATTGAACTTTATCTACAGTAAGATAAAATAACAAGTCAGAGGTCCGACCACGCTAATTTATAACATTCTAGTTTAATCCTTATTCGTTTTAAATTCTAATTACATTGCAATCCAGTTACTATTCAACTGTGTTGAATTCCGTTTCGCGTTAAACTTGACTTATGTTACTATGCGATTGACTTCCTGGGACGTCTGAGCGATCTGTTGAAATGTCTAACAGATTCTTGATATGGTTGAATGTCGTATGAAGTTGTAGTCGCGACCCGGGCGGGTTTCGTCAATGTTAAACTCAGATAAATTAACAGGAATGGATGCGATATTACGCGCGTACCCCTCTGCCAAAGACGCATGCTCAGTGAGCATACCCGTCATATAAAAATAGTTGACGCGCGTCCCGCGCCAGTATATAAAACTCCCCCCTCACCCCCGCAAAATTGACAGACTTTTTTGCGTAGAAATGAGAGATCATTTCCAATCCATTCCTGTTAATTTATCTGAGATGTTAAACCATTGGCGACTGTTTTCTAATTAATATTTCGCTCCAAATCGTTATACGATACGTTTGATTATGTAAAACACAATACGTTAACAAATTAACTTTGTTACTAGAATTATTGTTTATTGTTAGAACACGTAGAAATGTAGGTATTTTGTTTACATAACAAAAAATCTGTTTTAAAATGGATTTAGTACAAACTGGTTACGGATTATGCGTTAAATTTAACATAGTTGTAAGCAATAGTAATTAATATTCAATGCAGGATGCAGTGTTGCAGTGTTGTGTGGTCTAACTTTCTCTGTCACACGCACAGCACAGCTAGTCGGTATGGCTGGCCCAGTTAACTAATTTTACATAATGAACTGCACAACCATGAACAAGTTTACTGCAGTGTATTTGTTCAAAGCTACTTGAACGTGTGAAGCTATTAAGTATAGGTTTCTTATAATATGGAAACACGTGGACATTGTCACAAACTGGTGGTTCCAGGTTTAGAATTGACCACCATCTTTTTTCGTCAAGTTCCTGACCGCGCCGAACGGTGTAACATTCTTCGTATCGTGTAGGCAAGCCTTGGTGTCAGAGTTTATTCAAACCGCCTTACGGCCTCTAACGTGGTTTTCTTGTAACGACTACTACCAGAGATAGTAGCCGGGATCAACGGCTTAACGTGCCATCCGAAGCACAGAATCAAAACAACAAGAAAACAGAACATAAAAAACATTTATTTAGGTTTTTTCACTTTTCTAGAGATATACTGTATCTACCCGAAACCGACGAGCATGCATGAAAGGACTAATGAATGTGGAGGAAGCTAGGGAGGTTTGTCAGGATCGTAGCAAGTGGCGTTCCGTTGTTTCTGCCTACCCCAGTGGGAGACAGGCGTGAGCATATGTATGTATGTATGTATGTATGTACTGTATCTATGCTTGAATTTGAACACCTAGGTGATCAGGCTTTAGGTGATTTAGGACGACAACAATATCACCTGGGTGATATCACCTAGGTGATCATAGTGGATTAATTCTACACAATGACGTTTAACTTCGAGTACAGTCGGACTAACAGACTGACTACACAAATTTATGTTTGCAGTTGTGACATTTTCGAGTGAGACACAATCTAGTAAAGAAGGTACCTAATTGACTACTAAGTGTGCCGTACCATCGCACTTTGACTGTACATACCATATGTACATGCATGAACGTGTTATCGTTTGACTTTACAGACTCGTAACTACGCTTTCACAATCAAAAAATTATAAACGCTTGCAAAAATTATAACAGTGATTTGAAATTGCATAAGCATTTTTAATTAAACACACACAGTGTTGAATTTCAATAAATAAGCATGGATTGCGAATTCAGCGTCACAAATGATATCGATGATTGCATCATTGATTTATACATTTAATAAGCTTTGGATTTGAAAACATTCTCATGACTAAACAGACATCTTTGATTTAAAAGATAACATCTATCTCGTATCACGGTGACATATTTTAGATAGATAAAACATAATAACTACAGGCATAACTATCGCTACAGAAACTTACATTAAATATTTGGGTAGGTATTGGTATTTACAGATACTACATATTACGTATGTTTTGTTTTGGTGTGCAATAAAGTATAGCTTAACTGAATTGTATTATTTTATGTTGTATTCTCGATAGAATAATGGTACGATCTGGATGGATTCTTTTTCTTCCCATGTATTCACATTGTACTTTTAAACATATTATGTGGTTCTATAAAACATGTTGGCTGTGGGCTTGTAAATAGCGCTCATTGCTATCTCATTGGTACTTTTTCTGGTTGTATTTGAAACGAAAGTAAAAGAAGAGGGCAGGCCTAAGGCAATACTCAATAGAACATGCATGTTAAGGAAAAAGGCCAATCAAAAACTCAAGTCTTTCAGTTTTTGATTAGCTTAGGATATCCAAAGTTAACATTGGCTAGCCTAAGGTATTATAAGGGAGTGTTTCGAACGATACGGAATTGAATAAAGACCGACTTGATAGAAAATGCACTGCAAGGAAATTGACGCGCTGCGGAACGCATTTATTTGTGGCATTTGTTTGTTTTATTCAACTATTAAACCAGCAAATCTTTAAAGGCATTCTGCGAAGGCCAATGAAGCTTGACGCAAAACAAATGGTCCTTCGTGCCGGATCGCGATACCTGTACGGCTGCGTTCATAAAAACAATAAAACATTTAATAACATGCATTTTCATTGAGTAGTCTTGTTCAGAATGCCTCCGTAACACCTCAGCATCAGTGCAGTAAGGTAGATGTTGACGTTGTATGCGGGTGCAGGGCAGGCGCACTCCGGGGGGTCCCGGCCGGGGTCGCGCGAGGCGCTGGCCACGGACGACGACCTGAACGAGTCGCTCGCCACCAGCGAGGGGCGCCCTCGGTACCGCGGCGCCGACGCGAGGCGCGCGAGGCACAACCGACAGGATCCTTACTACGACGGTGAGATTATATGCTTGATTCTACGTTCATCATCATCTCAGCAGATGGACGTCCTCTGCTGGACATAGGCGGGAGGCCTATGCCAACGCCAAGGATCGCCTTCTCCTCTTCATTTCTGACTCTATCTCGCAGGGAAACTCCGAGCATAGCCCATCGCCCTTTGGGTGACTTTCAGCCTTTTTTTGAGGCCTTGAGTGAGCGACCATGTCTCTGTTCCATATGTCATCACTGGCAACACACTGGTCGAAGACTTCCGTTTTCAGACACAGCGGTATTTGGGACGTGAAGATGCTACGTAGCTTCCCGAACGCTGCCCAGCCGAGTTGTTTTCGACAGTTAATCTCTTTCTCATGCAGCATAAGAATTTATATTGTAATAGTCATTAAGTCGTGTTATGCTGTAAAGTTTCCGCATCTTCTCTACAGCGACAACACGTTCCGACGCGGTGGTAGCTTAAAAAAGAATTGACGTTTAATAAGTGTGCTTAAGGCTCCTATATTGAATAAATGATTTTGAATTGAATTGAATTGATTCTCCGTTATGAAATTTCAATACAATCTTCGACCTCGTTTTTCACACTTATACAAGGTTTAACAAAATACCCTAGTACTATTTAAAGGTGTGTTTTGACCATCCAACTGAACAACATTAACAAATTGTCCCCTTTCGCTTAGGCTACGGCACGGCGGGCTACACGGACCCGTACCAGCTGCAGCGGCAGCAGTACCAGTACTACGAGCACCTGCGCCTCACCGACCCCGCCGCCTACATGCAGGTCTACAAGCAGGTGATGGCCGGCCACCCGCCCGCGCCCCCGCCCCACTACCGCGACAAGTACTACGCCGAGGGTGAGTAGTCGAGGGGAGTTAATTAAAGTACTGAGCCAGCTGAGTATGTATTACATACATACATAAAAAGCCGTGGTGGTCCAGTGGCGAGTAACCTTGCCTGCCGTGCAGGAGGCGATGGTTCGATCCCCGTCCAGGCCGACTCGTACCAATTAGTTTTTCGGAATTTATGTACGATTTGTAACACCACTGGCTTTTCGGTGAAGGAAAACATCGTGAGGAAATCCTGGTAACCTATCTTACTTTCGAAATTTCACTGACCGAATTTCAGTTGTTCGAAAACGATTTATAGAAGTTTCTAGTGACAGATATTTTGTTACACATACATTTGTTACTCCTTATAAAGACTTGACAGAAGTATCATTTTCCAGAAAATTTAAAATCAGAATTTCATAATCATTTTTTTTCTTTTGACAACGGTCTTCTAGGTTCGAAGTTTTAAAATGTAGAAGCAACTTCTTCCATAGTATGACTACGACACAACACAGTAAAGTTTTCTGTAATAATTACCTAGTAGATACATGATACCAGGATTAAAGCACCAACATGCTTGCTAGCATGCTGCTTGCTTGCTTGCTTGCTGCATGCTTGCTTGCTTGTTGCTTGCTAGCTTGTATGCATGTTGGGGGGTGCGGGGGCCGGAAACCCCCTGCCTGAAAAATACAAACTGGTGGTTTTAAAATTGTAGTTTAGGTTAGGTTAGAACATGTAAAACACTTGGCGGGCGAAGCGAGCAGAGCATCAAAATGCTTGCTGCATGCTTACTTGCTGGCTGCATGCTTGCTTGCTTGCTGCATGTTTGCTTGCATGTTGCTTGCTTGCTTGTATGCATGTTGGGGGGTGCAGGGGGGCTACGCCCCCCGCGAGGGGGGTTCGGGGGGCGGAAGCCCCCTGACTGAGAAAAACAAACTGGTGGTTTTAAAATTGTAGGTTAGGTTAGGTTAGAACATGTAAGACACTTAGCGGAGCGAGCGAAGCGAGCGGAGCATCAAAATGCTTGCTGCATGCTTGCTTGCTTGCTGCATGTTTGCTTGCTCGCTGCATGCTTGCTTGCTTGCTGCATGCTAGCTTGCTTGCTGCATGCTTGTTTGTTTGCTTTTATATGAATGTTGAAGGTGCAGTGGGGTGGACGCCCCCTGCCTGAGAAAAAAATTTTGGTTTTTTTTAAATTCTAGGAAAGGTTAGGTTAAATATTTCTGCGGAAAAGTGACTGTACGGAAAAACAAATATTCGAAAAAGTAAATTATCTGACTTACATTACTTTGGAAAACTGTGTTACAGAATTTTGATTCATTGGTTAAAAGAAAAAAAGGACAATAAAAAATCTGGCTCCTCAAAATATGGCGAATAATATTTCGGGGAAACAAAAAAAAAGGGAAACAATAAAAAGTGTAACGATTTCGGAGAACTAAAATTCGGAAAACTCTTTTTCGAAAGTACGATAGGTAACCGGAAATCCTCCATATATCCCTTTCGTACATCTGCTATCAGTTATCACTCATCTTCTCCATATGACCAAACCAACGAAGCATACCCTTCTCTATTCTTGTCACAGCATCTTCTTTCAATTTACATCGATCTCTAATCACACAATTTCTCACTCTATCACTCAGCGTAACTCCACACATACTTCGCAAGGAACGCATTTCAAAAGCATTAATTTTACTTTCATGTTTTTTCTGCCATACCCAGCACTCACTACCATACATAAGTGTAGGCACCAACACACCATTGTGTATAGCAAGTCGCGCCTTTTTGGAAACCAATTGGCTAGCCACAATGGTATGCAAAGCACCGTTCACTTTATTTCCCGCTGTTACTCGCCTATGCACATCACCATCACATTTCACGTCTCTACTCTAGTAAACGTACATCCTAAATACACAAATTCATTCACTTGTTCCACTTTTTCATTCTCAATCGGAATACAACAATTAGTCACACATTCATCCCTCTTCATTACCATTACCTTCGTTTTATTCACATTCACTTTTATTCCTTTCTTTTTCAATGCAATTCGGTATGTCAAGTTTTTTTTTGGTGGGCTGAATCGAAAACCATTTCGAGATAATTGTCTCAATAATCATATTTTCTACGTCAAAGATTTTAAAATGAAAGGATTACAAATATTTTAAATAAAATAACGTCGTTTTTCGGTACGCTCAGTGACGTCACTGGCATACCTGTGAACTCCTTGTTAAACATAAAATCAACTTGAAATACCCGGCCATTAAGAAAAAAAATACATTCACAATGTCAGAATTTGACATTTGATGTTGCCGTATCTGTTTCCAGCATAGAGTTAGAAAGAGGAGGCACGTTTTATTTTTTTTAAATATAGCAGTAGGTAGTGTTTCTCCATGGAGTTCGAATTATTTTTTCTCCACCATTTTTGCACTTAAAGATTACAGATCAAAATAATTTAAAAATTAAATTTATATTGATAAACTCGATGAATCGCAATAAAAATGAAATAGGTGTCTTAAAATTATGTCTTCTATCCGTAAAAAATATAAAAATGACGACCAAAAAAAACTTGACATACCGAATTCCACACATACTTCGTAAAGAGCGCATTTCATGTGCATTTGCTGACATTGACATTGTCCCGCAGGGTACGGGCCCCTCGGGTACGAGGGTCGCGCGGAGGAGCGCACCAGCGTCCACTCGGGACGCTCCAGCGCCAACGGGCTCAAGGGGAATGACACGTGAGTACCTGACCATACAGTTCACTTTGCCTTGAGTGCTGCGTGCCTCACACTAACTGCCTACTATTGACTATGTCTTGTAGCTATATCATATCACTGTTGGGCTGCCGTGCGCACCTAGTCTTAAATCTCCTCCAAGGTTAAATAAAAAAAGAAAGATCCTAGATCTTCATAAATTGTGCAAAATAGGATTATCAATGTCAAACTGAATGCAACATAAATACAGCAGATATCTTGTTCATTTTAGTGTTCCGTACTAAAATTGGCAAAACGGAACATTTAATGTCACCTCTATTTTTTTTATTTAAAATATTTACTGGTGAATCCTTTATGATGTAAATTTTATAATTTGTCCAAAGTGGTTGTATATGCCTACAAGTGTAGAATATTATACAACATGCCTATACATATACCTGTGTAAATAAATGCTATTTCTATAAGGAAGCCGCAACATCGCAACACGCTACTAATATTTGGCATAGTTTCAACTATATAGAAGAGCAGCTATGCGTTGAGATTTGTTATAGAAATACTTATTGCTTTGTTCTTTGGATCGTGTTTGGAGTTTATTTTGAGTGCAAACCCTCATTGCATATGGAATCATGTTATAGGATAGTATACTCCAATATTTACTTTTGGATTCCCGAAATGAATTTTCGGAAAAAAAAGGAAACAATTTCTTTTGCAGTTTTTTGGCGGGTCAAGCATTTGTGGGGATACCTACAACATGTATTTTTACTCGGCGGTTCCATGTTCGTTGGTAAACAGCTGAGTAAATTTACATATGGGTTACCCCACACATGTTACAACTGCATACTTAGGAAACGTAGTTGTTCGTGGTTGCAAAGTTTCTGAGCTCCTCGAAAGAATGCGTGGTCTTGATTGGAGTAACCTACCCTATTGAAACTGCCGAGCGTCCGCTAGCAACAGCTTCGGTATTTGCAGCGTTTTTATAACTATCGAGCATTAGAGCTAAAATGGCTTGGCAAATATTCGCGAAGTTTTGCTAGTAGACGCTTAGTTAAGCACCATTCTACTAACTTGTATCAACATGATCATTATCATTTATCTATACGGGTTACCACAAAGTAGCTAAGTCTGTAAACGTAAAGATATTTATTGTAAGGATTTTTCAATTGAAGATTCTTGCTTCCATTTCATATAAAGCACAACTTTACTCGGAAGATACATCCGAGCTCTTCACGCTTTAAGGATGCTCGATGCACATAACATACGTACCATGTACAGTTCATCTTGTCGGCTAAAGCAAGAAAACTCTGCACTTTGTCACTATACGAAAGTAACACGTGTAGTAAGAAAAACTGGTATCATGAACACCATGACAAGAGGTCAAACGAGGGTGGCCGGCCGCCGGTTTTAAAAAAGAACGCATCCACATGTTACATCGCTTTTCGTTGCATTGTAACGAGAAAGGTGCATACGTTTCATTCTTCCTCTTAAAGTTATCTAGTTTATTATTCTTTATCTTTGATTTATTGGTAGGAGGGCCTATTTCGTGTTATAACAAGAACTTATCCGAAGGAGGTGAAACAGGCACTAAAACGATTTATATTGACTTTGTGGTAAACTGGTCATGAATAAGGAATGGTGAATCGCAATGGCAACTCATCTGCTTTACTGTGGGCCACTGCTGCGTGCACACACACCACGTTACACCCGTCACCTCGCGAGTTGATCGTGCGTACACAAATGTAAAGAGTAAAGTGAGAGTGTGTGCCCGCACCAGTCGCCCCGGCAGCCGGCAGGCATCGGTACATGGCGGTGTAGAGACTAGCCTAGACTAGAGACTAGAGTGCGGTGTACTCGTGTAGGTACTACGTGGGGTCGGTGGGCGGGTGCGGGTACGGGATGGCAGCCTCGCTGCGGGACGCGCCTTCAATCTCACTCCGCACCGACGTCTCCGACAGGTATACTGCACTATACCTACATACTCTAAAGCAGGCACTACACTCTCGCCGAGAACAGACGAGAAAGGCCGAGAGCGAGAGTGTGGATGCCCTTCATTGTTCTCGTGGCGTAGCGAGCCGTAGTTATTTTCCTTTGAAATTCTTTACCAGAGTTCTCGCCGAGAAGTTCTCGCGAGAGTGTAGTGCCTGCTTTATATGTATACCTACATACGCACATACATACCTACACTTGTGTCACGTTGTCTTTGAGATGGCTTGAGATGACAAAACAATAAACGCTATTTATAAAATGCCTTTGATGATCTAATATAGATAAAGAAAAGGATACAAATGTAATAGTAATGTAATTTGAAAATTTCAAATTGAAAATTGTTCTGTTGGATTTTGTGAAAGCCAACGAAGCTAAAAAACTTGTATCTTACGAGGAAGGCCAATTTCTATTCTGTGGCTTTCGGTGATACGCATCGCACTTGTCTACAGGATTACTTACAAAGGCGCTACGAATAAGAGAATAAATATGGAAGAATAACTCCAAACAAAATCGAAATCATTTTTGGCACCCCATGAAAAATGACATTTTGTATGAGTTTTGGCGGCGAGTTACAATTTTTAAAGAACAAATTTAGAACGCGTTACAATTTTTTTGGTGCCACTTTTTGAGCTTCATTTATACTTCTATACATTCTCTTATTCGTAGCAAAGGCGTCAGTAATAAAAACAAAGGTTTTTAAAAGGTCAAGGTTAGTTGTTTTGATCACATCTTAAGCCATATTCAAGAGAGTTGAATATACACATTGGATTGGTCAATTGGCGCTTGTTTGATATCATTGGTCAAAGTGAGAAGCATTACAAACACATTGTTTTAGAGCTTAGTTTGCATCGACATCACTAATATAACAGCTTTAATTTCACCAACATTCACTGGTTTATTCATTGACAATGGTTTAACACTACACATTTCATTTGGTTCATACATTGGTTTCTATTCACATTAAAATAAAGTTTTCGCAACTTGAGAAAGTTAGATTTTGTACATTTTTAACTTTGATTGTGAATGTTGTCGTGCAAAATATTACGATGGTGAATTTACCTGGCAACCTTTAAATTTACAAAAATGTTTACTTTTGAACTAAAAAACTATTTGTAATAAAATAATAAGTGAATATCCTATTACAGTCATATTTATTTATTAACTTCTTCACACTTTTAATTTTAATTATATTCTTTATTTTAAGATAAACAATATGAATATTTACTAAATAAAATGGTCCTTTTTAATATGTTTCATGGGCATGTGATGAGAAGAGATGAGTGTCATATTACAAGACGAAATGTTAAATATGATGTGGATGGATGGATGGAGAGGACGACCAAAGAAGATGGATTGATTGTGTGAAAGATAACATGTGTAAAATAAAGGAGTGTGTGAGTATGACGGCTAAAAGAGATGAATGGACATATAACGCCGACGTTTTTTTTAAATCTTGCCCAGATTTACACAACATTATCTGTTTGCGTGTTTTATCTAAGAGGAAACTAATATGAGTGTTGTACGTACACGTAGGGACCTGAACACGGACGCGTCGCTGAACCTGGGCAACCTGGACACGTCGACGGTGCGCTCCGACCGCATGACGCCCTGCAAGTTCTCCACCGCACACATCAAGGTACTTTGCTCTTCATTAACAAGTAGCCCAGCTACTTGTCGACATCCACCATACATATGAGATTATGAAACACTTCTTGGTGACATCTTGTATTCAAACCTAAATAGTGAAAACTTCGTTGGTCTGCAATATCTGTGCATCCTGTGTAAAATCAATATTATGTAGGCTCGGCTCAGCGGTGAAGGATAACATCATCACAGTATAACAAAGAGTACTACATTTAATACGGACACTCCCTGCCCAAGGCCCTAAGGCTGCTAGGGCCAGCAACAGTCCTTTCCCAATGTCAGACTGTTGATATGTGTATAAAACGTGGTAATACATTGCAGGGTAACATCGGGTCTCGTCACGTGGTGGTGGTCCGGCCCTCGTACCCGGTGGACGGTCTGCCGGCCACGGTGCAGATACTGTCGCTCAGCGCCGCGCTGGCGCACGAGCCCGCCTCCGTGGAGCTCGACCACTACCCCGGCCCGCTCGTCAAAGGTTAAATAGTATACTAACCTCGGGCAGTAAATAAGAAAGCCTCAGATCACATGTTTGTTGACCTTTTGGGACCTTTCTTACTTTCCTGCCCTAGGTGTGTAATCTACTATTCCCGGGTTACTAAAGACGATCAAATATTGAGTTCATCACAGAATATTATAAGTACCACGTTCATTCTGGGTACTCCTTGCCCCTCGCTAACTTTAGTTACCGCACCTCACCCCGCTTTTGAAGAAACGTATTCATTGGCGACTCACAACCACAAGGGCACACAGACATGTGGGCTCGTCCGTGTGGTGTATTGTTTATGATGGTATAATGTAACTACAGTGATGTTTGCGTGTCGCAGGAGTGACGCACAAGAAGAGCGTGATGGAGTACTGCCTGTCGCGGGTGCGCGGCGCGTCGCGCGCGGGCGGCCGTGACGTCATCGGCTACGTGCTGCTCTGGGACCTGCTCGCGCTGCTGCTGCGGCAGAACGGGGTACGTCCACTTGTTGCCTCCACCCTTAATAACTACTTGTCAAGTGTCTACGTGCTTGACAATCACGCTTCATCTACATTTCAATCACCATCAATTTGTCGCTCTCTTGCATTTCTCGACAACAAATTTAACTTGCTTGACGAGCATATCTACCATAGGTATTAGGGTTTTCAAATTCCCGGATATTAGAAAAAAATAATAGAAATTGGTCGTTGTCGTGGCACTAGACGCTCAATCCGGTTCGGAAATTCTGCAGCAACAGATTGAGCGCTGTCCTTAAGTTGCGTGAACTTTATGTACTAGGCAGTAATCACTATTTTCGTCTTAATTCATTGTTACTAATATGGAATCATGGTTATCGGATACATACATTATTACTACATACTTTGTAGCATATTGAAAATTAAGGATGGGTAGAGATGGAAGGGTAAGGATGGAATTAAGGGGCCATAGGTCCAGACGAATATTTTCTATGAGAAACGCGATTGCCGAGCGTTCCGAAAAGTGTGTGCGTGAGCCGTATTTTCGATTAAAAACAACTAACCCAAGTACTTTTTCTAGATTTTATTTATGATTGCACTAATTAAACTAATGGTGAATATGTGAGTATAAATACCAACAATCGGACACTATTTTAAGTTCTTCTAAACCGAGAAAAATGTTTAAAAATGCATGAAAATACGTCATCTTTGTGACGATTTTCTATCGAGAGAAGTAATTCCAATCGTGTATTCAGTTGATGATTGCACTAGATGAAATATCCAAAAATACTGAGGTATGACTTTAGTTTCGGTAAATGGTATAAATCTAGTCGTAAAATGAAAAATAAAAGATGCCTCCGAGGTATTTCCACCTACTATTACGTCTTAAGTGTAAATAGTGACAGGTGGCTAGCTTTTAGCCTGCAGAAATGATGCATAGGAAACATTATTCCTTCCAACATACGGGAAAAAGTAGCTTATAATGGTTCAATTTATTAATTGTCTATACATGTGATCTTCCAGGTGGTAGTAGGTACAGACAT
The DNA here is from genome assembly GCA_963693445.1 of Agonopterix heracliana. Taxonomy (NCBI): domain Eukaryota; kingdom Metazoa; phylum Arthropoda; class Insecta; order Lepidoptera; family Depressariidae; genus Agonopterix; species Agonopterix heracliana. Next base: position 22,314,483 of record OY856308.1, on the reverse strand, counting down.
CGCGGAACTTCTCATGAAGAATAAAGAAGAGTACGATTATAATTCACCACTCAAGAGCTCGCCACATAACGGTAAATATATTATTTTACTTCTCTTTGAACTATAGCCTGTGAGATCCCACCGTATTAGGGTGGTTCTGGCCATGCGAATATAGCGGGTCCATGAGGATAGGCCTGTGCCCTGCAGTGGGACGTATAATATTTGTTATTGCGATTTATGACATTATACTCTTATCATTTATCAGAAAATACGACATCATGAAACATTTTAATGCGAAAGTGTGTATGTATGTTTGTAACCTTCACGGTTAAACCGCTAAATCTATCTTGTAAAGATTTAACAGGAATATAACGGGTAACGACTAACGCTCTGTTGCAGAAACTCTCATTAGAGTTAATTCTACATTAAGCCCCACTTGCGCCAACCACGGGTTAGCAATTAACTCCGGGTGAAATAGCTCTTTCAGTTGTTTTGTAGGTTGGCGCAAGTGGGGCTAAATATCGTGCTAGCTTTACTTCGTCAACAAGACAAAAAGTGACAGCAAGAGATTTAATGGAGGATTAACTTTAATGAGCGTTTCTGCAACTGAGTGTATATCATTTAATATTTAATGGTTTGCTAACGATACATTCACAATTTAACACAATATCTTTAAACATGTTTTAGAGTAGATTAATACATCACTTATATAAATCAATGAAATCAAATCAAAAATAAATGGAAAATGTCTTCAATGAAATTGTAATTTGTGACATTGTTATAGAATTTGTTTTGAAATAATTGATTTAGTAGACAAAATAAGCGAAAACATGATGTATCCCACAGACAGTAGACGCGGGTCGTCGCACTCTGGTCGCGAGGAGGAGCACGCCAGTCCCGACCCCACCTCCGCGTCCACCACTGACCTCTCACGTAAGTTATATTTTATTTTACTTCACACTTCGATCAAAAAAAGAAAAGGCATAAATCTATAAGATTACGGAATCTTTTCGACTTCATCATCATCCTCACCATCTCAGCCGATGGACGTCCACTGCTGGACATAGGCCTCCCCCAAGGATCGCCATAACGACCTTTCCTGCGCTGCCCTCATCCAACGAGTTCCCGCCGCCTTCACCAGGTATTCGGTCGACCTTGTGGGGCCTACCCACGCTGCGCTTTCCGGTACGCGGTCACCACTCGAGAACTTTTCGGCCACATCGGCCATCGGTTCTGCGAGCAATGTGCCCCGCCCACTGCCACTTTAGTGCAATTCTTTGGGCTATGTCAGCTACTCTGGATCTTCTGCGGATTTCTTCATTTCTGATTCGATCTCGCAGGGAAACTTCGAGCATAGCCCTTTCCATTGCCCTTTGGGTGATTTTCAGCCTTTTTATGAGGCCTTGAGTGAGCGACCACATCTCTTATCAATATGTCATCACTGGCAACACACACTGGTCGAAGACTTTCGTCTTAAGACACTGCGGAATTTGGGACGTGAAGATACTACGTAGCTTCCTGACTTATGCTTCGTCTTTTTTTCAAACGACTCACAAATCAAGTCTAAAGTTGTATCTTTAAAGAGATTGCTTCGTAGGTATAATATTATCTTAAGAGTTATAATGGTGATATTTGCAGCACAAGACGAGCTCAGTTCACCGACACAGACGCAGGGCGACGAGCGCGCGGCGTTGGACAGACTACGAGAATACCTCACCTACGGCAACAGGCAGGAGGCGCTCGGTTTGTGATATTTATTAACTTTTTATAGCGTAACCTTTACTTTTGTATGATGTACGTATTTATGTGGGAGAGAGGCTAGCCACCTCTCACCACTTGACACGTAATTCCATTCTGAAACTTACAGAATGTTGGTAGTTCTCAATGTTTCTGACCTCCCGGAAGGGATTGCGGTCATGTTATGACAAGCATCTGCGATTGATGTCTGCTGCTGCTGTCTACATTCCTTTGGTTTCACCATTGCTTTTATTTAATGAACTTTAAATGTCGCTGAACCAATGTAGTTAAAAAACTTATTCAAGATAGCGTGTATGTACATAAATGTCTCGATACGACAAATATATTCATCGAAATTCCGAAGAGTTCTTTTGTTATTGCAAAAATCACGTAAAATGTCTGCAAACTGGTTATTTTTAAACATATTAACACGGTTCGCCTAAACGAGAACGTAAAAACCACAAAAAAATATTTTTTCTCCCCTCCGGACGGAAAGCGTCAATTTTCGTCCCGCTGCGCTAAACGAAGTCCACCTCCGTCGAGGAGAAAAATAGTATACTAACCTCGGGCAGTAAATAAGAAAGCCAGGCTTTCTTACTTTCCTGCCCTCGGTGTGTAATCTACTAATTTCAGTGACTCACTGCCGAGCAAAGACTTCCTTTTCTTACTCTAGTCCCCTCTCTATTGTGTGTAAATACTACAATTGGTGTCTGAATGTGTGTGTGCAGAGTGGGCGATGAGTCACAAGCAGTGGGGCTTCGCGATGACCCTCGCGGCGTACTGCGAGCGTCGCACCCGCGCCAGCGTGGCCGCGAGGTTCCTCGCCTCCCTGCCCACCCACGACCCGCTCCACACGCTGCTGGCGCACCTGCAGGCCAAGCAGCCGCCCGCCGCCACGGTAACCTGACACTCACATGTTATATAACTATAGCCTCGCCTCCCTGCCCACGCACGACCCGCTCCACACGCTGCTGGCGCACCTGCAGGCCAAGCAGCCGCCCGCCGCCACGGTAACCTGACACTCACATGTTATATAACTATAGCCTCGCCTCCCTGCCCACCCACGACCCGCTCCACACGCTGCTGGCGCACCTGCAGGCCAAGCAGCCGCCCGCCGCCACGGTAACCTGACACTCACATGTTATATAACTATAGCCTCGCCTCCCTGCCCACGCACGACCCGCTCCACACGCTGCTGGCGCACCTGCAGGCCAAGCAGCCGCCCGCCGCCACGGTAACCTGACACTCACATGTTATATAACTATAGCCTCGCCTCCCTGCCCACGCACGACCCGCTCCACACGCTGCTGGCGCACCTGCAGGCCAAGCAGCCGCCCGCCGCCACGGTAACCTGACACTCACATGTTATATAACTATAGCCTCGCCTCCCTGCCCACCCACGACCCGCTCCACACGCTGCTGGCGCACCTGCAGGCCAAGCAGCCGCCGCCCGCCGCCACGGTAACCTGACACTCACATGTTATATAACTATAGCCTCGCCTCCCTGCCCACGCACGACCCGCTCCACACGCTGCTGGCGCACCTGCAGGCCAAGCAGCCGCCCGCCGCCACGGTAACCTGACACTCACATGTTATATAACTATAGCCTCGCCTCCCTGCCCACCCACGACCCGCTCCACACGCTGCTGGCGCACCTGCAGGCCAAGCAGCCGCCCGCCGCCACGGTAACCTGACACTCACATGTTATATAACTATAGCCTCGCCTCCCTGCCCACCCACGACCCGCTCCACACGCTGCTGGCGCACCTGCAGGCCAAGCAGCCGCCCGCCGCCACGGTAACCTGACACTCACATGTTATATAACTATAGCCTCGCCTCCCTGCCCACGCACGACCCGCTCCACACGCTGCTGGCGCACCTGCAGGCCAAGCAGCCGCCCGCCGCCACGGTAACCTGACACTCACATGTTATATAACTATAGCCTCGCCTCCCTGCCCACGCACGACCCGCTCCACACGCTGCTGGCGCACCTGCAGGCCAAGCAGCCGCCCGCCGCCACGGTAACCTGACACTCACATGTTATATAACTATAGCCTCGCCTCCCTGCCCACCCACGACCCGCTCCACACGCTGCTGGCGCACCTGCAGGCCAAGCAGCCGCCGCCCGCCGCCACGGTAACCTGACACTCACATGTTATATAACTATAGCCTCGCCTCCCTGCCCACGCACGACCCGCTCCACACGCTGCTGGCGCACCTGCAGGCCAAGCAGCCGCCCGCCGCCACGGTAACCTGACACTCACATGTTATATAACTATAGCCTCGCCTCCCTGCCCACGCACGACCCGCTCCACACGCTGCTGGCGCACCTGCAGGCCAAGCAGCCGCCGCCCGCCGCCACGGTAACCTGACACTCACATGTTATATAACTATAGCCTCGCCTCCCTGCCCACGCACGACCCGCTCCACACGCTGCTGGCGCACCTGCAGGCCAAGCAGCCGCCCGCCGCCACGGTAACCTGACACTCACATGTTATATAACTATAGCCTCGCCTCCCTGCCCACGCACGACCCGCTCCACACGCTGCTGGCGCACCTGCAGGCCAAGCAGCCGCCCGCCGCCACGGTAACCTGACACTCACATGTTATATAACTATAGCCTCGCCTCCCTGCCCACGCACGACCCGCTCCACACGCTGCTGGCGCACCTGCAGGCCAAGCAGCCGCCCGCCGCCACGGTAACCTGACACTCACATGTTATATAACTATAGCCTCGCCTCCCTGCCCACGCACGACCCGCTCCACACGCTGCTGGCGCACCTGCAGGCCAAGCAGCCGCCCGCCGCCACGGTAACCTGACACTCACATGTTATATAACTATAGCCTCGCCTCCCTGCCCACGCACGACCCGCTCCACACGCTGCTGGCGCACCTGCAGGCCAAGCAGCCGCCGCCCGCCGCCACGGTAACCTGACACTCACATGTTATATAACTATAGCCTCGCCTCCCTGCCCACGCACGACCCGCTCCACACGCTGCTGGCGCACCTGCAGGCCAAGCAGCCGCCGCCCGCCGCCACGGTAACTGCACACTTACTTTACATGCAAGCTACGAGCCAGTCGGTCTACCAAGATAGCCTCGAGCGAGCTCCCGTGAGCTCCCCGAGTGACGTACTAAACATCCGGCGCGTCCCGGGCAATCAGCGAGCTTCTCATGCTGGTTGGCTCTTCACCACGATACCAATTTTAACTCATGAGAGTTCTCTTCTATTCTCTGAAAAAAAACATTACATGTTCTGATTGTGATTAGGTCGTCCAGATATATGAAACAAAAAACACAGACTTATTAACTAAATGTTAACTGCGATATGCGATAAAATAACTTTCATAGCTTCCAACGTATCTATCTCTTTCCAAGAGTTGAAGCATCATTTAAACTCACTTACTTCTTAATTTTTGTTTTCAACTCTTCGAAATCTGTTTTCATACTCGTATAAACTCGCAATATTAGTCAGTGATAGATATTTGACGATATATTTTCAATAAGTCGCCTGTTGTTGCAGTGTGTGTCGGACGAGCGGTGGGGCGACTGGAGGCCCCACGTGGCCATCATGCTGTCCAACAACTCCGCCAAGCCAGACCAGGACAGGCGCACGCTAACACAGCTCGGTGAGTCATTGTTATTTCGGAAAGCGTCAACTTTCATCTCGCTGCGCTAAATGAAGTTGCCGCTTTCCGTCTCTGTTGAGGAGAAAAATAGTATACTAACCTCGGGCAGTAAATAAGAAAGCCACAGATCACATGTTTGTTGAGCTCGGCATGAGATCTGAGACTTTCTTACTTTCCTGCCGTCGGTGTGTAATCTACTATTGATGTCTTTAATATTCTTAGTAATGTGACATTAACGAAATTTATTCGTCATGCGTTTTAATCTCTGATTGCTCAATATCTAGCCTGCGCTATTTAATATAATTTATGAAAAACTCATTGGTACGAGTCGGCCTGGACGGGGATCGAACCATCGCCTCCTGCACGGCAGGCAAGGTTACTCGAAACGACCACCACGGCTTGAGCTATAGTTAAACATTGTAAATTTCTTATTCCCACGATATATCAGTTGCAGTACACATAACAGCACTTTATGTATACGTTACAGGCGACAGTCTGTCCAACCGTGGGCTGGTGTACTCGGCGCAGTTCTGCTACATCTCCGCCGGGGTGCACGTGTCGCGGCACCCGCTGGCGCCGCTGCAGCCGCCGGCCGCCGGGCCGCAGACCTGCCCGAGGCTGGCGCTGCTGCTGGCCGACCCGCGCGCCGCCTCGCTCCACCGGCTCGCCACCAACCAGGCCATATTCGCCACTGAGATCTACGAGTACGCGCTGTCTCTCAATCAGGATTATGTTATCAATGAGTTGCAGGTTTGTTGTTTTACGTTTTTATAACCGCGGCGAACTTCGTACCACCTTAGAATCTTCCCGACACACACTTGGCCGTTTTTTAGCCTATGTTCATCACGGATAATGTAGCATTCTAATGGTGTAAGAATTATTCAGATCAGTCCAGTAGTTTCCGAGCCTATTCAATACAAACAAACAAACAAACAAAAATTTTTCTTTATAATTTGAGAAGATATTGAACATTATGAAATAAAATTAAAATATGTATAATAGATAGGTATAATAAATATGAAAACTGACTTGCAATCGCAAAAGTTTTCGAGATTATTTAAAAATCGAAAAAAACAATTCAACGAATCTTAATAATATCAAATATTTATTAATTTAATTATTAACCTGGTAGAAATGATTTTCCGATTTTACTTTATAATCTTTCACTGACTGATAAGTTATTTTCCGAAGACGAAAACATTATGACGAAAGCTACTCACTTTAATTTTGAGGCGTGTATTGCGTCAAATATAATTCCTCTTACGATAGACAGAGGGCGTAGCTTATTACGGAAGAATCTAAGCGAACAGGGTTTGCCGGAGAATACGGCATCGTCGGTGATCGGTGTGAGAGATAAGAGAACGCGGTCAGGTGGGGCGGCCCGCGGTGCACCACCTCCGTGGCGTGACGTGGTGTCTACTGTAATATGTAACCCTATTGTCGTGCAGGTGTACAAGCTGATAGTGGCGACGCGGCTAATGGACGCCGGGCAGTACGAGCGCGCGCTCGCATACGTGGAGCAGGCCGCACGCGCCGTCACGCGCAGCCCGCGCGACTACTCGCCCGCGCTCGTCGCGCAGCTCGCCGAGCTGGCCGACAGGTGCGTGCCAGTGTACACTGAACAGTGTACAGTATACAAATACAGTGCGGGTGTACGAGCTGATAGTGGCGACGTGGAGCAGGCTAGGTGCGCCGGAACACAACTCACTTCTGACTCGTCAGCTCATCACATCTCTTGTCATCAACTCCTATCGAATCGTTCGCTTCTTATCAAGTTTGATTTAACATCATCGTGGTAAAGAGACTTGCAGATCGACATCCCTAGAACTGTAAAACTTGTTTGGAAGAAAAGACTTTTCAGAAATTTAAATGATGAAAGATGTCCAGAGAAATGTAAATTTTTGAGTCAATTAAAATGTCTTGAGCTAAAAGTGTTGTTTCATGATTGCAGATTGAAGTACCACGACCCGGCGCTGCAGGAGGACCCCCCGCTGCTGGACGAGGGCCACAGCTCGGAGCCCTCGCCGCGCCACCAGCAGCAGTGGCTCGACGAGGTCAAGAGTGTCGCGCACATGCTTACGGTCAGTGCCCCCCGCTCATAAGCACGAGGACCCCCCGCCGCTGGACGAGGGCCACAGCTCGGAGCCCTCGCCGCGCCACCAGCAGCAGTGGCTCGACGAGGTCAATAGTGTCGCGCACATGCTCACGGTCAGTGCCCCCCGCTCATAAGCACGAGGACCCCCCGCCGCTGGACGAGGGCCACAACTCGGAGCCCTCGCCGCGCCACCAGCAGCAGTGGCTCGACGAGGTCAATAGTGTCGCGCACATGCTCACGGTCAGTGCCCCCCGCTCATAAGCACGAGGACCCCCCGCCGCTGGACGAGGGCCACAGCTCGGAGCCCTCGCCGCGCCACCAGCAGCAGTGGCTCGACGAGGTCAATAGTGTCGCGCACATGCTCACGGTCAGTGCCCCCCGCTCATAAGCACGAGGACCCCCCGCCGCTGGACGAGGGCCACAGCTCGGAGCCCTCGCCGCGCCACCAGCAGCAGTGGCTCGACGAGGTCAAGAGTGTCGCGCACATGCTTACGGTCAGTGCCCCCCGCTCATAAGCACGAGGACCCCCCGCCGCTGGACGAGGGCCACAGCTCGGAGCCCTCGCCGCGCCACCAGCAGCAGTGGCTCGACGAGGTCAAGAGTGTCGCGCACATGCTTACGGTCAGTGCCCCCCGCTCATAAGCACGAGGACCCCCCGCCGCTGGACGAGAGCCACAGCTCGGAGCCCTCGCCGCGCCACCAGCAGCAGTGGCTCGACGAGGTCAAGAGTGTCGCGCACATGCTTACGGTCAGTGCCCCCCGCTCATAAGCACGAGGACCCCCCGCCGCTGGACGAGGGCCACAGCTCGGAGCCCTCGCCGCGCCACCAGCAGCAGTGGCTCGACGAGGTCAAGAGTGTCGCGCACATGCTTACGGTCAGTGCCCCCCGCTCATAAGCACGAGGACCCCCCGCCGCTGGACGAGGGCCACAGCTCGGAGCCCTCGCCGCGCCACCAGCAGCAGTGGCTCGACGAGGTCAAGAGTGTCGCGCACATGCTCACGGTCAGTGCCCCCCGCTCATAAGCACGAGGACCCCCCGCCGCTGGAAGAGGCCACGGCTCAGAGAACGAGTAATTTAAGGGACCCTTGTTGATATCCATGCGCATGATATGTTTTACACCTTAAATCCATGATAATTTATGAACCTCCTTAACCTCTGAGCAATTTTGAGATAACTGTTATGTATGGGATTCCACAAATGAAACTCAAGCATCCGAACAAGACTGGTTTATTTTAGCCAAACTAATATCAATATCCAATAGAAGATGGTATGAGAGGATACGACATTTAGCAAATACCTACTTAACGTCGAGGTGACCTCACTATAAATCTATAGGTAGGTATGCTGTAGTTATAAACATCACAATAACGTGCATTAATTTTTTGGGCCTGGTAAAGATCAGACGGTATATTCAGTACTCGTAAGATAGAAATGCTATAGAAATGAAAGTGGAATCAGTCGTATCGGTTTTACACTAATGCACTTGCACATGAATGTTTTTCTTGTCAGAATCGGCTGTGAGATATCGTCATAATTAAATTCTCCCATTTATAAATACTCGGATTCCCAAATGTGCATATACTCTTCGATCAAAATAAAATGAATGGATAGGCCTTACGCGAACATTTCAAACCAGAAAAGTGAAGCAAAACAAATGAAATTTTTACTTGTCACTTGTATGAAAGTGCCCTAGATTTGACAGATAATGGCGCTAGTTTGTATGTACCAAGTGCACCAGTAGTTTGCTTCAACTTACCGCGCTTTAGGCCTATCCATTCATTTTATTTTGATCGAAGCATATACTGATGTAGAAGGTACTGTTTGTTAAGATTAAATCTTCGCTTCCATTAGGGATTTGTTGTTCAACAATTTCGCTAAAATTCTTAGTTTTCAACCGAATACTATTTTCTACAGAATTCCACCGAGTTATTTTCTAAAGAACCTACGAAAAAAGTACATTTACAATGTTGCGGTAAACGTCGAATAACAAACCGAATGGCTCCGAAGTTTTAACTTATTACAACAGCTCCCCATGTAGTCCCATGTTTGATCTACTATAAGTAGCCAGAGCTGGCGCACACCTGCCGAATTGCAGCGAAGAACATGTTTCACTCACATCTCATCAATTTGGTATGTCAAGTTTTTTTTTTGTCTTCATTTAATATTTTTTACGGATAGAAGACATAATTTTAAGACACCTATTTCATTTTTTTTGCTATTCATCGAGTTTATCAATATTAATTTAATTTTTAAATTATTTTGATCTGTAATCTCCAAGTGCAAAATTGGTGGAAAGAAAATAATTCGAACTCCATGGAGAAAAACTACTGCAATATTATTAAAAAAAATTATAACATGCCTCCTCTTTCTAAATCTATTTTGGAAACAAAGACGGCAACATCAAATGTCAAATTCTGTCATTGTGAAAGTATTTTTTTTCTTAATGGCCAAGTTACTTTAAGTTGATTTTATGTTTACCAAGGAGTTTGCAGGGGCAGCGAGTGACGTCACTCGTGGACCGAAAAACGACGTTATTTTATTAAAAATATCTGTAATCCTTTCATTTTAAAATGTCTGACATAGAAAATATGATTATTGAGACAATTATCTCCAAATGGTTTTCAATTTAGACCTCCAAAAAAAAACTTGACATACCGAATTAACACAACTTTCGCCTCAAGTCGCTTCGATGATCTCGGGGACTAATTGTTGTGTTAATTGATGTTCGTTGTTATTTCAACACAAGCAAAGTCGGAAATAGTTTGGCAGCGACAAATGCTCTGCGATGCGCTTAGCCAGATGTGTGCTGGCTTAGGGTTGAAAATCTGCCATCACCGCATCGCATTTTTCCGTCCCTCCATCCTTTTCTATCACTCAGGATCGTCATTTGCTAGAGCAAATAAGATAGCGGGAACGCGACCGCACGCGGCAGTATCGTGAGTGCTGCGACCTTTCTCGCTCTAGCAAATGACGTTCCTGAGCGACAGAAAAGGATAGAGCGTGAAAAAATGCGATGCAATGCTGCCAGATGAGGCTCAATCCATAGATGTGTTCGTAACCGCACGTACGTAGCAGTGTGAAGTGTAGCCCGTGATGTGTGGTGGACTAACAAGCACGCGCCCCTACAGACGGAGTCGCAGCAGAACACGCCGCAGCACCAGCCCTACCCGCCGCCGCCGCCCGACCACAGCATCGACAACCAGTACTCGTGGGGTGAACAGGTACAAAGCTTATACCATTGAAATCTTCAATACTGACTAACTTTGAATTGGGTTTCAAATAAGTTAAAGTTATAGCCTGTAGAATCCCACTGCAGGGCAAAGGCCTCTTCTCACGAATAAGGGTGAGAGGGAGTGGGCCATACTCCACCACGCGGGCCCAGTGCGTGTTGGTGGAGGCAAGTTAGTGGTTAACTTGCTGTCAGAGAACTTTCAAGTCGCCTCAATAGGCCGCTTACCAGGATTAACGAATAGTTATAACGCCATCCGACGGAACTATCCGAAACCAACTGCTTAACGTGCCTTCTGAAGCACGGATATGCTCCAGATGAAATACCACTAAATGGTCACCCATCCAAAGGCTGACCGGCCCTGACGTTGCTTAACTTCTTTAGAGTTTATTCAGACCGCCTTACGGCCTCTGACGTGGTTTTTATGTAACGACTACTACCACCAGAGATAGTAGCCGGGACCAACGGCTTAACGTGCCATCCGAAGCACGGAATCGTTTTTCTTTTCAGACAATCAGGGGATTCAGCCTGCAATGTCCTATCCAACTGGGGAAAACGCACCAAGAGGTGTCCCCCGTGGGAATCGAACCCACGACCTCCGTGTCAAGAGCCCAATGCTCTTAACCATTAGATCACGGAGGCAATTCTAACCAATAAAACGCAATGGTTTCCTCAGCAGCAACAAAATCCGCCCCAACAACCGGCCTACGTCGAGCCCGAAGAGACCCCCGACTACTCGCAGTACTACCAACAACAGCAGCAGCAGCCACCGGCGCAGCAGCCGGAGCAGCAGCAGCAGCCGGAGCAGCAGTACGGGTACGGCGAGGAGTGGCAGCGCAGCGAGCAGCACCAGCAGTACGCGGACCCGTACTGGCAGACCGACCAGTACACGTACGGAGAGGTAAGTCGGCGCTCTTGCGTGAGGGGACGCGCTTGACCAGGTTGTGCAACACTTAATTCACAATGAGCGTTTTTCCTATGGTTTTTAAGGGGATCTATAGATGGCACTACGGTCTGCGCGAATAAATTCGGTCAAAATTTCTAACAGTTTTTTTAAAATAATAAAGACGGAAAAGATGATCAAGAAGATGGCAACGCATCTTTTAATGGAATATTTCATTGTTTACGAATCAATTTGATTTTAAAGCCCGACCAGAAATATAAAAAACCTCGCCATGTTGCGGAAAATCATTGGAACAAATTTTTGTACTTGGAACATTGACATTAAAGGCTAAAGTCGATTGCAGCGCCCCCAAACGAGGTTTTTTATATTTCTGGTCAGGCTTTAAACTGTTTGTCTAACATGGCTGTATGGCCTCGATTCCTTCCAAAGGCAGGAACAGTCTTTACATTATTTTGACATGATCTCGCGTACGAACGTCTCTATAGAGCGATGAACATGCCCATCTGTAGAGATTTTTAAAGAAGTAAGTTTAAAAAAGAAAAGAAAAACGCTCATTGTCAATGCGGAAAATTATGTTCAGTGTCGATTCTACTTTGAGTCTGAAGTTTTCATAAACGGCTTTGTTACATTTACATTTTCCTGCAAAATTGTATCATCGTAAATGATAATACTACTATTGGTATATCCCATTCTAACGGCTTCAAAACGACCTCTATTCCACGGTGTATAGACATGTTGTTTAAAAACCTGGTCAGGCGTAAGTTTTACGATGCAGGTGTTCATAGAAGACTGATTGGCTTGACGATTCTTTTTGTTTGGTTTTCATCGAGCTGCCTTATTTGAATACTTAATTTTGAAAAGATTCTCTCGATATTTGGTCATTATGTGGTCTTCTATGAATAATCTTATATTTCGGTTAAATAAGAAAAAAGTTAATATATTTTTTTCTATTGTTAATGACGTTGCTTGGGTACCAAGGTGCTGGGATTTATTTTGTCAAATATCCACATTCTATAAGTTGGCTTATGTTATGATGCAGAGGGTTTTGGGTTGATTGCTCACGTCTTGTGTCTGTCCGTCGGTTTGCTATCATTTTAATGTGTTTCGTCCGCTTCAAGGTCATTCAGATATGACTCGGCGGCCACCTCATGTTTCAACTAATGATTCATTCGTATTAATGTCGCTACACACAGACAAACATTACCAAAACATCCGTATGAATAAAAAATAAAAAATAGCGCAATAGGCTTTATACGGCGACCGGCACAATATTTAGGAACATCATCCTCTCCGAATCGTTTTCCGTAAATATCCTATACGTGGTAAAAGATACGTCATACGCTCGCCGGTTTTACTTCTGTGTGGATCGCTCCGCGTTTACAATTCAATTCATACTTTATTGCATTGATGTTACATCCGAAATAACCATGAACGGTATAATCAATTATGTCAATTCGGCGCCTAAAGTATGTCGAGTGTACGCGGAGCGCTTCTAGCAGGAGTGACAACGAGTGTCGTTCGTCGGTGTGACGTCACCGGCGCAGAGTTTCCGATACTAACCCGTGGGCCGGTGCGCAGCGCGGCGGCGGCGGAGGTGGAGGTGGAGGTGGGAGCCGGCGGGCGGGCGGCTCCCCGCGCGCGCCCGCACTCCCCGCGCTGCCCGAGCTCGCCGAGCCGCGCGCCGAGCCCACCCTGCGCCGCCGCGTCCACCCCAAGCCGCCGGAGCCCGTCGCCGTCGCCTTCGCGCGCCCCGCCGCGCCCCGCGCCCCCGCCCGCCCCCGCCCCCGCCCCCGCCCCCTGCGCCTCGCCCGCCCCGCGCGCCCCGCCAGCGTCGAGTCCAGCGGCTCGGACCGCTCCCGCGACGCGGCCGGCTCCCCGAGGAGGCAGCTCTCCGACCTCGACATACAGATCGCGCACAGCCCCCGGCTCGGGGTGGCCGCGGAGCCGGAGACGAGGCGCACCCTCTACCCGGTGGAGCGGTCCGGCCGCTACGGCAAGGTGATCTCGAACACGGTGGAGACGTGGGCGCGGCGCTCCGGCGCGGCTCTCCTGCGCGACGGCTCCTACAAGCCGCTCGTGTTCGGCGGCACGTACCCCATCGACGCGCCCGCCTCCCCGCCCGAGCCCACGCCCGCCCCGCCCGCCCGGCCCGAGCCCGCGCCCGCGCTTGACCCGCAGGCGCACCGCCGCGAACTGCGCCGGACCATCGAGCGGAGCCTGGACAAGTTCGAGGAGATGCTGGCGCGCCGGGGACCGGCGCCGGCGCGTGACGAGAGGCGCGCCGCCTTCTCGCGGCGCGTCGTCGACACGTTCGACATAGATGAGCCGATGAACCTCGCCGACCCGCCCGCGGACTCGCTACCTAAAGAGAAGGACGCCAAATATTACGTGTCCGGTCCCAAAACGTTCAATATCGACGAACCCGTCTTCTTCATTTAGCCGCGCCGTGTAGATAACTAAATTGATTGTGCTATCGATGTCGTCCGCTATAGTTATAGGTTAGGACCTCGCTCCTGCCGTGTCCCATTGAATACGCACGTTGTATATTTAATTAACTTACATGTGATTTTAACCGACCGACCGATTTTTAAACGTATAGTATTTTTTCTGTGATATGTTTTTAGTCTTCGAATTGTTACCTATTATTATTTTATATACAATTTCTCACATAAAAATTTTAAAGAATCATGACAAAATATTCTAAATAACGTGTAAACTCGCTAGATAGCCAAATATATACATGATTATATATGTTATCGTTGTAAACTAGAAGTGTTGCGTTAGATCTATGTAATTTGTTGTCATTAAACGTTTAGTCGACGACACTGGTTTTATCTGAGCCCCCAACACGACCATATTACACTCGACCCTTAACACGACGCCGAAGCTTCGCTTTACCCTCCGCTTTAAACATTGTGAGTGTCACCGTCCTAACGCTAAACAACCCTTCCACTAACAAGCCCCCAATTGACTGAATAATAAAACTGAAAATTGCTTAATTCAGGACACTTGTTATGTGGATCGAATTGAGGCGTTCCTACTGCGCGTCGTTAAATTTGAGATAAATCTATGTAAACTTTAACTTCTACAAACTCGGTTCAATTTAGTATGGACTCATGAAATGTTATAGTCGTGTTTAGATTCAAGCATCTTACTAATTTTAGCCGTACACATACGAGCTAGAGTACCTACACATTTATCTCAAGTTTTTCAACCTATCCATCAGTTCGAATTATGCCTAAGGCCCAGTTTGCACAAAAGCGCTCATGTAAAAATTTTGTGTGGTATCAACTAATACGGATTCCTTATCATTATCTAGAATATGAATTCTCTCACCAATAAGGATGAGAGATATATGATGATAACTGGATAAGTATGATATTTACCGATATATTTGTATTTCTCTGTTTTGAACAAACATGTTATTGGTTGCTGCCCTGCTTTACATTTCCGCTTTTGTATATACTGGGGCCTCATTTATTGTTTTAAATGATCTTTTATTTACTCTAACAATTATTTATCCCTTCATTGTACATTGATTTAATCAACATTTATTTACTAAAATTTTATTCAAATCATTCTAATCGAAGCATGTTTACAGTCCATCAAAAAAAGTATATTCAACAATATTCTTCCCAATTACAGGTTATACAGGTTGTAAAAAACACCCTAGTAAAACTTAAGGGGGTGCTTCAGCCTATGAAACTGAACAATTTCACTATGGAGCCAACATCGAAATCCCAAAAAAAACACCGGTCTTTCATACAAAACTGCAGTACCTACCGACTCGACTCAAATGTATGGGACAGCAGATATTTTTCCCGATTTCGAAGTTGGCTCCGTAGTAAAAATTGTTCAGTTTGATGGTCTGAAGTATTACTAGGGTGTTTTGTTACACCCTGTATTTCTGTTGGTATACTACCAGCGTAATCTGTAGTTCCGTTGTTTTGTATTCATGACTTTTTCTGGTGGACTTTATTGTGTTAAATTAATGGAAAACTTTTTTTTTATTTATGTGGATCGTTTTCAAAATATTGTGTTTTTAATTTTCTGTAAACTTTGATTTGCATTTCACCAAAGCTACGATAAGATAAGCCAAAGTATGAACTGGAATTCAGAGCGTTCTATTCGAGAATAAACCCTACGCTACCGAAAGCTGACTTACCCTGACTTTGGTGACCATAACACAACGCCGTCCTCCCCGTAGGTCGCACCCTTTTGGCGTGTTTAACTTAGAGCTTAGAACGCGGTCGCTTAACCAAACGAGAAACAGGAAAATACCTTTAAAAAGTGAAGATAAGACGCGCCAACAAGGGTGCGGCTAGCGGGCTCGCGGGGCGTATACGTATGCGTTACATACGGGTGCGTGCGTGCAGGCGGGAGCGGGAGCGGGAGCGGGAGCGGGCGCGGGGACGGGCGCGGTAGCGGGCGCGGGGGAGGAGCGGCCCTCCATCACGATGCCGGGCGCGGCGCGGCCCGCGCTCTACAACCACTACGACGACGACCGCCCGCCCAGCGGAGACGGAGTGAGTATCTACACATCTTACTGATTTTACGTATTTTATTGTTATGGGATTTGTTACCTTTATTATTGGGGTGTCTAACCGCTTTAATTTGGTCAGTTTACAAGACGATCCTCAGAGAGTATGCGTCAGATCAGCGGCGGTACAGTTTTCTACTGGTTGTAATAAAACACGAGTCGAGTCGAGTCGGTACTGCAGTTTTGTATGGGACAGCAGATTTTTTTTTTCGCGATTTCGAAGTTGGCTCCATAGTGAAAGTTGTTCAGTTCCATAGTCTGAAGCACCTCTATAAGTATAACTAGGGTGTTTTGTTACACCCTGTATACAAAAAAGGAATTTCCGAGACCAAAGAAATTTTGTGATTATTGTTATATTTTTGTGTAGTATTTATTTTGCAAATTCAAACATTGTCAAATAAGATTCCGCCGCTAGACCTGGCTCTTTCCGAGACTTACACTTATAAACTATAACTGGTTAAACACTACATTATTTTTGAATCATTAAGATCCCGAGTGAAAACCAAAAAGTGTAACTAAACAAACAACATACAAAAACAAGCAACTGAACGGAACCTTAACACCCACAGCAAACAGACCGCGATACGGACACGCCGAAGCCGGCCAAGAAGCAGGAGAAGCCGAAGGAGTCTTCAGGCGAGGGCAAGGGCAAGGGCGGCGGATGGCTCGGCGGCATCCTCACCAAGCTGTCGCTGCGGCCGCCCAACCAGATGATCCTGCCGGACGACAAGAACCCCACCGTGAGTCTCAGGCACGATCGTGAGCCCGCCTATTATAGTCGGGGGAACAATGTGCCCACGCTTTTGTAGATTTGATTTGTTTCAGTCTGGTTTTACGCGGACCTAGTCTTGCAGCGCTTCGACCAGTATACAAATACAAATACAAATATATTTATTCAATAACGTACGTACGTACTTTTTTTATTCATATTTCACGTACCTACTTAGTTTGTATAAAGTAACTACATGTTTGGCGGACTTTGTTTTAACGATGTAACGACGCTCTATTGAGCGAACGAATTATAAGAGGGATATGTTGCCGTTTATAAAACTACGCTTATTGTTAGGTGTAGGTATGCAATTGACAAATGAACGCTAAACCTTATAGCCGTTCTCACAGATTGGATAATTGGACAGAGACTATACGACTTTTTTAAACTATGGACGCCGTCTGTTATCGATTATATTATGCAAATAATTTTATGGTTTATGTAAAGTTAACTAATTGCACAGAATACTATAATTACTACCGTACTAATTTCCCCTCGATTTAACTTTCTATTTCTTTTTGAGAATTTTGGTTTTGGATATTTTTATTGGTCTTGGTTGGTTTTTTTATTGATTGGGCACTATCATATTTAATTTTTATTTTGCATTAAGTACTTATTTATTTCTGTTTCTAAAATTTAAGTAGTAGTATAATTTGGGTGCTTTAATAATTTGAAACACCCAAATTATGAATGAATACTGGGTGGTGGATTTAAATTTGGTATTTTTATATTATCCTTTTATATGTGTATTGTATTTATTTATTTATTTATGTTGTAATAATATTAGGAAAGTTTGAGTTTATATTTATTGTATTTTTGAAGGTTTATTTTTCTTTTATTAGCTATTTTTGAAATCTTTTCGCTATCCTAGATGTTGTACTATACCTATTTTGTATTCGTGTACTTTAATATTTATGTAATCTTTGTATTTTATTTTATCAATAAACTATTTTCGAGTTAGTTTTCTTTTATTACCGAAAACAAATGAATATATAATTTCCAATATCAATGTCATCAAATTATGTCAAGTGATATACTTTTACTCACTTATCTAAACTACGTATAGAATCTATATAAGACTGCGTTTCCTGTTGTGCGTGTACGCATGCAGTTAATGCGCATTTTGCGTACTTACGTGTTGTTATTACTTTAAGCGATATATCGCTTATAACACAGCATTTAAAAGTCTTATTCAAAACGTGTAAAAATCACTCAGGGAGTCTCATTCTATCTTTCTATACCAACGTGTTGGAAGGTATTCCGTTGTAGAGACGATGCGGCCAGAAAATCTACAACAGACATCTTCTAACGTCTCTAGCATATCATCGTATGCCTTTTTCCCTTTCGTATTGGCACCCCCCGTATGATTTACACACTCTGACGTCAACCTGAATTTAACAGTTGACGTTTCGATTCAGTGTTGCATGTTGTAAAAATGTTGTTGTTAAGCATGCACTACATTCTCGCCGAGAAGAGACGAAAAAGGTCGAGAACGAGAGTGTGGATGCCCTTCATTGTTCTCGTGGCGTCGCGAGCCGTAGTAATTTTCCTTTTGATGTTCTTGTCGAGATTTTATTTTAGCCTGCTTTATAACTTTTCATCTGGGCACTGTGTTGTAATGTGTGCGGGTAGGTAGTAACTAGTAATGTCACTGTCACGCTCGCCTCGTCGGTTGCAGATCGTGTGGGACGCGGAGCACAAGCGCTGGCGCAACACGGACGGGGAGGAGGACGAGGCGGTCGGCGACCTGCCGCCGCCGCCCACACTGCGCGAGCTGCAGCCCAACATGTACGACGTTCACTTGTTGTACCTATACATTAAGCGTATCGCATACAGGAGTCGAGACGCGGGCGCGCCTTGGCGACCTTGACATCATCATCATCAGCCTATATACTTCCCACTGCAGAGCACAGGCCTACCCTCTAGGAGGGTGTTTTGGGCGTTAGTCAACCAAGCTTGCCCAATGCGGATTGGTCTTCACATATGCATCAGAATTTCTTCTTCTGCATATGCAGGTTTCCTCACAATGTTTTCCTTCACCGTTTGAGAGCAGTCGATAATACGTAGGTACCTACATACGTTTGAAAACCTCATTGGCACGTGGCATGTTGTGCGTGCGGATTCGAACCCGGACCTCATGATTCAGGGTGCCTACATACCTCTCCGCAACGCGCCACCGAGCTCTCATATATAATTGTATACCAAGAATAAATCCGAGCGCGAGGATTGGTATGATAATACCTACAATTACCGACCGTATGTCAATGTCTTTAAGGCGAGCGCCCGCACGTTCTGTATGATATACGCCTTAAATTCAATTCATTTATTCAACAACTTACACTAACAGGACAAAAACTGTAAGTTTGCCTTACTCGGTGCGTAACGGCTTTGCTATAGCCACAACTGTTTAACATTGCAGGACATCGTCGCCGTCTGCGCCGCCGGCCATGGGCGGTCCCCCGACCGCGCCCGTCTCCAACATATTCAAAATGCAGAAAGGCAGGCGTGAGTACACCCTCCATTATTTATTTCTATCTGTGGCGGTTTCACGAGAGAGCCTACGATTATCGGCAAGTGTGGTAAAATATTGGGCTAACAAAAAAAAATCACACGCTATTGACGCCATCGACTCGATAGAAGATTTAAGGTGTTTCTCTTGAATGCGTAGCATGTTGCACGTGATGAGGTGAGGCTATTTTACGCCTTTTATCTCGTTCGTGTCACACTGACGTTTAAACGCCCCCAATCATTATTCTCACCAAATATTTTCATCTTGATTATAATAAAATTGTGTATAATTGGCTATAAACCTTAGCCAAAAAGCTCGCTGGAACTTTATAACAATGCTTTAAAAAGAAAATTCCGTGTGGTTCCGGCTTAGGTAAATGGGAATGGGAATTAGGTGGGAATGGACCAACCCATTTCATCCCGTGTGTCGTAAGAGACGACCTAGGGATAAGGTATTTCTGGGCGAAAGGCTAGCCACCTATCGGCGCTTTACGTTGCTGTTGTAGGAATGTTTCTGAGTTATAGGATTATGGTCGTGAGTTTAATGTACATGTGTACGTATGCATGTAATAAAAAGGAAGGAAGTAAGGATAGTTGACATCGTTTAGGCTGCTTTTCCACCATAGATGTGCGAGGTAGCGGTAGCGAGGCGGTGAGCGAGGAAACAATCCGCCAATAGCGCGCTCGCTCGATCACGTTATTGGGAAATTGAAGCACTCTCATTGGTCGATTTTTTCCTCGCTTACCGCTTCGCTACCTCGCACATCTCTGGTGGAAAAGCAGTCTTAAACGCCTCGAAGAAAGACTTAGGGCCTGTTTCACCACTTATGTGTAAGTTCTTGTCAGCTTATCCGACAGATATTTTGATATATTTTCATACAAAAAACGTCAAACTATCTGTCAGATAAGCTAACAAGAACTTACTCAGAAGTGGTAAAACAGGCCCTTAGCCTAGTAGCATATTATCAACGCCCACATACCGTGCAGACTTTTAATGATCCGTGTACCGTCGTTGCCCTTAGACATAAAGAAGTCGTACGTGGACGTGTTCAACCCGTCGGGCGCGGCCACGCGGCCCCTCCCCCCGCCCGGCGACGTGCTCGGCCCCGCGCCCCCCTCCGCCGCGCTGCCGACCCCCGCATACTTCACCCCCGCGCCCGCCCACGCACCCGCACCCGCTCTCAACAACAACGACCAGGTAACCACATTATATCTTAGTGTAGGACACCTGCGGAACGTTCGGTTGAATACGCGCGCAACGCTTTTCTCTATACCTGCGACCTTCGATCAACAATATCCAACTAGATAACGCGTCAGCGCTCAAAACATGTCCCGGCAAATAACGCCTCACTATTGGAGTGAGGTCTTATTTTGAATTAGTTGCGTTCGAACAAAGCCAACGTAAGCACGTCTCGCAATGCCGCAGTGTTCCTTTTTTAAATTACTAGGAATTATGGTTGCTTTGAGGTCGAAATTATAATGTATTCGGACTGTTTTCTCGGTTCGTTAACAAAAAATGATGTATATTCACGAGGACAGAATTCCTCTTTGATTTTGTATGCGACCCGTTATCTAGTTGTATATTGTTGATCGAAGCCTGCGACACACAGTACGCGCCATTTCTCCTAGTAGACGCGTATTCAATCGAACGTTCGGCGCCGTACGTTCCGCAGTAGTGTCATTCATTACACTTACCACAGAGTACTATATACTAACTTACTGATTGAATAAAACCCCAGTGAAATAGATTTAACACTAGTTATCCTATTAATAATCTGCTATTGTACAGGTTGTAACAAAAAAAACTAGTAATATTTAATAGGGTGGTTTAGATTTAGACCATCTATCACACTGAACAGCTTTTACTACGGAGCTGACATCGAAAAACAATATTTTTTATGTTAGTCTAAACTTTTAAATTAACGATCCTCAGGGCCTGTTTCACCACTTTTGGATAAGTTCTTGTTAGCTTATCTAAAAGTGGTGAAACAGGCCCTCAGTTTTGCAAGCAGGCTAACTAGAAGCTAACAGGCCGTCGAATATCTGTAGAGACCTATGTCCAGCAGGTGACTAGTACATACTGATGATGATGATGATACAAGATCCACTAGCGGCATCTAACGTCATAGCTCTGCGCTTTTGCTCGTATAAAACTACCACATCCTCCACATCTGGCGAACTCGCAGCTCGCGAGCTGCGCATTCGCCAGACGTGGACGCACCCTAAGATTATTCCTTTCCTCAGCCCCCTACCTCCCCGCAGGTAATAGACGTGTCAGTCTCGTCAACTCCTCGGGACTCCCCCCTCCCCATCCCCACCCCGACGCCCCACGAGGTATCACATCATAAACCCTCACTACCTACCATTAGATAAAGTATATGTCTATTGTCTAGATAGAGCCTCACGCTTCTACCTTATAACACAAATGTGGCCAACTTTCTTCGGTTTATCTTATCACCCAAGAATTTATGCCCATGCGCAGATCTACATTCGGAATATGGAAGAAAAATAGTATACGAGAATGTAAGAGCGAACCAGATAAACGAGACCTGTGTGACACGGCGACACATCAAGCTATACAAAACCAAATAAGCTGGCCGCGCGACGTTATACATTAATCTGCCTACGTGCGGCCAGATTATTTTGGTTTTGTGTAGCTTGATGTGTCGCCGTGTGTACATAGAAGATATTTACAAGAAAAAGATTACGATATGGTTTTTAGGTGTCCAAATCCAAGTTTTTTGTAATTTTTGTCTGTCTATTTGTCTGTTTGTTCGAGCATCACGCAAAAACTAATGAACCGATTTTGATGAAAGTTTTTGATGCTTATGATTTGACTTAAAATCTGATAAGTATACAATTTTTGCGGACGAAGTCGCGTCACGGGTAACTCTAGTAATCTTTAATTTGGATCAATTTATAAATGTTGTCTTATATGTTTACATGCGATCAGGAAATGGACAATGTTGTTAACGGTCACTAACAGGTAATAGTTGTGGAGGTAGACTTTATTATCACGCTTATATTATAGTTTTAACTGTAATTAACTTCATGAAATATTTCTATGTACATTTCAGAGCGGCATCTACGACCCGTCGCAGCTTCCTGACGACCGCTATGGACAGAGCGGAATATAACTCTCGCGTCAACACACACAGATCTCTAACACCTAGGTCGTAGAGCTCACATTCACTCGCACCGCTCTCGGTAGCTACTCCATTATGCGTCTTATTGACTGAGTGCAACGTGCTTTATTCACTACGCAACGTTTGAGCCACTCATTAAATATATCTGCTAGTGATATGACTGTATACAGTCAAACTTCTTGATCAGTTCAGACTACCAAGAAGATTGACTAGATCTTAAATAAAATATACTGTTTCTTTATCATTATATTAGTATAACACTAGGATTTGATATATAAAGTGTATAATAGTAGTTGTTTGTATGTATGTTGTGGTGTGGCCGGACCGGGAGACGGTCGTATACAATACAGCTTAGCAACTAAGTGTTACATTAGTTGTGAGGTAGTGACGAACGCACCCTACTCGATGGAACGACTGCGGGACGACCGACTTGCGCTGCATCTTGTATCTTATTCTTTCACTTGTGCTGAATTCTTGGGTTTCTTTCTGTTTATTTCTGGAGGCTCGCCAAGTTGATCGTACCGTACGACAGTTTTGCTCATATTTTAAAAGTTAATTGTAACTATGGAATAACTTGTGTATTCCATTTTCATTATATTTGTCTTAGTTTCTGAGCTCGATCGTTTTTCCCACTTATGTTATTTAGATCAGGACTGGCATTACCTTGTTAAATTTAATATATTTGATGATTTGAATTGAAGATAATTCCGTATTATGTACTGTGGGACTGAAAATTAGGTTTGGAAAGAAATTGGTATTTTTATTTTTAATAATTTTATTATTAATTAATTATTTTGTTGTATAATCGTAATTGACGGTGAAATTAGATAAAATATTATTGAATTGGGTTGTTTTTACGTTCCGCTTTAAAGGTGCAATACAATTGTTCTGATTTTATACTCTATCGCTTTAGAAATAGACAATAAACTATAACAGATCTATTATTATATTATTAAACATTTTCCATTATATAAATCTTTATTCTTTCTGAGTTTATTCCATTTGTTTGTATAAAATGATGATGTACAGATATCTATGATAGCATGTAAAGGGCAACGAGTGGTAGGGGCGACAGGTTGTATAAAATATTAAATGCCTTAGTAAAAGTTAATCTCTGGATAGATACTCTGAACCACTGCACTGTAACGAACTCCGTGTATTGTATAAAGCGAATAGTTGCATTATCTGTATATTAGGGGTGCGGGGGCGCCTTGGCTGGCGTGCCTACTCGCGTCGAGCTGGCGTCGTAGGTAGATTTAATTTGCAAATGTATTTCGAATTGTATAATAATGATGATTCAACTTGTGGAAAATATTTAAATAAACTGTTTATGTTACCTAATGCTTAAATTTGTGTTTTATTTAATACCTACTACACTATTATCAGATATATCCATGACACTGTGAACTTATGGGTGTATCCCACTATTTCCATGGAAATACAAAATAGAAATAAAACCGGTCAAGTGCGAGTCGGGCTACTCGCGCACGAATATTTTGCCTTTTGGCGGATCACAGTGAACATTATATAAAACACCATGTCAACCCATTAACCTGTGTATCACACTAGAACGATTTAACCACCGTTCTAGGTATCCAAAGAGTACATTATTATACCGGAAATAGGTATCACAATATAAAGAATTTATGAATTATTAACTTACAAAAAAACTTTTTTTCACCGGGACCATTATCGCAAGACCGACTCACACTTGGCCAGATTTTATTATTTGTTGTTATACTGTCGAGTTTGTTCTATAATCAGAATCACACCAAGTTTGACGCCTGTATGGATTACGAAAGAGCGAGAAGAGAAAAAACGTTACAAATTAGTATTTCCTGTATAAGGACCCTTAATTTTTAACTTTGAGTTTATTATTATTTGTTAGCAAATCCGCCGTAATAACGCACATTCGGTGAAAAAACAATGTTCAATTATCGTTCTATTACCGTTCAAAAGTTACAGCCCTAAATAGTTAGGACAGACGGACGGACGGACACGGTGGCTTATGAATGGGGTCCCGTTTTCACCCTTTTGGATACGGAACCCTAAAAACACGACAAACCGTTTAGGGGTCACTTATCCGTTTCGGTGGTTTCTATCACCGAAGTACCACTGCAACGTCGAATGATGCATTTATCACAAAGAAGGAATGATTCAAAATAGCTTTATTCAGTCTACAGCATCAGAGAAAACAAAGTATCATCTTTCAGTCGTAGTCCTCGCTGGCGGCCACCTCCCTGGCGGCTGAAAACTGGATGATCGCAGTCCCAATGGTACCTATCACGAACGCCGCCATCACCAGCGACAACGCGAGGATTGCCTTGTTCATTGCTGCTCTCTGCCGCTGTCTGATGCGTGTGCGAGTCACCCGGCATATTCTATTACTTAATTAGGTGCTATGTGCGTATGAATTGTGCAGGATCGTCAGTTTGTTTTTGTTCAGCAATAATATGTATGTACTTACTAGTAAAAACTACGAAAAATTTGATATGATAGTTTGTGTTCAGATTTAGGAACCAAAAAGAAAGAACATCAAATGAACATATCCATCAAAGAGAATGACATTAGAATGCCAGTCATGTTTTCTTGTTTGACAGTATTAAATTCCCCATGAAGTCCATGCAAGAAGTTTGGATCATGATCATCATCAGCCTATCATCGTCCACTGCTGAACTTCAGTAAGAGTATCTATAGCGGAACATAGGCCTCTCCCAACTCAAGGCGCGCCACAAAACTATCCTCTCGGCCTTCCTCACCCAGTCGCTCCCCACTACCTTTTCAGGTCGTCGGTCCATCGGGCTGCAGGGCGTCCCAAACAACGCCTGGCAGTTCGTTGTCTCCACTCAAACACGCATCCGAAATCCTAATATTTGTATGGAACAGTGATTACAGCTATAATTTTTTCAAAAACCCGTTCTTCGGCAGATATGACCAGCCCATTGCCACTTCAGCTTGCTAATTTCCGGAGCCATGTAGATCACGTTCTCTGACATATAACCTCATTTCTGATGTGATCTCTCAGAGAAACACCGAGCATAGCTCTCCATAGCTCGCCGAGTGTCTTTTTATTGATGGACTAGTCCTTTCGTAAGGGTCTAGATTCCGCACCATCATATCTCACTGACAGGTCGCACTGATAGAATGCTTTCGTTTTGAGGCATCGTGGTAGGGCCGAAGGAAATATGTGACGGAAGAAGAAAGAAAGTTTGTGAATCTTAACTAGAAAAATAAAACAAATAGGTATTTAAATATCGTAGTTTACTCGTCATTAACTATGGTAGCGAGCCAGTCGCGGACGACGGCTATGTTGACGTAGAGCGTGGGCTCGCAGGAGAGGCCGCACTGCGCGTTGTCGGCCATGACGCCGAGCAGCAGCGCGCCGCGCAGCAGCGGCGCCCCCGCGCAGTAGTTGCAGGGGGCGCCGCGCGCGTACAGCGCCCCCGCGCACAGCGGCGCCGCGCCGCACGCCGCCTGCCGCGCCGCCGCCCCCCGCTCTAAGTGTCGCGGCGACCAGACCTCCTGCCCGTCCCGCCCCCGCGCCGCCGGGCACTGCCGCCACGGCACCGAGTACACCGGCACCGCGCGCAGCCGCCGACCCCACGGCATCGCCGATATAGACCTGCACACATTTCATCTTACTGTAAAGCAGGCACTACATTCTCACAGAGAGCAGACGAGAAAGGCCGAGAAAGAGAGTGTGGATCTCGCGGCATCCTGAGGCGTAGTAATTTTCCTTTGGAAATTCTTGCCGAGAATTCTCGCGAGAGAGTGTAGTGCCAGCTTCATCATCATCATTTTCAGCCTGTCCCTACCCACTGCAGGGCATAAACCTCCTCCATATTTTGCCATTCTTCGCTGTCCTGTGCCAGTTGCATCCAGGTCTTGCCGATATTTTTCCAGATTTCGTCAACCCACCTAGCTGTCTGGCTCTTTTGCCTAAAAATGCCTGCTTAAAACATAATTCTTACACTGGGTAAGGCGAAGGCGAATCAGGCTATACTTCCAAAATCGACTTTACAGGGAACTTGCGAACACTTTAGGCATGGGACGGCTAGATGCTCTCAATATTTTACATGTGATCTTATTGGAGTGTAGATCTCAATGACTTAACAAGTACAATTAGTTAGGTAGGTACGTAAAATCATCGTAAAATATAACCATAATCGAAATAAACCACATTCAACGAAAAATAAAAATATGCTAAATGGAAGATAATTCTTTATTTACCATATTCAGAATAAGCGCACACACTAACAGTACCCAAACTATCCAATCTGACAGGTAGTGTAGTGAGCCCAAGATCATCTTCATCCAGTATCTACACATAAGCACATATGCTCACGACTATATTCTCCGAGGGGTAGTCAGAGATATTCTGAAACCTCAGAACATCCACGTTTCACCAGTAGTACCGAAACTTTGTCCAGTGTGACGGGGGGGTGAGCCGCCTCGAAATTGAAGCATGCAACTTCCCCACGATGTTTTCCTTCACCGAAAAGCTAGTGGTGTTACAAATCGTACATAAATTCCGAAAAACTCATTGGTACGAGTCGGCCTGGACTGGGGCCGAACCATCGCCTCCTACACGGCAGGCAAGGTTACTCGCCACTGGACCACCAGTATCTAATTGCTTAATAATTTTAGGTAAAATATTTCAAAGAATACAATACCTATATCCTCCGAATCCGAGAAGAGTGAACCTCTCTCCTATAGTAATTAAGAAGTAGTCGACCATTGTGGGCAGCTCGACTATGTTGTGTCGGTAGAGCCTGGACTCGCTCTTGAGGGCGGCGAGGTCGTAGCTCCTGTTGGCGCCCTGGTACTGCGGGTGTATCCGCACGTCCGTCACGGTGTGCGTCCGGCCCTGTCTCACGTCCCCGTACGCTTCCATCATCACGAAGGCGTCCAGTGAGTCCACCTCCTCGATGGCCTCTACGCAGCTAGCGGCCGTCAACGTCCAGTACTCTGTGACAACAGTCAGAATGCAGCCGAACGTGATATCTCGCGGTGGCTTTAGCTTCACTAAAGCAAGGACGAATGTTGCGTGGAAATTGTCAGCCTCCTCCCCGTCTGACTGGTCGTCCATAGCCAAACTATCTACATCCTCTATTAGATATATCGCTGGTGTCGTAGTAGTTTCATATACTGTGGTTTTGGGTGTAATTGCAATAGTTGAACCATCTTGTTCATAGTAGTGTGTGACTGCTGATGTTTTCTGTGATACTTTCCATGTGCATTCGACCTTGGGAGTGGCTTTGCCCGAGGGCCTGGTTACAGGTGCAATTGTACTAGTATATTTAGAAGCAGGTGATGGAGATGTAAAGTTCTCATCTGTCTTCGTTTTGGAACATGATACAAGATGCAAAATTAAAAATAGTAAAAATGCAATACATATAACTAAAAGTATAGCCTCTAGAACAGTTAGGAGTGCCTCAGTCCTGGTGAATGACTTGCACCACCCTCTGAGCTCACTGCAGCACTCATTGCACATTGTTTTGAAGGCTACTTCATTGTTGAAACTTCATGTTTTCGTTATCATGTGACACAACATGGCCAATGTGATTGTTGATATTTCAATTTTGTAGTCATTCATTCACCTCCAGTCAATGGCTCCTCAATATGTATTAGGTATGTCTGAAACCAATAAAATAAATCAGTATGCAAAAATATAACCCTCCTTCTGGGTTAGACTGGTAGTAGCATAGGTATTGTCGTTTAGATCCATGTCCTAAATGTAACATCTCCGTTTTGTCTATTTACCCATATCAACAATAATAAATTATATTCTATTGTATACTAAAAATATACTTAATATGAATAATCATGTAATTTTCTCCTAGACCCTTAGTACTAGAGTACTAAGAGAAGTGCTTCTAGAGAAATGAACCTTGTTCTTGTCTGTCTGTCTAAATGAAGAATAATAAATGAAATCGACCTTTTCCACCTTTACCAAATTCTGTTCACAAATTTAAAAGCCTTTGATAAGTTATGTCAAGATACAGTCTAAGTTACAACCAGTCAAAGCCAATAAACTATGCACGCACACAGAGATAAGTTGTATGAGGCCTCACGCGCACCAACATAAGAAAGTTGGCCCGATTGTTTTAGCATGTTAGAATCTTATAAAAGTTAAAAGCATTAAATAATTACCTATTATCAGAATGTTCCGCCTCACGTCTCTGCTTGATAACAAAAGGTTTCCTGAACGGCTTGTCCCTGCAGCCGAACCTGAGCTGACCCGACTCCTTCCTGCCCGCGAACCCGCCGCCGAGCCGGCGCGGCCGCCAGCCCGCCAGGCTCCGCTCCGCCTCCCGCTCCACCGCCACCTCCGCCCCGTCCACGTACTCCTTGTGCATCTCACGCAGAGCCAGCTCCGCACCGCCTGAGCTCTCATACTCTACGAAAGCGTATTGCTTTGATTTCCCCGTAACGATATCTTTTACGAGGCGACAGTGGAGAATTTTACCAAATTTTGCAAACTCCGACTTTATTGTATCCTGTAAACACAAATGTCAATTTATCTCGATTTCTAAAGATATCAGGACTGGAATTTGCGACATCTATACTCCATTCCAAATAGCACCGAGAATTTAAGGTCAATTTGAATTACAGAAACAGAGATTTGAAACACTTCCTCTCACTTATTCTTAGAACAGCTTTAGTAACGTCCTAGATACGTTGGATACTATATCTTTCTCATAAATAAATCATATTTGCTAATCAGAATTGGCCAGAAAGCTATACAGGAATCGAAATATCTTTTCGTATGGCGCGGGCGGTGTGGCCGACCTATGGCCTCACGGTCCAAGAGCCTCATGCCTAAAGGCTTATCCACCTTTCTTCAAACTGGAAAATATTTACCTAAGAATACTTCATTCCAAATAAAGATGAAAAGATATTCCAATTCCTATTTACCTTTCTGGCCAATGCTGATTAGAAAATATAATTTACTTATCAGAAAGATATAGTATTCGTCATATCTTGGACGTTACTAAAACTGTTCTAAGAATATAATGAGAGTAAGTTTTTCAAATATCTGTTTCTGTAATTCAAAGTCACATTAAAATTTCGTTCTATTTGGAATGGAGTGTAGGACCAATAGAAGCCAAAGTTCCAACCACAGCCGAATCATAGTCACAGGTCCGACACTGCATACAAAGTTTTGGATTTGACATGATGACGTTCGCACATGCGCACTTGGTGCAAAATGTCTTTGACATATGTGTAGGGTTGACTTACCACGCATAGTACGTACCTACATCATCTACATTTCGTTACTTTTTAAAAAAGTTTATTGTTCATCCTGTTATTAAAAATAGTATTTGAGCTAAAGAATTACTGAAAATGTGAATTTAGCTTTATTTTTCAACGTTTTTTATGCACTGAAAAGACTCAATTTTATGTAGTCAAATCCAACGGGTGCACGTGCCTGACTGCATTCCCTTGCTCGTGTTCCTTCAAGTTTCCCAGAGAGTGTGAGGTGAGGTGGGGTATCTGAAGACAGAGGGGGGCGGGTAGTGGCCGTTCTGTATGTAGAACTATATACTACCTATTCTGTGTCATAGTACTGAATTTCAAGTTTGGTTTACGATAATTATCGCGCTTCATGCACAAACCCATGGCACCACTACAGAACATCGGCCTCGTGAACCTTATCTTGCCGTCATAAAATGTAGATCTAGCGCCGCCTCTGGTCTGAAGGCGTTATATTCACCTGTGTGGTCCGCGGGTTGAGTCGACACACGAACACCGTGTTCTGAGGGTTTCCTTTCACCTTCTTGTTGGGTGTGTAGTCGGAGTGCAACGCCCGGAGTATGGCGCGGTCGTGGGGCTCCGTGTCGGTCCCTAAACCATTCACAAACCTTTAATTTAAATACGATTTTAATAAAGTTAGGTTATGTTTTTACTACTTACCGTCTATTGAACCTATTTTGATAGGATCGTATTCTTTAGCATATTTACTGAAATCACCATCTTCTCGAGCCATGGTTTTATAAGTTTTCTAGTTGCTATAGTGTTTCTTTGTTCTTTTCCACTTCTTTTTTATCTCTGCAAACCTTGTTGACAAAACATCGATCGAAAACAAGCTGCGTTTAATAAGTGCTGCTAAGTGCTCAAAGAACAACAACTATCATACATATCAACTTCAACTTTAGTTTTATTTTACCTTTTCTCTCTACCGGAGTAAAAATCATATTAATCATATTGAGCTTGGTTTACTTTATGCGTATAATAGTAGCTTATCTATGCTTTATGCTACAAATTCCATGGAATGGAAGTGTTTATTTACAACGTAAAATTAAACTCTAAGAAATGGAGTGATGGCTGCAAATGACAGCGTTAAGAGCGCGTGGTAGACTTTTTGAAAATGTAAACGCAGCTGTCATCCAGAAAAACCGGTAAATGTAAACAATAGTGTTGTATGAAAACCGGAACATTTTACGATGTTAAGGCGTGTCTAGAGCACGTTTTTTATGAACAAAACATAGCTTCACTTTATGTCATCCTCCATCTTTCATGTTTTTGTGTAATGTCTGCTGAAAAACAAGCGCTCTAGACACGCCTTTAGATAGAGGTGTTACCCAGGAAGCTGGAAGCTTGCTCCCATAGTAAAAGTTGTTCAGTTTGATGGGTAGAGCATGTGGTTTAACTTTTCCTTACACCCTGTATAGGGTCCTTCTTAATATGCTGACACTTTTTTAAGGGGATGATCAGACCGTCAAACTGAACAACTTTATCTATGGAACCAACCACAACCTCAACAATCGCTTAAATATAATCAGCTCTTCCCTACAAAACTGCAAACATGGGACAGTTTTTTTTTCGCGATCTCGATGTTGGGCCAATAGAGAAAGTTGTTCAGTTTGATGGTCTGATCATCCCCTTAAAGTGTCAGCATATTAAGATGGACCTTGTATGTCACGTAGGTATTTTAAATCTTCTTGCAGGTTACAGTCCTTCTCTCACGAATAAACGTGGGATCCCACCACATAATAAATGTGATCCCAACTAGTGTGTAATATAGTATCCTAATAAAGGAGTAGTCAAAAAATCAATATAATTATGTTTCTAAATCATCAGACTACAGGGCTATTTATATGCCCACGACCACCCTCATCAGGTGATAAGTTAATTATAAGTATTTAGAATATGAGTAGAAAGATTCCTAGTCTAGCTCTTAACACTCCCTGATAACTTGTCAAGTGATTTTATTAAACAAAATTCTAGTCGCTAGTTCTCTCCGGCCGGCGACAGTAAAGCCTGACCAGAAATATAAAAAACCAGGTTTGGGGGCGCTGCAATCGGCTATAACCTTTAATGTCAGTGTTCCAAGTACAAAAATTAGTTCCGATGATTTTCCGCAACATGGCGAGGTTTTTTATTTTCAACATCAAACATAACATAGCTTCCTCAGAGGGCGATGCGGTAAATAAAACCCAGTGCTTGTAATTAAAAAAGCATGTTACACTATTTTATGACTAAATGAAAATATCTTTTAATATACTCTTTATAATGCGACACTAATGTGCACAGCTATTTTACTTGAATCTGACAAAACACCGGCAAATATAAAATACATTAGAACCAGTATCATGTAGTATTGTAATATAATGAATAACCTTGTAAAATGAAAACAGATCCTACCATTATACATGGTATTCAATTAAATAAACATCAAACATTTTATTGTTAATTTATGCTTTCCATAATCCATCGTCACTCTTCTGTGTGCAAACTGCACATGCACAGACAAAATAGGTTTTGGATTAATAAGTCTTAAAATGCATTTAATACTAACATTGAAAATGTTCAATAATTTTGTACAAAAAGTAACAGTTAGGAATATATTAGTCACAAAGAATTTGACTTGTCCCAAATATATAATATTTATAAAAACAAATATAAGTAAGGATAGTATTAAATTTTACAACAGGAATCATATGAGCCATTACTGGAAATTACAATTATCTTTTAATCCTATTCACTACAATATTTACATTTTTTTGTATGTAAGTGAACACGCTATAAATTGTTGTTTGAAGAAAAACTTAGATGCAACCAAAGAAGAGAAGACGCGACATGATCACACACTGCACAAAAGACAAATGGGTATTTGAAATTAGAATACAGATAGCTCAACAAGTTTCGACAATCAAATGTCTCAACGCTTGTTAACAGTTGCGACACCAACACGATCTAACTGCTGTTCTATGCACAATCGTGATTTACATCTAAAGTCCATTAACAGGAGTGCAATTCACTAAGCGCAAACATCGGATATAACATCGGCGAGTTGTCAATTCGGTATGCGTTGCTATGGCAACTTCGACGATCTGAAGGATGTTACCTTAATGAATAGCACTCCAGGGACTGCCAGTATGGCATCTCCTCCTTTAGTTTCATCTGAGAATATTAAGAAAAATTTCTTGTTGATGTGAAACAAGTAGTTTGTAGACAATCAAATAATAAATCCTGCCTCCCTGCAGAACAAACTTAAACCAACAAGCCTTGTATGTTTACATCTCTGATGTTTTAGAAAGGTAATGTTATGGCAAAACACCGCGAAAATCATGCCAAATGATGACTATGTTTAATGCCGTCTACCAACCAAGAGTATTGATGCTATCATTGTTACCTTGGCTTCAGATTTGTTCTGCACAATGTAATGGTTTATAATATACATAAGTATAGCGGTCGATTGGCATATTATGTAAACAAGTTACTAACCTCCAACAAGAAATTAAAGTTATAAATAAATTACGTTATATTTAACTGTAGTAGAGAAATCTTTTTGTGGCCTTAAAGCTCCTTGGAGAAGCAACAAAAAAGGCAGAGAGAATTATTTGTCGAAAAAACAAAGTGTTAAAGTTAGTTATTTGTTTACATCTCATGCTAGTACTGTTGGAATAGAATAGGGTATGAGAAGCCATTAACTATTGTTTGGTATAGAGTTAGTTGGCATCTCCCCACAACTTAGTAATTAGAACATGACCTTCTCAATGCAATTTCAGTCACACCTATTTTCAGTATGCATTCTAAATTAGGTTGTCTTCATTTGTTATTCAATCTATAAAATAAACATGCAGCTATTTCTTGGCTTAAATAGGGATTAAGCCAGGGAGCAGATTTATAAGAAAAGTGCCTAGCTAGCTAGATATGCTAATAGTTGTAAAATAATATTACGCTAACAATGCACAACATAAGACTGTACAATAAGGCTTAT
This sequence comes from Agonopterix heracliana, assembly GCA_963693445.1. Lineage (NCBI taxonomy): Eukaryota > Metazoa > Arthropoda > Insecta > Lepidoptera > Depressariidae > Agonopterix > Agonopterix heracliana. The sequence goes on along the minus strand of OY856308.1, from coordinate 22,280,719 downwards.
TGGTTGTTAAAATGATCACGATAACTGAGTAGCTCGGGACTACTTCACAACACATTCTGTAGGTGCTAGGTGTAACCTTCTATTGGGAACAATGTTTCTCTTTGGATCCAGTCATCGAGCGAAGCCGCCAATGCAGGTGTGATAACATCTTAACCATAGACTTACACTCTATCGATAGACCGGCCATTTCATAAAAGCAACATGTTCCACTTGATTGCGGTGGGCACACCTCATTGATGTTCCCGATTTCACTTCGTCACAATGGCAATGACAGACCGCAATGTGTCGGTTTATGTTGTTTTGTGTGACATGTTGTTTGTTTGAACGAGCTTGTCTATTGCTAGAGTATATGTCAGTGATCTTAAAAGAGAAACGAGTCAACGGTCGGGTCGTAGAATAAGGAGTCAGTATCGTAAACGTCACCCAATTTAAGGAAAATAGCTGCCCATATCGGCGTCCAAATAATCCCACGTCTCATCTCAACACTATTCGTCCAATACAATTTTATACATAAGTTAATACAGTAAAGTAATGGAATTTTGGGCGACATCAATAGTTAGTTTAGTCTGTCGCTTCACAGTCACAGCGCCCCGTGCGCGTGGGGGGGCTAGTTGAGGGAGGGTGAGATGTTGTCGTCCCACACGACGTCGATGCTGGGCCACTTGGTCTGCAGGCAGGTGAGCATGGGGTCGGTGCTGGCGGCGCGCAGCGGGCACTCGAGCAGCGCGGCGCGGCCCGTGCGGTACTGCAGCCGCGCGCCGGGGTGGCTGCGCGCCAGCCCGTTGTAGTGGTGCAGCGTGAACGTGTCGGGCGCGCCGCGCTCGCAGCCCGGGAAGAACTCCTCCATGAACGCGCTCAGCAGGATGATGCCGAGGTTCTCCGCGTCCAGCTTCCGCCGCATCAGCTCCACGTACTCGGGCTCGCTGACGAGGTCCGCGGCGCACAGCACGTCCTGCAGCGCCACCGACGGGATGAAGTTGTTACCCTCGGGGTCGAACGAGCGGAATATTCGCTCCGCCGACTCACCCGCCGTCTCGGGCGCCGCCAGCCGCCGCTCCAGTGAGAACAGCACCGTCAGATGGGTCTCCGAGGCCAGCACCCACACGGGGTGCTTGGGATTCTTGTAGAAGGAGCCCACCGTGCAGTATTGCATGTGCTCCATAATAGTGAGAAAGCCGATGTCGTTCTGTCGCTCTATGCCGCGTAGCCTCAGCCCTCCCACCACCTGGTCGTGGTCCCAGACATGCGCGACCGCCTGCCCGGTCAGCATCAGGTTGATCAGTCCCTGGGAGCCGTACCCGTAGGTGGAGTGTATTAGGGGATCGGACAGCTCGGCCAGCTCCTCCTCCACCGTCGAGACTCCTTTGCTTAGAATGACACTATACAACAAAAGTAGAACACCATACTTTTCTTTCAAAATACGAATGTTCCTCGTGTAAAACGCCTCCACTTCGGATAACGACTGAAACGAGTGCACCTCGATTTGCCGATGGAAGTGCTCAATGGCATCGCACGACTGTTCATCTACACTGACGCTGTTGCCGGCGCTCGTGTCCGCGTCCGTATCGTTCTCGCGGTGCACGGCCACATTGTACTTAGGAGCTAGACACTGGCTTAATATCGTACACACTGCCCTAACTAGGAGAGAATTGCACTTTTCGGAGGTGAGGTCGCGGAAGCTGTGGCCCGGCGTCTCAGAGAGCAGTATCTTGAGGAGGAAGGCCTGGACGGGCGCGATGGCGGCGCAGGGGCCGCCGTCCTGCTGCGCGAGCGCGCTCGGCTCGAGCTCGCTGAACGTGAAGCCCTGCGCCCAGCGCCGGAACACCTCCTCCTTCACGTGCGCGCCCCACAGCAGGCGCCGCGTGCGCGCCAGCTCCTGCGCCCACTCCGCCCCGTCCGCCCCGGCCCCGGCCCCGGCGCTCATGTCGTCCGCGTCCTGTGCTGAACTACTGGTCTCCTCAGAATTCGATCCGTTCAACATTTGCACCAGTGACTCGACGCTTACGCCTCCTGAAAACATCGAAACGCATTAGAATGGTTCGTGCAGTCGAAGTGAATTAAAAACTTGCGAGAAAAATGAAATGTTCCTCTAAACTCTAATGACTACGAAAAGAATCTAACCACGTATTACTCACCACGAATGATGGGCTCATACCGAGTTTTGATATTAAATTTCTATATACACCTTATGAAAAAGTCATAAACGATCTGATTATTCACGATTAGCATTATAAATCTTCCATAAATCGATGAAATTACTTTTCAATAAAGAAAAGAAAAGTTGATCTGAGCTTACGACATAAAGGCTGCCATTTTTTATGAAAAATAGCAACATTCATCTTTATCATTTCACGCAAAATATCAGATGAAATTTTTAAAATAAATGTCAAATAAAATATTTTATTTCTACTAGAACTACAGATTTCATAGAATAAAATTATGTAAAAGAATTATTTCAATTCATTGTTTGTCTAGAAATATGAAATCAGTTACAATTAAAAAAAAAATTCAAAATGTACTGCGTGTCAAGGAATGAAATTACAGTTTTTTTTGACGGCCCGGCCAGTAAGTAGTGTGAGGGATTTTCCAAAAGCCATTAAAAAACAAAAAGTAGTTCCAAAAACCTCAATAGATGGCGTTGATGCTAGATGGATGTGCACCTTGCTTATTTTTTTCTGTGGCAACTTGTGATAATGGCAGCAAGTCGTAGAAAGAGAAAGAACTACTTCGCCTATGCAGCAAGTACGCACGGCGACAGATCAACCTACCCATAGTTGGACCTTATGTCCATTAACATAGAGTTCAACTATGGGTAGGTTGATCAGTCGCCGTGTGTACATGGCAATCTAGCTATATCATGATTTGATGATTTACGGTTCGTGTGATTTGATTGCAATGCAAATATCAAATTTCAATGCCGTTTTTTTTGTAATCTTAATTTTATTAAGCAATTATTAATACGTTAATAGGATTATGAAGGTTCCGGAAGAAATCTCGGTTCCCACGCAAAACCCCCGCATAGGTACACACGGCGACACATCGAGCTACGCAAAACCAAAAAAAGCGCGGCCAGTTTATATTGGTTTTGCGAAGCTTGATGTGTCGCCGTGTGTACTCTTAAGAAGTTGGCATAAAGGTACGTTGGAATTACTGTAATACCTAAGTACCTTCTCCCAAGAATTTATTTTCCTTCTCCTCATTCATCAAGCTCAAAAGGACTAGTGTAGCCAGAGCCGTTAATAAATTCGTCAATCTATGTGATCTTGGTGTGATCAGATTCAGCAGGATCCTGTGACTGTAGCAGGATTAGGCCCTCCATTTAGGGCTTAGCAGATTTTGCAGCAGATGAAAAAATATTTGGCAGTTTTAGCAGTAGGTATCTGCTAAAACTATAGCAAAAATTCAGCAAAATATGACATTTACCCATTTTACGGATATCTTTGTTAGTTACACACGGCGACACATCATGCTAACAAACCAACTTAAGCTGACCGCACGAAATTATACGTTACTCAACCTACGTTTGGTTTTGTAAGGCTTGATGTTTCACCGATCGCAAACAAATCATTGAACAAAAACTATGATTCAATTTGTTAGCATGAGTCATGAGTCATGTGTCATACATATGTATGACACATAAAATTTTATGGAAATTGTTTAGCAGCGGGGCTAGTACGACAACCCGCGATAGCGTGATATAGCGCTATCACGCTTCCGCTCTCTTTCTATTTGCACGCGACAGAACGAGACAGAAGACTAAATTTGACACATGGATGCATATTACTCTTTGGATGGATGTGTTTTAGCAGGGTGTAAAAGCTCAAACATATTTGTCAAACTTTACGTTTTGTTTGTACGTTTTCATCAAACATCAGCGCACACATACCAACAAATTTGTCAAACAAGACTTCACTTTCAAAGCAGTTTTCGCCGCGAAGTGACGCTCCGATGGACAGATGAGTAACGATGACAAAGATTTTTTTTTAGTATTAAAATACAATATTATGTACCGACGTCACCAAGTAATTTAATAAAATGTAATAAATAATTTAATTTTTATTTTGTTTTTTACCTGGTCTCTTTTATATTTAACCATATATTCTTTGGATTTTAATTTCCACAGCTGTGGTAAAAGATATAAATTACAGTAAATACTCCTTGTCACTCAAGTCAGACATTTTTTTGTGTTCAGTAACAACCTGTCTCAGCGGCGGTCGCGCGAAAATGGCGAGTTTGTTTGACAAACATGACTGTACACCTTTAAGCATGTATGACAAGCACGCCGTCAATCAAATCTTTCAAATAAACAGCCAAACACGTAGTTTGCTTGACAAACACGTCAAACATGACCGCAGACCGTCAAATAATTTGTCAAACACGTAAAATTTGACAAATTATTTGAGCGTTTACAGCCTGCTTTAAATGTGGTTGGCATACTAGCTCCGCAGGTTTTATTTAGCAATTTTTGATTTTTAGCCAACCAGTTATTAGCAGGAATGTAGCGGGATCTTTAATTTATATATGGCAACACAGTCAGTCAAATGTCAGTCAAGTCACAGCTGTCACCGTAGAAAGAGAAGGAACTAGAAGAAAGCACGTGTCTTGTCATATCACTCGGTAAGAGATGCACATAGCAAATTCGCTCTAGTTAAAAAAGGAGATCGCTACTTATTGCTGTCCTTATCGACGTAGCCACTTTTTTGTTCTACGACGGCTGTCTGACTCCGGAGTCAGACATCTATTTTCATACAAATTGTATAGGATTTTATGACTATCGCTGTCTCATACGCGGTTACACTGATGTTACGTCTATTAGCGTAAGCGAAAAATACTTAGCCTATGGCTGTCACAGTCAGCAGCGTTGCCGATGCGGAACTTTTGTTCCGATTTCGGAACTTTGGAGTCTATGGCGGAACTTTGGCGGAACCTCGGCCTAGTCGGAACTTTTCGGAACTTTTTGATTATCTATTAAAGTCAGCGCACTGTGATCAGCGCACCAAACGAGGCAGTATGGTCTGAAACCATTAGCTTGCAAAATAAAAAACAACACGTTTGGACAGCTGTCAAATCCACAGAAAAAAAAAAGTAGTAAGGAAAAATGAACTTTAAGATATTGCAGTAACGTTGAAAATGTTGATGTTGAGAGCTGTCCAAATGGACTTCTTATATTGGAATGTATTTGAACAGAACACTTACAACGAGCGAAAAAGACAGATCATTTCGTTTCAACCAGTTTAAACAGAGCGAGCAATATCTTGCATTTCATTTCAACGATTTAAATGGTCCTTTTACTTTGCTAGACAAAATTTGTGCTCTGAGCTTTATATGATCTGTGTTGCCCTTTAATTGGATTTAAATTTTTCAGATTATTTTGTAAAATACATAAAAAATGCGATTATTATTTGAAATGATGCATTATAACACCGTGATAACGTTAAAAGGTAAATAATGTAGTGCTCACACATTAATTTTATGTAATATGTATTTGCTCAATCGGAACTTTTCGGAACTTTTCAGGGACGATAGTGGAACAAAACCGAACGGCCTGGCGGCAACACTGACAGTCAGTCAGTCATGAACGTTGGGCGGTGATGCTATATTAACAATTTTTTTATTTTCGTCATTTGTGCTTTGTGTTTTTCATATGATTTCGTTTAATTTAATTAGTTATACGTAGTTTCAAACGAGTGCAACATGTACTAGTAAAGTTTTTGTGTTATATTGATGTTGGTGTTTAGTTTATGTGTGTTTTGTTCATAATTTCGACATAATGAAGGTGGCTGTAGCCGTTTGGAGGCGACGCGCTGCGTTCAACGTTGCAGGTTTGTGCATTCTCGTTTATATAGGTACAACTAGGATTATCATTGTGTCGTATCGCATGTCTCATCTAAGTAAAATATTTTCGAAAAGGCCACGAAACCTCATATGAAAGTGGGGCCACTAAACAAGGCACTTGTGAAAGGTTTGCCGAAGGCAGCACGGAGATGAGTATTTGGATTCCGAAATGCAAATAAATAATTATTATGTTATGTTATTATTTGCAACTGATCCTATTATTATAAGCAAAATATAATTATTGCCAAACTGTTTATTTAAATTAAAAAAGAACTTGGTCACAACAGAAAACATAGCAGAGAACTATAAATTATACATATTTGTGATACAACAATTTTAAAAAGATAATGCTACTTTTCCAAAATGAAATTAAAGATTGAAAAATTTGTCTCGGGCGGGACTTGAACCCCTTTTCCCAAAAGATTCCAGAATCAAACCTATTTTATTTTATATTATACTAATCATGAGTTCTTGAAACCTTTGTGAGGTTGTCATGGTGATTGTGGTGTAAACGCTGCTCACCTACCTTGCTTATACCTTGCAATGTTTTGGCTACTAGAAAGAAAGAAAGATAAATTTGTTATTTGGATCTCCGACACACATTCAATCTTTTACATGACCAGAGAGATACATTTTTGTAAAATATTAAAAACAGAATAATAACAAAAGAGTTTGTTTGTGCGCCGCAGTGACAAAAAGGTCCCAACTCGGTAAATTCTCGGCTCGGAAGCCGAACTCTGAATTTATGTCGGGTACTAAACACTACCTCCTTGAAGATGGATAGAAAAAACTGTGAGATTACAGGTATCTTCCCCTTAGTAGTATTGCTTACCATGTCATTGTCATTTATCATGTTTTTGAAAGGAAATAAAATAAATGTCTAGGTGTCAACACAAAAGATGTGGTGTTGACACAAAGTGTTCCAAAATAAAACAATGTAATACACCATTGAACATTTTATGCCAGACCCACTTTCAACAATTTATTTTACTACTAATTACTTAACCTTTGACGTCCCGAAGTCGCGATATCCAGTCAGCTGATTTCGATCCTCTACGTCCCGAAGTCGCGATATCGCGACCTATGACTCTAAGCCATTCTGTACTTTATTTCTTTATTCTAGGGATTATTTTCACTTGTATAGACTGGTAAGTGAACAGGTAAGGATATAAGCTTTCCATTGGTGTACAATACTCATCACTGATTGGTCTAAGTTCAATGATATTAGCAGTTGAAATCAGTCGTTCTTGTGCAAACCGGTTTTCGCTGGCGGGCGGACTTCGGGATGCAGAGCAGTTTAACATTTTGGGTGACCGGGACGGCAAAAGTTAAGTTACACGAAAAAATTTATGATTTGTGGATAGTTTTGCTGAATGTTTACAAAAGGATCCTCAATTCTGTTACATTTAAACAAGGTACATCAATTTGTAAAAAGTGGCAAAAAATGTTTAAATGGTGTATTCAGTGTTTTATTTTGGAACAGCCTATTATCCCCTTGGGTCGACATGTTGCTGGCCTGCCAACCCTCACAATAACATAAGATAGGTACCTACCTTGCTTGTGTTTTATGAAGTGAAGATTGGTTTTAGGAAGGCAAATTAATTTCCTGTACAAATATTCATAATACATTTGTTTGTGGCTTGCATGGGTATGTAGGTTCTGAGAATACATTTAGTGTATGGGAAGCAGGTTGCTCCAGGAAAGGGAGACAGGAAAGGGGGCAGCTATCCCCGTACCTACCTAGCTCAATGTGTATACATCTATATGCTGACAACTTGTCACTATAAAGAACAATCATGATAACTTGAGTTGCTAGCCGATAGCAAGTCTGTCATTTTAAGCTTTACCATATACAATTGCAAACTAGAAAGTAGTTTGTTTAGACTTGAGAGCTGAATCGAATTATCATAGTTTCAATACAAGGTGTTACAAAAATACAAATAAACCTTTAAGGGGGTGGTGTAGACCATCAAACTGAACAACTTTCACTATGGGACCAATATCGAAATCACGAAAAAAAAATGTATGTTCTATACTCTATAAATCGACTAGAGCTAAAATATGTATGGGATATGATTTTTTTTTTCGCGATTTCGATGTTGGTCCCATAGAGAAAGCTGTTCAGTTTGACGGTCTTAACAACCCCCTTAAGAGTTTTAAAAATTTATTGTTACTTATGAAACACCCTGTATAGATTTTTTTTTCCAATTAATTAATTTGTTTGTCAAATTTAACAAACTTGATCTCAACCCACCACATGGGCACACTCACTCTACTTACTACCAAAACAAGATTCTTAAAATTGTTTAATCATTGTCATTCATTGCTGAAATAATAACAAATCATTTTTGCCTCAAAACTTTAAAGTCAAATAAGTTCAAATATTAACAATCAAAAAAGTGAAATTATTGTTTTAATCTAATTATTTTGTTATAAATCAGTTGGGGTGTATGAGGCGCTTATTCATTAACACATTGTATAAGAGGCTCTGCTCTCCCCATTAGAGATAATGGGCGTAATTATATTATGTATGTGTGTAGTACGCAAAGTGAAAACTAACAAAAATGTGTAAATATCTGAAATGAAAGCGTTCTCACACACACAATACTACACAGTGAGTGTAGCTAAGTGCTTGTGCACTACCATTCATTGCAGAGATAGACTGTTTAAATGTTTACTAATGGAAAGTGGGCTTTGTTTTACTATACTGGACACTTTCTTTTTGTTTGTCTCACTAACAACTGTTTTACATATTGTTTTTGTTTTCCTGTGTGTATTGGATTTGGGACAGCTTTCTCACTTTGACAGCACATTTTGATGACTTTGTTCTCCAAGAGGCTGCCAGAGGCACTGATGCGAAGTCCTTGTGTATAGGTATAGAATGTAATTGTATAGAAACAATTATTTTTTTTGAGTAGAGAAACGAAATTTTCAGAAACATTTAAAATGCTTTTATAAAATGTCTCTCAGTTCAGTTTGCCTTTGGGCATATGCCAATGTATACTAGCAAGACAACAAAATCATTCCATTCCTGTAATCTTCACTACAAGTGAGCCTTCAAATCTAGAACAATCTTCAACTGCATGGTCAAAAAAAGATGGTTTGCATTTGTATTTGTGTTCCTCACCACCTAGAAAGGGATTATGGTCTTTGTATACTTAAAAACACTTTAAAGGACTTAAAATGTTCTTAGAACATCTTTAACAAAACCTGAATTTTGTAGGTCAGCAATATTGAAACTCGACAAAAACTGGAATAAGGTATGCATGCCCCAGTTGAATACCTAAATACTTTGGTTATATGTGGTTATATCCAGTATCCCAATACGGTTAATAGTCAATCTATCAGATAGTCCAATGATCTGTTAAGTATGAAGTCTAGGCACTATTCATTTGTGATAAAGTTGAGTTTGGAATAAGCTTTGGGTCTTTACTGAGTGTACAGTTTGCAGAATGGCAACCCAGTATCACGGGCAGGTGGCGGGTGGTCGGCCGCGCGTGACGCCCACTGACCTCCACACTTACATGCATTATTTGTACATTCTGCCAATTGTCACGATAATTCTTAATATTTTGGGGTGTTCAGAAGCTTTACTACAACTAACAATCATCTTTTATAGGATGCAGTGGTACTAAGGCTCAACTTTAGCATATTGTAGGTTTCCGGATAGAATAATGTTAATTAGGTTAGGTTACAAAAAAACTGTAGAAGGAACCATATTCATGCATTCATGGGCAGATACGGAATGATCTTTTCTAAGCTGGAAGCAGACCCTGGTACTTACATGTTTCAGTATTTTTACGGATTTGAATTGTTAGTCATTAATTTATGTAAGTAGTTACTTTTTTTGTGTGCCTTTGAAGGTAACATCTGTGGAACTAATTAATGACCTTTGTGAATAGGGGTCACCATGGTATTTTCTATGTTATTGAAGAACATCTTTGTTATAGTAGAGTAGATTCAGGAGTGCGATTGTTGAAACTCGTATGTTGAACTCAGCAGTGGATTACTATACAGGGTGAAATCGATATCATTAGCATCCTTTTAAACTAAGAGTCTACCCATCAAACTGAACAACTTTCACTATGGGAGCAAACCAATCGGAGCAAAAAAAAATAATCTGCTGTCCCATACTAAACTGCACCCGCCGCCGCAGCCTACGTGACTCAAATGTATGGGACAGCAGATTTTTTTTTGCTCCGATTGCTTTGCTCCCATAGTAAAAGTTGTTCAGTTTGATGGGTAGACTCTTAGTTTAAAAGGATGCTAATGATATCAATTTCACCCTGTATAGTGATATAGATACTATATAGATATGCATCTTTCTTTCTACTGCTGATTTGACTTTAAAAAACTACACTTACACTCCTGGATTGTAATTTTTTAAAGTCAAATCAGCAGTAGAAAGATGCATAACTCTATCATTTTGACATTTGCTACTGCTGAGTTCAACGTGTGAGTTTCAAAAATCGTACTCCATTCGTAGGCCTCCGACATTTGTAGTACTGTTAAATCCAAACACGTCTTCAGAAGTTCCCACATTAAAAATAAACAAAAGATGTTGGAGCTTCGTTACCGTCTTCGTTACAGAGCGCAATTTTGTACAGTTAGCTAAATTATAAAGTGATGAACGTTGATGTCGAGAACATTAGATATTATTGTCAGCGAGAGTCCTGTTATAAGATGCGTGGTGAACGCGACACGCCGTCTAGTCGGAGCGTTGAACCCGCTAGTCTCTGTCGCTGCCACTATCCTCATATACATTCTTGCATATATTATAATGCTATCTATCATCTTCCAAACGATATGATGATTGCCTCTTCATGATGATAAGTCATGAATATTTCTAAGAAAAAAATTGAAACGCAATAAAAGTTCGCAAAACACCGCGACAGCTCCGCTCCTCCTCCTAACGGTAGAACTTCTCTTAATAGTTTGTGCTCCTCCTTTTGAATTTGATTTGAAAACTCGCAGACGCGTCGTGGTAACCATGACAACAACCAGAGACGCTAAGATCAGTCAAAACACAAAAAGTCGATACACAAACACAATAGGACCCCAGGGTCGTCAAAATTGACAGGCAAACCTTAGGCAAACATGGTTCGCCAGAAATGTTATGACTTATGAATTTTGGTAGTAAAATTAATTCTAAAATTTTTGCGAACATGTTTGAATATAAGCATGTAATATTTGTAATTGAAGTACATAGTATCTTTTCTTGGATTATGCGTTTATGTTTTGTTTGAATTACCTGATGTTATGCGTGCGTGAGAGGGGATAATCCACTATACCTACTTCCGTGATCTATTAACGAATGACTTCATAATTTTAATTGACGCTTAATTGTTCGGCCTTTAGCACCTTTATAATAGCTTTAATTTTAATCTAATGACTTTAAGTTAACTCTTTCATTCAATGGGTCCATTAGAAATCGATCCTTTCGATCGATTATTAAACCTTTAATTGGATAATTAGCAAATCGGCGTTTGCGTAATTTATTCAAGCCTGTCTATCATCGCGATCTATCCGAATACTTGTTTTCCTACTAGAGAAGATAGGACTTCTCTGGGGGCCTAGCATGTCACCACCGAGAAAACGACAAAAATCAAAATGTGCCTCTCTTTGTTACTACTCTTATGTGAGCGAGTGTGCATGGCGGTTTGCTCGTTTTGTCGCTTTATTGCGCGTGGCGTGCTTCTTCTTATCGTGTGGGCAAGCCCTGGTGTCAGAGTTTATTCAAACCGCCTTACGGCCTCTGACGTGGTTTTTATGTATCGACTACTACTACCAGAAATAGTAGCCGGGGCCAACGGCTTAACGTGCCATCCGAAGCACTGAATCATCTTTCTTTTCAGACAATCAGGTGATTCAGCCTGCAATGTCCTAACCAACTGGGGAAAAACGAACAAAGTGACATATCACTAGTGTCCCCCGTTGGAATCGTACCCACGACCTCCAGAGACGTCAAGAGCCCAATGCTCTTAACCATTAGTCCACGGAGGCGTGCTAACCCTGTTTGATTCAATTCGAAATGCTGGTTCTAATTTCAAGTCGGATTAGAATAATCCCCAGGTTTGCTGGACTTTATGGGAATGAGAGGTGGTTTTATTATAGAAAACTCAGTACAGTTTCCAAAAGGTGTTTTTAAATATAAATCCTTTGACAAAAAAACTGCGTAGGTGGTAAATGTACAACTTGATCAAGGATAAGAGTACAGTTACCTGACATTTGACCTCTCGCTTCACGACAGAGAGCTCCAACACGACCTATGACGTCACGGCATGTCACGTGAACAAGTAGGAACTTGTTCACGTGACATGCCGTGACGTCATAGGTCGTGTTGCACGTGAAAGTGGTACATTTCAAGTACAAGATAGGTAGACAATAGAGGAACGTTGTGTAACGTTAGTTAGACCAATAGCTGTCTGTATTGTTTCCGACTGTATCGCGATCGCGCAACGAAGTCTGATCATATTTTGGATATTAACTATTACAATTATTAAATTATGTAAGCACGACCTACTAGATAGAGTTTCCCGTTAATTATATATTTTTCTCCCCTCCGGACGGAAAGCGTCAATTCACGTCCCGCTGCGCTAAACGAAGTTGTCGCTTTCCACCTCCGTCGAGGAGAAAATAGTATACTAACCTCGGACAGTAAATAAAAAAGCCTCTGTGAATAATCAATGCAAGTGCAATTCCTACACTAACAAGTTTTATCCATAACTATCTACCACATACATTATTTAAATTAAGCAATTAGTGCGCTTGTGTACTGCATCCGAGAAATCACGGTCCATCAAGAAATGTATGGATTTTGACATTTCAAATTACAGATGTGATTGTTTGTCAAACCATACTTTCTCTGATTCAGATCAGTGAAATTTCGTGTAGTGCACAAGCGGCCTTTGAGTGCAGCGAAACAGTAGGGAGAAAATCGTCCAAAACAAAGACCACAAAAGCATTCGTTCGTACGATGATTTCAAGAGGAGTGAAATGGATAGAGAAGCCAAGCCACAAGTATTGGCCACAACATCGAAAAGAGGAGGCCTACACCAATGCGGTTGAAAGATTAAGGCAATCTTCAGTTCTTTACTGTTTACGTGGTTTTTTTTAACAAGATTGCGTTGAAATCTGTGGTAATTTACCAACCCAATTTGTATTAAGAGATCAATTAAAAATTTGGCATTACAAAATTTTTAACGATTATTTATTATTTAGCTGTTGAAACATATCTTTCGTCCGTGCGGATCGAATAGCTGTAACTGTAAATTGTTTGTGTTAATTAAAAAACGTTATTTTTAATTGTGAGTGCACCGGTACCTATTATCTAGTGTTAAAATCTAGCCTATTTATAGACAAAGGCCGACGCACGCAGCGTGCATGCGCGTCTGTTCTTTGTGCATGGCGTTGTCAAGCTAGTTATTAAACACACCTAGAACAGACGTGCTAGTTTACGCAACATGAATAATCGAACGCATGAGCGCACCTAGCTTCTCCTTTTGCAAAGTTCTTGTAATACAAAACGGGTTCTGTAAAAAAATTCAGCCGAGTTTGCGGGTCTGTTTCACAGCAGTGCACTTTTTGCTCTAGTTTTCAGTTTTTACCGCCAAAAGTTAATTCTCTAACGAGGCACTGGCAGCGTCATGGCACAGCCATTTAAAAAGTTTAACGACTAAAGCTTCATTATGAAGTGTCTCCTTATTCTGGGAAAGCGATGTTAACGGTTTGGAGTGTCACGTGTGTCATGATGGCGATGATGATAACCGGTGTGGGACCGACTTGAGTGTTGGGTCGGGTCGTTGGATCCAGCTGGGCCGAGAGTTTTGCGATTCAAGTGGCTTTTTAAAAAGGTTAATGCGTTTTTTGTCGAAATTAAACTTATTAACTTATGTTAGTCACATTGAATTACACTCTCGCATTAATATCGTTGGTTTGTCATATTTTTAAACATGATTCATGGAAACGTGTAAAATTTTGGAGAAGAAATGTGCGTGATGACACCAACTTTACATTACGAACATAATATTCGGTACCTAATTACTCGTATCTTAAAAGTAGTTAAAGAAATTGTGAATCAGTAGGTTAGGTTAGGTACCTACTTCTACAAAAACCGGAAAATAAATTCTATCGAAATTGTGAATCTGTACGTTTATTTCTCTACAAATGGCGCTAAAATTAAATGAATTTAAACAAAACAGGAAAATTATATTAGAAATCGTCAGACCAATTAATCGTAAAGCAATTAAACATTAATTGAACCATATTATTATGCTTATCGGCAAATTATAATAGAACAGTTACGTTCGGCGTTCATTTACAATGAAATACTATTAAACACTTGATTACTCATAATGTCACGGCGGATTTGTTTTAGTCGGACCTTTCCAAGTGGAAAGCGTGACATTTTCACGGCCGCGACAGAAGCCAAACATCAGCTGAAATTATTGACGTAGTCAGTTCTGTACCTATCTGCCTTCGTACATACAAGCAAAAAAGACTTCATCATCTTTTGTTTGGAAATATATTTTTGTTGTAATACGAAACCTCTTGACAATTTGTAGTAAAAGCTGTTTTTATAGTACGTACATCCATGTTCACTTATTTTAATTAAATATGTATATTTACTTTCGTGAGGAAACCTGCATGCTTCAATTTTTCTTTCATTTTGTATTGTACCCACAGTTCATTATAAGTGGCGACGGGCTCACTGGACAGAGTTTTGGTACTTACTGGTGAAAAGTGGATGTTCTGAGATTTCAGAATAACTATGACTACCACTTCGGGGAATATAGTCGTGAGCATATGCTTATGCTCATGCTTATATTTTCTTTCTTAAGCTTAGTTGCCAGTAAAGTACTGCACATCTACGGCAAATAAAAAAGGAATCCTTTCGTAGATATTTATGTTATTTCACTAATCAAAATTCCGTTAAAAGTTGAGAATGATGTCTTTCATAAGCATTACAAGGATTGGTTACAAGGATTTGAGTTTTACGGCGCGCCTTGGGAGAGGCTTATGTTCAGCAGGGAACGATTCTTCAGTTAATTAAGCTTAAATAAAATTATAGCTACTTTAATAATTGCATGAAGCCATAATTTAAAATAGGTTCAACATTACATGACATGACATTATTGTTATTAACGACATTCTGTTTCAAAATAGAATAGATAAAAAAAACCTGATTTCGAAACAAGTCATCACCTTAACCTAAACATATTTGGGATGGAGGAACGATAAATAAGTAGTGTAAGTGTTAATTATGAGGATTGTGGACACGTGCTTTCGAACTATAACGTTTATTAGTTTCCCGTCCTACCTGAACTGAACGGAGGCACACAATAGTTTCTGCATTTTGTAGAGCTATTGCGCTTGCTAGCTAGTTTTCTAGTGCTTCAAAGCTTCAAACGAGAATTCCTAGTGTAACTGTAATACCAGGAATTGGAGTTAGTACAGCACTAATTTAAATTGCAATACGTAAACGCTCTTGTCTGTTTCACCTTTGTGCAGGTTGATATACCTGCTAAGATCCTGACATACTATTTCGACTCTTCAAATAAGTACAACTGAGTAATGTGCGCCTTTGGAATATATCACTTTGTAAGCTCACCCCCCCGTCACACTGGACAGTTTCGATACTACTGGTGAAACGTAGATGTTCTGAGGTTTCAGAATATCTCTGACTACCCCCTCGGGGAATATAGTCGTAAGCATATGCTTATGCTACTTTGTAAGCGAAAATCCAGCCATGGTACTGCTACTGGCCAAGTGTACTATTTTTATTTGTTTCCTTTTTGGATAGCTTAGGCTGGATTTAATGCACGACCGACGGTCAGCGCAGACTAGGGTTGCCAGATGGGAAGACTAAAATGTCTGGACAAAATATCAAAAAGTCGGGATTTTGGGTATATGGTCGGGACAAGTAAATATTACGAAATATAAATTACTTTTACTCAGAGCTATTTGCATGAGCGTAGCAATGATTTTTTTCCCAGGGGAGGACAGGCCCAGGTTAGGTCGTTGCAGTAAGATCCAAAACCTGGAGCGAGCGAAGCGAGCTCGAGTTTTTACGACCGAAAATCCTGAACCAGCAAAGCTAACTCGAGATTTCGCTTCACAATGAAAACATATAGGATCCAAAACCTAGAGCGAGCGAAGCGAGCTCGAGATTTCACATAATTCTGAAGCGTGCGAAGCTAAGTGAGCTCGAAAGTTTACTGCATTGTGTCTAGGTCCTTGTGACTCAATCGTAGCCACATTTTACTGTTATACATTGAGATCAGTGTAATACGATTTAAATCCTGGAGCGAGCGAAACGAGCTCGAGTTTTTTACTACCTAAAATCTAGAACGAGCAAAGAAAGCTCAACATTTAACAGCACTATGAAAAAATATACGATCCAAAAAGAAAAAACGAACGAATCGAGCTCGAGATTTTACAGCAATATAAATGAGATCGGTGCATTAGGTTATAAATTTCAAAATTTCGAACTCGAGGCGTTTTATGTATTAAACAAATAGCTGAAACGAGCTTATGCTTATGATTTCGCTAGTCGCTACATAAAAACTAGATCGTAGAGCTCATCTTGAAAAGTTGAAATAGAGTCGGTTAGTATATAATATCTATATAAAATAAAACCGGAGCGAACAAATAGAGTTATAAAATATATAAACCTACCAAGATTATGACTCTGTCGTAGCAAGAACTCAGGCTCAAAGAACAGAATGCCAGCAAAAAACCGAGCGAGCGAAGCAAGCTCCGAATTTCATTCTAACCACACTGACTTTTCAAGAAAGTGGATATATTATGAGAAAAAAAAACAAGATAATAATATTAAGTATGTTTATTTATTATTTTAGATGTCTTATTTTTAGTTAGTGATTAATTTTATTTCTGGGGTGGGCCAGAAGGATTCTGGGGTGGCCCGTTTGAAATTTGTGTTTTGTTGTTAACTATTTGTCGGGACATTTTGTATTTTTTCGGGACTCTGGACATCATACGAAATGTCGGGACAATCCCGACGAATCCCGACCATCTGGCAACCCTAGCGCAGACGGTGGATTAACCAATTGGCGGCGTGCAATTCGTCAGCGCCGCACTAAACCGCGTCCCTTGATTGGTTAATCCGCCGTCAGCGCTGACCGTCGGTCGTGTACTAAATCCAGCCTTACAGCTAAATAACAGTTTGTTTTATACATAGACGATTGATAGTCGTAGATGCTAACAACAAGCTCCCACTTTAACTTAGTGAAGTTATTCCGCCCTTAGGGTCAGCCAGCGCACACCTAGCGGAGAACTATTCCAGCAGTTTTCATTAATCAATCAATTGATAATGAACTTAATGACAATTGAAATAGATTTGAAAATAGCGTGCAAGAAATATTGCGGACACGTCAAAGGGACAGGGATCTCTTGTACGCGATTTTCAACTCTATTTCAATCGGAATTAACAATTCTCCGCTAGGTGTGCGCTCTCGCTTACACGTCATTCCAACCTGAAACCCTAAATATGCTAAAAGTAAATCTTGCTTCAACTACCTACACTCATATAAAAATATGGTTTGTAATTGTAGCAATATTTCTGTTCAACTCGAAAATGTAAATTAGTTAATGCAGGTAAATATGTATGGACATAATTTATTGTATACCTATCGTAACTGTGGATAAACCGGTGCGGTGTGCAGAAAGCATAGTCGATTAAATCAGCGCAGTCCTTGAAATTGTTTACATAATGTAATGAGTTAATGTCTGGTCCTATGTATGACGGACTGACATGAATTTTTTTTAAAGATAATCTCTTTTTTTTTAATTATTAATGATTACATTTTATGGCGGATGGTAGTTATTATTATATGAATGGCAGTCAATAATATTGTACACAACATAATATACGAAGATATTTTTGTGTATTATGTGTAGTCGAAGCTGTGCGGACGGACTATGTACGAGCAGACCGCTGACCGCAAAATTTGTCAACTGGTAAAATAGAAAAAAATATACAAGGTCCAACTTAATACGCTGACACTTTTTTATGGGGATGATCAGACCATCAAACTAAACAACTTTCTCTATTGGACCAACATCGAAATCGCGATATATTACGAAGGACCCTATATATTCCAACGGTAATTAATTTAATTGGTAGACTTCACATGCACATCAGAATTTCTTCTTCAGCGTATGCCGGTTTCCTCACGAAGTTTCGGCACTGGACACGCGAGGCATGTGCCCTGCAGTGGGGCGTACATAGGCTGATGATGATGATGTATGAATTTAATCACCACCACCATGTTCTTTTTTTTTCGAATATAGACACACTAAAGTTTTTTTTAAATAGTATACTAGATGACCGCTGCGAACTTCGTACCGTCTTAGAATCTTCCCGACACATACTTGGCCGTTTTTTTAGCCTATGTTCATCATGGGTAATGTAGCATTCTAATGGTGAAAGAATTATTCAGATCGGTACAGTAGTTTCGGAGCCTATTCAATACAAGCAAACAAAAAATCTAATCTTTCCTCTTTATAAAAATTTTATCGTAAAAAAATTTTATATTATCATCATGGATAATGTATTATTTTAAAATACTAAATTAAATGTTCGTTTTAGGTTTTTGATAAAAAGTCTTGTAGATGTTTTTTTTTTCATGAATCAACTCTTCCCACACTACATACCACCTGAGGTACATACACAAGAGGTGTGTCAGAGGGGTCTATATTAGAATCCATAATTGAAAATGCCTATATTGAAAATTAAAAAAAATAAATAAATAAATAAATAAAAAAAAAAAATATATTTACATATTATTTTTTTTTTTTATTTTTTTTTTTAATTAATTAAATTATTTATTTTAATTTTGCATATTGTTCTGAGGTTTCAGAATATCTCTGACTACCCCCTCGGGGAATATAGTCGTGAGCATATGCTTATGCCTATATTGAAAACCCTTAACACTTAAAACACATAATCATTAAAATCCATAATGTTGAAATGTATAGATTTAAAAAGTATATCTTATATGAATAGCGTAAATATGCATAACGTTTAAAAAACTTAAAATGAATACACATCATTTAACAATAATAAATTGGTATTGGTATGTAAGTAAGTATGTCCATTTCTTTGACACGCTCTGCAGCCTATAAATGGATTTTAATGTTTGGTGTGTCGTTAGTTTTGGTAAAAATATTGACAGTGGCTTAGGGTATATTATTTGAATACCTATGGCGTCTGCGAATCTACGGGGGGTGAGAGCGAGGCGATTTTTTTTTTTCGCGTGGACTAGGTATACAGTAGCGATTCAGTTCTGGCATTCGCCGGCCGCTGCCGCGGCGCGCTTGCTGCGCTCGCTCGGCTCGTGCGCTGTGGTCGCAAGAAACCTAAAATGCTCGTCGCTTCGCTCCTCGCTAACCTACTCGACTGAGGTCTTAAAACGCGTTTTTCAAAGTTATGGATTTTCATGTACCTATAGTTTTTTCAAATTATGGTTTTTCATTACTTTGGCAAATAATGCTATATATTTTCATATTAAACATTTTAATTGCTATACCAATTAACGTTATGTCATGTCTGTTATGGATTTTCAAAATATGACTTTTAAATGTATGGATCCTAAGGGACACCCGTGTCAGAGTCGTAGCGTGTAGCGGTCCGTGGTCTCTGCCTACCCCCATGGAATAATGGCGTGGGCTTATGTATGCATGTATATACATACCACCTGTCCACCTCTGCTCAATTTAATTTAAATAGTGACAATCGTACTTTCGTAGTTATACTGGTTATACTGCAAGAAGCCGGTTAAGTGAACGTGACTGAGTTCATTCATTGTGTGGCTTTATGAGAAACTGTAACATTTTGTCGAGGCTGTAGGTATTAGTCACCGCACATTACTTTTGTGTTTACCTTATTTATCTGCATTTTAATCATGGCATTATCGCCACGTTACGACTGTTGCATGGCTTTTCTATGTGTCATTGAGTTGATTGACGTCTACTGGTCACATAAACCAATCTAATAAAAGTTAGGTTATAGCTTGTAGAAGATCAAATTGCAGGAGAGCGGTCCTGCAGCTACTCATACAGCCTACAAGCATCCTACATTAAAAACTAGAAAGTAGTTTGTTTAGAATCGAGAGCAGAATCGAATATCATATCACATGGTTTCAACATAGGTAATTTTTTTTTTAATTTAAAATATTTTGAACTCGATCTCAAACCACCGCACACTAACCCTACTTACTACCATAACAAGATTCTTAATTGTATCCATGAGAACTTAAAAGCTTCATTTGAGGCATTTCATTTTGGCATTTTCATTGCTGAAATGATAACAAATCATTTTTGCCTCAAATCATAAAATGCGAATAACTTTAAATGTTAACTATAAAAAAAAAAACCAAATGAAATGAAATTATTGTTTCAATCTTATTATTTTGTTATAAATCAGTTTATTTATTTATCAAAAAAATCTATCTATCTTTTTTTTTTTATCAGTTGGGGTGTATGAGGTTGTATAAGGTGGAGTACGGCCCTCTCCTTCTCTAGTTGATACTTAAACCAATCACATAAAGTTCTTCAGAATATGATGACGATTTTTTTAAGCGATTATCAGAAAAATCAATCAATCCATCCATCAATCAATCTGAACATCTTTCTCTATGGGCCCAAAGGTTGAAGTTGCGAAACTGAATCTGCTGAAAAACACCCTACATCCGAATGTTTGTATAGTACAGCGATATGTGAATGATTGTCCATGTCCGTCCCCGTCCCCGCCCGAAGCAAATGTCAGTATACTTGCTTCGAGACTTCGCGTGCGATCGCACGCCGCAGGCGATCGCGTTCCGTCTATCTTATATGCTCTAGCAAATGACGTTCCTGAGTGACAGAAAAGGATGGAGCGACGGAAAAGTGCGATCGCGTGCGGCCATGTGTAGTTCAACCCTTAGGAGAGTGAGAAGAGAGTGCACCTGTGTTTAGCGTATATTCTGCGCAGCTTGCCTGCTTTTGTAAGCAATCGCTGTAGTAGAAATCGAATATGACATCCATGTATTAAAGTTTTACCAGCAGCATGCGCAACAACAACTCATCTAGATGTAAAATAGCAGTATAGTTAATGGGTTAATTGTCGAGTTTCTACTTCACCGTTATTAAAAGTGCGTTCACAGAATCATTTCCATGCATCGATCTGAATGAGAGTAGAAAGTATTTATGAGTCGTTTGATTCAATTCGCTCTGCTCGATGAAAGTGAAGATTTGAGTGCACTTTGTTACGCTCTACGGATGTACAATACACGGCCCGAACATATCATATGTATGAGTTACGATGACTGTATGTAATGTACAAAGTATTGAGTATTGCTAAAACGAATTGCTTTTGAAAAAGTCTGTATTGTTACCATTTCGGGGTATGGTATTGTAAAGGCGACTGAGGGCTGTGTTTTAGTAGGGGATACGCTATAGCCACCTATAAACCAATAAATATTGACTCATAATTCCATCTTTAACTGCCTTTAACAATTTGTTATACTTAGTTGAAGTTTCTGACCACCCCGAATAGGGTTAGGTAACTCTATGTATATAAAGATATTAGATAATTATCTATAAATTTAAGTATTTTCAAATATTATTAATTTTAAACATGGTAAAGCCATGTTGTGCTATTTCGAATCAAATTAAAGATTGAAAAATTAAGTCTCGGGCGGGATTTGAACCCGCACTCTTCCAAACCGGGGAATTACGTTATCCAATTTCGCCACCGAGCCCACTACCCAGAGAACGAAATTTTCAATCTACTGTTAAGTATTTTAATAGCTATGTGTTAATACAGATTTTTAGCAATCTAGTCTACTTTTCGCGATCTCAAAAGTCTAGCCTCAATTTCTAACACTAAGGTAATCAAAGTCAGATCAAAACAAAGCGGTGAACTAAATAGAACTCGTACGTACGAGAGTCGAAGTTTCCAAAAACGATCGAACGTAGAACAGTAAAACCATTGTTTGCAACGCTACCGTTATACCCACAATACACTGATAGAACAGTACCGACACTGAACTCGGGCGACAGAGATTATTATCCATGACGATGACGGCACGATCGGAGGTACTCAAAAACGATTCACTCGTTTCAGTCCAAAACTCATGCCGATTCAAAACCCGAAAACCATTTCTTCAGAATCGAACATCATTTGGTATTTAATTTCCCAAATAATTATTTGACTCCGAGCATTTCGACTTTGTCAGTATAGATTTATGCTAGATTGCTTATTTCAAAAAGGTTATCAAATAAATGTTTTCATCGATTCTGTACAAACGGTTTTAGATAGATTTGTAGGTTATGCATTCATTCGTTAATCGTCTAAATTTAGACGACGACAATTTTAGACTCTAAATTGTCGGTACTGTTTGATCAGTGTAACCACAGTAGGTTACCGAGGACCGTATTAACCGTGGCGTGATTTTAGCAATGCGTTTTTACTCTGAGACGTGAATTTATGACATCGCTTTTTGAGCGCTATTACTTGGTTAATGCAGTTTACAGTTCGACGGTTTTTAGTGCATATCAAACTTGCAGACTTGTCTGCCGTTAGGGTATAATATAATACAGGGTGCATATGTCTTAGGGTTTTTAAGTATTTAAAAATGTTATGGAGAAACGAGATATGGCCCACCTATATCTCGCTTCTCCATAACATTTGGCTCCTCTTTAGAATAGGACAGTTTTATTGTTAGGTTAGGTAGGGGCGATGCCTGGGGATCACACCTAGTCCAGCGGGAGGGGGGGAGGGGTTTTCTTAGATTTTGTTTCTCTAATTAGTGCCTGTGAAAATTTCAATAGTGCAACTCTCACCTACGCAACAGTGGTTTATTTGGTGGGGGGGAGTGGATGGTGGTAAGGTAATTATCGGCAAGTCGGTCATATTTCCCACTGCAGCACAACTATGCCGGCCATTAAAGCTTTGTTACTACGACGTCGTATTATCTTTTAGCTTTGTTGCTATTATTGTGCTGGGGCCGAGCGAGACAGCCAGACTGTATTTCAAATGTATTTGTTGTTAGATGATCTAGTTTGTTTGCTAGTAGGGCAGCTGGCCTACTCTGGAGCAGTCTGCCTCGGGTAAACTTAGCTGGTTAATTAATTAAATATTTAGGAATACAGGAATTTTACGATTTGCTCTCCTCTTAGGCCAAAAGCTGGGTATGCCCATTGAAGGTGAAGGAGAATATTAGGAGACGTTGGAACACCAACCAGTGACCATGTCAAGCAATTGTAGAAAGAAGAAAGGATCGGCGATTACTTATTAAGAGAGTGGTGATGTTTACACTCTGCCACACGTCAATGACCGTAATGTTCGAGAACACATAATTTACAGACAGACATACACTTTCGGATGCATAATATTATAACAAATTAATGTAAAAATATCGTAAACTCGTTTGTGTACCTAATCGAAAGCAGACGTTCATTTTGAAATGTTTCACTTGGAAAATCTTCTTTTTATGTACGTTTGGATTGGTCTCGGTGATACAAAAACATAGTCATTTGCCGAATTAGGTTTCTTACATGCCCATTACCCACGTGACTTAGACTGAATCAATCGTACTCAGGAGTTCAGGACCTTTGTGTCTGTACTGTGCCTTTGTTTTGGTGGTCCGGCACGGCATCGGCATGGTAACCGTTACATTACAAACGGGTCGTCAACATTACAGTTCCTACTTACTATATTGGCCCCTAAAATTACACGCTTCTGTTTGTCTTCATTTACCTCTACCGTTTTAATCTTCTTCAAACTTTAACAAGTTTTTGTAACTTCTCGGAAATAATGAATGAAAGTAGTAAAACCCCAGGTGTTGAGTCACTCCTTGGTTGGTTTCGTTCGATGCGATGGTTTCCGGGAGGTAGAGCGAAGACTGCATGACTCACGCCGACGATACCTGCGCCGCCGGCCGGAGTCGTGACGTCACCGAGCCGCTATGCGCACGCGCACCCGAGCTGTCGCCGTGTTTTGAATTTATGATTGATGTAATGTTTGATTTGGAATGATATTTCTATTGTGAATGGGTTATCGCTCTTATCCATTATGGATTTCCAATTCAGAATGCTTCAGTAGCTATTGTCTTATGTCGTCGGCGTACTGTAAAAACGTCGCAAGTACCTAAAATTAAAGCTCAGAGGGCCTACCATGAGTTTTCCCTGTATTTTACTACTGTAGTTACGTCGGCAATTCGTATGACAGAAATTAGTTCTCAACGTAACCACTAGGAGCGCTGTCCGAAATTCAATACAAAATTGGTGACGTAACTACAGTAGTAAAGAACGGTGAAAACTCATGGTAGACCCACAGGTCGCATTTTATTAGGTGACGAATACTCCGAAATTGTAGAGCTCCGCTTGAGAGAAACATTCCGAAACTCTATACGTATACAAAAAACAATAAAATGTTAGGAGATTCATTAAAAAAATTACCTACCAGACATTTTTTGCTTCACCTGAAAAATGTGGTCCCATGCACAAACGAGGTTTTCGCAGGACGCCAATATGTAGTATGTATGTCACACAGTAGCGCAATGTGCCTATTATTTGAGGACCAGCTCAGTTCTAATGCAGTATTTTTGTGAGAAAAATGCGGCCACCTATCCCTTGACACGTTATTTAGTACTGTAGTCTGCAGTACGCTAAAAGTATGCCTTACTACAACACACGTGCTACAACACCACGCAAAGATAGTTGATAAGAAGGAAGGAACTTCTAGTCTAGTGATGTTGCTCATCACTCCGAGGGGTATTGTGGTCGTGATTTTATGTTAGGTAGGTACTGCGATGCACCCCCAAGAACCACACGCTTTAAAGAACGTCTCAGTAGATTTAAAATAAATAACGCTCACAGGCACATACATTGTAATGATCCCAAACTAAGCACTAAAGGCTTTTATTATGGAAACCATACAACAACGGCACGAAGAACATATAACATCCATGACCGAACCGGGATTCGAACCCAGGACCCTGATTTGGCAGTCCGGCGTGGTAACCATTTCACCAACCGGGTCGTCAATTTCTATGTCAAGTCATAAAAAAAATTCGTTTCGTAAAGGTTACACGTCGAGATTAGCTCAGTAGCAGTACATCAATCTAGGCTCAGTGTCACTTTGAAGACGACAGGCAGAAAGAAACGAAGTTAATCCGTAGACCGTTACGGGTTGTGGATGGCCGTCCGCATCGTACACACGTGTACTAACGGCTCATTGTTCTATGACAATGCCATCTCGCTCTCTGTGCTATGCAATAAGGCATATTTTGCAACATCCTTCCCAACAGATACCTAGCGCTTGATATAGCCTCGTCAGACGCCTTCGCTTTGTCTAAGAATATTGCGACAATACAGGTCTTGGCACAACTGAAATAAATTGATATGATTTTGTGTTCACGACTCGTTTATACAGACGAGTGGAGTCGCGAGGTGGTCAGGCGTGGATCTAGCCCTCTAGAAAGGTTGTGGTCACGGCCACCCGAAAATCGGCCAAGTGCGAGTCGGACTACGGACTCGCTCAAGATCGATACATTGCATTGCATTCTTACAAACGAGACATTTACAAAATGTATGACGCCCCGGCCAAGACCTTTTACGGTGTATAAGGTCCACGAGGCGGGCGAACACTAAATTAATAAACCTGTAAACTGGAAGTCTGTTTGCTAAAGAAAATTACAAAAAGTAAATGTGTGTTTGTTTGCACATTACAATATCACATCTAGACTCTAAACAACTGAACCGATTTTGATGAAACTATTATAGCTTGAAAGCCTATCGACCTCAATCAGGGCTGTGGGCATGCCCACCGTGCCACCGTGCCCACAACGGTGGATCCTCGCCTTGTAGCAAAAGGCTAGTTAATCGTAGCGTAGGTCGAATCCTTAACATTTCCCAGGTGTTAGTCGACTGTGAACTCTGATGACCCTTAGCTTCACTGCCCCGGACGAGTATATTCAACTCTGGTACCGGTTTCCCATTCTATCAGATTCAGGAGGGTAAGCGATGAGAGACTGCATCTGTATTTAGAGCACACACTCATGCACTTAAATTATCCTTCGTAACTTGTAACTGACTATTTTTTTGTAGATAAGCTCTCGGTGTAGTCGAAATCTGCTATGAGAGATAATCATTCTATTCTTTGAGAAGCATTGGTCTGAGAGCACACGAGTCCATTAAAAAGCTAGTTCACTAATGACAATAAAAGAACCACGGTATTGCTCTCATACAAGAGCGCAACTCTTACATCACGATTACGATGAGCCACGACAGGTCAACTGGCGTAGAGGACCAATTACTACTTTCTCCTCTTCGTGTTTTAGCTATAGAACGAATCCGTGAAGTTACAAGACATTGTGTGTTAGGAATTATACATAATCGTTTGGCAGTATGTTGTGAAAGCAGGTTTTGTCGGTCAGACGATTTACCAATTCAGTTTTATTTCATTTATTTTATTTATTTATTTGGCACACTAAACAGGAAACAATCAGTGAAATAGTAACACATAATATAAAAAGCTTAAATCTAGATTGCAACCCTAAATATGCATGCACAGCACAAACAATAAAATTGCGACCTAAAACCTGGATATAATTTATAATTTAACCTTATTATAATATAAATATATGAAATAAACATTTGGCATAGTGTTATAAACACTAGTAATTAATAACAACGTAATATAGATAGTTATTGCGGTTTAAAGATTAGTTACCATTTAAGAACAATGCTCTTATGACAGAATATGGTATGAAATTAAACACGATAATGAACATTCTTGGTGGGATAAATGGCGTGGATTAGCCAGGTCTCCTCTTACCAACAAAGGTAAAGTGAAATAAGCCATATTCTACATCGCGGCAAGGCGGCGTGGATTGGAGTGTTTACCCGTGGACCCGGTGGCTTGACCCATTACCAGGTCCACGGGTAATTTTAATTACCCGTGGTCCCATGGCATTAGGCATTGCTCCCTGGACTTCTGACAATATCGATAGAAACCCTGTGGTACCGTTTCCATGGAGTGTAGTGACCCTATGGATACTGTAGTGTAGTGACATATCTCTCGCATGATAATCTAGCTAGTTAGTATGGTCTACTTACTGTCCTCAGTTCCTTTGCCAAATATTATTCGCTCTCTGTATCGATATGGAAACGGAAACAAAGGTGGAACAAAGCACTTTGTCTATAATTTATCCTTTGTACTTTCACTCCCTTCACTGCACAAACTAGTAGTATTGATTGTATTGTATGTTTGTACCTACATAATTCAGCCACAATGCAATAGCTGTAAGGTATTCTCTGTGCAACCTCATTATAAAGCTTTGCAATCAAGTAATAGTGCATCCTGCCTGCAACGAGTGTGAAGAATGCACTTCATGCCTTTTTAATTAATAAGTACGTATTATGTTTTCAAAGATTCGTTGCTATACTTAACTTGGGCACTGGTAAGTAAGTTATACTACGAATAAATTTCTTTATTCGTAGAAGTTATAGGCTGTAAGATCCCACAGCAGGGCAAAGGAATAGAATTATAAAATAGAATATAATTCTTTATTTGCCTTATTGTACATAAATATTAAAGCTAGTTTATACAAAGGCCTCCTCTTGCGAATGGGTGAGAGGGAGTGGGCCATACTCCACCACGCGGACCCAGTGCGTGTTGGTGGAGGCAAGTGAGTGGTCAACTTGCAGTTAGAAAATTTTCGAGGCCCCTTAATTGGCATCTGAACAGTTGCGTCGCCATCTGACGGAACTATCCGGGACCAACTGCTTAAAGTGCCTTCCGAATCACGGAGACGCAAGAGATGAAATACCAGCACTAAACGGACACCTATCCAACCTGGGCACTGGTACCTAAATAAAATGTGAATATTTTTTTATTTTTTTTATTTAGAGAACGAAATATTCCATTCCATTCCATTCCATTCAGGAATTAGAGCGACAAAATGTAAACAACGGTGATACCAGTGTAGAAAATACCATCTCGAGATGGAAGAAAACTTATCTCCGGAATGATTAACTGTAAATTATCTATTCTACTCGCCAAGGATTACGACAAGTGATATGTTATTTTGTATGGAATATAATTAAAAAATACGCAAGTTATAATTTATTTTAGATTAAAAGAAAGCGTGACTGTAAATATTTTATTTCGTGGTCTGGCAACAATCAGATATTTTAGACCTTTGGTTCGTTTTTACAAAGTTCTTAAAGAAAAAGATTTTTAATTTTATAAACGCATCTCTTGATTGTTTAATACCGTCGTCTGAGTCCGTACGCTATGCGCGGATGCTACGCATAGCACAAAAAGCCCACACAGACAGAGTAGTGGGCTACATAACATAATTAAAAATTTCATTCAAATTGTCACGATTGTTTTTAATATTTATAGGTAGACGATAATTTTTAAATGTCAACTCAATTTCTTAAATGCCGTGCCGACATAATTGTATTCTTAAAAAATGTACCAAAGGTTTCTGACCACGTAATGTCACTTTGACAGTGACGTTTCTTTGTTTACATTTTGTCGCTCTAATTCCTGAACGGAGTATAGGCACAGATAATCTGTGGTACTAGGTTTAGCAGAGATCATTCTTTCTTTCCGATCGATGCCAGAACGATTTAAAAATCCTGTTTTTGTGGATCTTTTCCTACATTATTTTGCTCTCCACTTCGTCCATCTCAATTTTGTTTTTATGGATCTTATTATTTTTCTTGCTGCCGTTAAAACTTAGCCTGTTTGTCAACAATCGCCTTGTCTAATTCACGATGCCCTTTAAAAATCAATGATTTTGTCGTGCTTTACCGAAACACTTGCAAATGTACGAGCTCATTAGTGACGCGACGCGTACAAACGATCTCGTGACGAATCGATGTTAACTCGATTATCTCGGCTCTCACTCTCGAGAGCATCGGCGATCGTGCATCGATTATAATTGGATTCGTTTGATTCACGAACGGATAAATGAGTCAAAGAACCTGGATAATTATGTGTATTGATTTTCGTAATACTGTGGATTAGTTATATAATACATGCACATTAATGTGGATGTGAACGTCCACTTTGTGGCATAAAGTTTCTTCTCTTAATAAATAATAAATAACTTGGGTCTGCGCGCTATTATTTCAGCTGTGTGCACTTTCCACTAGTTGATATGAAGCCAAGTGCACTTTGTTAGCCCTTATTCTTTCTTAGCCTGTATTGTCCTACAGCAGATGCCGGACAAAGTCAAAGTGCCCTAAACTCTTACACACATTTCTGTTCCGTGCTATATCTCACCACTCCTCGCATTACATATCCAACCATGACTTCATTTATCCAACTTATCATGTCACCTCTTGGGCAAGCATTCTTCTTGTGGTGCCATCTCCTATCGAAAATTGGCTATCATTAGGGCTATTTGGACCCTGGAGACTGCAGCCGAACAGTGGTGCTCACATCGAACCATTCATTGGGCAAGCATTGTTTTGGTATAAACATTTAGAATGACCGAACGTGGTTAGAGAGCGTTATAGCGCCCGGAGCTCGCCAAAACTACATATTTTTCATAGAACTCTGACCAGAATGTTTGTGATCCAATGCTGTTTAACTGCAGGGAGTCGGTTAGCAGCGGGAAGGTAGTTAATAACTCAGGCAGCGACCAGCTACGTCCGAGTTACCCGACCACCCTGGGAGGGCGTCGACTAGAATTTTCCACCGTGGTACAAAGTGCTAGCGAGTTGCTGCTATTCATTTCATTTGATGTTTTAAAGTTTTTCCGTATTCCAAAGGGCAAAGATTTCTTTAAGTATGTCAAATCAAAGTTATGCAAGTAAGAAAAGTATAGTATTAGTACTAAATTGGATCATATAGGTGTTACTTAAGACAAACCTATGCGAAGATGGTCTGGTACACATGCAGGTAACTAAACTCTGATGACCAGACAATCTTGTTACAAACTCACGCTTTATCTCAGAGGTTTAGATAGGCAGGGAGAGGTCATAAATCCCTACTTTGGGAGTTCTTTATATACTTGACTTGCTCTTTTCGTCATTGAAGTATGAGAATGAATTAGTCAGACTTCTGAGAGAAATGATGTTTGCTCTTTAATTAAGAAGAATTTAGTAGTTATTAGTAGTAGGTATTAATCAAAGTAGGTGTCAAAAATAAAACAATACAAAGTGAAGACACAAGCGGTCACGAGAAGGACGAAAATCAACTTCAAATTGTTTATTTTGATTTGTTTATTCATTAAATAAGTTATTGTGCCTTTGTTCATGTAGAAAATGACATCATTTTCATTCTTAGAATCATTTTTAAAATAATTTAAATTATAATCACATAATGTTTATTGATTGTCAGTTCACTACAAAAAGATAATCTAATTTATCTGCTCATTGGCATTGGTCTCATCCATTTTCCTGTGCTTATTTTGTATTTGTGTATTTAATTTGAAATAGAAATAAAAAAATAAAGTTTTATTTTCCATCGCTATGATTTGCATAATGTATTCTCAAAATTCCTGTTTTTTTATTAGTCACAAAATGTCAATGATGTCATCATCACATATTGGGTGACTTGTAGAAAAGGCGAAAATGAATTTTTTACGTTATTACGTCCCGGATACAGCTTTTCTACAAAACACAAGATATTCAACGTGCAATCCTGCATGATGCGTTCCCATGGATTTAAAACCAATGATGCAAATCCTCCTTACAAGCATTGAAACACGATAATTGACCACGGCGGTTGGTAATGTTCGTCCTTCTTTCGTACGTGTCCGTCGTCGATGTTTCCGACTTTACGTTTGTCCCTTTCTATCAAATTTTTTTGTTGGATTAGAAAGGGACAAAGTTGACGTCGGAAACAACGACGGAAATTTACGAAAGAAGGACGAACATTACCGACCGCCAAGGAGTAATGTTTCACCGCTTGTAAGGCAGTCTGTACTCCAGCTATAGACAATACCTTTGCCAGCTTCCTGTGCGTTCCGCTGTCGTCTGTCACTTGCGCTGATATCCGCTGACCCGGTTACTCCGGCTTACTATTGCACCTGTATGCAATAACATATAGTATTTATTGGCCCGCAATAGCGGTCAAATCAATAGATCGAATTGATTGCACACCATGTATGTACGTAACCTAGTTTTTGTTTTATTCGTCCACTAATGGAAAAGAATCAATTTATTTTCCTTAAGTTTTAATGTAAGCAGAATTGTGAAGCATTTTTTTCAAGTAGTAGTCTTTGTTTTTATTTTGATATTATTATATTTAAAAGACTCGCAGATTTATATTTAATTGTTGTGTTTGATATGGTATCAGTATAAATTTTGGGTGCATCCAGAACGTTTGGAGCTGTGGTTTGCAGGTTTTTGTATACATTATAAGATGTATTTTTTAACGCAAGGTCAGTTTTGAGCACTGTAGTTTGTTGACCCAGCTCGAACTCGCTAGAAAGTGTAGCTCATGTTATGCGTCACGTCACGGCGTGCGTCATTTTGAGGACATCTTGACTGGTATACTCCTCACAGAGTAGAATTTTCAACGAAACTGTTTTTAATAATTATATCTTTGTACCGTGAGAGTTGTTCGTCAATTTGAGAAATAACGAAACGTTATATTAACTTCGAATTACAATTACTTTTTACCCACTTGAGTCTGAGGTGTGTTAACTGTTAACAAAATATTATTTTAAGCCTTCGGTTTCGAGACTTGTCTGTGTTCTAGAACAATCATCCATTTACCTGTATTTGATTTTTGTGAGTGAAATGACTACATCATGACTTGACTGTCCTGAAGTATGCTAAATCTTGAAGGGATTGAGCACAATATAAGAAAGATCTAGTCTATACACTAGTCTAGTACTAGGATCTAGTACCTAGGTACTACACACAGTATGGACACGCCCTGCCCCCTCAAATTGTAACTTCACTCCTGCTGGGTAGGAAGCGCTGCGGAAAATGTAGGCAATGGAGTATTCCTGATTCGTACGCACTCGATCAGTATCGCATAATTATGCTTACTTTTTCTTGTTATGATATGTCTACTAAGTGTCCAAGGAGTGCTTGAAGCGAAGTGTAACCGATGTGAACGTATTGTTGCAGCATGCGTGGCGCTCGCGGCGTGGGCGGCGACGACGGCGGTGCTTGGGGCCGGGCCGCTCGGGCCCTCCGACCGGCCCGAGGCCTACTTCAACGGCAGCTCCTACATCAGGCTCGCCAGGCCCATATCACTGAAACAGCTCGTCGGTCTAGAGTTCAGGACTTGCGTTGGTAAGTACCTACTGTTTGACTTGCCCTCGCATCGTGATGAATATGTGATGATCTTATTTAATTGTATAGGTACACCAACAGCATATCGTTTTTCAAATTACAAATATTATATTCTACTTGTCACCGATTAAAAGAATACACCACATTCAAAAATAGCATTTTTACAATCATGAAATCTATAATTAAAATATAATAATGAGAATATCTTAGTTTAAACCTTAAAAGAGCTTTCCTTTGCATAATTGCATTCCCACAATGAGGATGCCACTATAAATGTCAAAGAAAAGAGAGAAGGACGTGGAAGGACTATGCAACAAACTTGTGGATTGTTCTAATTTCGTCTAGAAGCCAGAATCACATTACTTATGTGCCAGCACAACCTACCAAAATCACCTTACGTAGAACATTTATTATTCCTTTCGAAAATTACGACTTTACGGAATACTTTCATAGTCAAAGGTTTTTCATATTTTGTGTGTTTGATAGGTAACGATTCTGCTCTAGTCTAGATCCAAGTATTTGTTTGGAAAATACTGCGTTTGCATTTGCTAGAGCTCAACAGCTGTACTCCTGTTTGCTTTTAATTTAGTCAGTAGTCGGTAGTCTCGTTCGGTATTCATTTGAACACGCGCCGAGACTAACAATACTATAAACAGTACGTGCTGTGAACTCTGACTCTAGCAGCAATGCGCGAATAATTTTTAAACAGAATTTACGGATTTATCACACTATAATAGTGTTTTTGTCGTCTTGAGGTAGCATATTATTGTATGCAGGCAGATCGCTGCGTATCGATTTTACCAAACTTAACTAGTAACCAATGTCTAGTCGACGAGATGTAGTTTAGAGCCCCTCCACACTGGTGTTTTGATCGGCGATTTCATTCGGATTGCACGCCTCGCCGGGAAATTGCTGAGAAATCGTCGATCAAAACGCCAGTGTGGAAGGGCCGCTAGTCTAGTAATGATACGCCTTAGTTGTAACATTAAAAACAAATCAAAATAAACGGTCGTTTTGACCATAAAAAAATGACTTTAGAAGCACAAACCATTACAAATTGTTCGTCGAGGTCACGGCCTTCCAAACAAAATACAAACTCGTGAATTGTGGCTGAGAAAATTCTTACCTCTTAACCTTGCAACTGCAGTAACAAGTACCTTATAATGCACTCGCTGTTTCGTGGAAAGTGGGTTTATCAAGTAAAAAGTGCAAAGACATAAGACGCATCAATCACGTGTAATTGTAAAGCTCATTACTGCGAGCTCCGTCGTCTGCACTCACGTTTTTTGTCTCCTATTACGATGCGCGCGCGCACGCCACATTGATACGATTCGTTTCACAATTTGAGGATAATGTACTGCCGGATTATAAATCAGTAATATTGCATCAATTTTCTTTACATGTTGTCTGAGATGCATGATTGCAAATAAATATACAATGCAACACATTGTTTTGGCCTAAAGATGTGCGCAGCAGAATGAGTAATATCTAATAGACCATTGCGGTAGAGTAAGTAAGAGGAAGCATTTTCACTGCAGTATAGCCTTCACCTTTCTTGCCGTGTGGCAAAAGCTAGTCCTTACCACCTGGCACGTCATGCATGCCTGAAACCTTAAATATGCTTCGCTACAACTGCAGCCTTCAAAAGATAATTGGCAGTTAGCAAAGGTTCTGATCACCCCAAAAGCGATTAACTTAAACACTGTAAAATAATCTGTGGTACAACATTTCTTTACACGTTTTTATTAGCAGTTGTTGCTGTTGCAGTGTTTCCTTTTTAATTCATTTACTGAAGACACCAAACAGACACGTGACCTGTCCTAATGTCAATCAACGAAGATTCCTCCACCTGTCAGCATCTGTGTAGTGGTGTGTATGCTTCTCCAAGCAGAACACTCATCGATACGGTGCGGTGAAGCGCACAGGCTGGCGCGGGCGCAGGGTCCACCCACCACCAACCACCGCATGGCTGCGCCGCCGCCGGCGCGACTGTTACGACAGTTACGTCATTACGTCACGCTCCAAGCCGCGCCGGTCTAACGACTGCTTGTTTTGATTCGATATCTATTACAGTATACAATCTGATGGAGATTGTTTTCATGTTTATCCATCGGCGGTCTTGTGGGAATTTATTTAAATTGATTACGTGATCCGTCTGTTTTTTTGCTCGTGATGAGTATGATAGGCTATATTTTGCTAGATGATGCTACTATGATGATTTCAATCGTATGTAC
Source organism: Agonopterix heracliana (assembly GCA_963693445.1). Classification (NCBI taxonomy): domain Eukaryota; kingdom Metazoa; phylum Arthropoda; class Insecta; order Lepidoptera; family Depressariidae; genus Agonopterix; species Agonopterix heracliana. Next base: position 22,246,376 of record OY856308.1, on the reverse strand, counting down.
AGGGTGAAATTGATATCTTTAGCATCCTTCGTCAGTTTGATGGGTGGACTCTTAGTTTAAAAGGATGCTAATGATATCAATTTCACCCTGTATAATAGGGTCAGCAAATTAAGAAGGACACCGTATGCTTGTTTGTTACATTACATTTTAACGAAAATCGGACAACATACAAGCAGAGATTACTTTCTAGATTGTTTCTGAAAAATTTCATTGACATTAATTGGTTATTATTGAAAATATAACCACACTTCGTTTGCATGTCGCGCTCCGGATTATAGCCTCTTAAAAGGTAATTGGTAGTTGTAGCAAAGTTTTCGACCACCCCGAGAGGTATAGTGGTCGTTAGTTTATGTACGTACTACGTATGCATGAAAAAACTATGGAAAAGAAACCTAACACCTTACTTCATGATAATGGTGTGGCCATTATCATGAAACCGTACACAAAACATACGCGATGACTTCACCAACCAACAATTATAAACCATTTATTACAATTCAGTGTTTTCCGTGTTTTTTGTTTTTCATTCTTCATGCCGTGCGTTCCATTAACCATTGAGTGTATTCATAATAATTATACTTATACTATGTATGTTTTTGTTTCATTCACAGCAAACAGTAGGGATACATCATCGTGTGATGTGTTGGGTATTATATCATTCATACTGCTAGGTGTGCGATTGACGTTCATTCATTTATTATAGTTTTTTAGCTATTATTGATGGTGTATTGCGAGAAAACAATAGAAAAATAAAGCAGTTTAATTAGTCCAATCATCTTAGAGTTTCCTTGTATGGACACCCTAACAATAATTAATCTATCGCTGATTTTTTGCAGTGTGATTAAGTAAAGTATACAGATTAGGGTTGACAAATAACCTAGGACCGGAAAAAAAAGAACCTAGATTATTTGTCAACCGTAATCGGTTCACACTGCAAAGTTTCAGCGATAGATGAATTATTGTTAGGGTCAAACCCTAAAATGATTGGACTATAATTGTCTATAAATTATAGTAGATTACACACCGAGGACAGAAAAGTAAGGTAAGAAAGGTCTCAGATCTCATGTAATTGTTGACCGAGGCGAAGCCGAGGTTAACCACGGTTAACTAGTTGGGTAAACTTTTAGCATATTTGATTGTTTCAGGTTGAAATAACGTGTACAAATGGAAATGGGTTGTTAGCTTTTCGCCCGCAGACATACGAACAATGCAATGCGCAGAATGGGGTGGTTTATTGTAAACTAACAATTTTAATAAATAAATAAAATACGTCAGCATCAGAACAGAAGGCTATTGAATTAACGCACGCTTTGACATTTATTTATTGTTTTCTCTGCATACATGATTAAAGTGTGACAAATCTTCTTTGTGCATTTTACCACGCTCTTATCAATGTAGTTTTTCATACATATTGCTAGTTATATGTATTTATTGATTTATACTTTTATTTAATCAATTTTCTTTTCTGCAATTTCACATATGCCTCTGTTTTAGTAGGTATGCTGTCATCAATGCTAGTTTTGTCTCTCTCTTCTTTATTTTTATTTATAATCATCTGTTAACGAATTATTTTATTACTTGATAAGCTGGGTATATGTAGATAGATGGTCGAAGCTACGAAAGCGTCGAAAAAAATATCACCCAACACTACGGTGATAAACCGTGTCGCTATACACGCACACAGATATACGTTGTACGACGCTTCACGCACACCAACCTAAAAAAGTTGGCCACTTTTGGTTTATACGGTAGAAGCTTGAGGCTCAATCTAGACTCTATCTAGACTTTATCTAAGATTGACACATACATTTCTTTCTGGCAAATAAATGTGTTCTATTCGTAGAGAGCCGTAGGCGAAAATTCTTGGTCAATGGTTCTATTGTTCTATTATACAACAATACAAACAAACATGTTTTGACAATATTCAGATCAGTTTAATCAACAAAACAACTGTATGTTTTGCTAATGTGGCTAGCATAACAACGAATGGATCATGGGGTAGATGCTTTTAACAAAATAAATATGACATATGAATATGATACATGGAATATTATTGTATAACGTACCTAATATACAATTTTGTCTACTAGATATTTAGAAGCGGAGGTCTCGATACAATCGTGTTATCTACCTAAAATTTCCGCAAAGTAATGCCTGATTCAATTAATAAAATAAATATGACATAATTCTCATCATCAGTCTCGCTGGGGCACAGGCACCGGCCATCGTGAAGATGTATGGGTATTTGTCCACCACGCGTCACGCGTGCCCAATGCTGATTGGTGGACTTCACATACGTCTCAGAATGTTTCCTTGTTTTTCGACTTTACTTTAACCGGAAACATCCTTGATACAAATTTACTACTACTGCTACAACTTTTTTTATATTACTTTTTTTTTACCATTTTTTATGAGGTTTTGACAATAACATGACGCACCTTATTGTCTATACTTCTCGTGTTGTCGACATTGCGGCTAACTAACTAACCATCAAAACGATATCCATTCCAGGCGGAGGTCTGTTCTCGCAACGGTTCGAAGGGTACACGCTGCACGTGACGGCGCTGTTCGAGCAGGTGGCGGTGATGTGGGCGCGGCCGGGGCAGCCGCCGCGCGAGGTGGCGCTTCTGAAGGAGACGCTGGACAACAAGTGGCACTGGGTGGCGCTCCGCTACCGCCCCAACCCGCCCTCCTTGCTGCTGGAGGTCGACAACGACACGCAGGTGAGGAGCTGTCGGTACGTTCGAGCAGGTGGCGCTGCTGAAGGAGACGCTGGACAACAAGTGGCACTGGGTGACGCTCCGCTACCGTCCCAACCCGCCCTCCTTGCTGCTGGAGGTCGACAACGACACGCAGGTGAGGAGCTGTCGGTACGTTCGAGCAGGTGGCGCTGCTGAAGGAGACGCTGGATAACAAGTGGCACTGGGTGGCGCTCCGCTACCGTCCCAACCCGCCCTCCTTGCTGCTGGAGGTCGACAACGACACGCAGGTGAGGAGCTGTCGGTACGTTCGAGCAGGTGGCGCTGCTGAAGGAGACGCTGGATAACAAGTGGCACAGGGGGGCGCTCCGCTGCCGCCCCAACCCGCCCTCCTTGCTGCTGGAGGAGGTCGACAACGACACGCAGGTGAGGAGCTGTCGGTACGTTCGAGCAGGTGGCGCTGCTGAAGGAGACGCTGGATAACAAGTGGCACTGGGTGGCGCTCCGCTGCCGCCCCAACCCGCCCTCCTTGCTGCTGGAGGAGGTCGACAACGACACGCAGGTGAGGAGCTGTCGGTACGTTCGAGCAGGTGGCGCTGCTGAAGGAGACGCTGGATAACAAGTGGCACTGGGTGGCGCTCCGCTACCGTCCCAACCCGCCCTCCTTGCTGCTGGAGGTCGACAACGACACGCAGGTGAGGAGCTGTCGGTACGTTCGAGCAGGTGGCGCTGCTGAAGGAGACGCTGGATAACAAGTGGCACTGGGTGGCGCTCCGCTGCCGCCCCAACCCGTCCTCCTTGCTGCTGGAGGTCGACAACGACACACAGGGGCGGAGCTGTCGGTAGGCTGGTCGGTAGCCAGTGCAGTACTGTTGCCAGAGCGTTGATATTAGATTGTGTTTAAAGTACCTTTAAGAATCTGTAAGTAGGCATAGACCTCCTCAACGCGCAACGTTGCTTCTATCAAAGTTTCGTCTTTTTGAAAAAGAAGCAACGTCGCGCGTTGTTTTGCAACGTTGCCGATCATGTTGAGCGTCACGTGTTGCGCGTCAATTGTCGCCTAGTGGATACGAGGCTTCATGACAATAGGGCCCAGAACATGATCATTACAATGACAGTAATATACAGGGTCCTTCTCAATATGCTGACACTTTTTTAAGGGGATGATCAGACCATCAAACTGACCAACTTTCTCTATGGGACCAAAATCGAAATCGCGAAAAAAAAATCAGCTGTCCCATACATTTGGCTCGAGTAGGTTTGATGTTTTGTATGGAAGAGCTGATTTTTTTTTCGCGATTTCCATGTCGGTCCCATAGAGAAAGTTGTTCAGTTTGACGGTCTGATCATCCTCTTAAAAAAGTGTCAGCATATTAAGTTGGACCCTATATTGGTATAACGTCGTCAGGTGATATCGAACGTGACGTGGAACCCGGAGCTGCTGTCGCCGGGCGCGCTGGAGGCGGGCGGCGCGGTGGTGCTCGTCGGCAACGGGTTCAGCGGCTGCATCCACGAGGGGCCGCAGCTCGAGTTCCACGCGCTCCACACACAGCTGCACAACGTCGACTTCGGACAGTGCCCTCTCACCACCGACCTGTGTTAGTTGTACCTACTGTATGTGTCTGTCTTAGAGCTAAGAGAATATAGGAAATTTGATTGGGAACATATAATTTAAAGTGTTTTCTCCAATATTATGTTATTTTTATTAAATAAAATTGTACATTCGACAATGAAAGTTGATTAACATTTGTCCCCTTTATTTAACATAACATAGCATATCCTCATTACTACCTCCTTTATTCTATACACCATATTCACAATATCCACATTTAACTCGCAGTGCCCGAACCTGTCCAGTGTGATAGGTATTGAGCCTTTCGCCACATTTAATGGGCAGTGAATGCAATACAAATACAAATAAGTAGAAATTTTAGCATGTAGGTTATTTGTATTCCAATAAAGTTCAGTGTTAATTAACTTTCTTGCCTAAACCTACATTGACAAAATTTACCCCAAAAAAAAGATACCTAGATCAGTGATAAACTAGGAATAAACTTTATTCGTAAGTGATAAAACCAATTCGTTCGCCGACCAATTTTGACCTAACTTTAAGTCATTCGTAAGTTACGTCGAATTTGGTTGCCGAATTATGAATCCGAGTATGACATAGGATAGATCTTAGAGAATTATGAAGGAATAACGTTGTATTGTGTAGAAAACTACGAAACAGTAGTAGATAAACTGTTCAAGCAGTGATATCTTGTTCTATCTATATCACATTTTCTTAGGGTGCGTCAACAACTGGCGAATGCGCAGCTCGCGGGAACTGCGCAGAGTCGTCACTACTGCACCAAATGCACCCGCGCAGATCGCGAGCTGCGCATTCGCCGCGCGGTCGCCAGATGTGGACGCACCCTTACATCTCGAAATGTAGTATTTTTCCAGATGGTGACGCAATGGATTGTTGTTGCAGGTATTGACAGAGTAGACGTGCTACGAGAACCGCCCAAAGACCACTGCTACAACGAACCCTGCATGCGGCACGGCACCTGCATATCTAGACACGACAGGTTATTATTTATTTGTTGAATTAAAGTGACTATAGTCAGGGAATTTCTGTGTTGTTCGAATTTATTAAGTTCTACTTGCTTTGTTATGATTGACAAATAATTAACATCCATTGGATTACAACTCTTTTTGGCCCGATCTGTGCGTAACATTCTTCCCTGAATATTCGTAAGAAACAAAAGAATATGGCCCCTAGTCCTAGGCCGAGCTCTGCAGTGTTGGTCAGATTGCAGAGCTCAGGCACATTCAGGTTGATGATAATGAAGTGATATTTAAATGCACAGATACGAGTGTCACTGCACGGCGCGGTACACCGGCAACAACTGTCAGGTGGACGCGGGGGACCCCTGCCGCTCGGCGCCCTGCCAGCACGCCGGCCGCTGCGTGGAGGACTCGCGCGGGGACTACACCTGCGTCTGTACCCCGCCCTACCACGGTACGTACCTTACACAACAACTGTCAGGTGGACGCGGGGGACCCCTGCCGCTCGGCGCCCTGCCAGCACGCCGGCCGCTGCGTGGAGGACTCGCGCGGGGACTACACCTGCGTCTGTACCCCGCCCTACCACGGTACGTACCTTACATTACGGTATCGGCACAACATGGACAATGTGTAGTGTGTCTAAAAACCCTCACACAAGCACGTAACTTTAAGTTGGATAGGAATATGAGTCATTGTTAAGTTTTTACTAAATTTTACGTCTATAATTTCGATTTATATCTACCACATAACGGTTAAATTGGATTGAAATAGGATATAAAATAGATGAAGATGAGCAGCATATGAAATTGATGTACGAAGACATGGAAGACAATTTGAGAATTCCCAGAGGCTATAGACTGGATAATTCAAAAATTTTACTTTGAACTTCATGAATGTAGTCTTTTATGGATACTGGTTAATTAAACCATGAATATCTAACCAGAACGGTCTGAAAATCCCTAAAATGTTTGTCACGACAATCTCTTCAGTCTTGATATCGTAAGGAGTCCCGCAAGGTTCAACCCTAGGTCTCACGTAGTAGCTTGTCGATGTTTCAGGAATGTACTGTGAGCTGGAGGTGTCTCTGGACCCGCAGTGCGTGGCGGAGCCCTGCGGCAACAACGGCACCTGCAGCGTGCCGCCCGGCTCTGACACCTACGTCTGTGACTGCCCACCCGGTTAGTTAACACCCTTTTTTCATTCATTTCATTCATTTACGTTACCATTACCACAGATTATATAATACTATACAGTACAGATGCCCAACATCAAACAATGGAACGCGACTGCCGTAACGCGGGCAGTCTTCGGGCAAAGTAAATTGCTTGATTTTCCGAGGCTCATGAGATTTTTTTGTAGTCAGACCATGTATATATGTTTTAGTAACAATTTACACTTTTACGTAAACATGAATTACAAATCGATACCATAACGCCATATATTGCCATTTTTTTAACAAAAGTTTCATTTGTATGGGATAGGACACCATGCCATTACCGAGTGGTTCCTGGCTTATAAATTGCGACAGACGATACTATTTCTTCCCATGGTTGTTTTATGGTTAATGCAAGATTAAGCTTTCGGCGCTAACACGTGTGTCGTTCTGAAACCCAAGAATAGTAAAGAAAAACTTTGTTACAATTTGCATGATAAAAAAGGTTTGTAGTAGTAGCAATGTATGTATTACCTCTCATCATATCAGCCGATAAACGTCCACTGCTGGACATAGACCTCCCCAAAAATGGGGGGATTTGCCTTAATCGCCACGCTTGGCAGGCGGGTTGGCGATCGCAGTTGGATTGAATGTGTGTACTCAGAGGATGCTGCTGCCCATCTTCCGGTAGATCCCTTAGTCGCCTTTTACGACACCCACGGGAGGAAATGGGATGGTGCTACTCTTAGCCGACACCACACGGACAGCTCCACTTCTATCACCTCTAAATGTTCGTAAATGGTTGCAGGTTACACGGGAGTGAACTGTGAGACGGACCTGGACGAGTGTGCGCAGGCGCAGGGCTCGTGCCTCAACGGCGGGCAGTGCCTCGACGCCGTCAACAACTTCACCTGCGACTGCACCGGCACCGGTCTGTTATGTTCTTTTTCTCCCCTCCGGACGGAAAGCGGCAATTTTCGTCCCGCTGCGCTAAACGAAGTTGCCGCTTTCCACCTCCGTCGAGGAGAAAAATAGTATACTAACCTCGGGCAGTAAATAAGAAAGCCTCAGATATCATGTAATTGTTGACCGAGGCGAAGCCGAGGCCGAGACCTTTCTTACTTTCCTGCCCACGGTGTGTAATATACTATAGTTTTACTATACTTTGGAACAGAGAGTGATGCTGATGACTTATGGAACAGAGACGTGGTCGCTCACTCAAGGCCTCATAAAAAGGCTGAAAGTCACGCAAGAGGCAATGGAGAGGGCTATGCTCGGAGTTTCCCTGCGAGATCGAATCAGAAATGAAGAGATCCGCAGAAGAACCAGAGTAGCTGACATAGCCCAAAGAATTGCTAAAGTGAAGTGGCAGTGGGCGGGGCACATTGCTCGCAGAACCGACGGCCGATGGGGCCGAAAAGATCTCGAGTGGCGAAGCGGCTCGTACCGGAAAGCGTAGCGTGGGCAGGCCCCACGTTCTTTCTTCGTATGTTATATGTAACTCGGGTTATTTCATTATTTGTCCAGCCAAGTTTCATTTTTCTCTTTGGTCAAGTTGTATAGAAACTAAAGGAAATTAAAGTGGAGAGATTCTGGAGAATTTGAGTGTTTTGAAACTGGTTTACGATATCAACACACAGATTGATTGTATAATACAACGAGTGCCCGAAGAGCTGTATGTAAGGGTATGATATGAACCACAATGATATCTTAAATGACCATAACATTGTTATCAGGATACACCGGGCCTCGCTGCGACGTAAACGTGAACGAATGCGAAGAGGATCGCAGCATATGTGGCCACGGAGTGTGCTACGACACCTACGGGAGCTTCGTATGCGCCTGCCAGCCCGGCTACACCGGCGAGCGCTGCCACCAGGTGCCTATCTAATCTAATTCTAAACTAGGTACCTATTATAAAACTGTAACTGAAGTGTGTCTGTACATTGAAGATATTTACAAAAAAAAGATTACGATATGGTTTTTAGGTATCCCTGACTCGAAATCAACCTTTTTTTGAAATTTTGTCTGTCTGTTTGTTTGTTTGTTCGCGCATCACGCAAAAACTACTGAATCGATTTTGTTGAAACTTTTTTTGTTTGATAGCTTATGATCCGACTTAAAATCTGGTATATAATTTGTGCGGACGAAGTCGCGGGAAAACACTAGTATAGTATATACCCTTACTTATTGCACGAGCGTACGATTTTGTGCCAAGAATTCGTCATCCGTGTGAAGGCGCTACAAAGAACGTTCACTACAACTTGCAATATCCCTTCCGTAATAATAATGGCCACCACGCCGCCGACGGCCACACTCTTTGGTTCCCGGCGTGAGCTCGGATGTGGCTGGAGAATACCAGGATTGTATGAAAATACAGTTGAGTTTACTGGCACGTCGGTTTGGGCAGAGTTTTACGGTCTTGGCGTTCGACACAGGTGTGTGCAAACTCGCAGTTTCGAAGTGCTCAATTCCTTCTTGACAGCTTTTTTGCGCAAGTTCCTCCCAGGAGTTTGAAGATATGCCACCAACTGATGTTTCAGGACATCTCCCTCCAGTAGAGTTCTCAGGAGTAGAAGACAAAACTTTGGTAAACAGCAGTCATTTATACGGACTAGTTGCCCGCACTATCGCAGTTGATCCCTCATCAAAAGGCACTCCATCCTAGACTAAGGGCCTATTTCACCACTTCTGGGTAAGTTTTAGTTAGCTTATCCGACAGATAGTTTGACATATTTTGTATGAAATTATGTCAAAATATCTGTCGGATAAGCTAACAAGAACTTATTCAGAAGTGGTGAAACAGGCCCTAACTGTTGCGTCCGTATATCATATTTGGAGACCCGATCTTGCCATTTTATACGCAAGCTCTTAGAAAAAGTATAGGTCTAGAATGAGCCTCACGGTTATACCGTATACCACAAAATGGGCCAACTTTCATAGGTCAGTGTGCGTATGGCGCCATACAAATTATGTATGTGTGCGTGTATATGGATGGGGTTTTGGAGCCAGTACTGGTTCCAATTTGTTTCGTTTTCGTATCTTCGACTGTTAATCTTGACATATAACTTTACTAAAGCGCAGGCTATCGCGAAGACACCTCTAACGGAAGCACCTAATAACAACAGCATTGGTCGGCAGATGTCGGCGTGTGCGTCGGGGCCGTGCGGCGCGTGGGGCGCGTGCGTGGAGGAGCAGGACGGGGGCGGGTTCCGGTGCGTGTGCGCGAAGGGCTGGGCGCCCCCGCTCTGCGACAAGCCGCTGGCGCCCCCCTCCGCGGCGCCCCCCGCCGCCTCTGCGCCGCCCCCCGCGACCTCCCTCACCGCCTCCGCCTCTTGCGCCGACCTCACCTGCCCGCCGCATTCGCACTGCCGCGACAGTGGTAAGCTTGTCGGGGTTTTGTACCCATTGGATGCCAACGAGACCCTATTACTAAGCCTACGCTGTCCGTTCGACCTTCCTAACTCGAAAGGGCTGTAAATAAAATAATTTTCTCCCCTGCGGACGGAAAGCATCAATATTCGTCCCGCTGCGTTAAACGAAGTTGCCGCTTTCGCCTCAGATCACATGTTTGCGCACATTACATGATATCTGAGACCTTTCTTACTTTCCTGTCCTCGGTGTGTAATCTACTATTGTGATTGTTTTTAGGCGTGCCCGCCATGGTGACCGGCATCGTGATCAACAAGCAAGTTATGTGCGTCTGCGATCCCGGCTTCTATGGTATGATTGTGCTTTTAATTTTCATTACCTTGTCTTGTGGCCGTAATCGGTCAGAAAGACCTTGAAGATTAAAGAGAGAAGATTGTCTTTCTCCCTTTAAATATCTATGATCACACCGTTCTGTAACCTCCTGTTGATATAGAAACAAGCTTACACTGTACAATCGGCATCAGCATTTTTATGAAAATTTCTCGCCATGTCAGGTGGGGCAAGTGAAAAATATTTTATATGTATGTTAATGTAAAGGTATCTCACAGTAACGTGATTCTCAATTGCAGCAGCAATAAGTGCAAAGTCAGTTCTTTATAGCAATATGACATTTAGGAGAAAAAACATCTATCAACCCGAGTTTGTTTTTCTAATGTGTACCTTGTGTAATCAAATAAGGTTAAATTTTTAAAATTGTTTGTTCATGGATGTCTGTTTCAATTCGTCGTTTCACTTACCCATCTGACCTTATCTAAACTATTATAAAACTGTAACTGAAGTGTGTCTGTACATTGAAGATATTTACAAAAAAAAGATTACGATATGGTTTTTAGGTATCTCTGACTCGAAATCAACCTTATTTTTTTAGACATTTTTTCTGTCTGTTTGTTAGTTCGCGCATCACGCAAAAACTACTGAACCGATTTTGATGAAACTTTTTTTGTAAGATAGCTTATTATCTGACTTAAAATCTGGTACTTATATAATTTGTGCGGACGAAGTCGCGGGTAAACATTATTATTAGAATAAAATGCAGATGTGTTTATCAACTTTGAATGAAACCAGGTGCCCCTAGCATGTCGCCGAACTGCACGCAGCTGGAGGGCGCGTGTGAGGAGGGCGCCGGCGTGTGCCTGAACGGGGCCACGTGCGCCCTCGCCGCCGACCACTTCAACTGCACCTGCGCGCCCGGCTACAAGGGTACGTAGCGTGTTTCTCACTGTACCGTACATGTGACTCTTGTGTCTACGCTGTAGAGTTGAAAATACATCTATTTGTGGGCCTGAAGTCTGCGTTTCCACCAGAGATGTGCGAGGTAGCGAGCGAGGAAAAAATCCGCCAATAGCGCGCTCTCTCGATCACGTCATTGGGAAATTGAAGCACTTCCATAGGCCGATTTTTTCCTCGCTCAACGACTCGCTACTTCGCACATCTCTGGTGGAAAAGCAGCCTTAGTGGAACCGTTTACAGGCATGACTGTGTTTAGTAATTTTGATTCTAGGGACATGAAATAGCAATAGTACAAGGCGCTCGAGCGTCTTGTTTTAATTTGGCGCTTAATTTTTTTCGAGTGTCTGTATGTTTTTAATTCTTAATTCTATACATAGAGCGTCATGCATATTTTCGACGCATTTTATACCATACGAAATAATTTGTTTTTTGTGATTTGATTTGTGAAAAAATGCTTTTACCGTTGTTATGTTGATCATTTTGTGATTGGCTGCATTCATCCCATGTTATATTTTGTTTTTGATCCGTTATTGTGTTTTACGTACATGCATGTGGGGAGGGATACGGTCTGGTCATTTGAATTGTAGTGTTATGTTTAAAAAACGCGACAAATGCCACTGCAGCTCACAGGTTCTCATGAAGTAGTTAGAGGGAGCGGGCCGCACTCCACCACGCGAGCGATGCTGTAATGCCCGCCGGGCTAAATCTACACTATTGTCTGATACCAATGTTTATCGCGTTCTGTGCTTAATTTAAATGAACGCGATAATTAATGTCGAAAAATTTATTTTTCTTCAGAACTGTACAATTTCTGTTTTTGGGTTAGGTACTGTCTTCATGGCAAATTTTGAATCAATAGGTGCAAAAATGAGCGAGTTATTGCGGCGGGGCATACAGACAGACAACTACGGAACCCTAAAAATCGTGCAAATAAATTGGTCCTACAGCAGACTCACGATATTTGAACAGTAATGCTTCAGGCCTGTCTCACTCTGCACTGTAGGTATAAGAATGTACCTACGCGGTCGCGCCGCGAACGTCGCGGCCTAATTCAGTCGAGTGCCACTGCCACGTGCTCATTACATCGCACGCGTAACCTTAGTATAGGTGTAGGTACTTACGCTCGTTCCAATCTTCTTCCCTTTTCATTCACCCACAGAGAGTCGATGTGCGAGTGTCAGTCGCACTTGGAGCGAGCGTTCTTAGATAGTGAACCTTCAGTTGTAATCTTTGATATTCCGTGATAATTTGAAATAAACAAGATGGCGTGATCACACGCGCCGTCCCTCGAACGGATATACTTCTTGCTCGGCTCCCCTAAAGTTACGCTTGAAGTGCTGTATTTGAAGTCAGTTAGGTGTAGGAAGTTGCCATTCTGTATGTAGTACCTACTACATACTAGTATCTATTGTGTGGCTATACCTAAGGCAGCGTCGCGATCGCAATTCAAGTGACCAGTGGTAGTATTAGCTCCCCCGGCCCGCTCACTAGCCGGCGTGTCCGTGTCGTGTCGTGCAGGTGTGTACTGCGAGCAGGCGGCCGGCAAGGCGCTGGGCGAGCTGAAGGGCGAGCGGTGCTCCGCCGCGCCCTGTCTGCACGCCACCGCCTGCCGCGACCTGGTCAGTATAACCACACCATAACTATATAGTCCTTACAGTTTGGCAACGCTCTTGATACGCCGCGCCCCGCCGCCGCGCCGGTGTTTACGTTGTCAATACTGTTGCTCTGCGCAAGTACATCCGTTGCCGTACTGTAAGGACTAATATAGTTATGCTGTGGTATAACGTTGCTTGTACCGCTTCGCTTCGCCTGCTGCATTCTGTGTTTGTTTAATGTATCTTGTGGATATGTTTGTGTTTATTATTAACTAGTATTTCCCCGCGATTTCGTCCGCAAAAATAAGCTATGAAACAAAAAAAGTTTCATCAAAATCGTTTACACGAGTACGCTATACACTTGCACAATCAGTTCTCCCACTGCTAGAAACTAGTCCACCAATCGGACTTATTGCAACAAGCTTTTGAGCTAAAACGCACTACAGATTTTTTCACATCTTGCACACGTCAGGAGCTAACTACTCTACTGTAAGACTACTACTACTTTGGAAAGCAAATCCCTGTTTAATCAACTTCATATGAAGGATATGTAATGTTTCACCAACCAACGGGTCCTACAGCTATTTTAGTTTCCGATATTTCAGATTATTTACTACCTTATCTTTATTTTTCAAATAACTTAAGCGATATTTACAACAGTAGGTATATATCGTTTTAAATTAGTTCTATATCTAGAAGTGTAAATTGCTATAATCTTGTAAAAATTTAGAATCAATGTGTTCTTGATCCCATAGTCCGTTACACAAAAGCGTTGCACTTAAATTCAAAGGCACGTGTAGTGGTCAGAATAGAGAAAAAACGAGGAACTGCAAACACACGTCAAATAATTTATGTTTTTTTTATTCATCGTAAATAAGAAATTGCTTTTTAGAAAAATTACGTGGGTCCAGATGGGAAGTATGTGATGTTTGTTCTAAAAGTTTTTGGACACAGTGCGCGGTATACAACAAAGATGTTCCTTCTGGTTTGTTCTCTAATCTGAGGTATTGTGTTTATAGAGTGGTAATAGTCTCAGCAGTTAGCGCTTCCCTGGCGCACAACTAACAACATAATACGTAACGTTGTCTCCCTCCCCCCAGCCGGCGGGGTTCGTGTGTGAGTGCGAGCCGGGCTGGTCGGGGCCTCGGTGCGAGGCGGCGGACCCCTGCTGGTCGCGGCCGTGCCTGAACGCGGGCGTGTGCCGCGCCGGCGCCGGCGCGTCCGGCGACCTGCCCGTCTGCGAGTGCCGGCCCGGCTTCCGCGGCGCCCTGTGCGAGCTGCCCGTGGACTGCCGCGCCGCCGGCTGCCTCATACACCAGGTATCACAGATAACCCCCAGTAGATACCGCATGATGACAATTTTGTACAGGCCCGAAGTCACCATTTTTGGTGGTAGGTGCGGGTAGCGGGGCACGAAACAAATGCAACATGATTGGCCATTTCAAGGTCGCACTACTCCAAGCGTGTACACTAGTGATGCGACAGTGTATAAAAAATATCGATAAGTTTTGCCATGATTATTCATCCTAAGGCAGGTGATTAAAATTACTAATATTACACAACAATAAACTTATTCGATTCTTAAAAAAATTACTATTATTCCTCTTTAATTCAGAATGACACTACGTGCACAGATGTACAGATAGCGTATTATACAGGGTCCTTCTTAATAGCATAAGCATATGCTCACGACTATATTCCCCGAGGGGGTAGTCAGAGATATTCTGAAACCTCAGAACATCCACCTCAGAACGTCCCTCTTAATATGCTGACACTTTTTTAAGGGGATGATCAGACCATCAAACTGAATAACTTTCACTATGGGAGCAACATCGAAATCGCGAAATAAAATCAGATGTCCCGTACATTTGGCTTGAGTAGGTTTGCAGTTTTGTATGGAAGAGTACCTAGATTTTTTTTCGTGATTTCGATTTTGGTGCCATAGAGAAGGATCCTATAATGTATAATAACGAACTAGCTTCCGCCTCGCGGTTCCATCTGTGACAAAAAAGCTTTTCCCTCAGGAATTTAAAATTAAAACATAGTCTGTGTTACTCGCTAGTCGCTAACAAATGCAGATTTCCATTATTGGAACTATTTTTTAATAGGTCCAGTAGTTTTTGAGTTTTCTTGACACAAACACACAAAAAATCTAATCTTTCCTTTTATAGTATAAATATAGATCTTGATTTATATTCTTGTTTTCCGATACGATAAATGATTCTTCCGTGAGAATCAGATAATGTGAAAAGTAGCCTATGATCACTGTTCCGTCCGAGTATCATCTGAATCCGTTCAGTCGCTTTATCGATATTGAGTGATAATCATAAGTATATCCATCCATCCATACTTTTGTATTTATAATAATTGTAAAATTTATAAGATTAAGATAACAATAAAATAAGAAACAAAATTTGTAAGTAGGTAAATGATAAAACTATCGATAGCGGTCAGTACGCATAGAAGAAGAACACTATTATAGCACGAGTCAATGTGCCTAACATGTAATACTACCGTTTTAAAATCCTCGCCTAAAAATGCTTTGTAATAATATGGCATATTATAAAAATATCGATACCGGCCCGAATGCAGAGACGAACAACACTAGCATTACACGTGTCAATGCACGAAAGTGATAGATTTACCAAATTAACTAATGAGAGAAAGGGACCATTTCAAAAAGACATCAACGTGAGCTGAAATTTTGTAGAGGCAACCATTGTACCGCCCACTATAACTTGAACTCCGCAAACCAAACAAAATAATGAAAATTAATTAATGTAATGCCATCTTTCTCGTAGCTGGATGTCCAAGAGTTTTTCCCACACCATTTTATAGCACAAACTGAAAGTTTATGCTCAGAAAATCGTAATAAGTAGGTGATTTTTATTTTTTATTTGTGTGTTCACGGATCCAATACTTGGTCGGTACTGAAGTGGCGTGATCAGTGACTTGCTTACATCAGTGATCAATCATAGATGTTTGGCGCGCGTCTGCGGCCCTGTATGCGGAATCTACTGGGGGTTATCTGTGCCAGGTATTAACTGCAGGACACTACTTATCCGCTGATTCCCATGTGTTGCATGGCATCAAACAATGGTCAGATTTTTGAAGAATAAGTATAAAAGATAATCTTCAAGCCATCAAGGTCATCATTTCACATCTTTTTCAAAACGCAATTCTTTGTCAATGAAATGAAATGATATCGATTATCGATGATAATTTCTTTTCGATTTAGTATAACGTGCTATCTTTTTAGTTTGATTTTTGGGGTCTAGGGACACCGCCTGATATTTAAGTTTTACGAGTCATTAATTTTTATTTTAAAAATTTTATGGATACTATTTGCTCAGCTTCGGTCAATGATCAATTCTTTAGTTACAAAGTCTGTAAGGCAGGCACAACACTCTACAACTTCTCGGCAAGAACTTCCAAAGGAAAATGACTACGGCTCAGGATGCCGCGAGAACAATGAAGGACATCCACAGTCTCGTTCTCGGCCTTCCTCGTCTGTTCCCGGCGAGGATGTAGTGCCTGCATAGAAACTATACATACTCCATTCCAAATAGCAACGAAGATTCGAAACGCTTCCTCTCACTTATTCTTAGAACAGTTTTAGTAAAGTCCAAGATATGTCGGATAGTACATCTTTCTGATAAATAAATTATTATTATTTGCTTATCAGAATTGGCCAGAAACCTAAATAAGAATCGGAAAATCTCGTCGTCCTTATTTGGAATGAAGTATAGATGTGAACGTGGGACAATGTTGTAGGAGTGCGTGGAGCAGGCCGGCGGTGGCGCGTGGCGCTGCGTGGACTCTGCCTGCGCGCCCTCGCCCTGCAACAACGGCTCCTGCGTGCCGATGCCGCACGACGACCCCAAGTTCGTGTGCCAGTGCCCGCCCGGCTACACAGGTACGTACTAGCGTAGATCTAAGTCAAATTTATGGATAGGCCTTACGCGAACATTTCAAACAAGAAAAATAAGGCAAAACAAAAGACAGGTATAAATCTAATATGTACCGAGATGACAGACCAAGTGTGCCAGTTTGTATGGACCAAGTGTAATATTAAGTTTAATATTATTTGATACGCGCAATTTAGATTTTCTAAGCAATTTTCCATATATAAAAACATTACTTTTATTAATACCGTCTACGAGTGTTTTACGACAAAGTTTTGTATGAAATTGACAACTCTGCAACCACCTTAATACAAATCGAAGGGATTCTTCGGTGAATATTTTTTCTTTATATATTTACGAGTATGTAGGTATGTAGTGACAAAGGAGTAACAAAAATATGTTTTAGGAACTAGATGGACTCATTTATTCAACACAACACAACATACAAACTTAAACTAAAATCACAACTACTCTTCTTCCGAAAACACTCTTCCCACCATATACGCAGGGGTGTCTCTTAGTCTTTTACCCTTCAAATTAATCGCAAACGGCAGCACGGACGGGTATCGCCTGTGTATCCCCCGCCCCTCAGGAGTCCAAGCGACTGCCTTACACACAGAACCCTTCTTAGCCGTCACTGCTACCCACGCGACTGAAGATAACACTATATCGCCACAGCACACTTTAGGGCCTTCGCCGGTGAACTCGAAAGTGTCACTTTTCTGCAACCCCGGCCAGTTCTTCAGTCTCTCCTCGCCTCCTAGAGGCGCCGCGAATAACTCCGTGCCAATAAACTTGTCGTATACTTCGTCAGCATCTTCGGTTTTAGTCACGGTTATCGGTAAACTTTCTGAAGTGAATATAGTGTAGCGAACAGGCTCTGTGCACTTGACGTGGTCTACTCGAGCCAAACCGCCGATGAAGATTGTGTGACCATTACGTAGATAGTAGGTCTGTGGCCGGATCAGTTTCTTAGGAATCGTCACAAGTAGCTCCTCCGTAGTCAGAAGTGATAACACCTGGTCTGGATGGATCACTCCTGGAGTATCATAAAACCATTTGCTATTCCTAAACAGTTCATGTTTCTCGTCCAATACCATAAGGTTTGATTTATCTTTGTTACTAAAATCTGTAGCATCATCCTCGTCAAGTTTATCTGAAAACGTCCTACCGATATGACCGATAAGTGCCGGAGCTTCCGTCGGAATCTGTCCTTTTACTTGTCCTCTACGAATTTCCTGTTCCTCCTTCATAAGTTTAGCTTCAGACTTCAGTCTTCTTGTCCGTTGATATATCTTCCATCCGGACGGTCTGTTTATTGGGAATTTAAGGAGATTCAGTGTAGTGCCCGGCCAGCGGCTGACTGTAGCTCTTTTGACAATGTCTACAGCGTGAACTTTGCAGTAGTCTGACTGAAGTAAAGCATTAAACAGTGAGCTCTTGCCGACGTTAGTACATCCAACAAGGAACACCTCTCCTTTGTATAGCCAGTGTTTGAACATAGCTGAGATCAGATCTTCTACGCCATAACCAGTTTTGGCAGATATTAGAGAGATATGTTTTATGTTAGCCTCACTAAGTTTTGTTTTGCTGATTTCTGTTAGGAAGGATTCTCTGATACGTTTCAGGTAGCCAAAACTGTCGCCTGGTAGTAAATCAACCTGAAATATAAAATGTAATTATTAGTTGCTCATAATGCAACATGACATGCATGCATGCATTTGAAATAGGGCTTCTCCAAAAACACTGCTTAAACCGTCTGCAACAGATGTAAAGGCCTATGATGATTATGCAATAATCAATTGTGTGATGAAAGTGAGAAATGCTTGGGAAAAAGTTATATCTTCAATCCTTTAAGTATAAGCTAAATTCAGGATCTCCAATTTCCAACAAATTAAAAACAACACAGTTCATAAATAATTTGATTACCTTATTTCCCACAATAATGATAGGTCTATCAGTGCCGATAATATCAACAATGCCGGGCCAGATAGAGCAGGGGAAGTCAAGTAGATCCACCATCAATATCACCAGCGACTTCACATTCCTGCAAATTAAATAAACTTCAGTCAATATCACAAGACACTGCTGCATTAACCCGTCAAGTCCCACGGTCACGATATCGTCAGATATCAATTTTTAAATCAATTGTTATCTTAAGCCGGGATGCGAGCGGTTAACACATTCACTGCCTCATGTCTGGAACAATTCTATGATATCTATAAACAGTTCCGTGATTGACTGACTAACTGATAGACAACACCCAGCCTAAACTGCTAAGGATAGAAACACGAAATTTTGAACATAGCATAATCACAAAGTTGCAGTCAAAATCTATATTTGATAAGTGCTCAAGACCTGCCTAGTGGGATAGCTTACATCATACTCCAGCGGTATTAGCACATTGTTGAGTTTAACCCTTAAACAGGCATAGTACGATTTATCGACCACATAAAAGTAACTGACAATGTACCTACTAAAAACTTACAATAAGGTTCATTATTGAATTTAAATATGGTGGCCAAGGCCTGTTTAAGGGTTAATATGAGAAGACTTGCAAATAGCATAGCATATGCTCACGACTATAATCCCCGAGGGGATGACTACCCAGTCAGAGATATTCTGAGAACTCAGAACATCCATCTTTCACTAGTAGTACCGAAATTCTGTCCAGTGTCAACTTACAAAGTGCGTGTGGACTTGCAAATGTATTAAATTATTATAATACGCAAACTGTTCACCTGATGGACTGCAACAGCTTCTCATACTCCTCGGGCTGCACGCTCACATCCAGAGCGATATTGTACTGCTTGAGGAAGTGGCAGCGCTGGCACTCCAGGCTCTTGAGCTCCGCGTCGCGCCGGTGCTTGAAGATCTCACTGGGCAGGTAGCCGGGGATGGCGGGGTCACTACAGTGCAGCAACGCCCCGCAGCCCCCGCACGCTACCCGACTCACCGCCGCCGTGCGATCCGGAGTACCATAGTACTTGCTCCACTCTGTTACGGTATCATCGGGATCTAGTTGACTGTCATCAAAGTGCTCATAGTTTGTCATCCATTTGCCTATGTTTGATCTATCATAGTTTGATTCTGGCTCTGTGGTACTGTTTTCAACGTTTTTAGAATCATTCTTATCTATTTCGACGCGTGTTGTGATCGCAAGAGGCTGTTGAAACGCCTTTTCTGGTTCGGGAATGATATCTTCAGTTTCTTCCTTCAGTAACCTATCTTTATCCACATAATATTGCAACGATACTGGTAACGGCGGTAAAGATTTGTCATGGAACTCCTTTTCTTGTTCCCTCTTCGCCTTTTTGATAGTTTTTAAGAAATATTTGAAATAACCTAACTCTAGTTTCTCATGTTCCAAGTACGAGTTGAAGGTGATTTTGTCCTGGTAGTTCTGTAGTAACGTGTTGAAATCCTTGGTTCCCGTCGTTCTCTCGCTGTTTCGTTTAACTTCATCCCCGTTCGTCGCTCGGACGTGGTTAAAACGTTTGTTTTGGTAAACACTCCGCCTACCACATAACCTCAAAATATTTTGCACTGTATACATCCTATTCCATATAATACACAATTTTCGCACTACTATTAACTAAATATTTAACAAAAAACCTTTAAATTCTTTACATTTAATTATTTTTAATTCATAATTTTGTAAAATTAGGTCATTGTTATGACAGATGCGAGTTTGCGACTAGTGTTGTACAAAAACCGGTAAATTACCGGTTGTTCACATTGATTGTGGGACCGGTTTTTATGGATAATAAAACGAATAAATTATTGATTGCTACTTTATGTTATGCTGCTTAACTTGAGAATTAATTTATTTTTCATAAGAAACTAATTACGTGTGCTATTGTTTAGCTGCAATGCCGGCTATTAATGTAAAGGTCACAGTCATATTTTCTGCGCGAGGAAGTAGGACAAATGACTTGTTTCATTCACTCGTCTGGCGCCAAAGAATAAATACACTTGAGTAAACTCGCTCGTAACACAATGTGATTAATTTATTTGAGTAATTGTATTAGTTTTTCTTTTTGGTTACACTTAATTCTAAAGAGATTTACAAATGAATACGATTATTTTTATAATAGCGTTATGGAGTTTTATTTGGAAAGGTGAGCGCTAATTATATGGAACTTAATAATATAGTTAACTACATGCTTGAAACTTATGAGATTTTTTTGTTAACAGGACAATATTGCGAAATGGACATCGACGAATGCGCGCTTAAACCTAAAAATAAGTTATGCAAGTACGGAGTATGCTACAACACGCCCGGATCGTACCAGTGTTATTGCCGGCCAGGTACGTTTGAAGTTATTTCAATTT
Organism: Agonopterix heracliana; assembly: GCA_963693445.1. Classification (NCBI taxonomy): domain Eukaryota; kingdom Metazoa; phylum Arthropoda; class Insecta; order Lepidoptera; family Depressariidae; genus Agonopterix; species Agonopterix heracliana. The sequence continues at coordinate 22,225,477 of OY856308.1, read as the reverse complement.
AGGTGATGTTATGCCACAGGTCCGGCACTTCAAACAACGTTTTGGATTTGACATGATGACGTTCGCACATGCGCACTTGGTGCAAATTGTCCTTGACATATGTGTAGGGTTGACTTACCAGGCATCGTATTAACACCATCTATATTTCGTTACTTTTTATTGATGGTTCTGTTATTAAAAATAGTATTTAAGCTAAATAATTACTGAAAATGTGAATTTAACGTTATTTTTCAACGTTTTTTATGCACTGAAAAGACTCAATTTTATATAGTCAAATCCAACGGGCGCGCCTGACTGCATTCCCTTGCTCGGCTTCCCTCAAGTTTCCCAGAGAGTGTGAATACAGATACCCCACCTCCCCTAGGTGGGGTATATGAAGTCAGAGGGGGGGCGGGGAGTATGGAGAACTATATATTATTACCTATTCTGTGGTTATGCGATGCTAAATCTCGGTCAACGGTTACGAATCTGCTGTCATATTCACATTACTTGAGTACGACTTTCAATGAAAGAGGTCAAACTGATGCCATATATACAGACTTTTCGAAGGCGTTTGACAGAGTTGACCACAATATTCTCTGTATCAAGGCAGAACATCTCGGAATACACGGTTCTCTCTTACGATGGCTTCGGGCTTATTTGCTGAACCGTTCTCAATTGGTCACATTGCACGGATATGAGTCGCGACCATTTGTTGCAGAATCAGGAGTCCCACAAGGGTCTAATCTCGGCCCTCTTCTATTTCTAATATTCATTAATGACCTATTGGGATCGCTTAAGTGTGAACGTCTTGCTTATGCGGATGACATCAAAATATTCCGTAGAATTGTATCAATTCATGACTGTGATATATTGCAGTCTGACGTAGATACGATTGCAGCGTGGTGTTTGAACAATAATATGTCCCTCAACGTAGGAAAATGCCAAAGTATCACCTTCACTAGGAAAATTAATAAAATCGATTTTCATTATCATATCAACCAAACACCTTTGGATCGAGTTAATGTCGTAAGGGACTTGGGTATCTGGTTGGACTCAGAGTACTCATTTCGTGCACATTTCGACTCTGTAGCATTAAAGGCAAAAAAATCTTTAGGATTCGTCTTGCGGACCACACGACCATTCAAAAGATCTAGCTCCATTCTAACTCTTTATATATCTTTAGTCCGAAGCATAATTGAGTACGGCAGTGTTATCTGGTCACCTTTCTATGATATACACAAGGAAATGCTTGAGTCGGTTCAAAGGCGGTTTCTTCGTATGCTATCCTTTAAGTTCGGTCTAAGACGCTCTTTGCCTACCTACAGCGATAGGCTGAGTAAATTTAATTTGGATTCATTGCAGTCGAGGCGTCAAATCAATGACTTGATAACGTTATATAAAATAGTAAACTCTAAGCTGGACACGGATATTCTTCGCTACGTTTCGCTTAGACCTAACATTAGATCCACTCGTAGACAACATTTGTTTTCTATCCCTAGTACCACCATCAATGTATCTTATAATAGTCCTTTGATTCGCATGTGCCGGTTATATAATGATCATTGTAAGAGCCTTGATATATTCCATCAAAGCCCAGGACAGTACGCAAGCTCTGTTAAGCTGCTGATGCGCCAAGAACTATAGTGTTTTGCATTCGTTTTTAGTATGTAACAATTTTCTTTCATTTTCTCGTAAAATAACATTATTAATGTATTCATGTATTCATATACCTACCTAACTCTTATGTTTAAAAGTTTCATTCAACAAATGTAGTAAATTCGTATGAATAAATTAGAATGCTGTGCGCAGTCATTATTGAGGTGCAAATTAGATGTAATTTAATTTGTATTATGTTTAAAATCTATGTATCAGTTTGTACTTTGTTACTGCGCCAAATAAATAAAATAAAAATAAAATAAAAATAAATATAATGTATTATTGTGTAGGGTACACAGGCGTCAGCTGCGAGCTGGATATAGACGAGTGTCTCTCGTCTCCGTGCAAAAACGGCGGCACCTGTCGCAACCTGGAGAACAACTACGAGTGCACCTGTATGGAGGGCTTTAACGGTAATGTGCATTATTATACCTCCTTGGGACATTGTAATTATAGCTTCTGCTAATTGTTGCGTGGAAATGTTTGTCTTGTGAGTCACTGAGGTTCTTTACGGTTTCCGAAGTAGTTGAGCGACTGTGAACTTTATTGAGCACGTGTTAATATTCAAGTCATTAGGCTAGTGAACTTGCCTGTCTCAATATGCGAAAGCCTGCACTTAAATATGTTTACTACAATATTTTTTAAATTCATTTACTGTTACGTGTACGAAGACTGTAATTATGCGCATTTATAAACAATTATTTTCTTCTTATTATGCAATATATTACGCATAAACAGAAAACCTATTTGTAAATTATTCGAAATAAATAATATAAGTGTTTTCGTACAGCATGACGAGATTCATTTAGAATTAGTTATTTATTTAGGTTTTTCAGTTTTAGATTTTGCCTACACTTTTTCCAGGTTTCGCATGCTTATACACATGTTGTGTGGTACTTACATAAACGCTTTTAAACCCTTTCGGGTGGTCAGAAACTTTACTACTTTCTTTGAAAGTCTTGTTACACAGGATGTAAACTTAAATACGTTACATACTTTATGGGTGCTTCACACTATCAAACTGAACTACTTTTACTATGGGACCAATCGTTAAGTAAATAAATCGTACGTTTTTGCTGCTGACTGTACCTAGCTATTGTCATTTACTATGGAACAGTTGATTTTTTTCGTAATTTCGTAGTTGTCTACTTAGTGAAAGTTGTTCAGTTTGATGGTCTGAAGCACCCTGTTTGATATGTAACTCATTTAACCAATTTGTTGTAATGTGTGCAGGCAAGGACTGTTCGATCAATATAAACGAGTGCGAGGCGAGTCCGTGCGCGGCCGGGTCGACCTGCGTGGACGGGATCGCGAGCTACTCGTGCGTCTGCCAGCACGGCCTCACCGGGCCCAAGTGCGAGGTCGACATCGACGACTGCGAGGTATGTTAATATACCTATACAATCCTATAGTGATGTGACCTAGGGTGTGGTAGGTACATTAACCGGTTCACAGGGTCCAACTAAATATGCTGTCGGTTTTTTAGATCAGACCATCAAATTGAACAACTTTCTCTATGGGACCAACAACGAAATCGCGAAAAAATATAAGCTTTCGAGGGTGAGATATGAGTCGAGTAGGATTGCAGTTTTGTATGGAACAGCAGATTTTTCTTCCGCGATTTCGACATTGGCGCTATAGAGAAAGTTATTCAGTTTGATGGTATGATCATCTCCTTAAAAAATCGTTGGCATATTAAGAAAGACCCTATATACATACATACATATACTTGATCGCCATAGGCTACGATCCTAACATACCTCTTTTGCCTCTTCCACAGTCATAAGTCGTTTCATACACGCTCGTCAGTTTCGGGTACATTTGATCTGGCCCTTCTTAAGTATGCTGCCAATTTGGTCTGCATACGTACGTCTAGGGCGACCCCTTTCGACTTTTCCATTCACTTTCGCTTTATACAAGGTGTTACAAAACTACAAATAAACATTTAAGGGGGTGGTGTAGACCATCAAACTGAACAACTTTCACTATGGGACCAATATCGAAAACGCGAAAAAAAATTATTATGTTCTATACTCTACAAATTGACTAGAGCTAAAATATGTATGGGATTTAAAAATTTTTTTTTTGCGATTTCGATGTTGGTCCCATAGAGAAAGTTGTTCAGTTTGACGGTCTAAACAACCCCCTTATGAGTTTCAAAAATTTATTGTTACTTATGAAACACCCTGTATATTTCTTACGTCAGTCTACTGTGACTCATCCTTTCCGCATGACCCTATATTAAGTTATAATTATAACTACCATCTACTTCATGCGACACAGCTTCTTAAATAGCCTCGTGGTCAAAAACTTCCTGGGCTGGGGGGCTCATACTCCCTGGATTTGGGACTTTCCAGTTAATGCAATCAGCTGATCGAACGTTTGTTTCAAAAGTATAATTTTATTTTGCAAACCCTTATTTTCCATTGGAATAGTTATTCAGTACGATGTAGTTTCGGCTAATTTTGTTGGACCTCATATAAAATATTCAAGATGGGGTGGTATAGAATCCATATTATTAATGTTAAACACATTTGACAGTAAGTTAATGTTCCAAATACTGCTATGTAAATAAAAGTAGGAATTTTCGTAAATATATTATTTACTGATTATAATTCCATTAGTATGCGGGTCGTACTGCTAAATTAATGTTAATTGAGGTATTTCCAGTTACTGTGTGAATCACTCGCCTTTTGTTTCGACTGCTGTGTTTTGGTGGCACATATTTTTGTTGTAACGTTATTTTTACTACGGCATTAGATAGCGGTTGCACTCGCGTGGGATTTGGGATGAGAAACTAGTCTTTGACAAAGACTGCTGTAGTATTATGTAATTAATAGGTTTTGTACAATAGTTACGAAAATACACGTTTCTCAATTAAGTGTAATGACACTTACCGACCAACTTGTAACATAATCTTGCTAATATTATAAACCCAAGTGTGTTTATCTATCCGTCTCTCCGTGTAGTTATGTCTTAATTATTGAACGGATATTTATTTGTGGTACTCGTAGTTAGGTAAGCCTGATTGATGTGGCATTGACTCAATATAAGGAGGTCCTATAGCTAAAGAGCGATTTCTTCCATGCAACATTAAGACAATTTGAAAATGACAATAATTCTCCAATGACGAAGCCGCCAAAAATAGCTAGTAATTAAGAAAAACGATAAAATTTATTACATAGAGTCCGCTCCTGCGCAATATTTATTTGTGGTATATACTATCCGTTTACCTACATAGGTATATATATTTCTTTCGTTAATAATTCTTAATATTATGTGGGTAAGTCAGTCTTGCAATAAACGATCAAGCGAAGCACGTCTTTTATTTGTCAGTGGCGCTCGAGGATTTTAAAACGGACAGTTTATTGTGCATTGAAGAAAAATGGGTGTGGGACAAATACACGAATTCGAAGTGAAAGGGGGGAACTGGTCGGTGTACTGTGAACGATTGGACATGTATTTTATCGCGAACAAAATTGAAGATAACGTCAAGTTGGCCACGTTGGTTGCGGTAATGGGGGAGGAAGCATACCAATTGTTATCAACATTAGCGAGCCCCAAGCAACCGTCAGCTTTGACCTACATACAAGCGGTAGATTTGTTAAAGAATCATCTTCAGCCTAAACCGTCGGTTCTAGCAGAGCGGTACAAGTTTCGCCAGCGGCGGCAGGTAGACGGAGAAACGACCTCGGATTACGTGGCAGAATTGAAGAAATGGTGGAAACGGCGTGCCGTGCTTGCACCGTGTGCGCGAGCGTGGCGGACGCGCCGGCCAAGCATGAGCCCAGCCCGTGGGGCTGGCCAGGTCGTCCGTGGTCTAGGCTAAATCTAGATTTATTAGGGCCCATTGCAGGCGTGAAATTCTTAATTGTGGTGGACGCGTGCTCGAAGTGGATCGAAGCGATTAGAATGAAAAATACCACGGCTAGTGCGGTAATAACAGTGCTGCGGGATGTCGAGATTTGGCCTACCACGGCAGGTGGTTAGTGACAACGGTCCCCCGTTTTCGAGCTCAGAATTCGGAACGTTCCTAAAAAATAATGGAATAGATCAAATGTTTTCAGCGCCTTATCATCCGGCCTCCAATGGGGCTGCTGAAAATGCAGTCAAAATCTGTAAACGTTCGATCAAAAAGGCGCTTAAACAAGGGATAGACATTGATATGGCATTGAGTAGATTTTTATTGGCATATCGAAACACTGAACATTATACAACTGGAGATAGCCCGGCTAAGATACTATTGGGCAGACGTCTACGCATGCGGTTAGATAAATTAAAACCAGACCTAGAAGAACGGGTAAGAGAGAGACAAGGGCGGAGCGGGAGCGAGGCAGGCGGGGGGCACCAGCAGCACCGACAGCTCGCGGCGGACGAGTGTGTGTGGTGCCGAGACTACCGCTCCACCGATAAGTGGATCCCTGGTAAGATTATAGATAAGCTAGGTAAAACAGATTACAAAGTAAAATGTAACAATGGAACCGAGGTACATAGGCATGTCGATCAGTTAAGACGTAGGGTGTCTGATATCTCCGCGGATGTGCGTATACCGCCCAGCTTGGAATCTCGTAGGTCAGGTTCTTTAGTATTGCCGGTAGAGGAAAAAGAAGAACCAGAGAGGGTCCGGTCGGGGCCCGCTGCGGGGTCGGAGACGCCGGCGTCGCCGGTGCCTGAGGGGGTCGCGAAGCGAGCCAGTGTAACCCCACCTAGTGTGTCAAAGAACGGATCTCAAGGAACATCACAAACTAATATAGATCGACCCAAACGTGCAGTAAAGCCGCCGATAAGGTTTGGTTTCGAAGATTATTTTTAAGTATCGTTATTCATGTAATTAACTAGGTAGATAAGACTAAATTGGACATACTGTACTTAATTAACTCATAAGAGCTCAGTGTACCTACTTCTGGTCAAGTAATTAGTAAACAAAATAGTTAAGTAAAAGATAAATGTACCTATATAGTTGTTTACCTTTGACTAAGACTTTGTTATTATGTCAGAGATATACCCCCTCGGGGAATATAGTCGTAAACCTACCTATGCTTTATATGTTATGTTATCTGATGTCATTAGACATTAAGTGTGAAAATTATTATGTTACTTAAGTAGTTATTAAGGGTGGAGGTGTTGGTATATACTATCCGTTTACCTACATAGGTATATATATTTCTTTCGTTAATAATTCTTAATATTATGTGGGTAAGTCAGTCTTGCAATAAACGATCAAGCGAAGCACGTCTTTTATTTGTCAATTTGTTATTTTTGTCCGATCTTACTAATTCTTGCATTATTAAGTAATCTGTGGAATGAAACCGATTCGCTTTATATTATTGCTAACTAATTCGCATCCATACACAATTGCGTGACGATACCATAATATACGAAAGTATGTTAGGTACATACTCGTTGGTACTCCAATTATCCGTGAAAATAAAGTAATGCATAATCATGCATAACTCACGATTTAATCAAATTTTGGTAGGTAGGTTACAAAGAATAGTAGATTACACACCGAGGGCAGGAAAGTAAGAAAGGTCTCAGATCTCATGTAATCAAACATGTGATCTGAGGCTTTCTTATTTACTGACCAAGGTTAGTATACGAAAATTGACGTTTTCCGTCCGGGGGGAGAAAATAAAATTACACTACAATCGAACTCGACGTGGATTATGTCGAGGATGTGATGTTCAGAGAAATTACAATTATGTTTCATATTTAAATTGTAACGCATTATAGGTAAAGTAGTAATATAATGTGATATGTTGGTGTTGTAGTCTCAGCCGTGCCAGCACGGGGGGCGGTGCATCGACGCGCTGGACAGCTACACGTGCGAGTGCGCCGGCACGGGCTTCACGGGCGAGGACTGCGACCTGAACATAGACGAGTGCGCCTCCCAGCCCTGCCGGCACGGCGGCACCTGCCTCGACGACGTCAACGACTACCGCTGCGGCTGCCACCCCGGCTACACCGGTGAGTGTCGGCTCCACTACACGTGAACATACTCCCAGCCCTGCCGGCACTGCCCGATGCCCGGGCGGCACCTGCCTCGACGACGTCAACGACTACCGCTGCGGCTGCCACCCCGGCTACACCGGTGAGTGTCGGCTCCACTACACGTGAACATACTCCCAGCCCTGCCGGCACTGCCCGATGCCCGGGCGGCACCTGCCTCGACGACGTCAACGACTACCGCTGCGGCTGCCACCCCGGCTACACCGGTGAGTGTCGGCTCCACTACACGTGAACATACTCCCAGCCCTGCCGGCACTGCCCGATGCCCGGGCGGCACCTGCCTCGACGACGTCAACGACTACCGCTGCGGCTGCCACCCCGGCTACACCGGTGAGTGTCGGCTCCACTACACGTGAACATACTCCCAGCCCTGCCGGCACTGCCCGATGCCCGGGCGGCACCTGCCTCGACGACGTCAACGACTACCGCTGCGGCTGCCACCCCGGCTACACCGGTGAGTGTCGGCTCCACTACACGTGAACATACTCCCAGCCCTGCCGGCACTGCCCGATGCCCGGGCGGCACCTGCCTCGACGACGTCAACGACTACCGCTGCGGCTGCCACCCCGGCTACACCGGTGAGTGTCGGCTCCACTACACGTGAACATACTCCCAGCCCTGCCGGCACTGCCCGATGCCCGGGCGGCACCTGCCTCGACGACGTCAACGACTACCGCTGCGGCTGCCACCCCGGCTACACCGGTGAGTGTCGGCTCCACTACACGTGAACATACTCCCAGCCCTGCCGGCACTGCCCGATGCCCGGGCGGCACCTGCCTCGACGACGTCAACGACTACCGCTGCGGCTGCCACCCCGGCTACACCGGTGAGTGTCGGCTCCACTACACGTGAACATTTTCTCAGTCCTGCCGGCACACACTGGTCCGCTTGGGCAAAACAATGGACTTACGAAACGATGTAAGTCAATGTTCATATTTTGATTTGACATTTTTTTTACGTATTCCTCTTTTGATTACAAACTACTTTTTTTAGACACATTTTTTTAAAAAACCTACTATTTCCGAGAATTTTAGATGCGGCACGGCGGCACCTGCCTCGACGACGTGAACAACGCACGTATCCAAACCTTTGGGGGACCTATCCCACCTCCTGGATACGTGCTTGCCAATGTGGTTACCAAGCCGCATCCGATTGTGGGTACATGCGCATCAGAATTTCTTATGCAGGTTTCCTTGCTATGTTTTCTTTCAACATTGTAGTTATCGGTATTACGTCAATGTGTTAGAAGATTTCATTGGTAATTTCGAACCGTGATCCACATTATTTAGTGTCGTCTATTTTTTTGATTGACTCTCTGCAAGGTACCACCGATGCTTTAGTGAACTCACATTTAATTACTAGCGCGTAATGTCCCCACTCGTTCCCAAATACAGAGATCTTAAGACGGTAGGTATATTTGTCTCCCCTCAGGCAAGAACTGTGAGAGCGACATAGACGAGTGCTCGCCGTCGCCGTGCAAGTTCTCTGGCGTGTGCCTGGAGCGCAGCAACGCGACGCTGTACCGGCCCGCCGGCTCTCCGCCCGTGCAGGTGGGGCCCCAGCCGCATATGCTGCTGCCGGACGTCTTCTACCAACCGTTCACACTAGAGAATGCCAGCGGGTTAGTTCAATGTTCCCTCTTTAAACTTCTGCAAGGTAGCTCCAATTTAAATGCCTTTGACAATAATATGACCACTGATGCGTAGTACCTAAGTAGCGGGGCCGTAGCTAGAACTGGATTGAAGGTATGGCATAGGAGGTTTAAGGTAGGGCGGAAGTAAAAGGCTAGTTTTTTGGAGGTGTAACATAATTCAGTGTCTGTGAAATCTTCTCTTCAGCAATGAATAAAACACAACAAGACTCAAAACAATGGTGATATTGAGTTCCATTTCCCTCCCTACCCTCAAAACACCATTGGCTGGAGCGAGCGAAGCGAGCTCGAAATTTCACACTCCAAGACTCAAAACTGTGTTGGTGTGAGTTCCATTAGCCTACCTACACTCATATTAACATAGGCTGGAGCGAACTTGAAATTTCACACTCCAAGAATCATAACGGCGTTGGTATGAGTTTCATTGGCCTACCTATGCTTATAACATCATAGAGTGTCGGCCCGAGGTCCATTACCTAGCCATGCCCAAAACTCAATTCAAGGGCTGAAGCGAGCGAAACGAGCTCGAAATTTCACACACCAAATCTAAAAACGCTGTCAGTCCGAGTTCACATAAAACACCATTGAAACTTTGTTAAAACCAGAATTCTGTTAGTTGCAAAATTTTACTAAAGTTGGAGTTAGATTGAGAGACTAATAAGCAGGAGCAAGTGAAGAGAAGAAACTCGACATGTCCCAGCCGTGCGACATGCGTGATTGCGGCTAGAATAACTTCAATTTTGTAAGGGAATTTGCCCATATTGTAAAGACTATAATAATGGTTGGGTGATTTTTAAGGTAGGGCATTGGTATTTTAAGGTAGGGCATTGCCCCAAGATACGCCCTAGCTACGGCCCTGCATGAAAATGCAAATTTTAAAAACTATGTACGTAATTCTAACTGTTTGAATACTGAAATATAACATAAATGGAAAATTTGGAACTATTTACGAATGACATGACTAGATAACTTGGCCTTTCTACGCCACTGCCTGCCTTCGAATTTTTTAACTTCTGCTTAGTCTTAACATGATTTGGCACAATGTTCTATGAAGCGATAAACATGTCAATCGTTGAGCAACGCTCATTCATAAAATAAATTGGATACAGATACGAGTGCGTTTGCGTGACGGGTACGACGGGGTCGCGGTGCGAGGTGAACATAGACGAGTGCGCGGGCCTGCCCTGCGGACACGGCAAGTGCATCGACGGCATCGGGGGCTTCACCTGCGAGTGTCTGCCCGGCTACGAGGGGCTGCGCTGCGAGCAGGAGATCGACGAGTGCATGCGGTATGTGTTACACTTGTACGTTATGAACATAGAGTGCGCGGGCCTGCCCTGCGGACACGGCAAGTGCATCGACGGCATCGGGGGCTTCACCTGCGAGTGTCTGCCCGGCTACGAGGGGCTGCGCTGCGAGCAGGAGATCGACGAGTGCATGCGGTATGTGTTACACTTGTACGTTATGAACATAGAGTGCGCGGGCCTGCCCTGCGGACACGGCAAGTGCATCGACGGCATCGGGGGCTTCACCTGCGAGTGTCTGCCCGGCTACGAGGGGCTGCGCTGCGAGCAGGAGATCGACGAGTGCATGCGGTATGTGTTACACTTGTACGTTATGAACATAGAGTGCGCGGGCCTGCCCTGCGGACACGGCAAGTGCATCGACGGCATCGGGGGCTTCACCTGCGAGTGTCTGCCCGGCTACGAGGGGCTGCGCTGCGAGCAGGAGATCGACGAGTGCATGCGGTATGTGTTACACTTGTACGTTATGAACATAGAGTGCGCGGGCCTGCCCTGCGGACACGGCAAGTGCATCGACGGCATCGGGGGCTTCACCTGCGAGTGTCTGCCCGGCTACGAGGGGCTGCGCTGCGAGCAGGAGATCGACGAGTGCATGCGGTATGTGTTACACTTGTACGTTATGAACATAGAGTGCGCGGGCCTGCCCTGCGGACACGGCAAGTGCATCGACGGCATCGGGGGCTTCACCTGCGAGTGTCTGCCCGGCTACGAGGGGCTGCGCTGCGAGCAGGAGATCGACGAGTGCATGCGGTATGTGTTACACTTGTACGTTATGATATGAACATAGACGAGTAAGACGACATTAGAAAAAAAAACATTTGTTATATCCTTTTTACGAAAACATTTTACGGCATAACATTCGTACAATAATAATGATTGGAAATGATTCATTAGTGTTTGATTGTGAAAATTAAAATAAATCATCTTCTGGTAAGTCATTTTAAATCCACCGATCCACACACCCGTTAATAAGTGTCATATAAACAAGTAGAACTCTGGTGCAGGTACACGCCGTGCCAGCACGGGCGGTGCTTCGACGGTCGCGCGTCGTACTACTGCGCGTGCGAGGCGGGCTGGGGCGGGCGCAACTGCAGCGTGGTGCTCGAGGGCTGCCGCGACCAGCCCTGCCGCAACGCCGGCACCTGCCTGCCCTGGCTGCACGACGAGACCCAGCACCGCTTCAACTGCTCCTGCAGCCCCGGACACTACGGCACCACCTGCGAGAAGGTACACCCTCACCGTCTGCTGCCCTGGCTCCACACAGAGACCCAGCACCGCTTCAACTGCTCCTGCAGCCCCGGACACTACGGCACCACCTGCGAGAAGGTACACCCTCACCGTCTGCTGCCCTGGCTCCACACAGAGACCCAGCACCGCTTTACGACAACTAATGTGTCGTACAATGTTAAAATAATCATAAGTGAAACTGAAAATGCAATGCGTCTAGTGGAGTCTTTCATAATTTACGGATTACTTCACACTCTAGTGAAAAGACATTCGCAATAAGTAGTCTTCCACACCCTGACCTTTCTAAACCAATCCACAGATAACAACAATGTCCCTGGAGAAGAGCAGCTTCGCGGAAGTGAACACCTCGCGGGAGGAGGGCTACGACATCAGCTTCCGGTTCAAGACGACGCTCGGCAACGGGCTCCTCGCCATGGGCAGGGGCTCCACCTACTTCTTCCTCGAGCTCTCCAACGGGAGGCTCAACCTACACTCGAGTCTACTCAACAAGTGGGAGGGCGTGTTCATTGGGTCCAGTCTCAACGACAGCAACTGGCAGAAGGTGAGCGTTGAAAATGGTCTCCTGGCCGTGGGCAGGGTTCCACCTACTTCTTCCTAGAACTCTAGTCCCAGATGCATTTACTTCGTCTGGGCTAGGCCTGAAGCGTTTGGTGTCATAATAATAAATCAAGCACTCATCTGTCTAAGGCTGCTTTTCCACCAGAGATGTGTGAGGTAGCGAGGCGGTGAGCGAGGATACAATCCGTCAATAGCGCGCTCGCTCGATCACGTCATTGTGAAAATTGAAGCACGCTCATTGGCCGATTTTTTCCTCGCTCACCGCTTCGCTACCTCGCACATCTCTGGTAGAAAAGCACCCTTAGACAGACGAGTTCTAACGTAATATCGTTTTTTTATATCTGCATTTTCACATTTTGGACCAAAATGGATGATGTCTTAAGGGTATATTTTCTAAAACCCCTACTTTTAGGAACATTGTTTTCAGTGATATGCTATTGCATATCCAGTGTTTTATATTTATTATGAAAGAACTGCCTTTACTTAAAAATGTAATGAATCGTTTTTTTGTATGTTTCATATAATTTATTTCAGTAATCGCATAAAATCCGGACACTGTTCGTCGAAATATTGCTAAAAATGGGGTTACTTTAGGAACATTTTTAGAAGGGTTACGTTACACGGTTGAATTTACAGTTTACGTAAAAAGAAAGTTTATATAAATTTAAAAAACATAATGAATCGATTTTTTGAAATACCAGTCTGAAACACTAATATTTTTGAAAACATATTATTTAAAATCAAATATTGTGATTACCATACAAAATGGCGAACAAATTCAAGCTTTTGACATCCTGTGACAACTGCAAAATTATCCTTGTTTCTGATTTTTTTCATTGTACGGCGAAATGCCGTAACTGGAGCACGTCCGCGTCAAATGTTTTAAAAATAATTTGCGACAATTTTTTTCTCGATCCGTCTGTGGATGACTGAAACACAAAGGTAATTGAATGGAATAATTCATTATTTGTGTTTTTTTAAAGCTAAAATTATGTTATATTCAAAAAAAAAATCACGAATTCTAGGATAATTTTTGTCATATTGTTCAATCAAATTGAAATGACTTCAATGATGTCCGTAGAGTATACCAAATCTATTACCATTCTCTTTGGTCGGCTTTTCAATATACAATTACCAATACAGTCGCGCACAGTTTCAAATAAATTCTAAGCAAGAAGATTAAATTACCTACGTAGTATAAAATTCTTGATAAGAAAATCATGCAATTTTTATTTACTTCTGAAATTAAATCACTGCAAATAATTATCAAAACAACTAAAAACTTGCTTCCTACCAATTTCAATGAATAATTGAACAGAAAAGATTTTATTACTTAGGTAGGTGTAGGTACTAGTTTGATGCCAATCCAAACTAAGCCCTATGCTTTCGTGAAATCCAAATCTGTTCAGTAGTTTTAAAATAACGTGTGCACAAACAAACAGACAAAAATTATAAAAATGGTCTTAATGTATTCCATTACGTAGGTACCTATTCCAAACACCGCCAATTAACATTTTTATAAATATCTTCAATGTACATCCACGTCATGTTTGCAATTATGACTCAATCACAGACTTAAATTGCAGTCGAATGACATCTCAACCATCAAAATCGGTTCAGTGGTTTAGGCACGTCTGCCAAAACAATGGGAATATTTAAATTCCACGGCTAATTTTTCTCCACTAGTCATAAAAGCAATATTTTTAAAATTTTGTTAAGCAAACTACTATATTTAAAGAAAACCGGCCAAATGTGAGTCGGACTCACGTACGGAGGGTCCCTTAGCACCATACCATAGCGTAAATTCACTTTGACTATACCATACAATACAATAGTAGTAATATAATTATTGTCTTGAGATATATTTCTCTCGAGATCTTTTGCCCAACCATCATTTCTTGGTGTGGGGCTAGACAGAAGAATATACAGATTATGGGAGATAGTTATAAAATAAGTATTTTTTATGAAAGATAGTTTGTTGCAATGAAAGCGAACCGTAAAAGCTAGCTAGTTTATCAATACAAATACATTTTTAAATGAATTTGAACGGTAATCTCTAAATGCAAAAGTGGTCACAAGAAAATCATTCGAACTCATGTAGAAAAAACTTTGCTAATCTAAAAAAGACACCTTCCTTCTTTTTCTACTTCGATGCTGGAAACAGAAACGGCAACATAAAATGTCAAATTCTGACATTATAATTTTGTTTTTCTTATCGGCCAGTTATTTTATGTACTTTTCAAATTTACCGAGGAGTTTACAGGGCCCGGTTTAATAAACGTGACAATAAGCGTGACAATTACAGGTGGAAAATCTGATAATTTCGTCAAAATGTCATGGTGGAAAATTATAGTACATTACTGCAGTAGCCAGCAAAAGACGCATCGATGGACGAACGTGTAAATGTGGGCCGAGGCGAAGCCAAGGCACACATACGTAAGTCCACCAATGCCTAGTTGTGGCCAAGGCTTGTATAGTGCTTTTCTCAAACAATGCTATTATGTTATTATTATGATTATGCAATAAATATTATGAATTATGAATGCGCGGAAATGAAAATTAATCAACTTTTCAAAATCAATGACGAACAACAATAATTTTTCCTGCGATAAAGCTAGTAACTTATAACTTATCTGTGGTTAAAGTGTCCATTCGTTTTTTTTTCATTATAAAGCTTTTTATTTGCAAGCCAGTTCAAAATTTAAACCAAACCTTTGATAAGTTACCTCCTTGGTTGCCATGTTTCGGAGTAAAAGATCGTTCCATTTTTAAATTACACGACATAATATAAGTTTACAATGTAATTTATTTGGCCGCTAAACTACGACAGATATAGATTTTCATACAACTATTGCCGGCCACTGCTCGCATAGTACAGCAATTTCGATTTATTTCAAAGAAGGTTGTCAACATAATGCGACAATTTGACATATTTCTGTTCAATAATTTTTCTCCTGACAGGTGACATGTGACTAAGGAGGTAACAAGTAGACGTGTCGTCGGCTTGCGATTTGATTGCCCAAGTGGCTCCGCCGTTTTATGGTGGTTTCAAGTGTGTGTTTTTGTTTAAAAACGGGGTTTTGAGATCGCCATATCCAATTACTGTGCACGACAGAACCTAATATTGACTATTTTGTACATAGCTTTTACATTATTTCGTTTTAATTCATTTTATTATACCTTTTATATTAGTAAGATAAGTTAGATTAAGTTTTCTCCTTTAAATAAACATTACTTTCCAATTAGGATTAGGGCCTAGCTAATAAGATTGTAAACTAGTTCGGATAGGGAGTCTTTATCATTCCTTATGTGATTTCGCTAGTGATTCCATCCCTAAACGCTTAGGTACACATTTTCCAATAAGAAATATTACATAGAACAAGTAAATAACCCAATTAGACTCATATTAGAACACAACATTCCAAGTAGAATTTACGCAAATAAGCTTCACTATCTGATTAGAAAGGAAGGAATCCTAGCGAAAATAAGCGATAGAAAGAGACAGATCACTCCATCTCTGTCAGCGCATACAGACGAGCGAGGGGAGCCCCGGCGCCCGCAACTTGCGGTATGAGGAAGCGGGGGCCGGGGTAATATAAATATTGAAACGTTTTCGCGCGCTCCTCACTTTATTATGCGCCGGCGGATGATGCACATGTTATTTTTAGATTAAGAAAACGATTAGCTATAGAATGAATATTGTTTGTCAAACATAGATATTAAGATCTTTGAGTAAAATAAAGATTTGAGTCGAGGGGAAGAGTGCGGGGTGAGGAGGGGTGGTCGCTCAAAAATGATATAAAAATGGCGCCAAATCGGCACGAAATTCATTCCGGATCCAGCACTCGAGAAGAAAACACTTGGAAGAAAGAAAACTGCGACCACTAGCCCTCTCTACCCTACCCTCCAGCCTGGCTCACCGTACTGAAGAAATTATCGGCATTTTTATTGAAGAAAACCCACCGAAATACCTAACATACAGTCCACGCTTCACATTTTGGTCCTCCGGGAGCCGAATAAAGAAGAACCAGCGAAGAATATCGAAGATAAACGAAGAGAAAACTGAATATTGAAGAGATTTTGAAGAATCGAAGATGCCGATCACCACAAGGAGCCAGTCTGGGAGGGAGGGCGACGGGTCGCAGACGACGTCGCAAAACACGTCCAACCCTACAACGAGCGCCGAGTCGAGCGCAACTGGGTCCGGAACCACGACGACGGCTACAACTACGACGTCGGGCGCCACGACCACAACGCAAGACACAACATTGAAGCCGTCGAAAGCGCCATCAAGACCACCGTCGAGAGCGCCGTCACGCCGCTCCACCGCCTCCCGCAAGAGGCTCCTCGCGGAGCTGGAGGCCAAGGAGAGCGTGGCGGAGCTCGAAAGAGAGCAGCTACGTGTTGCTACTGAAATAGCGAGACTTCGGCTGGCGAAGATCCAAGCAGAGATGGAATCGTCGGACGAAGAAGAAGAAAAAGAAGATCAAGAAGAATCCTCCGTTCGTGTTGAAGAATGGTTGAAGAAACAAGATGAAGAACGAAGAGCGACGTCACCCCCGCCCCGCACGAAGCGGGAAGCACCAAGGACGAATGTACGAGGACAGGACGACCACCGAAGTGGTCCCCAGGGCAAGGAAGAGCCCGGGCCTGCGCGTCACATCTCTGAACTGGCGGAGGCCATCACCCAGGCCATGAGATCTGTAACGAGGGAGGCGCCGAAATATATTCAAGAACTACCTATCTTCAACGGACAATCGAACGCGTGGCTGCCGTTCAAGGCAGCATATGAAGACACGTCAAAAGGATTCACGAACACCGAAAACATCGCAAGATTGAGAAGAAGTCTCCGGGGCGCCGCACTAGAAGCAGTCCAGAGCCTGCTCCTATCCAACCCGGAGCCGGGCGTCATCATCGCAACGCTCGAGAGAAGATTTGGTCGCCCAGAAGCTATCGTCCTGGGCGAAATGGACAAGATAAGAACACTACAGAAGATAGGAGACAACCCACGCGATCTCCTACTGTTTGCAAACAAAATAGCAAACATCGTCGCAACAGTAGAAGCCTTGAAGAAAATTGAATACCTGTACAATCCTGAAATGGCGCGAAACGTAGTGGACAAGCTGTCACCGATCCTGAGAAGCAAATGGTTCGACTACGCCGCCCGAAACAAAGAAGATATCCCCGAGCTGAAGCGACTGGCCGCCTTCCTCAACGAAGAAGCAGACAAATGCGGTGCCTACGCTTCACTCGAGAACATTCATGAAGAGAAATTCAAGAAAAGAACGCAAGAAAGAACATTGAACATGAACGCAAACACACTACGCTGCCCGGCGTGCGACGGACCACACAACCTGCACGACTGTAAGAAGTTTTTGGCTGCCAGCACGGACGAGCGATGGGAAATAGCGAAGAAAAGTCGCGTCTGTTTCCGATGCCTGCGCAACAATCACCGACACTCAGACTGCAGAGCCAAGGCGTGCGGCCACCAGGGCTGCACCATATCGCACCACAAGCTTCTCCGTCAGTCAAGACCGAAGACTGAAGAGCCACCGCGTAGCGAAGAACCACCACGTCGCACACAAGAGCCACCGCACCGCGAAAAAGTCGGCTCTACGTACGAAGACGCAAATAACACAGCGAGCAACGGCACCGCACGGCGCGCTTATCTGAAAATCGTTCCTGTAGTTCTCACCGCCGCCAATGGAAATGAAGTAGAAACGTTCGCGCTACTCGACGAGGGCTCCACTATCACAATCATCGACGAGAAGATAACACAAGAACTCAACGTCGACGGGCCCGCCGATCCAATGCGCGTCCGAGGTGTGAGCGGGACAGAGCTACAGTATCCGAAAAGCAAGCGCATCAATCTGAAAATCCGCGGCAAGCACGCAGACGAAACATTCGACCTACGCGACGCACGCACCGTACGAGGCCTCGACTTCGCTACTCAAAGGGTCACTAGAAGAGACGTCGAAGACTGTCCGCACTTGAATCAAATTCAAAATGAACTCGTATACGAAGAGGCGCATCCGAAGTTACTCATCGGGCAAGACAACTGGGACTTGATCATCTCGGGTGCGGTGCGAGCGGGACGGAAAGATAAGCCCGTCGCATCGTACACACGGCTGGGATGGGTGCTTCACGGCTGCCGATCGTCTCTGGCGTATCCAGTCACCTTCTGCGGTCACATCAGCCTCGAAGAAGAACATGAAGACAACATGGAGAATATGATGAAGAATTATTTCGAGTTAGAATCAATCGGAATAGAAAAACGAGTACAGAAGAGCGATCCAGAGCAGCGCGCACTGAAAATTTTGGATGAAACTAGCCGCCGCCTGCCCGACGGACGCTTCGAAACAAGACTTCTATGGAGAGAAGACGAAATGAAGATTCCAAACAACTACGAAAACTCACTCAAACGGCTGCACAACTTAGAGAAGAAACTAGACCGAGATGAAGACCTCAAACAGAAATATGAAGAAAGAATGCGAAACCTCTTCACTTCGGGCTACGCCGAGGAAGCTACCACGCCACCGGTACCAAACAAAACGTGGTACCTACCCCACTTCGCGGTCATTAACCCCGCGAAGCCGAAGATACGAGTGGTACACGACGCCGCAGCGAAGACAGCCGGACGCAGCCTCAACGACATGCTGCTCTCCGGTCCAGACCTACTGCAATCGCTGCCGGGAGTCGTGATGCGCTTCCGTCAACACCAACACGCCGTCTCAGCCGACATAAAGGAGATGTTTATGCAAATAAGGGTTCAAGAAGACGACAGAGACGCACTACGTTTCCTGTGGCGAGGCGACGAAAGAGGGAACCAGCGACCGCGAGAGTACCGCATGACGTCGGTAATCTTCGGCGCGACGTCATCACCTTGCACCGCGCTGTACGTGAAGAACAGAAACGCATCCGACTTCAAAGAAGAGTATCCTGCCGCCGCGCGAGCCATAGAGAAGAACCACTACATGGACGACTACATAACAAGCTTCCCGACCGCGAGCGAAGCCAAAGAAGTATCGAAAACAGTCGACTACATTCATCGGCAAGCCGGCTTCGAGCTACGCGGATGGGTGTCGAATACAACGTCAGTAGTACAGCAGTTTGCCGCCGACTCAGGTGGCGCCACGGTCTCTATCGGCGGGAGCGAAGCTGAGAAGACACTCGGACTCTTATGGGACGTCAAGACAGACTGCATCGGTTTCAAGCTGAACACACACAAGACACCTAAAGAAGTACTCGGCGCCGAGCGACCGCCGACGAAGAGAGAGGCATTGAGTATAATAATGTCTCTGTTCGACCCGCTGGGACTAGTCTCACCTGTCACCACCCCGGCGAAACGCATAATGCAAGAAACGTGGCGATACGGGACGAGCTGGGACGAACCACTGCCGAGCGAGCTACAGAACAAATGGTACGAGTGGCTACGAGTGCTACGAAACATCGAGGAGCTACGAATCCCACGCTGCTACGACATCGAGCCGGCGAGCGCGCGCGACCTACACACGTTCGTAGACGCGAGCGAAGAAGCCTACGCCGCCGCCGTGTACTGGCGGATCGAACGAGCCGACGGAAGCGTGCAGGTGGCCCTGGCCGCGGCAAAGAGTCGAGTCACACCACTGAAACCTATCTCCATCCCTCGACTGGAGCTGCAAGCCGCGCTGCTGGGCGCACGCCTAGCCGACACCACCGCACGCGAGCACGAGTTCGACGTGAGAAGAAAGTACTATTGGAGCGACTCGCGGACGGCGCTAGCATGGATTCGGTCGGAGCCGCGTGCGTACAAGACGTTCGTAGCGCACCGCCTCGCCGAAATAGAAGATCTTACGAAGAAAAACGAGTGGAGATGGCTGCCTACGGCTGACAACGTGGCCGACGACGCTACGCGCGCTACGCCGGCCGGTTTCAACGCTACGCACCGATGGTACAACGGGCCGAGCTTCCTACGACAACAAGAACAAGAATGGCCTCGAGAAACGAAGACTGAAGCACCGAAGACAGGAGAAGAGAGGGAGACATGTCACGTCACCCATCAGCGACCTGACCACGCTCACCTGCCTCGAGTCGAGCGATTTTCGTCATTCACACGCTTGCTACGAGCTACGGCGCGCGTGCTACAGTTCATCGATTTGTGTCGAAAGAAGAAAAATGAAACAGTATTGGCTACGAAACGCAAACGAACAAAAGAAAACAAGAAAAACGACGCAGATTGGAACAAAAACAAGAAAAATGACAAGAAAACACGCAAGAGCGAGACAACATACGTGAAGAAAAGAGACAGCAACATCATCGGGATCGAAGCGCACTATCTCATTCGCGCCGAGAAACTATGGTGGAAAGCTGTACAAGAAGATTGTTTTTATGAAGATTTACGTCGAGTAAGGAGCGGCGCGGCGCCCCACCTCGGAGACAAGCTGTCGGCGCTGTCAGTGGTCGTCGGAGAAGACGGAGTTCTACGGCTCAAAGGAAGAATTCACGCCTCACCTGACATCGACGAAGAGACTGCGAGCCCGACCGTACTCGATGGGAAACACTTCTTCACGCGACTGTACATACAACACGTACACGAGCGACTACACCATGGCGGTATCGAGACCGTCGTGAATGAGCTACGACAACGACTATGGGTACTGAAGATACGACCGACGGTGCGCGACGTCATCAAACACTGTCAACCATGCAAGATAAGAAGAGCGAAGCCTACGTCTCCGGCCACCGGCGACCTGCCCCCTGCGCGCGTATCTCACCACGCGAGGGCCTTCAGTTTCACGGGCCTCGACTACTTCGGCCCCGTGGAAGTCACCGTCGGACGGCACCACGAGAAGAGATGGGTCGCGCTCTTCACCTGCATGACGTCGCGAGCCGTACACCTGGAGGTCGCCGCCTCGCTGAGCGCCGACTCAGCGATCTGCGCCCTGCGGAGGTTCGTGGCACGAAGAGGAGTGCCTAAGGAGCTGTGGAGTGACAACGCGACGTGCTTCAAGGCGGCGGAGAAGGAGCTCGCCGAGGCCGCACTGGCGGCGGTCAGCGAGGAGGCGACGGCGCGGCGCATCACCTGGCGCTACGTCCCCCCGGCCTCCCCCTTCATGGCCGGCGCGTGGGAGCGCATGGTACGCACCGTGAAGGAGGCGCTGCGCGTCACGCTCCACGAGCAGTACCCTAGCGACGAGACTCTGCTCACCCTGCTCGCCGAGGCGGAGAACACCGTCAACTCCCGCCCACTCACACACGTGGCGGTGACACCAGAGGAACCAGAGGCGCTGACACCCAACCACATCCTGGTGGGACCCAACTCACACGTCCCACCACCTGGCGAGTTCACCGCAGACGACCTCACCGCGCGCAAGCACTGGCGGCGCGCTCAACGCCTGGCGGACGTCTTCTGGAGTCGCTGGGTCAAGGAGTACCAGCCGCTACTCCAACAGCGGCGGGAGCCTCACACGACCGGCGCACCACCCGCTGTCGGCGACCTGGTGCTCATCTGCGACCCCAACCTGCCTCGCAACACATGGCCGAGAGGACGAGTCGTCGCGATCTACCCAGGGCGAGACGGCGAGGTGAGGATCGTGGACGTCGAGACCAGCAACGGGCACGTCCTCCGAAGACCGACCAAGAGAATCGTCGCGCTACCTGTTGGATCGCAGAGCTGCGACGGCGGGAGAAATGTGCACGACAGAACCTAATATTGACTATTTTGTACATAGCTTTTACATTATTTCGTTTTAATTCATTTTATTATACCTTTTATATTAGTAAGATAAGTTAGATTAAGTTTTCTCCTTTAAATAAACATTACTTTCCAATTAGGATTAGGGCCTAGCTAATAAGATTGTAAACTAGTTCGGATAGGGAGTCTTTATCATTCCTTATGTGATTTCGCTAGTGATTCCATCCCTAAACGCTTAGGTACACATTTTCCAATAAGAAATATTACATAGAACAAGTAAATAACCCAATTAGACTCATATTAGAACACAACATTCCAAGTAGAATTTACGCAAATAAGCTTCACTATCTGATTAGAAAGGAAGGAATCCTAGCGAAAATAAGCGATAGAAAGAGACAGATCACTCCATCTCTGTCAGCGCATACAGACGAGCGAGGGGAGCCCCGGCGCCCGCAACTTGCGGTATGAGGAAGCGGGGGCCGGGGTAATATAAATATTGAAACGTTTTCGCGCGCTCCTCACTTTATTATGCGCCGGCGGATGATGCACATGTTATTTTTAGATTAAGAAAACGATTAGCTATAGAATGAATATTGTTTGTCAAACATAGATATTAAGATCTTTGAGTAAAATAAAGATTTGAGTCGAGGGGAAGAGTGCGGGGTGAGGAGGGGTGGTCGCTCAAAAATGATATAAAAATGGCGCCAAATCGGCACGAAATTCATTCCGGATCCAGCACTCGAGAAGAAAACACTTGGAAGAAAGAAAACTGCGACCACTAGCCCTCTCTACCCTACCCTCCAGCCTGGCTCACCGTACTGAAGAAATTATCGGCATTTTTATTGAAGAAAACCCACCGAAATACCTAACATACAGTCCACGCTTCACAATTACCGTACAATATCTAATAAATATATCTTCAACACTTGACACTGGCGAAATCTAACAAGGAAACGCCATTTAATAAAAATAGAATAGACATAATGACAATTTGTCCTGAAAAACTTGACATAAGTATTTGTTTTATTAAACACTTCTTCTTATCGTGTGGGCAGCAAGCCCTGGTATCAGAGTTTTTTTCAGACCGCCTTACGGGCCTCTGACATGGTTTTTATGTACCTAACCAAAGATAGTAGCCGGGATCAACGGCCTAACGTGCCATCCGAAGCATGGAATCATGTGATTCAACCTGTAATATCCTAAATTCCTAACAAACTGGGGAAAAAGCACAAAGTGACATGTCACTAGGTGTCCCCCGTGGGAATCGAACCCACGACCTACGTAAGCAGAACTCAATGCTCTTGACAATTTTGTCAATGTACATTTTTATTGAACTGTAAATAATTGTCGAATTTTCGCCTGTCGCCTTTCACCTGTAATTGTCGCGTTTATTGAATAGGGCCCTGGAGTGCGATTTTTGAATCTCATTCGCTGAGCTCAGCAGTTGAAAATGTCAAAATTACTATGGAGATTACTATGGAGATATGCATCTTCCTACTGCTGATTTGACTTTCAAAAATAGCACTGCTGAAGTATGATTATTGAAAGTCGCATCAGCAGTAGGAAGATGCAAATCTCCATAGTAATTTTGACATTTTCAACTGCTGAGCTCACCGAATGAGATTCAAAAATCGCACTCCTGGTCGAAAACGACCTTATATTTTTTAAAAAATATCCGTAATCCTTTAATTTTAAAATCTCTATCATAGAAAATGTTGTTTTCTCCCCTCCGGACGAAAAGCGTAAATTTTCTTCCCGCTGCGCTAAACGAAGTTGCCGCTTTCCACCTCCGTCGAGGAGAAAAATAGTAAACTAACCTCGGGCAGTAAATAAGAAAGCCTCAGATCACATGTTTGTTGACCTCGGCTTCACCTCGGTCAGCAATCAAATGACATCTGAGACCTTTCTTACTTTCCTGCCCTCGGTGTGTAATCTACTATATTATTCACACAATTATTCGGTATGTCAAGCATTTTTTTGTCTTTATTTTATATTTTTTACGGATAGAAGATATCATTATAAGAAACATTTTTTTTTTTTTCAATTCATGAAGTTTATCTGTAAATGGCAAAAGTGGGCTCGAAAAAATTATTCGAACTCCACGTTGTTAATTTTGTTGTTTAAAAATTTAATTTAAAAAATAAAAATTACCTGCCTTCTCTTTCTTACTCCATGTTGGAAACAGAAACGGCAACATGAAATGTCAAATTCTGACACATTAAACATATTTTTTCTGAATGACCAGTTATTTTAAGTTGATATTTAGTTTAATCCTTTCATTTTAAATATTCTGACATATAAAATATTGTTATTGAGACAATTATCTCGAAATGGTTTTCCACTTTGTCCTCCCAAAAAAAAACTTGACATACCGAATTGACGAAAATGTCGGTGATTTTTTTTTTCAGTATGTTCAAAATTAGAATACCGGCGGTATACAAGGTGTTACAAAATTACAAATAAACATTTAAGGGGGTGGTGTAGACCATCAAACTGAACAACTTTCACTATGGGACCAATATCGAAATCGCGAAAAAAAAAAATTATGTTCTATACTCTACAAATCGACTAGAACTAAAATAATTATGTATGGGATATAAAATTATTTTTTTCGCGATTTCGATGTTGGTCCCATAGAGAAAGTTGTTCAGTTTGACGGCCTGAACAACCCTCTTATGAGTTTTAAAAATGTATTGTTACTTATGAAACACCTTGTATACAAGGTGTTACAAAACTACAAATAAACATTTAAGGGGGTGGTTTAGACCATCAAACTCAACAACTTTCACTATGGGACCAATATCGAAATCGAGAAAAAAATTAATTATGTTCTATACTCTACAAATGGACTAGAGCTAAAATATGTATGGGATATTAGATTTTTTTTTTCGCGATTTCGATGTTGGTCCCATAGAGAAAGTTGTTCAGTTTTACGGTCTAAACAACCCTCTTATGAGTTTTAAAAATGTATTCTTACTTATGTAACACCCTGTAGGTATATCATAGAATCTCCTCCTTGTCGGGTAGAAAAAAATATCACATGTGTAATTTTGAAACTATAAAATATTTAAAAAAATAAGTGTTTAATAAATTTAAATAGTTATGTAGGCATATTCCGTTACTCTACATATTGTGAAATCATAATTTTTGTATCTCTATACACAATTTTTTTGCCCACAGTGATGATCGTATTTAGTTTGAAAAAAGTGGTATGTATGTAGGTTACACTTTAAATTAACCGAAACTTCCCACTTTGGTTAATTTAAAATGTTTTAGTTAAGTAATGAATTTCTTATTGTGTGAAAAAAAATCTACCTACTAACTAGGTATTCTTCACAAAAAATACTTAACACTTTTCTTATCGATGGTGGGAGCTCAAACAAAAGGTCACGGAAAACTTACAAAACATTATCAACATTTTTTATTGAAAATTGACAGCAAGTGATGACGTCACAAACGAAAATATACCCTTAAAAATAAAAAATGTAATTATCTCTCTTATCTCTTATTTTTAACATATTGTCAGTGTATAAAAGTAACTTGGTCTACCCGCAGGTGTTCGTGACGATAAACTCGTCGCACGTGGTGCTGGCCGCCAACGAGGAGCAGACGATATACCCGATCAGCCAGAACGAGGTGTACAACTCGTCGGTGACGTCGTTCCCCTCCACGCGGCTCGGCACGGCCGGCTCCTCGTACGCTACCCTCACGCACGGGCCGCACTTCTTCGTCGGCTGCTTCCAGGACGTGGTCGTCAATGGACAGTGGGTACGTTAACTAGTCTCTGGGCGGGAAGCGTCGACTTTTGGCCCGCTGCGCTAAATAAAGTTACCACTTTCCGCCTCCGTCGAGGAGAAAAACAGTAAACACACCTTGGGCAGTAAATAAGAAAGCCTGAGATCACATGTTTGTTGCCGAGTCAACAATTACATGAGGTCTGAGACCTTTCTTACTTTACGGCCTTCGGTGTGTAATCTACTATACTAAAATGATGATGGTCATTTTTACTCTAATCTAAAAAAATTATTCTAAAATCTTTGTTTTCAAGTTAAGTACGTATTGCAATTGATATTTTGAATGACACCATCGATTCGATAGAAGATTAGACAATCTTTATCTAAGGCCTCGTCCGTTGCGTTAAGCGTGCACCCGCTAGTAGGTTAACTCCTACTAAATTCAGCCGGACCCATTCAGCAGCGCTCCTGAGTTTTAACAAAACCAGATCCGCATCCTCCCAGTTGTTGAGTAGATGTCGTACCCACGCCCGGATGCACGCACGTCCTCACTCGCGTACAATACCTCCGCAGGTGCTGCCCGAGGACTCCAACGCGACCAGCTCGGAGCCGGGGCCGGACGTGCCGGTGCCGGGGTCCGGGCCGGCGGAGACGGGCGCGCGAGCGATCCTGCGCGGCGTGCTGGCCTCGTGCCCGCGCACGCCGCAGTGCAAACCCAACCCCTGCCGCTCCAACGGGCTCTGCGAGGACGCGTGGACCAGCTTCGTGTGCACCTGCCCGAGACCACACCTGGGCGACACCTGCCAGTACAGTATGTAGCTTTGTGTTTGTGTCACAGCCGCGAAAGCACCAAGTTTCTTCACCGGGCTCTTGCCGAGTTTAAGATTGTCACGTGCCAGTATAAACAATGAGCTTGTAATTCTTGCAGACTACACGGCGGCGACGTTCGGCCAGGAGGCGGCCAAACCGCGCTCGGTGGTGAGCGTGCAGGTGCACGAGAGTGCGCGTCGCGCAGTGCACGCAGCGCTAGACATCTCCATGTTCATACGCACCAGGAAGCCCACCGGACAGATATTCTACCTCGGCTCGCTGCCCAGGTATGCATAGTATCAGTTCGGTCAGGAGGCGCCAAGCCGCGCTCGGCGGCGTCCATCAATCTGCTATTTGACGTAGATATAGAGAAATATTTCGTAGCACCCGATTTTGCACCATTTGCTGCCAGCTAGAACGTCGTTCTAGGCTGCCAGACATGATTGATTTTTTAAATTATTACTGAATGACTTCGGGTTTTGACGGGAACTCTGGGGGGTTATTGTGCAACTATACCCGATTCAATCGGTATCAAATCGACACGGTGTTTTGGCAGTTCTTGGCGATTTTGCTTCTTAATTTTTAGTTAATTTATCTCAGATAATGAACACGATGATCACAGAAACAAAATATTATTTAAAAATTGGCTAGTACAGTCATAAAACGTTATCGATTTTGTAAACGATATAATCGGAAGCTTACACAATAGCCCTACTGGTCTGGTCTGTGCAAACGAAGATCGACGAGCGAAGCCTGGGCGGCTAGGCAGATGTGTTCACCTCGTGTAAGCATAGTGCGTGTGTGTCCGCAGGTACGGTCAGACGGAGGAGACGCTGGTAGGCGCGTCGCTGAAGGCCGGCGAGCTGCTCGTGCACCTGCGCTTCAACCAGACGCCCGAGGACTACACCGTGGGAGGCACCCGGCTCGACAACGGGCACCTGCACCTCATACAGGTAGTCTATCAGTGTGTGCAGGTACGGTCAGACGCTGGTGGGCGCGTCGCTGAAGGCCGGCGAGCTGCTCGTGCACCTGCGCTTCAACCAGACGCCCGAGGACTACACCGTGGGAGGCACCCGGCTCGACAACGGGCACCTGCACCTCATACAGGTAGTCTATCAGTGTGTGCAGGTACGGTCAGACGCTGGTGGGCGCGTCGCTGAAGGCCGGCGAGCTGCTCGTGCACCTGCGCTTCAACCAGACGCCCGAGGACTACACCGTGGGAGGCACCCGGCTCGACAACGGGCACCTGCACCTCATACAGGTAGTCTATCACCCACTACCTCTGCTGGTGGGACAACATACTATCTGGAACAATGTCCAAGATAGGGACCATAGAGCCGGGGTTGCGTGGGGCTGGGCCTTGGAGTATGCGGTAGTCTTTATGTGACTTAGTGTGTAGCAGATATAGGTTTAAGATTTTGATGAAGCTGATTGCTGATTGGTATCCTGTTTATTTATTGGACATGTTGCCAGTTTGAGAAAGCGTGTTGCAGATTTGAGGCTTGTTCTTTCTTACAGATATTTAAATGATAATTGTACTTATTGTGATCCGCAAGTCAAAGGTATATCTTTACAATATAATGTGTTTGTTACGGCAGGTGGTGAGGAACTCGACCCTGGTGCAAGTGAAACTGAACGGTACGGAGTACTTCCGCAAGTCCATATCGGCGGCCAAACAGCTTGACGCTCAGGTATGTCTTTGTCTTAGAATATCTTTGTTTAGTTTGCAACATACGTATCTTTCGGCTCTCATAATGTGATAACGTGTTGTGTGTGTGATTGAAAGGCCTTACTCCTTATGGACTGCTGGTCCTACCGTTTAGTTCCCCTAGTAGGACCAGTAGGATTTTCAAATCTTCTTGTTCCTACTGCTTGAAAAGACACGCTGGCCGCAAAAGTGCACAAAAACTCTATCTTATCTCATCCATATCAATGGAATTTATTTATTTACAGACAACCTACGAATAAGAATAACTATAGAAGAGTAACTCTAAACAAAATCGAAATAATTTTTGGCACCCAATGAAAAATGACATGCTGTATGAATTTTGGCGGCTAGGTACAGTTTTTAAAGAACAAATTTAGAACACGGTACACTTTTTTTGGTGCCACTTTTTGAGCTTCATTTACACTTCTATACATTCTTATTCGTAGCAGACAACAAGATAAAAGTATACATAACCCTTAACCTAAAGAACAAGCAAAAAAAAAAATAAAAAAAAAGGAAAAAGAAACAAAACATCCATATCAATTAGGTTCCATACATTTTTAAGGTCGTTTTGAAGATTTCGAACTACTAATGTCGATAAACTTTTCTTGTTGGTAGCGAAAAAAAAAAAAATGAAGGAAGCGTTTGTAACAAAATTTGTATGTGCCTCTTTAAAATTGCGCATGCGGACCCTTTGCTGATTTATGCTTGCCGAATCATCGATTACGGACCCTTTGCTTACTTATATTTGCCGAATCGTTTGCAGTCCCGCAACGAATCATGAGCGCTGGCGGAAAGAGGTAGGGATGTTCACGCAGGTTGATGACGTAATAGGCGATTAATCACGTTCACACATCGCTCGCCTTCTCATCATCGCGTCCATGGTCTGATCATGTTCAGGCTTCTGGTCATCGTGCATGTTTCGTTGCGCGATCGTTCCCGAGACTGTTAGTAAGCTGGCCGCCCCCCGCAGGTGCTGTACCTGGGCGGGCCGCCCCCCGCGCCGCCGCCGCCCGCCGAGACGCCGCCCCCCGCGACGAGCTCGTCCCCCGCGCCCGCGCCCGCGCCCCCCACCACCCCCTCGCCGGCGCCCGCCACACAAGCGACCACCACCACCGCCATCACCGAGCCGACCGACGACGACTACTTCAAGGGGGTCATACAGGACGTACAGGTCTGCTACTATGTTAGGATTTACTGCTATTTAGGTATATTCTAGATGAGAAATATATGGTCTCAAAAAATAAGGTCTGGTCTCTTACTAAGTCTCAAAAGTCAAAACTCATGGTTTACCAGAGGGCAATGCGGCGTAGTATACGGGGTGTTAAAAGAACGGATCGTGTCTGAAACACTAAACTGCGCTTCAAAATACGAATAGCAGATGTGGGGGAAAAACCACCTGATTAAAGTAGGATTGGGTCAGTCTTGTCTGTCGAATGAACCAGAAAAGTGTGCAAGAATTCACGAAAAGAGATTCACGAAACAAGAAAGAAGTCACGCCTTGGATCTCAGAAAACGGTCGTCAACATCCGGGTCGTCCTAGGAAGAGGTGGCGGGATGATCTGGATGCTTTTGATGATGCGTGGCGAGAGCATGCCCAGGACAGAGATGGTTAGAGGACATGAATACTTTCGCGCCGTGTGGCTGCGACAAGTGTAAACTCTACTTACTAGGCGACAACATTCGAACGGACGCTAAGTAACATTTATAACTTCTCCGCCCGCAGGTCTCTAACGGAGTGAACGTGACGGTGGTGCAGTTCTTCCCGCTGACGGTGGCGGGGCTCCAGCTGCCGCCGCCCTTCGGCGAGGTGTCGCTGGACCCCTCGGGGGTGCTGCGCGGGGTGGTGTCGGACGACGCGTGCGCCTCCCGGCCCTGTCTACACAACGCGACCTGCGCGCTCACATGGAACGACTACACGTGCGTACAGTACAGTACAGTACACACACACATATAGTGAGGCGAGGTGTCGCTGGACCCCTCGGGGGTGCTGCGCGGGGTGGTGTCGGACGACGCGTGCGCCTCCCGGCCCTGTCTACACAACGCGACCTGCGCGCTCACATGGAACGACTACACGTGCGTACAGTACAGTACAGTACACACACACATATAGTGAGGCGAGGTGTCGCTGGACCCCTCGGGGGTGCTGCGCGGGGTGGTGTCGGACGACGCGTGCGCCTCCCGGCCCTGTCTACACAACGCGACCTGCGCGCTCACATGGAACGACTACACGTGCGTACAGTACAGTACAGTACACACACACATATAGTGAGGCGAGGTGTCGCTGGACCCCTCGGGGGTGCTGCGCGGGGTGGTGTCGGACGACGCGTGCGCCTCCCGGCCCTGTCTACACAACGCGACCTGCGCGCTCACATGGAACGACTACACGTGCGTACAGTACAGTACAGTACACACACACATATAGTGAGGCGAGGTGTCGCTGGACCCCTCGGGGGTGCTGCGCGGGGTGGTGTCGGACGACGCGTGCGCCTCCCGGCCCTGTCTACACAACGCGACCTGCGCGCTCACATGGAACGACTACACGTGCGTACAGTACAGTACAGTACACACACACATATAGTGAGGCGAGGTGTCGCTGGACCCCTCGGGGGTGCTGCGCGGGGTGGTGTCGGACGACGCGTGCGCCTCCCGGCCCTGTCTACACAACGCGACCTGCGCGCTCACATGGAACGACTACACGTGCGTACAGTACAGTACAGTACACACACACATATAGTGAGGCGAGGTGTCGCTGGACCCCTCGGGGGTGCTGCGCGGGGTGGTGTCGGACGACGCGTGCGCCTCCCGGCCCTGTCTACACAACGCGACCTGCGCGCTCACATGGAACGACTACACGTGCGTACAGTACAGTACAGTACACACACACATATAGTGAGGCGAGGTGTCGCTGGACCCCTCGGGGGTGCTGCGCGGGGTGGTGTCGGACGACGCGTGCGCCTCCCGGCCCTGTCTACACAACGCGACCTGCGCGCTCACATGGAACGACTACACGTGCGTACAGTACAGTACAGTACACACACACATATAGTGAGGCGAGGTGTCGCTGGACCCCTCGGGGGTGCTGCGCGGGGTGGTGTCGGACGACGCGTGCGCCTCCCGGCCCTGTCTACACAACGCGACCTGCGCGCTCACATGGAACGACTACACGTGCGTACAGTACAGTACAGTACACACACACATATAGTGAGGCGAGGTGTCGCTGGACCCCTCGGGGGTGCTGCGCGGGGTGGTGTCGGACGACGCGTGCGCCTCCCGGCCCTGTCTACACAACGCGACCTGCGCGCTCACATGGAACGACTACACGTGCGTACAGTACAGTACAGTACACACACACATATAGTGAGGCGAGGTGTCGCTGGACCCCTCGGGGGTGCTGCGCGGGGTGGTGTCGGACGACGCGTGCGCCTCCCGGCCCTGTCTACACAACGCGACCTGCGCGCTCACATGGAACGACTACACGTGCGTACAGTACAGTACAGTACACACACACATATAGTGAGGCGAGGTGTCGCTGGACCTCTCGGGGGTGCTGCGCGGGGTGTGATATTGATAGCTTCAACTATAGTCTCGTGAGTTTTACTAAACACTAGCTAAGACCCCCCCTCCCCCGTGACGTGACAGAACATTTAATTCAGATTCTTTTTTGGTGCTAGACACTCTTTTAGTGCCTGTAGCATTTTTTATAGTTTCAGTTACCATATTTATTTCGTTATACATAATGTCTCGTATTTCACCAGTGTATCAATTCACGGCACATCATTGTTATTTTAAATAAGCTAGTAACTAAATTTTGTTTAATGTTATAATTATAATATAACGTACCGTTCCAATACTGAAATCTGCGTCGGTCAATATAGCGTGTTAATAAAGTGGTTTTGTCCATAGATGTACGTGCCCGCGCGGCTACAAGGGCAAGCAGTGCGCGGAGGTGGAGTTCTGTCAGCTGCAGGGCTGCCCCCTCAACTCGCACTGCAGGAACCTGGACGGCGGGTGAGTACACTGCGCGGCTACAGGCAAGCAGTGCGCGGAGGTGGAGTTCTGTCAGCTGCAGGGCTGTCCCCTCAACTCGCACTGCAGGAACCTGGACGGCGGGTGAGTACACTGCGCGGCTACAGGCAAGCAGTGCGCGGAGGTGGAGTTCTGTCAGCTGCAGGGCTGTCCCCTCAACTCGCACTGCAGGAACCTGGACGGCGGGTGAGTACACTGCGCGGCTACAGGCAAGCAGTGCGCGGAGGTGGAGTTCTGTCAGCTGCAGGGCTGTCCCCTCAACTCGCACTGCAGGAACCTGGACGGCGGGTGAGTACACTGCGCGGCTACAGGCAAGCAGTGCGCGGAGGTGGAGTTCTGTCAGCTGCAGGGCTGCCCCCTCAACTCGCACTGCAGGAACCTGGACGGCGGGTGAGTACACTGCGCGGCTACAGGCAAGCAGTGCGCGGAGGTGGAGTTCTGTCAGCTGCAGGGCTGTCCCCTCAACTCGCACTGCAGGAACCTGGACGGCGGGTGAGTACACTGCGCGGCTACAGGCAAGCAGTGCGCGGAGGTGGAGTTCTGTCAGCTGCAGGGCTGCCCCCTCAACTCGCACTGCAGGAACCTGGACGGCGGGTGAGTACACTGCGCGGCTACAGGCAAGCAGTGCGCGGAGGTGGAGTTCTGTCAGCTGCAGGGCTGTCCCCTCAACTCGCACTGCAGGAACCTGGACGGCGGGTGAGTACACTGTGCGGCTACAGGCAAGACGAGCAGTGCGCCGACAGAATCAGACTATATTAGACGTGTCGGTCGTTCAGTACGTCATGGAGGCTTTCCTGTTAGAGCTCTGTACGAGCATTACTAGTTGTAACTAGTTGTAATGTAATTGCAGATACGAGTGCGTGTCGAACGCGACGTTCGACGGCGTGAACACGACGCTCAGCTACCGGCTGCGCGTGCCGCTCGCTGTCGGCATCTCCGGCGAGCACGTGCAGCCGCCCGAGACCCTCACCATCACCTACAGGTCAGTTCACCACTCTACAACAAGCAATCGATGCAAGAATAGAGCAACACTGTTAAGTTCCTGCCACCAAAAATTTTAGATTACACACCGAGGACAAGAAAGTAAGAAAGATCTCAGATCTTATTTAACAAACGTGTGATCTGAGGCTTTCTTATTTTCTGCCCGAGGTTAGTATACTATTTTTCTTCTCGACGGAGGTGGAAAGCGACAAATTCGTTTAGCGCAGCGGGACGAAAATTGACGCTTTCCGTCCGGAAGGGAGAAAAATAATTCAACATGAGTATTCGTGGATGGTCTCAGAATCATTGATTTGACTGTAAGAAGCACGTATGTATGTATATTAATTGTCGGGGTCAATTAGTAGATGTCATTTACAGCATTCGCAGCACCTAGCGACAGTATTTCTATCACAAGGTAGAAATGCTGTCGCTACCACTGTCCACGTACAAAAGTGAACATCACGCACGATCTCTGATCGACCAAACATAAGAACTAGATTCACAGAAATGCATGCATGTCAATTGTCATGCCACATTGTCATAACTTTCCCTAACGTCTTCATCACCTTCCATTCAACAGGAGTAAAACCGGAGGGACGTTGTTCCACGCGAAATCAGAGGACGCGAACGAGTCGTGGTTCAGTGTCGGCGTGTTCAAGGAGCAGGTGGCCGTGCAGTGGAAGTTTGGCACAGCCCTGCCCCGGCTGAAGAGACTGCGCTCCTCCCGGGGTCACCTGCAGTGGACCACGCTGCGGCTGACCTTTGCCAGGGACACCGTGACTGGTGAGTGTGTGTGTAGTGGCGGGAAGTAGCCAAGTAGGTACTTGTGGATTATGTGCTGCCGATTGAGCCTAGTCGCACAGAATATCAAATTTTAGTCGAAGTCTCAGAAACTATTCCTGTCGCTACTTTAAATTAGACTTAGGGCCTGTTTCACCACTTCTGGGTAAGTTCTTGGTAGCTTATCCGACAGATAGTTTGACATATTTTGTATGAAATTATGTCAAAATATCTGTCGGATAAGCTAACAAGAACTTATTCAGAAGTGGTGAAACAGGCCCTTAGATGTCTAATTGACGATATGGAAGACATAACTTTAGCATTTAATTGAATCTTGGCATGAGTATGTAATCATTGGGCATTCCCGCAAAAACTGTATTTTTACTTGTCGTTTTACTAGTTCGTTTGAAAGCAAAAAATGTGGCATCCTCTATTTTCTTTTAGCAAGCTGTACATATCAAATGTACAGTTTTCTATTCTCTACAAACTTTGCAGGTTTATCTGTTTCTGATATAATAAGCCAGTATGTGATGTGTCCGCAGGCGCGTTCGTGGACTCGGAGGGACACGAAGAGGTCGGGTTCACGGAGGGGGTGGACGTGGGCGCGTGGCAGCGGCTCGTGCTGGAGGGCACGCTGCACCTCGGCGGCGTGCGCCAGGAACTGCGCCCCACACCCACCTTGTTGCCCGACACCACACAGCTCACACCCGTACGTACTTATTCTGATATTTTCACGTCAACGCTAATGACATTCTATACACCGGACTTCCCATCAGTGCGCTATTAACGGGACCACTAAGTTATGCCTAATTGTTTTACATTACTGTTGTGTGACCGAATACATTTGAAAGGACTGCAATGTCAGCGGCAATGTATAACAGCCGATCATAACTGATGCATACAAAGGTGTTTCTGCAACGTAGTGTTAGTCGCCTTGTACTACAGTACAGACTACACACACGGCAAAAATGTAGTGGTCAATTATAAGCTAGAACCACGCTGCGCTAAAAATCGTTTAAATCGTGTGTTATTATAACATAAGCTAGAAAGGTCTATTAAAATTGTAGTAGGTGGCGTTCCGTTGTCTCTGCCTTCCCCAGTGGGAGACAAGCGTAAGAATATGTGTGTTATAACGTTTTGTATGTGTGCAGTCGCTGGACGGTGCGACGGACGCGGCCGTGTGGGAGTACACGGAGGGCAACGACATCGGCACCGACAACCTCGCCGGAGAATACTTCAAGGTACCTACTTGTACTCTGACATATACTCTAGCGATAGACAAGCTTGTTCAAACAAACAACATGTCACACAAAATTACACATTGCAGTCTGTCATTGCCATAGTGAAGAAGTGAACTCGGGAACATCAATGCGGTGCGCACCTCATTCAAGTGGAACACGTTGCTTCTATGAAAGGGCCTGTCTATCGCTAGAGTGTAAGTCAATGTACTTGTGTTATTATATCCTACGTTATATGTTTATCATTTAGCTCTGTTAGTTGATATCACTACTGTTAGAAATATATAAATCAAGTTCCTCAGCATATTTTAGTTATATTCGCTAATCGCGGTTTTCTAACTTATTTACTGCCCGACGTTAGTATACTATTTTTCTCCTCGACGGAGGTGGAAAGCGGCAACTTCGTTTAGCGCAGCGGGACGAAAATTTACGTTATCCGTCGGGAGGGGAGAAAAATAATATAACAGAGTGAATGTGTGTGTCACTGTCAATGGTCGGCAGGGCTGTATGGGGGCGGTGCACGTGGGCGGGCTGCTGCTGCCGTTCTTCACGGAGGAGAAGCTGTTCGTGGGCGCCGCCGCAGCGCTGCTCGCCGCCCAGCCGCACTACGCGCTCGTGTTAGTACCCACTATTACAACATACGTTTTAAGTATAATCTAAAACATAAACTTTTAAACACATAATTGGAAGGGCTACTTTGGAATGTTCCACCATTGAAAAGGGAATATCTTCCACCAGGCTTAGTGTGAAGCTTGGGGACCGGCCGTGGTCCAACTGTTCTTAGTTGGACCTTGTATATTATCGAATCTCTGTGATTATTTCTCATGCGCGATTTATGTCTCGCAATCAATTGTGAACCTTATTTGTAGTAGGTTACGAGTTACGTATTTACGGTGAACGTTGTCTTTATATGGGGCATATTTCCGAGAGCGACGGTATCACCATCTGTTAGCTTCTGTGCTATAACTTGTGGGTGTTGACATCTATGGCAAGTCCCCCCACACACAAAAAGTTTCATCGAAATAGGTCCAGTAGTTTTTCCGCGATTCATAAAAAACAAAGACAAATAGATAGACAAAAAATGCGTGATTTCGAATCAGGTACACCTAAAAACCATATCGTTTTTTTTATATCTTCTATGTACAGACACAATTCTGTTACAGTTTTATAAAAGTAGATATTAGAGTCAATTTGAACCGTACCACAGATTATCGTAAAGTGTAACTAACCTAAAGACATCCAGTATAGTTGAAGCCATGCTCTTAGTACAAACTAAGTAGAACGGTGATCCTCCATAGACCGCTTCCGAAATTAGCGAAGACTTAAAGAAGCACTGTTTTGTATCTAAATTGGTGCGAAAACGCTCTACACCTCACCGCTGTTCATAACAATCACTGTCTTGTCTAATCCCTAGTTTCCCAACACGTCAATGTAACAGAATCCCAAATTACCTGAATCCCAAATTGACGGAATTCCAAATTGACTGAATCCCAAATTGGCTTAATCCGAAGCTGACCGAATCTTAATTCATAATTTTAATTGCTTTACATGAAATAGTTACATGGGTCTTAAAGTATATTTTAGTACAGCTCATGCACCCTGAGAGGGTACTGCATAATAATCTGAAACAGACTGAATCCCAAATCGACTGAATCCGAAACTGACTGAATCCCAAATTGATTGAATCCCAAATTGATTGAGTCCCGAATTGACTGAATCCCAAATTGATTGAATACCGAATTGACTGAATCCCAAATTGACTGAATCCGAAACTGACTGAATCTCAAATTGACTGAATCCCAAACCGACTGAATTCGAAACTTATTGAATCCCAAATTGACTGAATCCCAAATTGACTGAATCCCAAATCGACTGAATCCGATACTGACTGAATCCCAAATTGACTGAATCTTAAATGGAGAGTAGTAACGATGCAATCCCCCTTCCCCCACAGTGCGGGCACACCGTGGGGTGCGGCGGCGGGGGTGGGCTGCGTGCTGTGCCTCGAGCAGGACTGCGCGCGCGGCGGTCACTGCGCGGACGTGCGCAGCTCCTACACCTGCGCCTGCCAGCCCGGCTACACCGGCGACTACTGCCAGGTTACTGCACCGCACTATTGTTATTATATTTCATAATCTGCCTTGTATTCTTTAGCGATTAGACTGTATGGTGTTCGTTAATATGTTTAAGATCGACGTGGACGAGTGTGCGACGCACCAGTGTCAGAACGGAGCGACGTGTAAGGACGGGGTCGCTTCATACACCTGCATCTGTCCCGACGGCTTCGATGGAGAGCTGTGAGTCTTTGTTATTTATTATTTTGTTTATTCTGTAGGTAACTAGTTCTAGAAACTTTAATGTGACTATATACAAAATCATCGTATCGTATTCGTATTTATACGAGTATGTAAGTAATTAATAAAATAAAACAAAAAATAGAAAGAATTTTACATTGCAATAAAATCAACATTGTGATCCTGAAGTCCTCTCCAGGGTTGTGAGAGAGTGTTTGCTGAAAAATGCACAGGCAAACACACACACTCTCACAACCCTGGAGAGGACAAAAGGGTCACAATATGACCTTATAGTCGATTACACACCGAGGGAGGAAAGTAAGAAAGGTCTCAGATCTCATGTAATTGTTGACCGAGGCGAAGTCGAGGTGCCAGCATGATATATTGCTATCGTGCCTTAGCTCTCTTTCTATTTTCGCTCTACGAACGAGTTGAAAGGCGGTATATAGCCGGTGTATATCTACTAATGTGACGTGATGGTATCGTGCAGGTGTTCGCACGACATAGACGAGTGCTCGTCGACACCGTGCCAGCACGGCGGCACGTGCGTGGACGGGCGCGGCGCCTACACGTGCGCCTGCGCGGCCGAGTGGCGCGGCCCCACCTGCGCGCTGCCCCGCACGCGCTCCTGCGCCGAGCGGCCCTGCGCCCCCGCGCGCGCCACCTGCCGCCCCGCCCTGCCCGGTACCTGCACTGTGCACTGTACACTGTACACTATGATATAGACTAGCCCCACCTGCGCGCTGCCCCGCACGCGCTCCTGCGCCGAGCGGCCCTGCGCCCCCGCGCGCGCCACCTGCCGCCCCGCCCTGCCCGGTACCTGCACTGTGCACTGTACACTGTACACTATGATATAGACTAGCCCCACCTGCGCGCTGCCCCGCACGCGCTCCTGCGCCGAGCGGCCCTGCGCCCCCGCGCGCGCCACCTGCCGCCCCGCCCTGCCCGGTACCTGCACTGTGCACTGTACACTGTACACTATGATATAGACTAGCCCCACCTGCGCGCTGCCCCGCACGCGCTCCTGCGCCGAGCGGCCCTGCGCCCCCGCGCGCGCCACCTGCCGCCCCGCCCTGCCCGGTACCTGCACTGTGCACTGTACACTGTACACTATGATATAGACTAGCCCCACCTGCGCGCTGCCCCGCACGCGCTCCTGCGCCGAGCGGCCCTGCGCCCCCGCGCGCGCCACCTGCCGCCCCGCCCTGCCCGGTACCTGCACTGTGCACTGTACACTGTACACTATGATATAGACTAGCCCCACCTGCGCGCTGCCCCGCACGCGCTCCTGCGCCGAGCGGCCCTGCGCCCCCGCGCGCGCCACCTGCCGCCCCGCCCTGCCCGGTACCTGCACTGTGCACTGTACACTGTACACTATGATATAGACTAGCCCCACCTGCGCGCTGCCCCGCACGCGCTCCTGCGCCGAGCGGCCCTGCGCCCCCGCGCGCGCCACCTGCCGCCCCGCCCTGCCCGGTACCTGCACTGTGCACTGTACACTGTACACTATGATATAGACTAGCCCCACCTGCGCGCTGCCCCGCACGCGCTCCTGCGCCGAGCGGCCCTGCGCCCCCGCGCGCGCCACCTGCCGCCCCGCCCTGCCCGGTACCTGCACTGTGCACTGTACACTGTACACTATGATATAGACTAGCCCCACCTGCGCGCTGCCCCGCACGCGCTCCTGCGCCGAGCGGCCCTGCGCCCCCGCGCGCGCCACCTGCCGCCCCGCCCTGCCCGGTACCTGCACTGTGCACTGTACACTGTACACTATGATATAGACTAGCCCCACCTGCGCGCTGCCCCGCACGCGCTCCTGCGCCGAGCGGCCCTGCGCCCCCGCGCGCGCCACCTGCCGCCCCGCCCTGCCCGGTACCTGCACTGTGCACTGTACACTGTACACTATGATATAGACTAGCCCCACCTGCGCGCTGCCCCGCACGCGCTCCTGCGCCGAGCGGCCCTGCGCCCCCGCGCGCGCCACCTGCCGCCCCGCCCTGCCCGG
Organism: Agonopterix heracliana; assembly: GCA_963693445.1. Lineage (NCBI taxonomy): Eukaryota > Metazoa > Arthropoda > Insecta > Lepidoptera > Depressariidae > Agonopterix > Agonopterix heracliana. Next base: position 22,185,817 of record OY856308.1, on the reverse strand, counting down.
TACCTGCACTGTGCACTGTACACTGTACACTATGATATAGACTAGCCCCACCTGCGCGCTGCCCCGCACGCGCTCCTGCGCCGAGCGGCCCTGCGCCCCCGCGCGCGCCACCTGCCGCCCCGCCCTGCCCGGTACCTGCACTGTGCACTGTACACTGTACACTATGATATAGACTAGCCCCACCTGCGCGCTGCCCCGCACGCGCTCCTGCGCCGAGCGGCCCTGCGCCCCCGCGCGCGCCACCTGCCGCCCCGCCCTGCCCGGTACCTGCACTGTGCACTGTACACTGTACACTATGCATACACTATACACTACTGATATAGACTAGGCTCCACCCCACCTGCGCGCTGCGCTGCTGACACGTGCGCCTGCGCGCCCGCGCGTACCACATGGCGCCCTACCCGGGACACTTTTCAGCCATTTTACATTAGACTGACTGTGCACCAAAACTGTGCAAGGTAGCGAGTAACTGTTTACTTTTGCTGGGTTGCCTGAACCCTATTCCATATCAAGCCACGCCAAACCTGTTGGCCTCAAGCTTATTTTTTAGTAACTAAGCATGTCTGTACCACAACAAGGTAGTCGAGAGGTTTAGCGAGTGCTTCATTCCAGTTAATATAGCGCACACTCGACTAAAATACTCGTGTGATCAGAACCAGGAATGCGATTTTTGAAAACCACATGTTGATATCAGCAGTAGAAAACGTCAAAATTATTATGGAGATTTTGCAATTTTCTACTGCTGATTTGAACGTGTGACTTCCAAAAATCGCACTCCTGGCTCCTGTATATGTATGTGTACTGACTGAGGTATCTCCGTGCGTGTGTGTGTACAGAGTCGCCGAGCGGCAACAACTACACGTGCGAGTGCTTCGAGGGGTTCGTGGGGGTGCACTGCGAGGAGGCCTTCTGCGAGGCCACGCCCTGCCTGCACGGCAAGTGTCTTGTCGACGCCAAGGTAAGCTACTTCTGTATGCTTTGACTCTCTACTTTCTTAGTTTGATAGTGTTACGTGTCTGTATCGAAGAGCATATAGGATCATCATCATTATCAATCTATCTATATTACGTCTCAGTACAAGCCACATTACAGGACGCAGGCCTATCCTCAAGGAGAGTATGTGGACGTTGGATTGGATCACAACGCGTGCCCAAAACGAATTGGTAGGGTAGACTTCACATGATGAAAGTTGTGTAAGACTATGTCTACCTTGGACAGACTATAAAACTAGGTAGAAACAACTTTAACAAGGAGGCTGCTAGGCGCATCCAACTAGGATGGGCTGATTTCGCGAAAATCCGTCATACATTCTCCTCGGCCCTACCACAATGCGTCAAAACGAAGGTGTTCAATCAGTGCGTCCTGCCAGTGATGACCTATGGTGCGGAAACGTGGTTCCTGACGATAGGACTAGTTCATCAATTCAATGTCGCTCAGTGAGCTATGGAGAGAGCTATGTTCGGTGTTTCTCTGAGAGATCACATTAGAAATGAAGTGATACGTCAGAGAACTAAAGCGGTTGACATAGAAAATTAGCAAGCTGAAGTGGCAATGAGCTGGTCATATCTGCCGAAGAACTGACAGCCGATGGGGTGTCAGAGTTCTAGAGTGGAGACCGCGAACTGGTAGGCGTAGTGTGGGACGCCCTGCTACCCGCTGGACAGACGACCTAAAAAAGTAGCGAAGAGCGACTGGATGAGGAAGGCCTTGGAAGAGGCCTATGTTCAGCAGTGGACGATGATGGGCTTCTTCGTTGTGTGCTTTCTGTTTAAGAATGTAGTTGTAGCAATGCTCACATTTAGCAATTTAAATTCAGGATGTAATTACGAGCATATTGTATAGCTAATTTAGTTTCCTCTGAGTCATGATGTAACTAACAGTGAGATGTTGCCCCCGCAGCCGCCGGTGTGTGAGTGCGAGGAGGGATACAGCGGCGCGCTGTGCGAGACGGAGAGGGACGAGTGCGTGGAGGCGGGCGGGACGGCGTGCCTGCACGGGGGGCGGTGCCTGGACTCGCGCGGCGGCTTCCTCTGCGACTGCGACAACACCGGTATGTTCCACTACTGTAGCTGTGAGAGCAGCCCCGGTGTGTGAGTGCGAGGAGGGATACAGCGGCGCGCTGTGCGAGACGGAGAGGGACGAGTGCGTGGAGGCGGGCGGGACGGCGTGCCTGCACGGGGGGCGGTGCCTGGACTCGCGCGGCGGCTTCCTCTGCGACTGCGACAACACCGGTATGTTCCACTACTGTTACTGTCTAGTCTAGGACATAGACTCTAGGCACAGTATAAGAAAGAGTAGTATTACTACATACAATACGGATGGACACTCCTTGCCTCCCACCAACTTTTACCTCACCCTACAGTTTTGATTGACATTTTCATTTCAACCTTTCAACCCAACATTTTTTTTCTAGAGAGCGATAATATTAGTAAATTCAATTCATTCAATGTCATATCATTTTTATTCAATATTTTACAATGTCTAGCGAAATTTATTTAGAAATATTAACATCGTGGCATGGCAGCATAAACATGCCGTTTTTAATTTTTCATTTAAAGACATGAAAAACGCAATTTTTTTATTAATGTTAATAGAGAAAAGCCGAACCGAATGTACCCTTACATTCCTATTTTGGCGACTTGCATCTCAATCTCTAAAGCATCTCTTCTGTCATTCCGCCGCCTCTTTGTGGATCTAGCCGGGGCGCAGCCGTAAATCGACTCATATAAAACGTTATAAAAAACAAAGTAGCGGTCAATCGGAATGATTCACAAATTATATAAAACCAATTAGCACGGCAGTGACAGCGCATGCGCGTGTGTAGAATGTAAACCGCTGATAGTGCGCCGCTATCTTATCAACGCCTTGCTTCATCGCCGACGATCGCGATCTGCCCGGCCAGATAACATTACTTGCTGCCAGTGCCTCTCAAACTTTACTGTAGCATCGATGATCCAGCCGGTTTACCTAATACATACACAATCTCAAGCTTATTCAATAACATTTCGAGCCAAATATGTGATAGTTAAAATTCCTACTTTATTCTTAAAAAATGTGACCTAATACGTGTTCTCATTCGCTGTTAAAGTTAATTGATACTTACGAGAGCGAACGAATACAATGCATTTATTTTCTATTATGGCTACGTACGGTTCTGTAAATAATGAATGACCAATAGTTACGTGTCACCGATGAATCTGCCATTCAAGAAACAGTGACGTTCTTACCTTGTAGGATACTGTACGAAACCGCAGTTTGTGAATCACTGGCTCCCATCGGAACGGGGTTACTGGGTGCTGCTAAAACTGTGTTTTACTTTAAACATTTAATAAAAATGTTTACCGACGCGTCGTGTCTTGTGTTGATTGACAAATAATGTGCATTTCATTGTGTTTGTGTCGTAAGAGGATAGACGTGATATCGTGATAGTGGAATTGCAAATATGAGGAAATTGATACTGGTCTTCTTAATTATAGGTAATTGCATTATCTTTGGTACAATTATTGGTATAGCCGTGGTGGCGTAGTGGCGAGTGACGTTTCCTGCCGTGCAGAAGGCGATGGTTCGATCTCCGTCCAGGACTCTTCTTCTTCTTCTTTGCACTTTCCTGCTTTATGCAGGGTCGGCTCTTCTAATCATGCGGCGCCAGGACAATCTGTCCTGGGTTGTCGGGTCGGGCAGGTTCTCCGCTAGTGTTAACTTTGTCATGCTGGTCCACCAGGTGGCAGGAGGGCGTCCTCTACCTCTTTTATGTTCAGGCAGACTTAGAGCCTTATGTACAACATGTTCCTCGTCTCTTCGCATCACGTGGCCGTACCACCTGAGGCGGCTCTCGGTAAGTTCGATAAGGTCGTTCGATCTCCGTCCAGGACGAGTCGTATCAATAAGTTCGGTGAAGGAAAACATCGTGAAGAAACCTGCATGTTTCAATTTCGAGGCATGTATTGTACCCACTTTCCATTACAAGGTGCGACGGGCTCACTCCCCATACCACTGAACAGAGTTTCGGTCGATGTTCTGAGTTTTCTGGGTGATATTAACACAATCAAACTGACGTATGAGACGCGATTATGGAAAACAATCTGATACCTATAGGTACCACTGGCTGGAGTAAATAAGGTACATAAATATGTGTGTTGTGTCCCACCCAACCGAATACAAGCAAAGTGGTATAGTCAATCAATTTGAGACGTAGGGCACCTTAGGAACATTACTTCATATCACTAAACTGAGAGGAGCTGAAAAACCTCATAGATCAGACATCCATTTTTGTGATAAATGATAATTGTTTCTTGTGAAATTATAACTTCCTAAATCTTGTAATTTATCGAAATATGTTATGGTATAAAATTTTTTGGATTCTTTCGTTTTTCATTGGAACAAGAAGTTAAAAAGTGTTAAATAATCAGGCGATATCTACAATCACCTGTAGAGTGTGGTATTGACAAAGGAATATTTTATCGATAGAATCGTGCGTGACGAATAAGCGCACTTGTGCCCTTGACTATTGTGATCAAACTGGCGTGTCATACCTACTGTTTTACTTTACCTTTTTATTTATTGAAGTGACACTTTTTATGGGAGGGCTTTGGAATTCTGATCCGCGACCTTTTTGCGTGACGGAAGTTTGAAATTTAAATCGGGAGAGTTTCTCATCACAGCGCCCACAGACTTGCCTCCTACCCTACGAATAAAAGTAGGTCCCAAGTCTCTCTGCAATAACCCAGATTTCCAGGCCCAACCAGTTCACCCCCATAACCAGAGTAGTTTTTCGTCCTCTCTACAATAGTCTCTACACAAAATGAGGCATGTCTTCTGGTGCATTTACATAATGCATTCAGACACAGACCGTGGTTGGTGCATTCCATCGCATTTAGATAAAAGTGTCTCAGGGGCTCCTACACGTGTTGTACCTGTGTCCCCACGCAAGCCTTCCAATGGCCCGGGCTATGGCCCGTGAAATAAATACCTTAAGAATTATTATATTAAATAAAAAATATTCAAAATGTTAAATCAAGTGATATTTATGAATTAATTTAAATTTCTTTATAAAAGAGCCGGTTTTATAGCTAAAAAAAATATTTCTTAGCGATTTGAATAGTCTCTTTTAGTCGAGAATTAGCTTGGACATACATTAACAGTGTAATTCTTGGTACAGGATGGAAGGGAGCGCGGTGCGAGACGGACGTGGACGAGTGTGCGTCCGGCACCGTGAGCTGCGGCCCCGGCGAGTGCCGCAACCTGGAGGGAGGCTACACGTGAGTACACACACACACACACACACGTGCAGCACGCAGGGAGCGCGGTGCGAGACGGACGTGGACGAGTGTGCGTCCGGCGCCGTGAGCTGCGGCCCCGGCGAGTGCCGCAACCTGGAGGGAGGCTACACGTGAGTACACACACACACACGTGCAGCATGCAGGGAGCGCGGTGCGAGACGGACGTGGACGAGTGTGCGTCCGGCGCCGTGAGCTGCGGCCCCGGCGAGTGCCGCAACCTGGAGGGAGGCTACACGTGAGTACACACACACACACGTGCAGCATGCAGGGAGCGCGGTGCGAGACGGACGTGGACGAGTGTGCGTCCGGCGCCGTGAGCTGCGGCCCCGGCGAGTGCCTCAACCTGGAGGGAGGCTACACGTGAGTATACACACTTTCCTTTTCTTACTGCGAGACCAGTATTTACTGTCTCCCATATAAGTCGTACAACCATCACTTGTTATGTTAAGTTCGACCTAACGGTATAGTGTGGTTTAGGAATGACTGGCTTTTAGTCGCTCTTGCGCACCGGGACAGAATTATATAATAATAATACGTAGGTGTCCCTATAAAAATAAATGAATATAAGTGTTTCACGTATTGATAATTGTATTATTGGTGTGCAGATGCCTGTGTACACCGGGTTTCTGCGGCATAGAGTGCGCTCTGCAGGACCCGTGCATGCAGGCGGGTAGTGCGGGCGGCGCGGGAGGCGGCGAGGGCTCCGGCAGCAGCAGCGGCGGCAACAGCACGGGGCCCTGCCTGCACGGCGGCGCCTGCGAGCAGCGCTGCGCCGCGCTCACCGACTACGTGTGCCACTGCATCGACGGCTGGGGCGGCAAGAACTGCTCACAGCAGGTACTCTACCACCATGATAATTACTCGAAACCGACCTTGTGTCTACGCCGTTGAAGAGGGACATCGATTGCCGTGCAGTCGATTGACCGAATGTAGATCGCATCGGTCATGCGTCAGGCGCGAAATCGATCGATCTTTAGAAGAAAATCATTTTCGCCGCGCTACCTTCGAGTGTGGTGGTCGAACCGACCATCGGGCGGTTCATCGGTTCGGGCGATTTTAAAAACTACACGCTTGACATATTGTATCGTGCGTGGGGTGGGGGTATTAGTTAAGTGTTGTGATCGGTTTGCTCCCATAGTAAAAGTTGTTCAGTTTGATGGTTAGACTCTTAGTTTAAAAGGATGCTAATGATATGAATTTCACCCTATATTGTAAAGTTTCTCGGAACGATCACACCCTGTAAGATTAAAAATGTACAGCAGACCTAAGCAGCAGACAGCATAATATATGTAAAAACATATTTTGACACTACAATCTCTAAACGTAAAGTGCATAATTAATAATGGGTATATCGTAACGTGTTCAGATCGTAGCGGACGGGTCGGAGGGGTCGGGCGACAACTCGTCGTCGATCCTGATCGGAGTGGGCGCGGCGCTGCTGGGGCTGGCCATCGTGGGCATCGGCGTCGGCGCGCTCGGCGCCCAGGCGCGCCGCAAGCGAGCCACGCGCGGCACCTACTCGCCCAGCGGCCAGGAGTACTGCAACCCGCGCGCCGAGATGATGCACAACGCGCTCAAACCTCCGCCCGAGGAGAGACTCATATAGGTCGGTACCTGTACTGTCCGAAGACACCCATCGCGGTGGCGCCATCTGTTATCGAAAAAACTGAATGATTTTTCCGGGACTTGTGAGATCTTATTGATTTCTTGTAAAAAAAAGTAATGTTCAAAAACCAGGCGGAAGATGCATCATCAAAATATTGGTGTGAATTATTGTTGCTCCTTCAAATGTTTTTCAGCCTAGGAATAGGGTTTAAAAAAAACAATTTTGTAGTAATCTTTTGTTATGCTGAATTTTGTTTTTTAACCGAAATGTCTTTTTTAATTAGAATGATTTAAATATTATGTTTAACGATTTTCTTGTTAAATTCTTAATACTTTTCCTGTCTTTAGGCCAGTCGCAAGTTTAGCCTTACTTTCATATAATTACGGGCATGATCTTTCACTTGACTGCAGATGTTATTTCATCATTTTCTTTTTTGTTCCAGGACTAACAAAAATTAATTAAAATGGTGCAAATATGAACAAAATAAAACGAAATCGGATGAAAAACACTTGAGTCGTCGCATATCAACCAAATGTGTTTGTGTGTGTGATATTATTATGAATGTTGTACCTGTGTGCGTGTAGACAGCGAGTGCGAGAGAGACAGTAAATTAATAAATAGCAATAAGTCGTACAATACAGACGCTTTATTAACAATGTCTATGTACTTAAGCGGTGATACCTCCCCTAGATAATTATGTTAAGAGTTTTTGTACGAATTTATCGGCCGTCCGCCGGTCACGCAGCTCTGTGGATCGCATCCGTTGCGCTGCGTCGCCGGGAGATATTTAACACTCTGTGGTAAAACTACATTCCACATTTTAAATTAGAATTAACGAAAAAACTAATTTTTATATGATGACAAATTATACTTAGGTTAGGTAGACGTTCTTATCGAAATGAGTATTATATAGAAATTGTTCTATATTTAGAACTATGTGTAGTATTTATAATGTAAAAATACATTGAAATTATGTTTATACTGATCGGAAGCGAAGTGCCTGACATTTGATAATGTCTGTTATTGACTAATTGACCATATTGTATGAATTTAAGAGATTTTATTCTAAATTGTAGGTAACTAAATAATAAATATTTAGTACATTAGGTACTTATTGAAGGCACCTGTAGTCTGAGTCGATATATATGGGGACGTTCGTTAGTAGTAGTTGTTGTACTGCACCATGCTGACAAACTTTATTACCTCGATCTCGGCAGTAACGCTGAAATTTCTCTATCTGAGTAATGATATTGTTTACATTCCTTATACTGTAAGTTCAGTTACACTCTGAATTGATCGGGTAACATAACTGACACAGTAATTTAGTAAAATGTATGAAAAAATCATAACTTTTTGTACTTATAATAAAATTAATCTGTGAACTGTGATAATTTTAATTCACGGGAATATAATGTAAACATGATGAGCTCACTCAAAGATGTTCTTTAAATTGACTTTACATATTTTACAAGATGGATAAAAAATAAAGACAATGTGTCATTGATCTTAACCCTAAAAGACTATATCAACCTATGATGGTCAAATGTTAGCCGCAGACAAAATCAAAGGTGAAATAGTTGAATTCAGCATGGTTTTAGTATAATACGAGTAGGTCTAACTGGCTAGATCATCGCATGAGATGATAATTAATGTTAGTGTGTATTGGAGTTTGCGATCCCTGTATTCCAGGATCACGCGTTATTTCTACGATGTGCCGAGACTCTACTATAGAGCGTATCTACTACTAGATAATTTATATATTTTCTTATATAAATTATAGTTGATTTTCCTCCTCGCTCCGCTAGTATAAGAATCTACAACGAGATCGCAAACTCTAGTTGGCATTATTTAACAACAATAAGCCAGTCAGACCCACTCGTATATAAGATTAAGGTTAACTTATAGTGTCTAAGTGGTAATGAAGCGTGCAAGATTCTAAATTAAATAATAGTGAAGGCGACTCGTTCGCGCCACGTCCCGGCGCTCGCGCTCTCACTCCCACCTTCGCACCGAGACGTGTGCGTGAGAGCGACGAGCGCACCGGACTGCGACGGCCGTCCGTGCCTTAACAAAAAGTCTGTATATTTGAGAACTCTATACAATATTACACAATTATATATTAATAAAATGATATACATGTAGAGATATGTTAACTGGACTATTTAACGTTTAGTCTAAGTGTATAGTAGTTAGGACATCAAATAACTGTTCAATTTTAACATAGAGACGTATTTTAGTGTTAGCTGTGTGTATGTACTTAACTTTTTAACCAATACCAGTATTTTTGTACTTAATTATTGATTTTGCTCAACGGCTAATACATTCCAAGTTTCAAAAAACATTTTTATATTTTTGTTGTTTTTAGATCGCTAATATAATTGCTATGGTTTGTTTCGTACTATTGTGATATTTAACATGTGATTCAGTTTTATGCTATCCTCATTCAAACCGTCATTATTTCTTGTCAGACAACATATTTATTTATACTTTAATTCTGAATCGGGGAGAGAATTATTCGTCATGTCAGCACCAATAAGTCTTACCGCAAGATGTACCAAGAAATAAAGAGTATTGTGTATTGTAACTTTAAAATTGTAGGAACCTAGAGTCTTAGATGTATCCTAAAACAAAATGTAGCGCTGCTGACATGACATTACAAAGAATAAATACAATACTGTATTCTGTTAACCTTCTAACGGGACTTCAAGTTTTAGATACTCCTTTATTGTAAAGATTTGTGAAGCGAAGATAATTCACTCTAATGAGCGTTTTACTGACGGCATGGTAGCTACACGACTAGTGTAAGAATGTATTGTAAATAATGTATGTCTGTGTGCATCTATCCGAAGACTTACTGCAAGCAATGTTACCGTCCACAGTAAGCTACTATTAAATGCATTTTGTGTGTTATTGCACCCGCCTTTTGGCGGTTTACTCATTAAATGGACTTCTAATATGATCACATGTTTTATTTATCTCATCCAAATATAGAAAACAAATGTCGAAATAGTAGTCTCCCTATTAGTTACATCTTTCGTCTTTCTATTTAGGGTTCTTTCTGGCTCCGGAAAATAAATCGTGCGAATTTAAATCGCGCGAATAAAAATCGCTGTGCGTTCAAGCATACCTTCATATCAACCGCGTGGCGGCAAGTACATGATCTCTCAGTAGAGAGTAGTATATTCCTTGTGCCATCACTTCCATACGGTGTTTTCCAGGAACTGAACAAGGTACAAATCAAACACGGTCTCCCAGCTATGTGCCTTCACAGAGTTCCCCACTATGTTGTTCTGCTACATCATCAGACCTTCACCTTAGACCCCAAAAACGGGTCAGCGCCCCCTAGTGGTTTGTCACAATCAAGCCTATCTAAGAATCATTGCAAATAAACCTCAAGCACTTTAAAAAAACGAATCTAAATCGGTCAAGCTGTTTCGGCGTAAATGAGCAAAAACTCATTTTGATGTTAGAAAAATTGCAGCTCTCCCTGGCGAGTTATCATCGTATCACCGATCTAAAAACCATCGCCGATTAATCCCAAACCCTTTACAGAAAACCGTATCTAAATCGGTCTAGCCGTTTTGGAGATAAATGGGAACATTGGTTTTGCACAAACAAACAACCTTTCACCTTAAACGCATACACTTTCTCCGTTCCGTCGCGGGTAAAAATGAAACAAAATAGTAGTTCTAAACACGTCCTTTATTCAAATACTGTACAGGCTGTATTAAACACTATGATACAATAACAACGCGCGCCGCAGCGCACGAGCGCGCACCTACGCCGGGCGTCTCCTGCGCGTTCATCGTCACGTGTGTAGCGCCGAGCCGCTCGCTACAAGCCCGTAGCGCGCAGCGAGCGGCTCGGCTACGCTGCTACGACACCGGCGAGCCACGCTCAACGCTCAAGCTTCCAACGCAAAGGAATGACTTAGATAAAACCTCCTCGCACTATTGACCTACACATGGGCGCGCGCCACCGGCGCGTCCCCGGTGAAGCGCTTACATTTGGCACCGCGCGATTACAATGTAACGATTGCTGACTGTCAATTATTTGGAGGGATTCGGAAGTATTTTATTATCTGAAAATCTACGGGCGATGACGACGTCGCTCTGTACATCGGGTGTCCCTTACGATGTAATAAATCAGTACACAATGATAATATACAATAATAGTACACGCTACTGTCGGTCTCACGTACAGACCGCTCTTAGCACCAGTTATGTGAGCACTTCATCGTAATACAATAACTTCGCTAATGAAAGGATCGCGGCGTGGAAGGCGGCCGCGAGAGTGGAAACACTTACGATTATAAACACTGGAATCGATACGAGGTAAGACAAGTGACAAGTGGAGGAAGCGCAGACGCTACGCAAACTATAGGAACATTCAGTCGTCGTGTAGGTCGGCGTATAATTGAAAAAGAATCCTACTTACAATATAATATAAATCATACAAAACCGTTCAGATAGCACGAACACAACCGTCCTTACAGAACTGCCGCCGAAACATTATAATAATTAATAATCAACATTAAGTTACAAATTGTAAAACAATTACTTTTATGGCATAATTTATATTAATATAATAAAACAATAAATATGCATTGTTTTGTCACCCGCAGCGGGACCGATCTGTTATTACATTATAATATAGCGGGACCGCCGCCCGGTCTGCGCGCGCGCATACTTTAGCTATTATACAAATTGTCATGCATTAGACAGGGTGTTAGGGTAAACAGTTGCATTACTTTAAGGGGTGATTGTACCCATGATTTATGATACTAAACAACTTTCCCTAAGAAAGCTATAGGAAATTCGATTTTTTATTTTTTGGACTTTTCATACAAACGTTCGCGCATTCTGCGTATTGAACATTCTACGTTTTGAACAAGCCGCGTATGGAACATTCTGCGTATTGAACATATTACGGTACTGAACATTCTACATATTGAACATTCTGATTTCGTAAATTGTAGAAAAACACACATTTTGCGTTTTGAACGTTTTACGTATTGAACATTCTGCGTGTAGACCATTGCATGCATTTAGTATGGGAAGTCCAAAATTTTTATGCCAACTTCCTATAGGTTTCTTAGGGAAAGTAGTTCAGTACCATGGGTACAATCACCTACCTAAACTGTTTACCCTAAGACCCTGTAAAAATATTGCACAAATGCGTGAAGCGCACTATTACTATATCTATTAAAATAATATTATAATGTACGTATATACGCGCGCAGCCGGCCGCGGCCCCTCAGGTATACATTCAGGTATAACAGTACGAATCTCAAGTAATACTGTCCGCGACATCACAATGGTCCGCCTCCGCCCGTTCACAAGGAACTAAATAAATATTATTATAATTTACAACACCTAGCCGACGGTCGCGCGAGACGGGGCCTGCCGTCTCTGTCCCTATTTAACATGTCCCAAAAAGGTACAATAGTACCAAAAAGTTTAACATTTTTAGTCTATCGACTTTTCGCAACACTCGCTCTCAACGACAGTACATTTCAGTCGACATAAAATTTTGTTACGTTTCGTAACTATTTTTTTTTTCTATAAACATTTGAATTTCGATAAACAACTGATGATTAGAATGTGAATATTAGGGCCATATCACAAGCTATATTTGAGTGTAGGCGTTGGCGGAACGATATCGCCGCACAATTGTCGCGACATCGCCGCGATATTTCTTAGATCAATCAGTGTCGCGACTTCGCGGTAGTGCAGTTCCAATTTGCGGCGTAGTTGCGACAACGCCTACACTCTTCAATCGCTTGTGTGATAGGTCTAACTCGGCCTGTGGTACAGACGGCCTCAAAAAGTTGAGTACACTTTAGTCGAACGTTGTAAGCAGCACTAACTAAAGTGTAGTTACTAATTAAACTTTGGTCGTACTCGGAGGCCTAGGACAGGGCGACCGACTCACGCGTCGCCCGGCGAGGCACCGCCGCTCTCGCTCTCGCACGCCGTTGGCTACCTGAGGAACATGAAACGGTTTCATTATTTTTCAACACAGTTGCTCGTAAATTGGCTTTTATTGTAGAGCTTTTACGTTCATAATGCATTTCATACACTAGTGCAGTAATGCGCGCACATTACTAATTCTAAGACAGGCACACGACGCGGGAAAAAAGAAATGTAGGCACCATTTTTCACAAATATTTTGTCTAAACCTTTTTGTCAAATTTATTTTTCCTTGCTAGTGTGATGAAAAACGTCGTATGAAACGCGTAAGCGTTGGTGATTACACTCTCGGCTCGTTTACAGCCCTCGCCTGCAATCCAGCCTCGACTGTAATGGCCAACTTAGTTCACTTGTATCATAAATTAATGTACTTTTATTTGGAATGTGAATGATTCAACAGATCCTAGAGTTGTATTGTATAAAGATAATTTCAATAGAACCATTTTCGTCTGAATGCAGTAATAAACTGACTGAATACTGACTGCCGCATTTCGAGAATATCTAACACGTTCAATAAAAATTGGTAAACTGTTTTAGCTCGGGATCTTTCTGTTACTGTTTAGTGAATAGTCAAGTTATCTGTAGGTCTACCATGAGTTTTCATCATACTTTGCTACTGTAGTTACGTCACCAATTTTGTATTGAATTTGGTACAGCGCTCCTAGTGGTTACGTTGAGAACTAATTTCTGTCATACTAATTGGCGACGTAACTACAGTAGAAAAGTACAGGGAAAACTCATGGTACTCTGTAGATAACTCTGTAGATACCTATTAGTACAGTTACCTATTGTCGTGTGGGCGTAGCACGACACGCTGGTAGTCCCGGCGCGCCATCTGTTGGCGTTGCCGCGAGCCGAGCTCCGCCGTCCCGTCCCGCGTTATGTTAGCTGTAGGTGTTAGTAAAGTTACCTATTGTCGTGTGGGTGTAGCACGACGCGCTGGTAGTCCCGGCGCGCCATCTGTTGGCGTTGCCGCGAGCCGAGCTCCGCCGTCCCGTCCCGCGTTATGAATAGCTGCAGCCCTGAAGCTGCAACACATTGCAAAAACACTTTGTTTAGTACGACTGAGCTCATCTAAACATGCCCATGTGAGGTCTAGGTTAAGTTTCATTGTGGTTTGCATTCATGTAGTACAAACAGTACCTATATTATTATGTGTTACATCATTGCAAGTATTCGCCCCAATTATAGTGCTCCGGACCAAAAATTGGTAAAACGGAACACTTATTTCGTATTTTTTAAGCTTATTTCGTATCAAGTTAAATTCTTGTCGCTTTTTTTTTACCTAGCCTGCATATGCTCACGACTATATTCCCCGAGAGGGTAGTCAGAGATATTCTGAAACCTCAGAACATCCACGTTTCACCAGTAGTACCGAAACTCTGTCCAGAGTGACGGGGGGTGAGCCCGTCGCCACTTATAATGGACAGTGGGTACAATACACGCCTCGAAATTGAAGCATGCAGGTTTTACCTAGCCTGTTCAGTATATATTCGCTTAGATATGACGAAATAAGGAGGCCTGTCCATTGACGCGGAGATGCAGTTAATTTGATTCAGACAAATATAGATACGATGCGATGATGACAGAAACTAATACGTTATCGATTCATAATCCGAAACATGCACAATACAGAGATGGATTATGTACTACCCGGAAATGAATACTTTAAGAGAACTTGAATAATTCCATAATGTACTACAAAATGATAGTGTAGCACTGTTGGTTGGTTTTTTCCAACTGACAAATAGAGCACAGCCCAGGGAGCTGTGACTGCTTATTACTGCGGACTATTGTTGTTGGGGTTCAGTTTATTGCTAAAGTTAATCATTATAACGGGTTCTTACCGCGTTTTTATTTATTTTGGAGTTCCCGATATTTCGGCAGTGTTACAACTGCCATGATCACGGGATGACACACAGCCCAGCAGCGGGCAGCGGGCAGTTGTAACACTGCCGAAATATCGGGTACTCCAAAATAAATAAAAACGCGGTAAGAACCCGTTATAATGATTAACTTTACCTTAATTAATAACCGCGTAACTCTCAAAAATTCAGTTTATTGCTGTTCAGATACGTACTCTCGGCGGAGTCCTCGACGGCCTTCTTGAGGTCGGTGGAGGCGAGGATCTCGTCGATCAGCGAGTCCGGGTTCACGCGCGTGTTCTCCACCCTACACGACACCACGTGCTGCAAACATAAGGGACCTTCATTAGTCGTTATTAAACATTATCTTATGATTTGTAAATATATTTTGGGGAAAATTTATTTTGGCGGGCGCTTTTTGAAATCGTTACTATATTCCCCGAGGGGATAGTCAGAGGTATTCAAAGGGTATAGGGTTTAGGGGATATTCCACAGAACATTATAAGAGGGGTTAGAAATGCACAGTAGTGTTTTAGCATCAGAGACGGCTGTCGCCACTTGCTCACGCTTCTACAATTACTCATGCCCTCTCGCTCGAACCACGCCGCGCGCCTTAGTGTTATGCATATTATTGCATAACCGTATGGCAGTATGGCGCGCGCGCGCTCCAGCGAGCCGCCCTCCGACGCGGACGTCGTCACCGAGCCGGACCCCGACGTGTGACATAGTATACCTGTGCGTCGTCGCTCGGTAGCTGTGCGGCGCCCGGGGGCGCGCGCTCCAGCGAGCCGCCCTCCGACGCGGACGTCGTCACCGAGCCGGACCCCGACGTGTGACATAGTATACCTGTGCGTCGTCGCTCGGTAGCTGTGCGGCGCCCGGTGGCGCGCGCTCCAGCGAGCCGCCCTCCGACGCGGACGTCGTCACCGAGCCGGACCCCGACGTGTGACATAGTATACCTGTGCGTCGTCGCTCGGTAGCTGTGCGGCGCCCGGTGGCGCGCGCTCCAGCGAGCCGCCCTCCGACGCGGACGTCGTCACCGAGCCGGACCCCGACGTGTGACATAGTATACCTGTGCGTCGTCGCTCGGTAGCTGTGCGGCGCCCGGTGGCGCGCGCTCCAGCGAGCCGCCCTCCGACGCGGACGTCGTCACCGAGCCGGACCCCGACGTGTGACATAGTATACCTGTGCGTCGTCGCTCGGTAGCTGTGCGGCGCCCGGTGGCGCGCGCTCCAGCGAGCCGCCCTCCGACGCGGACGTCGTCACCGAGCCGGACCCCGACGTGTGACATAGTATACCTGTGCGTCGTCGCTCGGTAGCTGTGCGGCGCCCGGGGGCGCGCGCTCCAGCGAGCCGCCCTCCGACGCGGACGTCGTCACCGAGCCGGACCCCGACGTGTGACATAGTATACCTGTGCGTCGTCGCTCGGTAGCTGTGCGGCGCCCGGTGGCGCGCGCTCCAGCGAGCCGCCCTCCGACGCGGACGTCGTCACCGAGCCGGACCCCGACGTGTGACATAGTATACCTGTGCGTCGTCGCTCGGTAGCTGTGCGGCGCCCGGTGGCGCGCGCTCCAGCGAGCCGCCCTCCGACGCGGACGTCGTCACCGAGCCGGACCCCGACGTGTGACATAGTATACCTGTGCGTCGTCGCTCGGTAGCTGTGCGGCGCCCGGGGGCGCCGGCGCGGCGGCGGCGCGCTTGCGTCGCTCGGCGGCGGCGCGCGCGCGCTCCAGCGAGCCGCCCTCCGACGCGGACGTCGTCACCGAGCCGGACCCCGACGACGGGTTCCTGCACATACACGTTACATTACATTACAGCACACCCTCACTCACAGCCGGCCGATCTGAATGTCGCAACGGCGCTGCGCAGTTAGTAAATCTTCATGAGATACTAGCTTTTGCTCGCGACTACGTCCGCGTGAAATAAGAATATCGAAAAATCCATTCTTAGTGCACCTCGACACCCTCCGTAGAATATACAAGTATTCCAAATTTCATGTTTCTATCTTCATCAGTTTAGGCTATGCGTTGTCTGTGAGTCACATACGGAATTTTATAAGTATAGATTGTATAATGCATGTAACTCCTTATCGATTGGAACTAAAGCTTTAGGCTAAGATTCACAGGCGGAATTTCACTATAAATTCGAGCTTGGATCTGTCGAATCAGCATTTTGAAGTTCGAAATCAAACTCCGGTTTCGGTTCTGAATCATTTTCGTTTTCGTCTCAGCGTAAGTAAAGAAGTTGAGACGGCAAGAAGCGAAAAAATTTAACTGTTGGTAGCTGATTTCTCCTAGCATCACTTCTTCGATCAATTCTGGTTTACAGACAACCATAAAAATATATGCCCAGCATCTACCTACTTATCTTTTGATCAGCTTGTATAATCTGTTTTCCCTTAACTTTACAATTTCGTATAACTTTGAAGACAATAAAAACTCAAACTGCGCAGCGATGTCGCTTACAATAGAGCGGCCAAAAACGTAGGCTCGACTTGTGATAACAATTTGATGATTTTTTTATCATCAAAATATTATAACAGAGTCGCAATACGACAAGAAAGGAAGAGTCATAAATCTCACAAAAACATCGAAGCACAATGCTAAGTACGTAATTAATGTAAATTCCCATGCTTGAACTCAAAGCATATTGGCATTTCATTAGTTGAACTACCATGCATGAAGCCACCGATCCGAACCGATAGAAAATCACAGAAAACGTTCATGCACAAACTCTCATACCAATTAAATAAAGCTGAAAGAAAATAAGAAAAATATGCGAATAAAAACAAAAATAATAATAAATTAAATCTTAATATATAATAATAAATCTCTTTATTCAAACATTAAAGGCCCAGATGATTTATCGTAGGCTTAGAATAAAAATTTAAAAAGTACCTACAGAGGTTCTTATTTTATCCCAAATTTTAACAAATAAACGCAAAACCTTAAAGTCATTCTTACACAATTTATAAAAGATCAACATTATATTACGAAACATTTTTGTTGTAACAAGAAAAAATTTCATTCGTACTCAAAAATCACACTAGGAAGTTTATAATGAAATTCCTCTTTAAAAAGTATTAATTTTGTGGAAACGTTTTATGTTTTTTGGGTTAATTTTCTGAACACGCCTACAGCGTGTTGTGCATTTATACCATTCCTTCTAAAATTACCAGTAAATAAATGATAACCTTTTTAAAGTCTACATCAATCAATAGAGCAACTGTAATAAGAAGCGACGAACTACATTGATACACATACAAACAACCAAATATAACGTAGGGAACTGTACGAGACAACATTTAAGTAAACAGTGAGCTAAGCGCCTCGGAATCCCGACACCAATCTATACTATAATTACTATATTTAAAAGTAACAAAACGATTGGAATGACTTTACTTGGTTTTAGATCAGTTAGCAAATGATGCATTTACCTATTGGATTTAATTTGCAGTTTTTTGGCCATATGAAATGGTAAATAAAAATAATTAATTTCAAACTTATTCATTTAAGCGTTTTAAGCCATAACGTAGTAATGCCTTAGAAATTGACATAAGACCTACATTTGTGAAAAATGGGGATGGAGGAAGATAGTATATCAATTTCGTTTCATAGCGAAGCAGAGGGAATCCAGCTGGTTAAGTTTACCTCTGTTTCCAGTCAAAACAACTTTACTGGGTACAATTTATCTTAAATCAAAGTAAAATTAATGGATAGGCCAGGCCTTACGCGAACATTTCAAACCAGAAAAATGAGGCAAAACACATCAATGGTATACTTCAAATTTGTACCCAATTGCCCTAGTTTTGACACACAATTGTGCTAGTTTGTATGGACCAATTGTTCTTGTTGTGCGCTTTAGGCCTATTCATTAATTTTACTTTAATCTAAGCAATTTATCGCAAAAATAATTAATTTACTGCACTCTAAGATTTAATGAAAATGCTCTTGTGTGAATCTATCCGAGACGCTTAGAACACGATGTCTAAATACGGCACTAGAGACGTGTAGACTAGACGTAGAGAGGTGACTGACGCGGCGGGGGCGGCGGCGGCGGGGGCGGCGCGGCGCGGCAACGAGCTGTCCCGCGGAGCGCCGCACGCGCACCACTCCGCCTCCGAGCGCCTGCGCGCGACCAACACACGACACAGTCACACTACTTATGTACTACTCGTTGGTGTACTTTTGTATATATATATACTTAGTGGTTACTTGTTATGTTTTAGCTTAATCTATACCGCATTACAAATAAGGACGACGAGATTTTCCGATTCCTACATAGCTTTCTGGCCAATTGTGACAAGCAAATATTATTTATTTATCTGAAAGATGTACTATCTGACATATCTTGGACGTTACTAAAGTTGTTCTAAGAATAAGTGAAAGTTAGGGCCTGTTTCACCACTTTTGGATAAGTTCTTGTTAGCTTATCCGACAGCTCATTTGACATATTTCTTATGAAGAATATGTCAAATGATCTGTCGGATAAGCTAACAAGAACATATTCAGAAGTGGTGAAACAGGCCCTAAGTGTCTCAAATCTCTGTTTCTGTAATTCGAAATAGCCTCGCTGCTATTTGGAATGCAGTATAGGCCCGTATTAATAAACTAAACTCAAGCGCGCCTTCTTAAGACTCCTATAATCGTTAGATTAAGCTATCCCGTTTAAATATGCTACCGTATACTGAAACGGAAGCTTAACCCATCGTATGTTGACATTCCAGACACAATAGAATTGTTATTGTCTTTGCACAGATGTGACAAACACAGAGGACAGGTTAAGAGCTACGGATTAGTTTATTAATACGGGAATTAGTGTCCGACTGAAGTTTCTGCAGTTGCCGCAAGTTTTGGACCAAAAAGGCTAAAGGTTTTGCCAAAAAAGGCCCAGTTGGTGACCAAACCCAAACGTTTGTTAGTAAAAAAATATTTAGCTAGATTTGTAATAAAAAGACATTATATTATATTTTATTATTAGAACGATACTTATTATAAATATCGTTGCGCACCTTAGTGGCACGATTGCCAAAGTTAACTGACTTTGCTTTCGTTGTCGGCCAGACAACGACGGTTAGACACTAAGGATGCGTATCCATCGAAACATAGCGGCGCGGAGCGACCAATCAGATAGATCCGATGTGCAATTCAAACAAATTATTTGCTCCATCCCTGCACGTCTCTTCTCCGCTCTACTTCCTTAGAAACGCACCCTAATTCTATAACAATAATTTAGCACATTTTAGGAGTAGAGGCGACAAAAATAATCGATTGTCAACAAAAAGATCAATTCATCACCACCACGTAGAATTGCGCAGATCTAAAAAAGATCGCATAAATCTAATATATTAATGTGTAACATTGTACGACGCTAAAACATATAACTAGGTATTTAATTATAGATTTGTGCGATCTATCTAATTTAATAATAAAATATAAACAACAAAAAACACCATAAAAGCCTTATCTAAATCCATATTATAAACATTAATCGCAAACAGCTTTAAAACCTTACAACCGACACCTTAATTATAACAAAACAAAAACAAAAAAGAAAACCAACACAAAAGAACAGTAAGAAGAAGCGACAGCAGGGCCGGACCCACATTAGCGGCGTGGAGGTTAGGTGTGGGGGGGAGGCGCACACGGGGCACTGAGCACTGAGCACCGAGAACTGAGCGCTCAGCTCTGAGCTCTGAGCACACTCACCTCGTGTGGCAGGCGCCGGTGTAGCTGTGCCGCAGCGCCGGCGCGGCGCCGCGCCTGAGCGTCGGCTCCCCTCGGTCCTCCTTCGGCGTCGACGATGACACCGGCTCCTGGTCCAGCGCCTGGTTCGAGAGGCTCCTGAACCTGTGCCGCACGTCTATCTGCTCCGACGAGCCCAGCTCGTACTCGGGATCCGACGGGATGCAGTAAAACTCGTCCTCTATGCAGCCGGAGAGACGATTCGCGTTCGACACCAGGGAACTCTTTCTGTGCGCCAGCGGCGTCAGGAACGGGAAGTTGTTGAACAGCTCCTCGTTCTTCTTATTCTTCTCTATTAGCGCCGGTATCGTATTCAGAGACTTCTGCTTGAATATTTGGAAGTTCGTCAGCGGCTGAACTGCAGCGCTTATAATGGTCGCCGCGGCTTTCTTCTTCTTGTCGAAGTACGTCGGCATGGCGAACGAGTTTTGGTGTTCTATGAGGGTCGAGTCCGGGGTCTTGTAGGCTTCGAGGGGGGGCGACTGTAAGGCGTGCCGGGGGATGACGTCCGGGGGGCCGGTGAGGGTGGTGTTGGGCGTGAGGTAGAGGTCGGAGGACTCGCAGAGCACCGTGCGGTCCAGCAGCAGCTTGGAGAGGGCCCGCCCCGTGTGCTTGTTGGGAACGTAAAGCGTGGTCGTTGTGCGCTCTAAGCGGACACTGGGGGGTGGCGGGGGGTGGGGAGAAAACAAAAAGTAAATTAATCAAGCGAGTTGAGCCGAGTCACTGGAGTTAGTTACGTGCGTAACACGAGTTATGAAGCGGAGGCCTGTACAGGGCGCGACGCGTCTCCTCTGCCATGCGCTGGCGCAGCTTGATAATTAACATTTCCAATTCGTTCGACATTCCAACATAATATCAAAATAATAAATAAAAAGAAAAACACAAAATAAAACTAAACAAAAATGTACATTAACAATGGTTTCCATTCACATCTAAGTCGGTTGCCGCATTACTCAGCATCATACTTATCACTCAGCGACACATTTACACCATTTCCTTTGCTTAACCTTCCTTCACTTCATGCTAATTCCACTTATTATTCCACAATAGCCAATATCACCACCTTATCAATATAACATGTATTCATGACGTAGCATGCAGCCCTGGCCACATGAGTGGGTGTGAGTGAGACGGACAGAGGGACAACACTGCGTGGCGGAGTGAGAGGTACGTACCTGTTGTGGTGGGGACGACAGTCGCCGGCCGAGTCGCCCTCGGAGCTCTGCCGCGAGTGCGCGGACGCAGCCGACACCGAGCTGCCGTAGCCTGACGCCTGTAATGCAATCAATAGACATTTTAGTTACAAGAATGACAGTTTGGGATCAAAAATGGCTCAATCAAGTCGTGTAAACCATTATCATTAAAGGCCAATCGGACGCTATAACCACTCGACACCACACCGACACTATTTCAATTCCAATCATGTAAAAATTTGTGAAGATGTGTGTGTACTGCGCTTTCCAGTAATTTAAGGGCCTGTTTCACCACTTCTGAATAAGGTCTCGATAGCTGATCTGACAGATCGACACATCTTTCATTCATAAATATGTCAAAGGATTTGTCAGATAAGCTATCGAGTACTTAGCCAGAAGTGGTGAAGCGGGCACTAAATATTTTTTTATCTCTTTTGTCTTCAAAGGGAAGTAGCGTCATTTCCTGGAGGCAGACGTATCGGTAGCGAATAGATGCAAGTTATCAACCCGCGCTCCATTAAATTGACAGGTGTCGCCAGCGTCAATGAGCAGTTTCGTCTGGAAAGACATATGCGGAGCTGACTGTCAACCTGCAGGAGAGGAACCCGAAGAAGAAAGTCAACGCTGGCTCTATCAGAAGCGTAACAAAAGAGGACAGGTACCTTGCTGCTCATGTCGCCGGAGGTGTTGGAGGAGTTGCGCGAGTGCGTGTGCTGCTGCTGCAGGCAGGACGCGCACGCCGCGCCCACCGCGCTGCTCAGCGTCAGCCCTGCAACGATCGTGCATCATGCTTACATTGTGTATATTATGTTAAGTGCTACGAATCGTTACGTTGATTGCTGCGAAAATAGGCACTCATAAGTACTAACGCACTAAATCGCGCACGCAGACGCACTAACGCACGTTGACTAACGTACGCACGCACGCATATTCGTGGCGTTATTAGCGTATTACTTGAGACGCGCTACACATGTCAGTCTACCTTGACATTTTTCTTAGTTAGCTCTCTCGTAGCTACGCTACATCTGTATCGAATTTAAATGTGAAAAGACTTGCGAAGAAAATAACCACTGTTTTGAAGTTGTGTAAACTAATCTTTAGAAGGTTACTGGCAATAACGTTCATATTTTTTGTCGTAGAAAAATAAAATCCATCTCTTTGGTTCAACTACGAAGCGTTTCATTTACATCGTCTTTCTTACTTTCCTGCCCTCGGTGTGTAATCTACTATAATTGCCCAGCTAATACTTATAACAGCCACCAGCGATGCGTACCAGGGTGATCAGTGATGGGTGCCAGCGGAGGCTCCTCGGGCTCCGGCGACGGCAGCTCGCACGAGGGTAGCGACGACAGTGGCTGCGAATGACTGCCTTCTGCAATATACATATTATAATATCTTATTAGACATCGCATTGAAAAGGAAGGCGCATGTAATACTGTGGAGTTTCTGTGTTTAAACGATCATCAAGGTTATTTGATGCATAACTGATAAGTGGTATTTCATCTAGAATGCCTCTATGCTCATTATATAAGTAAGTGGACCTGGATATTACCTACCTAAAGGTAGGATTTATTACCATGTCAGGGACCTGTAGAGGTGAGGCCTTTTAAGAGAATTCTAAATTTCTAACAGCAAGCGAGTGGGACTTCTGGTACTCGTTGGTGGAGTTACGAATATTAAGTTCTGCCTCCGCCAATTAAAAGGTAATAACCATGGAAGTACTATTTACCTTATTCGTGAGGCTTGTGCCGTAGAGTTGAATGTGAATAGTCAGCGCATACGACACAACTTCTCGAGTATAATATTGGACGACTAGGCCCGAATCACTGTCGAAATTGGCAAGAGTGTTGAAATTAAAAAACGCAATAGTTGGGTCGCGGTTACGGGCATGCCAACAATCAATATAAGATGTTTCCTTTTCAGCCATATTCAGTTATGATCAGTGTGTTTCTTCGATAAAGCCTCTCGGTGATGTCTGGATATAGACTACCCAGCGGGAGTAGCGGTCACGTCGTGAACCCACAAGTACAAGTGGTGCACTGACCGTAGTTGCGTCGCTTGGTGAGGGAGCCGAAGCCGGAGCTCGGCGTGGAGGAGCCGTTGTCGTCGTCGGCGGCGGGCGCGCTCTCCGACCCGCTGTCCCCTCCCGCCTTGCTCTCCGCCGCCTCCTGCTTGCGCTCCGGCCTGCGAACATCCAGCAACTATACGATAACCTCACTGAATCCAAACAGGTCTAGTACAAGACAGTAAAGATGTGAAAAAGCATGATTGTTTATATCTGCGAAAATGTTTGGCCTTTCTTAAATAGATTTAACACACACGAATTTAATCAAAGAAGATTGTGGACATTTTAATCAATACCGGATATAATTTTCAGGTAAATCGGAAACTTGGCCACATCACCTTTTAAGGGTGTTTGGTAGGTGACATTTGTGACAAGATTCATTTCTGGAATATTCATGGTGTTAAATACCAAAAACAACACAAAAGAAACTTTATCCCTCAGTTGTACCGACACCCACGGGTCAGGGGTCAGGTTCTACTCTAAGCCGAAACAACAGTCACACAGAGAATATAGCTTAGTCTTGGGCTTCCATTTTCACCAATAATATTCTAGTATTACACCTAAACATGACACAGGCACTAACACTTTGAACAGGGGGTCTCCGGAGATCATGTTCATCTTGATGCGCACGCGCAGCACGGAGTTGTCCTGCCGGCGGCGAGGGTCGTAGCCCTCGAGCAGGCAGCGGCGCGTCGTCTCCCCCGCGCCCGCCAGCTCCGCAAGGTTCATGTCGCAGAAACCTAGCTTCTGGTATGAACGACCACCTGCAAACGTACGGGACCAAACATTACTTGATAGTTAGGTCACAGCCCATTTCGATTCGACTACAGCGTCTTTACAGAAGCAGTCAGAATAGTCAGGATATCTTTAAGAGCAAGAGTGTGTGCGCTAAACGCATATGTTTCCTCATGACTCTGATGAAACGGGAAACCGGTACTATTATAGTGGTTTAGAATCACTAAGGCACAACGTCACTGCATCCGACCAACTCGCTTAAGTACCTACTGTTGACAGGAAGGTGGATTCGGAATGCTGCTTGGGATTAGGGATTTACATTTTTAAAATTATGGGGTGTAAATTTAAATGCGTTACATATGAAACGTGGTGCAGACCATCATAATAATTAATTAATTATATTATGCATGACATTTAAATTTGTATAAAACTAGCTACAAATTATTAATATTTTGTATGCCCTGTGTGGTAGAACATTAGAACCATTTTATTCATTATGTCACCTGAATGCACCTATGTTCTTACAAATAAAGTTCTAATTCTGATTCTGATCAAAATGAATAACTTTCACTATGGAGCCACAGTAAACAAAAACATAGTGCTAAAAGAATGATTACGCAACACAACTTACTAAAAAGCTAACGGTTTTCATCTTGAAAGCAAACCATTAAAAGTTAATGACATAACTGGGAGCCTAGAAATCTTCCACGCTCATAAGTAACAGGAAGTTAAAATCTTATAGAGAGAAAACGTCAGCTGTGAAGTTCAGCGCAATTTATATAAAAGTTTCAGCCGGAGCGCAGCGGCCAAGCCTCTGAGTCTGATTTATCGGTCTGAGCTGAGCCGCTGACAATATCGCATCCTCATTCTGCCCTTACCCACTTTGAAATAAAGTCATTTTTAAATTGTATTACGATGCAGAAAGTGGAACGAAATTGACTTGTAAAGTAAGTTAGCTCATATTAGATACTCACTTAATAGATTTTGAATGTTCCCCATAATGGTATTACCTCGCTATACCTCCCAACCGTTGCCTAAGTAGTTTTCTCAGTAAAATTACTCTTAACTTAATGAAGTGATATAACCCTACACAGAGCACGTGAATTCTCAAAGCCGTCCTCTTAGGTACGCAGGATATTGTTGAGTGCTGACGGATGAAAAACGAATGAATGCAGCTGAGATGCCAATGTTGAGATGCATGTGTGGTGATACTAGAATGGACAGGATTAAGAATGAGTTTATTAGGGGAAGATTGGAAGTTGCGCCAGTAACCGAAAAATGCGCAGTAATAGATTATCGTGGTATAAGCATGTGATGCGGAGAGATGAGTGTTATATTACACGACGAGTGTTAAATATGAATGTGGATGGCTGCATGAAGAGAGGACGACCAAAGAAAAGATGGATGGATTGTGTGAAAGATGGCATGTGTAGAAAAGGAGTGAACGCTGGAATGACGGCTAAAAGAGATGAATGGAGGAAGACTACATATTGCGCCGACCCCAAGTAACGTCGCCATGAAGTATCAGTCACTGAGACGGCAGCTATAGTGGGAGGGATCCAACAGTACTGACCCTTGCACTCCTTGCGCACGGAGATGCGCATGAGCGCCGGCTCCAGCACGCCGGTGTTCGCGTTCGCGCACATCTTGCACATGAAGGAGAACTGCGCGTTCCACCGCACCGCGTGGTTCCGCACCTCCTCCCTGCAATACAACAATGGATACCTGAAGATATACCGAATCTGTCTTAAGGTATAAACAAGTTTATTAAATCTTTGGGAAATTCAGGTCGCAGAAACTTTTCTTCAGAAGACCAACTCTACGGATGAATAATTTTAATAACCTTCATAACAAAGAAAATAAAATATTCGGAAACAACGCGGCGCTGGTAGACCAGTTTATGTTTTCTTTTTACTAGCTTTTGACCGTGTTTTTCGAAAGTATTCCTTTGTAAAAATTATTTTAACGAAAAAGTTTTCCGCGAGAGCTGCCAGCAAAATTTACAAAAAACATTTCATGCGCATATTACTTACACGAGGCACAAATATGACCTCTTGTTGACATTTAGCGAAACTAGCAGCAAAAAACACATGATTAATTGCAGCGACCTATTGCGACAAATGATTACTGCAGTAAAAACGCGACAATTTATAAAACTGCAAGTAGGTAATCGTCTAAAGTTGCTTCGTTGCACGACGATAAAATACCAAAACGAATGCAGCCAAAATAAATGTCCCATATATCCATGGAAATAACTGCATTAGTTTGAAGTTTTCAATAACATTATTTCGTAGAACTCCTGAGTTTTAGCATTTAGCAGAATGGGTGATAAAAGACTGTAACTATTGGCACGGGAGCGCTATGGCAGTTCGTCTGTACAGTAGTTATATCTCGCGCCATGCTGGAGGCTCTCACTAGTTCGTAGCCGGGTTAAGTGCCTTCACGAAGATTATGCATTATTTTAGTGCTAGCTTGCATAAGCTAATGAAACTGCGCTGAGTCAGGCAGTGCGTTTAAATTCAGTTGTAAAAGTTAGTACCGTTTTAACTTTAATCTTAGTAGGTAATTAGGTATGTTACCCATGATACGAGTAATGTTCAGCTCAAGAACCTCCTAAAAATGTTATAATAAAAGAAAGTTAAGGAAAATTCATCACCATCAGCCTATACTCCACTGTAAGGTACAGGCTTCCGCTAACATTATAAGGGTGATGGGGGCCATACTCCACTAGACTGGCCTAGTGCGGATCGATGGAAGCAAGTAAGTGGGACCACATACTGCTCCGCAATCGGCTCCGGGGGCCGGTGGTGTGCGGTTTTTTAGTACAAACTGATATCCGTATGAACAATGGTTGTATATAGGGTCCAACTTAATATGTTAACTTAAGATGCTGACACTTTTTTAAGACGATGATCAGACCATCAAACTGAACAACTTTCTCTATGGCACCAATATCGAAAGCGCGAAAAATAAATCTGCTCTTCCATACAAAACTGCAAACCTACTCGAGCCAAATGTATGGGACAGCTAATTTTTTTTCGTGATTTCGATGTTGGTCCCATAGAGAAAGTTGTTCAGTTTGATGGTCTGATCATCCCCTTAAAAAAGTGTCAGCATATTAAGTAGGACCCTGTATAAAAAACCTCACACTGGAGCGGATTGCGAAGCAGTGTGTGATCCGCCTTAGTGTTTGCGTCAAAGTATTCAAGCCGACTCAATAGTCGTCCGACTTGGCTGAACGAATAAATATACTGGCTTCTAACGGCACTATCCATGACCACTGACATGACTTAACGTGCCTTCCGAAGTACTGAGGCGGTCGAGATGAAAGAACACTAAAACGATCACCGGCACCGATCCAAAGACGTGCACCGGCTGTGATTGCATAACGTCGGGTATCGTTTCCAATACGAGCGCTATCGTCAAACAGTTGTTTTTACAGTGAAATAAGTAAAGAAAATATGTCGCTATTAATAAACAACGGAAACGGCTTTATTTGACCTTTGTCACAAAAATAGCTGCGACCTGAAGTCACGGCGGCGTGGAGGCTTGCATTATTGAGAGAGCGGTGAATTAATAAACTTGCCGGGGAACTGACCGATGTCACGACATGGTGTAACGGTATTGTGAGCTTTTACTTCTTTATTTATATCCTTAGGTCGAGGTAGGTTCCTTGAAACCTTAGCATTACTATTTTACCCGAGGGGTTAGTCAGAGATATTCTGAAAACTCAGAACATCCACGTTTCACTAGTAGTACCGAAACTGTGCCCGCAGTGTTGGGGTCTAGAATGATAGTTTATTGCAGAAAATGCAGCACAACATCGACCGTTTCAACGAGGAAATCATCATTTATAGCAATGATTTGTTACCAGAATAAATCTACTCTCATTAAAGACCCCTTAACGCGCCCTCTCGAACAATATTTCAACCAGGACGACGCTAAATAGGGCAATCCTAAGATAATCAAATAAAAAGCAACGTCTTAAGGTACCGTAATATTTATGGGCCAGGGGGACCCATTAGAGGGCGGAAGCGCGTGCCGCTGACCGGGCAGTATCCGGCACGCGACCCGCGAGTTTCATTGCCACTAGCCGAGCCGAGCGGACTAGCGAGCGGCCCCGGAACTGGAACACTTTGATCTGGGACATGGTAATGTTAATCCCGGGTGACAATGTACGCTGTTTATCAGTAAATTGGATGCAAGATGCATCAGTTTATAGATATCTGCGGGGGCGAACTGGGTCATCGACTACGCTAATAAACGACCTTCCTTTTCGGAGTGGAAACCAGAAACTTTAATAAAACTACAAACCTACTACGAATCTAAGGTTTATTATTTGTATCAATGTGTCCGAGTACAATATTGTTCAGAGGTGGTATGACTCTGATATTCTACTCCCTAATAATCCCTAATGACAAACATAGTAAGACCTTTCGCAAAACTTGTTTGTCGGTTTATTTTGCTAAAATTTCACCTACACCAGGGCTTGCTGTCCACACGATAAGAAGAAGAAGTTAACAAATAGTCATAAATGAATAGTTAATCAGCTTCATCCAATGATGAAAGTTACAGGCGCGCCACAAAACCCATACTCGGCCTTCAGTCTCCTGGCGCTTTCCGCTACATTTTTTTCCCTCTGTCCTGTAGGCTCCACTATCTCGATCCACCAGTGGATTGAATAGGACGCTGAAGTTCACTGTGATCCACCATTAGGCTCAGTGGATCCTATGATACTTGAATGTATTAATAGGCTCCACCAGTGGATCGAATTTAATTCTGGGAGTTTTGTAAGATCCACCACTGATTTCTTTAGGCCGTCGTTGGTCCAGTAGGCCGCAGGGCGTCCCATACTTTAAATCTATAGAATGAACAGTTAAATTATGATTTGTATTATAGTAATTGCAATGCATAAGTCGAACGACATCAAGAACGCTCAGACCAAATGTAACTATTAGTAAACACACAACGTTGTTTTGAACACAATTGATTCACCCGCTGTGAAAGGCATGCGCGGGCGCAGCCAAGTGGTCACCCGCAGCAATCATCATTATTATAACACTCGACCAGAACACGATTATTTATTTTGACATTTACCTCATCTTCCTGCCCTTACACTGCTATTGATCGCCACAATAATTCATAATATTGCATATATATATATATGAACATATATGAACATACATAATAATGGATTTTGGAAAAAGCTTGACGACCTCTTTGGACAAGGATCGACTTTCCTGTGCAGTCCTTTTTCCAAGTAAGGTTTTTGTTTTTTTTCTCCCCTCTGGAAGGAAAGCTTAAATTTTCGCCCCGCTGCGCTTAACGAAGTGGCCGCTTTTCACCTCCGGCGAGGAGAAAAATAGAATATTAACCTAAATAAGAAAGCCTCAGATCACATTTATTACTTTCCCCTCTGTGTGTCCACGCAAAATAGGCGCTTCAGTCGTCGAGTTGCGGAAAATGAGCCCGCTCAACCAATACCAATACCCCTCTGTGTGTAATCTACTATATCTATGTCCTTATCCTCGAGAACTCGTGAGTCTACCGTGTAGTTCAAATTAGTGCATAAAATAGTATAAGCGTTTATTGTTTTTGTTTCCTTTTAAAAACGATATCCACTCCTTCAACATGGCTATGAGAAACTCTCAATTCAGCTCAAAGTAACAGTGCATTTATAGAAAACATCGCGCTGGGATCCAGACCTAATTTAGATAGAATACTATTTCGCAGGACACTGGAGTGGCGCGGTTTGGTTCCCACGACTGGGATCAACACGTGTTCTCAATAAACTCTGCCCGAACGTAATTCTCTGTTCAGATACTATACTCTGCGGCCCGTTTGTCTGTTGTTAAGTACCACATAGTCAAAGAAATATACATAATTCTTTATAGATAGGTACTAAAGCTGCTTTTGCAGGGTCTTCAACCTTGTTGTTGATAATTTGCCCCGAACACTTGTCTCTCGCGTGGTGTTCGCGCGGTTCGCGTTTCAGCCTGCCACGAGGCTCCACAATCCTTCTCAGTTGTTCTTACTCAAAAACAATCCTCGAGATTGGATAGATACTCCCTCAAACTACTTGACATTGGCGGAAATGCGGTGCTAACGCACAAGCAAGAAGTCCATTAATTATAAATTAAAAAAAATAAACATAAGGAAACCTGTAATTGGCTATACTACCTACACAAGTTGTTATTTTTATATTACCCACTGTAATGCTGTTGGTTTCGTCAATAAATAAAGTAGTAAAAGCTAGCAAGAGATTTAATGAAGGATTAACATTAATTAGCGATTCTGCAACTGAGTGTTAGCCGTCTCCCGTTGCAATAGAAGGTAGTCAAATAGATATTTACCTATCTGCTTTGATTTTTGGGTTTTAAAACAGATTAAGAGTAAAACCCGGGCTCGATGGACTTCATTGATTAGTGTGTTATGAGTAGGTAGTCTCCACTTGATCCTGGTTTACAGAAATTACAGTGATGAGAAAGAGAGGTAAGCCAAAGGCCGAAACAAAAATACTATAACCGGAGCTAAAATTCCAAGAACTTGTAGATCAACCAAAAATGAAAGTAATATATCCACGAACAGTTTGGTTTTGAAGTCCTTCGATCTCTGTGGTGTTGTCGGAGATATAGATTTCTGTGTGACCACAAATGGAATAGTGAAGTTCATATGATATGATCCAGACCGAAGTTTGCACAACATATTGTTTATGAGTGACTCGCCACCACAGAGAGAGAGGAAACTACTTTGTGGGCACTCTGAAGCTGAACGTGACAGACTGTTTTCAAACAATATGTAGATACGAGTACCATACTCGCTAAACTTTTATACAGAAGAAAATTTACCATGTATGTATTTATTAAATTAACTATCGAATTTCCTCTTTGTAGGGTTCTTTACTACTGACATACTAATACCACAGAGGATTGTACAGAGTAACAGCTACTAAGGAGAGTCAATTTTATTAGCCTATTCTTGTAGGGCTGCCTTAAAGGAAATAAATTGAATTGGAGTAAGTATGAAGGTAGGTAAATGTTTTATGACTCAATTGTATATTGTTTTTGTTTATTTTGTTAGTTATTATTTGTTATTAATTCATTTTAGGCATGAAAATATTAAAACAATTTATTTATCATTCTTAGTTCTTAGACATATTTAGTTGTAGTTAAAACTATGTATTTCATACAAATAAAATTAAAAAATAATGAAAACATTGTTAAAATGATGCCAAGTTTTATTTCAATGTAGTATTTCTTTATAAATGTTTACATTACTCTTCCAATAGTTCATGCACACAGTGCAAAATAATTTACCATTTTTTTATTCGACTTCTACTACCTATAAACTAATAAAATAAAAATATCGAGCATACAACACGGAGCGGTGACGGGCGCGCGGGTAAAATCAACGATGTGTCACCCCTCACAGTCACACCTTCGTTTCGCCCGAAGTCACCCTCGGTCTTGTTGGTGAACCTCGTAGGTGAATGCGCGCACACAAACGCGCTGCGCATGTAGTGATGCGCCGCTTTTGCGAGCTTGTATGAAGCTGTCACTCTGTACAATATAATCCTCTGTGCTAATACGTAGGTTTATACAATGGCAAAATTCACGTCTTATTGACATAATGTTATTGATTTGACACCAACTCTAACGCCAATACATTTTGACAAATAACTGAATCGAAAAGAATCTAAGTATATCACTGGAATGAATCTAAAATTCCGATTTCTTCTCTATATCATCCGCAGCTCTTTAGGCAGGCAGATAATATGCTAGACAATTGATACTAGCTATTTATCCAACATTCCAATCTAAATCAACGCTTCGCTTGGCCATTACTCCAACTGGTCCTTATCTGTGACCGCTGGCGCTAGCCACTGACTGAGCTGGTCAATTAATTGCTGCCAATTTACTCGGTTCCCTCGCATCAGTCAGACGACCACAGTCTGAAATAATTGACGGGCAGTCTGGACTTGCGGCAATAAGATTACGTTCTATTATCTTTTTTATGAACGAGTTTAATGTTGAATCTAGAATTAAACTTTTTTAACGGCTTCTTACTGCGTTTTGGTATATTAACCGCTTAATGCGGTCTCAAATATCAGTGGGGATTTATGCAATATTTTTGTGGGTGGAAGGCTAAAGGATATAATACGTATTTATTACCGACAGTTTACTGCGTATTCAATTAAGCATTAGCTTGTTCAATAATAGTTGAGAGTTAACCTGTGACCTTTACGTCACAGTGGGATACCCCAAATCATTGGAGCATTGTTGTTTATTAGGGTCAGAGGATGGTGCGCGTTGCATTATGATGAATGTTTGTTAGGTTAGGGTTCAAAGTAGACTGCTGACAGTTTGCGACGTACTATTCTTTATCCTACCTTATACGTACCTATGACGTACCTAACAAAAACGGATATGCCTTCTTTAAATCGGCTGCTGTCTGTCCACCATCCCCGTTAGGTCCTTAGGTCACAGACGGAAGCCAGATTGTAAGTTGAATAAATAACTTTTTGATACAGAACAGATCTATTACTAAACTAGCTGACCCGATAGACGTTGTCTTGTCTAAAAAATTAAAAACCTTATTCCAACCATTTAAAAAAAGAAGTGCAAAATTGGTATAGCCGTGCTTACCAACGAACAGCATTTAATTTTTATTTACTTATACAGGGTGTTACATAAGTAAAAATAAATTTTTTAAAACTCTTAATGGGGATGTTTAGACCGTCAAACTGAAAAACTTTCTCTATGGACCAACATCGAAATCGCGAAAAAAATATCTGATATCCCATACATATTTTAGCGCGAGTCGATTTGTTGAGTATAGAACAAATATGTCTATGATAGAACATAATATATTTTTTTCGCGATTTCGATATTGGTCCCATAGTGAAAGTTGTTCAGTTTGATGGTCTAAACCACCCCCTTAAATGTTTATTTGTATTTTTGTAACATCTTGTACAGATGAAATCTTTGAACCGAACTTCATTAGCTGAAAGAAGAATTATTTAATTTACATCCCTTCATTCAACGTCTTTATTTCACGCCTCGAAGTATAAACAGAAATACGAGATATTTTTTGCCGCCACTAATGAAGGAAACGTCTGGTGAAGTAGATTGTTCACAGTTGGCTGGCAGGGGTCCTGGCGTCGCGTCGACGGCCTAGCATGCATCGGCATCGTCGTGATCGTGAGACGGGACATTCTAACACGGTTCAGGAAAATCCCATAAATATTTGTCATGAGGGAATGTGTCTTATCATATAAGATCTAACAAAATTTGCTGAAACTATTTTAAGGGGAGTATCAGAGCATCAAACTGAACAACTTTCCCTGTGGGACCAATATCGAAATCGCGAAAAAAAAAAACTGTTCCATCGCCCTATATTGAAGGTGTCACGATAGAATAATGTCTCAACAGTACTAAGCTAAACATTTACCTCGCTTTGCAGTTGGCACCGTGCCATTTGTTTCTTCACCTCGTATTAATACTTAATTCACCCTACCAAACCCTACCAAAAAAATATATTTACTTCACTATCTTTAAATTCATCAGAAAGAAACCACATTTATATATATCTTGCACATTGTCACACAAATTATCTAGTCACATTTTAAACTAAAGTACCAGAAACTAGCCTGGACTTGAATGATGATAACTAGACGACGATATAGAATACATAATATATAGATACAAACATCCATGACTCAGGTAAAAATATTCATATTGATCATACAAATATTTTTCCCTTACGCGATTCAAACCAGCGTCCCTCGGCACAGCAGGAAGGTTCACTACAGACTGTGCTATCGGGTCGTGACTTTAAGGAGTAAATTGGCAGCCGACCGCATGCAGCAGCAGCATACGACGTGTCGGATCCGACACGTCGGAGCGACGCGTCGCTCCGACACGTCGGAGGGGTATGAATTCGAACCCGACCGCACGCAGCAGCAGCATACAGCAGCTGCAAACAGTGTTGCCGACTTAGGGTATTTTTTGGGGTAAAGTGACACATTAAATTACGACCGTGCTCCCCTTTGGGATACTCAGAATCCTTGTTACAAACATCAGTGATTTTAGTAGCCTGGTTCCTTTTCACCTTTTTAGGGTTCTGTGCCTAAAGAGTGAAAACGGAAACTTTGTCCGTCTGTCCTACCTATTTAGGGCTGTAACTTTTGAACCGTAATCGCTAGAAATAATAAAAATGACAAAATGTATCAAATTAAGTGGGATCCAAATAAAAAAAAAAGATTTTAGGGTCTTAGTTACTTTACTTCTAAAATGCTGGAGTAAAAAAATGTTATAAGTAGTAGATTACATACCGAAGGCAGAAAAGATATTTATTTAGAAAATAGCTGTTTATAAGATCTTCGATCAATTTAATTAATTGAAAATAGGATTAAACTTCGTTTGAATGCAGCGCGCTCGGGCGCGCTGGCAGGAATATCATCTTACACTCAAAAATAGCTGTTTATAAGATCTTCGATCAATTTAATTCATTGAAATTAGGATGAAACTTCGTTTGTATGCATCGCGCTCGTGCGCGCTGGTAGGAATATCATCTTAAACTCAAAAATAGCTGTTTATAAGATCTTCGATCTATTTAATGCGAAACTATCGTGTTTATACAGGGTCAAACTTAATAATATGCTGAAACTTTTTTTCGCGATTTCTATGTTGGTCCCATAGAGAAAGTTGTTCAGTTTGATGGTCTGATCATTCCCTTAAAAAAGTGTTAGCATATTAAGAAGGCCCCTATATAATATTTGAACACTGTTTTACCTAATACCGAACGCCCGTATGATGTACCTAGGTATCGTTGGAATTTAACGGAAAATGTGGTTGAAAATAGAGATTTCATTAAATTAAATATTATAGTGGAATTTGTATGAATTATCGTGCTTTATCCGACTTTTATTTTCTATCGCAGGCCACAAAATAAATTCGTGAATTTAGGATAATTATCGCATGCCTGGCAGCACTCGACGACACTACTGGTGTGCGGTCGAGGCTCGACCGCATACAGCATGTCGCATGCTTCGTGTCGGATGCTTCGCAGGGTATTTCATAGAACTACATACAAACCAGTAGTGTCGGAGCGACACGTCGTATGCTGCTGCTGTATGCGGTCGGCTGTTAACCGGCACCTTTAAATGTACACTTCTGATTATTTGATTCTTGTTTCGAAATGGAGCCAGCACTCTTAGCAAGTTACACGTGATACGGCTTTATCACGCCTTTTATCTCGTTCGTTCACGTGCAAATAGAAAGAGAGCGAAGCTGTGATAGCTCTTTATCACGGTGTCATGCTACCTATGCTGGTGATCTAAGATGCAGGTCTATTTGCCTCAGACGCCAGTCTCTTACAAAGAGTATACATATCCTGCCTTGTAAAGGTTTTTCTTTGTGTGAGCCAATAAATACTTCTTATTTACTTATATCTCGTGTCGAAGAAGACCGACAAAAGATTGTCGAGTCACACAACCGCAGTTGACCTCAGACACAAACCCGCCACGGTCTACAGGCCTCGTATAACTATCTCATTAATTTCACTGCCACTGCCCGCACTGCACTTCTGCCTTACCATCGCGCCGCTGTAAATCACATTACCATATTATCGTTTCACGTTACCTTCGAGTTAAAGATCTAAGGTCTTTACCCTCACGAAATAAATGTTTGCATTTTTCATGCTATCATTATAATGATCATCGGTGGCACAGGGGACGTTCATAAATCACGTAACTCTTAATGAAGTAGGGGCAGGGCTGTCGACAAATATCACTCACAAAACATATATCACTCAGAGTCACGTGAAGAGCAAAGTCTAAGCAAATGTCATGCGACATGTAGCAAATTAATATGACCATTATTTCTGGACGTAAAGAGGCTTCTACAGAGGTACCTGTCATCTTAGATCAAAATAAAATTAATGGATAGGCCTAAAGTGCGGTAAGTTGAAGCAAACCACTGGTGCACTTGGTACATACAAACTAGCGCCATTATCTGTCAAATCTAGGGCACTTGCATACAAATTTGAAGTAAATCTTTCATTTGTTTTGCTTCATTTTTCTGGTTTGAAATGTTCGCGTAAGGCCTATCCATTCATTTTATTTTGATCTAAGCCTGTCATAACATTGGAACAGAGTTACAGCAATAAATTGCGGAGAAATATAAGAATTCATCCAATTTCATTCTAAAGAAAAAATTGAAGTTTCAAGGAGCAGCAATTCATCAAGAATGTCGCTAAGGGGATATTTTACTTTTAAGAAAAAAATAGTACCTAATGAATATAAAATCTACTAAAACTGCGTCACGTCATTTGTGGATGCCTCCTCATATACAAAATGTTTAATAAATGAATGATCCATAGAACTATGTAGATGTAGATTATGTAATAGAATACCTTATCTTCTAAATGGTAAAGCAGTTAATTTAATCACGCTGCTCGACTGAGAGCACGAGCAAGACTAACAAATGGTATTACCACTTAATTCACTAGCCAGGACATTACGCAGGTGAATTACATTAATGCCCTGTGGACTTTGTGAAACTGAAAAATACTTTATAATACTGACACTTATTTTTGTTTGACCTGAGTGAAATAACCTGAATTAAATTACAAATAATATAGACTTTTTAACAGTACCTCTTATACAGGTTGTTAGGGTAAACAGTCTTTAAGGGGTGATTGCACCCATGAGACTAAACAAGTTTCCCTAAGAAACCTATAGGAAATTCGAAAAAAAAACTTCTATTTCATATAAAAAATTTGTATAGTATGCATGCATATTATTATACTGGTGCCGTGTGGTGTTCGGCTTGGACAATTTAGGCTACCGTGTAGTTCAAATTAGTGCATAAAATAGTATAAGCGTTTATTGTTTTTGTTTCCTTTTAAAAACGATATCCACTCCTTCAACATGGCTATGAGAAACTCTCAATTCAGCTCAAAGTAACAGTGCATTTATAGAAAACATCGCGCTGGGATCCAGACCTAATTTAGATAGAATACTATTTCGCAGGACACTGGAGTGGCGCGGTTTGGTTCCCACGACTGGGATCAACACGTGTTCTCAATAAACTCTGCCCGAACGTAATTCTCTGTTCAGATACTATACTCTGCGGCCCGTTTGTCTGTTGTTAAGTACCACATAGTCAAAGAAATATACATAATTCTTTATAGATAGGTACTAAAGCTGCTTTTGCAGGGTCTTCAACCTTGTTGTTGATAATTTGCCCCGAACACTTGTCTCTCGCGTGGTGTTCGCGCGGTTCGCGTTTCAGCCTGCCACGAGGCTCCACAATCCTTCTCAGTTGTTCTTACTCAAAAACAATCCTCGAGATTGGATAGATACTCCCTCAAACTACTTGACATTGGCGGAAATGCGGTGCTAACGCACAAGCAAGAAGTCCATTAATTATAAATTAAAAAAAATAAACATAAGGAAACCTGTAATTGGCTATACTACCTACACAAGTTGTTATTTTTATATTACCCACTGTAATGCTGTTGGTTTCGTCAATAAATAAAGTAGTAAAAGCTAGCAAGAGATTTAATGAAGGATTAACATTAATTAGCGATTCTGCAACTGAGTGTTAGCCGTCTCCCGTTGCAATAGAAGGTAGTCAAATAGATATTTACCTATCTGCTTTGATTTTTGGGTTTTAAAACAGATTAAGAGTAAAACCCGGGCTCGATGGACTTCATTGATTAGTGTGTTATGAGTAGGTAGTCTCCACTTGATCCTGGTTTACAGAAATTACAGTGATGAGAAAGAGAGGTAAGCCAAAGGCCGAAACAAAAATACTATAACCGGAGCTAAAATTCCAAGAACTTGTAGATCAACCAAAAATGAAAGTAATATATCCACGAACAGTTTGGTTTTGAAGTCCTTCGATCTCTGTGGTGTTGTCGGAGATATAGATTTCTGTGTGACCACAAATGGAATAGTGAAGTTCATATGATATGATCCAGACCGAAGTTTGCACAACATATTGTTTATGAGTGACTCGCCACCACAGAGAGAGAGGAAACTACTTTGTGGGCACTCTGAAGCTGAACGTGACAGACTGTTTTCAAACAATATGTAGATACGAGTACCATACTCGCTAAACTTTTATACAGAAGAAAATTTACCATGTATGTATTTATTAAATTAACTATCGAATTTCCTCTTTGTAGGGTTCTTTACTACTGACATACTAATACCACAGAGGATTGTACAGAGTAACAGCTACTAAGGAGAGTCAATTTTATTAGCCTATTCTTGTAGGGCTGCCTTAAAGGAAATAAATTGAATTGGAGTAAGTATGAAGGTAGGTAAATGTTTTATGACTCAATTGTATATTGTTTTTGTTTATTTTGTTAGTTATTATTTGTTATTAATTCATTTTAGGCATGAAAATATTAAATCAATTTATTTATCATTCTTAGTTCTTAGACATATTTAGTTGTAGTTAAAACTATGTATTTCATACAAATAAAATTAAAAAATAATGAAAACATTGTTAAAATGATGCCAAGTTTTATTTCAATGTAGTATTTCTTTATAAATGTTTACATTACTCTTCCAATAGTTCATGCACACAGTGCAAAATAATTTACCATTTTTTTATTCGACTTCTACTACCTATAAACTAATAAAATAAAAATATCGAGCATACAACACGGAGCGGTGACGGGCGCGCGGGTAAAATCAACGATGTGTCACCCCTCACAGTCACACCTTCGTTTCGCCCGAAGTCACCCTCGGTCTTGTTGGTGAACCTCGTAGGTGAATGCGCGCACACAAACGCGCTGCGCATGTAGTGATGCGCCGCTTTTGCGAGCTTGTATGAAGCTGTCACTCTGTACAATATAATCCTCTGTGCTAATACGTAGGTTTATACAATGGCAAAATTCACGTCTTATTGACATAATGTTATTGATTTGACACCAACTCTAACGCCAATACATTTTGACAAATAACTGAATCGAAAAGAATCTAAGTATATCACTGGAATGAATCTAAAATTCCGATTTCTTCTCTATATCATCCGCAGCTCTTTAGGCAGGCAGATAATATGCTAGACAATTGATACTAGCTATTTATCCAACATTCCAATCTAAATCAACGCTTCGCTTGGCCATTACTCCAACTGGTCCTTATCTGTGACCGCTGGCGCTAGCCACTGACTGAGCTGGTCAATTAATTGCTGCCAATTTACTCGGTTCCCTCGCATCAGTCAGACGACCACAGTCTGAAATAATTGACGGGCAGTCTGGACTTGCGGCAATAAGATTACGTTCTATTATCTTTTTTATGAACGAGTTTAATGTTGAATCTAGAATTAAACTTTTTTAACGGCTTCTTACTGCGTTTTGGTATATTAACCGCTTAATGCGGTCTCAAATATCAGTGGGGATTTATGCAATATTTTTGTGGGTGGAAGGCTAAAGGATATAATACGTATTTATTACCGACAGTTTACTGCGTATTCAATTAAGCATTAGCTTGTTCAATAATAGTTGAGAGTTAACCTGTGACCTTTACGTCACAGTGGGATACCCCAAATCATTGGAGCATTGTTGTTTATTAGGGTCAGAGGATGGTGCGCGTTGCATTATGATGAATGTTTGTTAGGTTAGGGTTCAAAGTAGACTGCTGACAGTTTGCGACGTACTATTCTTTATCCTACCTTATACGTACCTATGACGTACCTAACAAAAACGGATATGCCTTCTTTAAATCGGCTGCTGTCTGTCCACCATCCCCGTTAGGTCCTTAGGTCACAGACGGAAGCCAGATTGTAAGTTGAATAAATAACTTTTTGATACAGAACAGATCTATTACTAAACTAGCTGACCCGATAGACGTTGT
Source organism: Agonopterix heracliana (assembly GCA_963693445.1). Taxonomy (NCBI): domain Eukaryota; kingdom Metazoa; phylum Arthropoda; class Insecta; order Lepidoptera; family Depressariidae; genus Agonopterix; species Agonopterix heracliana. The sequence goes on along the minus strand of OY856308.1, from coordinate 22,145,487 downwards.
CTTGTCTAAAAAATTAAAAACCTTATTCCAACCATTTAAAAAAAGAAGTGCAAAATTGGTATAGCCGTGCTTACCAACGAACAGCATTTAATTTTTATTTACTTATACAGGGTGTTACATAAGTAAAAATAAATTTTTTAAAACTCTTAATGGGGATGTTTAGACCGTCAAACTGAAAAACTTTCTCTATGGACCAACATCGAAATCGCGAAAAAAATATCTGATATCCCATACATATTTTAGCGCGAGTCGATTTGTTGAGTATAGAACAAATATGTCTATGATAGAACATAATATATTTTTTTCGCGATTTCGATATTGGTCCCATAGTGAAAGTTGTTCAGTTTGATGGTCTAAACCACCCCCTTAAATGTTTATTTGTATTTTTGTAACATCTTGTACAGATGAAATCTTTGAACCGAACTTCATTAGCTGAAAGAAGAATTATTTAATTTACATCCCTTCATTCAACGTCTTTATTTCACGCCTCGAAGTATAAACAGAAATACGAGATATTTTTTGCCGCCACTAATGAAGGAAACGTCTGGTGAAGTAGATTGTTCACAGTTGGCTGGCAGGGGTCCTGGCGTCGCGTCGACGGCCTAGCATGCATCGGCATCGTCGTGATCGTGAGACGGGACATTCTAACACGGTTCAGGAAAATCCCATAAATATTTGTCATGAGGGAATGTGTCTTATCATATAAGATCTAACAAAATTTGCTGAAACTATTTTAAGGGGAGTATCAGAGCATCAAACTGAACAACTTTCCCTGTGGGACCAATATCGAAATCGCGAAAAAAAAAAACTGTTCCATCGCCCTATATTGAAGGTGTCACGATAGAATAATGTCTCAACAGTACTAAGCTAAACATTTACCTCGCTTTGCAGTTGGCACCGTGCCATTTGTTTCTTCACCTCGTATTAATACTTAATTCACCCTACCAAACCCTACCAAAAAAATATATTTACTTCACTATCTTTAAATTCATCAGAAAGAAACCACATTTATATATATCTTGCACATTGTCACACAAATTATCTAGTCACATTTTAAACTAAAGTACCAGAAACTAGCCTGGACTTGAATGATGATAACTAGACGACGATATAGAATACATAATATATAGATACAAACATCCATGACTCAGGTAAAAATATTCATATTGATCATACAAATATTTTTCCCTTACGCGATTCAAACCAGCGTCCCTCGGCACAGCAGGAAGGTTCACTACAGACTGTGCTATCGGGTCGTGACTTTAAGGAGTAAATTGGCAGCCGACCGCATGCAGCAGCAGCATACGACGTGTCGGATCCGACACGTCGGAGCGACGCGTCGCTCCGACACGTCGGAGGGGTATGAATTCGAACCCGACCGCACGCAGCAGCAGCATACAGCAGCTGCAAACAGTGTTGCCGACTTAGGGTATTTTTTGGGGTAAAGTGACACATTAAATTACGACCGTGCTCCCCTTTGGGATACTCAGAATCCTTGTTACAAACATCAGTGATTTTAGTAGCCTGGTTCCTTTTCACCTTTTTAGGGTTCTGTGCCTAAAGAGTGAAAACGGAAACTTTGTCCGTCTGTCCTACCTATTTAGGGCTGTAACTTTTGAACCGTAATCGCTAGAAATAATAAAAATGACAAAATGTATCAAATTAAGTGGGATCCAAATAAAAAAAAAAGATTTTAGGGTCTTAGTTACTTTACTTCTAAAATGCTGGAGTAAAAAAATGTTATAAGTAGTAGATTACATACCGAAGGCAGAAAAGATATTTATTTAGAAAATAGCTGTTTATAAGATCTTCGATCAATTTAATTAATTGAAAATAGGATTAAACTTCGTTTGAATGCAGCGCGCTCGGGCGCGCTGGCAGGAATATCATCTTACACTCAAAAATAGCTGTTTATAAGATCTTCGATCAATTTAATTCATTGAAATTAGGATGAAACTTCGTTTGTATGCATCGCGCTCGTGCGCGCTGGTAGGAATATCATCTTAAACTCAAAAATAGCTGTTTATAAGATCTTCGATCTATTTAATGCGAAACTATCGTGTTTATACAGGGTCAAACTTAATAATATGCTGAAACTTTTTTTCGCGATTTCTATGTTGGTCCCATAGAGAAAGTTGTTCAGTTTGATGGTCTGATCATTCCCTTAAAAAAGTGTTAGCATATTAAGAAGGCCCCTATATAATATTTGAACACTGTTTTACCTAATACCGAACGCCCGTATGATGTACCTAGGTATCGTTGGAATTTAACGGAAAATGTGGTTGAAAATAGAGATTTCATTAAATTAAATATTATAGTGGAATTTGTATGAATTATCGTGCTTTATCCGACTTTTATTTTCTATCGCAGGCCACAAAATAAATTCGTGAATTTAGGATAATTATCGCATGCCTGGCAGCACTCGACGACACTACTGGTGTGCGGTCGAGGCTCGACCGCATACAGCATGTCGCATGCTTCGTGTCGGATGCTTCGCAGGGTATTTCATAGAACTACATACAAACCAGTAGTGTCGGAGCGACACGTCGTATGCTGCTGCTGTATGCGGTCGGCTGTTAACCGGCACCTTTAAATGTACACTTCTGATTATTTGATTCTTGTTTCGAAATGGAGCCAGCACTCTTAGCAAGTTACACGTGATACGGCTTTATCACGCCTTTTATCTCGTTCGTTCACGTGCAAATAGAAAGAGAGCGAAGCTGTGATAGCTCTTTATCACGGTGTCATGCTACCTATGCTGGTGATCTAAGATGCAGGTCTATTTGCCTCAGACGCCAGTCTCTTACAAAGAGTATACATATCCTGCCTTGTAAAGGTTTTTCTTTGTGTGAGCCAATAAATACTTCTTATTTACTTATATCTCGTGTCGAAGAAGACCGACAAAAGATTGTCGAGTCACACAACCGCAGTTGACCTCAGACACAAACCCGCCACGGTCTACAGGCCTCGTATAACTATCTCATTAATTTCACTGCCACTGCCCGCACTGCACTTCTGCCTTACCATCGCGCCGCTGTAAATCACATTACCATATTATCGTTTCACGTTACCTTCGAGTTAAAGATCTAAGGTCTTTACCCTCACGAAATAAATGTTTGCATTTTTCATGCTATCATTATAATGATCATCGGTGGCACAGGGGACGTTCATAAATCACGTAACTCTTAATGAAGTAGGGGCAGGGCTGTCGACAAATATCACTCACAAAACATATATCACTCAGAGTCACGTGAAGAGCAAAGTCTAAGCAAATGTCATGCGACATGTAGCAAATTAATATGACCATTATTTCTGGACGTAAAGAGGCTTCTACAGAGGTACCTGTCATCTTAGATCAAAATAAAATTAATGGATAGGCCTAAAGTGCGGTAAGTTGAAGCAAACCACTGGTGCACTTGGTACATACAAACTAGCGCCATTATCTGTCAAATCTAGGGCACTTGCATACAAATTTGAAGTAAATCTTTCATTTGTTTTGCTTCATTTTTCTGGTTTGAAATGTTCGCGTAAGGCCTATCCATTCATTTTATTTTGATCTAAGCCTGTCATAACATTGGAACAGAGTTACAGCAATAAATTGCGGAGAAATATAAGAATTCATCCAATTTCATTCTAAAGAAAAAATTGAAGTTTCAAGGAGCAGCAATTCATCAAGAATGTCGCTAAGGGGATATTTTACTTTTAAGAAAAAAATAGTACCTAATGAATATAAAATCTACTAAAACTGCGTCACGTCATTTGTGGATGCCTCCTCATATACAAAATGTTTAATAAATGAATGATCCATAGAACTATGTAGATGTAGATTATGTAATAGAATACCTTATCTTCTAAATGGTAAAGCAGTTAATTTAATCACGCTGCTCGACTGAGAGCACGAGCAAGACTAACAAATGGTATTACCACTTAATTCACTAGCCAGGACATTACGCAGGTGAATTACATTAATGCCCTGTGGACTTTGTGAAACTGAAAAATACTTTATAATACTGACACTTATTTTTGTTTGACCTGAGTGAAATAACCTGAATTAAATTACAAATAATATAGACTTTTTAACAGTACCTCTTATACAGGTTGTTAGGGTAAACAGTCTTTAAGGGGTGATTGCACCCATGAGACTAAACAAGTTTCCCTAAGAAACCTATAGGAAATTCGAAAAAAAAACTTCTATTTCATATAAAAAATTTGTATAGTATGCATGCATATTATTATACTGGTGCCGTGTGGTGTTCGGCTTGGACAATTTAGGGTATTCGGCGTAAGTCGTAAAAGTTAACTTATTCCTTCACGTACCTATCGTTAATATCTCTGATGCCCACACAAGTGATCATAATTCTACCCCATCTCTGATCTCCATACAGATAGTTTCATCTTATTCAGGAAAGTAAGGACCAGAGAGTGCATCTGTTTGTGCACACACTCATACAATTATAAATATCCTGAACACCTAAATGTGTTTGTAAGCCGCTGCAGTCGAAAACCACTATGAGAAATCAATCTTATTATAGCTATTGTGAATGTCCGCTACCTAACCTTAACTTTATAATACTACTAGTGTTTTCCCGCGACTTCGTCCGCACAAATTATATACCAGACTTTAAGTCGGATCATAAGCTATCAAACAAAAAAAGTTTCATCAAAATCGGTTCAGTAGTTTTTGCGTGATGCGCGAACAAACAAACAAACAGACAGAAAAAATTTCTAAAAAAGGTTGATTTCGAGTCAGGGATACCTAAAAACCATATCGTAATCTTTTTTTTGTAAATATCTTCAATGTACAGACACACTTCAGTTACAGTTTTATAATAGTTTAGATACGAGAGTATTGTAAGGCAAAAACACTAAAATGGAGATGGACATTGGACAGGTCACATGATGCGATTCATAAAGGAAAAATGGACGAGGGAAACGCAGTAGAGGCAGACCGGTGCGACGGTGGAAGGATGATTTTCCAAAGTGTTGGAGAAAATAACGAAAAAGGCTGAACAGAGTGGAGAATGTCTCAGGACAACCCGACCAAATGGGTGATCAAGCCAAGTGTTAACAAGTATAGATTAGGGAAACAATTGTGTCAAGTCGGTCGGTGAAAACAGATTATTTTATTTCTATTTATTTTATTACACGAAGCGCTCGTTGGCGTAGTGGAGCTTCGGTATTGGAAACGATCACCGAAGTTAAGCAACGTCAGGTCCGGTCAGCCTTTGGATGGGTGACCGTTTAGTGGTATTTCATCTCGAGCGTTTCCGTGCTTCGGAAGGCACGCTAAGCAGTTGGTCTCGGATAGTTCCGTCAGATGGCTATGTAACTATTCGTTAAGGTCAGAGGCAAATTGGCAGCTTGAAAATTCTCTGACAGCAAGGTGACCACTAACTTGCCTCCACCAACACGCACTGGGCCCGCGTGGTGGAGTATGGCCCACACCCTCACCCTCACCCTCACCCTTATTCGTGAGAGGAGGCCTTTGCCCTGCAGTGGGATTCTACAGGCTATAACTTACTTTTATACGACAGCATTAACTATGCATTTTAAGCCATTGCTTTACAAACACTTGATTAATTATTTAAATTACTTTTTAAACGTAACGTTTCATTCCTGATTTACTTCGATAATAACATCTAATATACATACAAATTAGGTAAATAATGGTTTAATAAAGCAAATAGCTAAAGATTAACATTAATAATCGTCAAGGTCGCCGGTAGTTAATATATCGTTACGCAATCATAAAACTATGTACCTACCTAGTAGTTATGTAAAACACCATTAATTACATTATTTACATTGTCTTGATTACTTTAGGAAGGAAACTTTAAACTTGAAATATTTTTTGCTCCTCGTTGGGATGTTTGTTGGTCAAACGCATTTATTTAATTGGCAGAGATTGATTGATCCAACAAGGTTCAGTTCAGATAAACTGAATAAATACAGATTTCCTTGAATGTTTAATTTTTTATTCGATTTCTAATTTGCCTGCCAGATGAAAATATAAGGTCTAACAAAATTAGCTGAAACTATTTTAAGGGGATGATCAGACCATCAAACTGAACAACATTCTCTATGGGACCAATATCGAAATCGCCAAAAAAAAATCTGCTGTTCCATACACACATACTCGACCTAAATGTATGGGACCGTAGATTTTTTTTCGCGATTTCGATATTGGTCCCATAGAGAAAGTATCAGTTTGATGGTCTGATCATCCTATTAAAAATAGTTTCAGCTAATTTTGTTAGACCTTATAGTTTTCTGTTGAGTTTTTGGCCGTACCTTCTCCTCAACCATCAAATTGCGAAACACTGTGGTACCTTCTACGTCCTTCCTCATTATACAGGGTGTAAACTAACACCAGGGTGTATATGTAACATATTTGATCACTTTAAAGAAAATAGGTTATATTGGAGGAAACGGAAAACTGAATGTAATAATACAGAAGTACCTAACATATTATTATTAAGTAATGAGCGTGGTCTTGCCAAGACAAACTAAAATGGTTTAATGGCATGAATTAGTTGTAAGCAAAGTGTAAGTTATGTTACAAAATAAATAAATAAATAAAATAAAATGTTTTACATAGGTACTTAAGTGGGTGCTTCAGAGCATGATAATGCAATTAGATGACTTTGTGGCATTTTTGTACGCATTACGTTAGAATAGCTCTCCGTTCCCATCTCTCCCGACCCTCTTTCTCTATGGAGAGTAAAATAAAATAGTTCTCACTAACCTCAATTGTCCCTATCATCTTCACAGCGAAATAAACCTGAACTAAAATACCAAAGAATGCCGATAGTTTGAAAGAAGCAAGTCCATCGTAAACAAGGGAATAGTTCTATTGCCTCACACACAAACATTGCGAGGAGCTTTGGCCCCATTCCTTCAGTTTTACGATCCTACACGTACTTGTGAGGACGTCCTGGCGTCACTAAATACGTTATTATTGAAAATTACGACGAGTTTGTTTTAGATTTATGATGGTAGACTATGAGATCACGAGAGTTTACTGATACATTAATCAAGCCAAGCGGTAACTATGTTCGAATCTAATACACGCTCTTGGTTTTCGAACAAACGAAGAAGAAACGTATGGAAGAAAATTTTCACCCCGAAGATGCAAAGCCGAGATAGAAATTATAGTCTATTATATAAAGCTTCTCCTGTTCAGCTGTTGTAATTTATTCTGAACGAATGTTTTCTAGATCGATTCTTCTTGATACGTTAAGGTGCCGGTTAACAGCCGACCGCATACAGCAGCAGCATCCGACGTGTCGCTCCGACACTACTGGTTTGTATGTAGTTCTATGAAATACCCTGCGAAGCATCCGACACGAAGCATGCGACATGAAGTATGCGGTCGAGCCTCGACCGCACACCAGTAGTGTCGTCGAGTGCTGCCAGGCATGCGATAATTATCCTAAATTCACGAATTTATTTTGTGGCATGCGATAGAAAATAAAAGTCGGGTAAAGCACGATAATTCATACAAATTCCACTATAATATTTAATTTAATGAAATCACTATTTTCAACCACATTTTCCGTTAAATTCCAACGATACCTAGGTACATCATACGGGCGTTCGGTATTGGGTAAAACAGTGTTCAAATATTATATAGGGTCCTTCTTAATATGCTAACACTTTTTTAAGGGAATGATCAGACCATCAAACTGAACAACTTTCTCTATAGCACTAACATTGAAATCACGAAAAATAATAAACAGCTGTCCCATACAAAAGTGCTAACCTACTCGAGCCAAATGTATGGGACAGCAGATTTTTTTTCGCGATTTCTATTTTGGTCCCATAGAGAAAGTTGTTCAGTTTGATGGTCCGATCATCCCCTTAAAAAAGTGTCAGCATATTAAGTTTGACCCTGTATAAACACGATAGTTTCGCATTAAAGAAGATCTTATAAACAGCTATTTTTGAGTTTAAGATGATATTCCTGCCAGCGCGCACGAGCGCGATGCATACAAACGAAGTTTCATCCTAATTTCAATGAATTAAATCGATGGAAGATCATATAAACAGCTATTTTTGAGTTTAAGATGATATTCCTGCTAGCGCGCCCGAGCGCGCTGCATACAAACGAAGTTTAATCCTATTTTCAATGAATGAAATTGATCGAAGATCTTATAAACAGCTATTTTTGAGTTTAAGATGATATTCCTGCCAGCGCGCCCGAGCGTTTAATCCTATAAAAATAGTAGTAATGTCGATTCTCTTACCTAAAAGAAAATTTTGTTATTAGAAAATATATTTATGTTACAGGTGTTTTCAGAAACCGAAATCTATATTTTCTCCCCTCCGGACGGAAAGCGTCAATTTTCGTCCCGTTGCGCTAAACGAAGTTGCCTCTTTCCACCTCCGTCGAAGAGAAAAATATTATACTACCCTCGGGCAGTAAATAAGAAAGCCTCAGATCATATGTTTGTTTGTTCAAAAGTTACAGCCCTAAATAGGTAGGCCGGACGGACGGACGGACAAAGTAAAAGGGTCCTGATTTCACCCTTTCAACACGGAACCCTAAAAAGGTGAAAATAAACCAGGCTTCTATGATCACGGATGTTTGTAACAAGGATTCTGAGTGTCCCAAAGGGGAGCACGTTAGTAATTTATGTGTGACTTTACCCCAAAAAAGACCCTAAGTCGGCAACACTGTTTGCAGCTGCTGTATGCTGCTGCTGCGTGCGGTCGGGTTCTAATTCATACCCCTCCGACGTGTCGGAGCGACGCGTCGCTCCGACGTGTCGGATCCGACACGTCGTATGCTGCTGCTGCATGCGGTCGGCTGCCAATTTACTCCTTTATCGTCATTACAACCTAAAAGCAGTTGTAAACCAGCTTTAAAAGATAATTGGTAGTTTAAGTAAAATTACTGGCCACCCCGGAAGGTTTATGGTAGTAGGTTCAATCATTTATGTGTATGATAATTATGCGGTAGGATATTAATATAAATGCACAAAACAGAGCTATAGGTATTATCAGACTATAAAAAAATAAAGTAGGCGTATTTACAATAACATTTTGATTTAGCCTGTGCTATTCGCATTTGATAATCGATCGCATAAACATGAATCAACGTGATGGTGAATTTGGAATAAATTTATTTTTATTTTATTTAAAGTCAAATGAAAATATACTATGATGAATGATGATGGAAATATGTAGATCATAGGGATTCCCGAGGTGCAATCTGGGCAAGGTCGGCCACGGACAGATGTGGCCGTGTCGGATGACGCCCAGATGGCCTGCGATGTGACGTCACACGTCGATAACATGAGTTTTCACTCTGTAGTTGCGGCATCAATTTCGTATGACAGAATTCAATGCAAGCTTCAGGAGAGCTTTGTTGCTATGCGATGCGAGTTTAGTATTCTGGTCTCCGAGATATCCTTTGATGGTGAAATTGAAGGAGACGCCTGCATACTAAACGTAGGCTTTCAGGTCGGGAATTCTGGGCCTGAATTCACAAAGGATTCAAGCTGGCTATCACTGAATATGCTGCGGATGCAGCAAGGCTTTTCGATGAAAACTAACAGAAGAATCAAGAAGTGTGTCAGTATCCTAGCAATCCGTTGTCTCTACAGAGATAGGCAGAGACTCGATACAAACTTTTAACCTTTTACTTGAATGTAAAAATGATGATCATGAGGAGTGCGAGTGATAAAACTGTGACGTCACTAAATACAAGCACTAAACGGATTAATGTGTACACAGCAACTCGGTTAATACCAGATGAAGGCCGGAGAGGATGACCAGTAATTATGCGTTGCAAGTCGAACTAAAGGCTCGTGTTCGTCAAGCTGATGTTGTGAGCTTATCGAACAGATTAAATAAAACACATGCAATACAATATATTGTTCCGGGCCAAAATGAAGCAGCAAGGCTTCTATTATGTTGATGACGCATATAATTAATGAAGAAACCGAATTTAGAACCCAGGGAACTGAACCCGAGGATAAGAAGCAAGTGGGTTTTCTTAGCTGGATGAAAACCCCGAATACTATGCTGGAACTCACAAGGACCTCGTCAAGGTCTAAATCAAATATACAGTCATTACTACGTAAATTTTTGGCGCAAAAACTCAAAACATGATGTGCATACGGAAATAGCGACTATAATGACGAAGTAGAAACTCCGGGAAACTCCTCGTGATGTTGGCATCGGACCGCAAAACGCTCGCTTTACGACGCGATGCGCTGATTTCATACTGAAGTCATCTGCGGGAACAGGCTACGTCATGATAATAAACATCATTAATACTGCGCTAATAAAATGTTTAGAGCTTATTGCGGACACTCAGAGGTTTTGCATTTTATATTGTCTGTAATCACTATTTGTGGATTAGTGAGTCAGGGATTTTTTCGCACTTTGAGGGTCAATGGGAGCGTTGATATATCAGCCCAGGACTTCTAATCTTGAGGGTCGTGGTTCTGTTCCACAAATAGAATTTGTCTTGTAGCTTGCGATTGTTAAACAGTTAGTAGCTAAAGATAGAAGAAATAAGCAATCAGTAATTAGAGCGCATAATAAGGAAGACCCATCCAGCAGACGTCGGTATCGAAATGGTCCATAAACCAATTTATACGCATCCGCGTCGAGCAAGCTCCGACCCCATTCCTCGTTTTACCCGCAAAGTTAATCCGTGTTCTGTTCAACTGTTGTTTGTTGATACGCGGATAATGGCTGATGAGTACGCGGGTTTGTGCCTTTATTGTCAACAAGAGGATTATTTTTGCCGGCTCATTTATTTGTTTAGGTTGTAGTGCTTTAGTTTGTGATTTCCTTCGGGAATAATTCGTGACTTTGGTATCAATATCATTTTGTATATGAGCAAATGTGTATCGTAATGCAGGTCTGTTTCTGTGGGTAGAGATATGAGTCACAGAACATTGAAGCTGATGCGATCCCTCACGCCTCTCCATTTCGGCGCGTAGCCAACTATTAGCATTACCATACGAACAATATTAACGGCCGTGACTGAGAAGAATGTTAGTATTACTCGTCTTCTGCAATTATTTATCGAATGAATCACTCCCCGAGGCGTTCTTTATCCTCTATAATCAGATTATGATCAAACCGATAAAACATTTGGGCTTTTCTTTTCTATCAATAAACCAAAACTCATATTGCGGAAAGGGCCCTTGAATCCTGGATTTGTTAATAGGATTACGGAGGAGAGTGACCGTCGAAATGTAGTTAGTTACGAACTGTGAGTTAGAAACTCACCGAAGGGTTGGTGCACATGTACATCTGGCTAGATTAAGTTTAAACATGGGCATGTATTCGATATTTATGTTTAATATGTTTGGTAGGGCAGCTATTTCACACGAAAAAGTGAATGTAAAATCCCGTATTATGACTTTATGACCGATGATCTATTTACTTTCGAACAGTAGTTAGAAGTCTGTAGGCTTACAACGAGTTGTCACAGGAGTATGTACCTATGTGGTTTTGTCGCGCATTTAGTATTGACAAAATGAGTTTTCAGAGGCCGCTGGATCACTGTTAAGAATTAAATAACTACTACACTATAACCACTTCAGGAGGACAATTAATGAAAGCCAGACATCTTAATTCGTATACGAATTATGCATAAATTCAAACGAGTTTGGCAACACTTCCGTATACGAATTAAGGTGTGTCTTTCAAAAATAGCACTCCTGGGCATGGGATCCCACGCATTTCTCCCGCTCTGATACGCTTATCGCCGTGCCACGTTAGCCCTGCAGAATCATCAATGTATGTTGCACGTGCAATGGTATCGATGGAGTCACGTGCGCATGGCTTGTTGCCAAACTCTAGTGGCACAGTTGTTTACAATCGTGCCGAACAATTAGTTGCTCTTTTTGGGAGCACTCAATAGAGAGAGATGTTGACAAATTGGGTCTCGTCTGCGCTACATTGCTATGTAAGCTATTCTAGTAACAACTGAAAGTAAAAGAAAGTCCTTCTTGATGGTTTTTTAGGGGATGATAGCCTATCATACTGAACAACTTTCTCCGTGGAAACAGCGTCGAAATTGCGAAAAAAATAAGCTGTTCTATACTAAACTGCATTCCTGCTCGACCCAAATGTATGGGGCAACTAAGGGGACAACTGATCTTTATTACGCGATTTCGACGTTGGTCCCATATAGAGTAAGCTGGTCAGCGTGATGGTCTGATCATCCCCTTAAAAAGCCGTCAGCATATTAAGAAGGGCCTATATCTTGTCTTTAGTGGTGATTTGGAGAGCCCAGTCCTTTTTTGGCATTTACTAGTATTACCCGACTGCGCAACGCAAAGGAAGGGTAATTACAATTTTTGTTTGGTAGTATCAAAGTTCTTGAGACGCCAATCGCCATCGTGAGCTTATAAATGTATATATGTTATAATTTTGTTAATCATATACTTTTAATTTGTTTTAGCGACTATGTACGTTTCAAAAAGGGGCACCTTATACCTTTGTAACTTATTGTAAGCCTCGCCCGTCTTAAAGTCCTGCATTTGTCCTTTTTTCTTTAAAAAGACAAAAAGGACAAATAAAGGCACAGTCAGCAACAAAAATAGAATAATACTGTGTCACCTTTATTTGTATGACAATAAGCTTTCGTTTAGCGTACCGGAAAAATCCTTACAAAGATTGTATTTATATTTATAACCAGTCCACATCCACAAGTAGGGAGTAAAGGGTAAAGTCACCGAGCGGAACCCTGAACGAGCAAAGTCATTTGCCCAATCACAAGGTCGAGTACCTTTATGTTAGGTACTCTACAAATATCGGCATCCTTACTTTGCGATATGCATGCTTTGTGATAAAGTTTATATTGGCGCCGGCCTGTGTCAAACTATATACAGTTGAATGTCAAATGTTATTTGTGATTGAGATACTGATTAGTTTCCTGGCCTTTGTTACGTCGAAGGGCTGAGTGATTGCAGCACGTTTGATGAGGTGAAGCTTTCATTAACTAGAGGACTCACTTGGTGGAGGCATGTTGGTGGTCAATACATACATAATATACATAAACTCACGCCTTATTCCAGAGGGGTAGGCAGAGACTATGGATTTCCACTTTGGGCGGTTCTGACACACCTCTCTTGCTTTCTCTAGGTCCATACATCTTGTCATAGATTCCCTTCGATGTCGGCTACTTTTAACCTGGCATTTTTTAATGACGTCCCTGATCTGGTACGTCCTTCTAGGTCTGCCTCTTCAAATTTTTCTGGTGGTCAATGTCGTGCCTAATTGTCAAGCCACCTTAATTTGGTCTCTTAGCTTAACGAAGTTACCGCCATCTAGCAGAACCATCCAAGATCAACTGATAAACGTGCCTTCGGAATCACAAGGCGCTCAAGATGGCCACTAAAACGGTCACAAACTGATCGGACCTGTGACCTGACGTTGCTTAACTTTAGTGATAGTTTTTAATACCTATACCACGCCACGGGAGCACAAGATTTAATGATAAAACAACAAATTGCCTTGAGTACCAAGTTAGTTAATGTAAAACAACAATAACATATATAAAACTTAGATAACTTTTTTAGTGATCGAGGTTGCAGAGTTCAGACGGCTGACGTTTTGTATAAAACCCACTACCTTTCATACAACCCAAGTCAGATAAGACAAAGATAATTCTGAAAAATAACAGATGGGCAATGTCGCTAAGAGACAAGGGTTTTATAACATACTAGTGTTTACCCGCGACTTCGTCCGCACAAATTATATACCAGATTTTAAGTCAGATCATAAGCTATCAAACAAAAAAAGTTTCATTAAAATCGGTTCAGTAGTTTTTGCGTGATGCGCGAACAAACAAACAAACACACAAACAAACAGACAGACAAAATTTCTAAAAAAGGTTGATTTCGAGTCAGGGATACCTAAAAACCGTATCGTAATCTTTTTTTGTAAATATCTTCAATGTACAGACACACTTCAGTTACAGTTTTATAATAGTTTAGATTAGATTAGATAAAAAAGCCTTTAAGCGTTTGAAATTTCAGATTAAAATTCAGTAAAATATCTCTCAGACTAAGTATAATTGCTTTCTTAAAAACTGGTATCTTGCGTCTAGTTTATAAGTTTATTACTCACTCGGTCGTCAACTTGGTCGTGGTTATGAAATACTATCCATTGTGATGCATACCTGAAACAAAGGAAAACTAATTTTATTGTGTGAAGTTTCGGACACAACTCTAAAGATATAGTTTTATTACTTGTTACGTTTGGAGAGGAAAGTAAAAGGGAACTCCCACGGTGCTGTCTACAATTCTTCGGTAAGATACAACTCATCAGTAACCGGTTGTAGAAAGCTTTTGCTAAATAAGACTATTCTTAAATGTACATACCTACATACATACATATACTCACGCTTGTATCCCATTGAGGTGGGCAGAGGCAATTGTTCACGATTTGCTACGATCCTAACACACCTCTTTTGCCATTTCCACATTCATAAGCAGTTTCATACACGCTCGTCCGTTTCGAGTACATTTGATCTACTAAATAAAGCGAGTGTGAGTGGAACAGAAAAAAGGGGTCGAAGCCTTTATTTAAATTCCTATCATACCTATGGTTTCTACATTTCAAATGTTGTTAGTACTATTCTATTCTATTTTTATTTAATGGCGTTTCCTTGTTAGATTTCGCCAGTGTCAAGTAGTTTGAGTGAGTGTCTATCCAATCTCGAGGATTGTTTTTGAGTAAGAACAACTGAGAAGGATTTCAGAGCCTCGTGGCAGGCTGAGACGTGAACCGCGCGAACACCACGCGAGAGACAAGTGTTCGAGGCAAACCCTGCAACGTGACTCCCCGTTGTTAGTACTGTTAGTTAGGGCCTGTTTTTACCACTTCTGAATAAGTTCTTGCTAGCTTATCCGACAGATATTTTGACATAATTCCATACAAAATAAATGTCAAACTATCTGTCGGATAAGCTAACAAGAACTTACCCAGAAGTGGTGAAACATGCCCTTCTTCACTTTTTAGGTTGTTAGTATGATTAGTTTTCTTCTATATTTGAGATATGGATGGACCCCACTTTGGGTGAAAGCCTCCTCCATCCTCTTCCACAACTCTCTGTCTTTACCCGTGCTCATCCAGTTTTCTCCAGCTATATTTGCGATGTTATCGGTACACGTTCGTATGCGGACCAAATAGGCAGCGTACTCAAAAGTGATGATTATGATCATAATTTTTTGAAAAGCTATTTACTTAATATTTATAAAAAAGCGAAGGATATCGTTCGAGGAATTTTATAAATAGCACGATCACAGAGTAAAGAATAGTAGACTACACTACACTACACACTCATGTCAAACATGTTATGAGGCTTTCTTATTTACTGTCAGAGGTTAGTACACTATTTTTCTCCTCGACGGAGGTGGAAAGCGACAACTTCGGTTAGCGCAGCGGGACGAAAATTGGCGCTTTCCGTCCGGAGGGGAGAAAATACATATATTATTTCTATGGACATAGCAGTCGATATGGAAAGTTAAGCTTTAATAGACTCATCCCTTGAACAATGTTGCATCACTCATTCCGTCATACATGAAGTCATGTTCGATTGTCACTAAACAGATAGGTACTCGCAATATGCAAATTAAACTTTATATCTATACAACTAAGCTTGATTACTGATTGCGCATCACACTCACGTCTGCGAGAAACGTGAGGTCACATGAGTGAAGCTAATCAATGAGCGTTTGATTTGCTTTACTTAGTTGTATTTATAGCTCCATTCACTATCCTTAAGATAAGCATGTCTGTCGGTATGTCTGTTTCTAGCTCATAAATATACTATAAAGTTATTATTGTAAATCATATTAGTAATTGCATTGCATATAAAGTAATATATCGTATCTTACTTCTTTTGCTTAGTTCACGTCAGAAACATATTATCCTGTTATAATGTATTTCGGTGTGATTCAATCCTATCCTATGCTACTTCCTACTCCTACGAAAAGTATAATATCATAAATGTGGTTGTATGTTTGTTGCCCAATCACGCATGAACGGATTTGTATGAAAGGTATACAGAGATAGAACAAACAAGTATAATTAACAGGACCGATATCGAAGCACCCGTAGGTAACTAAGAACCGAGAAATCTCCGAGGATACCCTGAGCTGAGAATATGAACTGCAATTAATTTTCACAAGAATCGATAAGAATTAAAGAAATTCGTAATACGAGGTCAGAGTAGAGACAGATAATGTATTTACACTGCGAATTCCCCTCGCTAAATAAACACAAACATTCGTTTATCGCAGCACAATTCCCATATTGTTATTCTTCGAAGAAATTTTCAGAATAAAAGCAATCGCGGATGTTTATTTTACGTAGATAGAATAATAATTTTGGGTATAAAACGCATTTCAATTTATCCATGTCATACATATTAAAACAGCCGTCCTAGAATAACTAGCAGTCATCGCATGGACCAAAGATTTAAATCGTTGGATTGGATAGGCCCTACCCCTCGTAGTTGATCGTTAAAAGTATTTTTAACGTACATGCACGCATATGCTCACGACTATATTCCCCGAGGGGGTAGTCAGAGATATTCAAAAACCTCAAAACATCGACGTTTCACCAGTAGTACCGAAACTTTGACCAGTGTGACGGGTGGTGAGCCCGTCGACACTTATAATGGACAGTGGGTACAATGCATGCCTCGAAATCACATCGCTCGCCTCGCATTTTTAACGTTTTTATGTCAAAATAGCTTAGAACCCCATCAATAATCCTGAAACTCCATGAAAAAGGAAAGTCGAAGTTTTCACACTCGCATGGAAGCTAGGCTGGGAAAAAATAGATCTCTCAAACCAGTGCTGTGAACGAGTGGTTAATTTAGCCGTGGTACACAAACTGAAAACTACAAAAAGATAGAACAATTTGAAAAAGCCAGTAAAATGAAAACAGCAGCAAACGACCATGTCAGCTGCTGCTGTGCTGGTTCTAAGGTCTGGGGACTTCAGACTGGCGAGATGATGGGAGCTTCGTTTCTTCACGGAGTAACAGTTAGTATTCTTTGCCAAGATCATGGATCATAATAAGTTTTACACAGATCTAACTAGAATGTATATTAGTCGAATCAAATTAGCGTACTTCCTTCCGTCCTGGAAGTTATTCGAGCGCAAGTTGTGCAAAGGGCCTGTCAAACGATTTAAATCTTCGTCTTAGACTACATATAACGTTGGATTGCTAGTCATATCACGTCCCGCATATACGCTACCAGAAAGAGCTTTATCTGTGACATTCAAAGGGCACATCAGGCAAAGCTTTCCTTAAACTTTCCCATTTTTCGTATATCGTGGATGTATTCTTGGAACAATGAGCGGGGTCAGAATAGTTGACCTCGCAAGGTCGGCGCGACCTCGCGTCCTCGTACGGAGGACAAATTTAGCGAACGCTGACATTATTTCAGATATCTATTTGAAGAATAGACACATGCATGGCTATTGGTATTAGTACGATACGATGTCTCGAGATGCAAAAACAATGCCGTGTGGTTTCTGGTTTGTAAAAGACCACCTTATTTCATACCTACTGTTGTGGGTATCATTTGAGGGGACTATGAAGGCAAAGGCTTTCTCTTGCCGTCAACTCCTCAGGTATTATAAGGATGTACGAAAGCGCCACATGAAAAGATATGGAAGGGCCTACGTGGCGTTTGGATTTGAAGACCAATCATCCGGCATGGAATGCTCGTGTAAATAGAATTCCAAATCTAAGATTTTGAAGCGAGTCGGTGATCACTGATCACACACAACTTGACGCCAGCCGCGATGAATTGAAAGTCCGACTATCAGTAGCACTATGAGAATGGCGATGGCGGACTCACATGCCCGCTATGCGCGAGGTTCAAAGAGGGTTTGCCAATGTTAGCTCATCAACCATGCTTACTATTAGTCGTTGTAGCAATGTTTCTTAACCATCCCTAAAAGAACCCTCATGTATAAGTAAAATTACTTTAAGCCTACGATGGATTTTAATACCTACTTCATGTAGCAGTCATAACTTCGGTTGTAAGCCGTTACTTCGACCTTGCTTTGCTACTATGTTTTCATTATCAGTCAGCATCACAGTTCATTACTATGACCTTACTGTGATAGTAATAAAGCACATAACGGTAAAGCAACGCGTACACGTTACAAGTCTAAATGGATGCTATTAATGTTGTGTCCGCACATGCTGCCGCAGGCTTTTATCGACTGGCTCTTATCTTTTTAATGATTTGAGTTATAAAGAATATAATTTTGCTTCTAAAGATATGAAGCAATGCCGGTCTCTATATAAAAAAATACGGTAAAAATGCGTTTTAGTAAAAATGCGTTTTAGTAGTCACCGATTGGTTGAAGTCCTTGGATGTGCTACTACTAAGGACATTGAACTACAAGAAACCTCTTGGATCCGCTCGTTCGTTCATTCCATCTGGCGCACACTGTAAGAAAATCGCAATCTAGCGGGATTTAATTCTGATGATACGGAACTCATTAATTTGATTGAAATAAGTTATAATAAGTGATCTTATTTATAGTTTTATAAAATCATTTTCGTATATTTTTGTAATTAAAAAATGTGAAAAAATTGTAAATTTGCAATTTAGTTATTTCGATAGCCATGGTGAAAATTTAAAAAAATATATTGGTGCCGCAAAAAAGCGCAAAATTTTTGAGTTACATCAGTAAGTTAAAATCATCAGCTTTACTGTGATGGTACATACTTCGCTATATAATGCTATATAATGTGTTTTCGGGTCCAATGAATTTAAAATATAAAAAAATCGAAGTATATTTCGTGTCCTAACAGAAATGGTTGTTTTTGCCTATAATTGCCTATTATAAATCGAACAAAATGTGAATGTACTTACGTATTAAACACAAACACTTTAATAAATAAATTAAATAACACTATCGCTTCGTAATCGTAAACGTAATTGGCACAAATTAACGGTGGAAAACGCGTAGCTCGTGCTATATAACATTGTTCGAATTTTGAATTACATACCGCTAGATTGCGATTTAAAACATTGTTCGAATTTTGAATTAAATCCCGCTAGATTGCGATTTTCTTACAGTGTGTGGCGGGACGCTTCATTCCCTTGTGTATGGTCTTTGCCCTTTCTTCCCACGATTATTTTCCTCCGCCAATCACACTGTTTTGCCATCTTTTTCTAGTCAGCGGGTAAACCATCGATTGGATTGCCATTTGTTTTTAAATAACATTGTTTCCTTAAAAGCCTTGTTCCGGAAGGCCGTCAACATAACTGGATTATAAGAGCTCAGCACTTCAGCACACTTATTATAATCGACTTAATAACCCAATTGGTTTAATATCTGTATCCAATTAAAATTATTTAATATTGTAGCATCCTCTTTAAAACAGTTAGTTTTTATACTGTAAACATTGACCTCTTATGTTATAACAGTTATAAGACGACAATGACTGTAAAACTGTAAAAAAAATTGGGAAGCATTTAATATTTAAAAAATGCCCGTACGTAAAATGTAAATACGACAAACTGTATAGAAATAATATGTTCATCTCTTTAGTTACAATACTACAGCATAGACTAAAGTAGGCAAAAGTATCAACATTACGAAAATAATATTTTCCTTAAAGTTTAGAAAGCAATGTTTCGATGAAGAATAATACGAAAATCTTGCGATCTTTCATCTTATTTATCAGATTTCGCAACTAAACTGGTTAAACATTTTAATCAAGATATAATTCAAACATTGTGCAAGAACACAAGTGTAAGAAAATACAATCCAACAGACAGCAAACAAGCAAGATAAAGAACTATATTTTTAAACGTCTTGTTTTTCTAATTAACCCAGCTGATGTCACCCATCTGCATAAGGAATGAAGAGGCTTGTAGGAGGTACATTGCATTGTCTTACAATAAAACTAACTACAAACTATGCTATACAATAGTAAACTCTACTGCTATATTTTTAAGAAACTGATTATAAAGCAGATGACTCTGAAGGACGAACGTTCAGCGTGACGCTGAATATCTACCAATATAAATAGCCTGACAACCAACACATATTATAATAATATAGTGTTTATTATTTACTGACGCTATGCTCATTCTTAGCTCATTTCCGCCCACCTGCGGTATTTTGGATATTAAATGCCTTTTAATAGAGCGACGATGTCATCTGCGGTTAGCTTTGTAGGAATGCGGACAGGATCTGCACGAAATGGCTGACCAATAATTATGTTGTGATCATTGCAGACCTGAGCATTGGACCTAATAGGGGAAGCTTGTTGTTAAGAACGTTAAACCCATGGTGAACCACATTCGAGTCGACCAACATAAGTGGATGCCTAAATGCTGAAGCGCTGGGTACAGCTATGTACATGATGTACTGTTAGTGTTATTTGTACTTACTAGCATTTTATTTATAAGTTTTCAAAATGTTTATGAACAACATTTTATAGAAATACCTAAGAAATACAATATTAATATTGTTATGGATGGCCAGTGATCGAACAGACCTTCAAAACTAATGACAATAACAATTATAGTTTCTAATACTAGAATAATTAAATATCGTTATTATGACAACAATAACTCATTACAAAGCGGATATCCATTTAGAGCTATTAATTCCACAATAGTAGATTATCGAACTCTATAGAAAGTAAGCAGTGTCCGGAGGCGCGTCTGTGTCGATGCGCGGGCGCACCTCGCGATTCGTCAGAGGCTCCGCAGCAAGGTCGCGCAAGGCCGCCTCGCCTGCGCCTGCGCCGCGCGTGAGCATTGCGTTGCAGGTGAAAGGAATTCGACGAACTTACGCGTTTTCCTCTACCGATATTGTAAACACGACTTGTCGTCAGTCTTTGCGCTAAGACAGAAATACGAGGATATAATATTCTGAGAACCAATTGGACACCCGTATTTAAGCGAGCTGATTGGTCTCAATTAGGTACATTGTTGACAGAGATTGTAGAGATTGTTCGAGGAAAACGTACCAGTATAGAAATTATAAGTTGTTTGCAAACCATTTCAAGCAAGATGAATAGATCAAGTACTAAATAAGTCAATTTTGGGATCAGTAAAGTAGTCCATTTAATGCAAAATTTAGAGGTAACAGGTACTTATTATAACATAGTGGAGTAGTAATGTAGTATTTTATTCATGAAACTCAAAGAATAACGTCATTTTCAACGTAGGTATAGGTGTACATAAAATGTAAACGACTACGTCCTCGAACTCGAATGTAAATGTTAAATAAAATTATAATAAGGTCTTCAACTGAAAGATTAATAACGCAATTCGCATCCCACCGTCAAAGATCAAAAAACCAATAAAAGCGGAGGTCCTTAATGTTAAGGCGCCGCCGCCGCCGCCGGTGAACGGCCCGGCGCGAGACGCGACGCCATTTTTGTAATGATTTTCCTCCCAAAGCTCCGGCGGAGCGGACGAGCTACCGCTGAGATTATTAAGATAACTAACTTAATTATTTACAAGATTTAAACATCCTTCATTACACTATTTAGTTTGAATTAACAATATTATATTTTAAAGTAAAAAATATCAGTTATGCAGTATTTTGATTTTGAACGCAGATATCTCGAGACCGAAGCAATATAGCGATATACTTTCTATAGGAGTTTTGTTACATTGAACAAGACCTTCCCAACGAAACCAAACTCGATTTATTAAAAAAAAAATGTTTCCAACCTTTATGTCGTTGTATGGGGTCGAAAAAAAATAGTTTCTTCATAACTAGGTACTTACTACATTTCTGTTTTTGGGTTACTGTTATCTGTCTTCATGCCTTTCGATTCAATAGGTGCAAAAATGAGCGAGTTATTGAGGCGGGGCATACAGACAGACAGAACGGACGAAAATATAAGGGTTCCTTGTTTGACTACGGAAACCTAAAAACTACTTCTCTAGATTACTTTGCAGGCGAATATTTTGGGGAGATAAATGCCTGGTAGAGGAAGGACTCCCTAGCTGAAGAACCCGTGCGAATGGTTTGATATGAACACTACCTCCGTGTTCAAGGTTGGAGTCTCCAGGGTCTGAATACGCCTTAGTAATAAGCTAACCTTCGATCGAGACGGCACCACAAAATAAGAGAAAGAAAGAGATGGTTTCAAGACAAAGAAAAGTCGTGATAGGTTGCTATATTAGCCTCTTTCTTTATTTCAACTCATATACAGGGTCCTTCTTAATATGCTGACAGTTTTTTAAGGGGATGATCAGAAATCATGAAACTAAACAACTTTCTCCATGGGACCAAGATCGAAATCGCAAAAAAAAATCTGCTGTCCCTTACATTTTGGTCGAGTAGGATTGCAGTTTCGTATGGGGCAGCAGATTTTTTTACGCCATTTTGATGTTGGTCCCATAGTTCAGTTCGATGGTCTGATCATCCTCTTAAAAAACTGTCAGCATATTAAGTTGGACCCTGTATAAAAGACAAATAAGTAATCGGACAACAAACATTGAAACAAGTAGTCCAAAGGAAGTGGCAGTCAGTCATGCGTATGTTGTTATTAGAGAATTTTGGCACAGAAAGAAATCCTGTATTTACGCTGGCTAAACGTTGCTAAACTTCCTCGAACCATTCCTCAACAGGAATCCAACAAATGGAACAGATAAACACACGCGCCGGTGTTGGCTCTCGTCAGGAAACTGTCATTTCCTTCATCGTGTTATACGGTTATGTATATCACATGGTTTTCTTCACGATAACATTTTCTTACTCTATTTATTTGACAGTCAATGTACTAGGTTTCCTAAATCTTGGCTGTTAGGGCATAGCAATACATTTAAACTTTTGACGTTCGTCGTTGCGTCGTCGAATCTTCCCTTATACAGAGTGTTATAAGATACCCTATAGTGATATTTAAACTTACTTTAGGTTTGTATTTTATTTTGGAAATGACTAGCATTGCTCAGGGAGCAGTTATTTCTTTTTACTGCGGACTATTGGAGGGACCACGAAGGATCTACTGATCCAAGTGAATGAACTTAAGCAACCGACCTAGGGCACCCAGAGGGGTACGTACAGACCTCGGCATAGAGCGTTGCTGGAGTTACGCGGCGGATTGGGTAGCGGGGATCGGAGAGAACTTACTTTAGGGGTGCTTCAGACCATCAAACTGAACAACTTTCACTATGGGAGCCAACATAGAGAAATAAAAAAAAATCTGTATTGTTTAGTTGTCTAACTAGACAACAGCATCTCTTTACCAATAAACCAAAACGTTTGGAAAACAGTCAATATTTATAAAATACTTATTGCTTCTACTTCCTACTTCCTGAACATTTTACCTTATAACTCATCAGAATCATGTCACAGTTGTGTACAAATAGGCACACAGTTCGATGACCGGGGGCATACAACAGTAAATAACTAATTTACTTTTTGACAGCTCCATTTTGTCCTCAATCATACTGTCGTACAGTTTTGAAGAGAGCCGCCTATCAATGAGTATGACAATGACAAGCCAACGGTCACATTCCGTTTTTTAATTATAATTTGGGTAAAGGGCGCTCGGGGCTTCATTTCCGGCCGCCCATTCAAATATGGAACGCGGATAGTTCCGCCGGCGACGGCCGACGACACGACGACGTTGCATCGACAACGAGCTGGCGTTTCCTTGTTTACTTCACCGATAGCATAGCATTGCATGTGCTTACAATTATGCTCCCAAGGGGATGGCCAGAGGCGTTCTTGATATCCCCAATTCACAAGCAGTTCCAAGTGTTCACAAGTGATAGCGATGGGTGGAGGAAGGTTTTAACTTACGGTTGAACAACCCACGATTAAAACAGACCCTGTTTGAAACATCAGGTAGATGAAATAAGGCCCATGACGATGATAAATAACCAAAGACAAACCATAATAAAGAGTCTGACGTCTTCGGTATCTACCGTGAAACAACAATCATATGAAACACAAAAACGCTATTCATTCACCATGACAGTAGATCTACTATGACGATTGCGCGGTACCTAATTGCTGGCCGCGCGCAGGTACGACGCGCGGATCGGTGCGGGCGCGCGCACGAGCTGGGTACATACTCGGTGCACGTCGCGCGCACGTGCACTCGTATCTAGGTCTCGAGGGCTGACGTATGTGACGTCGTTATCAACTTATTAAGATCGTCATGTTTGCTACAAGGTTTACAAGGGCAAGAATTATTAAAAAACTCCAAGGGTAGCCAAGCGATGTAGATATTATGAGTGGCAGTAACATTGCTACAACTATCATCTAACTTTTAAAGCGTACAGTTAATTTAATATGCTCACCTGTAGTATACCGAGGGTTTCAAGATGGCGTTCAAGCAAGTGGTGGGTGATTTTAGTACTGTAGCCGGGGGACTTTTTAATCACCTTAGTTCACACGTAATAGTAAGACAATCTAAAGTTGCCATACAAAGCTATAAGACCAATCAAAGTTGACTTTTTCATCTGGTCTTTGTATGGCAACTTTAGACAGTCTAATAACTATTACGTATGGTACTAACTAGAACTCATTGGTACATGGCATGCTGGTCCGTGTGGATTCAAACCCGGCCCTCAAGATTGAGTTTCCATAGCTCTCCGCAACGCGCCACCGACACAAGTACAAAGAGAAAACTTAGTTCTGAAACGATTAAAAAACCATTACCTCCTCACAAAAACGTAACAAGCAACGAGCACCATAAGATACCTCTCTAAATGGATTAAACAAACACTTGGAAAAAGAAGAAGACTCTAATTAAAGACTAACAACAGCTAAAGATAATCCGCTATCCTAACTAAACACGTCATTAGCGAAGCTTTTGATCTGTGAACGAGACAGTTTTTATATCCGCTCCGAAGAAACAGCTTTGTATTATTCCTATTTGATCCGTTGATTTGACATGAAGCCCTAAGGAATGTTGAAGTTACTGAAATAGGATATTATAAATACACACGTGTTTTGTGAAGACTGGAGAATTTAAATGGATTGAAAGCGATCGAATGTAAAAACAAATATGCAAGCAAATGTTTGAGGAAGAAACACGTTAATGGAATCTAAAGAAAGATGAAATCAAACAATAAACAAGAAAGGGCAATTTTTTTAGTCTACATTTTTATACTTGAAGACATTTATACAGGGTGTAAGGAAAAGTATCATTAACCTTTAAACCACATACTCTACCCATCAAACTGAACAACTTTTACTATGGGAGCAAATTCGTCATTATTCATTTAAGACCTTAGTTGCCTATAGAAATCGAAACAGATCGATAAAACTAGTAACATTGGATAAAACATTAAGCTGTCCTGTAATCAACATTTATGTTTTTTATTGTGTTCGATAAAACAATTGTTTCGATGAAGTCCGATAAGATATATAAGTGCCTAAATACCTAGCTAAACACGTTGTTTCATTGTCATACAAATAATGGATACATAATAGGCAACTGAATACATCAGTGTAATCAACGGCTCTGTCCCTAATTGGAATCTTCGAATTTGACATCTTATAATTATATTAAAATAACAAAATGACTACAGATCCAAAATAAAGTTTATGGATAGGCCCAAAGCGCGTTAGGTTGAAGCACACTACTGGTACACAAGGTCCATACAATCTGGCACACTTGTCTGTCATCTCGGTACATATTTGAAGTATACCTGGGTCAATCAACTATTTTTTGTCCATACCTAGTCCCAGTCATTTGCATAAAATTTCCTCAATGTTCAGGCTCAGGCTCATGCTCCGGTTTTGCTTGCCCCAAAAATTTATGTTTGTTAAATAACTAAGGATTGCATTTATTAAATACATACACGGTTTTGCAAAATTAAGTACTTGAATTTTGGCGGTTGTCCGATGGACGCAAAGTATCTTTTCATGGTACAACTGTCGGTCCCCAAGCAATACGAGTTAACAAAACTTTGTACAGTGAAAAAAATTACTATTGCCACACAAAAACTTTTTAAAAATTTGACTATAATATTTTACCTTATTGTTTAGTTCTCAAAAGCGCGCAAAAATGTTTTTTCACCTCACAAGCTCGGAAAGATTCTGTTTGTCATTCGAAATCTGAGTGCAAAAGTGCATTTTATCCGCTAGCGTGGAAAGAGTTTTTGAAATTCGAATCTGTCTATTCAATATTTTTCTATACCGCCAATCCACTGAAAATGCTTAATAACTATTTCACATGACACTGGCCAGCACGAAAAAAAAAACTTTAAAATGTTTTTTTATCAATTCACTTTTTTTCCTCGCTGTTGTGAGGTGAAAAGTTGTGTGTTTCGCTCGGCTGCAAAGTTATTCTGCGTCTCGTACCTTTGAAACCTTCGCTACGCTCGTGGTTCAATCCTAGAATCCTTCGCTTGCTCAGGTTTCAATACAAGTGCTCGCGCCAAAAAGCAACTTTGCAGCCTAGCATAACAAATAACTATAATTCTCTCTAAATAGGATAATTTCAACAATTATTTCGTTGTACGCTTGTTGGTCTATCGGACAACCGCTAAAAACTTTAGTTGTTCAACACAGATGGTGAAATGCGTATGCGTGTAGAAGAATCATAACATTTGATAAATTATCTATCTTTCAAAATTAATGATGAATCAGGACAAAAAATAGTTGATTTACCCACCTGTCATTTGCTTTGCCTTATTTTTCTGGTTTGAAATATTCGCGTAAGGCGTAAAGTAAAATTAATGGAGATTTTACTTTGATCGAAGTACAGACGATGTCACATGAGAAGTCTCTGAAATGAAGAACCTGAAATGTATGAGCTTCACACCCGTCAATTTCTTAACCCCTGTAGTACGTGTTAGATTGTGGAAAGATGATTGGGTCCACTCAACTAGAGAGTTGTCAACGAGATACTTCTAGAAGTTGAATGTCAATATAATAGTAATATGGTATGGTTTCCCACGTTTTTGTCAGGGGAATCACTGGACACGTAAGTCGAATCAAGTGACCTTTGCTTACTAATAAGTAGACTAGTAGTTACGTTGAGTTGAGTTGAGTGTAGTTTGTAGTTATAGCAGCAAAAAATTAAGTTTAACATGATATAAATAACATAAATATTATTTATTTGCACACCAACAATAGACAATTACCTACAATTTATAACAAGAATGAGAAGGAAGGGTACAAAGTACGGTTTATTAACGAATTCATGTTTGTCATGAAAATGGTTGGTCACTTTTGAAAAAATTATGACAGGCTCAGGTTAAGATTCAAATTAAAAAAAATATGTTTTTTAATCACAGTCACACAATAGATGTTACAATATAATTGCAAGCGAAAATCGTAGTTTTATGACGATGTATACGACATGCAATCTTGAGATGTTCCACAAATATCTTTTGCCAACATTATCATGCTTAGCGAAATTAGTAACAACCAATGTCTAGAATAAGCCACTTTTTCTACTGACATCCCTAGCGAAAAGCTTCTTTATCACCTCACCTGTCGCTTCTTTTTACTACGTTCGTATATTTCTATACCCCCAACTTCACAAGGGTCAAAGACCTTGAAAGACATATCGTACACATAACTAAGAGTCAGCGAAAAGGTCCTCTATGTAATAACCCTGTTTTCGTTTTTTGCAAAGGATTTACGTTATTGCGCTATAAAACAGAGGGTATAAGTCTCAGTAACAAAACAGCCCAAAGAAAGATAAACAATTTGCCGCTCAGAGTTGTTACGTCATCACATCGCTGAACTTGGCTGAAATGTTTGCGTTCTTGTAGAAAGTTACATAGCGCTAAAACGTTCGGTGGCAAAGATATTTGACATTTTCTTACAAGCCCGCTAACAAGGTTTTATGAAATGTTTAGTGTAGAGTAGATAAGTGTCCTGCAAACAATCAATTCACATTATATGTAACTAGTGTTTTCCCGCGACTTCGTCCGCACAAATTATATACCAGATTTTAAGTCAGATCATAAGCTATCAAACAAAAAAGTTTCATCTAAATCGGTTCAGTAGTTTTTGCGTGATGCGCGAACAAACAAACAAATGAACAAACAAACAAACAGACGGACAAAATTTCTAAAAAAGGTTGATTTCGAGTCAGGGATACCTAAAAACCATATCGTAATCTTTTTTTTGTAAATATCTTCAATGTACAGACACACTTCAGTTACAGTTTTATAATAGTATAGATAGATACATGGTATAGACATAAGTAGTCAGATATATTCTCATTATCAGCCTGTCATTATATTATGCCGTCATCGATCCCTGCAGAACATAGCCCTTTCGCGAAGCGCGCCACAAAACTAGATCCTCAGCGTTTCTCAACTAATCATTCTCCGATACCTTCATCAGGTCGGTCGTCGGTCCAGCGAGCCGATCAGGCAGGGTCCCAAACTGTACATAATATCATACATATTATAACAAATAAATGTTGCATATTCAGAAGTTTCACAATTCACTAGCAGTTAGTGCTTAAAACTCCATCCAACAATAGTAAATATTTAAGCCCAAAGAGAAATATCGTTGCAACTAAAATAATACAGAAACTAATTACTCTGTAGAGATTACTCTAACTTTAAACGACTATTGGACTGGAGGGATAAGCGAGAAATGAACATTTTAAAGGTAAGTTTAAGAGTAAAAGCAATAACTGTTGTATATTTTAATCTTTTTTACAATAACTTTTTTACAAATGTAATAAAAGGTGAAATCTACAACATTTTACTGCCTGATTTGAAGAATTAAGTAATAAATCTAGTGACATTCATGAAAAATCCTTTTCAATGTTTTTTCAGAGAGCATGAAGAAAAGCAGAACATCCGTTCTTATAGCCTATTCAAATTATCCAGATATTACCAGTGTGCCCAAACTCAGTCCGAAGTTTCAGCTAGTTGAGCTCGTGCCCACTTTCAATGGTCAGTGAGTGAACACAGCCTTCTGTATTTCAAAATTTAAAGCTCGGTGAAATGTTCTACAATGTACTTACACCCAATAAGGAGTAAGTCGACGTGGGCGTCGGAATAGGTCTCCACAACTCTCATCTCAGCTATCAATTATGCGGCTGGATCGGACATCTGACAGACGATGACGAAGTGAACTTACACTGATATTTTGCCATAAATCTGTTTCGAAAGCTCTTATATCTGTACTAAGCTTGTATAGATTGTGATGTAAGACTTCAATTTTGCGATCTAATTAATAGCGCATCAAGCGGTCGTGACGAGGGCAGCGCGGGTTTAATTACCCGGAGCAGATAATTGAAAACAGCGGTGCAGTTCATAATTTCAACGGAATTATTCAGATTCATTATTTTCATTTGTAGGTCACAGTTCTGGTGATTACGATCGAATGCAATAAGGTGGTATACGGTCATGGGTCTCTACAAATTTATGTCTACGACAATTTCAAACTACCAAGATACGAATCTTCTTATCGAGTGGGCTGCAAAGCCCTGGTGTCAGAGTTTATTCAAACCGCCTTACGGCCTCTGACGTGGTTTTAACGAACGTGGTTTAAGATACGAATTAAAACGTGTCATATAACAGAAATAGCACTCCTTTCCTTGGTCTTGTGGACAGCCGGAAGTTTTCCTCAAGCGGCCGTCCTTGCTGCATCCATGTCTACGGACATTGTTGAAACTTGATCCGTGCTTTCCCGGATTTTTTTTAGTTTAGACTATTCCGGGGGCGGATTGGTGAGGCAAAGTTAGTGGTGAACTTTTTGTCAGTGAATTTTCAAGGTACCGCTGACTCCGCGTGGTGGAGTATGAAAATTTTTCCCTCAGCCTTATCCGTGAGAGGTAGCTTTTGTGCTGCAGTAAGGATGTAATTTCTTTTATACCTGGGGCAAATACGAGTAATACTAATAATACTGTGTTCCTAGAGTATCGCAAAACTTGTTTAAAGAAAGAAATATTATTAATTATTGGAGGATGTCCTGAGGTTTCAGAATATCTCTGACCCGAGGGAATATAGTCGTGAGCATTGCATAATGTTAAGGAGTAAATTGGCAGCCGACCGCATGCAGCAGCAGCATACGACGTGTCGGATCCGACACGTCGGAGCGACGCGTCGCTCCGACACGTCGGAGGGGTATGAATTAGAACCCGACCGCACGCAGCAGCAGCATACAGCAGCTGCAAACAGTGTTGCCGACTTAGGGTCTTTTTTGGGGTAAAGTCACACATAAATTACTAACGTGCTCCCCTTTGGGATACTCAGAATCCTTGTTACAAACATACGTGATCATAGAAGCCTGGTTTATTTTCACCTTTTTAGGGTTCCGTGCCGAAAGGGTGAAATCAGGACCCTTTTACTTTGTCCGTCCGTCCGTCCGGCCTACCTATTTAGGGCTGTAACTTTTGAACAAACAAACATATGATCTAAGGCTTTCTTATTTACTGCCCGAGGGTAGTATAATATTTTTCTCTTCGACGGAGGTGGAAAGAGGCAACTTCGTTTAGCGCAACGGGACGAAAATTGACGCTTTCCGTCCGGAGGGGAGAAAATATAGATTTCGGTTTCTGAAAACACCTGTAACATAAATATATTTTCTAATAACAAAATTTTCTTTTAGGTAAGAGAATCGACATTACTACTATTTTTATAGGATTAAACGCTCGGGCGCGCTGGCAGGAATATCATCTTAAACTCAAAAATAGCTGTTTATAAGATCTTCGATCAATTTCATTCATTGAAAATAGGATTAAACTTCGTTTGTATGCAGCGCGCTCGGGCGCGCTAGCAGGAATATCATCTTAAACTCAAAAATAGCTGTTTATATGATCTTCGATCGATTTAATTCATTGAAATTAGGATGAAACTTCGTTTGTATGCATCGCGCTCGTGCGCGCTGGCAGGAATATCATCTTAAACTCAAAAATAGCTGTTTATAAGATCTTCTTTAATGCGAAACTATCGTGTTTATACAGGGTCAAACTTAATATGCTGACACTTTTTTAAGGGGATGATCGCACCATCAAACTGAACAACTTTCTCTATGGGACCAAAATAGAAATCGCGAAAAAAAATCTGCTGTCCCATACATTTGGCTCGAGTAGGTTAGCACTTTTGTATGGGACAGCTGTTTATTATTTTTCGTGATTTCAATGTTAGTGCTATAGAGAAAGTTGTTCAGTTTGATGGTCTGATCATTCCCTTAAAAAAGTGTTAGCATATTAAGAAGGACCCTATATAATATTTGAACACTGTTTTACCCAATACCGAACGCCCGTATGATGTACCTAGGTATCGTTGGAATTTAACGGAAAAAGTGGTTGAAAATAGTGATTTCATTAAATTAAATATTATAGTGGAATTTGTATGAATTATCGTGCTTTACCCGACTTTTATTTTCTATCGCATGCCACAAAATAAATTCGTGAATTTAGGATAATTATCGCATGCCTGGCAGCACTCGACGACACTACTGGTGTGCGGTCGAGGCTCGACCGCATACTTCATGTCGCATGCTTCGTGTCGGATGCTTCGCAGGGTATTTCATAGAACTACATACAAACCAGTAGTGTCGGAGCGACACGTCGTATGCTGCTGCTGTATGCGGTCGGCTGTTAACCGGCACCTTTAAGGAGTAAATTGGCAGCCGACCGCATGCAGCAGCAGCATACGACGTGTCGGATCCGACACGTCGGAGCGACGCGTCGCTCCGACACGTCGGAGGGGTATGAATTAGAACCCGACCGCACGCAGCAGCAGCATACAGCAGCTGCAAACAGTGTTGCCGACTTAGGGTCTTTTTTGGGGTAAAGTCACACATAAATTACTAACGTGCTCCCCTTTGGGATACTCAGAATCCTTGTTACAAACATCCGTGATCATAGAAGCCTGGTTTATTTTCACGTTTTTAGGGTTCCGTGCCGAAAGGGTGAAATCAGGACCCTTTTACTTTGTCCGTCCGTCCGTCCGGCCTACCTATTTAGGGCTGTAACTTTTGAACAAACAAACATATGATCTGAGGCTTTCTTATTTACTGCCCGAGGGTAGTATAATATTTTTCTCCTCGACGGAGGTGGAAAGAGGCAACTTCGTTTAGCGCAACGGGACGAAAATTGACGCTTTCCGTCCGGAGGGGAGAAAATATAGATTTCGGTTTCTGAAAACACCTGTAACATAAATATATTTTCTAATAACAAAATTTTCTTCTAGGTAAGAGAATCGACATTACTACTATTTTATAGGATTAAACGCTCGGGCGCGCTGGCAGGAATATCATCTTAAACTCAAAAATAGCTGTTTATAAGATCTTCGATCAATTTCATTCATTGAAAATAGGATTAAACTTCGTTTGTATGTAGCGCGCTCGGGCGCGCTAGCAGGAATATCATCTTAAACTAAAAAATAGCTGTTTATATGATCTTCGATCGATTTAATTCATTGAAATTAGGATGAAACTTCGTTTGTATGCATCGCGCTCGTGCGCGCTGGCAGGAATATCATCTTAAACTCAAAAATAGCTGTTTATAAGATCTTCTTTAATGCGAAACTATCGTGTTTATACAGGGTCAAACTTAATATGCTGACACTTTTTTAAGGGGATGATCGGACCATCAAACTGAACAACTTTCTCTATGGGACCAAAATAGAAATCGCGAAAAAAAATCTGCTGTCCCATACATTTGGCTCGAGTAGGTTAGCACTTTTGTATGGGACAGCTGTTTATTATTTTTCGTGATTTCAATGTTAGTGCTATAGAGAAAGTTGTTCAGTTTGATGGTCTGATCATTCCCTTAAAAAAGTGTTAGCATATTAAGAAGGACCCTATATAATATTTGAACACTGTTTTACCCAATACCGAACGCCCGTATGATGTACCTAGGTATCGTTTGAATTTAACGGAAAATGTGGTTGAAAATAGTGATTTCATTAAATTAAATATTATAGTGGAATTTGTATGAATTATCGTGCTTTACCCGACTTTTATTTTCTATCGCATGCCACAAAAAAAATTCGTGAATTTAGGATAATTATCGCATGCCTGGCAGCACTCGACGACACTACTGGTGTGCGGTCGAGGCTCGACCGCATACTTCATGTCGCATGCTTCGTGTCGGATGCTTCGCAGGGTATTTCATAGAACTACATACAAACCAGTAGTGTCGGAGCGACACGTCGTATGCTGCTGCTGTATGCGGTCGGCTGTTAACCGGCACCTTTATTGAATGTCGAAAACTACCTACTAACTTAAGAAATTGAAAACCCTGAGAAAGGCAATATTGAATCAAACAAGATTTTCTCTTGAAACATTGACATTCCAATTTCGCAATACGAAATAATCGTCTGTCTTCAGTCCCTGACCGGTTGACGAAGAAAAAAGTGAAAAAAAAAGCTAACCGGCCAGGCCAGTGCCAGCGCAGTTCGGCAATCGGCTGCGCTTGCGCACGCAGACCGATGTTGACACCGCTGCGATGTACATAACCTGTACGTTTGCAATATCACATCGTACGATCATCGGGTGATCTCCTTTTTATTTGCTATAATGGCTAAGAACCTAAGTTCGTTCAACTCTATGCCTTTAGACATAAGGTCAGGACTTGCTAGGTTAGATTGTGTCGATCAAAAATAATAGATAAGTTACGAAATATTAATTTATTGCTGTGCTTACATTTCTCGCTGACCTATATGTTCACGTGCTATGATTTAATGTCTATGCTTGTTATTATATTAATCATATTATCAATAAACAATGCCTCAATGAGCTGGGAAAGTAAATTCATATGTAATAGAAGTATATAAGGTTCCCAACTAAAATACCAGATAAGTAAGAATTTGTGGTATCTGGCAGATACCTATCAACCCAATTCTTCTAGTGGATGTTGCATGAAGTGACTAAAAACTTTTATGTTGATGTGTTTTATGGGCAAAAAGCTAAGACCTACCGAACAATTTTTGACCCGTCATTCTAAAAATATTACTAAAATGATTATTTCAATGAATGACAATTAGTAGTTGTAGGAAAGTTTATAATTATGAAAAACCCAAACAAGGATACGCTTGCTAATGTATTTTTTTATATTTATTTCCAAGTACGCAGAGTTACGTTACGGTAGATATTATCCATATTAGGGTAATTATTATGTGAAGGAAAATGTGTTATGTATTACTCAGTGTAACCATAATCAACATAAGCCATTAATAGCCACTATTTAGTATTTATCAATAATATTATTAAGACGCTGTTATCCGGTCGAGGCCGTTTTTTGAACACGAACGAAAGAGTTTTAAAGTCTGAAAACCAATTATGTCTTATTTAAGGATCTGGCTGATAGGCGACCTTTCTCAATTACACGATTAGATTAAGTTTAATAGATAGAAAAAAATCCCAAAGTTACCCCTTTTTGTTATGTTTTTTCAATACTATGATTAACCTGCTGATATTTAATTTTTTTTCTTGTACTTAACTAAATACATTAAATATTTCTAGTGAACTCCGTAGAATTTTGAGCTTAGAAACACCCATGAGCAAAGATATTGATGAAAAACACGTATTTTTGCGATCCTGCTTTCAATTGGAGCGGGATGGCTAATTGCAAACTTATGCTTGCAAGAAAGAGACGCTTGCACTTGGATAACCTGGCCTTAAGTGGCGATCGGCTTACCTTTTCCCCGTCACCGAAGTAAAAAGTAATCTTCACACTGTACAGTGTTACGGCACTGCTAGTAAAACGTGGATGTTCTGAATTTCCACAATACAAGGTCCAACAAAATTAGGTGAAACTATTTTTAGGGGATGATCTGACCATCAAACTGAACAACTTTCTGTATAGGACCAATATTGAAATCGCGAAAAAAAAATCTGCTCCCATAGAGAAAGTTGTTCAGTTTGATGGTATGATCGTCCTCTTAAAATAGTTTCACCTTATTTTGTTAGACCTTATATATCTGACCATCCTCACGGGGAATGTAGTCGTGAGCATATGAATATAGTACCTTTTTAGAATTACTATAGTTACCTATCTTTCTCTGCGGCCTGCACACATTTGCTCGAGATAAAAGGCGAAACAAAGATTTGTCGTGGACTATGATATTAATAACACAACACCTACTACAGTATGTATATCTACATATTGATTATTAAGAGTAGTTTGTTTACTATCTAGTTGCATCACAGAGCTCGTCTCATCAGTGAATGCAGTCGTGACGGACCGACGAGAGCGAACGAATAGTTAACTCGCGATGTAATAGTTAACTACTTGGTACAACTACACGACTGAAACGTTACTGATAACAAAATACACTATTTGCAACTTTGTTTATCTATTAAACACGTGTTAGATGATTATAAAAGTTTAGTATATCGTTAAATAGGTACTTTTGGAATTTAGGAAAAGAAATCTCATTGGTATAAGTACCTACATAAGAAGTATAGGAAACATGGAACGCTATGAAGATAATAATGTAAACGGCAACGGCATCTAAAAGAGTTAAAGTTACTAACT
This sequence comes from Agonopterix heracliana, assembly GCA_963693445.1. NCBI lineage: Eukaryota > Metazoa > Arthropoda > Insecta > Lepidoptera > Depressariidae > Agonopterix > Agonopterix heracliana. The sequence continues at coordinate 22,110,081 of OY856308.1, read as the reverse complement.
GTAAATCAGTGTAAAATTAATAGATAAAATTTAAAAATATCTTACATTAATAATTATGCACCAGTCCAAACATCTAAGTTAGTTTCCATCAAACCATCTCCAGTTCCTATTGTATTGTTATGACAGACAGGATAGCATAGCGGAAAAGTCTGATCAAAGCCAGCCCAAATCTAAATTCCCGAGCATCTAGCTAGGTAGGTACTTGTTTCCCTTATAATTCCTTTAACAACGAACTAAGTAATACCGTACTAGGGTATGATTGACTCCAAACATTCTTCGAAACTCATAGGGTGCCTCTTGGAACAAAGGCAAAAAAGTAAAAGCAGAAGATAGGACAGATAGAGCGCGACTTGAGCAACGAAATCACGGCCAGTAAACAAGTTGCCAAACAGTAGCGCGCATTGCAACACGATGCGCCCGCGCCGTGGCCTGATCGAAAAACTAGACTATACTTCATTAGTAGTACAGTTGCAATTCACTCATGACCTTTATTGCATTCATTGACATTAGTCACACAGATTTAGTATTCTCGCGAGAGAAAAACCCCACCTAACTTTTCTATTTTCCTGACAGTATGAGCCATATCGCATTACAAACACTCATGCTGTAGGTAGTGGAAAAACTAGTCAGTCAGCAATGATAGTATCGAGGGTGACTGCCTAGGGTGCGCCAGAAGAAGTCAGGTTTTTTGTTACATACATTTCTTAGCTGTACTATTTCCCTTGACTCTACAACGCGTTAACAAAATGAAATGAAACCTGAAATCTATGTAGGTACAGGAATAGATAACTAAACAACATTTTACTCTCTATTTTTCAAAATCTCTCTCTCTCTTGGAAAATAAAGTATTGACGCGCGTTGAAGCTAGTAGAAAATGACAGATTGTATGAATTAGCGATCGAAACATTTTGATGTTTACTTTCGTCTCCATACGTTAAGTCCATACATTTTTATGCTTTCTACTGTCGTTGACGCTAATCGAAAGATACTTTGTCTAGGGGCCCTGGCTTTAAATCCCATATGGTTGTGGGGTCAGCCTTCCGTGTCTGTGTTCTCTCCACCTTGCCCTATTTCTGACGTCGTGTTCGGAGACATTGCACTCGGTCATATCACTGCGAACTGTGTTCATCCATCTAGTCTTCGGAAAACCACTTGGTCTCTGTCCTGGCAACGACAGTTCGCAATTTTTCAAAATAAGCTGGAAAATTAAATGCTAACCATCAAACTGAACAACATTTTCTATAGGACCAATGTTGAAATCGCGAAAAGTAATTGGTTGTTCCATAGAAAATGTCGATGGGACTTGACTCAATAATGTATGAAATAGGTGATTTTTTTCGCGATATCCCATAGTTAAAGTCCTTTAGTCTGATAGCCTCAACTCAACCACCCTCTTAAGTATGTAACGCATGTAAGTTTACACCCTGTATGTAAAGATATATCTAAAATGTACACAAAAGATTTGAAGAGACTCTTCAATATAACTTGCAAAGATTGATTTCTGGAAAACATCGAGTTCAATCCTGTCAAATTAATCTAATTTCAAGTCAAACGAAACAATCCCTTTGTTGGGACGTCTATATTTCGATTAAATTACATTTCAAAGGACACTGACTGACTGAGACCGAGTTCAAAGTATCCATTAGAAATGAAATACTGAAACAGACCCACTTGGCAACAGATAAGCTAAATTCTTGACACGAGCCACATTGCAAACTTTGTTTACTTACAGGCGCTTCTCGCGAAATGGTTAAAGGCGAGGCGCGGATAGGTACTGCGCAGGCGCAGCGCGGCGCAGGCATGAACACAAAGAGAACGTATTGATGCTCCGCTTGTGTCAATACACACGTATATTTACGACAGACGAGACTTTCCTAGCACCCACTGGATTTGACCACAACAGAAATCTTTTATCCTTTACAAAAAAGCCAACGATCAGTGGTGTTACAAATCGTACGTGATAACGTGACTACGGTGAATGAAAAGCTGCGTGGTAATCGATTATCGTGGTCCATAACACGATGTCCATGTCCATACATGTGATGAGAAGAGATGAGTGTCATATTACAAGACGAATGTTGAATGGATGGCTGTATAAAGAGAGGACGACCAATGAAAAGATAGATGGATTGTGTGAAGGATGACATGTTTAAAAAGGTGTGTGCTCTGAAATGACGGCTAAAAGAGATGAATGGAGGAAGACGACATATTGCGCCGACCCCAAATAATAGGATAAGGGGAGGAAGAAGAAGTGTATACATTCCTAAAACCCAATCCAAATTGTATAGTAAACTTCATAGAGGTTAAACATTCTTCAATGTAATCACGAATGGAATGCAGACAGCAAAATGTATTTACTGATAAGTATACACAAAAAACAGGCCAAGTGGGAGTCGGGAGCGCACCGAGGGTACCGTTTACATTTACCACAGAATAATATTTCTCAGAGATCCTTAGCACGAGCCCGACACACATTTGGCCAGTTTTTATTATTTGTTGTTTTGCTACAGAGTATACTAGGTACTATAATCACACCAAGTTTGACGATTGTGTTTTGTCGTTTTTACGATAGAGCGAAAAAAAAAACTTGAAAAATACTGTTATGGAAACCTAAACACACCGTTTGAGATGTTAAAACAAACAAAGTAAAAAAAAACAGGCATGCTATTAGAAGTGCTGAATTAACAAATAAGGCTAAATACGGTGTTTTTTAAGCGAAAACAGTAAAATCGTAAATTAGGTTAGAACCTAAACAATTATGTTAATGATATAGTTACCAATAGGGATAATGAAATAATAGACGTTCCACATAAATCAGAAACTATGTAATTAAAACATAGTAATAACATAATTACGTTTAATCGTCAATAAAGTAGAGTCGATCGGTTCATAGTCCATATGTTTACGAACCGACCGCGGGAGGTCGACCAGAATCGGAATGCTGGAGAATTAGACACACATCAGTGCTATTTTGTAACAAAACTGGTAGAATTATTAGACAAACATGCAAGTTTACATTGTATTAATTCGAAGAGAAAAGATAACAGGCCAGCAAAAAAGGATGAGTTTCTAAAAACAAACAGTAAAATGAGGATTTTTACAATTGGCCGACCACGCGGACGATCGGTTCCGGTAAATGTTTGATATTGATACCATGGTCAGAAATACAGTATTTTATAAATCCATCAATTACTTTGAAGATATTAAAGGTGTACGCACATTTATCAAAGGCGAACGAGCCGAAGGACGCGAACGAATCGAATTTTAGAATAGGTTGTTGTGCGAATCGGACGAATCTTCAGAAGAATTAAAAGGAAATTCGTTTCGTTCGCCTCCTTCGCCGCGGATAGATATGCGGTCACCCTCAAGCTCACGTACATAAACATACTATATTTTTTGAGTTTCTAGGCTCAGTTTTAGCATCTTTGAAGTTTTAGGAAAGAATGAGGTGTGAAATAGTAAAACCTACGACTTTCTCCCTCAAAACACTGCATTAGAAACCTTAATTCGCATCCCTTAGTCGCCTCGCCAGCCAGCTTCAGAGAAACCTCTATCAAAATTTTTCCATCTATAAGGTCTAACAAAATTTGGTGAAACATGTTATATAACATGGTTAGTATATAAAACAGGTTATATAAGCTATAAGCGAACAATTTCGATTTCTCTGATGCTGACCGTACCACACCAAAGGGTTGAAATTTTCAATTGTATTCCAAGCGTTTATCTAGTGAAGCATCGTTAATTACGAAACCAACAAAAAGGTCCTTTACAAAAAATACAAAAATGATAACCGTAAATTTTCCTAACAAACATTTACCGCGATACCTGCCATAACCTTTAGGTAAACACAGTTCATGCAGAATGCTTTGTAACGCGCGACCCAATTCCAAACAAGCAAAATTATATTCTCCAGAAATTGCAGCTGTGTGTGACGATAAATAAGTATAAGTAACGAAATAATGTCCAATATTTTTGTACGACAAGTAAAATAATAAAGACCAGGAAGCATGTTGGATTTGTTTGATGGCACGAGATACACGATCAAACGCAATGCAAAGTTCCAAAAATGCCAGAACCAAAAGTGCACTAAAACGAGTTTCTGACATAACATTTCCGCCAACTATAGGTACAGTGTCAACTTATATGCGTTACAATACTTTAAGGGGTGCTCCGGACCATCAAACTGAACAACTTTCACTGTTACCTGTCCCATAGAAATCGTCAATTGATGAGGACTCAACCAAAATTAACAGCCGAGTTCATTTTCGTGACTTCGATGTTGGCTTCATAGTGCAAGTTGTTCAGTTTGATGGCCTGCTTCACCCCCTTTGATACACACAACAAGTGAATTCGGATAAAACTTTGCTAAGATTTTACAGGAGCTTGTTTGTGCATTTAGTTTTTGCAAGACTAGTGATTGAAGCGGAAGATCGAAGCATTACACACAATTGAACAACAAATTTAATTTAAATCACAGAGTAAAAGAAAGTACATATTTTTTTAACATTTTAGCTTTATTATTTACAAGTTGACGTCCATAAATATTGAGCACTATTTCAGTTACACCTTATATGTATGAAATGAACGCTAACAATGTTTACTTACGTATTACGTAACCAACACGTGTTCCACGATGCGTGATAACAACGCAACGCAATATACTGCCAAAACTATTTGCGAAGCGTTGGAATTCCTCACGCAAATAAAAATAGTCTCAAATAGCTTGTCAGTGGGTTCTGAAACTTGAGGAAATGGACTGTAAACATTGTGAAGCAACTTCCTAGCAATCAATACGGTTGTAAGCTGGCCGGCTATAAATCATACGCATACGAGTAATGTAAGGCGATCGCATACCGTTCGTTCATTATGACGGACGCGCTGTTTTAACAGAAGACGTTAGAGTTATTTGAATGTTGCAGGAAGGCATTAAACATAACTTCACGAAGCTATGGCTCATGTAGAGAACTGGATGATGCCGCGACTTCTTCCGCGTAGACACGTGATCTTTATAGCCTACTTATATTACTCAGGGATTGTTTCGCTTTAGTGAAATAATTTGTATAATCGATCGGTTCAGTGGTTCCTGAGATTACCCCTCTAGGCGCCCTACACACAATTCTCTCTTACCTACTCTTATTATAATATTAGTATACACAAGTAACCTTGCCTGATGCCGTGCAGGAGGCGATGGTTCGATCCCCGTCCAGGCCGACTCGTACCAATGAGTTTTTCGGAATTTATGTACGATTTGTAGCACCACTGGTTTTTCGGTGAAGGAAAACATCGTGAGGAAACCTACAAGCTTCAATTTCGAGGCATGTATTGTAACCACTGTCCATAACAAGTGGCGACGGGCTCACCTCCCGTCACACTGGACAGCGTTTCGGTACTACTGGTGAAACGTGGATATTCTGAGGTTTCAGAATATCTCTGACTACCTCCTCGGGGAATATAGTCGTGAGCATATGCTATGCTATGCTAGTATACACAATTAAACGCACTAAGAAGCAATCAAACGAACCAACCATACCAAAACAGCTACAAGTTCGAATAGTAAATATTATTGTAAAAATTTCACTTTTCACAAGACAAAGAGCGTTCCGCTAGTGTATGCTACTCGTATGGCGCTCGCCGCTCGTCGGTTACTTAATAATGCTAATAGATTAATTAATTCTCGTCGACGACCGCTAATGAGCTGCACTCAGATCGCGCGTAAACCTCGGCTGGCGTGTTTGTGACCGCACGTGTGAAAGCTGAACTAATGTACGAGCATCGACCGTCCGTTTCATGCTTCGGATACGGTCCAAACAGTGACGTTCATAATTACAATACAAGAAATAAAAATAAATTAGTGTTCCCACATTTTCGACTCAGTAAGGTCAACACATCTTTCATGGGACACTGTATACGCTATTATAATAAGATACCAGAGGATATTCTAAACTTGCCAGACAAAAAGTTTAAATCCCATGTTAAACAAGTCCTCTGTAAAAAAGGTTACTATAAACTCGATGATTATTTGAATGACCAAAATGTCTGGTCTTGACAATGTTACACTATGTAATTCAATATTTGTACTTTGTATATTTTGTTTTGTTTAAAAGAAGTGTGTTGTAGAGTTTCTGGCCGCATCTTCTCTACAACGGAACACCTTCCGAAGCGGTGGTAGAATCAAAAATGACGTCAAAAAGTTATCTATGTGATATTATTTTGAATAAAAATTTTGACTTTGACTTTGACACAAATAATAGTTCTCAAGACGAAAGAGTTGTATACCTATTCAGAATATCAATATTTTACTAGCAGTTCCAAAACTATGACCAACGTGGTACATTATGAGTTCGTCGCTTCTTTAATGGACAGTATACGATTCGAAACATCTAGGTTTTACTCACGATGTATTCCTTAATCGCGGTATCCGGCTATACAATGGTGAATATCAAAAAGCTGTTGAAGACGTAAAGTAGGATACAGATTGGTTGCTGACCAAAATCGGCACTTTAATTGTTCCTAATATTATTACATTTTCTATGAGTATGCACAAGATCGCAACCCATGATTGTAATACCGACCCAACGCTCTCAAACGGTGAAAGAAACCATTGTGAGGAATTCTAGTGCGTACCTATATGTGAAGACCAATCCGAATTGGTACCTTGAGAGTAGGTAGTAGGTCTGTACCACGCATTGAGAACTGGGACGTACTTAAATACAACTGAACAAGGTTCTACCCTTTCTTCTTTCATTCATCTCTATTCAGGGATTAGCCCTGCTACATATCCAGCTTACGTCACGTTCACGGAATTATAAATGAAGCTACTTGCTAACCATTGAACAGCATTACAGATAACCTAATGCAGTAATGTTAGTACATTGTACATAACGCAACATTTCAATTTTAAAAGCAAACATAAATTATATAGCCGCTTCTGATTTCAAAAGACCTGTACGCTAACAGATTTATGAAAGAAACTAAACTCTTTGATTTACAAACATCTGAGCTCTCGTTAATACTATCCACGTCATAAATATACAGTCAGTACATTAGTTACAGAGGAAATAATTTAGTATCGAGAAATAAGAAATAACAAGACTCCATCAAATCCAGTTCATTTAGAACTGGTTCGTGTAAAGAGAAAACGTACAAAAGATTGAGTTAGAAATCAAACGCTATGACACTTCCACAATCATGCCCTAATGAACACGATCAGATTACAAGCTTAGTCACCAAGAGGTAAGATAGAAAATTAATTAGCACAAGACCGGGTAAAAACCGAGCCGTAGATAAGATATGAAAGCTTTTGTTTTGAGGAAATAAAGCAATAAGTGTTATCTCGAAATCGTTGAGTGAAAGTAAAGAGTTGGTAAAGACGTGGTATAGCAAATAAAAAGGTGGCGTTACCACACGATCAAATCTCCGGACGCATCTTGATGCAATTATCACGCTCGTTGCAGTTGCAGTTCATTCCACCGGCGAAAGTATGCAGTTTCACACGGGAAGGGAACACGACACGTAGAGCAGATTCGTCAAAACATACCGCTCTGGTGGTAATAAAACAAGTAATTGAGCAGGACAATTTAATTTAATATAATTGACAACTTTCACCAGCAAGAAATTTAATGTTAACCAGGAAATGTAGCTGGGTTTTGCTATGTTCATTAAATATTACATTATCATTTCTTCATGGAGTGTGATAGTGTTCTTGTGAATCGGCGTGTGGTTCCGGCTTAGAATAGACCACCCCATTTCTTCCTGTGAGTGTCGTGAAAGCGACTATGGGATCATTATTATTATTATTTTTTCATCATGATTCGTATGTCAATAAAAGTGGTCAATATGCTATCCATCTATCATCACATGCCACGAGATCTAAAACCTAAGACTGCTACAATTACAACCTAAAATGGTGGTTGGTATTTGAAGCAACGTTTCTCACCAGTCCGAAGACGAATATACTCGTTAGTTAATGTATTAATTGTTAATAACATCATATTTAGTGAACATAATTACACTGTGATGGGACAACTAAAAACCCAACGAGTGTACTTACACTTGTAAAACAACGATATTTGTCACTACATTGATTCTTTTTTTTACCCTATTGATACGAATCCCTATAATTCAGTTGCCAAGTAACAATATTGGAAACAAAACAATAGTTAGAGACGGGTCATTGACTATGTATTTATGGGTGAAGGAAATAGATAAGTTATTTCCGTGATTTCATTCCATTTGTAGCATGGAGGTGGGCATGGTGGTTGGCGAGACGCCATGGCATCAACCTTGGGTGCTTCTGCACTGCGGGCTCCGTCGCCTTGGCCAACTTCTGTTATTAAACGACCCAGGTAGTACTAAAAAAATCTTTATCCATAAAGTATTACAAATTGCTTCTTATAGTAATATAAACACTTAAAATGAATCTGCTTGCTTATCGTCTCGCGCAAATTGTAGAAGTCGCAGACTGATGGAATGGGCATTGGTTGGGCAATAGTGCTCGAAGACATAGGCGAAAACCTGTCAACTTTTTCAATACAAGGGTCATGAATGCTCAGCGCTCGCTCCTCGTTTACAAACGTCATCCTTCACACGATCTATCCATCTTTTCTTTGGTCGTCCTATCTCCATGCAACTATCCTCATTCATATCTAACACTCGTCTTTTTATATGACACTCCGCTTACCATATCACATGCCCATGCCACGAAATTCAATTACCGCGCAGTTTTCAGTCACGCGCTAGTTTCAAACTTCGTCTAATATACTGATTCCTAATCCAGTCCATTCTAGATACACCACACATCCATCTCAACATTCGCATCTCAGCTGCATGAAGTCGTTGTTCATCCGTCACTTTAACTGCCCAACATTCTGAACCATACATGGAGACAGGTCTTTAGGTGTGTGGGCATTAATTCACCACGCGTGCCCAATGCGGATTGGTAGACTTCACAAACGCATCAACAATTTTACTTCAGTGAATGCAGGTTTCCTCATGATGTTTTCCTTCATCGTTTGAGAGCAATCGGTATTACTACCAACATAAGTTAAAGAAACTCATGTATGTATTATTAACAGAGGACAAAACTACAAAATAGAACAATCGAATAATAATAAAGTATTTATGTAAAGAACAAAGAGTTGTTACGAAAAGAGAACAAAAGTGCGGCGTGACGTGAGGTGTAAGCAGTGTGGTTAGTTGAATCTATATAAATAACACTATTACAATATATTCGTTTACAGGCGATGCTCCAATTTGAACCGCTCATGGCAATTATGATTCAATTCAATTCAATTATTTGTGTAGATCCATAGTGTAGATGTTAGCAACAATGACTTAAAATTATGTTGGTGATTCTATTTAATTAAAATTAGTAGGATAATTTGTGAATAATTATGTAACAGTTGAATAATCGCTGTTTGTATAAAATAGACAACTCCATTTCATCCCGTGGCTGGGTGCGAACAAGGCGAAGAAGGCATCATAACGTTTGTTATACAGTTATTTTGAGGGCGACAGGCTAGCCACCTAATCACCAATTCTATCATGCCAAAGCCTGATTGGCAGAGTAATAAGAATCGCGAATGCTTGACAAATTCCACATGCCAATGCTAATTTAACATTCTATTTTTAAATTAAAAGCGTAAATATTCAATTGTGTCAACATATAATTATATCTAAATCTAGTAGGTTTCAAAATAGGTTATTATTTTCTAAGTCTGTGTTTTTCTGCTCCAAATAATATATATCTGAATTTGGTGTTGTTTTTGAAATATCGTGTTTAACATAGCCATCATTATGGTAACCAGTTGGCAACAGCCCACCGGGTTTTATTGACCCGTGTCAGTACAATGAGGAAAATGCTATTATACTATTATAAATATAATGGATATTAAACATGACAGTTTTTTTTTATCATGATCATTCAGTAAATAACACAATTATACCGCCATTTTGAATAGTACCGTAGATGTAATTTTTTATCTTTTCCTTCCTTTTAATAAAGTATATAGGTACATATACTTAAGCTTAAGCGAATACAGCGAAATAGTTTTTCCATTTCGTCATTAAAAAAAAAAAACGCTTTGCGTCTGGTCTGTGGTATACTCAAGGAAAATATTGCTAGGAAATAGGTTTCCTCTTCAGAATAGGGTAGGCCCTAGATCTAGATAGCATAGTGCGCTGAAGAAGTCATTCTGATGTATGTATAAAAGTCCACGATTCCGCATGGTCAACAATTGCCTATACAGCTTCATAAAGAGGCCTATATCCCAGCAGTGGAATAGATAATCGCTGTCGATGCTAATTTAAATCATAAAGCTAGATGATGATGATGATTTCATATATTATTGATTATAAACATGTTACAGCCATGTGCTATTGTGCTATTTCGAATCAAATTAAAGATTGAAAAATTAAGTCTCGGGCGGGATTTAATTTGATGATGATGATGTTTCTTGGCTGTGTTTGACTACAGTGGTGAATTGTGAGAGCTGCGTGCTCCGAAGCCAATCAGCCGAGTGCCCAGGAAATGTTTAGATAAATCTAAATGTAAACGCGTCATGAAGTAAAAAGCGCAACACAATTTCGCGCAATGCACGGGCATAGTTGACAATCGGATTAGATAATGGTGCGCGGACGCAGACAGGCGGGAGCCGAGAGCCGCGGCTGATCGCCGGACGCCTCCGCATTCCTCCGCACCCCTCGCGCCGATAACTGCTCACTTCCCACTGCGGTTCCACTACCAAACCGTTTGAGGATGCATCTCTCATAGGATGCACGTTTGGTTCCCAACTAGGCAATAGATTCATGCATATGTTCACGACTATATTGACCCAAAACTCAGAACATACACGTTTCACTAGTAGTACCGAAACTGTCCAGTGTCACGGGGAGTAAGCCTGTGGCCACTTGTAATGGACAGTTGGGTACAATACATGCCTCGAAACTGAAGCATGCAGGTTTCCTCACTTTGTTTTCTTTCACCGAAAAGCCAGTGGTGTTACAAATCGTACAAAAATTCCAAAAAAACTCATTGGTACGAGTCGGCCTGGATGTGGATCGAACCATCGCCTCCTGCACGGCAGGCAAGGTTGCTTGCCACTTGACCACCACGGCTTTGTACACATTTGTAACGCTCTCGACTATATTCCCAGCGTACATTTTGAATATGGTATGTTCACTATTCAGACCAGAATATCCTTATTTCAATAGCAATGCTCGAACTTTGTCCAGTGTGACGGATAGTAAGACCATAGCAACGTTTTAATAAACAGTGAACACTAAGCATTAGGTTTCCTTACGATATGATTTCCATCACCAAAACTATAAAACGTTACCTCAACTTTCTATCGCCACAAAGTTTTTAGGGACGTTTAAGTACATAAGTTTCAAACATTTTAGTGGGGATAGATCCATTGCCTCTAGCACGGAAGGCGAGGCGACTTATTACTAGACCACCACGACACCTTTGCAGCAGCATAGGGAGGGTAAGAAAACGAGAGTAGGACAGTTTAGACAACAATCTTTTTCTTTATGTTCCTTAACAGGTTAGCTGGCAGATCAACATTTAAACTACGTATATTAATTAGTATCTTCAGACAAATTTTAAATAGGTACAATGCTAACCAGGTTAATCTAGTTTGAGCTGGTAACAAACGAAGACTTGTGAAGACACTAGACTTCCCAAAACTAATCCAAGAACATCAACGGCGGAACCTGGCCCGTTTATAGCCGATTGGATAACAACAATCGGAACTCATGGCGAGCAGTAAATGGCCTTCCGCTCTATGTACGAGTTGTACGACCATCCGCCATGTGCATCTGATTCCACGTAATGGTCTCATCAATACTATAAGTATTGATGAGACCATTATCGTCTTTTTAACCAACGTTATAAAGACGATAATGGCTTGAATCTGGGTACATGTTATGTGTAACGGATAATGTAAACTGTATCGTGACATACGTCTTGTTGCATGTTGAGATAGGTTTCACACGATGTTTCAACAATGCAGTGTTCGCTGGAACTGTTATTAATATCGTTCATAGTGGTTGTATACAAATGTCAATGATTAAGATTCTGTGAAGTCACTTCACATCTAAGAATATAAGAATAATAACCTTTAAAAGCTATTACAGGTAAATGTATACAACCTGTTAGCGGTAGTTATTCACAAACAAATCTCCGAAAAACTAAAAATCTAACTAGGAAGCTAATGGGAAAGAAAGGGAGACAAGAATCTACTAAACTACGCAATAAAAATTTAAACTACATCCGCCTAAATCATAATTACAACAATAACGGACCGACTAACGACATTTTAGTGTACACAAATGAAATTGTAGCACACTATAAAAAGCATTAGCAGCATTCAAATGAAAACTACGCTACTATACCATACTTAATTTAAATAGCGGCCACACGCCACGCCTATGAAAAACTAATAAAACTGAAAGCAAACGAACACGAAATTAATGAAACATGTCAGGTATTAAAATAAACAACAGCCCGTGGCGTGTGTGTGGGTGTGGCGGTACAAAGATGAGCATGTGGAGCGAAGGTTGGCCGAAGACCCAATAACGAACAGGTCGTTGATTGATGACCGGGATGACGCGGGGGATCGATTGATATCGCCGTCATATTATTAATATGAAGCTAAGTGTGACGGATGTCATTAGTTGGAAATAGATCAAAGTTTTTAAGGAAATCGTTACGTTATAAAATATAACAGTGATTTTGGCCTCATTTGACTAACTAATTAACCAAATGTTATCCAGACATCACAAATTAAAATCTACCCATTTTTCCTTAAACAAGACCGAATAAAAACCAGAATTTGGGCACTGCTAGTGGAATGTGTGTATTCGGAACCTGTCATATTTAGGATATTTACCATCTGGGAATTGGACGGCATAATACATAAAACGAGACGTGAGGATTCTTTGAATCTGCGCTATGTACGTCAAGCAAGACATATTGGCAGGAAGAACTAAAAAAAAATTATGTCTGTCAAAGCTGTCAAAGCCCAAACGGCATAATACAAAATTATAAACCTTGCTAAAGAATTAAACTAATATGTACACAACTTTGGTTTCAGGAACAAATACGTGTATTTACTCGATAGTTATTTGGTTATGTAACAGCTGCGGAGACCGGAGGCCTCGACTGATTCGCTCGTCCGAATGGATTTATAATTCATTCATGATTTATGAACCATTTGTCAGTTTGCCTGCTTTTATTACGAAGCCATTCAGTTTATTAATTTATTAAACGTTTGTTTTGATGTGGTATTGTTTCGAGGATCGTGACGTAACAACAGCTGCACCTATTAACCTCGTTTCTTAGAGAAAAGGGAAAAGGACCCAAAATTAAACCGTTCTTTCGTTTTGCAAATAAAGTCGCATAAATAAAGCCATAATCAATACTATTATTATTGTAGATATTGGGACTTATTTAATGGAAGGTGATCCAATGATATAAGAAAAATAGGTGATCTCTAAATGGCTTAACGCAACATACCTTGACGGAAGTCAAGGTCCTTGACACTCTGATGTTTGATTTTATGGAGCTAGAATACAAAAAATGAAATAATCTTCTTTACAGAAAAAACATTGGGATTACAAATACTTGGTAATTAGTATTGACTTAATACTCAGAAACGATCTAAATTCCGGCAACAAAGAAGACCGGCTATAACCATAGATACCTACGCTTACAGACAATTTAGACCGTATTCCAGATCCAGTCATTTACGTCCTACTTTATGTACTTGTTTATCTGAATGTCATTTGGCAAAGACGGTCGGAATTATAGCAGCCTATCGCTGTGACTCGTCTTAATAAAATAAAGCCGGGCTTAATGCTTTTGGGTTTATTAGTCACATTGCGGACTTTCGGGTTGACGAAAGGTTATTTGATTAAATACCCGAGCCATCGTACCCAGTTACCGAATTGATAATGGAGCAATACAAATTTAATTTCCTTAATGTGATTTTTCATATACTTCCGACATGAAAAACACCTAATTGTACTAACCTTTAAATATAAACGCAACAACGACCTAGAACACATTTTGATCTGTTTCTTCATGTATTGGGTTGGAGAACAACGCTTTGTCGATGAAATACTTTGGGATCAATCACACATTAGAATCCATATTTTGTTTAAGACTACCGATATTACCGAGCAATTTGCCTTCCCCCATTCTTCCATAGAACAACTTAAGAATGGTCAGATTAAATGTACCCGAAATCGTCGAGCGTGTATGAAACGACTTATGACTGTGGAAGAGGCAAAAGAGGTGTCAGGATTGTTGCCGATGCCGATCAATTGTCTCTGCCTACCCCAATGGGACATAGGTGTGAATATAATACATGAATAACACTAGAAAGTACACAACAAACACGAAAACTGACCTGGTAGAATGCTCCTGAAAATTCCCACCGTCGAGAAGCCTGACCTTGGCGAAGAGTACAGCCGACACGAACGGCACCTCAGTCAGCTCCTCGAGGCAGCACTGCACCTCGAACTTGTATCGCTTCTTCTTCGTCATGAATGCCATGACGCCGCCAACATCGGGCAACACCGGCGGCTACCGGCGACAACCGGCTTAAACTAGTTTCAACTAGATTTGTTTACACTATCACTTGCACTTCACTTCACACGTGTTTTTCAACGCACTGTTTAATTTTCACAAAAAAATTTAAGTAGATAAGTAAAGCGAAGTTGTTTTGGCATCAGTGTTCCGTCTGCGGTCTGCGTCGTCCTTTAGTCGCATGGCGTCGTTAGCCTGCAAAGAGAATTGATGGTTGAATACATTAAGATAACTGGAAATGGTTTTTGTGATAACGGCGAATGGAGTGACTTCCAAATTGAGTATACGGAAAGTAATCATGTTGTATACCAACAAATATTTAAGTCTTTTTAAAGATTTTCAGTAGCAGGTGATCCTTCTTATCATTTACATAATAACGTATCATATCAAAGGTATTAACTACTCAAGAACTTTATGTGACTAATGCAACATCCTGTTTGGAGACTGAGCTATCATTCTGGTGTATTTTTACAATCATGATAAGTTTTAGAAACCTACATAAATATATTCTGCTAGGTACCATTATTTGTGTGATAGGTATATTAACTGAAGCTCTACAAGTGGCATCTAGTTAAGTTACATTGCAGAGAAACGGATTAACATGCCATTGAATTCAGACAAATGCATTTTATACGAAAAACGTCTATAGAGAGTGCAGCAGAAACATGGCTTATTTGTTCGCAAATAGTTGTAAGAAGATACTAAATATTCACATGCAACGTAGCACTTAACTTATCGTTATAAAGTGCATTTCCACAATCTAGTCTCAGAAGACATCTAAATTTGGAGAAATTTGGACATTAATCCTACTCTTCATTCGATATTATCAACAATAAAATCGACATCAGAAATTAATGATTCATATGAATTTTTTACTTGAGTGGAATTTACCTATCTACTTTTTTTTCGAATGGCTGAATCCAACAATGTCACGTTCTTCCCAAAGGGGATTTAAAAAGTTCATCAATAGGTACCCAAATGCTGCCAGCTTTACTTGAAAGACATACTAAAGCAATCTTGGTAACAAAGAATTAGATATTTTCCATAAGACCTTCAGCCTTGTACGTCGAGAGCCGGATCTCGATAAGGTACGAGTATTGCTCGAATCTCTCGGATAATCCTCTGCTTGAGACGATGGCACTTTAGGTAGCCGAGATAAGCTTTTACAGGTGCATCTGCACTTTGCCAGTGACGGATTTTAACGCTACCACAACCGAGTACTGTTAAATGTTATCGTTGTCTAAACTACACTACTTTTTAATGCCACCATGAGAGAAAGTACTCTAAATAGTGGAGATAGAAAAT
The DNA here is from genome assembly GCA_963693445.1 of Agonopterix heracliana. Lineage (NCBI taxonomy): Eukaryota > Metazoa > Arthropoda > Insecta > Lepidoptera > Depressariidae > Agonopterix > Agonopterix heracliana. Next base: position 22,094,183 of record OY856308.1, on the reverse strand, counting down.
TTAACTCAAAGGAAACATTCCTTTATTTTTAAATAGAAACAGAACTGCATTCAAAGATTTGCGAAAATCAAACCGACTCGACTTTTTTCAGAATTTCTGAAAAAATACCTCCTGTACATTTACGACATCGATCGAGTCAATCATAAGGATCCAATCTCTCTAACAAACCATTGCTGCCTAGCTTCTCTTTGCACTACAGCTGCGGGGCTATGTACGCCAACCCGCAATAGCGAAATTTAACACATCCATCTGCCAAATTTAGTCTTTTATCTCGTTCGTTCACGTGCAAATAGAAAGAGAGCGGAAGCGTGATAGCGCTATATCATGCCGCGTTCACACGCACGCCGTGCAGCCCGGCAAGCTTGGGGTAATCTTGTGAGTCTGACATCAGAAAAGGAAGCTGCAGTCCGAATTCTTATTTCTAATAATCAGTATTTTAATCTAGCGTAGTATTCAAAAGTTATGGACACTCGATTTATAAATCTCAATTGTGGTTCAAACTCTAACATGCTTAGCAAGGAATTAGGTCAAAAGCTTCAACTTTTGCACTCTAATAGTTGCGAACATTTAGCTGTTAATAGTACCACTTTCAAACTGAGAACATTCTTGTAAATTATTTGAACAAAGTTTGAAAGAAGCCTTCTAAATAGGTAGTAAAACTATTTGAGATAGCGCACTACCGCAATAAATAACATTAAGGCTTTTATAAAAGTACATACAATGCAGGTCAAATCCAAATAAGGTAAACTTTAAGGAGGAGGAACAGGAGGTACCCTAGGACCATTCCTACCAACCAACCATCCAACACAACACAACCAACCTCTAGTCGGTAAAACAATTAGATACTTACAGAATAAGCAAAGTATGGAATGACCATAATTTGTATTGCATTCTACGAACACTGCAATCTGCATTAAGGCCTTACATCATCTGGAACAAACAAGAAACCTCATTTAAACATATGCTTGTAGTTAAAACATTAATTTATAAGCACAAATACAGTGTCGTAATAGCTAATAACCTGATAGTTGTGTGTTGTATTTAATTAGTTTCCTTCGCGTGATAGATAATTAACAACTTTATTGTTTCTAAAAAGCCAACCTCCAGCAATTGAGAGGAACCAGAAGAAGGAAAAAGCTTAGACAAAGCACAGGTATTGAAGCAGAAAATGAAATATTCATTCAACCAAAAACTTAATAAATCTAATTACGTCGATGCTCGACTTCGCTTTAATGTTTTAATCATATTTACAGAGAAAAATCTGTGATAATTAAAAGCAATTATGGATATTGAATCAGACCTTCGCGTGTATTGCGCGCAGACGCAATTGACCCGTCAATTTATCGGAGAGCAGAGGTTGGTCAGGTTTGCACCGACCGGCGCGGCGCACGCCACGGAACGTTCAATTAGGGAATTGGCGGTTAATTTGGCGATGATTTAATTTGCATAGCTTTTATTGGACTGATATCATTTTGGTTTAGAAATAATCTGTAGGTGTCAAACAGTTGAATATTATAAAAATAATCACGCGAACTAAAAATTACAGGAACTACAACCTTGATACAATTAAAGCACCAAAAAGTTGGTAAATGAATCAGACATTCCGATCAAAAGGGTGTATGGTCATGACTTCATGTAGATTTTCAGAAACCCTTTTCCATCTAAATGTATCAACCAGGGTATCTTACTGTCTATTGTAACTAAATAAGGATAGATATTGAAGACTGCTTTCGTTCACAATGGTTGCTTCTGGTGTTTTATAAATTTCCCCGACTAGAACGGGATCAAAAATTTGCTAACAAGAAACCGTTTTCGGTACTACGTAGTAACTTGTATAAAACCTATGTTATAGTTAACTAATTCTTACGAATGTAAAAGAAAACTTCTAGAACTTAAAATAACAACGTATAGAACCATTTCTCCGTTCCAGAGGCAAAGATTATCGATTTCCAGACCCGTAGCAGTTTAGTGAACCAGTGACACAGGTTTCTAGTTTCATGCACATTCATATCTCATACATGCTCGTTGGTTTTGGCTCTTGAAATATTTGTATAATGTGCGGGTAAACATCGAGCGGGTAACATTCATGTTCTTAGTCATGTTAACAAATGTTTACCATCTGGCAGGACTACAATTTAGATTGGGCACGTTTAGGTAAAGAGTTGATCCAGATCCTAGTGCATCCGCAAACGTATTTAGGTATTAGCTGTGCCCGCGATTTCGCGCAGATCAATGAATCTTTAAATTCGCATATCTTCTTACTGAATTCTAATTGAAAGCCAAATTTTTTTTCTGAAACATTATCCGTATTGTACAAACAAATAGACAAAAAAATGATTTTTGCTAATATTTTTTATGTAGACACACAAAGTTAACAGATTTATAATATTATACATACATCGTTTAGATTAAGACGGTGAAATTATCTCGTTCAGACGATGGAAGTCTAACAGACGCTGGTTAAAGTCTAAAGCAATTATTATAAAAAAGATCTTAACAGTTAGCGATATAAAACAGCAAAGCTTCTATGTTTATGAGTACATTTCCCAAAGCGAATACTGGAGGTGTGCCAAGAAAAGCGATCGCCTTGGATGTCTTAGAAAATTGCTAGGTAGGGCCGGAGGGCCTCTGGCTTGTGAAGATTTACGCGTATACAACATTTGGCAGCGTCTTGTTGATAGTTTTATTTACCTATAAGTTTCTTTGGAGAATGAACAGAATTTTGTTTTATGAACAAGAATAAGCAAGTTGCTTGCTGCCTGGAATAGTCAAACTGAGACCAAAGTTATTCAGTACGATTTTTAACAACACTGGCTTTTCGGTACAGGAAAACATCGTGAGGAAATTTATCGCCACGCGAACAGAGCTTATGGCCGCTGCTGCCGGTGCAGTGTGCCATCCGTGAGGGAAAATACTGGGCTGTAAAAATATAAAATGCCATCGACACGACAGAAGGAGACAGTATCTAAGTTACCATAATACACGTTCAGATACGATCCTGAAACGAACGACTGTGAGAGAATTTCCAAGAAATATAATGATGTTTGAAATGATGTTTGTTTAAGGATGTTCCGAGGTTTCAGAATATCTCTGACTACCCCCTCGGGGAATATAGTCGTGAGCATATGCTTATGCTATGCTATGCTATCCCTCGATTAATTCGTTGCGGACAAACGAATTTGACTCATACTCAGGGTTCGGAGGACTTCATTATCGAGTGTTATGAAGTGGTCGTCGCTATTAATCCTGGTTTACCGGAGATACAGTGATAGGCCTATATGCCCGTTTTTTCATCACCATGAAATGCAAACTTTGAAGGAAAGGAACTCATCAAATCAAGCCTACCAGAAAACAACTCCAACATTACTAAAGTAGGTCAATTTTGCAACGAACGTATTGTGGCAATGAAATTCAACTGAAACTGCTATAACAGTCTGGTTATCAGCGGTGATGTGTGTCAACCAGCCCACAGAGATACAAGTGTAGCGAGTCAATGTGAGTCAAGTGCTGGTATCAATTCCAACGGATGGCGTCGCAGATTGGCGCCACGTCGACGCAGGGACAGATAGCGCGCTAAATGCTAATGTCCCTTACATGCGCCAAATTATTCATCTAATTGCACTTTTCAACTTTGGACTCCACTATGCAAGGCTGATTTTAAAGTACTACTAGTACTACCGATTCTGAAGCATGAAAAATTTTTAAAAGGATATCGTGAAAAAGAGCCCGATTTCATGCGTTGGGCATGTGTGGTGGATTAACGCCTACCGCCCAACCTTCCTGAGGGCAGGCCTGCGCCCTGCAGAGTGCAACGTTTGTAGGATGACGATGTAAAAAACCTTTTGAGATAATCAGTAATCTATACAAAAACAGGTATCGATGACGTAAGCGTAACACATTGATGCAAATTTCCTTTCTGTAGACTGATAAGAGATGTTATGCATATGCATATTAAAAACAAGTCTCGCAGATAACAGGTGATATGCAGATGAAACCGGTCCTTTCAGCAACCCACGTATGATTGCGTAGGTGTTTTGTTTCTTTTACAAGTACCCAGGTTTACTTAGTCGTTACAATTAGAAAAATAAACGCTATTTACTTTTTAAAAAGAATACCCTGAAATCTTTTGAAAAGACCTACATAGAGTACATTTGATTTTTTTTTAAATGCGCTTCGTCTTTGATACTGTGATGCTTTCAACACCACATGTTATAAATTACGTTTGTTACACTTTTATCAATCAATCTTAACTGCCCGGGCTATTCCGAATCCATTGCACTCCACTAATTGGTATTTCAGCGGTTCTTAATTAAAATTCTTATTTCACCACAAGCACAGCCAAGTCAAGACAAGACCAATTAATATAATTTCCGCTTCAGATAACACTATCTTGAGTTTAACTCGAAAATATTTGTTATATCGTAAATTGAAACTCACTGTTTGCGGTTTCTATTTTACGTTTTATCAATTATTATAGAAGACTAGCTGACCCGGCGAACTTCGTACCGCCTGAGAATTAGTTTTCCCGACACACACTTGGCCGTTTTATACAGCCAATGTTACTCAGGGATAATGTAGCATTCTAATGGTGATAGAATTTTTTAAATTGGTTAAGTAGTTTTTTCGTGAAAGCGTAACAAAACTAACAAACAAACTTACATTCGCATTTATAATATTAGGGATTGTTCAGTTTGATGGTCTGATCATCCTCTTAAAAAACAGTCAGCATATTAAGAAGGACCCTACATACATAACCATACACAGTCATTTTTGATAACATTCTAGTCGTTATTCTCTTCAAACTTACAAGCACTTTTCAATTCCCTGAGCTTTATTTCCAAACTACTCAGCAATATCTCAACTCAGTCCCACGTGCATCAAGTCCACGTAATTGTTCTGTCTGTTTGCGCCTTGCCGCTCCGGTCACCGACACGGTCGACTTCACCCGGTCCGGCCGTCCGGACCGGACCTGCCTGGCTCGTACAATCATCCGGACGTGATTGCGATTCGCGATGAACATCGATTTATACAACGTGACGTTTCGCTAACCGATTATAGAAGTTGTCTCTCTAGACTTTTTATTTCGTGATAGGATTGTTTTATTTTATTTGCAAGCTGCTTGTTGGAGACATTCGATTACTATTTCTATTAAATGTTACTACATTACATAAATAATAAATCCTTTATTGTAATTCAAATTATATTATATCATCCATTAGTATTGCCTTTCTAGATTTGTAATCAGTTCCAGCAGATATATTGAAAGATTCATGAGACTGCATCCTGACGAGTATCAGTGACGTTATGACTTGGAATCGCCGAAGCGTGGGGCGAGGCCAATGGATCCATCACACTGCCGTGCTGCACGAATAGCAAATCTGGTGATCTGAACCAGCGCTCAATGACCCAGGGCTGCCATCGCCGTTGACTGCCTAGGAATGATCTTCACAGAATCACGAGGTTCGGTACAGAGCTAGTTACTGCATAGCTGACAGCATTAGTGTGGAAACGAACGGCGAGGCTAATCGATCCATCACACTGCAGCGTTGCACGAATGGAACGAATGGCACATCTGAATCGGTGATCAAATATTTAGGGCTGCCAGATGATCTTCATAGACCAAAAGGGCCAAGTTAACTACTAGCCTCAGTGAGTCGTAGGGAACTAATTGTAGTAATGAAACATAATCTCTAAACTAAACCAATGCTTAAAGTGCTGCGAATTGAGTAGACATAAAAACAGTGGAACATGGAAATTTTAAAAATCTACCTTAGAATATACAATGACGCAAAACACTTTACTAAATAAGTAACAGCGCGAATAATCTGAGGAAAAATCAGATTCTTATTTGTGCTTTTTTTCCGATAGCAAAAAAGTATAGGTTAAACTTAGATAACCCTAATCTGCTGTCGTTGTCGCGATGGATGACGACACTTTAAGTTGGAAAATAGAGGCAACGTCGCAATCCTTTAAGCCATTAAAGCTAAGTTTAAGTGATGCGATTAGTCACTAACACTTCTATGCGAGTTTAGAGAAACTTAGTACGAGTTTTACAAGCTATTTACTATAAGACAGTGAGAAATAAAGGGTATTAAAACTACTCAACAATCGGCGAAAGGAGTGAATTTCCTTAACGTATTTTGCGAGAAATAAACATTCAGACAGGCATACGAACTCCCCAGACGTTTCTGTCGCTATAGTACCCGACAACACATGTCTAGAACTATATAGCCGTGTATAGTATTACTTGCACAGATGTCTGTATGTTCCATCGATTAGACAATGTATCCACGGCGCGTCCGAGTGACCGTGGGGTCACAATGAAGGGGTGATGTCCCCTTTACCGTTACGAGTGCAAGTCTGCACGACCGTTTGATAACGATTAAAACACCTTAACGTCTTTATGATACATTTCACAATTGAATACCAGGAACACGGAGTTGCATGACAGATGGATTCTTGTTGGTCTCAAAACAAAAACCATAAGCCACCATGAAAACCCCTCATTTCCATTGCAGCATTGATCCAACAAAAACGCTAATAGTATGATTGTAGCCGACCTGTAATCACGCAAACCATCAGACACTATGACTAACATCGGACAGAAAAAAAACAACAATCATTACATTCAGCGAAGCGAACAGTTTTTGGGAAAAAATGACGGTCAATGGCAGTCTTGCGTCATTAACCGAACAATAGTTTAGTTCTGGTTTTGATTAGCGATTGATGCGCGAGTTAAATGGACTGAGATGATCGATGATAGAGCGATTCATTTTCAGGGTTCGCGTTCATTTGTCGAGACTACGTGCCTGTGTTCGTAGCTAGAATTCTATCCTGAAAGGCAATCCGATTGTGATGTATGATTTGTATGTATGAATTCTGATGCCCTTGTATCAGAGTTGATTGAAGAACGAAACAAACATGCGAAACGATTCTTTTACAGTGAAACACGAGTTGTATTTATCGTTTTTGCAATCGTGAAAAACTATTAAAAGAAAAAAGGTCCAGCCTTTTTATTGGTGCGATACAAAAACCAATCACGAGTTCAAGACGCACACGAATCGAGGCTTTATAACTATGCAGAGAAGGCAGAAGTTGGCGTGTGAATATGTTTTTTAATAACAATGAAATATGTTGTTGGACTTTGCATAGATAGAATTATTCCATGTTTATTGCTGCAGTAAAGTGTTGCAAATTAAACTGGTTGTAACCAGTAATTTGTCGACTAACAAAAGAAGCCATTCTACAGAAAAACTATAAAGTTTTACAAAGGCTATTGAAACATGTTTACATACAAATAACTCCCATTTATACCCAGTGCCTATTAGGGTAGGGTATATAACACACTTATTTTTTATCAGAGAGAAAATCTATTAGATGATGATAAAACTCCACCAAAAAACAGACAATTTCATTAATTTCTAATAGAAACTCGCCCAGAGCATTATCTCCGCCACATTACTTCGTACATTGGAACCACAATAGCGCAACAAGCCAACTAGAATGATTACGTTGACCGCATCAATTGCTTGCGAGACAGGACCACTTTTTTGGCACTAGCAAAAAACACCGAGCATGATTTACAACGCCTGTTAATAAGAACACGTAGAATTCCTACTGCAATAGAAAAGGCAGTGAATGTTGTGTAGATGGTAGTCTAGTAAGCGATGGCCGCCCACATAGGATTTGTTCACTAATAGTTGCGACAGGCATCATGCGAGTTTCAAAAGATAAATTAGCAGGTATGATTTATTGTAACACTCGTTGGGTGAATGGAGGCACACTTTTGTGTGGTCATTGTCTGCTTAGTTGGTGAGTTAGAAGCTCTAGACTGCTTTTATTACGACCTACTAATAGAAGATCCTCGTTCTGTTACAGTTTTTGGCAGATCATCATCATCATCATCATCATCATATCAGCCGATAAACGTCCACTGCTGGACATAGGTCTCCCCAAAAATGGGGGGATTCGCCATAATCACCACGCTTGGCAGGCGGGTTGGCGATCGCAGTTGGATTGAATGTGTGTACTCAGAGGATGCTGCTGCCCATTTAGCAGATCATCCCAACATAAATATTCAATAAGGCTTCTTGAAAACCATTTAAAACAGGTGACAGCTACTTCCATTGTTCGAAACAACAAAATTTTGAAGTAAAACTTCTTTACGCACGCTTGACTTGGGGAGTAAGCTGGTGAATGCGTGACGAGAGCGTTAAGAAAAGTGTTCGGGCGAGGCGAACGGAAGTGTTAATAACGGGAGGCTGACTACATGACCGAACCCAAATCCTTTGATTTGGTAGTAGGTACGTTATTATTTTAGAATCAACCTCGCGATCCAGTAGTGCCAACCAAGGGATGCGAACGATAACCCTGATTGATGGATGTGAAAAGGAGTCAAGTTTATCACTCAGTATTCAGGATAGAGCTCCACTCGTTATGGACTAGATTTGTCTTCCGATGTGAAATACTTGAGTAAGATCGGATGTCGGCACTATAAATCACGCGTAAGATACATTTTGCGGACTTGCTGGAAACAAAAGAACTAAATATCGTCTCTTCTTTGGAACGAAGCCAAACGCTTCTGGAAAATTGAATTCTGCAACTTCAAAATCTGGACAAAGGCACAAATTTAAGGAAACTCGTACATAAATCATCCATACAAATAGGATACGTCCTTAAGAACTTGGTGCAGTTAAATCTGAATGTTATCCTCCCAACAAAGAGTCTACTTCCGCTTGTCTTAACCCGACACGGTCAAATGACCACAGACACATTAGCTAGCAAGATGGCCAAACACAGGCAAGTGACCGCTGGCGAGGCGAGTAAAGGGAAAGTGTCGTCGGGAAGTGATCTGCGACCGGCGCCGGCGCACACGCACGAGAACCCATCACGTCCAGTGCAGGAAGTCACCGCTGTCGATGCATGAGGTAAATGTGAAAACTATCGTGCATACAAGAAAACATAATAGGATACTGGTAACAAGACAGAACTCACAAATACTACACACTGAAGTACATTGAGCAATTAATTGAGCAATCTTTCTAGAGGTCTTTTTCTTTGCGTGGATGCCATACGAGTCAAAGGTTTATAAAGAATCTTTTATGTGCAAAAAATAGCCTAGAGGATTGGTTGATTTGTCAACAGGAGGAAAGTATGTTCAATCCACAGTTACGAGCCAAGGCTCGATTAAATACCTACATCTTTAATAGGTATAACCTGAAACCGTAAACACGTAAAAAGAGAACCACGGTAAAACGGAATACTTAAAAAGAGTTCTCGTAGCAAAGCCTAGCAAAAGTTCACTCATAACCCGAAGCATGCATGGAACTACGACGAATGTGTTAGTTGCGATAGACAGGTATAAAGGCAAGTTCGACACTAGTTGTTTCCAGAAAGAACCGATGAAATCGGCAATAAAACTGAAAACAAACCTCGCTAACGAGCTGCGCGCGCGCATGCCCAGTACATACCTGAACGCGTTAACGACTCTAATGTATTCACACTTATCGCTCGAAACTGAAGTAACTACAACAATTAACTATCAACAACGGAACTCACGCATTTTTCACTTCAAACACTTTATAACGTCCTTTGCGATGAAACAGCGCATTTATGATGTGAATTGCGTTTCCTTCTGTCATATTCCACAATTACAAAGTTCATAGTACATGATTTATTTCATAAATACATATTCTCCTGCCTGTCTCCCAATGGGTTAGGCAGATACAATGGAACGCCACTTGCTACGATACTGGCAGACCTGTTTCTACTACAGAATATAATGTTATACTGGCAGAATTATAATGTTATGAAAATGAGAATGATTATGAAAATAACAACAAGAACATAATAAAAAAAAGAAACAAATGAAAAGGGACTACAGACTGGATAAAATAATCTGTGTGTCAATGTTCAAGATATACATTTTATAGGCTTCGTTTGTGTACTACGTAATCCGACTTATCCGTAAATATCCGACACCAAAAACAAGTTAATACAAATCTGAAGAATCTGTGAATCTATCGCGTGAAAGATCAACAGAACAACGAACCACTCTTCCTTATTATAATAATTGCTATTAAGGTAAATTGCTATTGGTATCGATTCGGTATTGCCACGACTTAACTTAACTAAATGTATTCCTGTCATTTTCTAACATTCGACTAAGAAAAGAGATAGAAAACCAACAACTGACTTTAGTGCTGTCAAAGTGACGCTACACGCCCAAAAACGCCTTAAATAAGATGGCGTGCATTATGATGCCATCTTATTTTGGGCGTGTAGCGTCACTTTGACAGCACTAAAGTCAGTTCTTAGTTTTCTGTCTCTTTTCTTAGTCGAATGTTAGAAAATGACAGGAATAAATTTAGTTAAGTTAAGTCGTGGCAATACCGAATCGATACCATTGTTATAGGAGGATAAATTTAAATCTTTTTTCGGTTAAATAGGTACTTACTTTGATTTCAATGTGCAATACCTATTTTTTGTTGTACATGAATTAAATGTACCGGGTGAAAGTGCTCATTAAAATAAATACTTTTGTACTGTATTGTATATAATATAACGGCCAGACGTAACTACAATACTTGGTTAAGACAAACACCTATCACGTTTTAGGGTAGCAGACAGACAGCTGACCCCAGTCAAGCGAACTATAATGATGATGTCTCAGTCGCAAAGTTACATACGCTGGCAGAAATCAAATATCAAAGGTTATGACAGTTTGAGAACTGGAGAAAGTTCGAAATTGAACTAGTGACGAGTTAGGGATGGAACAAATCAGAAGTTTCCACGTGAAGATTCCGTGCTGCATATGGCGTAAGCGGTATGGTGAATTACGTTAGACGTATATTATACTACTTTCTCTAACTTAGAGGGGAAGAAATGGGCGACCACACGCCTTATAAAATGCCACCCTTGAACATTATATTTGTAGTTTTCGACCAGCCCACAAATAGTAGATAATAAACATAGCATAACTTCATAAATAACAACGGGCGCTGAAACTTACTCGAACCCATTCGTTATCTCTACGTGTCTAAATACAAATAGTCACCTAATTACACGTGACAGAAGAATTATAAGGAAATCTAAAATATAATTAATGTTCTTCATTTTACAACGCAAGGACACTCGAGTTTGATATCAAACAATAACGCCTTTTATTGTGGAAAATTGTAGCTACGATAAGTGTTGCGACGCCATGACACTTAACGTTATCATTTCGAAGAGTAATTCTACTATATCCGTGCATTATGTTATTTATTACAATCGATGTGCTATGGAATAGGGGCAGTAAAAATATTGACGGGAAGACGTTTACGAACACAGTAGTTGCTAGTGTTGTTCAAAGAGCAAAGTTTTACAACCTAATTTAAGAATCAATTTCAGGGAACGACGTAATTTCTACGGCATACTTTCATTATTTAATTCGTGACATTCTCAACTTAAACAAGATCTTCATTTACTTAGTATCGCCCTATTGCAAGAAGAGAGCCTCTGAAGCCTCTCCGAGTGACGTACTGGACCGATACGTCTGGCGCACCCTGCGCTATCAGCAAGCCTCTATATTATCTTATTGGTAAATCTCCTTCAAACGATGGCGTGCCAGTGACTCCATAAAAGAATATTACCCTTGTGAACGTGGTGTCAATGAATAAGGAGTACTAACTATACCCATCTGCTAACATTTAATTTCTGATTCTTTTATAATGCGCACAGCCAAGGAGTGGAATGCCCTGCCTGCGTCAGTATTTCCGAGCACTTACAACCCGAATTACTTCAAAGTAAGAGTGAATAGTAGGGATGGGTAATATCGAATTTTCGTAATATCAAATCGAAACTATATATTGATATTGAATATCTGATTCTGAAACTATATATTGGATATCGGTCGATATCCAGTAACGCTATATCAGTCAGTATACACTTAAGGTTTGATATTGTACGAATGCATAACTATTGCTATTTCACTCTCTAGCAGGGTGTTGGTATACTTTTTTCACTCGGTTTTCCTTGGGTCAGATCGGCATAGTTTTTTATGTGTTATTGGATAAAGATAACATAATACTAAGATATTCTAAGATAACACGGTTAGATCGCGCCCCCTTCCCTTTCTAAAAACATAAATTATAAAATATCTAGATAACGGTGAATCCTAGCGAAAAAATAGCAAATTTTTCGAACCCCTGGGGTACCCAGAAACCCACCCTTCCGCATGCAAAAATAAAAAAAAAATTGATTTTTGAAAATTTTACAAGTCCAGCCCCCATACAAATTTCACCCGAAAAATCGTCTAAGTCGATGGCTCATACGAAATCGTTCAAAATTTTTCTAAGTGTGGGACCCTCGTTGCGACCTTAGTTGCGACACCCTAACCGGTAGCCGCTAGCCTGTATAGCGATGCGATACGGTTTGATATCCTATATCTATGAATCTCAGATATCTTGAAATCGAGGCGAATCGAGTTTGTGCGGCAATATAGTGTTTCACCAAATATATAGTTTCTGTACGCATCAATATCTGATTTTAAGATATTCATGTGATATACGTTTCAATAACTATATACGATATATATCGCCCATCCCTAGTGAATAGGCTTCTTCTGGGTAAGCTCGCTACATCTTCGACCCCATCTTTGTCCTCAGGACAGGATTGAGGTCAAGAGCAAAACCCATTTTTAAATAAACAAAAAAAAAAAAAAAAAAATTTAAACCGCTTCTCTGTAATCTAGTCTCCGGAACGTCGGTATTTAACACTTTAACTGCTGACGACCTACCTGGTAGGTCAGCGACATATTATGGGCCGCAGTGCTCATGACTCACACCTTGAGTCAGAATCGTATAGCATTCCACAGTGTTAGCACTGCCCGAATATCATTGTTTTGAGCTTAGCAGCGAAAGTGTTAAATTTTTGCAACTTTACTTACTGTGTATAGAAACTATAAAATAAAATATATTTTAATAACTCATAATTTATAGTCAAGTCAACATACAAACCGTTAGTTTGAATTTTTTTGCAACAACCGTACCTCGACCGAGAATCGAGAGCAAAAACAAAATAAACAAACAAAGTAAAGCGAGTCATGTGATAGATAAATACGATAAACTTATCAAATCAACTTTATTAAAATAAACATTTCTATTAATTACGATAAATGCATTGTAAACCTGTAAAACTCGGGTTTCCTTGTATAGATAACTATCTTACATTTCTTTATCAAACTGTAGGTAATCATAATTATAAATTCTTTTTTTTGAAACACGGATCGTTAGGTTGTTACCATGGTGTTGTATATTATTATGTTCACTGTGATCCGCTTAACGGCATACAATACGAACTAGGAATTACTTTACAAGAAATTTATATTAGATTAAGAAAGGTCTCATTCGCCAAAGTCAACAAACATGTGATCTGAGGCTTTCTTATTAACTGTGAAGTTAGTATACTATTTTTCTCCTCGACGGAAGTGGAAAGCGACAACTTCGTTTAGCGCAGTGGGACGAAAATTGACGTTTTCCGTCTGGAGGGGAGAACAACTTATATTTAAAAAAAAACAGTACATTAACTTGATGATGATTAAATTATCTGAAGTAGTCACCGTTAAATGTATTTTTTATAAGCATAATGTTATAAATCAATAAATTAAAATGTAAATAATAATTAAATAATCGTGGATAATAAATCAATCAATCAAACATAATGCACAAATTAATTAATTAATGTGTTATCAATGAGGTAGTCAAATAGTTTCCTTCCTCTTAAATGTAGGTAATTATATCTTCACATTCACACTTCCTTATTTGAAGAGGTAATATGTTGTATACTTTCGTGGCCATTGCAAAGACACTAGCATGTGAACAGGAATGTCTTGCCCCCTTTGGTACACAACAGCGACAGGCACTGGTTACATGACTAAACAGACCGCTGTGGCGTTTAATAAAGAAGGCTGCTTCATAGACATACATTAAATATAATGTTAATATTTTATATAATGTTAACTGTTGAGCGTTCGTAGACTTACAACACCAATAGAACCGAAAATCGCAGACTAGGCAACGTTTATACGTTATAATAATATAACAGATAAAAAACACAATAGAAATCTATCTATGAACAAGATAAATACTTGAAATACTTGGTATCGTTGAAATATTTCAACGATACCTATTTGTAAAAGTAAAAAAAGAAATACAGCGTGAAAAGAGTAAAATGTAAAGATGACAGCATCTCAAGTCTAGACGCGAATATAACATGAGAGCTGAACAAGGTCATTGACACCGCACGCGATTCGACTGCTGACGGTGACGCCACTCGGTGCCCGCTGCTCGCTGCCCGCTGCCCGCCTGGGCAGGGCACGGGCAGCCCAGACCTCTCTCCGTATTTGCATTTTGCAACTAGCTGGAGCTGAGCGTGATAAACAGTTAGTTCCTATTTCGTTACAATAAAAGTTCAATTTGGGATGTCTCTGATAAGCAAGTGTCAACGGTGGAACGCAGTAATAGAAGCAGCTTCGTTGGCTTAACATTGATGATTGATTCACTTAGATAAATGATTGGTCTTACCTGCCCAATCATTTCTCTCTCGTCTCTGTAGTAAGTTAATATGAAACCAACTAGTAGTGTCAGACAGGCAAGACGTTGAAGATTCGCACGACATACTCGTACATGCACTTTCCCATCTGGAGCTTTCTCCCCATGCAATGCAACTGAAATTGCAATCAAATGATTCGCCCGTCTAACTTAGTCGAGAGTAGTCGAGACAAGCGATGCATTTTGAACATAAAACACAAAATACATAGTAAAAACTATTTGCTAGAAGTCATTAAATACTGAATAGATCACGATCCTTGGTAGAGCATTACTAGCACGCAGAAGCAATCACGATTTTGGAATTTCAATTTAATTGCTTAAACTTTACAATTTAATTCAATAAAAGATGTATTTTGCAGCTTTTGTAAACTATTCGAGCACCTGTTGAGCGAATCTTTGTTTCAACAATAAAGGGATCTTGAAACACGCTGCAGGGCAGGGCTATACCATAAAACACGACCATGACCGAAGCAGTCTCGATTTGGAAGTACTATAAAGTGACGAGAACTTGAAATTACTTACAAACATAAATAAAATAAAAATTGGCCTGGAATACACTGGGAGCGTCTTCTCACAGACACGTTCAGTAACTTCACAAATCGGTAGCAGTACTCATATTATCGCACACGAAGCATTCCGCGCACAATCGTCTAACTAGCGAGGCGTTATTGGGGTCAAACAGTGGGGTCAGCCGAAACTGCGTCCAAACTAGTTCGCCACCGCCGTCCGTCCGCCGACGAATAACGGCAAAACCATGCATGCTACCACGATTTGCAACTGGCATGCTTTCATGTTAGAATGTATTTGATAAGCTGGATTACATGATACGGTTAATTTTATCTTAGATATTGATGGAGCGTTAGAAATGGAAATCATACTTAACTTCTAATGGAATGTGATTAGTTGATTACACATTTCATAGCTGACGAAAGAGAAATGAGGCAAGTTGTTTACTGATCTATGATTACCAAACCGATCTATTTTGTCATCGACGTTCAAAGAAAAGCTGTTATTCATAAATATGTGTTGGAGGTTAGGACACATTTTCTTATTTGTATCTGAAGCTAACCTTTCCAATATTGGAGCCCCATTACGAAAGGATAAAGAAGAAATCCGTTCTGTCACCGCAGGAAAAAAATAGGTCGTTAAAGGAAGACGTGTCGAGTTGCCGACGGTGGATAGAAACCGTGTCAAGACGCATTCGGACCAAGGGCACTCACTCAATGCTGTGTCAAGAGCAATAAATAGGCTGACGGCAGTTCTAGCCGATGAAGAGCAGTTTAAAAAAAATGATCTATTTGATCAAGTTGATCCAAACAAAACAACTATAATTTGAAATTAAAACTCGATAATTTCATTATAACGGATAATTCCAGTAACGAACTTGAAGTAAAGTTTTATTAAACGCCCGTTCTGGTTCCGCACATCATATGGCTAGAAAGTTGAGGGTTAAGTTTCATATTTAATTACCGCACATATTAAATTACTTGACTGTGGTAGGAATAAGGGAAGCTGGAGGTCAAACTAATTACTGAAGCATCGCAAGAGAAGCATCATAATTATAAATTCGTAGAACTGACTTCAAAAAGTTTAGAGCTCTATGCAAATCACTGGATTGACGTCAGCGATTGAAACAGATTGCGCAGTTTACCTGTCAAATCTTTACGGACAGCGTCGTCGTCTTGTTTTCATTCCACGCATGATTGAAATCATACGCGCTAAATTAAGACATATTTCATGGTCTTGTAAGACGATGACGTCAATTCTGTGGACTCCTAAATCTTCTAATAATGTTGGTAAACAGAGTCTTCGATTAGTTTGATAATAACAGGATTGCATCTTTGTTCAAACGTAAGATCTCCGCAATGCGATGCCAATCTTGATTAGCGACAGTGGTCTGATGAATTGGAATGCCGTCCTCGCCTTTCACTTTGCGCTGCCGTTTTCAGAGACATCGCCTCTCTTTCAACATAACTTTTATCATATTGTGAAGGGTTCAAAATGCTGCTGTTAAAATGTTTACATGAGTAGAGTTGGCACTGACTTTGACCGGCGCGACTCGGTGTCTATGCCACACAATGGCAAGGCCATGTTAATTTGTTCCACACGTTTCCCGGACTATTTCCGACATATTTTATTTCCAACGTCGCTGTAATGAAGCTGGAATATAATAAAAATGATCACCTTTGAATAATTTTTACTGAACATTATAAAGTCAGTATAGAATTGCTCTAATTCAGCAATACTATACGAATAACCTATATAAGTTTAATATTTTTAAGGTAAATTCCAAAATATGTTTCCGCAAAAAACTTTGCTAAAACACAAAATAACCGCAGATATTATCGTAGAACAAGGAAACAATGTAAGCAGCCTTCTGTCTATTATGTTTGACTCAAACGCTACTCAGAGACAATTCAGTTTCCGAAAAGGTATTTAAAGTGACAAAAAAGCGGTGATTATTTTCGAGTGATTGCATCACACGATTGTTGTCCGAGGCATCTTTGGCCGTCGGCTCGCGGAACCGTCGGCTCTTATTCACCGGAGTAACAACACAATGGAGTGTTTTGCACACAGTTTGCTCAAGTGTCCTGTGAACAATCGAATTATCGACTGGCAACCGCTACGTTAGCATCACTAGACTGTACGAGTCGATAAACTGTCTTGTTTTCGTATTCAAGTGTTTATTGGGTTTTATGTGTTACTGCTTTTATGTGAGGCTATTGAAATAATGTGTTTACCTGAATAACTTCATTATCACGAATGTCTTTGGTAATTTCCCGTCTAGTTCTACGTCTATTATTTTATGGATTATCCTCATCTTAATTAAAGTTTCAAAATGGATGTCATGTCAGTGTGCAATTTACTAACATTAAAATACAATAACACTATCATAGCGCATCGGTCGTGTTGTCACAGCTGTTAGCTCACGAGTCTCATGACTCATAAATTCATAATCATAAACCACATTTAATTATTTGAATTCTATTAAAATTTAATGTAGATGTAATCGATTTGACGTGGATTAGAATTGGTCGAATATTATCGATTTTGATAACGGTAACAATGCGAGTGTTGATAAGGAGGAAGAAGGTGGCGCGCGCGCACGGCGCCGGCCCTGCCCCGGTTACGGATTTGTCGTCAGCTCAGTCTCTAGATGAATTAATATTGAGCAATATAGAGATAACTTGTATTAACGACTTTTTCAATTACCATCTAAGAATTCTTCGATTAATTTATGAACTGTCGAGGCAAAACTTTACCAATTAGGAACTTATCCTAGTCGGAACGAAGTTTAGATATTTTTTGGTCTCATTAACACAAGACGTTACCGCTTACTTGTTTTTTAAAGAATTTATGCAACCTTGAGCTGAAAAATCTGGAAAAAATTAAGATTATTTTATAAGCGAGTTCAAGTCTGACCGGTTTTTAAAGGAATAACATAAAGTTTGAGGTCGCCGGCACAGGTATGAGCATCACAATGGAGATATGCATGACCTCAGAAGATGCGCAAGCGTCGTGCTGTAGAACACGATCATGTGATAGCTGCTATGTCTACCAGTATTGATATAAATGATTGATCGTGTTGATTCATTGGCAAAAACGAAACTACGTAAGAATTGGCAGAATAATTATAAAGTAGCAATTACTAGTCAATTTGAAGACGCAAAAAATGTAATACATGAACCGAAAAAACATAACCATTGTGTATTTAACTTCAGAATTTTCGAGGCACTTACAAACTTTGATGATAAATAATGTTATTTTCAAGATGAAACAAAGATATCTTTGTAAAAGGAACAGTATGACTGTTAATCATACATTCACGGTTCGTTATTTTCTATAATTAGACAAAAAGTCACCGAGGCAACTGTGGTTTGGAGCAGCGAGATGTAAAAATTATATTTGTATTGTTTTAATGTATTCTGTGGGCGTCTTAAGTGGTGGCGAGACGAGTGCGAGGCGTGACGGTAGAGATAAACGATGTATTATTGAATTTAATAGATTACTCCTTGAATAATTGTTTATCTGAATTGCTGTGCGAAGGCGAAGAGGCTGCCTTCATTCGTGATGGGAGAGTTTATCAAATCGCTTCAATTCAATGTCAAGTATAAAAATCGGATAATAAATAATTTCCTGATTGAAACCCGTTCATCGGGTGACATAACGGTTTGATTTAGATAACCAGTAATAACCAAATATCGTACTGACGTACCCGCAACTTCGTAGATTACTGAATACGTAAATATATACCACAGTTATGTACCACAATGTGTTCAGATAGAGAATAAGCAGATTGCGATGAAATAAAAATTAAAATATTACTCAAGTTAAGCACTATTTTTCTGAAAATTCAATTTTAACGGGTTCAGCAGTTTTTACGTGACGCGTCCACAAAACAGAATCGAAAGTAAAAAATCCTGTCCCCTAAAAATGTTTGTTAATTTACAGACACGCCAAGTGTAGAGATAATTACAGTGCAGATATTCCTTAATAAATACAGGGTGCTTCTTAATATGGTGACACTTTTTTAATGGGATGATTAGACCATCAAACTGAACAACTTTCTCTAGTTATGGCACCAAAATAGAAACCGCGAAAAAAAAACTGTTTAGTATGGGACAGCAGATTTTTTTTCGCGATTTCGATGTTGGTGCTATAGAGAAAGTTGTTCAGTTTGACTGTCTGATCGTCCCCTTAAAAAAGAGTCAGCATATTAAGAAGGACCCTGTTTATTATTGAAATGAGTAAACACAGTTAATTAATTACAAGATGTGTTTAGATCATCTAAGCCGTCCATTTTAGGAATCCGTATGGCCTCTAAACAAACAGAGAGTCCTAATGAGCCTCCTAAATAATGAGCTCATCTTTCAGCGTCATTCTTTTGTTTCTAAGTGAAAAATTACTGCATTTGTTCCTTTTGTAAACTAATTGATCGAGGACAAGTTTTTCAGAAAATTTGAACAAACAGATGTTATTAATTAGAATTTGACTAAAACGTTAGGCTGCTCAGAGATGTGCGAGGTAGCGAGGCGGTGTGCGAGGAAAAAATGGGCCAAAGAATGATGATGATGATGATGTTTTTATGATGAATAAAAAAAAATAAAATAAAATGCTTCCATTTCCCAATGACAAGCCGATTTTTTTTTTGCTCTGATCGTTTTGCTCCCATAGTAAAAGTGTTCAGTTTGATGGGTAGAGTCTGTGGTTTAAAGGTTAATTATACTTTTCCTTACACCCTGTAGATTATAGTTACGTTACCAAGGCGACACGAATGGTAAAATAAGTTATTGCAAAACGGAATCTCTGTCGCTTGATCAATATTCATCGTGGCACATCAGGAAGGCGGTCAGTGTGACCTTGGATGAAGAAACGGCGTGACCTTGGCTAGTTTGGTCAACAGCTTTGGGACCTTGAGGATGCCAATTGATTTGGGAGTGCCATTATTTGATCCGATTTTTTTCCCTTCATATTTGTAACGTGGATTTCAAAATACCATGTTCATGACAAAGTGGTTCCCGACTTGGAATAGACCATCATATTTCTTCCTATAAGTATTGTTAGAGTCAACAAAGGGATTCATTGTCTTTGGCAATTTTGTGTCAGTTCTACTAGCCACCTATCATCACCATTTGATTCGTAATTTCATCACGATATAATTGGACATTGCAACTGCATGCTTATACTAGTTGTAAAATAGCTTCCGAGTGAGGTATCTACAGGGTGTTTGGGTAACAGTTGCATTATATTAAGGGGGAATGTACCCATGATATTGAACAACTTTCTCAAAGAAACCTAAACGAAATTCGCAAAAAATAATTTCGACTTTTCATACAAACTTTCGATCAGCTGATTGCATTTAGTATGGGAAGTCCTAAAAAAAATTTCGCATTTCCTTTAGGTTTGTTTGGGAAAGGCTCTCTCTCTGTCACGGCTTTGCTGGAAGAAATCTCTTTAGAGATAAGCTCGCCCTTTGTAATTGTCTATTATGCTGTTTTCATGTATATTTCCGTGTGTAAAATAAAGTGTTTAATAAATAAAATTAAATAAATAAAGTTGTTCAGTATCCCCCTTCCAAGTAATGCAACTGTTTACCTTACCCTAACACCCTGTATGTATGAACATGAACAGTCTTATGTCCAGTTTAATTAAAATAAGAAGAGAATCCGAATTATTGAGCAACAGACTCACTTTCAAATTTATTACTTCAGAGTTTTATTAAATGTGAAGCGTAACAAAGCTGCCAAACGAAGCTACTGGCAAACAACAGGGGATTATCATCAAATAAAACCTTTGGATCCTTGTCATAAATGTCTACAATTTATCTTTTCTTGTCTCTTAGTTGACATGAAGCTTTCATTTTACTTCAGAAGCTTCTTTATAAATATTGTATGTATTACTTTGCTTTGTATAACATTTCATTCTTTCCAAAATCCTAAATAATATTATAGACGCGGAGTAAAAAGAGGTGTTTGATAATAATTATATCGCGCTACAAGAACAAATAGAGAGCATTAATTACAACGTAACTCTGTCGTTAAAAACTTTAACATTTGTTGTATTACATTTTATGGACGAAAGAAAAGTTTGCAATACGTTAATGACGTATCATTATATCCTGGAATATGTGATATTGCTATAACAAAAGTTGCTATGAGTTTTTCGGAATTTATGTACGATTTTTAATACCACTGGCTTTTCGGTAAAGGAAAACATCGTGAGGAAACCTGCATGCTTCAAATTAGAGGCATGTATGTACCCACTGTCCATTATAAGTGGCGACGGGCTCACCCCCTGTCACACTGGACAAACTTTCGGTACTACTGGTGAAAAATTGGATGTTCTGAGGTTTCAGAATATTCTGACTACCCTCTCGGGGAATACAGTGGTGAACATATGCTATAAAACACGTATGAGTCTTGCTGAATGCATGTTTAAATAAGATGTTCTCACTATCATCAGTACGAAGAACGTGTGAGATATCAAAAAACCTAAATATGGTGCGATCCAAGTCGACACTTCATTTAGTTTACCTCCACACAAACCTAGAATATCTATGCGAGTGAAATATACCTACAACGTATACGAGTACATCATCACAAACATAGTAAAGGTTGCAGCACACATTTTTTTTCCCCATATCGGCCTACTTGAGACTCGAGCGCAAGTACTTTGCGTAGAAAACGTCCATTATAGCGCCCCGTCAACTGTGCACTCACTTTCTTAGTCTTAACAAGGTACAATCGATCTATTTCTTTTGCTTCTTAAAAGAAAATGACCACATAACCCGTACCCTGAAATAATTGATATCTAAGTGCAAAAAAAATTTGGTCTACATCAATTTGCGAAAGACAGATTATTCAAATTAGATCTTTCATATAAAAGAAAAATCATAAAACAGTAGTCATTTATGAAGAATGTTATAGTTTTCTGACAAAGGTATGAATAAAGCGCTTGAATAACCTATTTATTAGGTACCTAGATTGCCTAGCTTAAGATATAAGAGAGAATCCTCTCAATTATTCAAGATAAAATCCCCAAAGGGAAAATACATAGCAAAGGAAAACGTTCAAGTATGAACTGAAATATAACACAATATCATTAATATTTACACATTTTCAATTCGGCAATACAAGTTAAATATTTAAAGACTAGAAGATCTTATTTCGCAGATTTTCTGCCAACACATCTTTATAGTGTTATAAGCAGTGTTATGAAAAGGTATTAAAAGATTTCTTCAAGGTTGAAAAGGCGAGCAAGAAACGGGGCTTTTCGGGACTCTTGCCGACGCCACCCCATGTGGTACAAAGGACGTGAGCACAGATCACCTCCAATAGATACCGCATACAGGGCCGCCGACGCGCACCACACATCTATGATTTTGCACTGATATTAGCAACGGGATAGAGCGAGACAGGAATAGTATGACCTTGAATTGGCCAATCATGTTGCATTATTTCGTGCCCCGCTACCCGCACCTACCTCCAAAAATGGTGACTTCGGGCCTGTACGAAATTTTCATCATGCGGTATCTATTGGGGGTAATCTGTGGACGTGAGTCATGTTCGAGTAGGTATGTTAGTAATACGTAAATTTTATATTTTTTTATATTTATTGATTACTAATTTGTTATCGTGCTTTGGGCAGCAGCAGAGTTCCCTATTATCCTGGTCTTTATTATTTTTACAAAGTTTGTCTCAGCTGCCCGAATTGTGCTAAATTATTGCTTTTACTAGGAAGTAAACAAATTGTGAATCTTTTGTAGTCCTTGAAATTTTTATACGACGATTTTGTTTAATTACCAGGCCGTGTGACATACAGCACGTTTTGTTCTACAGGTTTCCCCAGTGAAGAGCCAGTCAAAGGTGAGCAACAACATAACCTTTTTACATGTTCATATAAACCAAGCGTGGAGGTGATAGTGCTTCTGTGATCAAACAATAAGCTTAAAGCAAGCAATAAGCTATATAGCTTCTGTAATATTTCATTGTGAACTGACTGCTTTGTGACTGCGAGCTTTGAAATAAATAACGCTCACAGGCACATACATTGTAATGATCCCAAACTAGCACTTTTATTATGGAAACCATACAACAACGGCACGAACATATAACATCCATGACCGAACCGGGATTCGAACCCAGGACCCTGGTTTGGCAGTCCGGCGTGGTAACCATTACACCAACCGGGTCGTCAAAAGAAAGTTTGAAAGAAACGCAAATGGCCTCCATCATCATCGACCTGGTAAATTCCACTGCTGGGTATAGGCCCACAGGGTCATTCTCACCCACTTACAATGGTCCTGCGCTAGACTCAGCCGTAAGGACATTAATCCGTGACTCAGCCACTGTTTGCCGGCTACTTCACAGATGTCGTCCATCCACCTGGCTGCTGGTCTGTTTATTGACCGTCTCCCCTCCTACGATCGCCATTCTGTCACTGCTTTGGTCCATCTGCTATTATTAAGTCTTACACAATGGCCTTCGCAAGCGTATAATTCGTTGAGGCAATGCATTATATGAAAATTAAGATAACATATGCTTTCTCACTCCACATGCCTCTCTATTATGTCAATTGCTCTGTTTAATTTCATAGAAATCGGTTTGATAACATACACATGATATTCATAATATAATAGTTTGTATAAATAAGTACTTAATTATGACTACAGTGGCACAGTGACCTTAAGGTGGTGTTGGACATTGACATTAACTACTTAACTAGTATCATTCAGTGTCTGTATCTAATAATAGCTTCGCATTGACCTTTGTCTTGCATATATAACTATATGCTATCTATTATCTATGTAATCTACCTAGGAAAACATGTGTTTAAATCAGACTTCCAAGATCATTGATGTAGAGGACAAGATAATGTTACCGTTTCCATTCATCATCATCAGCCTCTAACGTCTCATCAAATTAATTGAATAAAAAAATTAAAGATTGAAAAAGTCGTGGGCGGGAGTTGAACCCGCACTCTTCCCAACTGGGGAAGTGCGTTATCCAATTTCGCCACCGAGCCCAATATCCCGAGAACGACATTTTCAATCTAGTTAGTTAGTAACAACTTCCAGTAGATGGCGCTCATAGATTGAAAATTTCGTTCTCTGGGTAGTGGGCTGGTGGGCTATGTAGCGAAATTGGATAATGCACTTCCCCGATTTGGAAGAGTGCGGTGTTAAAGTCCTGCACGAGACAATTTTTCAATCTTTAATTAGATTCGAAATAGCACAACATGGCTGTAATATGTTTATAATCAAATAATAGTTGAAACGGGATAAAAATGTCCCTCATGTTGAGGGTTTTTTTGACATTAATCTACCACTTTCCTATTGGAAAGGAAATAAACCATCTTTTTAATTATTTTAAAAGTACGTGTGACGAGCAAGCAGGGGCGCTACCAGGCTCTCCTGCTTACGCCCTCAATTTGTTAGTTTCGGATACCTAACGGCAAAAGCTTTAAGAATTCTCATTCCCTTTGCAACATTTATGCGAAGCTGGATTATCAGCTGTAGCTGCAATAAAGAGCAAATATCGCTCAAAAATCATTACGGAGCAAGAAATGAGAGTATCAAGTCTATTCCCGCAATTTAAAAAAGTGTGGAGATCAGCCACCCTCTGTGGATCAGCATCAAATTGACAAACTTTTCACTGAAAGTTTTCTTTTTATGTTTTTCTGACAGTAAAACTATTCTCTTCATAAAATGGTTTTAATTGCGGTGCCTTATTTAAATAATATAATTATTAGTGTAATTTCACTCATATTTTGAGAACCTCTTCACTGTGTTTTTGTGAACAAATAAAATAACTAGTCACCTGTCACCACTTAAATAATAATTACATCCCTTGCTAGACATTTTCACTAAAAAAAACCATCATGTTTATTAAGGATAAAGTTCATTAAGTCAATGGAATCCATAACGAAAGCTGAAGGATGTTCTCATGCATACCCAATACCTATGGCAGCTTCCTGTTCTCATGTTTTTGAGCATTACAAGAATCCGTTGTTAGATAGTTAGTAAGACAGCTTCGAAGTGGAATAAAAAAAAACGAACATTTAAAAAGTAAAAAATAATGCGGTCACCTATTATTTTTGATGTAAGCAAATGTATGCTTTACTTCTTTACTTTCTTTAAGATATTTTAGGTTAATTAATGCGTAGGGGACCGCTATGAAATGACCATTGATTTTTTTACAATCACTTTCAGTCCCCGACACATTAATTGACATAAAAAATATCTTACAGAGAGTTAAGAAGTAAAACCATACATTTGCTTACATCAAAAATAATAGGTGACCGAATTATTTTACACTTTATAAATGTTTGTTTTTGGCGGTGGGGTTTTTTAAAATTTAAAATTTTATTTTATTTCATAATTTTTAAAGTTACATGAAAACTACTGATCAGATTTTCATGAATCAAAGCTAAGAACACTCGCAAAAATTAGCTTTCTATTAAAAAAACCCGCATCGAATTCGGTCCACCGCACCCGTTTGGGAGCTACGATGCCACAGACAGACCGACATAGGCGTCAAACTTATAATACCCCTCTTTTTGGCGTCGGGGGTTAAAAACAGACTGCATCATAATTATTATACAAACTTATAAAAATGAGTCATGTTTTATTCAGAATGGAATTTTTCAGCACATTGTGAAATGCTATCTCGTTTTATATTTAACGAAACATTGAACTGAAAGTAATTATCGTTGAATAAATGTTTGATTTTCGCTTTATTTGTCTGAGAGGCAGGCGCGGGCGTCGGACGGTGTGAGACGTCACGCTGATTCAAGCGTGCGCGCGCGCCGACGTTTCGGCGGCAAGGTGAACTACCAGTTTGTGTCCTTTGATATAGTTGATAACTAGATTAATTCATTATAACACCAGATTGCTGTTATTTTGATCAATGGATTGATTTTACTCGAGTTTTTTTCAAAAATCCAGGTCATTATGCATTCAGTATGTTCTAGGTTCCAGTATCCATGTTACCATAGAACAAAAAAGGACACTTATTCATAGAAAATATAATTTGTATTTACTATTTATAATTAAATACAAATAGCCAGATATAAAAGGATGACAAATATTTATTAATATTCGCTGAAATTATTTACCTATACTCATAGACATATTACTCTAGCGATAGACAAGCTCGTTCAAACAAACAACATGTCACACAAAACAACACAATATGACACATTGCGGTCCGTCATTGCCATAGTGACGAAGTTAACTCGGGAACATCAATCAGGTGCGTACACCTTATTCAAGTGGAACATGTTGCTTCTATGAAAGGGCAAGTCTATCGCTAGAGTTTAAGTCTATGCCTATACTCCACTTCTAATTATTAATTATTAAATGGTTCGAAAAAAATGTGACCAATCAATATCAGAAAAAAATATTTTTTTTGAAATCAACCAAAAATTATTTGTCTTTTCTCAGTTTTCTTACAATTTAGCCACATCAGTTTTTAAGTTTGTAAGAAAAGAAAAAAAAAGGAAAAAAAAAATCAAATACCTATTATCCATACATACCCTTAGGTACTTCAGAATCACTTCTTTACAAAAGGTTTTCAGGTCTCTACAATAATTTGTTAAAACCTTGTTTATTAAGAAATATTACAACTACAACATAATGTAGGGCAATAGGTATGTAAAATATAGGTGAAATAGTTGTGATATTATTATAATTTTCTCAACCAGCTAAACATAGATATGACATGTTCTATTTAATAATAATCATTATTTCAAATAACTAGCGACCGACTCTTGCAACACAGAACTGTTTGTTATAGTAAAGATTCAAAACACATTGAAAAGATTATTATGTCCATGATTGTAATACAACAGGCACCTGTTCCCAAATATATTTCTGCAGGATAAGAAGTTTAATGTTGGATTTCATTCGAGTGGCAATGGACTCACTACATGTGATACACTGAACAGAGTTTGGGCACTGCTAGGGAAATGGGGATGTGCTATCTCTGACTAGGTCCTTGGGTAATCGACCCAGTTACATGGTTACCATACTGGACTGCCTTCGATTAGACGGTTTTTTCATATTATACTTATGTTTGTTAATTGTATGGTTTCTATAATAAAGAGCCTTAGCTTATGTTTGGGATCACTACAACGTGCCTATGAGTGATTTAATCATTCGTAATAAACATATTATGCGATACTATATTCCACATTTTCAATTTTGAAGAAAGGATTTCCAAGATATTTTATCTACTTCGAGGGATTTCCTTAGTGTTACCTAAATAATGCAATAGGTATTACATTTGATTCAGCTAGTAACATTTTTGACATGTTTCTTTTTAAACATTCTGCAATTAGTGGAGAGTATACAATGTTTACTGTTCTTACTGTACTGTATCTATCCACGACGAAAGAGCCAAAGGAGGCAAACGAAACTACTTTAAATTCTTCTGACGATTCGTCCGATTTGCCACAGATAAGTGAAGAATTCTAAAATTCCATTCTTTCGCCTCGTTCGGCTCGTTTGCTGCGGATAAATATGTGTCCACCTTTAATCATATTGCATACCTCGATTAGACAGATCTAAAGATATTTTAATAAAGATCCTTACCTATAGCAATAGCATTTGCTAATGAATAAAGGCTGGACCACACAGAGTGCAGCTGCAGAACGGGTGCAGACTGGCTACAGACCGGCAGCCGTTGTAAACTATGGAATCATATGTGAGGTGTCACACTAGATGCAGTCCGGTGCGGATGCGGAACAGTAGCTGCAGTGCGACACCTCCCATATGATTCCATAGTTTACAACTGCTGACGGTCTGCAGCCGGCCTGCACCCATTCTGCAGCTGCACTCTGTGTGGCCCATCCTTAAAGTTTGTACATTTTTAACATTATACTAAAGTAACTATAGTTGAAATTGGCTTTAACGATATCAAGTGGTCCACTCATATTAGGTCATAAAAGCTGACAATCTAATAATCCAGATTTGACATGATACCTATCTAATCTTCTTCAAGACCGTTTTAGTTGTTAAAACAAATATGTTGTATAAAACAATCTACTTAAAACCGACTGACTGGAGTTATATTCAGTAGTGAACCAAGACAGGTTTATGGTGAGAAACTATTAATTGAAGTTTGCATGTTGTTTAACTTTCTTAGACTAATAGACTGGCCAGAGATCTGTGCAATCATAATCAAAGGACACGGCTTAAGAGGTGGCTTATACTGGACCATGAATTGATATGTGAATTGACGGCCCGACAGCACAGTCTGTAGTGAACCTGCCTGCTGAGTCGAGGGTCGCGGGTTCGAATCCTGTAAGGGACAAATATTTGTATGACGAATATGAATATTTGTACCCGAGTCATGGATGTTTGTATCTATGTATGTATTCTATATCGTTGTCTAGTTATCATAATACAAGTCCAGGCTAGATTCTGGAACTTTAAATGTGACTAGATAATTTGTGTGACAATGTCCAAGATATTTATTTATTTATTTATATATAAGGAAAGAATGGGCTTGAGGCTTGATGAAGACTCACCCATAGAAGAAACTCACAAGCAGCAGACAAACAATCTGATTATGGTCATCGTTGGCCGATATCTGACAAAATTAGTAAAACAAAAAAACTTCCGAGTTTACTTCCTATTCTGAATCAATTGAAAACAAAGTTTCACAAAACTACACAGCACAGCGTGAACAGGTTCCAATAAGACAGCTAAGTGTAAACAAGTACACGAATGCCGTGCAAAATTAGGAAGTGGAATGTCACATACTGGAACCAACCCAATCTATTGCATTTTATAGTAAAAACAGGTTGGCGACGTCTACACAAGTGATTCTACCGCACAGCCGCTTCAATTCACATCACCCATTGTGTACCGCTATTCGACAACCTGAACAGCAAGATAGTTACAATAATATGAAAACTTACCAATAATAGACCAATAACAAGTTTCAGATCTGCTAACGTTCGTTTCTAGTTCTCACCCACAAGAATTCTCACTGTCTTTTCACAATACAATTATCTTCCACTAAAGTTTATAACACGGTAAAGTTTGTTCCCGACGGAAATGCAATAAATTAACGCGAAATGAGCTTGCAATGCACTACCTTCGCCAACGAAACGATTTTCATCAATCGTCCGCGGCCATTGCTCGACTCGACTCGACCATAGATAACCAGGCAAGCACAGGCAGGCTACAGATCCGACGGTGAATTTTTACTGAGTTCCAATAGATCCGTTGTGGCGCTGTTGTCGTCGCGTCAAGCTAATTTACATAGAACTTTAGCGCTCTTACAGACGAGCGACACTTTGCGGTCGCAGAGGGTCGCGCGACAGTAAAGTCTATGAGCGTGACCCTCTGCGACCCACGGCGACCACAAAGTGTCGCTTGACTGTAAGAGCCCTTAGTTATATGTACATATATTCCAGAATGCAAAAATAGATATATTTGACCAAGGAACAAACTAATAATAAATAATAATAAAATGAGGAGGAACAAACTAATCAACGATATTATTATGTCATACAACTATGGGAAACTGACTTCAGGGATTAAAAGGAAGGTTCTCCCAATGACGGAAAGTTTATTGGTTGTTCTCGATAACTACAGTAATACTTAATATAAACAATCGTATTGATATTTTTCTTCCTGTCAAAGAGACACCATGATATATCCCGCTGAGAGCTATCGCCGTAAAAAACACCCCACCAAAGAGGTGTTGTTACACCACCCACGGACCAAGGAGTAAGGAATACTAACTGACAAAACCAACTAAACGTATACATCACAAATCAAAGGCTTTTGAAAACGAACCCTTCATCCAGACCGTGGGGTTCAGCCAGGTGGTTCGGAACCTGATTGCGTTGCTGAGGGAGGCGTAATAGACGACAGTGTTGATATCGAAGTGGCTGGTGGCGAAGAAGGTGGTGGCGAAGAAGGTGGAGGCGAAGTTAAACGGGGTGATTTCGTCACTGTCTGTGGCGAGGAACCGACCGTAGGATTACATTCTAACTCAACATACGCTGGTTTAAGACGATCTACACTGAAGTTAACCTCTTTTCCTCGGATGTCAACTCAAGCCAAAATACCAGGAAAAACACAAGCATTTGACGCAACAAAACGGCATGACGCTGCTGTTGCTTTAAGTTCAATATGGCGTCCTATCATCATCCTATCTATGACGCTTAGATCAAAATAAAATAAATGGATAGGCCTTACGCGAACATTTCAAACCAGAAAAATTAGGCAAAACAAATGAAAGGTATACTTCAAATTTGTTTGCAAGTGATAGATTTGACAGATAATGGCGCTAGTTTGTATGGACCAAGTGCACCAGCCCTCGTAGTATGCTACACGTGATACGGCTGTATCACGTCATTTATCTCGTTCGTTCGCACGCAAATAGAAAGAGAGCTAAGGTGTGATAACGCTGTATCACTGCGGCATGCTAGCTATGCAGTAGTGTGCTTCAACTTACCGCGCTTTAGGCCTATCCATTAATTTTATTTTGATCTAAGCTATGACGACGTTTCACGAGGGAAAATGTGACTGCAGCGCCACAATGAATCAATCGTAACTAAAGCTGTCATAGGCCTGCTCGAGTCGACACTCGTCACTCGCCACAGATTACAAAGTAAAGTTTTTTTTTTTTTTTTTAAAGTTTATCCTTTCGGATAGGCTATGGGAACTAGCCCTTACTGCCTGGTCATTAGTGTCTTTTTTCTTTGTACTTAAACCTAACCTAACCTAACCTTAATACCTAACTCTTGAAATGCGAGGGTGGTACACACATTCCAATGGTCAGGGGAGTTTCACGCGAGAATCAATCCGAATCAAACGGGAGCGCCTTCTTTATTTCTCACTTTTACTATATTGCTCTCCATTAATGGCACATTATCAAACTAATTCCACCACATTAACACAATAATAGCCACGAAAAACGAATTTAGAAAATTAAGAAACAAAGCCCGTCTGTTTCTTCACAATTCCCGTGCAAAACTCTCCTGGTGACGATGGGATGATAGATGAACGATGAGGATGAAATTTTGGTCGATTTTGTAAGCACGCGCGTTGCCGCCAAAATCACCAGTACGATTTAACTTGCACCAAAACTTTTGTTCTTTCTTCGTATGTATTTGAGATTCCTGTTATGTTGGTCGATTTACGCAACTTTTTGGCACACAATCCGCACGAAATTATGTCACAAATATCACTAAAACCAATTTTTCACGAATATCAAATACAACTTTGACCGAACAAATTTAATGGCGGGAAGCCAAACCCCACAAAGTAAAGATTTTTTTTTTTTTTTTTTTTAATATATTTACTAGCCTGGTTACTAGACCTTTTGGCTAAATCTTATTTTATTTTTAACTTTCTTCTGTTTTCACATTAAAACGTTGGTATTCGACGTTTTGATGGTTCTTTGGAGTTTTTGGAGGCAATCGAAAGACGCAGGAAAAGCAGAGAAGTCCACAGGAAAGAGGTGAACCGACCGCTTTGCCGCGCTAAAATCACGGAACACTTTTCCTGTTTTCGACCCATGCACCATCATATTTCACTGAACTATATATTGTTCACTTGCACGACACTTTGTTACGCAAAACAACACCAATTTTACGAACCAAAACTCACTATAAACAATAAAAATTCGTTGAAATATGAGGACTCCAAACGTCAGCTACCAAAGCCCGCCAAAAACTCCCCAAAGTAAAGATTTTTTTTTTTTTTTTTTTTTAATATATTTACTAGCCTGGTTACTAGACCTTTTGGCTAAATCTTAATTTATTTTTAATTTTCTTCTGTTTTCACATTAAAACGTTGGTATTCGACGTTTTGATGGTTCTTTGGAGTTTTTGGAGGCAATCGAAAGACGCAGGAAAAGCTGAGAAGTCCACAGGACAGAGGTGAACCGACCGCTTTGCCGCGCTAAAATCACGGAACACTTTTCCTGTTTACGACCCATGCACCCGTATTTCACTGAACTATATATTGTTCACTTGCACGACACTTTGTTACGCAAAACAACACCAATTTTACGAACCAAAACTCACTATAAACAATAAAAATTCGATGAAATATAAGGACTCCAAACGTCAGCTACCAAAGCCCGCCAAAAACTCCCAAAGTAAAGACTTCTTGCTTAATGTTGTCAAGATATTCGTATATATTCTACCATAATACTGTCAGTAACGGGAGCGTGCGTCGTCGTCGGTGACGATGGATGCGTAAAGGCTACGAATAAGAGAATAAATATGGAAGAGTAACTCCAAACAAAATCGAAATCATTTTTGGCACCCCATGAAAAATGTCATTTTGTATGAGTTTTGGCGGCGAGTTACAATTTTTAAAGAACAAATTTAGAACGCGTTACAATTTTTTTGGTGCCACTTTTTGAGCTTCATTTATACTTCTAGCTTGGCAAAAAAGTCGTGATAAAAAATAAGGGCGCTGCCTCCACGCAAGAACGTCAAAATCACACATAACCTGACAACACCACCATACTAAAATTTTAGTTCCACCTGTCACCACGATCATGACTTTTTTGCCAAGCTATACATTCTCTTATTCGTAGCGTAAAGGTATGGACTATGGACATTCAACGGTCCAAGAGAGTAGGCTGCATTGGGTCGATGAAGATGAACTCACTTTATCTACAGTAAAAAAAACAAAACAGTAAATTTTAAGCGCTAGCAATACTTTTTCGGGCAACGGGTGTTTTTGTAGCTTTGATTTTAGAAAATAGCGGAAAACGCGGAAAACAGAAATAAGCTACAAGAACGTGGCTCACTAGACATTAGTTTAGCGTTTATAAAGACATTCATTTAAACATTTGTCAAAAACGCATGCATGATAAAAAACATTGTTTTATTGATTAATTATTATTAACTTTATGCTATTATTATTATATTCTACTCTAATAAGCGAACAATCAACAATAAAATCTGATAAACTCACTGGATCAAATGACGCCTATGATCAAAACTGAAATAATTATACCCATTATTAAATTTAAAAAAAATGTGCCAATCTCCATACATGCTTCCAATACTGTCATATTCATATGTAAAAATATTTTGTTTGTTTTGCATTGTGCAGAGTAAAACTTAGGAATTTATTTAATAAAACCATGGTAAAAATTCGTAATGCAGCAGAGGCTTTCAAAACCCTTAACGGACTCATATGCGTGTATAAACCACCGTGCGTACCTGTGCGTAACGTGCAGAAGACTATCATAACCAACCTGTGTAGAGGTTAGAAAATAAACTTAATAAATAATATTCCACAATTCTTTCTACCTTGAATTATTCAATTAATTAATCATCTGTTATAATTAACTAGGTACTTGATCATTACTAATAACCACATACTATATCGGCCGATTTCTTTCTGTGGTGTCAACATAATTTTATCCTGAAACCAGTCAATCAATAATTATATTATGTATGAAGAACGATGTTAACTTCAGTCTTAAAAATGTTTATGACCATGAAAAGGGATTCAAATTCTTAATAATATCACATAGATAATAGATAGCTTTTTGACATCATTTTTTTTCTCCCCTCCGGACGGAAAGCGTTAATTGTCGTCCCGCTGCGCTAAACGAAGTTGTCGCTTTTCTCCTCCGTCGAGGAGAAAAATAGTATACTAACCTCGGACAGTAAATATATTTTTTTTTTTATCTGCTTTATATTTTGCAATCTGTCATTCAGCAAAACGTGTGACGTGTATTAATGTTGGCTTGCTTGGTATGCACCCAGTGATGCATCCAAATTTAAGTGTCTAGGGACTGTTACACTCCCATTAGGTTGTCCTGTGGTATCTTTTTCTTAAGTCGGCGGGTCTGAGTCTCTTCCCTCATTAGATTTTGAGCCAATATATTTGGGTGGTTTAGTATCCTTTTCTGGTAACTTCGTGTGAACTCTACTATTTCCTCCTTCACATAGTGAACATTAAGGTCATTGTGAAGTATGTCGTTTGTGACATACCAAGGTGCGTCGATTATAGTCCGAAGGACCTTTGATTGAAAGCGCTGTATAATTTCGATATTGGAGTTAGCGGCTGTTCCCCAGAGCTGGATGCCATAGGTCCAGATAGGCTTTATGATGGCTTTCTTAGTTGAGACTTCCTGTTTAGCATCCAGTACATGTTACGGAATTGCAGTCCCAGTTGCTTTCTTTTGGTAAAAATATGTTTTTTCCACGTCAGTCTCCTGTCTAGGTAGAGGCCTAAATATTTTACATAATCGTTTTGCGCCTCAGATCACATGTTTGTTGACACAACAATTACATGCGATCTAAGACCTTTCTTACTTTCCTGTCGTCGGTGTGTAATCTACTATTACTGTACCACTGAGGATGTGGCTAGAAACTCTTCAGGATTATAGTTGTAATGCAAGTTTATACACATACAATGTTTTTTTTTTCATTACACAGATCTAAACGCCCTCCCAGACCGTCCTAAAGAGCAAAGAGTAGAGATCGTGGGAGCTACGAATGAGCCGATGCAAGTGAAGCTGGTCCCAAACTATGCAGATGATCCGCTCG
Organism: Agonopterix heracliana; assembly: GCA_963693445.1. Classification (NCBI taxonomy): domain Eukaryota; kingdom Metazoa; phylum Arthropoda; class Insecta; order Lepidoptera; family Depressariidae; genus Agonopterix; species Agonopterix heracliana. Next base: position 22,059,549 of record OY856308.1, on the reverse strand, counting down.
TGTGCGGCCCGCGGTATATGCAGGAGGACTTCCGATGCAGCTGGGCTTCACACTTAGGTCTATTCAGTAGTGGGGTGTTGTGTAAGTATGATTCATGTTTAAGTTAAATAGGTATGTTGCAAAGAAACCCAAGAAACCCCTTAAATTTTGATAACTTTATAAATCAAACAATTTACATACATTATGTACATACAATACATTGATCTAAGAATACAAGATGTTACAAAAAAACAAATAAACATTTAAGTTGGTTTAGGGTTGAACGACACCACACAGCACAGCATCACATTTTTCCATCGCTCCATCCTTGTCATCCTGTCACTCGGGAACAACATTTGCTAGAGCATATAAGATAAATGGAATGCGATCGCACGCGGCATGCTGTTCCGTTCCGTCTATCTTATATGCTTTAGCAAATCATGTTCCTGAGTGACAGAAAAGGATGGGGCGACGGAAAAATGTGATGCGGTGCTACGTGGTGTAGTTCAACCCTTAGACCATCAAACTGTACAACTTTCACTATGGGATCAATATCGAAATCACAAACTAAACGACAAATCTACTTAAGCTAAATGTATGGGACAGCATTTTTTTTTTTCGCGATTTCGATGTTGGTCCCATAGTGAAAGTTGTTCAGTTTGATGGGGTCTACCCAGTCTTAGTTTAAAAGGATGCTAATGATATCAATTTCACCCTGCATAGGTGTAAACATAAATGTGTTACATACTTTAGAAGGTGCTTCAGACAAACTGAACAACTTTTACTGGGACCAATAAAAAACCGCGTCAATGATTTCAATAGAAAATGACAATTGCTCTACCTAAATGTATGGAACAGCTGATTTATTTCTCGCAATTTCAATGTTGGTCCCATTATTGTGAAAGTTCTACTCGCTTCGCTCGTGGTTCAATCCTAGAATCCTTCGCTTGCTCAGGTTTCAATAAAAGTACTCGCGCCAAAAAGCAACTTTGCAGCCTAGCATAACAAATACCTATACCATTTAAGCTTTTTCTTTGGCTTTAGTAATATTTAAGGGGGTGCTTCAGATTCAGACCATCAAGCAGAACAACGTTAACAATGGAGCCAAAATCGAAATCACGATAAAAGAAACAGCTGTTTCATACAAAACTGCAGTACCGGTTCTACTCACATGTGTGGGACACCAGAATTTTTTTCGCGGTTTAATGTTGGCTCCATAGTTAAAGTTGTTCAGGTTGGTGGTCTGAAGAACCCCCTTAGGTATTACTAGGTTGTTTTGTTCCACCCTTGTCTGTACAAGGTGTTACAAAGATACAAATAAACATTTAAGGGGGTGGTTTAGACCATCAAACTAAACAACTTTCACTATGGGACCAATATCGAAATCGCGAAAAAAAAAAACTGTTCTATAATGTTCTCTACAAATCGACTCGAGCTAAAATATGTATGGGATATCCGATTTTTTTTTTCGCGATTTCGATGTTGGTTCCATAGAGAAAGTTGTTCAGTTTGACGGTCTAAACAACCCCCTTGAGAGTTTTAAAAATTTATTCTTACTTATGTAACACCCTGTATATCTTAATTATTGACATGACTTTTTTTATTGCAGTACTAGGAATCAATGACGGCACAAGACTAACATACCAGATCAACACAGGACGTCCGACCAGAGCGTACAAAATTCACGGTCAGCTTGGTAAAGCAACCGACACATACTTCTGGAATGGTAGAACGATGGAGAGGACCACATACGGACACATTACAAGGGAGAAGATTGACCAGATCGTCGCTCATATGCAGGCTGCTCATCAGAAGACCATGTTTGAGTAAGCTTTCTTTTAAAACTGAAAATACATCTATTCTATTCTATTCTATTTTTAAAATATGGCTTCCATCTTGGTTTGTGATGATTTTGCCAATGTTGAGTTTTTGTAGCAAAAGTGCTTGACGTTGTACGGTTATGAAGATATTTTGGTGACTTCAAGGGTTGTTCTTACAAAAGAACACTATCTTGAGCCACCACTGGAGCCCCGCTGTCGAGCTGGGAGGGGGCAACCGACGAGCGACACGCGACCACCCACTAGCAGATCCACAACGCGACTCCTGAAAATACATCATCTTCACGTCTAACTTATCACGATAAAGTGGCGCCATCTAGTGGTATATTGAATGTGGGCAGGCCCTTATATACAGGGTGAAATTGATATGATTAGCATCCTTTTAAACTAAGAGTCTACCCATCAGACTGAACAACTTAAAGCGACGTTGCGAAGTCGTCATTTTGCGCCTAAGCCCTTTTACTATGGGAGCAAACCGATCGGAGCAAAAAGAAATCTGCTGTTCTATACTAAATGCCTACTCAACTCAAATGTATGCAACAGCAGATTTTTTTTGCTCTGATCAGTTTGCTCCCATAGTGAAAGTTGTTCAGTTTGGTAGACTCTTAGTTTAAAATCAATTTCACCCTGCATAAAAAAAATCATTTGCACATTAGTGTTTTCATTTCACATATCAAGTGCTTTAAAAAAAATTACAAATAAACATTTATTTAGTGCTTAAATTAACGTAATGCACTGTTTGATATTGTTTTCACTTTTGCAGGATGTCAGGGCTCCACATGGACTCACAGACAACATACGACATGGCTTCTCAAGGACTCATTAGACCCTCAAACAGCAAGCTTCCTGTTATTTATGGCATCAAATGTGTCCACTTTGATCCACCCAACTTTACTCTAGGTAAGTGGGTTTAAGGTACGATTCAGACCTACTGGCTCGCATCAGCCCGGCCTGCAAAGGATATTGAAATGTGTAAACAGGAATTACACTTCATATTTGCATGCAACTTATGCATATTGTCTCCGTTCGCATTCCGCGACGCGTCGTGACGTAAGCTGCCAACGGATTCCGCGACATATAACCGGCTCCGTTGACATGCGATCGACTGTACGGCGAAGCGTACGGCTCCGTTCCGGGACGGGCCGATGCAAGCCGGTAGGTCTGAATCGTGCCTAAGATGTCTTTCGAGAAACTGATGAAAATGTACTACATCTTTGTGTTATTCAAAGATTTGTTGACGCTAAGCCTCGTATCCACTAGGCAACAATTGACAACATTTCATTTTTTTAACCACCAGTTTTTAATGAAAAATATAAAAATAGGTTAAAAAATAAGAGATACGTAATTTTTCGATTTAATTTTAAACTGATATTTCTATTTTTAATTTACTTTTGAATTTTCTGAAAAACGTAGGCTTTATGGCCAAGATACCTCGGCCTCAATGACTTAATAATAAAAACTTTACTGTCAAACGTAGAAAGAGCTGTCCGTGAGCCATAGGCGAAGTATTTTTCGCTTACGCTGATAGACGTAACATCAGTGTAACCGCGTATGAGACAGCGATAGTCATAAAATCCTATACAATTTGTATGAAAATAGATGTCTGACTCCGGAGTCAGACAGCCTTCGTAGAACAAAAAAGTGGCTACGTCGATAAGGACAGCAATAAGGAGCGATCTCCTTTTTTAACTAGAGCGAATTTGCTATGTGCATCTCTTACTGAGTGATATGACAAGACACGTGCTTTCTTCTAGTTCCTTCTCTTTCTACGCCGTGAGCTGTCAAATAACAATAGAAAAGCCAAGCAGGCAAAGGAATAAAATCTCATTCAACCTATATTATATTTTTCAGTATTTTTCAAATAACTCGAGAAATAATGGATAGAAAAATCGTATAATTATGATATAAGCTTTGAATCACATAATCTCCAAATGGTTTTCTTATTTTGGTACCTTTCTTAAAATGATATGTTGTCAATTGACGCGCAACAGGTGAACTCGGGTTTAAGACAGATGGGTGTTTCTCCTCGGCATTTGAACGCTGAGTTGAGAATATTTTCGCTTTGTTTAAAACAATACATTTTTTTCAGAGATCCAAGCAGTAAATGAGTATGATAAATACTTATGGACTCTAATTCATGACCTGGGCATCCAGCTGAAGTCTTCGGCCCACTGCACTGGTGTCCAATGCATACGTCAAGGCAAGTTTGACCTGGAACTGGCGTTGTTGAGGAAATACTGGCAATTGGACAATATTCTACACAATATGGACAGCTGCCGAAGACTCCTGGAGGAAAACGAGAGGCTGTTGAGACCTACATCTGCAAAGATGACTATTTAGTTATTTGTGATTATTTTAGAAATTATAAGAGTAATTAAATTTCATTTGGTTTTAATTTGTCCTATCTACATTATTAATATTTATAAAATATATATTCAGTGCTTGTTTCACCAATTCTGGATAAGTTCTTAATAGTTTATCTGACAGATTGTTTGATCATCTTATTTTTCATACTAGTAACTTAATCAGAAGTTGTGAAACAGGCCCTTGATAAACTAGAGCTTAATTCTAACTGTATACAATCACAAGAAAATTTGGGACTGTTCAAAGTATACATTTAATTTCGATCTGAAAGATCTTACCCTAGCATATATGGCGACAAAGCTTTGACCAAATATTTTCAGGTTTACACTTTAATAAATTAACAATGCAGAATTTTATCACATCTTGGGTGTATGTAGAAATCTTGTACAAATAACTGGTTAAAGTTTTAATCTAGGGTAGGGCACGGTAGGGTAGGGGAGTCTAGGAGAATGCCCCCTAAGGCAAAAAGGGGGAGTTTCCTCACCCCTTCCAAAGGGGGGTTCACATGTCTTCCCCTGTCGATTAGGGTTCCTTGTTTCAAAACCCAACCCAAATAACCTACTGAAGTGTAATCTTTCAAAATTTTTTTTTTTGTTAATTTATAACACGCTATCGGTCTGAGGACCATGAGCAGTTCTTTTGCATGTATGGATTCCACTGTGAAAGACGAAGTGAACTGCTCTACCAAGACCTACAGAGATAGGATCACTCACCATATAAATAAGCTGGCTGTGCCGCTAAGTGAACCTCTCGGGATAAGACGTCTGAAACGACGACACATTTGGGATACCTAACTTATGCCCTGTAGTGACCAAATTAAGGCAGCCTGACAATGGGAAGGCATGCCTGCAACCATCCATACATGCATCTTTCAAAATTTAACAAAGTGTTTACACCATGAGAAATTATGTCATCATCATCACAGCCTATACTACTTCCCACTGCACAGGCCTACACTCAGAGTGGGTGTGCGGGCATTAGACCACGCTTGCCCAATGCCGATTGGTAGTCTTCACATATGCATCAGAATTTCTTCTGCGTATGCAGGTTTCCTCACAATGTTTTCCTTCACTGTTTGAGGGCAGTCGGTATTACATGCATAAATTAGAACAACTCATTGGTACATGGCATGTGGTCCGTGCGGACTTGAACCCGGACCTCAAGATTGACTTTCCATAGTTCTCCGCAATACGCCATCGACGCTCTGAAGAGAAATTAAGTAAGTAGTCTAATTTGACTAAAATACACAAAAAAATTCACAAGTCACATCATAGTCGTCTTATTTAAAATCAGTCTGGTGAAATTTATCTATCAACTGCAGGAAACTAAGTCACGTGGCATGGCTGGTCGGGGTGGAGGGTGTGCTAGCCTGCTTCTCCATCTGTTCTATCCTCTTGTGTCTTATCATGTTCGACAGTATACCGTCGAACGACGTCGTCTTCTTCTTCGCAGAACCTCGCAGCGTGTCCTCTCCCTCCCTCCTAACCCGCAATCTGAGAGAACTAACTTCGTCCATAAAGTCGAAATCAGATTTCTCTTCTTGTATAGGAGATTGAGGGATTTCCGGCTGGTTTTCTTTACTCACCGCCACTGGAGAAGGAGCTCGTCTGCCAGGACACTTCCATTCAAGAGGCAGTGTACCACTTTTGTCGAGATTTTTGTAAAGTTCTTCCAATTCGTTCGGGTCTGGCATCCAACTTTTTCCAATTGTTATTCCGCATTTTGATAACTCGTCGTCTGAGCATGGGAGGTCCCAGTCGTCGCCTTGGAGTTCTGCTGTTCCCATTATAAGCCGATGCTGATTACAACTGTAAAACTGTTTGATTTAAACAAACAAAACAAATCGAAATGGAAAGTTTAGTTTGGTTTTTTTTTTTATTCTTTTCTTTTTTATTTTTTTATTTTATCCTCAGTGTTGCCAACTGGTATGTTAGGCCTGTAGCTAGGTAGTTCATGAAAAGTTGCTAGATTGCCCAAATTTCTTTCATATAAAAGTTGCTAGAAGTAGCTAAACATCAAAATCGATTAAAACAACGCCAAACTTTGGAATGTCTTTTAATTTCTCAAAATATTATGGGTTATTATCATGTTACAGCAATGTTTGTGCTCATTCTATTCAATTGTAGATTGAAAAAAGTATGTATCGGACGTAAAAACGGATGTAAAGATAAAATGACAGTAGTTCTGACTGCTTCCAGAACAAAAAAACAAGTTAAAAGGGGAGTGAAATGTAGTAAAAAGGAAAAGACAATAAAATATTTAGCTATTTTCATGGTTTGTCCTTATTTATCACTCCATTTTCATTAATTTTTATGGCTCTGGCTCGAAAAACTCACAATCCCAATAGTTGCTAGAAAAAGTAGCCAAAAAGTTTAGCTATAAGTTTTACAAATTTGTAGCTGCCAGACCTCCGAAAATTGCTAGATCTAGCTATAAAGTTGCTAAGTTGGCATCACTGTTTATCCTTTCGGATAGGCTATGGGAACTAGCCCTTACTGCCTGGTCATTAGTGTCTTTTTTCTTTGTACTTAAACCTAACCTAACCTTAATGACGGGCTTTGTTCCTAAATTTTCTAATTTAGTTTTTCGTGGCTATTATTGTGTTAATGTGGTGGAATTAGTTTGATAATGTGCAATTAATGGAGAACAATGTAGTGAAAGTGAGAAATAAAGAAGGCGCTCTCGTTTGATTCGGATTGATTCTCGCGTGAAACTCCCCTGACCATTGGAATGTGTGTACCACCCTCGCATTTCAAGAGTTAGGTAGGTTTTGGGTAGGTTAGGTTTAAGCTTCGATCAAAATAAAATTAATGGATAGGCCAAGGCAAAACAAATGAAATTTTTACTTGTCACTTGTATGAAAGTGCCCTAGATTTGACAGATAATGGCGCTAGTTTGTATGTACCAAGTGCACTGATATCATAGGCCAAGTATTTCGCTTACGCTGATAGACGGAACATCAGTGTAACCGCGTATGAGACAGCGATAATTTCATCCAGTGATACCATAGGAAATCAAACTCCCATAAAAATGGGTAAATGAACTATGCTATATTATGTACACAAGGCGTGTGTGTACACAAGTGCAATTTTTGAATCTCATTCGGTGAGCTCAGCAGTTGAAAATTTCAAAATTACTTTGGAGATATGCATCTTTCTACTGCTGATTTGACTTTCAAAAATCATTAATCATACATAGCGATTTTTGAAAGTCAAATCCACACTATAAAGACATTTACAACTGCTGAATTCACCGAATGAGATTCCCGCGCCGCGTGAATACTTACAGTCCTTTGAGTCTAGTACGATTTCACTACATGTGCGCACCGCGCCTTCGGCTGCTTAGAAAATAACCAGGGCCTCTAGAAAAAGTACTTTCGATTAGCATTAACGACAGTAGAAAAAAAAAATAAACGTATGGACTTGACGTATGGTGGAGAAAGAAAACGTCAAAATGTTTCGATCGCCAATGTCAAATCCATACATTCTGTCATTTCTACTAGCGTCTACGCCAAAAGAAATGTTACCTTGTCTATAGCCCCTGTAGTGCGATTTTCGAAAGACACCCGTAACTCGCTGTAAACAGCAGTAGAAAATGTTAAAATTACTATGGACATTATGCGTCTTTCTACTGCTGATTTGAACGTGTGACTTTCATAATTCGCACTGCTGTTCTCGCGCTTTTCAGAGCGTCGCGCTTGCTGCGACAAGTACTTAGTATGGAAAAAATAGAGTCGGCACGCTAGTAGAGAAATCATACTAGACGGGCTGGTACCCATTGAACATAATCCGCCTCCGTGGAACTGCCTCCGTGGTCTAATGGTTAAGAGCATTGGGCTCTTGACACGGAGGTCGTGGGTTCGATTCCCACGGGGGGCACCTAGTGAAATGTCACTTTGTGCGTTTTTCCCCAGTTGGTTAGGACATTGCAGGCTGAGTCACCTGATTGTCTGAAAAGAAAGATGATTCCGTGCTTCGGATCGCACGTTAAACTGTTGGTCCCGGCTACTATCTCTGGTTGTAGTAGTCGTTACATAAAAACCACGTCAGAGGCCGTAAGGCGGTTTGAATAAACTCTGACACCAGCACGGCTAGCATGCCACCCACGACAAAGCGTTTAAACGAGAAAAACGTCATGCGAGCTCTTTTTGGCGTACGTAAAATAATAAAGATGTAGGCACGTCTCGATTTTTGTCGTTTTCTCGGCGTTGGCATGCTATAGGGGCAGGGCTTGCAGCCCACTCGATAAGAAGTAGAAGAACATAATAATAGCACATTATGCAATATGCAATTTTCAATTTATTGTTACCTTTTGTGTCATTATAATAACGAGAATACATTTTAATAAAGTTATTTATTTGTATTAAATCATAAATTATGTTGTTAACTTATAGAACATTATCATATTTAATGTAAGATATGATACACACCTTTTCTGGTAAGCTATAGAGGCTCATATTCTGTACTATAATTGTAAGACCTTGCTAAAACCTACAGTAAAATGTCAAAATCCATACATTTCGACCCTACTTAGCTCGAACTTAAGCATCAATTACATTGAACAATTTGCAGGGAGCCAACATTTAGTGTATGGTAGGTAAGGTAACCTAGTTTAAGGTGAACAGAATCAAATGAGATCGAAACCCGAACCTGATTTTTAGTAGGCTTAAGTAGGTAAACTGGTTTTCGCTTCTTGTATGAAAACAATCATCTCGAAAACATTACTAGAACTAAAAAAAGAAAGCAATGCTACCTAACATTATTTAATAAAGAATCTAACCAGCTTTACCGACATTGCCCAATTAGGACAATGCCTTAGGGCCTGTTTCACCAATTCTGGGTAAGTTCTCGTTAGCTTATACGACAGATTGTTTGACATATTTTGTATGAAATAATGTCAAAATATCTGTCGGATAACCTAACAAGAACTTATTCAGAAGTGGCCTTAGTCTTCCAGTTTACAAATAATAAATGACCTATACTACTCTTTCCTAGCTAAACTAGATATACCTACTTTGACTATTATAATTATCTACTTGTGTAGGTACTATCTACCGACATATTGAATTTACCTTTATATACCGTGTTGGAGTGTCACTGTATTCCATTTCTCTTATACGTATATTTTCAATAAACAGATGTTCTTCAAATACGCGAATTTATAGTAGGTGACCAATTGAGTCTGCCAGTTGCGAAGACCCATATATTTTTAAAATATTCGTCGCTTGGAAAACTGAAGAAAAAATACATCACTTAAAAACGCAAAAAAGCTACAACTCCTCACCCTACCTATACGAAAAAATTGGTAAAGTAGTTTTTACGTGATGCTCGAACAAACAAACAAACACACAAACAATCAAACGAATAGACAAACAGACATAAAAAAAACCTCACTAACTATTCTTTATGATCCAACCTTAGACGATTTATATAGGGACCGCCTCGCCTTAGCATTTCCCCTCTGCCAACGTGCCAGATCAAACAATCTTACGCATTTACATACAATTTTATACCTTATCTATCACTAAACAGCCTTTAATTGCGGAACAATAATTTCGAAGCTATCGCGTTTGGGGTTCACACGACACAGTTTTTCATGAATTTTAACATTCAAAATTAAAATCTAAAGTAATGGAATAAAGTCCAAAGTTGCGGATTTCATGCTGCCTCAAACCAAAAACAACCATGCTACCAAAAAGTGGCAGATAAGTTTGTTAGTAGAATAAATAAATACTCTAAGGGCCTGTTTCACCATTTCTGAATAAGTTCTTGTTAGCGACAGATATTTTGACATAATTTCATACAAAATATGTCAAACTATCCGTCGGATAAGCTAACAAGAACTTACCCAGAAGTGGTGAAACAGGCCCTAAGGATTCAACTCACGTCAACGACATCTATCATGGTATGTTTTACAGGTTAACCTAACTAAAGCTGCTGGCACGTTCACAGACACATACAAATGAGTTCGATGAGACATTCTGCGTGCAGTGAGACAAAGGCATTGCGTAAATGTGTGGCACGCGCCAGCTTTAGTTAACCGACCTCTATTTTTAATGCTGTTTTTTGTTGGAGCTTTTAACCCTGAGGCAATGACAGCTATCCATGGTATGGTATGCTTAACTACGTTTAACTAGCGGTTACAAAATACCTCATGAAACCTCTTCCGGCTTACCCTTGGCACAGCCCTTGGTGTACTTACCTTATTTTCAAGGTGGAAACAGGGTAATTTTAATATGACATCTGACCACCCTTATTGAGATTACAAATCACAAAATTTAGCATTAACTTTTAAATTATTGTCTTTAACACTTGCCCGATGAATGAAACTATTAAAATGCGTTTTATTATTAATGTTTCAAGCTATAAAACGTGAATTAATGTTAACATACCCGTGGAATGAAATATTTTCTTTGCAACGTTCAGTGCGGCTCTTGCATCCTAAAACGCTGCACGCTACCATGTTGTGAACTTAAAGTCACGCACTCGCAACAAATTACAATGAATTAAATTATTACGAAATAACTATTCATCGAAATATAGAGCAACAAACATTTTTATGAAATTTTTGTTGTCTGACTCCGTCTGACTCCGATGTCAGACCATAGAGGCTAGAGCAAAAATATGGCTACGTCAATAAGGACAGCAATAAGATAGCGATCTCCTTTTTTAACTAGAGTGAATTTGTATTATGCATCCCTCAATGAGTAAATGAGACAAAACACGTTCTTCGTTCTATTACTTGCTCTTTCTACGACTGATATGTTCTATCTTGTCTGTGACTGCTTGTGTCAAATATTAATGTCAGTCTATTTCTATCCACAATTTTAAAGTTAATAAAAGCCTTATATTCTTAGGTTCTATCGTTTGCATGTATCAATTTTATTAACTTTAATTAAATGTCCGATGAAAATAAAATACCGGTGAGCATCATGTCTCGGTACTTACGCCCGGACAGATTCGATGTTGAGCCCAACACAATGGCCGCCGACACAAAATGGATCCATTGGTATGCTACTTTCACTAACTTCCTCCAAGAGGAAAATGCAACGGAAAATACGATGAAGCTTAAAATCCTTATCAATCATCTTTCGCCGACCGTCTACGCGTTTATACGAGATAGCACTTCATATGATGAAGCAATGAAACGGCTCGAAAATGTTTATAACAAACCCAAAAACGTGATTCTAGCCCGCCATATACTCACAACTAGAAGGCAACGCTGTGACGAATCCGTTTCCGACTACGCTCGAGCGCTGAAACTTTTAGCTCACGAATGTAAATTTGATGAAGTAACCGCCCAAGAACATGAGAGCCAGACTATAAGAGGTACGTTCATAGCAGGAATTTCTTCACAAAAGATACGAGAGCGCCTCCTAGAGAACTTGAACTTAACTTTGGAGCAAGCTCTTAACCAAGCAATTTCACTCGAGACGGCCGAGCAAAACTCGAAAATAATTTCAAGTGATCCTAATACCACTCAATTAAACGCATTACCTGAAAACGAACAAACAAATCTTAACGAAATACAAGGTCCAAATGCAGCTGCAACTAGCTCGCAAAAACGGAAAAAATGTTTTTTCTGCGGTGGAGAGATACATCAGAGAGTAAAATGTCCCGCGTTCCAAGCTCAATGTCAACTTTGTGGTAAAAAAGGTCATTTTGCCAATGTGTGCAGAAGTGGAAAAGTAGCTAACGTTGTGACGGCCGGAAACACCAACCAGAATTCTACTGAAGAAAACGTCTCCGCTATTTCCGCCGCATCTCCATCAAGCCTTCTTAAGGCTACTGTCCCTATCTTTATTAATGACGTGCGCGCAGATGCTCTAATAGATACGGGCAGTTCTGTCAGCTTCATTGATAAAAATCTTGTTCACACTATGAAACTCAGACAAAAACCTTGCAAGCAAACAATTACGCTAGCTTCTCTTAGTCACATATCCTACGTAGAAGGGATGTGCTTCGCAACAATCAAGCTGGAACAACATACTTACAAACAAAGACCTCTCTTGATCGTTAACAATTTATGTGCAGATATAATAGTTGGTCACGATATTCTAAAGGATCATTCAAGCTTAGAATTACAATTTGGCGGAAGCAAAGAACCTCTTAAGATTTGCAACGTCATGGAAGCTTCCGTTCCACCTGCATCAGTGTTTACTAACCTTTCCTCTGATATAAAACCTACTGCTGTCAAATCTAGACGATATTCAGAAGAAGACAAACTTTTTATTGAACAAGAAGTTTCGAAACTTTTAGACGACGGTGTGATCGAGCCGAGCGTGTCTCCATGGCGCGCACAGACGTTGGTCGCAGGTGGTGGAATACATCGCAAACGTCTCGTTATAGATTATTCCCAAACTATAAATAAATACACATTGCTTGGCGCTTATCCTTTGCCAAATATTGAAAATGTTGTTTCCAAGGTAGCTCGCTTTAACCACTTCAGTCAAATCGATCTTAAAAGCGCCTATCATCAAGTCCCTATATTGGAGAGAGAGAAAATCTATACTGCATTTGAAGCAGCTGGCAATCTTTATCAATTTACTAGAATTCCTTTCGGCGTGACGAACGGAGTAGCAGCTTTTCAAAGAACACTAGACTTTATCATAAACGCTGAGAAACTACAAGGAACTTATGCTTATTTAGACGACGTGACAGTGTGCGGAAAAAGCAAAGAAGAACACGACAAAAACTTAGACAGATTCATGACCGCTGTCAAGAAATACAAACTTACTTTAAACGAAAAGAAATGCACCTTCGGGGTCAATTCAATCAATCTTTTGGGGTATACGATCCAAGATAACACTATAGTCCCGGATCATGATAGACTTAAACCTTTAATCGATCTGCCGGCACCGACTAATGCAAGTGAACTAAAACGAGCTTTGGGCATGTTCGCCCACTATGCCAAATGGGTAGATAAGTTCTCAGAGAAAATACAGCCCTTGATTGGTGTCACGACATTTCCTATGGATGATACAGCCAAAACATCTTTCGAGCAACTGAAGTCTGATATCGGTAGATCATGTCTCATAGCTATTGACCCTAATGAAACCTTCACGGTCGAAACTGACGCCTCCGAATACGCGTTAGCCGCCACTCTCTCGCAAAATGGACGACCTGTCGCCTTTTTCTCAAGAACTTTATCAGAATCTGAACGTAAACATTCATCAATCGAAAAGGAAGCTTGTGCAATTGTCGAATGTCTGCGCAAGTGGCGACATTATCTTATTGGTAAACACTTTATGCTAATAACCGATCAACAATCAGTGGGATTTATGTACAACCAGCATCACACCAGCAAGATCAAAAATGAAAAAATTGAACGTTGGCGTTTAGAAATGTCCTGTTATAAATACGACATTGTTTACCGACCCGGCAAGGATAACACTGTCGCTGACGCTCTTTCTCGAGTCTGCTCTTATCTTAACCACGATAAATTAAGAGAGCTACATGAATCTCTGTCTCACCCGGGAATCGTTAGAATGGCTCACTGGGTCAGAATGAAAAATTTACCTTACTCTGTAAATGATATCAAAGCAATGACTGCAACATGCCGAGTATGCGCCGAGATAAAACCACGATTTATGAAAACTAAAGGCCACCTAATTAAGGCAACAGCTCCCTTCGAGAGATTAAATATTGATTTTAAAGGCCCTTTACCATCAAATTCTCGGAATAAGTATATTCTTACGATTATTGACGAATACAGCCGTTTCCCTTTCGCATTCCCATGCAAGGATATGACTTCTTCCACGGTGATTAGCTGTTTGAAAGAATTATTTTATACCTTCGGTACACCACTATATCTACATAGTGATAGAGGAACATCGTTTATGTCAGAAGAAGTGAAGACATTTTTGGCATCCTTAGGCATAGCATGTAGCCGCACGACACCGTATAACCCTCAAGGTAACGGGCAGGTGGAGCGCCTGAATGGTACCTTGTGGAGAACTGTCCAGCTAAATTTGCGCTCTAAAGGACTGTTAGTGGAAAATTGGGAGCAAGTCCTGCCGGTGTCCCTACATGCGGTTCGTTCTCTTCTCTGTACGTCGATAAATGCCACTCCACATGAGAGATTATTTCAGCATCCAAGACGAACTGCAAACGGAGAGTCTTTACCGACGTGGCTGATACCAGGCCCGGTATTAGTAAAGAAGAACGTTCGAAATAAAACCGATCCCTACGTAGAAGAAGCAGAACTCCTTCAAAGCAATCCCTCTTACTCTTTTGTTAGATTGCAAGATGGCCGTGAAGCGACAGTGTCGAATAGACAACTGGCGCCGTTGCCGCGAGATGGTGATGACTTTGAAGAAGAAATTAGCATATCTGACGAGCCAGATGCATCTGTAGATCAGTCGGATGCTCCTGACCAGCAGACGACTCCGGAAGCTCCGCGAAGATCAAATCGAGAGCGTCGACGCCCCCAGTACCTGGAGAACTACTGTTAACAATTTGGGAGGGGGTGAATCATAGGCCAAGTATTTCGCTTACGCTGATAGACGGAACATCAGTGTAACCGCGTATGAGACAGCGATAGTCATAAAATCCTATACAATTTGTATGAAAATAGATGTCTGACTCCGGAGTCAGACAGCCGTCGTAGAACAAAAAAGTGGCTACGTCGATAAGGACAGCAATAAGTAACGATCTCCTTTTTTAACTAGAGCGAATTTGTTATGTGCATCTCTTACTCAGTGATATGACAAGACATGTGCTTCGTTCTAGTTCCTTCTCTTTCTACGGGGTGAATGATATGTTCTATCTTGTCTGTGACTGCTTGTGTCAAATATTAATGTCAGTCTATTTCTATCCACAATTTTAAAGTTAATAAAAGCCTTATATTCTTAGGTTCTATCGTTTGCATGTATCATGCACCAGTAGTTTGCTTCAACTTACCGCGCTTTAGGCCTATCCATTCATTTTATTTTGATCGAAGGGTTTAAGCACAAAGAAAAATATCACTAAAGACCAGGCTGTAAGGGCTAGTTCCCATTGCCTTTCCGAAAGGATAAATTATTAAAAAAAAAAAACACATAAAGTGTGACCATTTGTGGCAGATTTCTGCCATTTTGGCAGATTTCTGCCATTTTGGCAGATTTGGCTCTCGAAGAAAACGACAAATAAATTACAAATTTAAAAAACCTCCAACGCCAAAAACGAACATTTAAGCATATGCTCACGACTATATTCCCCGAGGGGGTAGTCAGAGATATTCTGAAACCTCAGAACATCCACGTTTCACCAGAAGTACCGAAACACTGTCCAGTGTGACGGGGGGTGAGCCCGTCGCCCTTTAAAAAGTAAAAAATAATGCGGTCACCTATTATTTTTGATGTAAGCAAATGTATGTTTTACTTCTTTACTCTCTTTATGATATTTTAGGTTAATTAATGCGTAGGGGACTGCTATGAAATGACCATTGTTTTTTTTTTACAATCACTTGCGGTCCTCGACACATTAATTAACCTAAAATATCTTTTTATAACTTTTGGAGAGGAAATTTAAAATTTATTACTGAACACAAATAACTGGCGACATGAAATCATTTTACAAACCAGGCAACCCCTGTTCCAAGGCAGTCTTTGCAAGAAGATGATGGCATTTTTGTTCTTATTTTATTTCCAATTTATTTTCGCAAAGGAAATAAATAAAAAGTTGCTATCAAAGATATGATACATATGACCAAAAAAAAGATAGAAGATGAAGCAAATGTGGTGTGGACGTACAAAAACGTTTCAAGTATCTTAAGTTTTAAGGTAAACCCTGCACAAATTCTTTAACATAAGTGTTTGGAGACACTAACATAGATGTGGCATATTTTTTGCATTTTTCTTTTGGGTGTTTGGTAGATTTTTTTAGGGTGTGGCGGATTCTCTATTTTCCAGATGGTCACACTGACCACATGTTTTTGACGTTTAGTGTGTTGTGTACTTTGTTTAGTGAGGTTAGAATTTGTAAACATTTATGTTAGCATTTGCAATTAATTCATTTCCAGAATCCATTTGCCCTTCAATAAATGTCTTCTTCAGACAGTGAGTCAGAGCATGAAGATCGAGAGTTCTCAAGGTACGTAGACAGAGCCAGTCAATAAGTATAATAAACGCTCACATTATTTCACCTTGAAAATGCTTTACGAAAATGATTCTTCCAGGCTCGGTGACTGCGAAGTTTGTGGGGTAAACAGAGCTATCTACTCGTGCCCTAAGTGCGAAGTGAAGACATGCTGTTTAGACTGTGTCAGGGTTCACAAAAAGGAGTTGGAATGCGACGGTCTCCGCGACCGAACCAAGTTTATAAGAATGAAGGACTTCAACGATACAGACTTGCTGAGCGACTACAGGATGCTGGAGGAGTGCGCGCGGTTCGTGTATGGAGTCAAGAGGGATGAGAAGAAGAGGTTTACTAGGATCGATAAGGATTTACCCATCGTAAGTATTTTTATCTTGATTCTGTATTTTTGAGGATTAATAGGACAGCCTGCTCTACTAGTAACTTATTCAGGTAATCTTTTTGAATACTAGCGTTTACCCGCGACTTCGTCTGCACAAATTATATACCAGATTTTAAGTCAGATCATAAGCTATCAAACAAAAAAAGTTTCATCAAATCGGTTCAGTAGTTTTAGCGTGATGCGCGAACAAACAAACAAACATTTATATTTTTATAATAGTACTAGCTGACCCAGCAGACGTTGTCCTGCCATTTTTCCTACCCTACACCTACCTCCAATTCTCAGACCCACTGAATATACACACAAAACATAAGAATTGGTTAAGCCGAGAATTTTATATATAAGAAAGATAGATCTATTTGTTTATGAATTATTTAAATACACCACTACTTTTCAGCATTTGTACAAACTGAAAATGGCAGCACGTAAACGGGGCATCGTACTGCAATTCCTCGCACAAAACTTCACTAGGCATTCCTGTAACACAACGAGGTACAACTACAAGACTAATGTCATCAACTGGAGAGTGGAATGGCTCTTTCCTAACGTTGAAGCAAATCCCTTGAAGTTTGTGGACGAGAAGTGTCCGGAAAACAGCAGATTGTCAGAGTTATTAGATAAATATCTCAACCCGGAAGCTTTGCCTTTTGAAGGATCAAAAGCATTAACATTTTACAAATCTGCTGGTTTTAGTGGAGTCAAAATATTGTTAAGAGGTAAAATTTCGGTTACTTTACTAGATTAGCATAAAGTAAAACTCAACTGTGTTCTAGGAAGATAGTGATATTTTAAATATATCTCACTGGTGGAACATGCATGTTTGGAGTTTCCAGAATATCTCTGACTACCCCCTCGGGGAATATAGTTGTAAGCATAATTATGAATGCTAGTGCCCCCTGCTAACTAATAACACAGAATATACAGGGTGTAAAAAAAGCATAATTAACCTTTAACACATTCACTGCCACCGTCAACTCTAGTGGTTTCTTTATCTTTTATCTGATGCCCCCGACACATATAGTGGAACAATGGGTAACACCTATCTTACTGCCAGTGCCTCTGACCACTCTGCGTGTCCATTTTTTATGAGGTTTGTCCCACAAAAGACACTCTAACATACTAACTCGTTGGTACTAAGTGGAATAAACCGGACAATCCTGCGTATCGAGAGGCACCCAGCGTAAGAATTATATGGACCAGCATAAGTGTTCAAGGGCACTAAGCATACCATTTTTTTGAACAACTATAAATGTTCGGGGCACACAGCTTTCTATGTTTTGAAGTGGCACCTGGGTTATTTAGGCTTACGGGTGAGGCAGTGAATGCGTTAAACCACATACTCTATCCATCAAACTAAACAACTTTTACTATGGGAGCAAACCTGTCAGAACATACAGACAGAACAAATTTGCGATCTCCACTGACATTATACTCTAGCGATAGACAGGCCCTTTCATAGAAGCAACATGTTCCACTTGAATGCGGTGGGCGCACCGCACCGCATAGTTGTACCATTGATTGGTACTACTGGCACAATCTAGTGCCAATTGGCACCACTGAGTGCCAACTGTACCATTGATGGTACTTCCCGATGGTACTTCTGGTCCGGCGGGGAAGTGACTTCACTACACCACCCTTCTGTACTAAAATTAATGCATGCATATGCTCACAACTATATTTTCAAGGGGATAGTCAGAAATATTCTGAAAACTCAGAACATCCATGTTTCACTAGAAAACAATAATAAAAATAATGCAAGGTAATTTTTAGATATTACTGAAACATTTTATTCTTTTCAGCTGAAAAAGTAAAAGGTTCATCAAGGAAGTACTTTGAACTGGACCCGTCTGAATCCCTTGCCGAAAACCTTTCAGGGAAATGCATTGTTGAGTTTCCCATCATATTTGTTGTTCTCAAGGATCATGCTTACAATTTTGAAATCATCACACCAGGTAAACTTCTTCTTCTTACCGTGTGGGCAAGCCCTGGTACGTAGCATAGCGTCGTTTAGAGAATTACGCCCGCCTCCAGGCGACGTCGCCTCCAAACGACGCTATGCTACGTACTATAAGGTTTATATTGTGTTACTTTTGTCTATCCGCCACCACCACACGTCTCGTCTGTATAAACCGCGCCTAAGACTAGAGTGCCCTCTGATAACATACTTTTGAATTTGCCATTTTTAGAGCATTGATTTGTGTATGCTTATAAAAGTTTATACGTAAATTTATTGTATGCAATGTATTGTTTGCTACATGATATGAAAATTCTTTTACAGAAGACGAATTCGCATATGACAACAAAATACAAAAAGAATCAAACGAGATGGACACTACAAATAAAGCAGATGAAAATACGACAGTTAATATCATTCCAAATGGAAATAATAGTAATGCAAACAGGACACAAAACACTTACAATTATCCAAATAGAAAAAGACCAAGGCAACTGCTAACAGAGAAAATAGCTAAAGAGAAGAAAATTGAGATAGAGAAGGAAATAAAGGCTGATAGAAAGAAGAGACCGAAAAATCTTCTATTTACAACAGGATATTCCTCTGAAGAGAGTTTAGGGGACAGTGATGATGATGATGATAAAGATAAAAAATTGGTTTGAATGACAATAAAACATTTTTAAAATACTTGTATTTTAATTTGAAAGTTTAATGTAATTAAACTAACTTCGGATGTAGTAATTTTATGTTATGCATGCATGCACATAATGTATTTAGGTATTAAAATATTCAAATAGGTGCAATAACGACAGTTCAATCGTAAGTCACAGCCTTGCTGCAATATGTCCCATTATAATATGACATTAATGCATGGAATTATGAGTTTAAATCTTAAATGCATCAAGTGATATGATGTATGTACAGTAATATGTACATTATAATTGTATATCTAGGCACCACAAAATTACAAAAATTCAACGTATTTCAATAACAACTAAAGAATTCTCCATCAAAACAAATAAATATTCATTTGCAGCATTAATTCCTAACACTTCACCATACTTGTCAATATTGAAAACATGTTGTAGACCAACTTTAATGTTTTTCATTACTCCTGAAGACCTTCTCCTCAGTTGATGGTGAAGAGTGGAAGAATTTTGATATATTAAAATGTGTTTAGACGCTTCACAGACTACACTGTATGAGAAGTTTGGTGGGCATGTAAGAAATTTACGGTTCTGTTTAGATGATTGTACATAGCCGAATGCCATCAATGTCCCCTGATGTTTGACCGGCCATGTCTCTGAGTTGACCAGTTGTGCATATGGTTGCCAGACGCATGCATCTACATCTTGACGTAGAGCTAAAGCTGGTACTTCGTGTGTTTCCAGTTTGACGTTGAATAAGAATTGATGGACGCTAAGCGGGATCCTGTGTGTGACTGTGTGATTTGTTGTGTCCAAGCGCACTGTAATGAGAGAAAACCTTGATATAATTAAAATGAAACCCAAAAGTTTTTTCCTAGAACTTAGTTTACATATCACTTAAATGTAGGTATATGTCTATGTACCTAGTTATTCTGTAGATATTCTGAATATGGAATATTCAGAAATATCCATATTTTAGCAAAATTTGTCTAGCATGGCAAGTAGTGATCCCAATTATGATGAAAAAATATTGTGTGGAAACCTGCATAATAAATATGTGAAATTAGGAAGGCAATGCCAATCTTTGCCAAACATACAAACATGTATGTTACTTATGTTGAGTCTATTTCTGTACAAAAAATGTCATACCCAAAACAGTATCTTCTTCTGAAGCAGCATCACATTCCTCAAGCTCCTGGGTAGACACTCCGGCCACAGAGTGATCTGCCACTACCTCCGTCTCTGAGCACAGATGAGCCAATCTCCTGTGAGCTTCTTCCACTAAACTGGCATCCATTATTTGTTCTCCGTTACCATCTCCACCTTCTAACAAGTCGTCCCAAATCATGCTGGCGTCCTTCGTAATCAGAATGTCAACTTGACCGTCATCTTCTATGTTCCATGTAGTTAGTTCGCTGTCAACTTTGTGCTTCAGCTTTCCATCAACAAAAATTTTTCCAGCGTAACTGACTTTAATTGCTAATGGTGTAACAGAAACATGAAGTAAATTCTTATCAAAGTTGGAGTCCAGTCTCAAAGTAATTGTTATATCTTCTGATGTTTGAAGCCACGTATAGATTATAGTTTTGAGCTGTTCTGGTGGTGTATCTGAGATCTCATTTACGGAGTCTAAAATGAACTTAAATGGGTGGTCTGATGCGATGTAAAGTGCTGTGCAACTTGTTTCAATGGCTGCATAATGCACAATACCTTTGCCTTGTAGCTGTCTCATGCTCGTCTGCTTCCAGGTTTCTCCATCCTTCTCATACGTAACCCAAGTGAGTACAGAATAAAAGTGACTTTCAATCTGTTCTACCGATTGAAGGAGGCAGTGTAATACCTCCGAGTTGTCTTTCTCCTCGACTCTTGTATCTAATATGATGAAATACTTTCCTTCTCCGAGAACAAGGCTCGAGTGAACTGTCTGCCACAGCCGATCGCATGTTATCTTCCTTCGCAGTCCAGAATCAACAATATGGAGGTAACCAGTACCGTCGCTGATCACAGCTAAGACGCTGGTTGGAAATGAAATGCAAAGGTTGAAATGTCCAGGTTTTCGTTCGACATGAGCTGGGACGTCATAAACAACGGTGCTATTGAAGGTGCGAGTGCTACTGTCAAATGTAACTCTTTGAACCTGTTGTTTGTTGTCGATGTAATAATAGTTGAAGTTATAATCCCAGTGGTCAAGTACCAGGTGGTTATGAAGCGCGAAGAGCTTCGCGTGGACGAAGGAGTACTGAACCTCGTCCGGGTATACTCTGTCCACGGGAGAGACGAGCTCGTGCGAGTAGTGAGGGAGAGGTCGGAGGTTGAGCTTGTAACCCTCGAATTCGGGATCCAATAGGCGACGGTCGGGTCGCAACTCTACTAGTGATGATGGCATTTTGCCTGATATTGTTCCTCTCGATAAATAATATTGCTCGGAAAATGAAAATACGTACGCTCGCACAATAAAACAAATAAAATTATGAGCAATGAACGTAAAAAAAAATTTTTTTGACAGTGACACAGTGACACTGACACAACCAGTGTTGCCAGATCAAATTTTTAGAAATCCGTAGGTCAAGGTTGGAAAATCCGGAGAAATCCGTAGATGACCTCTTGAAAAATCCGTAGATCTACAGACTTTTTTTAAATGCTTTATCTGACTATTTTGAAGTGGACTGACCCAAAAAATCGCTCTAATTTGGCGAACAAAATGGATACTTCGACAAGTTTAAGCGTGAGCAATGCCCAGACAACGTGAAAATCAATCTGTGTCAGTGCTTTTGTCACACATGTTACAGTTAAATAAATATTTATGTCGTGTCTGTATAGTGACAGAAAGTCTATAAGGAAGGAGATGGAAAAGAGTTGGGGAGAGCCATATTTTACGTAACACAGTCAAATATACAAAAAAAGTAAACATTTATTCGATTCATTGGAGGCTGGGTATCATTTTATGCAGAAAATTGACATTTTACGGAGGAATTCAGAAGATTTCTAAAAATCCGTAGATTTGCCATTGAAATCCGTAGATCCGTAGGACAGGCCAAAAATCCGTAGATCTACGGATAAATCCGTAGGTCTGGCAACGCTGGACACAACACATGCGCGTTCGTGAGGAGTTTTTGGCGGGCTTTGGTAGCTGACGTTTGGAGTCCTCATATTTCATCGAATTTTTATTGTTTATAGTGAGTTTTGGTTCGTAAAATTGGTGTTGTTATGCGTAACAAAGTGTCGTGCAAGTGAACAATATATAGTTCAGTGAAATATGATGGTGCATGGGTCGTAAACAGGAAAAGTGATCCGTGATTTTAGCGCGGCAAAGCGGTCGGTTCACCTCTTTCCTGTGGACTTCTCTGCTTTTCCTGCGTCTTTCGATTGTCTCCAAAAACTCCAAAGAACCATCAAAACGTCGAATACCAACGTTTTAATGTGAAAATAGAAGAAATATAAAAATAAAATAAGATTTAGCCAAAAGGTCCAGTAACCAGGCTAGTAAATAAATTAAAAAAAAAAAATAAAAAAATGCGCGTTCGTTCAGAAAAGTTGTTTCATTTCTCATTTCTTAAATACAGCCGTCCCGTTTTTTATGTTTTTTTTACTTGTTATTTCTCAGTGTTATTTATATTTTAAAAGAAAAGTTACAAGGTTTATTTTATTAATCATTCAGGTAGTACGGTACTTATTAAAATCTTGGATAACACTGCTATTAAAATATGTTATTAAAAATGATTAAAAATACCTATGTGAAATGAAAACATTATCACAATAATAATAGTTGCACGAAACGGAACGGAAATTTGAAAATGACAGATCGGGAATCGGGAAAAAGTGCGGGTGCGCTGGTTGTGTACCTACTATTTAAAATTTACTTAAAATTTCGATTCTTACAATGCCTTATGTAAAGAATAATACCTACTGTGATATGACTTTCTCTTCGGAAACTCCCAAGGTAAGATAGTTAAGTACAATGAAGAATAATATTATTACTTACCTATCTACCTAGGAGATGGGCTATAATTAACATTTGAAACAATATTTATGGAATAGGGAGAATTCTACGTATACTCCAGCGTGAGGGACTTGGCAGTGAAGAGTGAAACCGACAAAGAAGAGATCTTCAGATGCAGAACTGTCGGCATTATGCAGAGCAGCGATGGACGGTTTTATTTAACTGAGGTAAGTTCCATACCCTACACACCGCACCAAATGATGCCGTTGTTTTTTCTTCAAGGCCACCCCCTTAATGCTAAGAGATAGCATGCACAAGCAACTCTTTTCTCCGCAACTTATTTGTCTCTCATAGGTAGGGTGTGTATGAAAAGTCTCGTCGTTACATGCGCCCACTTTCATACAAGCCCATAGACTAGATGTGAGAGACAAATAAGTTGCAGAGGCAAAAAATGCTCGTCGCTCGCGCCTAGTCTAAGGCTGAGATTCAGAGACGATTTTTAAGTCATAGTTTGAACTAAGTTGGGTCGAAAATGTGCGGATTTTGACATACGGGAGTTCGAACTAAGACTTAAAAGTCGTCTCTGAATCTCGACCTGAGATTCAGATAAGTTTTTAAGTCTTCGTTCAGTCTTGCTGCAAGTCTGTTACTAAGTGGTTGCGTGTCGGTGAGTGCCTGCTCTCCATCTTGCCACGAAGCTCTACCGTTTTGTGATGGCTCAAATGTCTTTGTGTACAAAAATGTGTCAAGCATATAGGTACTTATGTTATTTAAACTTACTAGAGATTGGCAAAATTAAGGCTCTGTGCAAACCACCAGGCCACTGGTGGCCAGCGACAAGCAGTTTCATACATTTTGTAGGGACTTGCTGCACATGTATGGCCCGTGGCAGCTACTAGCTACAGCAGTATGTGTTAAATCAATGTTCCAGTTGGAGCCACCATCAGTGTCATCGGAGCACAAGATCCAGGTGTCACTGGTCTACCTCAAGTCTCCACCACACTTCACCGTCGGTCCACACCCGGTACAGATATTTGGAACACTCCAGTGGAAGAATAGACCTGTTATATTTGCTAAAATAATACAGGTAATACTTTTCTTCTGAACTACAATATGTAGAATTAGCAAAGGCATTTTTTTTGGTATGCTTACAAATCTGCTTGTTGAAAACTAGTTAAATCAGCAACTCTATTAAATAGTTCCACTTTGAGCGCAAATATCTCAAGGTGAAAGCATTATAACCATTCAGATTCTTTGAGTGTTTTGTTCCATTTTAAGACCCATTCAACAACATCTCACTACTGGACTTATACTCCATTCCAAATAGTAACGATAATTTAAGGCCATTTTTAATTAAGTACAGAAACAGAGATTTGAAACACTTTACTCTCCCTTATTCTTAGAACAGCTTTAGTAACGTCCAAGATATGTCAGATAGTACATCATTGGCCAGAAAGCTAAATAGGAATCGAAAAATCTCGTCGTCCTTATTTGGAATGCAGTATAGTAGAGAAACAATATTTTTCTCAAATAAGTACCTATTAAAGGTTACTGTTATTATAGGAGCGGGGCAAACTAGACAGACTGGACGAAAGTATAAGGGTTTGATTGAGAAAATTGGAAAAAAAGAATAATGGAGAAAATATAGTAGATTTAAGATTACACACCGAGGGCAGGAAAGTAAGAAAGGTCTCAGATCTCAACAATCATGTGAGTTGTGAAGTGTTTTTTTTTTACTGCCCGAGGTTAGTATACTATTTTCCTCCTCGATGGAGGTGGAAAGCAGCAACTTCGTTTAGCGCAGCGGGGCGAAAATTGACGCGTACTGTCCACAGGGGAGAAAAAAAGAATAAATAAATTATTTAAAATCGTATCATTAATATTAGATTTTTCGATAAGTACATAATATTTCCAGCTTCCTAGATTTTTCCTTACAAATAATTTTTATTTTTCTTTTCCCAGGTGATGAATTTAGCCACAGCTATAAGGGTAAGGAATGCAATGCAAGCCGTAGTTAGT
The DNA here is from genome assembly GCA_963693445.1 of Agonopterix heracliana. NCBI lineage: Eukaryota > Metazoa > Arthropoda > Insecta > Lepidoptera > Depressariidae > Agonopterix > Agonopterix heracliana. The sequence continues at coordinate 22,034,352 of OY856308.1, read as the reverse complement.
GTACACTTGGCCAGGAACCTGCATGAAGATGATTATTGTGAAGATCTCACCTAATTAATGTAGTTAGAAGGGTTCGGTGAATTTTGGTTCCGTTTCAATATTTGATTGAAATTATATCAACTTGTAATATTTTAGCTTGTGAGCATACCTACCTGATAGATAAGCGAAAATCGTTTTGATCTGTGAATAGAATAATAAAAATGTATTACTATTCTGTTAAAAGAAAAAAGATATTTCACGATATTTTATTTTGCTGTCTCCTTTTGTTTTTGTGCAATATAACATCGTTTTCTCCGTTGCACACTGTTATGTGTAAGCGAAACTAAAACAAATGTTGGAAAAGAATGCATATTTATTAAATCTTAAAATAAAAATATATTAACAATAAGGGACAATTCAGATTAGGCGGAAAATGCTCTAGCATGTTCTTGGCCGCCATTTACACTTAAGGTAAGGTAAACGCATATTAAGATGGGTCGCATCGGTGCCGAAGCGCAAAAATCCGCCCAAATCGCTTCTATTATAGAATCTTCTATACAATTCATATGAACTATCGCATACTATGCCGGGCAGGAGCGGGTCGCATTATTGCGCGGCGGATTTCCGTCTGTGCGATACGACCCGCTGCGTCCCGATGCGGCACGTCGTTGTGGTGTACCATACCAAGCGTAACTTTAGACAACATCTGCAGTATTACGTCAAACTAAAAATCCGTCAATGCATTGCGATCCCGTATGCTCTAGTGTGTGAAGTACATATTTTCTTCTGCGATGTGGCCCACTTCGCCCCGATGCGACCCGTCGTAATATGTGCTTACCTTCAGCACAAAACGACGCTTCGATTTGATTAGCAACGATTAGATTTTAATGTTGTATACTATTTTCATCTCTGTTCGAATAAGGTTGATATTTAAATACCACTTAAAAAGTGCTCGAACATTTTCCCGCCTAATCTAAATTGACCCTAAGTGACAAAATTTACAACATTCCAACACCAGAGACCAAACCTTGAGTTTATAAATATTGGCATTTCATTTAGAATACAGTTCGAAGCAATAGAATTACTTGTGATTATACTTCAAATGCTATGTCACTACAAAATATTAAATTTTTTGGTACATTATTGCTAGTTTTAGTTCTTATCGAAGATGGAATGCTTTTATCCATTAGTACCTCTTTATACAATATTTATAGCATAGTCTGATTAATTCCGGGTATAAGTTACATTACATCAAAGGTACACATTGTCAAAAATAATGGTAATTACCTTACAAAAGTGTAAGTAAAGGTGATGTGTTTAAAATCCTTCTGCTTCATGAAAATGGATATTAACTACTTGGTACCGCTCTGGTTCGGTTAGAAACCGTGTGTACCAAATTATCGAGACGCGTGTCGGCAACGATGATGCTAACTGTACCGACGCGAAGAGAGGGGTATCGCATTCTAGCGCGGTGCAGAGTTAACATGACCTGCATAGCTAGCATGCCGCAGTGATACAGCGCTATCACATCTTAGCTCTCTTTCTATTTGCGTGCATACGAACGAGATAAAAGACGTGATACAGCCGTATCACGTGCTGCATGCTGCCAGTGCAGAACGTTTTTTATCTCTTTCGTTCGCGCGCAAATAGAGAGCAAAAGTGTGATAGCGCTGTATCACGGTGGCATGCTACCCATGCAGGTTGTATATGTCTTCACGACTAGAGGGGTAGTCAAGAGATATTCAAAATAAAGTGTTATTACCAAATTCACAAGTAGTGCCCAAACTCTGTCAAGTGTGTCGGGAAGTCTGTCACATTTATAAACGTAACAAAAGAAAACAAAAGCGAAAAGCAAATGTATACCCTTCCTTATCGACTACAATTTTATATTATATCACATTCCGATAGGATTGTCTAAAACATAGTGATTACTTGCTCAGTGGAATTGTCTGTTTAAATATCTTTTTTTTTGTCATAAATTGTATGCAAGACATAAAAGTCGACCTAAGTAATGGTTTGAACCTCATCTGCCAGCACCGCATCGTATTTTTCCGTCGCTCCATCCTTTTCTGTCGCTCATGAACGTCATTTGCTAGGGTGAGAAAGATTGCAGGAATGCGATCGCACACGGCAGGACCGGCAGTGCTGCGACCTTTCTCGCTCTAGCCAATGACGTTCCTGAGCAACAGAAAAGGATAGAGTGTGAAAAAATTCGATTCGGTGCTACCAGATGAGGCTTAAAGTGTGTGATGTGTATAGATTTTAAACTAGTTATTTAGTTGGCATCCTATCGGAATGTGATAGCTGTTGCCGGCTCAGCCGAGGACCTAAAGCACCCAGAAGTATAGTACGAACACGAGTAAGATGACCGCGCCGGCCGTGACCTTGACGAGCATCGACTTTGTGTTCAGGTATGTCGCGTCCTTCTTGTACTTTTGCGACATCATGGAGAGGTTCTGCGTTTTCGTGTCAAGTTCTGGAAAAGAAATGGTTTTAAGTCATGAAAATGAATTGTAGCCCGAAGGTTAAGTGTATTCTTAGTTCAATGGATATTGTTTTCTATTGTTTCATAACTAATAGTAGATTACACACCGAGGGCAGGAAAGTAAGAAAGGTCTCAGATCTCATGTAATTGTACATGTGATCTGAGGCTTTCTTCTTTACTGCCCGAGGTTATTATACTATTTATCTCCTCGACGGAGGCGGAAGGCGGAAGCTTTACGCTTTCCGCCCGGAGGGGTGAAAAAGTTATTTCAGCCCTAGACTCCGTTTCGCATGTGTCGACGTCATTTTTGTAAGCAGTGTCTAAAGTGAAGGTGTTGTGCCACTCACCGGACAGCACGGCGCCCCGCTGCAGCACATCGTCGATGTTCTGCATCATGATGCGCTGCACGTCGCCGAGCTGTCCGCCGAGCTGCGCGGCCGAGCCCGCGCGCCGCGCCCGCGCGCCCCCCTCCGCGTACTGCTTGCGCGCGCGCTGCATCCACGTGTCGAACTCTATGAATGTGTACGGACGGGTCACTGTGTTCACCTGCAATGTTTAATAATGGTGGCTTTACTAAATAATTGTCGTTTGTGTCTAATTTTTTCGGCATATAGCCAGTTGTACGTTTATCAGATTTAATCCTCCATTAAATCTCTCGCTGTCACTTTTATCTTGTTGATGTGGTCTTTTTTTATTTAACATTAATTGACTCTTTCTATGCATTTCCGCCAGTGTCAAGTAGTTTATGGGAGTATCTATCCCAATCTCAGGGATTGTTTTTGATCAGCATAGGTAGCATGCTGCAGTGATACAGCGCTATCACACCTTCGCTCTCTTTCTATTTGCGTGCGAACGAACGAGATAAAAGACGTGATACAGCCGTATCACGTGTTGCATGCTACCAGTGCAGGAACAAACAAACTCGTGGCAGACAAAAACGCGACGCGCGAACACCACACGAGACAAGTGCTCAGGAGTGCGATTTTTGAATCATTCGGTGAATTCAGCAGTCGAAAATGTCAAAATTACTATGGAGATGTGCATCTTTATACTGCTGATTTGTCTTTCAAAAATCATACTTCAGGAGTGCAATGAGTGGCCGCGGCGGGTCAATGCTCGCGCGGTATGCATGGGACGGGGCATCGGTAGTCGGTACCGCGCGCGTAGGTAAGTCGGTACTGGCTCGTACTGGGACACGCTCTCCCCGCTCACCGCGCACGATTGGCCCGTCGCGACCGTCGAGCGCACCCACTAGTTTAATTACACTATGCCGATAGACAAGTAATATTTAAAGGGGCATAGACTTAAAATATTTAAAGGGTTTATGGTTTAGTTAGATCATCATCAGCATAAGCATAAATATATGCTCACGACTATATTCCCCGAGGGGGTAGTCAGAGATATTCTGAAACCTCAGAACATCCACGTTTCACCAGTAGTACCGAAACTCTGTCCAGTGTGACGGGGGGTGAGCCCGTCGCCACTTATAATGGACAGTGGGTACAATACATGCCTAGAAATTTAAGCATGCAGGTTTCCTCACGATGTTTTCCTTCACCGAAAAACCAGTGGTGTAACAAATCGTACATAAATTCCGAAAAACTCATTGGTACGAGTAGGCTTGGACGGGGATCGAACCATCGCCTCCTGCACGGCAGGCAAGGTTACTCGCCACTGGACCACCACGGCTTTAGTTAGATCATCATCAAACTGAACAAATTCGAGAAAAAATAAATTCTGCTGTCCCATACATTTGAGACGATCTGTTACTGCAGTTTTGTATGAAACAGAACAGCAAACCTTTTTATCGCGATTTCAAAGTTAGGTTAGATAGATAGATAACTCATTTAGGGCCTGTTTCACCACTTCTGGGTCAGTTCTTGCTTAGCTTATCTTAGCTTATCCAACAGATAGTTTGACATATTTTGTATGAAATTATGTCAAAATATCTGTCGGATAAGCTAACAAGAACTTATTCAGAAGTGGTGAAACAGGCCCTTATTTTGGTTAAGTCTTAACCACCGCAGTAAATATAATTAGGGTGTTTTGTTACTCCCTGTATGAAACAAGTGTATTCCAGAAAGAGTAGCTGAGCTTTTTTTCAGGGAAATAATATTTTAATAACATTATTAGAAAAAATTAATACTGACCCTCTTTCCGTATTGTTGATAGAACTCTTGTGCGATCTCCTCTAAGTAGCTAAACGCTAGACGTTTACTATAGTTGCGCTCGCACAGAACTAGGTAGCAGATCTCGTTCTCAATTAAATAACTGAAAAATTACAACAATTATAATTAGTTACCAAAAAAAATAATTTATTAAATATGTTTGAAAAAGGGCAAATACAAATTGGTGGTGCCTTGTGGTAAGCCAAAAAGCACCCGATTAAGTGACCATCTGTAAACAGATTTGCCACTCCGACTAATCGGCGTTAGAGCTCACATAGACGCAAATTAATCTGAAAATATGACGACCATTGTATGTTGCATAACACAATTTTGATAATTGATGGTTTTTTGGCATATGAAATTTCTCTAGCTAGAAACAGCTCAATCATTTATATTTTAGTAGGTGTGTCAATATACATATTGATTTGATGATTGCATTCCAATGCTTATCAGTGAAATAAATCACTATTGTGATGTAATTGTGACTTGTGGCATTTCATTTTAACTATAATGTAATAACATTTCATCATAGTATCATAAAAACACATGAAATGAGATATTCAATAATTGTAGGAATAAAAGATAGTTTAAAACATTCAAAATACCTACTAAATAATGTTAAAAGTGAGGTTCGCTACAACTGCATGCTTTAACACATTTACTGTGAAAATTGTCCTTTACACTATGGAAAATTATACCCTACAAGTGTTTTTCTGCAGTTAAACAGCTGATGCATAATATGTATGTTTTGTGGACTTTTATAATAGTGCCCAGACCACACATAATAAATAATAAATATAAAAAAGCCTTTATTTGCATTTCCATACCGCACATATGTATGTGTCAATAATTGTATAGACACATCACATACTAAGAGGGGTTGAGAAATATGCTAAAATGGTATCGTAGTGAGATAACTATACAGGGTGTAAGGAAAAGTATCATTAACCTTTAAACCACATACTCTACCCATCAAACTGAACAACTTTACATTTGAGTTGAGTAGGTATTGGAGTTTAGTATGGGACAGCAGATTTTTTTTGCTCTGATAGATTTTCTCCCATAGTAAAAGTTGTTTGTTCAGTTTGATGAGTAGAGTATGTGGTTTCAAGGTTATACTTTTCCTTACACCCTGTAGACCAGTTTTTATATCAAATCGTAAGCTTTTAGAAAGTTTCCTGGAAATTGGTCCAGTCGTTTTTGTGTGATGCTCGAAGAAATAAACAGACAAAAATCCTTAAAACCAGTGATACCTTAACACTTAATTGTAATTTTTTTTGGTTAAGGGTCGGCACTACCTACGGCCCGTTTGACATATCTGTCAAAAGAAATAGACCGGTGGCCGACAACACTCAACCCTATGTTATAAGATTAATGAACAAATCAATTTGATAGCTTTTGGTAATAAATTTCTTGCAAAAAACTTGGTCGGTTGCAGCGCGCGGCGCAGCTTGGCTGGCACGTTTACTGGTGTGAAGGAAAAAGTGAACCCTACCTGGTGACACAACATTTTACTAGTTGAATTAAATTTTATTAGTTGAATTAAAGGACGTAACTAGTCTGTTGGTCTAGAGGCCAATTAGTAAGGCCTAAAAAGTCTGATCGGCCGACCCTATCCTGGCAGGTTCGTAGGTCCGACCGAATTTAGAGTACCTACTACCCGGAAGGCAGATTTTACTACATTAAATTAATGTTGTATGTTTGGTTGTGCGTGGCAATACTCCTGCAGCATCTGGATTTGAGAGCCGTAGGTCGAAATTGATATTTACAGCAACAGTACAGTACCGTTATGGACCTCTAATGTGACTGATCAAAGATCACCCCTGGTGGTAGGATAGGATGGGTCCCAACTAATTAGATCACAGTATTACTAAGGCTTAAAAAAAAACTTAAAATTAATATAACAGAACAAATTAAAACTTATAACAGAAGAATTAAATTATTATAAGTTTAATATTATTGGTATTAGCAAACTAAGGGTTTGTAATATTTTATCATCATAATCATCGTCAGATATAATATTTTAAGCACGGAATAAAAGTAAATTTTGCAGTAACTGGAACGATTGCCTTCAAAAACATTTGCGCAAAAGGACATTAGTGTTACCACTTTTAGTAGATTTCTTCTTTATTGGTAGATTTAGGACAAAATTGTTTAGTAGATTTTAGTAGAAATCGGGTATTCGAAAATTTTAATGTATTTAAAAATGCAAGGATTCAGGCTACTAAAATCTAAGCTGGCAATTTATTATTGTTGGCTGGGCTATTGCAAGCAAGGTTCGTTATGTAACACTGCGACCATCGCTGATCGCTTAACACATACATCTGAACAAATTTTTTATTATTCTCGGGTATGCAGGTTTCCTTACGATGTTTTCCTTCACCGTCGAGCTAGTGATAATGTTAAATACAACCGTACATAAATTCCGTAAAACTTAGTGGTACAGGCCAGGAATCGAACCGCCGCCTCTTGATCGAGTCGCTAGCTCTCTTCCGTATGGACTATCAAAACTCTTCTAGTGATTACGTAGATATAATCACTAAAGCTGGCAATACAAATGGCTGAGAAAACGATTGCAGGGTTTGCAAGTTTTCCGGAACTTCTAGTACACCATGATCATAATCAACAGCCTATAATTACGTCCCACTGCAGGGCACAGGCCTACTTTCTAGGAGGTTTTTTGGGTTTAGTCCACCACGCGTGCCCAATGCGGATTGATAGACTTCACATATACATCAGAATTTCTTCGTCTGCATATGCAGGTTTCCTCACGATGTTTTCGTTCACCATTAGAGAGCAGTCGGTAATACGTACATAACTTAGAAAAACTCATTGGTAGGTGGCATGTTGTCCGTGCGGATTCGAACTCGGACCTCTTGATTGAGAGTCCATACCTCTCCGCAACGCGCTACCGAACTTCTAGTATAGCAAATATTAATCATATCGCCTAATTTTGTTTTTTTTACAAAAGAGGGCTTCTGAGCAGAGTTGGAATTTTGGTACCTAGCACTTTTAATATGTCAAAGGGATTCAATGTTTATCGACTTCCAATAATGTCGATATACGGGTATATTTTATATCACTGCGGATAGCTTCAGCATGTATCGAACTTCAAAATAGCGAAAATAAATCAGCTGTTCCATACATTTGAGTCGAATATGTACCTACTGCAGTTTTGTATAGGACAGCTGATTTTTTTATCGCTCTTTTGAAGTTGGCCCCATAGTGAAAGTTGTTCAGTTTGATGAGTAGAATACGTCATGCTAGAGTTATCCGCAGTGATAAATAATTACCCGTAGGTATATCGACACAATCGGAAGTCGATAAACGTTTGACATATTAAAAGTGCTACCAAAATTTCGGACTCTGCTTATGAGACACAGAAAACTGTACTAAATTTAAACTTGCATAGGGACGACCTAATTTAATATTTATTTGAAAATTGAAGCATCCATGTTACAAAAAGATAAAAACCAATAAAAATTATACAAAAATGCGAAAATAACATGTGTAATGATGAGTGTTTAGATAAAATTGATAATATTATGTACAAAAACGTGTTTTATATTAAATTTTAACTATCTGTAACGACATAAATATTATTTGGTAGAATTTAAGTAGAATTTGAAACAGGACTGGTAGATTTTGGTAGATTTCAGCAGTAATTTTGGTCACGCTGAAGGACATTGTGCGACACAAGAACATAATTATAGGTGTTACTTAGTAGCTAAAGTGGGTACATGAACCCTGAAAGGGCACAGCAATATTAACAAGAAGTAATTTTAAAGATTAAAAAAAAAAATAGTACAATGTCAATAGTTCTTTAGGTTCTTTTGGTAGTTTTTGGTTCATTTGGTAGTTTTTGGTAGAGTTTAGTTTTTTTTAGTTTTTGGTTATTTTGGTAGTTTTTGGTAGAGTTTAGTAATTATTTTTTGTAGTTTCTGGTTATTTGGTAGTTTTTGGTTAGTTTGGTAGTTTTTCGTTGTTTCTGGTTATTTTGGTAGATTTTCGTAGTTTTTGGTTATTTTGGTAGATTTTTATACATTTTGGTAATATTTGATAGAAGAATGAAAATTACCAAAAACTACCATAAAAAACAAAAGAGTTCTTGACGGCTTGGCTACGGGGTAGGTCTGTTGACAAAATAAAATAAAGTCGAATACTGTTCTTGTGTATAATAAAATACCAGATGACATTAAAGCCGACAAGAAATTTCTGAAGAAGGTTAAATAATTATTAATCGAACAGCGTCCCTACGACTTTAATTAGTTTCTTCAGTATAAGTAAACAAACAGTCATCAATCTGAGTAGAAAAAAAGTGTTGCAGACCGATTATTTGTACCTCAATAGGTTATTTTAATTTTTAACTAATCATATTGAACTGATTTTATAACATTTAACTAATTTAATTGTAGTAGTGAAAGGTGGCAGTTAAGTTATTGTCTGGCACCTATTGTTTAAATCTGTTTTTTTCTTAATGTTTATAAATTATATTGTAATGTGACTAATAGGTAGGTACTCTGTACTTACCATCTGTAACTTATTTACCTACCTACAATTTACTTAACTGTAACTTATGTACCTACCTACAATTTAAGGTAAATAAATGAAATGAATTAATGAGATGAACCAAAAAGTACCACATTAACCATAAACTACCAAAAAGTACGAAAAATTACCTAAATAACTTTTTGGTTACTTTTGTACGAAAATTTACCAAAAACTACCGAAAGACTAAAAAACTACCATAAATTATCAAAATAACCAAAAACTACCAAACAGTGCCCGGAAAGTAGCTTTTGTGAAATTCCTTTGTGTTGTTTTGTGTAGCGCAATGTCTTTTCGCGCAAAAGTCTGTCGTGCAAATGACTTTCGAAGTCAATCGTTTGAGTTATCTACTACGGTACAGAATTCACTCTTATTCCATTCTTATTTAAAACATATCTGACGATGATGATGATGATTTCAGATTATCAATCCTTAGTTTGCTAGTAACAATAGTAATAAACTTACAGTTATTCTGTTATAATAATGGCATAGCATAGCATAATGCTCTCGACTATATTCCCCGAGGGGGTAGTCAGAGATATTCTGAAACCTTAGAACATCCGCGTTTCACCATTAGTACCGAAACTCATAACAACCACACCAACATAACTCCGTTATAATAATGCGGACAAAAATTAACGAGTAATAGTCGACCAATTTATAAAATGTACTTCTAAGTCCACATATCGTGGCGGGCAACTACGGAACCCTACACTGCATGTGGCCAGACACCCACTTGCCCGGTTTTTTATAAGTTACTTTGCCTACTTTAGCTAAAAATGGATTTGTTCATTAATCTTCTAAGACAGGGTTGGGTGTTGCCGGTCACCAGTCTATTCGCAATGATTTCGAACGATTGACGGCCCATAGTAATTTGTATGAAGAAAACGTCCAAAAAAAATGTGATTTTTGGTAACAAATTGCAAAAAAACTAGAAGTCGTATCGAAAAACTGATTTGTTTAAAGTGTTCTTTGATGTTTTGCCATTGATTAGAAATATATTTTGTTGTTTTATTTTGTTTCACTAAATCACAGGACTCGGAACGCGGCAGTGCTATTCGAGAGTTTTTCATGAAATTCTCGATTACTTTCTGATGTAACTACACAATTTTACTCAAATTTTTTTTGTTCATCTTGTACTTCATCTTTTAAAGAAGAGATGGTATTAATTTTGTTTCTAAATATGGCTATTTAATGTCCTCAAAAGTCGGAACGCCGAACCCTGTTTTGCCCGATTAGGGTAGTGCCGACCCTTAATATCTTCAATGTACAGACTCACTTTTGTTAAAGTTTCATAACAATCAGTTCAGCTTGGTCGACTTTAACCCAATCCTATTTGCATGTAGGAAACAGTATAATGTAAAAAGCATTTGAAATGAGTATTTTATATGAAGCAAGAGCTGACTAATTTAATACCAAGACACTTAAGAAAAAAAAAAAGAAAAAGCAACGATAATAAAACTAAAAATAAGAAGCATTGAGACTCACTGGAAGAGATACGGGCCGGTTTCAATGGAGCAGCGGATGGGCGACTGCGGCCCTAGTTTCCTAAACAGCATTTTTGCCTGGTTCTGGTACTCCAGAATATTGCAGCCGCTCTGCGAACCACCATAGCAAATCATATTAACAAACATAAATTAATAAAATACGGAAATAAAACAAAATATGGATACAATTTTTTGGTTATTTTTGTTTAGGAAATTTCAATGTTTGTAGATTTTGATTTAGAAATTTTGAGTTGCTAGTGTAGAGAATATGTTTGTAGTGATATATTAGTGAATATTCCTCTAAAATACCTGCTCGTCTTCCTGCATAGTGGCGGCAAGAGGAAGGCCGTCTACGACCCGCGCAATCATTGTCATTAGTACCATTTTGCTAAATTTTTATGTATCTCACATTAATATACAGATTTGAAAATGTCCGCAGAACGTTTTCACACAACAATTATTGCTTTTTTCTTCGCATTCTTGTGAAATAGGAAAACAAATGTGAATTGACAGCTGTGCGATACACGTCAAAACGTCAGACGTTTGACATGACAACACGACAGCGGTTAGTCTATGGATTTCATGAGTAAAGTGCGTTCGTTTTAAGAATTTAGCTTCTAGGATTCAAAAGCTAGTAGGATTGTTTATGGGTGATGTTAGTTCTGCTCCCACCAAAGGCGCTTTTGTCGTAAATGTAGCATTGATCCGCTATATCACGCCTTTTATTTACGTAGTAATAAATCTGTGCTTTTATCTTGTTTGTTCGCGCGCCGCGCTAATAAAAAGAGAGCAAGGCGCGATAGCAGATCTCACGCTCTGCCATGCTACGCTACAGACGCTGTAAGGCCTATCACATAGATTAATACATATGTATATTGGGTAGCCTATCAAGGGTGTCTGGACGGATATAATTTACTTCCAGCCAGCGCTAGAACCGAAATCCTAAACTTTTCATATTCAGTGGTTGTAGTTATTGAATTACTGTCGATCTAGAAGGCGGTAGAGATTTTTAGTGTTAGCATTTTCAATTTTTATTTATTAAATAAACAGGGTGTTGATAAACAATTTCATTACTTAAGGGGTGATTGTATCCTTATGATACTGAACAAACCCTAAGAAACTATAGGAAATAGGATAAAAATATGTCGAATTTTCATACAAACGTTCAATCAGCTTAGTATGGAAAGTCCACAATTCTTTTTGCGAATTTCCTATGTCTTTCTTAGGGAAAGTTGTTCAGTGTAATGGGTACACAATGTAAGCGGAACGGAACGGTTGAGAGACGTCCGAGGAGAACTTAGTAAGATCAAATAATAAAACCGATCAAGTGCGATTGTGCATCACACAACATATTATTAACTTATAAAAAAGTTTCGTTTTCTCCGGGACCTTTAGCGCGATGCCGACTCATACTTGGCCGGTTTTTATCTTATCTTAACTATTATAAAACTGTAACTGAACTGTGTCTGTACATTGAAGATATTTACAAAAAAAAGATTACGATATGGTTTTTAAATATCCCCGACTCGAAATCAACCTTTTTTAGAAATTTTGTATGTCTGTTTGTCTGTTTGTTTGTGTGTTTGTTTGTGTTAAAGTTGCTGGCAGGCAAGGCACGTCGTGTGACCATAGAGTTTGTAATCGGTTGCCTAGCGATGTGTCTTGACTGTTATTCTTTGAACTGTCTACGAGTTTTGTTTTTCGTGTAAAAAACTTGAGAAGTGAAAAACATTTAAGATGTGTTTAGTGTTGTGATTAAACCAAGACAAAGTTCATGTGTGACTTCTGTGTTTGTGTTTAGAGACTATTTCCAAATCCTTAGTGCAATCCATCGACTTCGACACTGCTGCATACTACGCCAAACTCTGCTACCAGGTATTAGTTCTAACAGGTTAAGGACCTTCAGCATCGAGGATGGAGTTTACTAGGATACAAATAGCTAAACTGGAAGCTAACAACTGGGTTCAATGGAAGTACCGGATGACCGCTTTGTTATCGGGCATTGACGGACTGTTGGACATTGTTGAAGGCAGAACACAAATGCCGGTACCTGTAGAAGCAGGTGGAGACGCTGCTGCAGCGGCTGCTTTAAAGGAACATAAAAGGCTAGAAAGCATGGCCCTTCTCTTGATCACTAACAATGTCAGTGACGAGACGTTAGACAAAGTGATTAGATTGTCAAAGCCGGATGAGATCTGGAAGGAGCTTCATAAATTATATGATGGTTGTAATGACCACAGGGTGTACGATTTATGCTTGGAGTTCTTTGGATGCTCGAAGGATCCAGGTGATGACATGGCCACGCATATCTCAAAATTAAAGAATCTGTGGTTCCAGTTGCGACAAGAGTTAGCAAAGGTGGAAGCTGGAGCTGACTTACCAGAGCTTTTACTAATATGCAAGATACTGGACACCTTACCAGAGTCGTTCTTTAACTTCAAGGCGGGATGGCTATTAATGTCTCACAAGGATAGGACGTTGGACAATCTTACCAGTCAGCTGTGCGCTCATGAAAAAGCGCTGAGCAGCAAGGAGGGTGAAGCAAATACTCCGGTTTTTGCAGTAAAGCATGGGAAGAAAACCCCTAAGGAGGTACAAGGCAAGGACAAAACTTCAAAGTTAAAATGTTTTAATTGTAAACAGTTTGGTCATTTGAAGAAGGATTGTCCTGAGAAGAAAAGCGTAAAGAACTCTAATTCTGGTACATCTATGATGTTGATGCTATGTACCATGGATACGGCCGTTGATGAAGACAGCTGGTATGTGGACAATGGCGCAACGAATCATGTAACTATGCGGAAAGACTTCTTTCAGAGCTTTGATGAATTTAGGGAGACTCATACAGTCATGACAGCGGATGGGACTGTTATCCCTGCTATAGGGAAAGGCACAGTCAAGATCGCAGCTGTGATAGATGGTAGAAGAGAAGATGCTGCCCTAATTGATGTCTGGTACGTGCCTCAATTGAAGAAAAACCTATTTTCGGTACTCTCAATGCAGGATCGCAATCCTAGGAGTGTGTTTACATCTAGAGTGACGACCTGTGAAGTCAAGATTGACGGTAAAGTTACTGCTACTGGTAAACGGGAGAGATTTGGAGGGCTTTATAAGCTTGACTTCAAAGCGATACCTGAGAAGGAGGTAGTAGTCAATCTGTTGGATAATGTGGACATGCTTCAACTATACCATGAACGCATGGGTCACCAAAATAAGCGACACGTGAAGGAACTTATTCAACGTGAGCTTGGTATAAAGGTAAAAGAGAATGGAGAATTATGTGAAGGTTGTATATTCGGAAAAGCACACAGATTGAAATTTGGAGTGCGGGATAGAGCAAAACAACCAGGTGAAATAATTCATTCGGATATTTGTGGGCCTTTCCCTTTGTCATACTCAAAGTCTCGCTATTTTTTGCTATTCAAGGACGATTTCACTGGATACCGCTATGTATACTTCTTACGTGAAAAGTCAGAAGTCAATGAAAAGCTTAAACAGATGTTGGCAGAGAGTAAAGTAGCTGGACATACTGTAAAAGAGCTATTAAGTGATAACGGAGGTGAATTCGACAATGCAAAAGTACGGAAGATTTTGAATGAAAATGGAGTCAAACAAAGGTTGACTATGCCGTACACACCGGAACAAAATGGGTGTTGCGAGCGAGATAATCGTACAATCGTTGAATGCACAAGAGCTATGATGCATGCACATGAAGAATTGCCTCAAATGTTATGGGCTGAACTTGTGAACACTGCCGTATATATACTAAACAGAACGGGGCCTGGTGTGGGAAACAAGTCACCATATGAGCTTTGGTTGAACAAAAAGCCAGAAATAAAGCACTTGAGAATAATTGGAACTTCATGTTTCGCGCATGTACCTAAGCAGAGAAGAAGCAAATTGCAAAAGAAAGCAATGAAATGCATTCTTATTGGCTATGATAACGATGATGGGTACAGACTATGGAATAAGGGTAATAATAGTCTGGTAAGGTCAAGGGATGTGACCTTTGATGAGAAACCCCTGGAAGGGAGATGTGACCTGGATATTTCCTTGGACAGGAACGCTGAGCAAGCTGTAATGAATGAGTATGAAATCTCATTGAGACCATGTTCTGACAACAATACAGCGAGTGGACCAGGAGGACAGGAGGCATCTACATCCAGAGATCCTAGATTTAGTAGAGATGTCGTCGAAGATACTGATGATGACGAAAATCTTGAATTGAGGGGGGAAATGGTGGCTGGTGATGATGACGATCATGATCTTGAACCTGATGAAGTCTACGATGACGCGAGGAATGAAACAGATCATGAACTGGAAGATCCTGGCGAGCTCACCGATCACGAGATCGCAGAACAGGGTGCAAGGGTCTTGAGGGATCCTTCGCAACTAAGGCCACCTCCAAAATTCGAAGATTTCGTTATGCAGTTTATGCATAATACTGAATGTGGATATTCTGAACCTACGACTTTTAAGGAAGCCATTCAGAGTTCGGAGCGGGAACTTTGGCAGAATGCCATGAGAAGTGAGATGAATTCCTTGATGGACAACAAGACTTGGGTGTTGGTGGACCTACCGAAGAACAGGAAGGCAATCCCCTGTAAATGGGTGTTTAAAGTGAAAATGAATGCCGATGGTTCTGTGGACAAGTACAAGGCCAGACTTGTAATTAAGGGATTCTCACAGAAAAGAGGCTTGGACTATGACCAAACCTTCAGTCCAGTGGCAAGAATGGGCACGATTCGAGCAGTCCTTAGTGTAGCAGCCAACGAAGGTCTATCACTAATGCAGTTTGATGTGTCCACCGCATTTTTGTATGGAAATCTGGATGAGGAAATCTTTATGCGGCAGCCGGAAGGATTTAGTGACGGCACATCTCGCGTCTGCTTGCTTCGGAAGAGTCTTTATGGCTTGAAACAGGCACCGAGGTGCTGGAACAAAAGAATGGTGGATGTCTTGAAACAAATAGGATTCAAGAGCAGTGAAGCTGACCCATGTTTGTTTTTGAGAAATAGTAGGAACGGCGAGAGGATCATACTAGCGTTATATGTAGATGATGGACTTGTGGCTGGAAGCAATGTAAAAGTCATTGAAAGCTTCATCAAAGAGCTCGAAAGCTATTTCAAAATCACAACAAAACCAGCTTCATACTTTCTCGGTATAGAGATTGAAACCAGAGAAGACGGAATCAAAATCTGTCAGACTTCGTATGCAAAGAAGGTCTTACGACGGTTTGGCATGGAACAATGCAGACCGGTAATGACACCAATCACAAAGGAATCTGAGAATACGGAGGGCAAGATGGATGATGCTATAATGATACTGAAGAACTATAGGCAAATAGTTGGAGCTTTAGCATATCTGATGGTCGGAACCCGGCCTGATATTGCTTTTGCTGTCAGTGTGGTGTCACGAAACCTGGAAAATCCAAAGATGGAGGACTGCAGAAAAGTAAAGCGGATCCTGCGATACTTGCAGTATGCGCCTGATACTGGAATAGTCTATAAACGTAATTATAAGAAAGGCGTTATAGAGAGCTATACAGACGCAGACCATGGTGGTTGTACCAGTACTGGGAGATCCACATCTGGAGTATTGTGCTTGTATGCAGGAGGTGCTGTTTCTTGGGTTAGCCAACGACAACCAAGTGTAGCAATCTCTACTACGGAAGCAGAGATCGTTGCAGCTAGCGAAGGTGCCAGAGAGAGCATTTGGCTGACACGCCTTATGAAAGACATGACCCATATAGATGGCCTGCCAACTCTCATGGTTGACAACGAAGCAGCAATCAGGCTTTCTGAAAATCCAGAGTTTCACAAGAGGACTAAGCATATTAGGATCAGACACTTCTTTGTGAGAGAACTGGCCGCTAATGGCGAACTAAAAGTAAAAAAGGTTTCAAGTAGCTTGCAACTAGCGGACATGTTCACAAAGGCTCTTCCTCGACCGGCGCTGCAGAAGATCATGCAACTGATTGGTCTACACGCCGAGAGAAGATGTTAAAGTTGCTGGCAGGCAAGGCACGTCGTGTGACCATAGAGTTTGTAATCGGTTGCCTAGCGATGTGTCTTGACTGTTATTCTTTGAACTGTCTACGAGTTTTGTTTTTCGTGTAAAAAACTTGAGAAGTGAAAAACATTTAAGATGTGTTTAGTGTTGTGATTAAACCAAGACAAAGTTCATGTGTGACTTCTGTGTTTGTGTTTAGAGACTATTTCCAAATCCTTAGTGCAATCCATCGACTTCGACACTGCTGCATACTACGCCAAACTCTGCTACCAGGTATTAGTTCTAACAGTTTGTGTGTTTGTTTGTTTGTTTGTTTGATCGCGCATCACGCAAAAACTACTGAACCGATTTTAATGAAACTTTTTTTGTTTGATAGCTTATGATCTGACTTAAAATCTGGTATATAATTGTAGCGAAGTAAATTCACATGAATTGCTCAAATTAGTTAAAACCGTAATATATTCGTCAAAACTTTTATTGTCCCTCTGGTATCTCGTGAAGAAATTAAATCTTTCGACGGTGAGATTTTTTTAAGGATTGAATTTCTCGTCGAATTTTTGTATGAGTTCTTTTAATGTAGTGTCTTTTCGAGCAATATTAAATGAATTGAAAATTTCAAGACACTCATCTCCGATTAAATTCAGGAAAATAGCCACTTGCCTTGCGTCGGATATTTTTTCCAAATCATTCGCGTCAAAGTAAATTTCGAATTTCTGTTTCCATATCCTCCATTTTTCTGATATGCAACCGTCAGTCGACATGGGACGCAAGCTATTGGATTGCGTTATTACGCCTTGCGGCTGTGATGTACCTTGTATTACTGGATTATTCATTCTAGTTTTTATTCTGACACCATGTTATATTTCGTAAAACACCGTATTTTATAATATAATATTTTATTGTAAAGAATCAACTTCAACACGTTAGACGCAACATAAAAGCAGAGAGCAAGAACATAGACAATAAAAATAGAATGGATAACATAACAATAATTTGTGCGGACGAAGTCGCGGGAAAACACTAGTTATTTAAATAAATATCTTGGACATTGTCACACAAATTATCTAGTCACATTTAGGGCCTGTTTCACCACTTCTGAATAAGTTCTTGTTAGCTTATCCGACAGATATTTTGACATAATTTCATACAAAATGTGTGAAACTATCTGTCGGATAAGCTAACAAGAACTTACCCAGAAGTGGTGAAACAGGCCCTTAAAGTTCCAGAATCTAGCCTTGACTTGTATTATGATAACTATTTATAGACAACGATACCTAGGTATAGAATACAAATATAGATACAAACATCCATGACTCGGGTACAAATATTCATATTCGTCATACAAATATTTGTCCCTTACGGGATTAGAACCCGCGTCCCTCGACACAGCAGGCAGGTTCACTACAGACTGTGCCGTCGGGCCGTCGTTATATATTTGTTGTTATACTGTAGAGTTTGTTCTATAATCACACCAAATTTGACGCTTTGAAGAAACACGGTGATAATACCTAGTAGATAACACACCGAGGACAGTAAAGTAAGAAAGGTCCCAGATCTCATATAATCTGGTGTGCGATTTTTGAATCTCATTCGCTGAGCTCAAAGTTGAAAAGGTCAAAATTACTATGGAGATTAGCATCTTTCTACTGCTGATTTCGCTTTCAAAAATAATACTTCAGGAGTACCTACGACTTTTGAAAGTCAAATCAGCAGTAGAAAGATGCGTATCTTCATAGTAATTTTGACATTTTCAACTGCTGAGCTCACTGAATGAGTTTCAAAAATCGCTCTCCTGAGGCTTTCTTATTTACTGCCCGAGGTTAGTAAGTAGGTATACTATTTTTCTTCTCGATGCAGGTGGAAAGCGGCAACTTTGTTTAGCGCAGCGGAACGAAAATTGACGCTTTCCGCCGGGAGAGGAGGAAAAACTATACTCCATTCCAAATAACAACGAAAATTTAAGGCCATTTTGAATTACAGAAACAGAGATGAAACAGAGAGAAGTGTTTCACACTTCCTCTCACTTATTCTTAGAACAGCTTTAGTAACGTCCAAGATACGTTGGATCTAGGAAGAAGTACAACATCCCTGCCTGCGTTGGATAGTATATATTTCTCATAAATAATAGTAGATTATTAACCAAGGGGATAAAGCAGTGTCTTCTGTCGCGGGTGGGGTTTTAAATCGCGAGCGTGATGAAGGACTCGAGGTTTACTCCCGAGCGTAGCGAGGGTGTTAAAAACTTAAATCACGAGCGAAGCGCCACGTCCCTTAAATACGACAGTGTTGAAAAATGTGGTCTTCCGACGTAATGACTCAGTAGATTATTGGATGATAGCACCGCCGGGTTTGGAAAGTTGCTGGTTAAAGTCCCGCTCCCGTCCGACACACGTTTTTCATTCTTTAATTTGATGGGCTTTTAACGAATTTTAACGAAGGCACTAACACTGCATAAGAAAGAGGAGTATCTGTTACAAAAGTTTTTCGTCTAAGAACTTTTCTGCATGTTTGTATGTATGTACACACGGCGACACATCAAGCTATACAAAAGCAACATAAGCTGACCGCGCGACATTATACGTTATGCAAGTTATGCAACGAAATTATAATGTTATGTTGGTTTTGTATAGTTTGATGTGTCGCCGTGTGTACCTGAAGGATTAACATGATGCGCGCGACAATGTTATCTCGCTCATTTTTTTCTCGCTCTGCTAGTTACCTACCTACACGCTAAGTAAATAAAATAGAGATAGGGCGCGACTTTGCTATGTCGCTCTGCCATGGTCCTAGTTAAGAACAAAACAAGGTTCAGTGTGTTGCTGTTGGCATGGATGGTGTCAAATGAATGTGTTTTTGTGTATTATAATTTATAGTTTTAACCTTAAGACTTTAGGCTTTACTTCAATGGTTAACACTCAGTTGTAGAAACACACATTAAAGTTAATCATTCATTATATTATCTCTTACGTCATCGTCAACAAGACAAAAAAAAAAAAAAGGATCGACAACGACAACGACGACAAAAAGTGACAGCAAGAGATTTAATGGAGGATTAACTTTAATGAGCGTTTCTGCAACTGAGTTATACGTATTGAGCATTTTACAAATATTGTTGTGTAAGAAAAAAAGGAAGTTGGCCAAGGAAAAAAACAAAGAGGTCGCATTTTATTGTGGATATTTTATTAACATTATCATCATGCATCAAATTTATGTGCTAACTCATTTACACTTATAACTAACTATACATAGAAAAATAACTTAACTAGGGGGCAGAAAATACAGTATTTTGTAAAATTAAACAACTAAAATTACAATTAAAATATCGGACTTTAAATAGCATAAAACTAAAAGCAAGTTTAACGCAAAAATCACTTTACCGCACTTATCTCTCAGAATAAAGAAATTTTAAATTAAAACATGCGCGCCATCTGGCGTAGAGCAGCTGAAACTAGTTTTACAAAAAAATGAAAAGCAATCGCTACTACCATAAGTTGTAGGTAATTTAATGTTAGCACGTTCACGCTTTCACGAAGAATAAAATTACGAATTCAATTATTTGACATTAATTAACGCGAATACATCGAAATATTAATAATGAATTAACGACAAACGTGATCACCTCGGACGTCGCGACTGCATCTCCCCTCCCCCAAATACCAAATTCACTAACCTTCTTCATTGCTTCCGCGCAAAATACCTAGTTTCACAAGAACCTATCTAGCGACACCAAGAATTATCCTACTCGGTAGTGAGGGTGTGCGTTTGAATTATCTTTATAAATCATTGTATTTACAAACTTGTTTTTGATGTGCAACACACACGATGATACCTTTAGAGGTACAATATTCCATTCGAATTTATTTAATTTATAATCAAATTTAAGATAATAAGACTAGGCTCATTTAAAATAATTTCTTTAACCATATTTTCTCGAGGTGCTGTTATAATTTACATTGAAAAAATTTTAAGTACATTATTTTAATTAGAAACTTTGATTTTTCAACAACATCAATTCGACTAAAATTAGTTTAATTTTTCAGAGCATTATTTTAAATGCTTGCTCAAACATTGCCTACTAACCGGTAACTTATATCTCACAGTTGCGATTATCTTTACACTAGCCGAATTATAAATTCTGAGAGCTCTCGCCTTCCATCGCGTGGTCCATTCATTATCTACTATTTATTTATTATATGTAGGTATTATACAATAACATTTGTAATCTATAGAACGAAATTGTCTAGAAAGGAAACTAACGAAGTATCGCGGTCGCTAGATAGACGCTTAATTAAAGAGTTGCAGAACATCAATCGCTCGACCGCCATACTTTCACAAGAAACGAAATAAATAAGTTAAAACCTAAAGTTATATTTACAAAAGCATAAGAAGTGCCGAAAGAAAAAGAATCGTTTGTGAATTCCACCTAGCTATAAAAATATGATTAAAATTTCCACTTTTATCAATATATAAAAAATCACATGGAAACGGGCACTGGATTTGTTCGAAGAAGTTTGGACACTGAGATCTTTTTACTTATATAGAAGTATATAATCACCTAACGCACTGGATGTACCTGTATATTGGTTGGATTGTTTATATTGAAGAGGACTCCGCATACTATCAGAACCTAAGCAATCTGCGGACGTTTTTATCTATTATATTATCTTTGATCGCAGTACGTATAATGATAGCTTTTGATTAGTTTTGATCGGATAGTGTGTGGAGGTTCCAACAAGGAAGATATATTCGAATTTTGGTTCTAATCTGTCGGTCCCAAGTCTTAGCACCCATTTTACTCGACTTTACGATCCCCGAAGGTTTCGCTAACCCTTTTAAATTGAACGAAATGCGTAGTCCAATACATTGGTTTTAAATAACATATTTACTACATAGTCTCTTATAACTACAACTATATTGATATATTTATCTTGCATATAAAAATATTGCGTAACATATATATTATATTTAATATGTTCGGAATATGTTTAGGGTCCGGACGAGGACCACACATTTCGTTGTCATTACTTGACTTTCGTCGCATCATAACAATTCTCAATTTTACATACATTTACAGATTTTCTATTTATAAATATAAAAGGATTATGTCTTGTCTTTGCATTGGATGAGATATCGATTGAATATATCTGTCTACGCAACGCGAACTAGACTACATCTTAATCAACCTTTTGTTATCAACTATCTAGTTAAAGTATTTTATGATTCATTAACATTGGACCACAAATCGTAATTAATTATTTATAATATTTATTCAGGTAACAAAAAATAGAGGTCTCGCGCCATTGATGCGAAAAATATATCATATATTTATGTAGTTTATTTAGTTTAGTTTAGTTCCTGATATGCACTGAGAAAGGAGGATGTGTATGAAAGTTCCATAAACAATTCAATTGTTGATATGTTAAAACGAATGTATGCGCGAGACCTCCGTCCAACAGGCTTACTAATATAAATTTAAATAAACGAAATAAACTAGAATATTTTCACTTAAAACAGCTCACTTATTGTAAACATCTATTTATAATAATAATTAACACAATTAACGCACAAAATCATCCCTTAATTAATATATCCGTTTTATAACAGAAAGTTGGCAGTAGGTTTCAGTACTTACGTAGAATTGAGACATAATTCCACAAATCTAAAAACCTAAATAATATCAATGAAAAATTCGGCTTCGAAATGACAATGTAAGAATGAGAACGCAGTAGTGGTTACTATTAGCGACAACGAGAGAACAGGAAACAGCTAGACAATAATATATATGAAGTTTATATAATATACATAATTATAGAATCAACAGTAGTGAGGTCGTATCATTTGTAACAAGGTGTAAATATGCGAATGGCCATAAAAAAGCACCAAAAATGTTATAATATTCTGAGGGTAGTTAGTTATATGATATTTTTGTCATTATATAAACTTTTTTACGTAAATATTTCTTTAATATAAACTCTTATTTAGACTATTAATATTATTATACTTATTGCGTATTGTAAAAACTGTATGTTCGAATATTATAAATTGTATATTCATATGAATTACTATTTTTGCGTAGATTTGAGGTAGGAAGTTCTGATTTCATTATTTCAGCGGACCGGGGCCCGCCGGTGATAAACATGCATACATATAGAAACTTCATTACAAACATTAAAAATTCGTTTCAACATTATACAAAAATCACTCCGTATCCATATAACATCTAGCAAATTAGTGTTCCTCTTCTGAAGTTTCCCTAAATATAGGTACTATATAAACATTTGAGCAATCGATTTCGTCTCTCCTATTTTTGTATAAATATTAAATTCAATGATAAGTTAATATTAGTTCGATTTGAGAATAACATTTATCTTAATAACATTATTAGAAGCGATCGGAAAACGTAATGCATGATGATTTGAAAAATAGAGACGAACTTTAATGTATCTATTAATTAGTGAAAAAATGTAATGTAAGAGCGAAATGAATACGCGAATCTATAAGTAGTTACGTATGTACGACAGAAAGTCCCGTCTCACACAGTCCAACACCATCACTGGAGATTCGAACCGAAACGGTCGGAAATAGCCACTCGGAACCGGTCGTCGCCGGCCAACACTCTGCGCGCGCTCTACGCGAGCGAGCAGTCTATCTCGACGATGTCCTTGGGCACGTCCACGAACTGGTAGACGAGTCGCTGGCCGTCCACCTTGGCGAGGATGCCGCGCTGGTAGTAGTACCGCAGGGCGCGGCCCATCGTCTCGTAGTTCATGTCCGGCTTGTTCTTGTGCAGCCCCCACAGCCGCGACACCGCCTTCGAGTCCACCAGTTTGAATACCCCCTTCTCGCGATTCGTCCACTTGATGTACCGCGGGCAGTACTCTCTATCCTGGAGCAGTTTGAGTAGGAATTCCCAGAGGTACGTGGTGGAGCCTTCGCGACTCTTGCGTTTGACTCCGGGAGTGGGAGGCGCGTCGGTTCTCGGCCTCTTCTTGGGTTTGAGTTTGTTGTGGTGGTGGTGCCGCTGGTAGTCGCCGAAGTCGAATACGGAGTAGGGCAGGTCGTCGTGAGGCAGGGGTGGCGGCGCTGGCGCCGCGAAGTGGTGCGCGCCGCCTCCGCCGCCGTAACCGTACGCGTATGCATCGCGCTCGTTCACTGCGCCCACTGCAAGACAAGACAATACTTAGGTTAATCTACAGGCTCACTACTTCACAACTTGCAAGTTTTGCTCTTATGTTATCTGTTAAACAAAGCTAGCGTTGATGTGTTCAATAAGTTTAAAAGGTTCGAACATCACGTTCCCATCGTCCATCTCTACTGTCTAAACAATAATTATTGTCTAATCATGTTTAGTTCAACATGATTGTAATGTAATATATCAACTAAACTGAAACAATAGTGGGATTAGGACACTCTCATAGTTCAGTCGGCAGTTGGTGGGAGCCAAATAGACGGTCTATGTTGTTAAAATTCTACTAAGTAACAAACAACAAGTTATTAACGACCAAGAATTTTTCGCTCATACAGACTGTCAAATAAAAATTATAATAATTTTTATATTACTATTTAAATAACAAGTAATAAATTAAAGAGGAAACGAAGCTTGAACTGATTCTCAGGAAATAGGGAAGTTAACTGAACTTATATATGTGTTATCGAAATTCAATTATTGTAGTTAACAATGATTAATAGTGTTGTTGACAAGTTTGTATAATAATTCGTATCATTTTATGTGCATAATTATAGAAGTTTTTATTTGAAATGAGGTCGGAGTAAGGATTCCGGCATTGTAATGACACTTATTTTAAAGTCTGTTCAATATTGTCATTTTTGTACAGTATTTATCTAAAGACTTGCAGTAGCTTATATAAACGTTACGATGGCACCAAAAGGGCGCGTATTGTTTGTGTTTAATGGTGCTTCATCAAATTGCGTTATTGGGTACCTACGTCATAAACCTCCCCCCATTTCAACATTAGCTTTCGTAAATGTTGTTTTGAGAATGAAAAAGAACAAAGTGTTGGGTAATAGAGTGACGCCACATAGCCACCGAGAAGCCGGAGTAATAAAGGGGAGAGCAATAAGAAAACAATTCCAACAACCCGACGACAAAAATAGATTCATTTCCCAACAGTAGGCGCTTACAAAACGATTATTTAGGTATGTTTCAAAGAAAAACATACGAAAATTACGACGACGTTTTAAAAATAAAAACGCGTTTGATAAGACAATGAGTGGAATTGAAATAGATAAAGGCTAGATTGCGTCAACACGACTGAGTATCGGCGCCTTGACCCCAATGCTGCGCCTGCGACGGTAGCCTGTCACTGACACTACGATTTTCCTGCTACATATTATATCGGAGAGAAAAACATTTTGACATTAACACATTCTGAGACGCGCTAGTAAATTACTGTCAATTATTTTCCTTCGAAATCAAAGCTGAAGCAACCAAAAATCTGAAGAAATAAGACGTAACACGGGAAGCTATTAAATTCAGCTGGGTCAGTAGAGTTTGTTTGTTTCTTAGAGTAATTACCCCGAATTCGCGGGAAAAATTGAGTCGGCTGGCAACACGGCCACGAGGAAGTGACGATTTGAGCTTATTATTAGTTTGTTATTTTTCTCGACACATGTCGAGAGCGAGACTCGAGACTTTTCCAGATTCCGCAGGTTATTTTATTATTTTGTTACATTAGGGCTCGTCCATCGTCAACGATTTATCCTGAATTAATAGGTCCACTGATGCTCACTAAAATATAGTCAAAAGTATCAAACTTTTCGTCCTTTTCGATAAAATTATTGTTTTTATTTATGTTCGTTATTTTGTTCTTGTTATATTTTAGTTATAGGATTTTGTGTTAATATGCTTTATGACTGTTTTCTCTGTAAATAAATGAATATTTCGATATAATGTTATTAATACCATCGAAAGTATGAAGCGGTATATGGATGTTTAAGAGTCAATATGTGGCTAAGATCGTAGCAGTGTGGCGATTAATTGACTCTATATTTACAGGCATTGGTATTGGTATTATTTTGGTATGTATAATTTAAAATGGTATCTACTATCTCTCACATATTGTCGCATTCTCTTTGAAACGGAAAAATATTCGTAACAGATCTTCCAGCTTCCTTGTAGACAACGCCCGCGGAAAGCGTGGACGTTTGTCCGCCATTTTTTTTCTAATATTATCTAACTACTCGCGTATTTTTGCGCGTCTTATCGGCAGGTCGGTCGTTCACCCTGCCTTACACGTGTCCATCTGTCACGTTCGTATTATGTTTATTTGTTGCGTAAGGACGGTCATATTACCACTAAGTATATCATAATGAACCTTCCCTTTAAGGAAGTCTTGAACAATGTTACCTCCTTTATTGGGAATGCCGAAGGATTGTTACGAAAAGCCTGTGTGAATTTTCTTTGAATTGAATGACGTGTGTTGGTTAAGTCATGCTTATGCCATGTAGTGAACTCCAGCAGTCTTGATTTTAAGCAAACTCTGTGTAGAGATACACAGAGTACTTACTACGTAACTACGTACTACGTATACTTTTAGATCTTTTTTTATGTTTAAATCCAGAGCAAGCGAAATCTGGTCTGTTAGTGTTCACACACGATGACGGATTAACGGAGCGGCAGACGTCAGTCCATCATTTGTGAAGAAAGGAGTTGTAAGAAGCACAGACGGTGACGGATTGACGCACCCAAACATGTGGGATCCCACTGAATCTGCATCAGATGTAAATGTGTCCTTTCTGACATTGTCCCGAAATAAATACATTTCCCGTTGCGTCTTACGTAACGCGACCAAAAGGCGAATACTAATTGAAAAGTCAGGCTTTGTACGATACTGTATCTGCAATTTGCCAATCTCCAGGACGATACATAATTCAAAGCCGATAACGGTTGCCTGTACGTGTACTTAGTATTTACAATTTAATGAACCGTTCCAAGAAGGGACTTCTCATAAAAATCCCTCGCGAGCTTGGGAACTAACAAAACGCTGTAAAAAAGCTTGCATTTTATGCGCTGGCGTTTCTATTTTTAGCGCATGCGCTGGACGCATCCTACTGGTTGTTAGGATCAAGGTTACGATGGCGTATACGCCTGTTCGTAGTTTTAGAATGTCATCTTGGCTACTTGGCTTTGAAAAAAGAAAATGTTTTTTTCGCTTTCTTTTGTAAAGTGAGCTCTATTCCTTTTAAATTGAGTTCCTTGTGGTTTGTGTGGAACGTTATTCCCGGATGCAAGTATGCGAACTGCGTTCGTGAGGGGAGAACGGGGAGGGAACCGGTTGCGCTCGCGCATCCCGCGCCGCAATAAATGGGTTACCCCACAAACCTCTTGCGATACAAACGTTTGCTATCGTATGTTGGACAAGGAAAAAGGAATATAATGACTTTCACACTGCTTTATCTTGAGCATTTTGTCATTCAATAGTAATGAAAATATTTGTTCACTTATCACTTTTTATGAAGGAAATTGTGAAAATATTCGCACTAACACCTATGAAGAATAATCGGCTTGCGAAAATACGTTATCGTATATTTTTGGTTGGAGATAAAAGAATTAACGACATTAGATAGCGATAGGAGAACATTTCCTCCAGGCAACTGCACAAATTACGTGAACAAAATACTTTTATCTGACACTTGCTTTGATATGTTTGAGGCGGAAGAGATAACGTATCGTGAATTGCAACGGATATTAGCTATAAAACATGTGGAGCATAGTTTTAGTTTTTGTTTATCACCATTTACTGCAACCTCTGTATGTCCTAGATCTGTAGCATCATCATTATTGATCTTAGGTCTTTTGCTGAATTTAGACTCACCACCGCCATGTTGCGCTTTAATCAGCGGAAGATTAAAGTAAGTACACATAGATTTCAAATTTTTAGCAAGATTAGTAAATTGGTTTTACTTGCCACCTTTTATCTGCTCTAGGGTGCTTTGTTACACCTCTTTCGTCATAGAATCTAAAGTAAAATATTTTGATAGATATAACCAAAGTTTTGGTGAAGATTTAGCATTTATGATAGTAAATCATGCAAGTGGTTTTGATTTGAAAGAAGCTAACAAAGGTATCAACAATTTACCATCCGTAAAAGAACAACAAGACTATGAAGAAAGCTATTACAAAACTATAAAAAAGATAGTCAAAGTAACAAACGTGGCCGGAACAGATTTTTATGCAAAAAAAATTAATAAAGCTATATTTATTCTTCGCCTCATATCCTTCCAAAGGTTTACAATAGGATCTACGAACGTCCTGTGCAACCGGAAAGCGATGCGCGTGTTTTTAAAGACTATTCACTGGAGCGCAATCATGCCCATGCGCATTTGACGTTGCATTTGCATTCCATTGTACCGCGCTTTGTTAAGGAAATGAATGTCGTGATGATGAAGAAGATAAGAAGGACTATTAGCGGAAAAACTTTATTAATGATACCTACTGAAACAAGTTCTAGTGATAATTAAAATGTTGCTATGAAATATTTGGGTGGCATGATAGATCATTCAAAAGGCAAAAAGGAATCCTTAACAAAAAATCAAGAGCTGATTGAAACAGCAATCCAACAAACATAATGCTTAGAACAGGATCGGACTGGATACAGGACCTAACTGCAATGCGATGCAAGTTGGCGATGTGTGCGCTGCGCGGGCGCAGACAGGCGCGTCGGATGCGGCAGGCAATGACCAGGAAATGACGCCGCCGGTTGACCTTCACGGACGCACACATCCAGCTCTTGGACGCATCCCTGTATTCCCGTTTGCCTAGTTGCTCCTGACTTGAGACTAAGCATTTTGCGAATGTGTGCAATCGGTTGCTTGTTTTACTAGAATGATACTGGCGTCGGAGATAAAATGAGGAATATAGTGGCGGCTGTAGATGAGCTGTCTTTAATACTTGAGGAAAATTTTTGCGTCTCATGTTTCGTAACAATCACTACGATTTGTCAGTAAGATATAATATGGGAGGAGCAACAAGCGGAGGTGGGTCGATAAACAAATATATTTTTTGTGCAATTCTCTCAAGGTGACATTGCAATATTTTTCCTAATTTACAAATAATTGATATTGTAGCAATTGCATATAAACGCATATTGCGATATATATTATTATCTATGAATTCAATTTTAATTTGTAATTTATTATTCCCATGATAGGTAAGAGATTACACAAGCAAGACTATTCTCGACAATAGATAATTATGATGATGAATTAATCTTAACATTGTGTAGAGGTACAAAGTTGTCTTTTGCGTTCTTCTTTTTTTTTTGTTTAGTGTACAAGATATAAGTCAAATTCATGATCAATACCTACTTGAAAAATAAATTCAAAACCAAGTGAAGATTGAACCGTATCAAATAAACAAACATACAACAAAAAAAACATACGGGTCGAATTGAGAACCTCCTCCTTTTGTTGAAGTCGGTTAAAAATGAGTAACATTTATAAAATTCAAAGATGGCGGCATCGAAGAGTACGTTTGCGGAGAACTAGCAGTTTGTTAAGTAAGGTCAGCTCACACGGCAACTGCACCTTACGTAAGCGATAACGCACAGAGGGCGACACTTGTTCTCAACTCATATCGGGGTCACCTGGGGGCGTCCAATAATGAGACGTGAATTCTGTTAAATATAATATATGCGATAAGCAATTGAATGCAGTCTTTTGATGTTACAATATGTTTAGTTGTTTAGATTATCAAATAAACATATTTATTAGTGTCATCTATCAAAACAATGTTAATTGTGATAAGCAATAGAATGCAGTCTTTTAATGTTACAATATGTTTAGTTGTTTAGGTTATCAAATAAACTTGTTTATTAGTGTCATTATCAAAACAATGATAATTATTATTGATCTACTTATTTTTGTACTTATGTCATCTAGGACATGTCATGTCGTCGTGCTCTCTAAGTGCATAAACATCAGCAAGATATTATACACAAATAAAAAATAACTATCTAAGTATGTATATTATATTATACACCAACAATGAGAACTGCAACAATGCTATTGTGAACACAGTTAACTTTTCGGTAATTAACAGTATTATACTTATTTAAAATGTAGTTTAAAAGGCATGAAAATGAACCGTGGCGATATGTATTCACGTGTCGTTCACAGCATGTCCGTAATGTCATTGCAGGAGATACGATTATCGTTCGACGGTGACCGGTTCACAGGCGGGCTACTTGCGTAACCTCCACCTCTGTAATTCTTGTAATCTGTGACAACAGCTCTGTGTCATTGCCAGATGTTATGTAGTTGACCACTTTAAGCTGCAATGCTTGAAATACTAGCCTAGATTTGGCTGCTGTTTCTACTTCGGATCGAAGAGATTGTACAGATACAATCTTATTGGAATATGAGAACGAAAGAAACAAAACTGAAACATAGTTAGATAATTCATGAAGATATTATGTGATAATCAGAATTCGTCTTTGGGTCCTCATAAAACTAGTACAATAATGTCGAAAGCGGTGATAACGACAAGCTGAAAGTCAACCCAGAATTAGAAAACAAATACGGGATAAGAAGGAATATTTAGCAATCCTATCTAATTGAGCCTCTAAAAGCCAATAGGAATCCGACAAGTGACTATCAGTAGCTAAGGTTAGGCACACACGTTGCGCAAGCGTCTGCGCCCGCGTCGAGCCGATCGGCAAACACCGGACCATTCTGTTTGTGCAACTGGATATAGGTATGTGACGACATACGTTCTGATAGTGTACAAGTTACTCATGGTAGTTATGTCGGGTTTTTAAAGAGTGGGGTGGATTAAAACTGATCAGTGTAACAAAATAAACTAGTGAAATGAAAGGCTAGAAGATAATGGAGAAATAGAAAAGAACAAATCGAGGACGGATACTTGGTACCTGAACATAAAAATAAGTAATAATCTCATGAAAAGTGAAGATTGCTCAATACATTTTATTTAAATTGTTTACTTTTACTTGCCACTTGTTTACTAACACGGTCAAGAAATCTATTGAGACCCAAGATGTCACGGATGTGAAAGGTTATGCAGAGGTAGTACTATATTAATATAATTGAGACTTTAAAACTTAAATATTAATTACGAGTCGTTACACACTTATGTAACAAACAAATGTAGCTTAAAAGTATTTAAGTACGTAAAATATAAAAGTAAATGAACTGCAAACACGGAAAACATATTTTGCGCATGAATCGCGCGACGATGAAAACATTGTCTCGAATTCTTTTGTGTCGGCATCTGAACAAATTGATATTTGCATGAAACTGTCGTAAAATATTGTCTTTTTAAATACTTAATTCAGACTGATAAATTATGGATTCTTGTGTAGAAATGTCTTAAATTATATTGTGGGTAGGTTAGGTATATGTTTGTATTTTCTGAATATATCCAAATAAATTAATTTAGAAATATTGAAAACTATAAAATCCTGTGTTTAATTAATATTAATGCTACATACAAATCTATAAACTTGCAGTCATTTAATTTTGTAAATTTTGCGTATCTGTACATTGTAATTGAAAATGTTAAAACTGGGTTAATAAAGGATAAGTGATTAACTTTTAGTCTGGCGCGCATCACGTAAAAACTACTAAACCGATTCGAATGAAATTATCAGAAACTTAACTTGGAGTAACGTTTATTGTACGCATGGCGACAGATCAACCTACCCATAGTTGGATCTTATGTCCAAAGAACATAGAGTTCAACTATGGGTAGATTGATCTGTCGACGTGTGTACCTAGGTACTTACTTAATAAATTAAATCGTAAACCTATCTAGGCGAATTGCAAGATAAAGGTGTAATTTATACTTATCAAACACGAACGAGGAAACAATTTTCAAATTGTTTATCTGTAAGAAATTCGTAACATTACCTACTTTGCAATATTTTGAACAGATACAACAATCTGACGTAGATAAATGTAATTATTCTAGTTCACGGCCGGACACAATCCGATTAATTATGTTAACACACAAATTATTGTAATTATATAATGAAAAATAGGGTTATTTGCAAAATAATGAGCAATCGAGTAAGATAAAGAGTCGCGAATAATTTTTATTAACAATAAAATTATGAATTGTTCGCAATTTTGGTTACCAGTAAGTTATTTTTGTCTACTTCTTCTTCTACTGTTGTGTCTATGTCATGTTACACTTTTCCAGCCTAGCATTTTGTCCCACCGGCATCGGCATGGCAGTGTTTAGGCTCTGTTCCCGTGAAAATGTCTGGAAAGGCCGGACGTGGACCCATAGTTTGTGCCCATTGACAGTCATTATATTAGTCATCATTTCTACACTAGTCTTCTTTCTACGCAGTTAGTCTCTTGAATGTTGTATTAACCACTGTATTTATCCCTTAGTTAGGTATGTTAAGCAACATACTGACATCATATTATTTTGTTCTAACAGCATTCGCTATCAACTTTAATTTCTTTGTCATCGTCACATTTTTTTAAAAAGTTATCTCTAATATTTAAAACTAAAACAAAGTTTAAGGAAACGATTCTACATATTACAGTTTACATAACGTCAGTTCATTTTTATCTAATTGGGAAGTGGACGGTTAGATAATTCACATTTTTAGTTCTTTAAAATAAATGTTTTGTCGTTCAATTAAATCTTTTTAAAACCGAATGTTTATTAAAAGATAAATTTATCAATAGTAGGTACATCGAGCAACAATTCCACCAGGAATAACAGTTATTATGTGCATGTGAAGATAGCTTTTATCGGCAGGTTATCGGTTGTACCTAAACAGTTTTTTTTAACTGAATGCAAACACACGGCCGGATGCAGTTTATCTGTCCACTACATAGCCCACAGTGCTAGTGTACGTATGTTTATTTAGGTCGTTTTAATACGAATGCAAGACCGATAGTATTGTGTAAGGTCAGGTTCAAAGATAGTCTTGTACCGGGATTAGGGTTGCTACAACATTTAAAGTTTACTTTCGTTTTGTTTCTTCTTTAATTGTTCGGCCAATATTTTCAGCAAAACAAATGTTTCTTTACATATCTTTCCTTTTCTTTTACAATCCGTAAATTGTTTTGGGCCTGGCTTATTAATCGCGTGTATCAGCCCTATAAGCGTAACCGTTCTTTTTGACATTTTCGACTTTCTCAGCGACTGCCTCGTTCCGAATGTCATCTTGTTTGTATCGACTATCGACCATTTTATTGCGGATTCGTCCTCAGCCACGGTTTGGGACACCGAAGGTGATAGCCACTAGAGTTCGTTGCTCCCTGCTTACGTAAATATATGCAATTAAAAATATTGTTTAGGTATAATGTTGTTACAAGTGTGCGCCGACAAGCCAAGGTCGGCGGGCATACCGTATTCATTATAAAGTAAGTTACATTCTTAATTTTATACATTTCTAACTTCGGATGTTACTATTTACTATCGCGTATGCCTTTATCTATGCTGTTCAGTTTTATTATTTCAGCTACGTCTTTAGGTAGGTACTAGTTTCGTTGTCATTCTTTTCCTTTGTGATTTTTCCAAGACTTCGTTTTGTAATTTAGATTTAAAATAGTGTTCTGTTTTTGGCCTGTATGTTTGTTATTCGTTATTCACTCCTGCGTTGGCTTTACCTCCAAGACACGACACCGATTTTGTTCGTTGAAGACAGTTTTCTAAAGTTAGTATTTACCTATCAGTAAGAAAAATTCTAGGTACCGATAAATAGGTACTTAATGCGAATTGTTTTAATAAGTATAATTATTCATTTCGTGGTACTGGAATGGAAACTAATTATAAAGTACTGTCCAGAAGACTCGGTTTCCTTTTTCAAGGGTTTATGTTATTTAAAGGTGGTTCTTATTACCAAGGAAACAAGCGCTGTTCCAGAAGAACAAGCAGTTTAATTACATCTTGTTAATTATTATGAGTAACTTATATATCTTTATTCTTTTATCAAACGATAGTAGATTGTAAACACGTCCAAGATATAACGCGTCTATTATTTATATAAATATTTTCTTCATTCATAGATTGTTAGATCGACAATTACTTTTAATGTTTAGCTTGGGTCTATTCAACTGTGAACATTAGATCCGATGACAGAGACACCAGAACAAAAATATTTGTCCTCTTCTTAACTATTATAAAACCGTAAAATCATGAGGAATAAAAAAGTAGCGGTTCTCTTCATATAAATTCAAATAACATTCGATAGCGCGATTTAAAAACGTGCAGCGCCATCTATTGACAAAATTGTTAGTTTGTTTGTTTGTTCGCGCATCATGCAAAAACTACTGAACCGATTTTGATTAAACTTTTTTTGTTTGATAGCTTATGATCTGACTTAAAATCTGGTATATAATTTGTGCGGACGAAGTCGCGGGAAAACACTAGTTAAAAATAAAACCGAAGTCCCAACAAAAACATTGCACAAATTGTTATCTCTAATTCTTCCTTTACTATCAGCACTCTACCCTACTACGTCATTTAACATAAACGGGTGGGGGGTGGTACTCGTAGGTGTGGGGCGAGCGGGGCGCGGGGGGTGCGGGGGCGGGGCACTGCAACTGTTTGCGCGCGGCGGCGCACTGGTCAATGACACGACGACATTGCATCAACGCGAAGGTCATCCCCCTCTGCAACCCACCCCGGCCCCCCTCTAACGCGCTTCGCAAATTCCTACACTTCCTTGCAGGACGTCAGCCATCTTGGATCAATCAGTTTGAAGTTTAGATTGATGAAGGGATTTATATGGATTGTTGCAGATTGCAACAGATTGTTGGTTGACTATAGTTTACATATTATGGTCCTTGTATTTCACTACACAGTCCACTCGAAAGAAGACATAACAGGTAAAACATAATATATGCTCTCGGTTCTCAATCTTTTTTGGTGACGGAACCATTTTGAAACACTAAATATTTTACGGATGCCTAAAATAAGCAAAACCTGGTTTTTCTAAAAAGAAAATTATACAAAAATAAGTTATTTACGTAACACTGTATTGAGGAGACCTAGGACTCTACATAATTGTATAAATAATATTTTCCTAAAATGTTTCAAACAGTTTGATAATCTAAGTTTTACTGTTAATGTTTCGCGATTCAATACATTAAAATTGGTCCTTCCTTCCTCGTCTCTGAATCAACACCGCAATGCCTACTTCCTAATTACGCAAATTAAACTCTACAACATACATAACATACAAATAATTCCTATCCTAATGAATTTTATTCTCCTATGACATTATATACAGGGTGAAATTGATGTCATTAGCATCCTTTTAAACTTAGAGTCTACCCATCAAACATAACAACTTTTACTATGGGAGCAACACAATCAAAGCTTAAAAAACCAGCTGTCCCATACTAAACTGCACCCGCCGCCGCCGCTGCCTACACGACTCAAATGTATGGGACAGCAGATTTTTTTGGCTCCGATTGGTTTGCTCCCATAGTGAAAGTTTTTCTGTTTGATGGGCAGACTCTTAGTTTAAAAGGATGCTTGATATCAATTTCACCCTGTAGATCCATTTAAGAACCAAAGTATCTATGACGATGGAATATTTTAAGACATTTTAAGTTCCACCCTGAAACCTTCAATATGCTATAAGTGCCCCTTGCTACTGCGCTTAAAATTGTTGGTAGCTATAAAGTATTGTGGCAGTGAATTTTGTCTGTGTACATATTTTGATCAGGAGTGCGATTTTTGAATCTCATTCGGTGAGCTCAGCAGTTGAAAATGTCAAAATAACTATGGAGGATGGAAATCATACTACAGGAGAGCGATTTTTGAAAGTCAAATCAGCAGTAAAAAGATGCGTACCTCCGTAGTAATTTTGAAATTTTCAACAGCTGAGCTCACCGAATGAGATTCAAAAATCGCACTCCAGTCTATTGATTTATGAAGGAGTTTTATAGAGTTTTATATTTACTTTCTTAGAGAGCTCTGATATTTGACCTATTGTAAAAATTACAATTCATCGAATTTAAAAATAAATATGTAATTTTCTCTTGGATTAAGTATTCGGATTTAAAGCATAGTATCGAAAACGCAAATGTCTAAGAATGATGGTACAATATTTTGCTATAGATCGTCAAGTATTTTATTTAGAATAGCTTTAACTGGAGCGAATAATGTTGTTCTAGCTCTATATCGATAAGTCATATACTAAAATGCAACTGATCTAGAGTTTTTCCATTTCATCAGAAACACCTAAGAAAAACAAATTGCGTTCTTCTCTTCCAAGAATTTCGTAAGAACTCTAACTAAATCATAAATCCGTTTGAATTTCTGGTTGTAAACAATCTTAGAAGGCAATAAAACTGCTGCGCTTGCGCACATTGCGTGCTACGCGTGAATTTTCGTCTTCCGTTCATCTCTAATATCGATTTCCGGTTATGTATATCCGGGCTTTAACCTGAATATCGATAACCTAGCTCTATAACACAGATTATGAATAAACATTATTTCGATGAATTCGTTTTGAAGAATATTTTCAAAAAGGATAAAGGAAATATACAATAATGAAAATGCATTTGAAGAACGTACCTACATACCTAGTCATGATGTGGTTTGCGGCCAAATCTTTATAAGTAAATTAATGTTTGTGACCTGTAATTTCTAGTTAACAAGTGAAGTTTCGATGTCACTCATTGAAGGGGGAATAACAAGCCCGTCACATGGTGAATGCTTCAGACCAAATATAGTACCTAACTGATTGTCTGATACAAAAACACACTTAATCCTATTCCTATTACTTCCTATCCTATCCTATTACTTCAGGGTGTTGTGATTCTTTGCTACAATTGTCAATTTATCATCTACCTTTTCAACAATGTAGCTTAAGTACCTATCGCTTTTAGCATATTAAGGTTTTCGGAATGGAACGATGTGTCAAATGCCTACGAAAATACTATAAAAGAAATCTTTAATCTTAGACTTGAATGATATTGTAGTATTGCGTGGGTTAAACTATGTAGCGTAATCTTTTATCAACCATTGCATAGAGTGAAATAACAGTCAATCCAACGTAGGACAATAAAGTAGCGGGTTGAGGGGCGGACACGACCGGTCAAGGTCCTGCTAGATTTCCATCACAACAAGTTGCCCAACTAGGCCCTGACTGCGACACAATCAGGCCGGAACGACTTTTTTCACCTAATTATTGATCGAAATTGATAGTAACCAGACAAAGGCATTGTGGAACGTGATTGTTCAGCGAGACAATAAGGCGCCCGTTATAATGCCATATTCAAAAGTATGATTCCACCATTCCTAAATGTTGATTTTATTCAAAGCCGATCAATAGTCGATCATGATTCGTGGAGCAAAGGCTATTGCATAATTGACTTAATACGTGTTGGTAATCAAATAATTAAGGGCATCATACGTTGGTCTGTAAACTGTAAGTGTTTTGGAATCCTCTTGAATTGAAATGTTCCAAAGTACAGCGAGCGACTCACTCCCGAGACGCCATCAGGTTGCGGTATTGACACCGGCGTCCGGCGTTATAATAAACGAGCAGTTTTGCAACACGCCACTATTCTCTGGAATCTGTCGGTTTGGCACTGTCCATGTGGGACGCGCGTAAACACATTGCGAAAGCGCAAGCTATTTTATATCTATTACTTCCACTCGGCGCTGAGAGGATCCGAGTGCAGAGAAGCGGGGTGCCGAGGTGCCGCGGGGAGCGCGATGCTATTTATGCAGCGCTATGCGGCCTAACACTGACCCGGTTAGGTCTCCGACGCATAAACACGAGGATAGCGACTCGCCAACTCGCGGTCTTCCAATTCGCAATAATTGATCGCTTCACCTATGAATAGAGTAGGGCGGAGGGTAGGTGTGTGACCGTGGTCCGTGAAGGGCGCCCGTGTTGCCGCTCCGCCGGGAACGAGCGGATAATTTTAAAACGGGCAGGAAACCAGTGAAGCGCGTATGTAGGCCGCCTGGACTCCGGCGCCCCTTTTATACCTCTCGTAAAAGAAGCTCACGCTCGTATGAGGTTTCCGGATAAGTGGAGCGCTGAGATTCCTCTTAGGAATTGGGTCGCGCGTGATAAATTCTATACGTTCACAACTTGATGTGCGGTGAGTGACTATTTCGTGTATTTCGGAAGCGGGAAGATGGCGGTCGGTTGCGCCACTCAGCTGCGGCCGCTCGAGATGCGTTGCGAAACGACGCGGGCGCAGGAAGCGGCGTGTGAAACGGAACGCGCGAAGGTGACGCACGGCTCTTGCTGCAACGCTGAAGCTCTGTCATAGCGTGAATTTAATGAATCATTAAGATGTAACAAACAATGTGGTTTAGGCTGAAAGTGCTACGACTTATAGGTCACGTAGGCACATAGACCACATGCCATCACATTTGATTTTGGATAGATTCCGGGGTAGTACCGCGTAATCCTTTCGCTTTCAGCGAGCGCGTGTGCTACGCAATGCTCAAGGTCGCGGGCCGTTCAACTCGGATGCGACCGCGTTGTTGCGACACCGAAATATGTAATTGTAGAGGAGTAGATGCGCGTTTGGCAGCGGCCGCGCCGCCGTCGCAAGTGGGTCGCGACGAGTTGCGCAAGCGGTTTTCGTACGACAGATGGCGCGCGATGCTTCTTCCTTATACGGCGATGCTTCGCGTTGATACAACAAAGAGAATGACTTCCAAGTCTTATAGGTCCAATCAGTCTCCAACTAGTAGAATTCATTCATATAAGTAAACAAGAAGGTATATATAGGTATTACTTATCAATGAAGTAAAAGTTTGAGTAAAAACAAACAGAACTTGCTTTGTTTCGGATACCAGATTGTCTGTTACGGTGTCAAAATCAATAACAAATCGAAACATAATACAACTTCTGAAACAACGGCCGAATTCTTCCAAACGTAACTGGTAACTGGAATTAAAATCAGGAAAGTCGTTAAAACCGATATTTTGTAATGAGCGTTCGAGTTCGACCTCATATTCACCGATTGATTTGCAGAAGCGTAACTATCAGAAAGTGGGTAAATAGTTCTTATCACATTCGCGTTAGACTGAATGAGTCAGTACGATCCAATAAGAAATAGTTGAGAACAACACTGCTTAGAAACGGATAGGCATAATTACTACTGGCTTTAAATGAAAAGTTACTTTGTAGTCACAGCATCATATTTGTAGAAAAATAAAAGGATGCCTCGAAGCCGAATGATGTAAGGTGAAATCTGTTTTGGAAGTTCGCGAATGTCAATAATAACGTTCCGGTCCCCCAGCAGTTGGCGCGGCGAAAATAGTCGCCAACTATTAATACGAGGCGAGCGCTAGCGCTGCACTGCCCTTGAATCGGGACGATCACCCCGCGCACACTCCCGCGCATCTCGTGCACACACGCGCACGCGCACCACACAGCCAACATTAGAAACACACACACGTACGCGTTATCGCGATGCAGCGCTGCAGAATAGGCATTGCGATAATTTTAATTTCCATTTCGTTTGTGCAAATACATCATGTCTGGATTATGTTTGTTTACTGAAAGATGCGTATTTCAGTGATTGTATGATGATTATTATGGGGAATGCTGTGACGTTTTAGCGGTTTTCCTGTTGGGGGACGAACTATAACTTCGATTATAAAATGCTAATAACATTTAGCATAGCAAACAGTAAAAGTTGTCCCAAGAAGCATAAAATATTATAAGAATGAAGTCTAGTTAGTATTCTTTATACTGCATAAGTTCAGAAGAGAAGAGTTTTATGAGATGGTAGGATTTATTGGAGATCACAGTTAAACTCACAGGCACATCGCATAGAATTAGCGAATGTCGATACAATTTGGATTCCATACTCGGCCGCGCTGTCAACACGCGACGTAACGTTGCTTTTGGAACATTGCCACAAGTAATCCCTTTATGCGTGTGCTCATGCAAGCGATCATTATTCGCAG
Source organism: Agonopterix heracliana (assembly GCA_963693445.1). NCBI lineage: Eukaryota > Metazoa > Arthropoda > Insecta > Lepidoptera > Depressariidae > Agonopterix > Agonopterix heracliana. The sequence goes on along the minus strand of OY856308.1, from coordinate 21,994,779 downwards.
ATGCGCTCCGACAAATGCGTCCGTATACCTTACATAGACTCTTTAAACAGCCCGCATCATCTGATGCAAGCCTTTCAAAATCCCACATCTGTATTTGGCAACAAGCAACAACACAATTTGGCGATTAGCAACAAGCGATTAATTAATACTTAAGCTACCGATATTATAAATCATTCTCCGATTTCAGGATTAGAAGAACTTTCTGGTTTCGACTGAGAAATTTTCCGTTAATCCCTCAATAATTATTGGAAATGTTGCAATTAGAGTGATTGCAAAAATCTCACAATGATCCTAATCAAGGACGAATGAAGTAACGCTTGTTTCTGAGAGGGAAATTGTTTTTAAAATGAATGTAAAGACGTGGCACATATTAACACAATCAGGTTTCGACTGCCCAATCCGAGTAGGAAGGTCGTGTAGGTTTCGCCAGAGCTGACAATGGCGCCGGCGGTACCGGCGGCTCTTGCCCAATCTCACCGCGTTTGCAACACCGAAATTTCGTGTGTGCTGCGTTACCGCAATGGCCGCTTTACGCCTCATAGTGCCTCTTTACAGATAAGCTCTTTTTATAAAACCCAGCGCTGATGATGTAGTTCAATAAACAATAATATGTGGTTCTGTGGTTTTTTGTGTCCATTCATTTTACGTTATCATTTATGACGTACATGTTCATATTATTATTTTTATATTATAGTGTAGTAGGAGTATGGACATACAGCTGAAATTATTATGTTGTGATTAACATTTTCCTTTCAGGATGACATTCTCTACATTTTTGCATATTTGCTGGATTTTATTAAAATTACCGGTCATCGTTGACATAAATTAGTGTTAATAGACCATTGCCGAGTTGTGTTTCAAGTGCAACAAAAACAATGAGAAGGAATGATAATATTGTTGTAGCTGCTTTTTCTGTCGTTTTTTGTCTAAAATTTTTACCGGATTTTCCTTCAAGATTTGCAACTTATTAAAATGATAAATAAGTCTTATTAGAATAGAATCTATAAAAGTCTATTGACAAGACAAAGGATCTTGACCGGGGAATTTGCAGCCAATACACCAACAAGGCTTTTTTAAAATGCAGCACAATCGAAAGTTTCTACTTCGCATGCGGCATGATATGTCTTTGGCGACGCGTCGCGCATATACGTCGGCGGCTCGTAGTTTTTTGCATCTTTATATTAGGAGCACTGACCTTGCGCAATGTCAAATAGCTGAGCCAGTGAGGACGGGACGCGGACGGGCACCGGGCAGCCAACGAGCGATGCAACGCCATGCCAACTGGTTCCGTCCGCAGTCGCATCTTTTGTTTTTGTGTCACGGAAACCGCTCGGGCGCACGTTTGCAACCCGACGATAAGGTTTTTTATCTTTTTTTAGTTGGCCAAAAAGATACACATGATTCTTGTATGAGCACGTGTACAGACACATGTAATTTCAGTTTGTTTTGTATACGTAATCTCACAACGAAATTTTCTTTTGGGGTGTTCATAAAGTTCACTGTAACTACAGACCACTTTTTAAGGGTGAAGGAGCACTTATAGTATGTTTAAGGTTACAAAATAGAAAGGCTAGCATTTCGCCAAACAAATACACTGTAAAAGAAATATGTAGCAGGACTAGTAGGTATCTATCCCTAATTAAGGCAACTTCTGGAAAATAACAGGATTTACAAAACAAGTGCTGTACCGATAACTAAATCGATGACTAAAAATGTACTTCCTGTGTTTGTCAGCTTTGACGCAGTAGCGAATATATTATTTATGCGCTTGCATGTTAAGCCGTGCAGTAGGTACAGGATAATGTTGTTCATTCCAAAACTGTATCCCCATCGGCAGCTAATCCAGGACTAAATTAATCGTTTTGTTTTGAAAACGAAATCTTATACCACGCTAAAGTGGCAGGGCAGCACGTGTTTTTATTTCGAACAAATTGAAATAAATGCAAAAGTAAATTATTGGGCAGTAACAGAATATTTTGTGCATTTAATCGTACAATTTAAATATCGGAAAAGAGGCCAATTGGCTTGTGGCCAGGGTGCAGTAAACACTCCCCCGGAAGTAGGTCTGATTATCTTCAAACAACGTAAATATAGATAACGCAATGTATTCATTTGTCACTTTCTGGCAGCGCATCGAGAGCGAAAGTGTTGTATTGTAAGATTTGTTAGAGATATAACGAGAATGAATTTATGAGCTTCGAGACGCACGTCTTTAATGGTATTAGGTTCGTCATTTGCATCACAAAGTTTACCTCCTTAGTAAAATTTAGTTGTTTCTGAAACCCTAACAAAAGGCATGTCACCATACTAAATTGCATGATTGATTCGGACAGAGATGTTGCGTGTGACATGGTAATTAAGATATCAGCTGAAACATAATTTAAATATATGGACAGAACTTATTTAGCAGTTATTATTTTATTGATATTCGTAAACGAACTAGACTAAGATAATTCAAATTTTAAAGTAAAATTCACGTAGGTATACGAAACGAATGATTGCGTGCGATATTTTTAGTGGCTCTCATTACATCAGTTGTTGCTTCAGAACTGACCCTCATTGCAGCCAAAAGCTTAATGTTTACGATGTATTTATTTATGTACATTTGCTATGCCAACGCTAATAAAATATTTTAAAGTATCAAGACAGGTCGCGCGCCGTTTTCCCGAATCCCAGCGCCTGCGCATCGTAAGGTGACCTTCCGGGTGGGGCCGTTCACCGTCCGGTCACCTACAAAACTACCTACCATCTCGCGACCGATCAAACAATGCACCTCTATTGTTCTATTTTTTAATTCTTCTTCTGGTTTCAGTTTAACTGAATACAATTAGCAGTGTTCTTAACATTTTGTTTTAAAGAGATTTTCTTTGATTCATCGGTCATCCATCACGTCTCTTGGAGCAGCTATAGATTTTAAAGCTACACAGCCGTTCACACGAATCCCTTTACCAGTATAATCGATTACAAGTCACGTTTCAATTCGATCGGTTCGATTACGAATTGAAACATTAAGGTATTCTCCATGTATTTCCAGAATTATAATAAGTGAATGCTGTATTTAAATTTATTTTACTATTTGCATACCTAACACTTGTTTGTCATTAAACGATTCAAAATTCTAATGTTACACTATTTTGGCAACGTGTGTGCAATTATTTTACATTTATAATGCTTTGCTGCATATTTTATAGACATTTGTTTGATGACGAATTGGTTTTTTGTATTATTTGCGAATCGTATCTAATTTAGTTTTTGATTATTATTTTTAAAAAACTGCTAAGTGATCCTAACGTATTATTATCCTGTTTCCAATTTACCAGCACTTAAAAACAAGTTTTTTTTATTTGAACACATCAACATTACTTCGTTAACTTAACCTATCATATTATGTCAGGAAAAGTTTAAACAAAACTTACCAGGTGGCCTGGGATGCGCCACATGATGCTGCAGCGAGCTGGCGATTTGATGGTGCTGGTAGAAGGGAAGGAAGGGGGCGTGGAAGGGCGCAGGGGGCGGCGGCTGGAGGCGCGCTTTCAGCTCCTCGGCGGAACCAGCTCCCGAAGACGAAGACTCCACATCAGAGACCCCGCTGTCTGCCGGCGAAGGGGGCAGGGAAGCTGCAGACAAGAGAGAACCATGTAAAAGTATCTGCAGGAAGCATTTGTCTAAATAAGAAACTTTGTGTGAGACCAAGTATGTCCCCTTGTGGTACACCAAATCTTGTTCGGAATATACAAGCACTCCAATAAGACTGAAATTATTTTGGGGCATGATAAAGTACTCATTATAAATAGCTGAACAATTGAATAAGTAGACATTAGTATGTGACAATGTAGTTAATCTAATACTTTATGGTTTATGCAAACAAAAGGGCTATGACTAAACTTCAAAATATTAAGACTCGTGATTAAAATTCAAAGAAACCGTTAAAGTTTCACAAGTCCAGCATCTATTGTGATCTAACGGTCATCTGCAATTTGCATGCAACCCTGTGATGCAATTAATCCGTCTTCTAACCCACCGGTCATTTCGGACAATAGCCTGATGAGACCGTTAGAGCCGGCGAATAAGATGCACTTGCACACCTGTGGGAATGCAACGATGGTCAGCTGCGATTGTCATGCAAAAAGTGCACTGTTTAGTTTTAATTTATGATTATGCAGATGAGGGTCACATAGATTAGGGTTGCATTTTTTTGCATTCTAATGTTGATGAGTTTGGTGTGTTTTGGCTTTTGTAAGAGGGTTAGATGGGGAATATGCGTTGAACACTGTAATCTTAAGATATCCGTTGACCAGTCCAGATTCTGTTGTTGTTATTTTCTCACGCTCTTTAACAGTTTTCATAATTTTTAACGGCAGCGAAAAATATTGTATATAGTTTACTGGGTATCTAAGCTGAGATTTCCAAAAAGAAATCAACTAAGCTACAAAACTCTTATTAATAATTCAGAATCTCAAAATAGATTTCCTTGACCGTAAACCAGCTCGGAAATCAAAAGTTTGTCGAAACTTTCTCATGTCCTGCCCTTGTAATAAAAAACTTTGACGAATAACGGTTGTTGGGTATTTAAATAATATAATCAACGTGTCCATACAACTAGGAGGAAAGAAAGCTGTTTATTCATACATTTCCTACTCCTTTGACTATGACTCGTATTGAAATGACCATTTGACCGGTGTGAGCTATAAATGCGCTGTCCACACCCCTTTGTGTTCATTGTTAATCCTTCACCGGACAATGGCTATGGGAACCGGGAAGCGGCCGCTGGCCCCCGGTCAGTTTTGACCATTTAAATTGAGAATGGTTTAGTGTTACGCTCTTTATCAATTCAAATGGAGCGAGCTTTAATTATCAATTCGTCAAGACATTACGATTTTATGTTGAGGGGCGTAATAGCATGATAACGTTTATATTAGTCATATGAACGTTTCCCAGTCGATTTATACGTTTTTTATCCGTATTGGAAATTTGAATTTGTCTTCTTGATCTTAGTCAGCTGCTTCGTTTTGTTTCTAAATGTTTTGCTAAAGTTAAATTCCCATGGTTGCAAATTAAAAAAAACATTGGCACCCCTTCCAGGGTATCCCATAGGCTAGAGCCACACGAGTGACCAACGGCCAGGAACACGGAATTCGTCGCTATTGTGCGAACCCTTTCATCTCGCGTATCAAAATAATAATAAATTAACTATAAATAATGACCGCTGGGCTTTTTGTGACATCCGAGGGTCCGAGGGTCCCGAATCAGGTCTACCGGTCGACGAGGAATGCGGTCCCATTAGGAAAATATCACAATGATGGACAAAAGGGGAACCCTTCCTTAATCGGAGCATCTTTATGGACTGACCACTGTCCATCGTCTTTTGTGCAATACGGCGTTAGACCATAATCCTTGCGAATGGAGAGTTAGATATCGCAATTTTTTTTCGCTTGTGAATATTAAATATGAATACAGATACAGTTATGTAAAGCCTTGGCTGTCGTTTGAACGATAAATTATTTGTTTTAACGATCGTTACACGTGTACTTTCATTAGTGATAGATACTTCAAGAGTAAGTAATGTTTTCCTGTCTTGTCTATTTGACGGACAGTAAGTAATTATTGCAAATAAATTCTGATTATAACGAAACAATCCCGTGGACATTTATCATAAATCTTATATTTACATGCTGCTTTCTTGGAAAAATAATGAAGATGCCCGTTGCCTCGTTTCGTTGAAGGATTTCTCTATTCCTTCTTTACCACGATCATCGTCGGAACCACTCATAAGAAATCGTTATTGTTAAAATCTTTCTACTTCAATAGACACGTAACTTTTATTGAAATCTTAAAGTTTACTCAATATTCCAGCTTTCTTTACCCTTTTGATATCAGAATCTCTTTTGATGACCCCTCTATCTGATATCTTTTGTTAGTCGTCACCTTTAAGATGTTAATTCTCCTTAGAACGCTATGTGTAACTTAGATGCCGTTGGTCAGTATTAGATACAAGAATATAACTGGTTCAGCATGAACCGTGTGGTTTAGAATCCATATTGTTGCTTCGAATACTGTAGTCTTTGGGGTGTTATGTAAACTTCTACCGCCATGTTTGTTCAGATGAGCAATGTCTAGATTAAATTTTTGTGTTGAAATATTTGATACATATATCGGTTTTACCGTGTTTTTATGCGGTATACTGTTTTCTGAATCGTTTTTCCGTGTACGAGCATTTGCTGTTTGTCACAATATGGCATTATAATTAAAAAGTCCCTACATATTACCTAATTGTTATGCATAATGCATGCTCTCATTATGATGTAAATGTTATAGTACCTATAATTATATCAGCAATGGATTAAATATATATATTGTGAAATGTAAGTGCTAAAGCAAATGTGCCGAATCCGTAATAATTAACCCCTACCAAATACGATTGCAAATCCCGAGCCAGACACAATGCCCGGACCCAACAATGGGTTGCGTTTGCGCACCCACGCGTGACATTCTAATTTCAAAGTGTCAATAGCTCCGGAAAACCGGGGCCCATACAAAACTACCATGCAATACGATGGAGCGAAATATACAAAAGATACAGAGACTATTGTAGATGACGAAGCGATTTTGCGATGCAAGGTGCATAACCCATTTTTGCGTAAAAACGAAGGGATTTTAGAAATGTGCGTATGCGCAACGTGTGCAAGCATCTGCGTTGTCAATTGTTTGGTTAGGTCGTTGCATGTTTGGGTCCCTGAGGGTCTCACTGACCTGCTGTCGGTAAGGGTTACTCTTTGTTAATGCCGACGGTTTAAAGGTTTTTTCTAGTATATCTTGCAATACTGCCATGCTACATGCTATGTTGTAAAGGGTTTATGATTTGGTATTAGGTACAAGAAATATAGTAATTATGTTTAATGCATACGTATTCCTTAAAATATCCAGTACATATTTGCAAACTCTTCATCCGAATGAAACTGTTTAAAGATTTTTGGAGCAGCCTGTACATACCTACCGTACTGATAAACTTGACGGTACAGATTTCCGCGGAATTCCATCATTTAGTAATATTCACAGATGAGATTATGTCTATTAAACGTTTATAATAAACGTACACTGCTGGACATAAACATCGCCACAACGATCGCTCCCGCGCTGTCCTCATCCAAAGGTACGGTGTTTAATGTTTTTTTTTGTCTACAAGATATTCAAATAATATATTAGCTACTGTTTACTATTTGTGAAGGGGATTTACATCAGATCGGAAAAGATTCCGCTATACTTTGTTTCGAGTCGTTATTTTCTAATTTATTTGTGTTTCAATAAGTACTGGTAACAAAGAAAATGTAATTAATTATCATAAAGTAGATTAATGTACATAGTTTTAATTGAATGACCGTTGAGTTATTTTTGTAAGATAGATCGATAACTGTGTTAGTTTTATAGACTATTCTTCCATAAATAGAAGGGAAGTAAAATATAATATATGTACCTACCTACAAAACTTTAACGTCTTGTCTATCTACAATGTATAAAACTGAACATTTTCACGATGTCAGATTTGGTCCCGTAGTAAAGTATATAGCATATGCTCACTATTATATTCCCCAAGGTGGTACTTGTTCAAAATCATGGACTGAGTCATAAATTCACAATATCCCTTAAAATATCAGGGTCTAATAAAATTACTTCATTATTATTATAGTAGGTATACTCAAATATGTAATATTGCACAAATATAAGCTCAAATTCGTAACGTAATCAATCAAAAGTGCATTCATACACTGGACAATATAGAATTTCAACCCTTTCTGAGACCCCTTGAATAAATATTATTTATGGTTGTGCAAACGACACGGGCCGCCCACACCCGAATTTAAGGGTTAATTGTGATATTTATAATGAAAAATGCACATTTTGGGTCAATTGGCCCCATGTGAATTTGACATCTGCGCAAACTGGAATACGATGACGAAGTGAAAGTGACGTTGGAAAAAAAGTAAATAAAACTACACGATTGTTAAATATAACTCACAATGGACCATAATCCTTCTCAAGGCGGCCAGAAACTTTGGTACAAAACTTTTTAAGCATGCTATTGTAGCAACTAGAAAGATAGCAATAAAGGTAGGTAAGGTAAGGTAGGTAAATGAAGCAATAAACTATTATGACTATGACTAGCTTTTGACATTTTAATAGAACAAAAGTTATGGTCTGGTCTGACTATTGCAAGGCGCCATCTCCACGAGCGATAATTATTATCGGAGGAATATGTTGACCAGCTTACTTAGCATGCAGCCCTGGTAATAAATATATGTGAATAAAACAATTTTCCTGGAAAAAAACTTTTATGACTGGTATCATTCACTAGTATACACACAAAACTTTTGCTGAAGCCTTCCAAACACTTGTTCCAACTACCATGGATACCATACCATGGTAACGCGCACATACCGTCTAGATTTCACAGAAGTTTATGTTTGACTAGAAATCCAAGAAAAATGTGGATCAGAAATAAGACTTAAAAGAAAAAAGTTGGTATGTCATGAATATGGTGAAAGAGATAACTAGGTTCTGAGAATATTGTGTCCTTAATACCTATATAGTGCTCTGAATATAGATAGGTATGTAGCGCTAACTTTATTACGCTTTTGGGAGAGTTGTCCCTATTTACTGTCTTTACCTAATCGCGAAAAAAAAAACAGTTGTCCCATACATTTGGCTCGAGTAGGTTTGCAGTTTTCTGGATTTTGTTTCCGCGATTTCAATGTTGGTGCCATAGAGAAAGTTGTTCAGTTTGACGGTCTGATCATCCCCTTAAAAAAGTGTCAGCATATTAGGAAGGACCCTATAGATACCATACAACGGCACATACATTCATGACTGGACCGGGACCAGGACCTTGGTTTGACAGTCCGGCGGCGTGGTAACAATCACACCATCTTCTTTAGTCCTAACTTAAGTATAACTTGAGATATATGAAGATGAGTATCAAATCAAAATTCAAGGATTACAGGTCCCTACGCTTATATACACATGAACATATAATATATGTATAAAAGGAATATAGGTCCCTAGACTTGGAATAATATGCCTGGAACGTCGTACCTAGATAAATTATTAATGGATGGAAAAACAAGGTTGCCTTTACTCGGAAGTAATTTTATATGTGTGCTAGATAGGCTTGTGTGGGAGTATTAGTACATTAGCTCTCATTTCTTTAATGTTTGGGCATTACATAACATGGCCTGGAATATTGAGTTTATGTTTGTACAATAAATGATTGAACTTCAGTCTCTACAATACATCATTCAATTTCGAGGCTTATATTTGTCCACTGTCCATTAAAAGTAGTATAATTGTAGTACGTTTTTGCCCACCTCCAAAAGAGAAATGGTCGTTAATATATGCTTTATTTACACCTAACAAAACAGATCAAAAACTATATCAGTATTCAATAAGGTGCCATTTCATAATCTAAACAGTGTGGAACCACTGTGGCTTCGAATGGACACATAATTTTTTCAAGTGGGTGTCATAGGAAGCGATTAAGGGACAAGGTTTCATACACAGTATTTTAACGAGCGAAAGGCTAGCCACCTATCACCACTTGAATATTTTATCTTGAAACCTGGAAATAGGCTAAAAGTAAACGTTGCTTAAAATTTTATAAATTGGTTGGTAGTTCTATAGCTAGGTTACTGTCCACCCGGATCAGGCGTGAGTTTATCAGAAATTTTAACACCTTTTGAGGTTAACTTTAAACAAATTAAAACTTCAATTCGTTAATCAATCATGATAACTATCTCGTTTTTATGTGTCCCACCAATCGGCAAAGGCCTCTTTTCTACCCCAATCCTCAAAACTAACTAAAAAAATAGTTAAAAGGCTCCATATCATCCAGATTAGTGCGAGTGCAGGTGATTAGTAATTGCGAGTCATTCAAAAATTGTAAACGATCACCGATAGAATATGACATTTCGGTTTTTTTGATTTACTTTCAATGTTTGTAGTAATGACCCGCAATTACTAATCACCTGCACTCGCACTAATAAAAGTGAATACAGGCCTTTAGTGTGAACCAAACCTACCAAATGTCACATAAAACATAAGAAAACCTATAATGTTACCATCTCTACCAAGGGACAAAACCTACATAGCGTTACGCAGTTACGCAATATTCGCGTGTGTGTATCTGAATGGAGTTACGCACACACGCGTCGCGCGGTGTCTGTGTGCGTAGGGCGGCTGGGCGGGCGCGTTCGTGACATTGGGCGGGCGGATCAGCTGACGGGGTATCGATTGCGGCTTCCTCCTTTGTTCTTTATGAATTTTTCATTGGGTCGACTTTATGGTTTGAGCGAAGTTTGTTTTGACGCGTCTTCCTTTATCTTTGCTTAATGCACGTAGTTTTTTGATTTACATACAAATATAAACACACGACTGTAATCGCTTTTGGGTTGGCCAGGAACTTTGCTACAATTAACAACTATGTTTTTAAGCGTGCAGTTGTAGCAAGGTTTACTTTTAGAATAGACTCATTTTATAAAGCCCTATCTATTCTGTAAAATTTATTTTGTATGTATACTATGTATAGCTATAAATAATTACATATGGAAGTAATATGATGTGGTGAGCCATAGGAAAAGTTTCCTCGATATTGGTTACGAAGTTTATCACGCACATACATTCAATCAAACTTTTCGTATAGACATGTTATACTTATTATGTATGTTACTACCAATACAGTTGAGTATAATTTATGTACTGTTGTCACAAGAAAGAAAGTAAGTACCCCGACAGAGAGAAAACTTCGACACAATATAGTTAGAGGACAACAATCTGTGGGAGAAGTTAGGCGAGCGCGTGATCATTTCGTGAAACTTTTAGGAGCGCCCATTTGGGCCCATTTTGGATCACGTGACGCTTTCGCCCCAATGTCTCCCATCGATTGTCAACTAGCGCGATTGTGTGGAAGCTTTCTCTCTGCGGTGTATTTACTCATTTGCTGTTACAAAGGCTGGATTTACACCATAGGTGCGATTTTTGAAAATCATACGAGCGGTTCGGCAGTAGAAAGATGCATTAGCTCCATAGTAATTCTGACATTTTCTACTGCCGAACCGCTCGTATGATTTTCAAAAATCGCACTGCAGAGATGTGCGAGGTAGCGAAACTGTGAGCGAGGGAAAAATCAACCGAGGGCTCGCTGTCTCCGCGTCATAAGGAAATTCAAGCTATTCTATCCACTTTTTTTTTATTTGAATGACTCGGGGAATTTTTTTGAGTCGTCTTATTACTAAAGAGTTTTGAATCTGTTTAGTTTTAGACAGAGGCATACCACCAATCGTATCGAAAAAATTTCGCTTAAAATACAGGGTGAAATTGATATCATTAGCATCCTTTAAAAACCCCATCAAACTGAACAACTTTTACTATTGGGAGCAAACGAATCGGAGCAACAAAAAAATCAGCTGTCCCATACATTTTTTTTTTGACAGTTTCACACAAATTATCTAGTCACATTTAAAGTTCCAGAAACAAGCCTGGACTTGTATTATGATAACTAGACAACGATATAGAATACATAATATATAGATACAATCATCCATGACTCGGGTACAAATATTCATATTCAACAAACAAGTATTTGACCCTTACGGGATTCGAACCCGCGACCCTCGGCACAGCAGGCAGGTTCACTACAGACTGTGCTATCGGGCCGTCGATTTGATTTGAGTCATGTAGGCAGTGGCGGCGGGTGCAGTTTAGTACAACAACAACAGACAACAGGGACTATGGGGGTTATGGGACAACAGATTTTGTTGTTGCTCCGATTCGTTTGCTCCCATAGTAAAAGTTGTTCAGTTTGATGGGTAGACTTTTAGTTTAAAAGGATGCTAATGATATCAATTTCACCCTGTATAGTAGGCAGTTGTAGTGTGTTTTTGACCACCCCGAAAGAGATAATGGTCGGGACTTTCTGTATGTATCGTTTATATTCGATCAAAAGAGACTTCATTCCTTTACTTTCTTATTTTCACAACCTGAATATAGCTTACCGTGTCCTGAATTTCAGACTATCTAGTTCTTTCGGCACACGATTCCAAAGCGGTACAGAGAATTAGTATTCTATGTAACTACATGTGTGGAAGATATAGATCTTATGTACAAGACATTTGACATAGTATGACCTTTATATTGTTTTGTAACGGATTGCCGTTACAACGTATATAACAGCAGATTTTATTTTTGCGCTGACAGGTTTGCTCCCAAGTTGTTCAGTTTGATGGGTAGAGTATGTGGTTTAAAGGTTAATGATACTTTTGCTTACACCCTATATAATAACCAATGTTGTAACATTGTAAGGTTGCGATGAAACAAAGGATGATTGCACATTACCCGCATGCCAGGCTCTCCCCATCTATTATATATATTACTAGCGACCCGCTCCGGCTTCGCCCGGGTGCAATGTACATATAAACCTTCCTCTTGAATCACTCTATCTATTAAAAAAAACCGCATCAAAATCCGTTGCGTAGTTTCAAAGATTTAAGCATACAAAGGGACATAGGGACAGAGAAAGCGACTTTGTTTTATACTATGTAGTGATATACTTCAGTCTATATACCGACGGTTCCATATTGTAACGCACAATATATACCTATACATATGTACATAATATTTAATATTCACTCACTCATATACTCACGTATATGTTAATTATGTGTGATTAATGAACGCTAGTCTGTACCTTAGTCTACGCGACTCTACATTATTAATTTGTAAATGGATTCAGACTACCTCTCAGACGTAGCGCAATGTTTGATCATATAGCTTTTATGGTTATTGTACAGGGTATTAGGGTAAACAGTTGCATTACTGTAAGGGGTGATTGTACCCATACTAAACAACTTTTAAAAAAAAACCTATAGAAATTAGCAAATAAATAAAAATTTACTTTTTGTTTCAGACAAACGTTTTCGATCAGCTGATAACATGTAGTATGGAAAGATAACATTTTTTTTTTTCAAGTTTCCGATAAGTTTTTTATGGAAAGAAGTTTAGTATCATGGGTACAATCACCCTTTAAAGTAATGCGACTTTACCCTAAAACCCTGGTTTTAGTGGTACCCACCAGAAAGAGCCTGCTATCACCTGGATAGGCAGCCGCGGCTTCGAGCAATGCTCGCCACAAGAATTATTACATCTTTATTTAATACGTCTACAAATTACGCAAAAATAAGCGAAAAACCAATAATAAAAGTTCCGAATCCCTAGGAGACTAATAAATCATAAAAAAAATCGTAATAGGAACATTTTAATTTTATATACCCACGCTGACAATTTGACTCAAATTACATATTCTTTGTGTATTTTATCCCGTATCTTGTGTATTTAGCCGGAGGCAGACTTAATAAAACAACGAGCTGTGTTACGTCTGGCGAAAATAGGTCGAACACTTAAAAAAATGTAACATCGCGATCCTTTGTGACCTGATCATATAGATTAATATCTACTGGAGACAAGACAGATTAATTCTCTTGTACATTTGGATTTACGTAATGGATACACACTTATTAGGATGAAATAAGGTTTCATCTACATCAATTCATCTTTTAGGGAAAACAAATTTAATTCAACCGTAAAAAAAGTGCTAAAAGTTTGCCATTGGTAGCAAAGTTACTGACAATCTAGGTATTGATTGACTAGATACTTGCACATTGACAACGAGAACGAACACACAAACGACATTGAGAACGTTTGTATGTATGTATATTAATTGCCTAAAAAGTGCATTCATTTTACATAAGGTACCTACTTCTTTTGATCCTGATTTACAAGAGTTTACAGCGGTGGGAATGTGTGATGGGCCTATGCCCGATAAAAATAAGGTACTTCTAAACTTATTTCGACCTATTATATTTACTGTTTGAATTATATTTAAACACAAATAATATCATAGCATCTACTCCGTTAAGTATATTAAAAGTTTCTTCAAAATCTATGCCCTCAAAAGACGGAGTATTAGGGTCGTCCTACCCTAGTTTTCAATGCTGTCTTTTTTTTACCGTTTCGATAATATTTCACTCCCATCACCGCTAGTTTAAATAATTTTCTTCGTAATTCTGGACCCATTTCCAAGCTGTTCGGGAGACGACGACATCCATTTACAAAAGGACATTATTTTAGAAAAGATTTTTACTTTGTTTTGTTAAAGAAAGGAATAATTTATTATCTCTTAAAGGTTAGTGAGAATTTGAGAAAAAGTTCCAAATAATTGGGTCTGTTTTTGAAGTAATTTAACCTAGACTACTGATTCTTTTTAAAAGCTATAAGAACGATACATTGGTGTATACGAAAATAATAAACAGCGCACATTTGTGACAAATCGACTCTTATAACATGCTACATTGACCATCTACTTGTGACATCATGGAGATGAACTGACCGGTGTTAGGGGCGGTGTACAGATGATGCCTGGCGGCCGGCGCGGGCGCAAGAAGCCCGTGCAACAGTGCTCGGCCTAGCGACCCGCGCGCGCCGAGAGGCAACCCTGCCGGCTCTCCGTCCACTGCAACAAAGAAATAGTTTTGTTAGTCAATATGTTGAGAACTGAAGCAACAAAAGGGCATTTGGCTCATAAACTCATAAGAATTAATAAAAAAGATCTTGTAGTCTACCAGGTTAGCATTTGGCGCAGCCGGTAGGACTGTTAACAGCCGAGTGATTTAGAAAAAGTTCATATGTGAAGTTGTGATGAGTTATAGGTTTTTCATGTTGTTAATATCTCAATAGTTATCTATTTATTACTGATTGAGAATTATTATTTGTATTTCCTCAACTTATCGTCGGAAGCTATAAATATGCAAAGATGTTGCGTTGATCGTATTCTAATCGATGAGAAATAATGTGTGTAAAAGGATATACAAAGTGCTTGACAGAAGAAAGTGACGCCATATCTTATTACCATTCAACATTCATACCAGTAATATATAATTGAACATATGTTTAAAGAATGTCCTGTTGAATTCTGATTAGTTCATTGTTTGGAATTTAAAAGGTTTTTACCATTGTTGTTTTAGCTTACATTGCTTTTATTGAAATAGTTTTTTCTTTGTTTAGTGTCTTCATGGAAAAGCTTTTAGGTTATTGATTAGTTGATAAATATGTCCTTGGTTATCTGCCAAAAAATCTAGTCATTTGCGCTAATCGGTTTATGAACTTTTAAACCCTAATTGTTTTATCGTTAGAGTCTATACAAAATCTCTTCGCCAGAAGGATTTAAGTCGTATCCAGAAGTTTGTTCGAAGTCATTTATCAAAGTAACCTCAGAAATTCAGGTAAATATGATCGAAAGTTACAAATATCTCCTAGGGATCCCGACTGGTCCCGGCAGGAGTGGGCAGACTATTTGGATGGTAATTTATTCTTGAATTGTATCTACATGGAGGGTTACCAAAGGTTACATAAAGTGGGACTACTAGATCGATATTATCGTCGGCTGACATTTTTTTTCCTAACCGGAATGTGTGAAAAACCGTAAACTGTATTTCCTGAAATTGGATCCGTATTGTACAATGCCAGGTTCTGAAGTTTTGGTTGTTGTTGTCCATGCCCATATTCGTTGTCGTACCTATGTGTCTTCAAGAATGATGTGATGAATCTGAATCTGGCAATTATTCGGATTCTGCTGGGTGATGATCAATAAGTGAATCTGCCGTAAAGAAGATTTTCTTTCTTTATAATGAAACTATTTCCAGATATTAGATTTCATGGAAACCCCTCCTACATCTTACCGTCTCTGAGATAGCACTTTGTTATTCTAGGATTTCTGTAAGTAATTTGTGTTTAACAGACTGTGAAGTAGGTACTACTGTTATTATAATGTGCAAAAGCTTATTCTCAGACTAAAGGCTCTAGGTTCATACTTCATATCATCGGTGATTCTAGACTGGTAACCAATTTTATTTCTAATTATTTACTGTAAGCCGCAAATTGTAATCCAGCCCAATCAAAAATGTCTGACGACAAACTTCTCCAGACTAAGGCATGCGAGACTTGGGAATCACCGCAAATCAATACGGTATAATGTTATAATCTTGATACATCATCGCCAGACGCTTCCGTGCGACCTTGGACCCCCGCCCCCCTAAATTATTCAGGCCCACCTGTTGTCTCCTTCTGCCTCCAGTGCGCATGTTTGACGCATAGACAAGGACGGCTAGAGCTCCTTTCGTTTTTCAGGTCGATGCGTCTAGACGGAGAGTGAACTCTAAACGGCGTGTGTGGAAGAAAGCGAGTGTCGTCTCGTCTGATAACTGCTGGGCTGTTATCGCGGGACTTTATGCAAATCTGCTGCTTTTTCGTCGTTTCCGTTCTGCTGCGGTGTGCACGCGAGGTCTTTCAACTGCACGTGAGGGGTTGGACACGACTTTTTTCTTTAGTAATGTTATTTTAGATCGTTCTAGACTCGGATTTTTAACCCAAACGCAAAAAGAAGGGGTTTGACAGACAGTTCGATGCCTTTGCCTGTCTGTGATATTGTAGCTTCCAAACGGATAGAAACGCTGCGTTTTTTTTGGAATCAATTAAAAATGTTATGCGATGGATCTTTGAGTTGATGGAGGTGATGTTCAATGAGATATTTTACAATTACAATAGAGGGTTGTAATTGTAAAATATCCCATTTTAACGTTTTTTAAAGCTAAGGCTCAGGGTAGGAGTTTGTGACCTAGGAAATACCAGGTTATGAAATTATGAATTTCATAATACTATTTCTATCGCATGTAAAGTCTCGCGTGGGCACACGAGGTGTAAAACTTGAGTTAACGACTCAAAAGGTATTCAGTTACTTCATAAAATTATGAAAGTACCTTTTTTTATGAACCGCTGTGTTCACGTTTGCATTCAAAATGGTCTGAATGTTTCCAATTGTAATAAATACTAGCATTTGCTTTTACGTCAGTAAAAATTCGCGAATTTATGTAACCTTTAACTGGACCAATGTCACATTTCATGAATTTTAGGTTATGTTTTTAGGTTAGATTAAGTTCGGTCACATTTATTCTCGAATTCAATAAACACTTGACTAGATTGAATCTAGAAAATGAGGGCAGACTTCCAATCAGTTTACTCAAACTGAAACAATATCATACAGTTTGAAGCAAAGTGTATTAGATAGCCAAGCTGTTTCGGATGCATCAACGCTGCATAAAGCGGCGATAAGCGGATGCAAGCGGGATCCGGACGCGAGTTTGCATTATTCAGGGGAACCTAGGAGCTGCACGCGAGCTGCATTTCAGGGGTCGACGACCTGGCTGTTTTTCTTTTATGTAAAAGTGTTTTCGTTTTATCGCTCTAGTTTTCTTAATGCTAATTTGTTGGGATACTGGATATAGTCTTGTCGGCGCCTGTCATGCGCAGAGCACCTACTATACAGCGTAATATACAGGATATCTTTATTGAAAAAATGATTATACATTTCAATTTTAAAGAAAAGAGTAGGTAAAGAAAGTGAAATTATGTACCTAATTGCGAGTTGGCTATGATAATGGGTTAATTTAGAATACGTAGAGGTACATTGACCAAATTGCTTGCAAAAGTATTTTTTCCAGTTTTTTAAATAGGCATTGATAGCTAAAACTTGATAATTATAAATACTATTGCGTAATTTTATTTTGTTTCTTCTAATGACTTTTTCTATTAATTTTAGACTGTTGTTTATATTTTAATCTACCTCCACAGTTATTATTTGTACCTTGCTTGCTTCTTTATGTAAAACGATTATACCAACACGTAATATTATGTTTCATTCATAAATGATATACCTACTTATATCATACGTAAATAGAGTAGGAAAACCTACCAGACAGATGACTGAGCATATATGACGAATCATATATTTCCTCTTATACCTACCTCTCTATTATCACTACTACTTACATTAATTAATTGTCCTATTTATTTCTTATTAAGAGCTATCGGCGCGTGCGCGGTTTTAATTCTAAATTCGGAATAAAGTGTTCAACAGTTGATTATAGGAAATCTGTTGTTTTGCCTCCATTTATTAGGGAAAAGAAACTCATTTTATAAGAAATTCATTTAAATTATCCGTCATTTACCTTTTTAAGAATTGTTTAACCATATATAGCTACAAGTAGATATTAAAATCCTATTTTAAGTTGCACAATACATTGTTTCCTGTACCGACTTTAAGGAAATATGCACGTTTAAAATTTTCCCGCAATTTACCAATTGTAGCAAAGTTTCTGCGTATCTTGAAAGAGAGTATGTTCTTAGCGATAAGACAGCCTTATTTTGTGCCTCTTGTTTTTTGTTCTATTTTTGGTGTAAAATTAAGAAAGTATAGGTATTCGATTGATTGATTGAATAAAGGACATTATAACCAACTTGCTCACAATTTTGTCAAAAATTGCTTCGTGCTCTCCTCATTGTGGATAATGGCGTGAGTATATGTATGTACGATAACCTAATAACTGTTGAAACTCCAACCCTACAAGACCTAAAGAATACAAAATAGTATTTTATTTCTCATTGAAAAAGCAATAATGGCAAAAGGCCGGGGCTCGGCCGCTAGTAAATCAATAGGTAATGAGTTAGGCATTCTGTTCGTTACTTCCGCTTAGCTTTCAAAAGATTGTGATAACCATAAATTTTAGGTTATACCTGAACCGTAGAAGGTTATCAGCCTGTTTCTGAATATCGTAAAAGTAAGGTTATCTTTTTTAAGGGTTAGTGATTGTTGTAAACAAAATTGATTGCTTTTATTGTAATTATTATACATATACGTTAGAATCACGACCGTACTTTCTTTTGGGGTGATATAAATTTACAGGCATAAAAAGGTTCATTATAAAAACAATTTTAAATGGGTATCTCAGTGCCTGTTTCACCACTTCTGGAAGTAATTGTTAAGTAAGCTTATTTGACAGATCTTTTGACATATTTCGTATGAAAGTGGGAAGTGCTGAAAAAGGCCCTTAATATTGTAAGAAACTTAAATGCATCATTAACGAAGATTATAATATACAGGGTTTAAAATTTGTAGTTGTACGTGCAGTGTTTCTTGTTAAATAATAAAGACAGAAAAACACTGTATCACAAATGAAATGCTTCATAAACGACTAACCGCAAAATAACACTACGACAAACAAAACAAATTAATCTAGATTCCAGACAAATGAGTAACGTGTACCTAAACCGCACGATGGGGATGCATGAAGACAACTTCTGTAATCCGTCTGAAATTACTGTTACTTTCCTGCACCCCTGAAATATTAACTAACTTGCATAAGTTATACCCTCACGCCAGACCCCTGAGGGGAGAAGGGGGTTTAAGGGGTCCAGGTGAATGCACGCGGGAGGCGAGGGGGTGGGGTGCAGCTCTATTATTTTAAGCCGGTGAAATACAAGTGAAATACTGCTGCTGGCATGTTGGTTTAGTGCGGTGCAATGCACGCTTTGCTGTCGAGGGGTTCCTTTGCTAAATTAAGCCCTGTTTAAAGGAACTTCAGTGAAAATTTGGTATGTTTCAGATTAGATCTTCTTGGTTAATCTTAAGAGATTTTGAATATAATAAAGGTTGATGTTATCAGGAATTAAAATTGCGTGTGTATTGAAATCATGTTATTGAGGAGATATTTTAAAAAACTAACAAAAAGTTTTATATTACTTTTGAAATTCAGTCAGACTACACAAAAACATATATTAAACCCCCGACGCAAAAAGAGGGGTGTTATGAATTTGACGCCTATGTCTGTCTGTGGCATCGTAGCTCCCAAACGGGTGGATTTCGATGCGGTTTTTGTGATAAACAATAAATTTTTGCGAGTGTTCTTAGATTTCTTTCATGAAAATCGGTTAAAATTTTTTCAAGTTACTTTAAAATTTACGAAATAGGTAACATTCAATGACAAATTAAAAAAAACCTAATAACTTACTTCGGACACCTATTATTAGTAATGTATATTATTATGTAAATGTTTGTTTAACTTTTTATCCGTCTTTTTAAATATACGAAACCTTACCGTACACTATAACTTATTTCGTTGCAATGGGACGTTTGACCTGTAAAGGTTGATTGTTCAGAGGATAATGCTTCAGTCTACGTGTACCCTTATGCTAATACAAGTTTGCATGACTACCTATGATATATCTTGACGTTCATACATTTTATACACGAACTATGGAATTAATTTGTGGAGTAGCTTAGGGTAGTAATGGTCCTTCGAGACGGATACCTTTGTACAATGTACAAGTTTATTCTGCTCTTAGCTAGAGGTAAGATATGTTAAAGAACTTTGATAATACCTTTTGATAATCAATAAGGATGAAAATCCGATCATACATATTCAGGAAAACATCGTGAGGAAACCCTGCATGCTTAAATTGTACCCAGCACTGTCCATTATAAGTGGCGACGGGCTCACCCCCCGTCACACTGGACAGAGATTCGTTACTACTGGTGAAACGTGGATGTTCTGAGGTTTCAGAATATCTCTGACTACCCCCTCGGAGAATAAAGTCGTGAGCATATGCTTATGCTATGCATATTCCGGAGCAAGAATCAGCAAGGTAATTGCGCAGTCAATATCGTAGGTTTTATTAGTTCAGCTATGAGGGTTATACAGGGTGAAATTGATATCATTAGCATCCTTTTAAACTTAGAGTCTATCCATCAAACTAATCAACTTTTATTTAAAAAAATCTGCTGTTGCATACATTTGAGTACAGCAGATTTTTTGAGAGAGAGAACAGCTGATTTTCTTTTGCTCCGATTAGTTTGCTCCCACAGTAAAAGTTGTTCAGTTTGATGGGTAGACTCATAGTTTAAAAGGATGCTAATGATATACCTAAATTTCAACATGTAGGTAGTTGGTTTGAATTTTCTATGTTTTCTGTACATAGGTATTTTCGTTCGTATATTCTACCCTTTGACGTCCTGAAAATCAAATGGCACTCATAATGTAAACTGAAAACTAAATTAGCGCCAAACGACGCACGCATCGGCTGCATTTTTCCAAAATAAAAACATTAATTTTAAGTCGTCGTATTTTTAAACGTTCTTACACAAAGAAAATGTCATATATTTGTATTTCGTGGGTGGAAACAAAATATTTTTTTTTTGTTAAGACAGGAAATAATTAACTCTTCAGTTTGAAAAACAAGCTTTTAATTTTGCGATATTCTAAGATGACTTTAGATGTTTGCTTGTAGATTAAAAATTTTGTTTTGAAGCCAAGATCTTTGCATTGGTTATCTGAGTCAAGAGAAGTCAACATGTTTCATAATTATATGGAATAAGTTTTTTATACAGGATTTAATAAACTGAGGGTTTTTTAAGGGGATGGTCAGACAATCAAATTGAACTACTTTCTCTATGGTACCAAAACATAGAAATCGCGAAACATAAATTTGCTGATCCATACCCCATACCACTAAGAGGTACATTTGGGTTGAGTAGGCTTGCAGTTTTAACAGCCGATTTTTCTTTGGCGATTTCGACGTTGGTCCTATAGAGAAAGTTGTTCAGTTTGATGGTCTGATCATAGAGAAATTACACGCTCCCCTTGGTAGAGATGGTGTAACAAAGTGTGCACAGTAACCACCAACTGGGCACTAGTTTGTACTGCGACCATAGAGAAATTACACGCTCCCCTAAGCTTTTTGTCTCCCCTCACCCGTCCCTCACCCCCTTTGTCGGCGACATAATTTTCTATAGAAACAAGCCGATATGCCATCTCCTCTTACTCCATGGGTCTGATCATTCCCTAAAAAAACTGTCAACATATTAGGAAGGACCCAATGATTGATGTTTTAATCTAATGTAGAATTGTCCTAAAAATTTGTAAGTATTCAAGTTCTTGCAGCAGTTGGAGAAAATACGGTCAATAATAAATGATTTGGAATAGATTGGTTTTGAGATTACCATGGTAAGGATAATTATAATTATCTCTGACGCTAAAAACAGTAGCATTTATCACTTTTAGACCACCTACTGTATTAACGTACCACTGATAGATCGGTCAATAGCGGAAGTGTGATGAATGGCACCATAAAAATTAATAAAAGCGCGTCACGAGGTTTGACGTCATACAATTGATAGATGAATTGATTTGGAATAAGGTGCAAGGAAGTGACGGAAGGCGGAACATATAGCATAGCATAGCATAGTATATGCTCACGACTATATTCCTCGAGGGGGTAGTCAGAGATATTCTGAAATCTCAAAAGATCCACGTTTCACCAGTAGTTCACCGAAACTCTATCCAGTGCTCAGATAAATTAACAGGAATAGATGCGATATTACGCGCGTACCCCTCTGCCAAAGGTGCATGCTCAGTGAGCATGCCCGCTATATAAAAATAGTTGACGCGCGCCCCGCGCCAGTCGCCAAGTTGTATATAAACCTCCCCCCTCACCCCCGCAAAATTGACAGACTTTTTTGCGTAGAAATGAGAGATCATTTCCAATCCATTCCTGTTAATTTATCTGAGATCCAGTGTGACGGGGGGTGAGCCGGGGGGCGGAACATAATGATTAGGGTAAAACATTGCGAACTTGTGTCCGCTAAATAAGTTAAGTAAATAGAATACTGTAAAAATACAATGCTTAGTAAAATAAAAATTCGGCCAAGTGCGAGTCGGACTCAAGCACGGAGCTTCTGTTCTGTACCAATACGATAATAACCAAAAAAAAATGTTTTCCGGGATTCTTAGCGCAAGCCCGACACACACTTTACCGGTGTTTATATTCTGTTGTTTTTTTTTTTTTTTTTTTTAATTTATTTAACTTTTAAAGAATGATTATGAGCTAGGATACACAATTTCTCTCCAAAACTCCGTACGGAGTTTAGCGGGAGATCCACAGTTGCTGCGTGACGTTAGGCATCACACACTAATTACAGTACTTACTTACTTACTTACGTTTTACTTTAAAGTATGCTCAATAATGAGAATGACACCAAGTTTGACGCTTGTTTTGCCGTTTAACGATAGAGTAAAAACAAAAAAACCAAGAAAAAACACGTTTCTCTCCCTTAATTTTGTACTCTTGTTTTTTTAAATTATTTGTTACAAAGTAATAACACATTGTTTGAATATTTCAACTCTCTATCTACTACGGATCAATAGATACAGCCCTTTAAAGCGAGGACGGACGGACGGACGGACGGACGGGCGGCCAGACAGGCTAGGCTTATGAATATGGCGGCCTTTGGCACCCTTTGCGTACGGAACCGTACAAAGTAGATAATTACTAAGATAAAAACGCAATACATGGAGAACATAATTGTATTAGCTTGACAATAATCAGACAATTAACTGTTGTTAATTCGAACCAAGATTCGTCTTCGCAATTTGCAATGTTAAAAATTATTTAGAAAAACAAAAAACCCGACTGCATAAAAAACTATTAACTGAAAAGATAAAAACAAGCTCCTTAAATCAGCTATAATAACTTTGCTTGGGCAAATTAATACTTTAAAATAATTTAGTTTATTTCATACTTTTTAGTCTTGTGTCAAAATGGTTGCATAAAAATACTATAATATATATATAATTGGAATCTGCTCTTCACCAGATTTCATTTGATATTGTATTTTTTTACGAAAAAAAATTTATTCTCCCCCCTCTCTTTTTTAATTCGCATACGCCATATTAAAATAATGTACCCTATGTCACTCTCACGATTTTTACGAATCTAACGACACCTCATATGTTAAAATCCATCAAACCGTTTAGGCTGTAGGGCGTGCCAAAGAAATAGACATACAAACATACATACATACATACGCTCGAAAAACATAACCCTCCTTCTGTCGCAGTCGGGTAAAAAGATAAACTCAGACCGTTCTGCCGTTCCTATTCAGAACTCTATTATCTTATTATGTCTCGGATCGTTTGCTGTTTGTAAAAGGCATAGATTTTCATCAGGGTGTGACTTGTACCGTTTTCTTAGAGTCACTCAGGGACGTTGAGGAAAACCACATGCTCATGTGGAGTTCACGAGTATACATAGCTATTCCACCGTGTAGAAATAGTTGTAGTGGTGAAGCTCAGCTTACTAACACTATTATGGATCTATTGGTCTGAAATATATGATTATTTGATTTGATTTGATTCAGCGGTCGCGGCAGGTCAATCGAGGCTGGTGTGTGGGGGCCGGGAGGAGCGCATCCCGGCCCCCTCTGCCTGCACGCGTACCCTCATAGCGAATTCAGTTAGGGTACGCCCGTGCGGGGGCACACCGCGCGGGCATGTACCCGCCGCGACCGCTGAGCTTCACCACTATAACTTTTTTACACTATGTCTATGCAGTGCGCTTTATTTGCAAGGAAGGTAAAGTGTATTATGTATTTTGTATATGTGTGTTGTGTTATATAAATTGAATTCCGCTATGTTTACCTATGAATATAGATGTGAATGAGTCAACGGGGAGATCCTTTCGTTTAAAAACTATGTAAATGATGAGATATTTTTAAGAGTATGTAAAGACCGTCAAACTGAACAACTTTCGCAAACAATCAAAATCGCGAAAAAAAAATCTGCTGTTCCATACAAAACTGCAAACCTAGTTAAGCGGAATTTATGGGACAGCTGTATTTTTTTCGCGATTTCGATGTTGGTCCCATAGAGGATGATGTTCAGTTTGATGGTCTGATAATCCCCTTAAAAAACTGTCAGCATATGCTGACAGTCCTTCAGTCCTTCTTAATATTAAGAAGGATCCTGTATAGGTATAAAAACCTAGAACGATTTAACAATTCTAGATAAAAACATTACGGAGGTAGGTACTACAAAACAAAGACGTTCTTGACTAAGAATTTGTCCGCAAGATATCTGTGAAAATAAATGAGTTTACCGTACTGACAGCTTTTTTCTTACCGCATACATTCGTCTATTGAGTATTTTTATTCTTTTGGATCGCGGAAATGAAAAAAAAAATCTCAATGGATCATATTAGAAAATTGATGATTGAAATAAGACTTTAAGTAACAGTTATAAGAGCAATTGTCGATTGACACCCGGCGTCGAATCTCTATCGAGATATATGACGTCAGATCCGGGAAGTCATTGCTATTTTAACATCAACCCATTGGCCAGTATAAAGAACCCTAAATTGGTGTACAGTTAGTTTTGGCAGGGGTCTTTGTTAAATGGTTATTGGTTAGCTTTAAAATGGATACTTGTTTGTTGGTAAATGTTGACCGCTTCCTTGACCCAGTGGTTAAAGAGATTGGGTGCGGAAATCGAGGACAGGTTCGATTCTGCTTGCAAAAAAAACTGTTAAGTGTTGGTGCTGTAATTTTGTGTAATAATTTATGTAGACGATGTCAATTTAAATCGTGTCAAACAAATAAACGCATGGCGTACAAGTCTCTTCAATTGCATTCCTGAATTAGTTCCTAAACAATTTTTAAAACTCATTTAAAACGATCAGTAAAAGTTTCCGTGTATCTCAGAATAAAAAAACATCACAGATGTTAAATAATGCCAGTCTAATGTGCATGCGCTTTTGAACTATTACAAAAATAATATTTAAAGAAAAAACATAGCTTTCGTACAGTTTCCGCGTCTCAAGAATAGACTGCATACTTTCCGTGTTTTACATACCGGCAACAAAATAGCAACACGTTATTAAAGAGTATGAAAGAGAGAAAAATGAATTGAGTAAATTAACTAAGTTTGTTTTTCTATAGATCATTGATTGACATTTAATTGGTAGTCACGGATGCGCACGATCGTTTAACACTTTTTGCGCATCCTCGATTTGAGGATTTGATTGATAGAATAGGTACCTACCAGTTGTAAGATTTCAAACAAATTAAAAATAAAATTTCAGTTGTTTACTATATCCTATCCTATATCCAGTTGTGTCCTACCTCCGAAAATTAAACCCAGTCGCAAAACACAACATTTTCTAAAGTGACTTCATTTTAAGGTAAATTTTTGAGGAAAGTTCAATTTAAATTGATTGGATTTAATACCAATGCCTTATAAAGCCCGTATTAGTAAGTACCTAATCCTAAACACTATGCTCTGTGTTTCTCTGAGGGATCACATCAGAAATGATGTGATTCGTCACAGAACTAAAGTGGCTGACATAGCTCAGAAAATTAGCAAGCTGAAGTGGCACTGGGCTGGTCATATCTGCCGAAGAGCTGACAACCGATGGGGTATCAGAGTTCTAGAGTGGAGACCGCGAACTGGTAGACCTAAAAAAAGTTGCGGGAGAGACTGGATGAAGAAGGCCGAGGACAGAGTTTTATGGCGCGCCTTGGGAGAGGCCTATGTTCAGCAGTGGACGATGATAGGCGGATGTAGGTACCTACCTATACTGTGCCATAGATCGTTTTGTAGTTCCTTGTTGTTGCGATCGATATCATTTCTTACGAAACACATAAATAAAATAGCGTGGGTACCTACTGTACAGATTAGTAAAACACCAACATATTAATAACCGTGTTTGCAGTGTGTGCGTGAAATTGAATTGATACATAGATACTAATGTATAAGTGTAGTATGATTGTCTTTTACACCTAATGTTAAGGATGAGTCCCTACCGGCGTACGAACAAACCAGTTATGGTTTATAGTGCGTCGATTATTTGTTAATCTACAACATTGTATTGTCATATATCAATAAATAAATAAATAAAATAATGATGATGATGAATCCCAAACACACCTTGGTTCACTTTTTTGTATACTTAATGCTAAATGCTAAGGGGTGTTTAAGAACGCGTGAGTGCTGGGAGTTTAGTTTTAAAGTTGTCTCAAATACGAATCACCAATGGAAGACTATTTATTTATTCAAAGGAAATATTGGTTCGTGCGCAAGTGTCGCCGAAGTTTTCTATCTCCAAACACCTGTTTCTACAAACTATGTATTTTATAATAAACATATCGTAGTCGTGAATCATCGACTAAGTTGTTGGTTAACCTACAGATGATTTATCCATATATTAATGGGTCAATGGTTCCAAGATCACCGCTAAAATGTAACGCTTCATTATTTATATGTCTCGATAGTTATTTATTACAGTCATTTGTTTCTATTAACAATGATATTCTGATAAAAATATGAACAGTAAAAGTGTGTAGAAGGGAGCAGAACAGAACCAAGATGGCGTCGGAAAAGCGCGGCACTTTCCCCGCGCGCGGGAAACGAAAGAAAGTGTGCGTCGCGCCGCGAAATGGAAACTTGCGATTACGTTGATAACACGTTTATCTGGCGGGCTTTAATAACTAGCCTCACTGCAACGCTGCACACCGTGGCGCGAATACTGGACTGGATTAAAAACTTAACTTGATGTTTTAATTGTAGCTATGATGCAGGCAAAGAAACTTTTTTCATACAACCTTGTTAAAGTTAACATGTTTTGAATAATAAAGGTTTTACCCGAATTTAATACACATTTCAATCAATCAATCAAATCACATCACACACATCATCACATTTATGCATTAAAACGATGTAAATAAATTGTAATTACAATGTTTTTATCGACAACAAAACCAGGCCGAAAACAGCCGCCATTTTGTCTGGCAAAGGAATCTTATCATGCAACCATCTCAATACCGAAACACAAATAACAATTAAGTGTTATTCGGTACATTTACCGGCAGTTAGTATATGCAAATGGAACATTATGGAGTGCTTGTTACCATGTCTTACACAAGAGTGTTACTGACTCATCAGTGGAAAGGCCGAGTTTGGTCAACGCATATTTATCCGGTTGGACGGACCACATATTAGACAATTTGAAGCTATTTAGGTGGGAATTCACAGTTTTATTAGACTAGGAAGGTGTATTTACATTATAGTCTTACGTACTAGTGTATAATAAAGATTCAAAGACTGAATTGCCTGCAACTGGGAATAGACTATTATTTTTCAAGGTTAAGTTCGAACTCCCGTAGATACGTCCAAATCTTTCCATTTTCGACCCAAGCCTAGATGTCAATATTGTTTTTACAGATGATGCTCAGGAGTGCGATTTTTGAATCTCATTCGGTGAGCTCAGCAGTTGAAAATGTCAAAATTACTATGGAGATATGCATCTTTCTGCTGCTGATTTGACTCGCAAAAATCATACTTCAGGAGTGCGATTTTTGAAAGTCAAATCAGCAGCAGAAAGATACGTATCTCCATAGTAATTTTGACATTTTCAACTGCTGAGCTCACCGAATGAGATTCAAAAATCGCACTCCTGGTCTATACCTACATGACAATGACTAAGTCCTATTTTTGGTTTTATGGATATTCTAGATAGGTACAGTTTTACATATATAGTTAATTGATGTAGTATTTAAGAAGCTATCATATAATTATGACGCTATTGATGCTATGCAGGATGTAAGTGATAGCCTAGCAAATACTGAAACGGTGAACTCAGACCATCAAACTGAACAACTTTGGAACACTATGGAGCCTACTTCAGGAAACGCGAAAAAAAATCAGCAATTTTTGTATGGGACAGCTGATTGTCTTTGGAGTTTCTTGAGGTCTCCATAGTGTTCCAAAGTTGTTCAGTTTGTTGGTCTGAGTTCACCGTTTCAGTATTTGCTAGGCTATCACTTACATCATGCATAGCATCAATAGCGTCATAATTATATGATAGCTTCTTGAATACTACATCAATTAACTATGTATGTAAAAGTGTACCTATCTAGAATATCCATAAAACCAAAAATAGGACTTAGTCATTGTCATGTATAGACCAGGAGTGCGATTTTTGAATCTCATTCGGTGAGCTCAGCAGTTGAAAATGTCAAAATGTACCCTGTAGAACGATATCATCTCCAAAAGATAGCAAAACAAAATCTCATAGAAACTAAAGTCTATGCAACTAACTATAGACTGTAGAGTTGCGTTGTGCTGCTGCGCCGGCGCACGTAAGTGGGTCAGCTGCGCGAAGGGCGCGATACTCGCTTCCTACGCTTCCACCAGTTACTGGCCGCAGTTGCTATGTCCGGGTAAATACGGATCTTTATGTTTTTAACCATAAGGTTGATAATCTTTGATGCTGTTCTATATTTATTATTATGATTTTATCCTAGAGGTCATAGTTGGTTTTGTTTTAAGGATATTATGCTTAAGCCATCATCATCATCATCATCTTCCTAGCTGCTGTCCCGCTGGGTAGCGGGGTCTGCTTTCCTAGTCTGTTTCTTCCACTTCGCTCTATCCTGAACATCGTCGATGGAGAGATGCTTAAGCCATGCATGACAAAGTTAGAAATGATTCTTAAACCTAATTAAACATATTAGATTGGAAATTTAATTTACCGTTTTTTAGAGAGATGTGATAAAATCGGTTTTTTATAAAAAATATCGGTGTCCCAAAATTAATATGTTTTATATGTTTTATTTATACGATTTTTGCGTCGCAAAATTTACATGTCGCCGTAGTAAACCAGCCCACTTAGTATCAATGAAGCAAGTTGGAAGCCAAGTGACAATCGCTGACACAATACTGATAACGAGGCATCGAGACGGTTTCGCAACAGATTGCCCACTCCATTAGTCATGTCCCAGAAGTTGGTTGCAATAGATTTTTTGGCGGCAACCTTGTTGGAAACAACAGGTTGAGCCTACGTGCGCTAGCGTTAATTCGATTCACGGTCGTGTGGACGCGCCTTTATTTGTTTTTTTACTTTATTTTTAGACTAGTAGGTTTATTCTGGATCTTTCAATGCAAATAGTTACAAGGTTCAAAAACAAGATCATGGTGCAATGTACCCATGATTTTAGAAATGAACTTTCTTATATGTATTTCTTTTTGTAGTAAGTATTATATTTTTTGTATTAGGCATCTTATAGGTGAGTACTTAAAATTATGTCATAATAATGTCAAATTAAAAAACTTGTTGTTTATCGTTTTCGACCGTGCATTGCATTAATTCGAGTTGATAAGATGGCACTACGAAAAGATAAACTCGCTATCTCGATTACGCACGGTACAAGCGTAGGAAATAAATAGGGACAAGGATATTGGGTCGTAGATGTTTGTTGTTGTCTACTACACGTGTAAAAATTACGACACTGGCCTGATTGTGTGATTATAAAAAAAGTAAGAAATAAAAACCGGTAAATACGTTAAATGTGTCATCGAGAACGAACTTGCGCGTCACTACGTCCGCCATGTTTGGCGGTGCAGCGCGCGAAAGTGAGATTTCACGTGAACGGTGCATCGCGACTCCCTTGACCTGATTGCGGCCGCCCCCCTCTTCCCCCTCGTGTTCCCCCGCGCCGCACTACGATAGTAAACACATAGATCGTCTAGGCGCGTCTATGCGAGAACTGCATTCTACGCTGCCTGTGTGTGCAGTCTAGAGTACCTATATTAGAACATATCATTTCGTGGTCAGTGGAAATATTTTTCAGGGATACGATTAGATTCTTTATCATACGTGTTTACTTTAATAACAATAATTCCTAACTACTTAATTACTTATAAAAGACACTGATTTGACAAGAAAACACCAACAAATTATTCATGAAACCTTACACGTTAGAATTGAAACTGAAACATTTCTCCATATACATAACCTACCATTAAAACAGCTCATTAATCTTTTAGTTGCAATAATCCAAGTCGTATATTGCAAGGAAGTGGTCTAAACCGGATTCCGGAGTAGAACGCAATGTTCGTGAGTGTAGAAGCCGTCGGTGGGCGTTCGCAATATCGCCTTCAATTTGTGAACTTTACATTGAAATATTTGCTTAACTGGTAAGCTGGATTGTTATGACATAATCGACTAGCTAAACTTATTAACAATGTTGACTATTTGACCCAATAACTAAACTTTAACAATAATGCTAATTATATTCAGAATACAGATAAAAGAGTGACACGCTATGATTAACCGATGACATAATTTTCGACAAAGCGATTGCAAGAAAACCGGTAAAGTTAGAAAACCGGAAACATTTGGCAATCTCTAGATTGCGGTGGGCGGGAAGCTGACGCGACGTGTTGGGCTACGCAACCGTTTTGATTACGATCTCTGTAAAGTTAATGAATTGAATTGTTTCTTTGTATGAACAAAGTATAAGGGTTGAAATAGGAAGTTTGGATTTCTTTTTTAAGAAAATGTTCAGCTTGTTCTTAACTTGTTTCTTAATATAACTTTTATTTTGGATTGCAGGCGACGTAATGCTTTTCAGATATTTTGTTACAATTAGATTGTTTCCGGACAAAAAATAATTATGTCCTAGATTTAGGTAATAACCTAAGAGTTTCGTTACTATTATTGAAACGTGGATATTCTGAGGTTTCAGAATATCTCTGACTACCCCGGGGAATATAGTCGTGAGCATATTTTATGCTATGCTATCACTACTATATCACACTCGACTAATTTACACACATTTAGTGTATTTGCCATTGTACACGCAGTTACATTTCACCCTGAAACTTTAAGTACACTATCGGCCGTCTTAATCGTGTGAATGTAAAGTTTGGGCGAGTATTATAGCACGGGTTTTCCTGTTTACATGTGTTGTAGGCTGCGCATGCGCACGCCGGCTTGCGCAATGTCAGCTTATTCTTTCCATACGTAATAACTGGTTTTGGTCCTTGCCCAAACTTTATACAAAGAGAATAGTAGGCCAGCTTTGGGAAATCTGATGTAAATAATAGGCTATTATTACTACGTTTGTAAAAAAGCCGTACGTTGTCAAGAGAAATATTAACTTTAAGAGTGTAGTCAGTCCATGAAACTATTACAACTTTCTCTATGAAACATGGGTCGAAAAACGAGAAAAATTTTTGCACCTCCCAAATCGATTGGCCGATCCGCACTTTTGTAAGGAAGGACTAAAGACTTACAAATTTCTCGTTTTTCGACCCATGTTCCTTAGGGAACGTTGTTTAGATTCATGGTCTGAATACACCCTTAAACTTATGTTAGTAATTAAAAACTATAGTGGTGTATAAAGAGAAGTATAATGAAAAAGTATCAAATAACCAATATGCCGATTGCTTCACTGACAACTAGGCTCCTAAATAAGATCATGAGAATGATTATAAGTATTATGAAGCGATATTACGGAAAGACTCATCAATGCTCAGCCTAAACGACTGGATTTAGAAACAAGTTTGGACAGGACGTAGGTATATATTATAGGTACATGTAACGAAGAGGTAAGATGGTCTAATCATTCTCCTCTTGACCTGTCACCGTCATTCTATCCTTCCTTCAAAATGCTAGAGATGATGCTTCGTCTTCTATCTTGTAAATGCCCATAATTTTGCACTAAAGCACGCAATCCGTGCTCTGTGAAAAGAAAGCTCTAGAAAATAAATGCAATTGAGATTAAAGCACTACTAGGAAATAATATACTCCTGAATCCAATTATACTCGAGTCGGAAATGAAAATCTCTTGAATTTCTTAGTAAATTGAGATACACCCATAGACAGGAAAAATATAGGTAAGTACCATAGATGGTAAAAGTAATTGGTATCATCGAAGATTTATTAATTCACTAAACTTAATTTAAAAGATAATTTCTATGAGTATTTAAATAGGTGGTTACTTTTTAAATGATAATTAATTGTTACTTGAATGAGATAACCGATTTTTTAAAAATAAACATTAACATACATGCTTTAAATCAAAACAGGCACAGGAAGCATCCTCGCATCCCTATCGACAACAATATATGGATGTTTTCGTATCTCGTCCGTCTGTTTGTTTGTTTGTCCGTAACGGCCCGTGCGCAATGCACCGGTACATCGGTATTTTACGGTTTCCGGTAAACACCGGTTTTTCACAGTTCGCGCTTGACTCGAGATTTTGTTGACATTGACACAGTTTTGTTGTTTCGTAATTATTGGGTCTATATTTGTTTATAGAATTATATCTTGTTCAGGATATACCTAATTATTTTATTTTCATTTTCGTTGTTTGTCGAAGCGTCCGCTTTCTATTTTGACCTTCCTTTATCGAACGCTTTTACGATAACCGCTCTTTGTTCTTTGGCGCAGAAGTTTTAAGTCTTTAAAGGAAGTCTATTGTTATTGTTAAGTATACGAAAAATCAAATTTTTATACAAAGAATTAATTCTGTTCTTACATAACGATCTAATCAAAGCGTGTTAAAAATAGAACATGAATTATAACTAAAACAAAAGATTTCAACGAAAGTTTCAGAATAAATACGTAACCAAGCTTTTTAGCCCGAATTCCAAATTAGATTTTTCTAAAATAATTAGTAAAATAAATTGTATCTTGCGCAATGGCAATAAGAACTAGAATGTCCTTCTGACATCCGTATCGTTGTGAAATAGGAAATAAATTTATTGGTTTTTAACGAGATTTTTAATAGTTTTTTGCCGACGGAAATCAATTAATAGTTAAGTATTTTTCGGAAAGACTTTTAACCATTAGGTTTTGAAGATTGTGTATTGATTCGATGTCGTGTATTCGCTTCCTAATATACAGGGTGTTAGTGTAAACAGTTGCATTACTTTAAGGGGTGATTGTACCCATGATACTGAACAACTTTCCCTATGATACTTATATGAAATTCTCAACAAAAAAACGACTTTTCATACAAACGTGCGATTATCTGATTGCAAAATTTTTTTAGTACCTAACTGAAGTTGAAACGTATTTAAGTATAGTGACCAATTTAAGTTATGAAAAATCTGTTAAGGTTTGGTAGGGTAGGCTACAATTATATTAGTAATGTCATTGAGGCTCACTAGTCTGCATCATTTACTACGTTTTTTATTTACATTATCTCTTTCACTTCGGAATTGATAAAATATCGGTTGCACCAAAAACTTTAAGAGAATATTATTCCGAGAGCGAAAATGCGCGCAGCATACAAACGTACTGTGCTGATATTTTCAATACTAACCAATTAAAGTCAATGAAATTTTGCAGAAACAATCTAGAAACAAATCTCTATGCTTCTATAGAGTCAGATTTTCGATAAAACATACAGTTTCAATGCTAGGATTAATTTAAGATTTGTATGGAAATCTTTGAGGCACTGTAACTTGAAAACTATACATTTTAACGAAAATCTGACTCCATACAAGCATAGAAATTTGTTTCAAGATTGTTACTGCAAAATTTCATTGACTTTAATTGGTTAGTATTGAAAATATCACCATAGTACGTTTGTATGGAGCGTGCTTCGAATAATATACCCTTAAAGCTCTCTAGTGGGACATGGTACGTAGCAGACACTTTTCGTGCTCGACCGGCAGTTTTTACAACACACTCACCGTTGCCCAATATCCTTGTGACGCAAGCGTTCAGAACGCACCGCGAAGCGCACTACGCCTACCTTGAGAACGCCTACCGTACGTTTCAAAACTATCCCTTTCCATAACTTTTGTTCCAATATAAATTTTACAATCAAATTGATAACATTTAAAACGAGAGGTAGAATTTTTCATTTGCATTAGAATTTTGAATAGTAGCTTTAATTTTTAAAACTTTTGTTTTGTTGCCAGACGATATTTCTATATTTTTTGGTAGTTTTTCTTGAAAACCTTACACCAATAATTATTAACATAAAAATAAGAAGTAAACTAAAAGGTTGTCTAGAAGTACAATTTGTCAATAAATATTAATGAGCAAGAAATATAACATAAAGATTGGTAGGTTGTTATTTCTAGGATAAAGCCTAAATAAGTAATTTATTATTAAGACGAGACAGTCATTAATTTGACACGAGGCTGTCCTTATACAAAAAACATTTACAATATTTTCATTTTCTTCGGCTGTGTTGCTACCAAAGAGATATAAATCCGAAAGCAATATTAGTCCAAGCGATTGCTTCACTTTCAATCTTATATGATAAACATATTTTGGCCTTTAGATATTTTCAATTTAACCGTAAAGACCTAAAAAAAATATCTTTCTTCCTGGCTAGTTGTATGCCATGTAGTGGTGGTGGAGAGGTCAACGTCTAATATCTTGCATATCTCCCACTCCAATATCTTCAATATGCTATGCTTATGCTAATTTTGCACTATTCTGTCACTTTATAAAACCTTACAATAAAAGCTTTCTACCTTTTTTACTATTTTTAAATTAAAGTTAATAAAGTGATTAACAAAACACAGTTACCGAGAAACACTTTATGGCAACACTCATCTGTTTTTTTATAAACGTAAATTTTATACCTACATAGCTACTACATAGTCTGTGTTCGGATACCATGATCTTAGTTCGTGCGTATTTTGTCACCGGTAAATTAGGATTAAATTAAATAATTTATAATGTTTCGATAGGTATGTGATCTTTTCCCATTTTCCCAAATTGAATGCATAACAAGAATAGGATAGAGATACTAAAGATATCTCTATTTGTTTGTTTGTTTCTATTTGTTTGTATCGAACGTTTTTAATACAAAGATAATATAAACGATCTGGGCTAAACAATAGACTAAGGTATTAAATTAACAAGATACCTAGTCGAAGTTACGACTCGTATCCGAGCTAGACTTCAAAGAACGAGATACAAAAGGTTTGATTAAAAACGTTTTTTGTTTCAAGACAAGACGAAGGAAGATGTGTTTGTCTACTGAAAAAAAGGAGTTGAAAATTCGTTTAACAAGAAGACAGTTGAGTTATTTGGTTTTATGTGGGCATGGGCTAACTACTGTTTAACCAGAATTATCAGAGGTGACTTGACTACCAATCATGTTTGTCCACCGAAAAAATATAGTTTACCCATGACTTCGTTTGCATGGGTTCCCGTTATCGTAGCGAGATAAATGATATACCTACCTACCAGATTTTATGTCTAATCTAATCTTCCAAACAAAAAAGTTTTATCGAAATCGGTTCAGTAATTTTCGCGTGATGTGCGAACAAACAAACAAACAAATAGATAGACAAAAAATAGAAAAATATGTGATTTGGAATCAGGGATACCTAAAAACTATATCGTATCTTTTTAAATATCCGACACACTTCTACTGTGTAATCTTAACTATTATAAAACTGTAACTGAACTGTGTCTGTACATTGAAGATATTTACAAAAAAAAGATTACGATATGGTTTTTAAATATCCCCGACTCGAAATCAACCTTTTTTAGAAATTTTGTCTGTCTGTTTGTCTGTTTGTTTGTGTGTTTGTTTGTGTGTTTGTTTGTTTGTTTGTTTGTTTGTTTGATCGCGCATCACGCAAAAACTACTGAACCGATTTTGATGAAACTTTTTTTGTTTGATAGCTTATGATCTGACTTAAAATCTGGTATATAATTTGTGCGGACGAAGTCGCGGGAAAACGCTAGTGTTTTATAATTGTAGAGATTTTCAGATACATGGAAAATAAAACAGTACGATATACAAAAAAAATGTTCTTAAAGTAGAATCTGTTCATCTGTGAACTCCTTATTCAAAAAAGGAATTAAATATGTATGATGTACCTACTTAAGTGTGAAGAAACGTCTTCTAGATCTAGAACATTCTTCGAAATAAAATAAAACATTATTACAGATATTGCCTATAATTTTCACATTCGTGGAACTTCCAGCCAAGGTTGTCTACAGTCTGGTAGGGATACATTTTTTCTTATCTAGATAAAAAAGGTATCTATTATTGTAAGATCTAGAATGATAGCCAATAATTGGTAAAACTATAACAACGTATCTTTTACTATTACGCCATTATTCTTATTAAATTGTTTAAGAAAAACATAGTACAATTATATTGTAAATTTTAGGCAATTCAGAATTAAAAAAAAAGTCAATTAATATTGTGTCAGCGACACAGATATATAGATATTTTATTTAATAAAAGCAATTGTTAATATAATACGCGATTGTCTGCGTGTGTGGGTGTCTGTCTGACCGGAAGAAGTGACATCATATAATATATCTGTCATTACCTCCTGTGACGCATGCGCTGGCTAGACGCTTCTGCCATTTTGTTTTTATCTGTGGTCTGTAATTCAACTGTAGTGATGTAAAAGGTAATTAAGAGCTTTAGTTGTGAGTTAAGGTACTTTAAAAGAGCTAATTGTTTTAAATGGCATTTGTGATAATCCTCTTAAATTCGTGGTGGTTTTTTAAACGGATTCGAAGACGGTTTTGGAAATGTTTTGGCAACGATGACTGTAACCAATTTATTGTTAAAAAACACAGGGTTAAAGACGTTTAAATACAAAAGGCGGTGAAAGGTTCCATAAATAAAGAGATTTAAAAAACAGTTTGCGCAAAAATAGCAATGTTCCTCCTAAAATTTGCAAACAAAAAACATCTGCAGTATAATATTAGACAAAACATGACGGTACCGTTGCGAAATAAGGAACACAACCATAAATTTACCAATAAAAAGTTTAGTGTTACGCAAAAAACCGCGAAAATATGCCGCCAATTCTATTCAAAAGTAAGCATGCTTTTAAAAAAGGAACGGTACACTTAAGTTCTTTTTTATGGACGGGGGTGTACTGCTACCGGAGGCAGGTAGGTTTTTTTTAATACCCATTTTATAAAATTGGGTTAAACTTTTTTTATGTGACAGATGAACCTGGCAAGGTGAGCGGTGTATGGTTACGGAAACCGGTGGTTTTTTCCTAAACACTGTGACCCTATTAACTTATTTTTTTGGCACACATAATCAGTTCACATGTTTAGTGAGCATTTTTGAGTGCAGCAAAAACTTTTTATGTTCAGGGCGATTTTTTTAAACACGACTGAAGTTGATTAAAAAGCTGATGTAGTAATATAATGGGGCCCCAAGTAACAGTGGCCGAGCAGGTCGCCTGTCTGTTTGTCTGTATGTGTTGTGAAACCTAATAGCCTTGCGCCGCCGCGGTTGAAGGCCGGCCAAAAACTGCGCACGCGGCCCCACGCCCAGATGTGCCCGATTTAAAGAGCATTGCACGCATAAATACATAACTGATAAGTTTTTTTTTAATTCTCGAATCTGTCGATCATAAAATACCTAAAGCTATTTTTTTTCTATTTCTCTTAGACAACAGTTAAGCTCATTCAGCCAACACAAAAGAAGAATCGAATAGTATTGAAAGATGTGTTAATTTGTTGGTGTAGAAATCATCGTAAACATCTTTGTTTTGTGAGGAAGTTGTAAAACAGTTTATAGATTACCAATAGCGGTGTCGGCCGACGCATTTATTTATTTTTGAAATTCTAAAAACGGATGCGTTCACGTCATTTGAATACTAAAAGTGCATATTGTAAAAAAACTGAATCTGTTTTAATATCGCTATCCCTATCTAACATTAGTCCGAGCCAATGTGTAATAGAGACGAATAACAGCAGGAAGCTATTCAAAAAAAGAACAACCCTTCCACACCCTTTCGAGACGTCTATTGTTTACAGCAACGAGAATCGTCATAAATGTAGATTTGGTACATCAAATTTGAATTCAATCACGCAGAGTTTAAAGTTGACATTCATTTGGTAGCGCGACACGTTGTAAGGCTGTTTTGATTCAAGGAAATCTAATATGATTTAAAATATTCTTTTTTTCATTATAAATTTCTTCGAACAGGTAGCTGGCCAGTGTTTTGATAAGAGATTAATAATGTTTAGGTATTTTATATTCGACACGAGAGTTGTATGTCTACATTATCTACTAATTTGGCTGTGGATATAATTTATGCAAATTTTTATTCGAACAACGACCTGTGAGGTGAGTCCGGGTCTCAAGTTGTTTGTTCAGTTCAGTAGTTATTGAGACGATATTATTACTAACTATCGTTATAAATCTGGAGTTTTATTTGAATCTAATTTTCGATGTTTAAGAATTCGATTTATTTAATTTTTGAGCGTTTTCAAATCTTAATTTTAATAGGTTTGAAAGACGAGACGATCTTTATTGAGATAAATTGAGATGAAATATCTTGTTTTATTTCCCAAGTTTTTCTCGATACTTCTTAATTTAACTAACACTACACATTTGAACCTCAAAAAATTAGGTAGGTTTACACTCAGTTGCAGAAACGCTAATTAAAATTAATCGTCCATTAAATCTCTTGCTGTCACATTTTGTCTTGTCGTCGTAGTAAAAGCTAGCAAGAGATTTAATGGAGGATTAACATTAATGAGCGTTTCTGCACCTGAGTGTAGATACTTATATTTTAGTTAGTTAGTAGATACCTAGTTTCTGGCCGCATCTTCTCTACAACGGAACACCTTCCGAAGCGGTGGTAAAATCAAAAATGACGTCAGAAAGTTATCTATGTGATATTATTTTGAATAAAAAATTTTGAGTTTTGAGTTTAAAATGACAGCTTAATAAAATGCACCCGTCCACGCATGCGTATTGTTTACGGGGTTGAGGCATCCGGCGCGTCCGTCGATCACGTAAGCATAAATAAGATTTTTTACGCACCTTTCACTTCCGACCTGCACCCGCGATGCGCAGGCGCACAGGTAGGTATCACACATTTCTCCGGGAAGATTTTGATAATCGATATTATTTAGCAGCTGCATAAGGATATTGTTTCCTGGATATCCTTTGAATATTCATGGGAAAGTTCGATTCTATTTTTTTTGCCAATTTTATGGGAGAATAGGTTATCTTATGTGCCCTGGAGAGCGATTTTTGAATCTCATTCGGTGAGCTCAGCTGTTGAAAACGTCAAAATTACTATGGAGATAAGCATCTTTCTACTGCGGATTTGACTTTCAAAAATAGCTCTCCTTAAGCATGATTTTTGAGAGTCAAATCAGCAGTAGAAAGATGCGTATCTCCATAGTAATTTTGACATTTACAACTGCTGAGCTCACCGAATGAGATTCAAAAATCGCACTCCTGTTCAGCAAAGAGAAGGTTTAATAACAGTTGATAGTTGATCTTGTACACTCCAACAGGTTTAGAGGAATAACAAACTAAAGTAACAATGTTTTTCCTACGTCGTCACCTTTTTCGTTATTTCGATTATTTTCGTGTCTTCTTTGATTAAGTTCCGGAGTTAAGAAATTTTAGAGTAATGTTGTCTGTGAATGAATACCGATGTTGCACCTAAAAGGCCAATATAGGCCTTAAAAAAATGAGACCCTTAAAAACGTTTTGTAAAACTCTATCTCACTAAATAAACCGCCGTGTTTGTGTATCCCAGCTTTTCATACAGAATTAAAATTCTCTTATGAAGAATTTAGGTCAAATTAAAAGATTAATATCGATCTATTTCCAGTAATAATTTCAGGACAGTTAGAAACTGGAATCGACACAGTTACGTCGCGTCGACATGTAGACAGACAGACAGACAAACATAGCATTAATTGCCTGTCGAGATGTGACTTAACATATATAATTCTTACCAAATGTTTAGACTTTTGTATGTTGGCGAAATTAATTGGCATAGCGAACTAGGAACCGTGTGACCGTGTTCTGGAAAGTGTAAATAAGCATAAGCATTATGCTCACGACTATATTCCCCGACGGGGTGTTCAGATATATTCCGAAAACTCAAAACATCCGCGTTTCACAACAGTGAGCACGGAGAGTGAGCTCGTCGCCACTTGTCATAGACAGTGGGTACAACATATGCCTCCAGGCCTTTGAAAAGTATAAATGCAGGCCATAAACGGCATAATTATCAAACACAGTTTTGGGTTTCAGGTTCGTGTAGATATGTATCACCGACCCGCCGATCTACCAATCCTCATTGGGAACGCGTGGTTGACTAACGCCCATACAACCTCCCTGAGGGTAGTGGGACGTATGTGATGATGATAGATATATGTACCAACCGCTTCCAACCACCGCCGCTTGTACGTGCCCGTGGTCCAACCAGTTGGTCATAGCAGTTGGACCACGACCCCGTAACGTATATGAAGTGTCAAACTGTGACAGAAATCCGTCAAACCCAATCCTTGTGACGTGCATATCACATGTGATACACCGAAGTTTATGTCGTACCATACGCTCTTAATAGTTTCCTATGACACCCATGGAACAATATAAATCTGTAAGCCCGTAACACGGTGCTATAATCAGATATAGCTAACCATTGTGCAAATAATCAAAACTAAAATGTAATTAGACACTTGACTATAATCCAATCGTGTCTAATCATTGTTTGGTGTCACCACTGTCACCCATAGTAGGAAGTAAAGCGGGCATCGAACCCAATACCGCGAAGTCGACCGATGATGCCAACAAAACGTGTCTTTGCTGACACCAGCGTTAATATGGACGATTATTTTTATTCGCTTGTCCGTTTGTCCATGTTTAGGTGTTTGAATCAGTTATTAAGTTTTTGATGACATGGTTTGTGTAATGGGTACGAAACCCTGGGTCCAGATTTGATCATGGTTGTAATTATCATGTGTCATTGTTTTGTTCGGTTTCCATAATAAACGCCTTGTTTGAAGAAGTAAGAATAATGTATGTGAATGTGAGCGTTATTTATTTATTTCTCTGGTTTCTTTTCTATGATCGTCAGCCTTCTTAAGTCGGGCATAATCTTTATAAGTTTGTCTTTTCGAAAGTAGTATGATTATGTATTTTATAACTATCAAGTAAATGTAAAGACGACAAAGATAATATAGAGACCTCCTAAAAATCATTATAATTAAAGACTGACCAGGAATATAAAAAACCTGGTTTGGGGGCGCTGCAATCGACTATAATCTTTAATGACAGAGTTCCAAGTACAAAAATTAGTTCCAATGATTTTCCGCAACATGGCGAGGTTTTTTATTTTCCTGGTCGGGCTTTACATCAAGTTTTTAATAGACTACAGTGATTCTACAGCAATTGTTTTTATAAACAAATTATTAATTATTAAAAATGTGTGTTTAAGAAAACAACAGTCTAATTCCAATGAATGGTCATAATCATAAACTATTAACATAGAATAGTCCATTAGAATAGTCCATTTATATGTTGTGAATGTAAACTATTTCTAGGACATGTTTTCATTACGCATAAGAATAATTTCAACTCTATATTCCTATAATTAGTATTTGGAATTGAACCTTAAATCCTAGTAGAATTAAAGTAACTAATTAAACATTACATTTCCTATTGCACAGTTCCTTTTTGTATGAAGCAATATTTTCTTTAGCAGAACGAACTTATGATTATGACAAATTTTTTTCGCGTAGGAAGTCGTGTGGTCAGACTAGTGTAAGTGTGTGTGAAGTATATAAGGCTATGTTTTCCGTGTTGGGTCAATGACCTGGATCCGTGTTAGTGCAGCGAGTGCAATGCATTGCGATTATGGCTGAAACGTTGCACTTTTTATGCATTCGACCCATTTATGGTACAATGTTTTAATTTAATTTTATAGTATGATGTTTTGCGTGTCTGTAGGTACCATTATTAGGCATTAGGTGTTGATTACTCATGTTTTGAATTGTTCTTTTGTAGTGTACAATCAGCATCAATAGTTTGTGAGCACTTCCGAATCTTATTCTCATTCTCATATACATAATGGTGAGAAATGTTGAACTTTTGATGCTGACGGTACTTTATTTCCTTTACAGTGTTTTATAGGCTGAAAGCTAGCCACCAATCAATAAACGTCATTTTATTCTTAAACTATGAATATGCTAAATAGTCTTGTCTAAAGGGCCTCTACGTGTTGGCTTCGGCTCCACCCACGACTTCCACGACTTCCAAAGGTCCGGCACCCTTACGTTCCGTGATAAGGAATAGAAAATAATAATTTTCTAATATTAAAAAGAACAATTTCCTTAAACAATTTTCCTCTAAAACGTTTGTAATAAAAATCTAAAGCCATGTCCAGACAGTATTCTTCACGTGAACAATAGTGCATTGTGTACCTACTATCTGCGCGTGCGCACGCTCTTGTGTACTATAACGTTTTCCATATTAACCGGCCGAAGTATACACGCAAAATCGTCTAAATGGGTGAAGTAATCATCAACATACATACATAAACTTCCTTTTAAGAGTCCTGCTGTAAGAAAAGTGACGGGCGTTAGTTCTCGACTTTCAAAATGAATCATCAATGAGGATAGAATTGATGCATGCATGCATATGCTCACGACTATAGAATATATTCCCGAGGGGATAGACAGGGATATTCTAAAAAATCTGAATATCCACGTTTCCCTAGTAGTACCTACTGAAACTCTGTATATTTGTGTGTGCAAGCAAAAAACGATTATTACTTATGGTAGTTTTAGCTAAGCTTCTGATAGTAAGTAGATAGCAGGGATTAGTCGTGAGATGAGTATATCTGTGTATACTAGTTTTTACCCTCAATTTTTTGAAAATTTCAAGACCCCGGTTGCACCTCTTTAGGGGTCGATTTTGGAAAAAAATGTTGCTTAATACATCCTGAAATCTACTGTAAAATATGTATCCCAGATTTCATGATTCTGTCATCAGTAGTTTGCTGTACGTTGTCTATCAGTCAGTCAGTCAGTCAGTCACGGAACTGTTTTATATTTATGGATAGATAGATGTCTAAAATGTGTAATTCTAAATGA
This sequence comes from Agonopterix heracliana, assembly GCA_963693445.1. Lineage (NCBI taxonomy): Eukaryota > Metazoa > Arthropoda > Insecta > Lepidoptera > Depressariidae > Agonopterix > Agonopterix heracliana. The sequence goes on along the minus strand of OY856308.1, from coordinate 21,951,366 downwards.
AAAAGTACCTAATGGCATTATAGTAATTAAAAAATATGAAGTATATTGAAATTTTGATCTCTGTCTATCCTCTGAGTGGTTATAGTTGTGAGCATATTGCTTATATGCGCAAATATATGAAGCCATACATTATAGGTGGGTAGGTCGTATGAAAACTTTTGTTTTCAGTCGGTCGGTTTCAGATTGTTTTAAAAATTGTCGCATTCAAATAGTTTTCAATAAGTACGAATATAATTTTTATTAGGAAAATGTATTGATGATTTAATTCTGTTACATATTGTAGATGGATAACACATAAGGATGTTATTTTACGAGATTCTATATATAAACTAAAAGGAAAGATGAAAATATGAAATTAATAATGTAACAATATTCAATAAATATTTCTTAGTAACACAAATTATGAGTACCTAACAAATATGAAATGATTTTTCAAAACGCCGTAGCGTAGCGCGTCGTAGCAAATCGCTACGGACGTCGTCGTAGCGCGTAGAAAGCATTCACTTTCGTTTAGAGGCAATTTTCATAAAATCTTTACTACCTACGATACTGTAAACTGCTTTACGATAATTCACAATATAACGTTGACGTTAAATTTATAACTCATCAATGTACTAAAAACATGAAACTACAAAAGTAAAAGAAAACTTTCAGACAACAAAAGGTAACGTGCTAATTTTTAAAACAAATAAATAAACATACAATTAACACTTGACCGGCTTTTGCCAAAAACCTTTAAATATCAACATTTAACATAAGAGTCTTAACCCGTTAACCGGCCATTGATCAAGTGCCAATTGGGTCCCAAAACTTACTGTATCTCTTCATAAGTGATTTTTTGTACGCCTTCCCAGTCATGGCGTCCTCGGGGCTAAGCCTTCCCGCCGAGTCGTCGGACTCGGTGCCGGAGTCCCGGCCCGCCGCCAGGAACTCCCTGGACTGCCGGAGTATCACTTGGGCCCTCACATAGTCCGCCGGGTCCACGAACGGGTGCCGGGCAAAATCACGCACAGTTATCTCTTTACGAGTGTGAACCGTCAAGTCCAATGGAGCATCATTGTCCGCAGTGTCCATGTTCATACGCTCCTCTTTGGGTTCCATCTTGGGAGACAGCTCCTCAGGGTATGCCTTCCTGGCGGCCAGCGTGCGGGGCTCGGTGTCGGCGCTCATGGCGCGGCGGTCTGCGGCGGGGGATCGGCGCGGCTCTAGCCCGGCGCTCGCCGGTCTCGCTTCCACTGCCATCATTGTTAATTTTTTACACAAACACCATAATCACTCCAGTTATGTCATATAGCGTAATGTGTTGTGTCGTTACGCGTGCCGCGTCCGCCGGCGTTCGCGTCGAATTGCGGACTGATGTCCCAGTTTCTGACGATGAGTTCCACTGACTCGGTGAGCTCGCTTCGGCACCATTCGGGCGCGCTCGGCCACTTTCGTTTTCGTATAGCTTCGCGCTTCGCCTGTGCGGGTGCGGGCACACTGTTACGTGCCGCGATTTTGCACTGGTGTGCGCCTGTGTGTGTGTGCGGAGCTTTTTCCACTTTCGTCTGGGAGCTTTCCTTCATTTCCCGAGTTACCTAACAGGTTTTCACTTATTCTTTGACTCGTTAATTAAATACGATACCGGTTCGGTTCCCGGCTCGGTCGTGAATAATTGTTCTCTAAATTTGATTATGTTTTTGTGAATAGGTATAGCGTGATTGGATTTCTGGGTAGCAACAATTACTATTTTCATGTCAATCAAGGCTGTAATTTCACAAACAAACGACTGTAACAGGTTTCCTCTTTAGGTTCGCTTATGACCTACTTTTCGTAGTGTTATTAACGTTTTTATGTTTCCACTTCTGTGTCGCATAACTTTGTTGCGTTTAAATGTCAGTTATTGAATAAACGATTCGTACAATACCTATATATAAGAGAACACTTACTAATTATTTTGCATAATAACTGAGATATAACACAAAACCGGAACGCGAGACAATCAGTTCAGTATGATATCTCAGTTTTGCGTAACCGAACGCGTAAACAATTTGTATGTTTTTTTTATCTAACGCTCGGGGCATTGACCGAGATTTAGATGTTGCGCGCGCGCCGCCCGGCCACGTGACATACTGACTCGTCTAGCGTTAGCTGAGCCGGGGGCCCCCGCGCGGGGCCACACGCGGCGCGCCGCGGCGGGAGGGTTAAGAACATCAGCGCGTCTCAAGATACAGTGGCTGCGAATAGATAGGGTACAAATGTAGAGCCAATGTCATCAAGCCGATAATTTTGGTTTAACCATTGTATGAATGAGGAAATAGTGTACATTACCTACACATTTTTTTGTCGTATCTATATGTAGCAATTGTTTAATTGTAGAGTTAAATGTTAGTTCCGGGATTAATGATGGTAATAACTCTTCATTATCATTCATCATGTGGTACGTTATATCTATGTAACGGGGTGATACAATGTTTTTACTTTTTCTGTACCTATTTGCCTCTTGTACCTACTTACCTAGTTAAATGTAGTTCTGAAATGAAATCACATCCCTGCTTAGTAAATGAACCATAAAGGTACTTACTTTAATAACTTTCTGAACTAAGCACTAAATAGTATTTTGTTACTAAATAGTGGGTATAGGTATTGTAATGTTGACTTTATTACCATCAGTAGGTACCTATTTCTTAATTTTGAACGAAATGTATTCTTTTTTAAGAATTTAATATCTAAAAAAACCTACTTTTTACACTAAATGTCAAAGTAAAAAAAACGTTTCCATATCAACAAAAGTATTACTATTTAAAAAAATCTGAGTTCTTCTTTAAGATCTTATAAACAGTAACTCTTTTGGTAATGACGATCACATATTGCAATGAAAATAATTACACTATAAGTACTGCGAATAATTAGCTTCATTCACGAACAAGCGCTGACATAACCTCAGTGCTAAAAGCCCCAATATAAATAAAAAAAGAATAAAAAAAAGATCACGAACAAAATCAATAACAAGTAAGCATAAGCTCACGACTATATTCACTGGGTATTTTCATTGGTAATCAGAGATAATCAAAAACATGTATAAAACCTATTACTTAGTATAAAATAAAACAAAAATGTATATTACTATACTGAGCCAGACAACACATTTAACTAAAAAATTCATGTTCACGCTCCTTCCATTAAATTATATTCATTTCATATTAGAGACCTGGAGTGCGATTTTTGAATCTCATTTGCTGAATTCAGCAGTTGAAAATGTCAAAATTATTAGGGCGATATGCATCTTTCTACTGCTGATTTGACTTTCAAAAATAATACTTCAGGAGTGCGATTTTTGAAAGCCAAATCAGCAGTAGAAAGATGCGTATCCTCTCCTCAAAAATCGCACTCCAGGAGAGCGATTTTTGAATCTCATTCGGTGAGCTCAGCAGTTGAAATTGTCAAAATTACTATGAAGATACGCATATTTCTACAGCTGTTTTGACTTTCAAAAATCGCTCTCCTTGAGTATGATTTTTGAAAGGCTAATCAGCAGTAGAAAGATACCTATAGATACGTACCTCCGCTGTAATTTTGACACTTTCAACTTTACTCTCGCTAGAGTAATGTCTATGGCTAAAACAGAACGACAGAACGGTGTAATGACTACCTGCAATATTTGTGCTTTCGGACTGTGCTTTGTGCTTTTGTCTGAAAGTGATTCCAAAAATGTGGCCAGAAATTCTTCTTGGCTTTCTGTCTAGCTAAGTATATGATTAAGTATGTATGTATGTATTTACTTACAACAAATTGTATGCCACGTGCCCTTTTGTATATAATGGAAATTACCTGAAAAAGTAAAAGTAACATTTTATTAGTACTTATTTCAGTAGATAGGTATATGACTACCTAATTTCAAGCTTTTCCATACAGATTAACATGTTTCCGTTGGATGAATGGAAAAGCTAGAAATTAGTTACGACAAAAAATTATAATTAAGTCAACTTATTTTTGAGTTCGCATAAATTTCGCTTCGCTTTAAATAAAAAATATTAAAAAATAATTACGGTGGCAAATGTGAGAATAAAACAAACAAAAATGAAATCTCGAAATACATAAGTCAATGTATTACTATTTATTATCTATCAGATTTGAATTATTAGTTTTAAAAAAAACTGGTCAATGAGACAAAAATGCACGTGCGTAATCAAGTTGCTATTAAAAGAATTATCAAGAATTATAACAACAACACCAGTTCTAGTGTCAAGATGTCAACCATTGTGTACATTACTTGATATTCCCAGTTTATCAGAGCTAAATTAGTAAGTGATACACGCCCAAAAATCCGTCATGCCACTCAATATTTATTGAGCAGAGGCTTAGGAGGATAGCCTATCTATACAAACGAAGTTAGATCATCTTTTTATTATCTAACGTAACGCCTCTTTCCCCATCTTAAGTATTAATTAAGCAATACTAAAAATTAAAGTGAGAATTTTTTTTTAAAAAAGATCTAGATACTAATATCTATGACTGGTTTGTCAGATTTCCGCTAAAATAAACAAAAACATGTTTCAATGCTAGGATTAATTTAAGATAACGTTTCAAGATAATAAATATTCCCATTTAAGATTTGTATGGAAATCTTTTTTACCGGGGATGAAATAAGAATGTCAAACTTAATAAGTTTTTCAATGGAACCAAAGTCGAAATAACGATAAGAATTCTGCTGTTCCATACAAAACTACTAACTGCATAAACTATAAACCAACTCAAGCTCAACCCAAATGATTAAGATATAGCAGTTATTTTTTTTAGAGATTTCGATTTTGGAACCATAGGAAAAAGATTTCCATACTAAGTGCGTTCACACACGATGACTGACGGAGCAGCAAACGTCAGTCCGTCATTTGTGAAGCAAGGAGTTGTATGAAACCGCACGTAGAAGCACACACGGTGACGCATTGACGCACCGGGTGTGGTTCTATGGACTGACATCTGTCGCTCCGTCAGTGCGTCATCGTGTGTGAACGCACTAATCTCAAATTAATCCTAGCATTGAAACATGTATTTTTCTTATTGAAAGAATCTCTCTTAGTAGAGAGTCTTAGTATAAATTCTGATAAAAAATTGCTTAGATATTACATGGGACTGCATCTAAAATCTTTCTATCTATCTTTCTTAATCTAATCAATTAAACTATGCTAACTTATACCTACTATAGGTATCTATACTCGGAAACCCACAAATAACATATCTTCCAAAATACTCAAACGTGAATCTAAGATACAGCGTCAGTACTCAGTATCCAGTTGGTATCAATATAATAACTTGCAGGTCAAATATCATATCTGATCGGTCGGGCGTCGAACCCGCACCGGCTCGCAGCTTATGTAACAAGTTTATGAATTAGGTTAGCTTATTATGTTTGTCTGTTTGTGACATGATACAACTTTTGTCTTTGATTGTCTGTAATAAATCGATTTTAGTGATAGACTACCTTACGTTCGCTAACATATTAAAAAGTTTTATCAGGTAAAACATTTTTAGGGTTACCTATTCATACATATTCTCACGCCTGTCTCCCACTGGGGTAGGCAGAAACAACGGAACGCCACTTGCTACGATCCTGACAAACCTCCCTAGCTTCCTCCACATTCATTAGTCCTTTCATGCATGCTCGTCGGTTTCGGGTAGATCTGACCTGGCCCTTCTTATGGCCGAATATTCGTTTCCGATTCAAAGGGTGAAAACGGGACCCTGTAACTAAGCCTACGTTGTCCGTCCGTCCGTCCTACCTATTTAGGGTTTTATCTTTTGAACCGTAATAGCTAGATATTTGAAATTTTCACATAATATGAGTTATGGCCAACCGCCAGATTAAAGTGGGATTGGGCCGGCCATGTCTGTCGGATGCATCAAGAAAGGTGGGCAAGAATTGTAACGCCCTGGATCCCAGAAAACGGTCATCGGCGTCCAGGTCGTCCTAGGAAGAGGTGGCGGGACGATCTGGATGCTTTCGATGACGCGTGGCCAGAGCATGCCCAGGACAGAGATTATTGGAAGATTAAAGGGGAGGCCTTTGCCCAGCAGTGGGATGAAATAGGCTAGTAAAAAAAAAAAATATGAGTTATGGCGGATTTGCTAACAAATCATAAAATTGCCAAAAGGTTAAAAATTAAGCGGGGTCCTCAAGCAACTAGTTTTAACTAAGTTTTTTTCTTCTCGCTCTATAGTAAAAACGGTAATAAATACAAGCGTTAAACTTTGTGTTATTATAGAGCAAACTCTACAGTATAACAACAAATAATAAAAACCGGCCAAGTGTGAGTCGGTCTCGCGATAAAGGTCCTGGAAAAAACAAAACTTTTTTGTAAGTAAATATGTTGTGTGGTGGTGTGGTACGGAACCCGTGTGGTGCGCGAGTAGCCCGAGTCGCGCTTGACTGGTTTTTATTGTGTTATTGTTGTCTTGAAGACTATGATATTCAATACACATAAAGCCAAGTCAGAGCCATGTTGAGGAGTCTTGGGCTGTTTGGCTGTACCCTTCGATCAACAATATCCAACTAGATAACGCGTCAGCGCTCAAAACATGTCCCGGCAAACAACGCCTCACTATTGGAGTGAGGTCTTATTTTGAATTAGTTGCGTTCGAACAAAGCCAACGTAAGCACGTCTCGCAATGCCACAGTGTTCCTTTTTTAAATTACTAGGAATTATGGTTGCTTTGAGGTCGAAATTATAATGTATTCGGACTGTTTTCTCGGTTCGTTAACAAAAAATGTTGTATATTCACGAGGACAGAATTTCTCTTTGATTTTTTATGCGACCCGTTATCTAGTTGTATATTGTTGATCGAAGGCTGTACCGATATTGATGTCATTTGTTACAGAGATAGAGTAGTAACCTGGAATAGCAAATATGGTATGTTCACGCGGTCCAAGTCACGAGTAAAGGCTAGTATAACATATTTCGAATCTCTACATTCCACTACGAGTATCTGGTCGGTGTGACAGGTATAAGATACAGGAGTACATTCTATTAGTTGTAAAATTTTATAAAATGTATAGTAGGGACACGCAATCACCAAGTATGGAAGACAAAACGCAAAGCTAAAGCAGCAGCAGTCAAAGGTGCGTAAAACATAGGCTCTAAGAGAGGAGTCTCTACTCCTAGAGCCTGCGTAAGAAAAGGTAATATTATTGGAGTCTCTACTCCTAGAGCCTGCGTAAGTCAAAGTCAATACAAAGTGTTTCATAAGTAAAAATAAATATTAAAAACTCGTAAGGGGGTTGTTCAGACCGTCAAACTGAAAAAACTTTCTCTATGGGACCAACATCGAAATCGCGAAAAAAAAAACTGATATCCCATACATATTTTAGCTCGAGTCGATTTGTAGAGTATAGAACATAATTTATTTTTTCGCGATTTCGATATTGGTCCCATACTGAAAGTTGTTCAGTTTGATGGTCTAAACGACCCCCTTAAATGTTTATTTGTACTTTTGTAACACCTTGTATATTATAACCCATACAGAATTGTTTTATTGCAAATTGATTTCAGTTAAATTTTTTAATTAAACTGAACTTATTTATTCAATATAGAAGCTTGAAGCACACTTATTGAACGTCAAATCTTTTTTTAATCTACCACCGCGTCGGAACGTGTTGTCGCTGTAGAGAAGATGCGGCCAGAAACTCTACAACATAACACGACTTAATAACTATTACAATATAAATTCTTTAGCTACGGTTATGTATACAATAATAACAAAGTCTCTCTAGTAAAATAATTGATACTATACTACCTAATTTCAGACCCAAGCATTTTGATAATTTAAATAAAGGTAATATTATTGGAGCTCTACTCTTGGATAAGAAAAGGCTCTAAGAGTAGAGTCTTCACTTTTGGAGCCTTCGTAAGAAAAGGCTCTAAGAGTAGAGTCTTCACTTTTGGAGCCTTCGTAAGAAAAGGCTCTAAGAGTAGTCTCTAATCTTGGAGTTTGCGTAGGAAAAGGCTCTAAGAGTAGAGACTATTCATAGAGCCTTTTCCTACGCAGCTTTACTAGTAGTAAAACTAAGCAAGCAAAGCCAGGTTATTCAATATTATGTCGTATTTACGTAATGATCCAGATGAATTTAATAAATAAAAAACAATAAAAATTTTACTGTTATTTTTTTTGTTTAAACGTTTTCCTCAGCCCAAAAAGAATTATTATTAGAAATAAATAGATTATAAGAAAAATATTTTTTCTTATTTTAATATAAATTATCAGAACAGAATATTTATTATGACAAGAAATTTTACGCAAAAATAATTATTTACAGAATACTAGGTCAGGCGGAACCTTTCCTTCTTATGATCGGGCTAACCCCCCGTCACACTGGACAGAGTTTCGGTACTACTGGTGAAACGTGGATGTTCTGAGGTTTCAGAATATCTCTGACTACCCCCTCGGGGAATATAGTCGTGAGCGTATGCTTATGCTTACTTAATTTAATGTTAGTAGTAACATAACATGACATACGTCACAAGGCCATTGTCACTTTTTGATGAACTGCGGTTACATATAGGCCTCGAAATTGAAGAATGTGGGTTTCTTCACGTCTCGTTTTCTTTCACCGAAACGCAAATGGTGTTACAATCAGAATACAATCTAATAAGAAACTGACACATTCAGAATCTGTTCTATTAAGAATCAAATTGCTTTTTTTTTGGACTTTGCAGGCTGAACCAACTGATTGTCTGAAAAAGAAAGATGATTCCGTCTTGGGATGGCACGTTAAGCCGTTGGTCCCGGCTACTATCTCTGGTGGTAGTAGTGGTTACTTAATTAAATACCACGTCAGAGGCGGTCTGAAAAAACTCAGACACCAGGGCCCTATTCAACAAAAGTTACAATTGTAATTTACAATTACAATTCTGGGTACATTGCTGACGCGTTTCTTATGACGCTAAACTTGCAGTAGGTAACATATGCCTAACATTCTCAGCAATGTACCCAGAAAATTGTAAATTACAATTGTAACATTTGTTGAATAGGGCCCAGGGCTTGCTGCCTACACAATACGAAGATGGAATTGTTGTATAGATTATTAGCTCGTTTGTTATTTAGGTTAATAAATATTTTCTATCTTCAATGGATAATTGAAGGAGATTTTTCCCAGCAGTGGGACATAGAACAGATCACACGAAACAGAAACAGAAAACGCAACGGAACTTTGATAAAAGCAAAAAGTTTGCAGTATGCCATCGATCCAGGCGTTTCGATCGTCAATCTTTCCTTCCTACGGGCGCCAATTATCTGCATGTGTGAGGGAGAGGCGTTATACGGAGGGGGGAAAAGACGGAGGGAGAAGGAAGAAACGAGATGAGCGACGGAGGTGTTGCTGACTGGGATACGTTCGGATACGTCTGGAGGAATGTTTGAGATAGTTTAGATTTTAGAACATTTGTTTATCATCGCAACGTCATGTCAATTCTTTCTTGGAACTGAACTGAAGAAGTTGAACTTTTTATTCGCATAGAATAATACATAATACCTATAATTCTTTAAGTTCTGTGGACCAAGATGTTACAAGATGTAGGTACCTAAACTGAAATGCAATTTAAGGGGTGGTTTAGAACACTTTATGGTGTGCACAATATATTATTAGGTCTTACAAAATTAGCTGAAACTATTTTAAGGGGATGATCAGACCATCAAACTGAACAACTTTCTCTATGAGACCGCAGATTTTTTTTAATTTAGATAATTTTCCCATGGAGAAAGTTATTCAGTTTGATGGTCTGATCATCCCCTTAAAATAGTTTCAGCTGATTTTGTTAGACCTTATAGAAGACATTTAATAAAACGCGCAAGCTCTCTGAAGAGGTGTTTTTCAGCAGACCCGCAATGTGACAATTATGAAATGAGAGGCACTTTAGTTTACACTCTGTATAAGCCAATTAATTTTTGTATTAAGTCTAAATACATAATTATTTATTTATCTTATCAAGAATTTAGGCCTTTGAATGCAGCCACATTATTTTTTAATGAATAAATTCACTAGGCATTAGTAGTCCGTTTTAATTGTATCCAATTTATTTTGCAGTTTTTTTGTCTTCTCAAGTTTATTAGTGAAAGGAGACCTTTGACGTGGAGTAGGGCTATTTTTAAATAAAGAAAGATAAATAGTTAAGTATGTCCTATATGTAGTGTACACACGGCGAACCAAATTAAGCTGGCCGCGTGTAGGTAGAGTATGTATAATGTCGCGCGGCCAGCTTATGTTTGTTTTGCGTAGCTTGATTTGTCTCCGTGTGTATGTGAATTTTTTTGGATTTTTGTAAGTACATGAGCGGTGATAGCCTTTACGGAAGAGACAGTTCGATTCCTAGTCCATACCATTAAATTTTACGGAATTTTTGTTTTATTTATGTTTGTTGTATTTGACACTATCACTAGTTTGGCGATGACGGAATGAATATCATCGTGAGGAAACCTAAATCAATCCCGAGGCGTGTATGGTGTTCACAGTCTATTCGAAGTGGCGATGGCTCATAAAAATGGGCATTGTTAGTTAAATATTGTGAATAATTCGCTAAATTTAGACTTTCTCAGACTCAAACTCGGGGAATAGGTACCTTCGTGAGCATTATGCTTATGCATTGTGATACATCTTTCTGTATTATTGTTTCTGCGTGTGTGTTTACTTTTTAGTTGATGGATGACTAAAGCAATTTCTAACAATATCAAACTAGCAACATATCCGAACGCACCCCGCTACAAGTGCAGTCGTCGTACGAATTCAAGGTTACGCGCAGCGCACGCGCACACACATGCATCCAGCCCCACGTGTCAAGTCTCACCAATCAAGCTATTCTCACACTTATTGTTCACACAACTAGAGTTATAACTAAGGATTTCAGTAATGAAGTGCACACATGCATACAAACCATATATTAGTTGTAATTGGCATCGATTAGCACAGGAAGACTGGTCTATGGCGAGAGTTTTTTTTTAAAACTATTTTTAACTTTATCCGGTCAACTGAGTAGTTGTTGGGATAGGTTTAGTATAAATAAATGCTGTTATTGCATTAGTTTAGAAGTAGTTTTATCTGTAAGTGTGTGGATAGACGAATAAATAGTTGTATTGTATTATAACAAGGCCGTATTTGTTCATTTCTCGTCTCTAGGCTAGACAAAAAGTCATTTATTGAAAATACAATAAAGAATGAAGTCGTTATAGTAGGTTCCAGACGTTGACCACTAACATAGGTCTCATTGAGGAGAGGTTTGCGCCCTCTTACCCTGATTCCTAAGAGGAGTTCGTGGAACGTCTAAAGACAGATGATAATCATAATTATTATGTCATGTGTATGTAAGGCATGAGCATGAGTATGTGCTTTACACACTGAAGCATTCTCTAGTCTTATCCTCTACCAGTCAGTACTGTATCCAGTACTTTTGTTTCGGGGGGATATTCACTAACAAATCCTACCTATCCCCCCTGGATACCTGCCTGTCCTCTACTACGGAGGTATTCGACCCAAATGTATATTATAAGGTTACCTATCGTACTTTCGAAAAAGAGTTTTCCGAATTTTAGTTCTCCGAAATCGTTACACTTTTTATTGTTTCCCTTTTTTTTTGTTTCCCCGAAATATTATTAGCCATATTTTGAGGAGCCAGATTTTTTATTGTCCTTTTTTTCTTTTAACCAATGAATCTAAATTCTGTAACACAGTTTTCCAAAGTAATGTAAGTCAGATAATTTACTTTTTCGAATATTTGTTTTTCCGTACAGTCACTTTTCCGCAGAAATATTTAACCTAACCTTTCCTAGAATTTAAAAAAACCAGATTGTTTTTCTCAGGCAGGGGGCGTCCACCCCACTGCACCTTCAACATACATATAAGCAAACAAGCAAGCATGCAGCAAGCAAGCAAGCATGCAGCGAGCAAGCAAACATGCAGCAAGCAAGCAAGCATGCAGCAAGCATTTTGATGCTCCGCTCGCTTCGCTCGCTCCGCTAAGTGTCTTACATGTTCTAACCTAACCTAACCTACAATTTTAAAACCACCAGTTTGTTTTTCTCAGTCAGGGGGCTTCCGCCCCCCGAACCCCCCTCGCGGGGGGCGCAGCCCCCCTGCACCCCCCAACATGCATACAAGCAAGCAAGCAACATGCAAGCAAACATGCAGCAAGCAAGCAAGCATGCAGCAAGCAAGTAAGCATGCAGCAAGCATTTTGATGCTCTGCTCGCTTCGCCCGCTAAGTGTTTTACATGTTCTAACCTAACCTAAACTACAATTTTAAAACCACCAGTTTGTATTTCTCAGGCTGGGGGATTCCGCCCCCTTACCCCCCAACATGCATACAAGCTAGCAAGCAACAAGCAAGCAAGCATGCAGCAAGCAAGCAAGCAAGCAGCATGCTAGCAAGCATGTTGGTGCTATAATCCTGGTATCATGTATCTACTAGGTAATTATTACAGAAAACTTTACTGTGTTGTGTCCTAGTCATACTATGGAAGAAGTTGCTTCTACATTTTAAAACTTCGAACCCAGAAGACCGTTGTCAAAAGAAAAAAAATGATTATGAAATTCTGATTTTAAATTTTCTGGAAAATGATACTTCTGTCAAGTCTTTATAAGGAGTAACAAATGTATGTGTAACAAAATATCTGTCACTAGAAACTTCTATAAACCGTTTTCGAACAACTGAAATTCGGTCAGTGAAATTTCGAAAGTAAGATAGGTTACCATATTATAAGATGAAATTGATATCATTAGCATCCTTTTAAACTAAGAGTCCCCATCAAACTGAACAACTTTTAGTGCTTTCACACACGATGACGCACTGACGGAGCGGCAGATGTCAGTCCATAGAACCACACCCAGTGCGTCAATGCGCCACCGTGTGTGCTTCTACGTGCGGTTTCATACAACTCCTTGCTTCACAAATGACGGACTGACGTTTGCTGCTCCGTCAGTGCGTCATCGTGTGTGAACGCGCTTACTATGAGAGAAAACCAATTGGAGCAAAATAAAATCTACTGTTCCATACTAAACCACACTGAACTGCAATGCAGACTCGACTCAAATGTATGCAACAACAGATTTTTGTGCTCCGATCTGTATGCTCCCATAGTAAAAGTTTTTACGGTTTCGATGCTGGCACCCTAGTTCATGTTGTTCAGTTTGATGGTCTTAAAACCCACTGAAGTATGTACCGTACTGATGTTTACACCCCCGGTACCCACCCCTGCATATTAGGTATATTATATAAAGCAATTGACACGTAACAAAAATGTTTTCCCTGCCAACAGTATAGCGAAAGAAATCGACCGATTAGATAGTTAACAAGTAAACAATGGAACAGTTAACCGGCCACCTCGGAGGACGTCTTACACAAATACGTCGAGTGTTTGTTCTGCCCTCACCTTGCCTTGGTCACAGCAAACAATCTGCGTTCAATTGATTGTTGCGAATCAGTGTTTATCTGTGACATTTCAGTTAAACTAGGGGAGAGTGGGGTAATTGCGAACACCTAAGGGAGAACTGTAATAAAACATAAACAAATAAAGTTACAAAAGTCATTTTATTGATATATGTGAACTTAAACTAATCATGCTTTTGCTCTCATAATTAACTTCGATAAATATTAAGTATAAAATCAAAATTTTAAGAAAAAACAAAACCCTTGGTGTCCGGGATTACCCGAAGCATGTGGGGTAATTGCGGACGGCTTATGGGGTAATCACGAACATAGCTTAATTGGCACAGAAATCACAGATAAATCCTCTGGACGTGCTTTACATTTATAACATATTATCCAGTCTTCGATTATTGGAGTTTCATATTTTTCATTACAAATCAAACAATAATATTCTTCTTCGTCCTTCGTAGCTTTTTTAGTGAATTTCTTTTTCTTACACAAAAGATGGTCATCTTCGAAACCTTTTAAATTCTTAACACCTTTCTTTCTTTTGTTACTATCAGTCTTATTTTTATCTTTTTCCTCTTTTTTCTTCTTCTTTTGTTCTGCTTTAAGATTTATTGCAGCTTTCTTTTTTTTATTTGGATTTTCAGTCTGAACATTTTCTATTTTTTCGGCTTTCTTCTTCTTTTTATTCTTCTTTTTCTTCTAAAGCATCTTTCATTGGGGTACTAGTACTACTATTTATTATAATTGAATGTCCCTTTCTGGAATTTTGCATATCTTTTGGTTGTGGTAGTTGTGGAATACTGATAATAATATATTTGGTCTCCGTCTTCCTTTGGTATTTACGAGGCATCTGAAATATATATGAGGATTTTAAAATCGTTAAACCTGTACCTATAGGAAACCTAGAACGGGGTAATTACGGACGTCCGAGATTGCCCCACTCAAATCGTCCGCCATTACCCGAAACACAATAATTCGTAAAACTAGTTAATTTTTTGAGGTTAGAAACTGACAATTCCCGTGGTGATTATTCAAATAATTTACATATTTAATCGTTACTTCAAAACAAAAAATTTCAGATTACTGTGCTTTACATGGAGCATTATACATGTATACAATTTAACAAAAAAAATAGATGAAATTACACGAAAAACAATAAATTAACTTACCTTGAACACCTAGCGCAGCCGCATCTCACCAGTTAGCGTTCGGTACTAAGTTTGGGACCGACTCGCGATTGCGTCATTCGAGATATCTACCATCTCTTTCTAACATACGAATACCTTAGTGTTCGCCATTACCCGCCGTCCGTGATTCCCCCACTCTCCCCTACGTATCGCATCGGTGCGTAGACTGTCGTTTTATCGATGTGATTCAACTAAGAAACACTATCCTACGAATTGAACGTCATGCGAAACATTCCATTAAAATCAGCAGTGCGATTTTTGAAAATCATACGAGCGGTTCGGCAGTAGAAAGATGCATGATCTCCATAGTAATTTTGTCATTTTCTACTGCCGGAACCGCTCGTATGATTTTCAAAAATCGCACTTCAGTGCTTCTGTCGAAATACGCACATACAAAAAACATGTTTCTGTCAGGAACATTGCAACTACTACCACCCAAAATATTTTATAGTGTGTAGAAGCAATGCTCAGTCTTTATCTTAATGGGAGATTTTAGGATAAAATGTCATTAAGAAAACAAAAAAAGTAGCAATAACTTCCCTATCAAGTTTCAGTGTGATACTGTTTATTTTTTTTTATTTTTTTTATTTGGGGAGCTTACAGCTATAAAACAAATAATTCACAAATTTTGTTAGCTATAGGCCAATTACAAGCTTCCATTATCTTTAATGTAATACCTCAACATACCACATTTATTGCAATTAAAATCATTAATTCATTCATTCACTATGCCCTTCCAGATTTCTGAATTACTAGTAAGTAGAATAGAATAGTAGTAGATAGAATAGTACCTAGATTTTTTTTTCTTTGAAAGTTTTGCTCCCATAGTAAAAGTTGTTCAGTTTGATGGGTAGAGTATGGGGTTTAAAGGTTAATGATACTTTTCCTTACTCTCTGTACACTATTAATGTTAGATTCTAAGAGATTAAGGATTCAATATTTACACATAATCTAATTACGAAACATAAACAGATGAACCCAAATGGAATTTAGAAATGTACATGAAAATTTAATGTTCGATCGAATGAATATATAATTAGAAATTTTGTTATAGATGTAGGTACTGTCTCGGAATTTCCAAACATTTGATGGTTAAATTAAAAGCTTAGCAGTAAGCGATATTACACAGCATATTAATATGCAACTACGAAGATTTGAAAGAATTGAAAGATTGAAGAAGAATTGAAAGATGAACCGAAGAATTGAAAGAATTATGTCGACGATTAACAAACCTATGTAAAACGTGTGATTTCTTATTGGACCTAAATTGTAGCAAACTTCATATACTATTTGTTGCAGTAGTCAAAATGTATCCGAAGACGACATCAGAAATAAGGCAAGGTGGAAAGAACAGAAGCGGAAGGAAGACCCCTCCATCATATGTGATTAAAAGCCAGTAAGAGAGAGAAAGAGAGAGAGAGAGTAAGAGAGTCAAAAAGCTACTCTGGAAAAAAACTTTGAATACAGTAAAATTTAACACGGATAAAAACGTAATGGGAATCAATAAAAATATTAAATTTTATTTTGATTGGTGTTTCATTAAAATGCTCGTCATTAATATAAAATCGCCCTTTGTACTTGTCTATTATGCTGTATTCATCTGTATTTCCGTGTGTACAATAAATGGTTTAAATTAAATAAATTATCAGGAGGTAGATCTTGTAGCATCTAGAGATGCGCGCGCACGTTGCTCACATCACCGCTCTCTAAATCAAGCAATTATTATAGTTTTCCTACATTTCCCAATCTCACACCAAGAATCAACTGAACCGTCTAAGAAACCAACAAGAAACCAACATGATCCAGTAATCCAATTAAACGTCAGCCATATTGATTCACCGTGCGCCGGCGCATACAAAAAAGGCGGCGCTCACACGCCACGCGGGCGGTAGATAATAAGCCACGGAATTTTCACTCACAAGAAGAATATAGAGAGTGAAATTTGTAAACAAACGTATGTAGTGGCGGCAGAAAAAATGTAGGCGCAGGGAAACTTATCTAACTGGTGGTAGGAAGATTATTGTAGCGAAGAAAGAGGGCTTAATAAGGTGGGTTTGTTTGAACAATGGACCATGCCGAAAGTAAATTTATGTTTGAGCGATGAATAACACGACGAACGGGTACAAGGTAGAGTTAGTTAGTTACATACCTTTACATACTTATATCCTGAATTATGCTAGATTTAGAATGGCTCTAGACTTAGGGGTTTTAGTCGTAATTAAACATTTGTTTCTTTGTGAATATACTTTGTTTCTCACAAAGAACTTTACAGTTCACTAAAATGAAAATACAAATTAGCTAATAATTCAATTATATTAAATTGTCTAACAGAACCATCAAAACAATAATTATTAACAAATAATTTTTTTTTGGTGACGAAGGTGATGTATTTTTTTGTTTTTGTTCCCCGTTGGAGACAATTAGTGCGAGCAAATATATTATACAGGGTCCAACTTAATATGCTCTTTTTTAAGGGGACGATGAGACCATCAAACTAAACAACTTTCTCTATGGGACCAACATTGAAATCGCGAAAAAAAAAAACCTGTCAAATACATTTGGCTCGCGTAGGTTTGCAGTTTTGTATGGGACAGAAGATTTTTTTTTCCCGATTTTTTTTCCACTCCTCACTTAGCCAATAGCGACAACAAAAAACAATAATGGCACAATCTGATTGGTAAATATGTGTATAACTTCGCGCTGTTAAAATTTGTCAACTGCGCAGGTACATCTGTAAGAATTATAAACCCGACGTACATCTTCAACAAGCCCGAGTGAACTATATAACTGAACCTATAGAAATCTAACACAATTTCCAATGCGCACGGTACTTACAAAGCGGGTAGCGCATAGCGGGGCGGACTTTTTGCGCGCCCGCTCGCGCTCAGCGTCCGCGAGCGAAATTGAAAGTGGAAACCGGCGCAATTATGACATTGTTCTGCCGAGAAAAACCGCGTGCGAAAAGCGACTCGGGGAAACTGTAGATCTCGGCGGTTATAAAGTTATGATAGATGCACGGCATCGTTTTATCGACGCCTAATTAGTGGGTGAGTTATTGAATATGGTAGTGCATTGTTTTTGAATGAATCCTAATTTAAAGACCGATAAAGATAAGTAAACACATAAATATAGGTGTACAACTTACAACCGAAGAATTGAAAGAAGGTGATGTCGACGAACGATTAACAAATGGGTAAAAAACATTCATTTACCTAGTGTTTGAGACCAGTCTGTGTTACCTACATAAGTAACAATAAGTCCAAAAAGTGTATCAGAATAAAGGCAGTTTTAAGTCTCTAGAGATTTGAAATAACAAATATTGTAAGCTAAATAACAAAGATCTGCTTTTTGGAATGAAAAACATAGTTATATCAAGTTAAACCATTTTATAATAACGTTAGCAAATACTTATCAATATTTATACAAACGGTGATCGTTGATTCGTAGACAATTCGAGTAGGTGGGTTATACAAAATTTATGAGCAAACGTCTGATGCCTGATCATTCTCAGGGTTCCTCAGGACAAATAGGGAAACCCTAGCGTCATGTGTTCACGAGAAAGTTGACAAGTCGTGAGATTTAAAGTTTTTTCATCAGGAGTAAGTGGCGAAGTTTCGAGGTTTGAATAAATAATATACTTTTGTCTTTGTTTGAATTTTATGCGGTAACGTAACTAGTTCGAGGTTTTATCTAGACTGAAATGCAGATAATTTGTTCTCTTTAAGACTAAAATTATGAGGAAGATCCCTCTAAGTGTTACCTTCATTGATATAGGTATCTTTTAAAAAGGTGCACTGACAAAAAAGTAGTTTTCATGCATGCACTTCATGCATGTAGAGATTAACGAATTTAGAGGAAGCGTCAGAGGTCTGTCAGGATCATTGCAGGTGGCATTCTGTATTCTCTGCCTACCCCAGTGGGAGACAGGCGCGAGAATATGTACGTACGTGTGTTACTATGATTATTGTTAATGCAGGATACATTTTCAGCTCCGTCAAGTGAATTTATAGAATCTATAATGTATATAAAATTTCGTTGTTTAGTAACTACGGGTATATTGAGGGTTTTAGAGTTACTTAGTCGAAACATTCTTATGTTTCAGTTCAAAAACTAACGAAGCCTGGATAGTCTGATTTTAACTGGCCAAATCTCAAGTCATTTTCATCCTGAAACCTTTTTCCTTCTTTTCTTTGAACCTTACCGATGTCTACTAAAAAAATCGTGGCTCAAATAAGCCTTCATGCATTAAATTCCAAAATTTCCATTGATTAAATTGAAACATTTTGTAGGGAGGGTTTTATTACCTTGATATGTCAGTTCCAGGATTTAAATGATATTTAGGCTGAGCTAGGTTACAACTCAAGGTAATAGTCAAGGTCTATGTTAGTCTAGACCAGACTGAAACCTAGGCTGAAACACACAAAGCAAACTGAAACTTTAACCAGGAATAATAGTGGGTGAATATTAATTTTGTATCTAGAGTTTCAAATGCGCGCTTACTCAGTTGAATCATCTGAAATCTAGTACCTATTAAAAAGATTATAATTAGCTGCCTATAGGAATCCAACTTTGCAAGCTAGGCACTGTTTTTCAAATCGTGTTTTTTTGTTCAATAAGCATAAGCATAAGCTCACGACTATATTCCCCTTGGGGGTAGTCAGAGATATTCTGAAACCTCAGAGCATCCACGTTTCACCAGTAGGTAGTACCGAAATTCTGTCCAGTGTGACGGGGGTGAGCCCGTCGCCACTTATAATGGACAGTGGGTAGGTGGGTACAATACATGCCTCGAAATTGAAGCATGCAGGTTTCCTCACGATGTTTTTCCTTCACCGAAAAGCCATTGGTGTTATAAATCGTACATAAATTCCGAAAAACTCATTGTTACGAGTCGGCCTGGACGGGGATCGAACCATCGCCCCCTGCACGGCAGGCAAGGTTATTCGAGTTAGTGTAGTTTGGTCACAGTGCAAAATCGTCACACTGTATAATGAGTGCAATTTCGTCACAACTGAATATTTAATATATTGATTAATAATAAATAGTGCAATTTGGTCACAGGCCTATTTGTTTATAATTTTTAAGTGCAAATTCGTCATAAGAGGTATAGGTACCTACTAGCTACTGTATTACCTAACTAATATAGTTACATTAGTTAATATTACTTATCAGAGCCGTAAATAAAAATATTTAGTTAGGTAGGTACACGGTGGCGCCAAAACCGGTTATGATGAAAATTAAATTAAATTAAATTAAATTAAATAAAATAAAATAAAATAAAATAAAATTAAATTAAATTAAATTAAATTAAATTAAATTAAATTAAATTAAATTAAATTAAATTAAATTAAATTAAATTAAATTAAATTAAATTAAATTAAATTAAATTAAATTAAATTAAATTAAACAATTATTTTGATTATTGTGATTCACCCAAATCTCCGTAACTACTATTTCGCGAATATACATAATATGTAGGTAGGTGGTACTGGTACCTATTACACATTATATTAAATTCAGCTGATAATGTGTCCTTAGTTAGTTGTGACGAAATTTCACTAAAAAAACCAACAATTTATAAAAATATCGACACCAGTGACCATTTTTCACCAAAATATGTTATTTAAATCTTTTCAATTTAACCTGTGACGATTTTTCACTCAACATATGGGAATCAAAATCTGTGACGAATTTTCACTGTGACCGAACTACACTAACTCGGTTATTCGCCACTGGACCACCACAGCTTTCAATTTTTGTTCAATATAAACATCATATTAGGTCTAAATCGGTCTAATCAGGTAAGCAAGGAGTTGTATGAAATCGCACGTAGAAGTACACACGGTGCGTCAATCCGTCACCGTGTGTGCTTATACGTGCGGTCTCTTTAGCTACACTTTATACTTCTGTGGGTCCGGTGAATAACGGTCTAACTCAACTTAGATCCAAAATGAGTTTTTAATGCCATAATACTAAATTTTTTTTTCTCTACAAAATGGTGTTACTGGAATATTCATACCTTTAATAATTCCAGAGATAGACTTATTACAAAACGATTTAAGTCCATTTTTTTATCGTGCACAATGGTTGAAATAGAGTTAGATCATAAAACCAATATAAAATTAGGTGAACATGGATTTACTTCGACTTAAATTCTTCGACACAATTTATTTTGTTTTGTGAAATATGATTTATCTGAGTTAAACCAAATTTCAAAAACCTTAATAGTTAATACCTACATAAAAAATCAAGTGTAGCTCATGAATATGATGCGCGTTTGATAGCGGGCTAAGTACGGAAACTGACATCATCTTGGACTGGGGAGAACGCTATACGTCTCACCAAAAATGTATGTCGAATAAGTGAGTTAAACCGTCAATCACCAAATATTTTCTTTTATGTAGTGAGAATAAGAATCACTTAGTATGAATACAATCTGGCGAATTTTTTTAAGGGTGGTACTGTTATATTGAACTAAGTGATAATGTCAGGCCTTGTTTTAGTTAGGGATTGCCGAACCGCACTTCAAGCATAGGCTTGTACATAGAGTGGTAAAGAAAGAATCTGTTGTCTGTCTTTGAAATTAAACTATTTTTTTCCTAAAATATCTTGTATTTTGTATAATAACAACACTGCAAAGCGAACCGGATATCAAACGTGTATTTAAGAATGACAATACATCAGACTGGTCATACAATTTTGAGGCACAGAATCGTGAGTTCTAACTTGATAAGTTTTTAAGCATGCGTCGCTTTAGAATTTGTTTTTGTATTGTGTTTATATTGGTTTGTTGTTTAATATTTCACTTTTCAGCATTACTGATACCACGTGGCGTTACCCACGTCACAAAATTTGCATATAAGCTAGTGTTACCCATAAAAAAAATATACCTATATATGATAAAACTACTTACCTACTTAATAACGAAATGAATATTTTTTCTAGAAAATATCTCATTTTTGTGTCACTTAAGTTTAATGCTGAATATGGTGGATATTAAAAGCTTAAACAGTGAGCTTAGAAAGTACATTTTGCAAGTGTTTGTTTTATTTTTCCTTAAAAATATTATTAAATATTAGCTTTTAAATCCATACGCACAAAATGTTACCTTTGTGAAAAAGAATTTAACTCAAAAAACACTTTGTAATTTTGTGATGAGCTTGTTTTACCTAAATAAAACTACTTTTATCAATTCGTTTTGATTCAGTTTACAAAGTAAGTTTTCCGGTGGTGTGTATTTAAGAATGGGATGGAATAAAAATGAAATTAAAATATAACATAAACCATTTTATACCAAGGTTATTGTGAAGTGTAAAAGGCCCTAACTCAATTTAAATCATAATGTAACGTATTTTTATTAGTGTCAAAAGGTTTAATTCAACTTCTGAACGAAATATCTCCAGCACGGTAAGTATTTCATAGACTAAACCATATTATAATAAAAGACCATAAAAATATCTAGAAGACACAGTGATTTGCTTGAAAAAATATGAAACGGTTTTCGAGAAAATATTTTTTTTTACCAAACAATTATGTTTTTAGGCTCTCCTGTAAAGTTGCATTTTTTGAGTTGGACCGTTATTCACCGGATACACAGACTTATATTATTAGTATACCTAAGTGTGAAAAAGTTAATGAAATATGATGTTTTCTTATCTATATTTATTAAATATTTATTAGACAGTCTGTGCCTGTCTAGACAAGGACGAATAAAGGACAAACACTAATATTTTAGTATAATTTGGGTTACTAAGTAATTTTTCATAATGATAAAAACAGGTGATAATTATTTTAAGCGTCTAGTCTAAATAATAAGCATATCTTCACGACTATATACCTGAGGAGGTAGTCAGAGATTTGAAAGTTCTGTTCTATTCTATATTCTGAAAACTCAGAACATCCAAGTTTCACTAGTCTTTTTTTTTTTTTTTTTTCAATTTAAGTATGTAATAAACTTTTTATAGTAGTAGTAGTCTAAATAATGTTTGTAAAAAAACCCAGAATAAGAACTGCAGGTAAGGGCGTCGGTGGCGCGTTGTGGAAAGGTATGGTCATTCAGTCATGAGGGCCGGGTTCAAATCCGCACGGACGCGATGCCATCAGTGTTGTCAGATCCAATTTTTATAAATCCGTAGGTCATGGTTGAAAAATTCGGAGAAATCCGTAGATGACAGCTTGAAAAATCCGTAGATCTAAAGATTTTTTTAATGACTATTTTTGAAGTGGACTGACTCAAAACATCGCTCAAATTTGGCGAAGAAAATGGAAACTTAGACAAGTCTAGCGAAAATAATGCTTAGAAGACAACGCGAAAATCAACCTGTCAGTCCTTTCAGTCAAATGTTTCTGTATAGCGACCATAGGCGAACTATTTCTCGCTTACGCTGATTAGACGGAACATCAGTGTAACCGCGTATGAGACAGCGATAGTCATAAAATCCTATACAATTTGTATGAAAATAGATGTCTGACTCCGGAGTCAGACAGCCGTCGTAGAACAAAAAAGTGGCTACGTCGATAAGGACAGCAATAAGTAGCGATCTCCTTTTTTAACTAGAGCGAATTTGCTATGTGCATCTCTTACTGAGTGAATATGACAAGACACGTGCTTCCTTCTAGTGCCTTCTCTTTCTACGATAGCGACAGAAAGTAGAAAGAAGGAGATGGAAAAGAGTAGGGACGAGCCATAATTTACGAAACACAGTCCAACATACAAAAAAGGAAACATTAATTCGTTTTTTTAGCGGCTGGGTATCATATTGACATTTTAGAGAGGAATTCAGACGATTTCTAAAAATCCGTAGATTTCCATTGAAATCCGTAGATCCGTAGGTAAGGCCAAAAATCCGTAGATATTAACGGATAAATCCGTAGGTCTGGCAACGCTGCATTCCATGTATCCATCCATCAATGAGTTCTTTAATATTACTTCTAATAGTAACTTCATTCATTTTACATTAAATAATACAAATTAATTAAAATCGGTGGTTATGAGTCGGACAGAAAAAAAAAATTTCGACGGGAAAAAAAAAACGAAATTATTGATGCGTTATAACCAATGATCGGAATCTCGGGGCATTTTTTGAGCATACAAGTTTGGATACGCCTTGATTTCCCGGAAATATCCGGATTTAATAAATATGGATAAAAATTTCACGGGATTTATTGGGATTACCTATTTAGATGTCAAGAGACGTTTTTTTAAATCAAGAGTATTAGCAGCGCATACTAGAGGCCGCGACTTTAAAACACGCCGCCTGGTACCTTTGACATGTACCGCACTTAGGTAAATATGTTGACCGTTATTAAACAATGATATTAAGTAACTAGATTAGTAGTTAGGGCACCAAAGCGTTGCCACTTCGAAGATGTCTGCAGGCTTCTTTGACTTCAGTTCAGGCGTTTATCTATGGTGAGCGGACATATCCGTGACGTTTAAATTAAGCTACCAAAATGGGGAAATGCGCCGTAAAAATTTGAAAATCACAGTCGGAAAAGAATAATAAAGGAAGTGGTGTTACTTTTCACAAGTAAGTTTACTATATTTTGTCAAAATAACATTAAAAAACTAAATAAATTTTTCACGCATTGTTTTTGCCATCAGTGTTACAAGTAAATACGATTTTGATTTTCCCACACTGTTGGGAGTTTCGGTACCCTCTTCGTTATTTCATACAGGGTTAAGTTTTAATCAGTCCGGATAACTTCACCATTCATTCCCCTAATCAAACTGAACAACTTTCACTATTGAGCCAACAACGAAATCGTGAAAACAAAATCAGCTGTTTCATACAAAACTGCAGTACCGACCGACTCGACTCAAATGTATTGGACACCTGATTTCTTTTTTCGTGATTTTGAAGTTTACACCATAAATAAAATAATTAAATACCTAAATAATAAAAATCTTTATTTGCATAGTGAAAGTGAAGAGATTACAATGTGGTGACGTTATCCGATCTGGGCTGATTAAACATCAACCCTGTATAATATGATATGTTACTTAAAGTTTAATTATACCTAAATCTGTTCAGAACACACAGAGCCTACATATTCAAGTTTAGAATTCAGGTAATATATTCATTAAATTCAGTAATTAATTCTGGGGAAATTATTTCTAACCACTGGCAACTGTGGCCGTATTTACTGACGTTTTTAAAATAATAACGTCTTTCTCATTTCGTCGTAATTTTTTTGACGGCAGAAGAAACGAGACAAATATAGTTTACTTTGGCGTATTTATCGATTTCCAAGCTACATCTTTGAAACTCTGAAGTGGTTGCGCATTTTTGAGTATTGTTTTCTAGAAGCGAATAACAGTGAGCTTATACAATACTAGAGGGATAGCTTCTTACAAACAATGCTCAAAAAAGCGTAAAACCACTTCAGCAGAGTTTCAAAGATGTAGCTTGGAAATCGATACATACGCCAAAGTAAACTATGTTTGTCTCGTTTCTTCTGCCGTCAAAAAAATTACGACGAAATGAGAAAGACGTTATTATTTTAAAAACGTCAGTAAATACGGCTACAGTTGCCAGTGGTTAGAAATAATTTCCCCAGAATTAATTAGTTAATTTAATGAATTTATTACCTGAATTGAACTTGAATATACAGGGTCCAACTTAATATGCTGACACTTTTTTAAGGGGATGATCAGACCATGAAACTTAACAACTTTCTCTATGGGACCACAATCGAAATCAAGAAAAAAATTATCCCATACAAAACTGCAAACCGACTCGAGCCAAATGTATGGTACAGCTGTTTTTTTTTCGCGATTTCGATGTTGGTCCCATACAGAAAGTTGTTTAATTTGATGGTTTGGAGTGCGATTTTTGAATCTCATTCGCAGAGCTCAGCAGTTGAAAATGTCAAAATTACTATGAAGATACGCATCTTGCTGATTCGACTTTAAAAAATCGCACTCCTGAAGTATGATTTTTGAAAGTCAAATCAGCAGTTGAAAGATGCATATCTCCATAGAAATTTTGACATTTTCAACAGTTGAATTCATCGAATGAGATTCAAAAATCGCACTCCTGATCATCCTCTTAAAAAAGTGTCAGCATATTGATTATAGGCTCTGTGTGTTCTGACCAGAGTTAGGTTTAGAAATAATTGATGATTCATTTTAAAAATGTGTAGGTACCTCGATTTCCTACACACTTTTTTTACTTCGATCGTTGTTATTTTGTAAAAGAGATCCTTGGCTACTCCATCCCGAGATGTGAAAACCACGGGGTCAGGTCCGGGGACCGTGCGGGTCAAGAGATGGGTCCCCGGATTATTAGATTAGAAATACACATCTGACAACCTCAAAAAAAATAAAACAATTAACATACCAACATAAACAGGGGCACTGTTGGCAATTAACTGTCAGAAATCGCGTTTTTTCAAAAATATAATAAAAATTGCATTTAAAAATCAACAATCAGACTTCGTCTAAGACATGTATGGCTCAAAATGTTCTAAATGGTGTCAACTATCATCCCCTTAAATATTTGCACCCCGCTTCCAAACACCCTGTATATCATATTATACAGGGTTGATGTTTAATCAGCCCAGATCGGAAAACGTCACCATATTGTAATCTCTTCACTTTCACTATGCAAATAAAGATTTTTATTATTTAGGTATTTATTTATTTTATTTATGGTGTCAACTTCGAAATCACGAAAAAAGAAATCAGCTGTCCAATACATTTGAGTCGAGTCGGTTGATACTGCAGTTTTGTATGAAACAGCTGATTTTGTTTCCACGATTTCGATGTAGGCTCAATATTGAAAGTTGTTCAGTTTGATTAGGGGAATGAATGGTGAAGTTATCCGGACTGATTAAAACTTAACCCTGTATGAAATAACGAAGAGGGTACCGAAACTCCCTACAGTGTGGGAAAATCAAAATCGTATACAAGGTGTTACAAAAATACAAATAAACTTTCACTGTGGGACCAATATTGAAATCGCGAAAAAAAAAATTGATGTTCCATACTCTGCAAATCGGCTAGAGCTAAAATATGTATGGGATATCAATTTTTTTTTTCGCGATTTCGATGTTGGTCCCATAGAGAAAGTTGTTCAGTTTGACGGTCTAAACAACCCCCTTAAGAGTTTTTAAAATGTATTCTTACTTATGAAACACCCTGTATGTATACTTGCAACACTGATGGCAAAAACAATGCGTGAAAAATTTATTTAGTTTTTTAATGTTATTTTGACAAAATATAGTAAAATTACTTGTGAAAAGTAACACCACTTCCTTTATTATTCTTTTCCGACTGTGATTTTCAAATTTTTACGGCGCATTTCCCCATTTTGGTAGCTTAATTTAAACGTCACGGATATGTCCGCTCACCATAGATAAACGCCTGAACTGAAGTCAAAGAAGCCTGCAGACATCTTCGAAGTGGCAACGCTTTGGTGCCCTAACTACTAATCTAGTTACTTAATAATATCATTGTTTAATAACGGTCAACATATTTACCTAAGTGCGGTACATGTCAAAAGTACCAGGCGGGTGTTTCAAAGGCGCGGCCTATAGTATGCGCTGCTAATACTCTTGATTTAAAAAAACGTCTCTTGACATCTAACTAGGTAATCCCAGTAAATCCCGTGAAATTTTTATCCAAATTTATGAAATCCGGATATTTCCGGGAAATTCAAGGCGTATCCATACTTGTATGCTCAAAAAATGCCCCGAGATTCCGATCACTGGTTATAACATCAACCTACAACCACGTATTACTAAATGACCACTATCAACTTGACGCATTCTATCCTATCTAACATTAGTATCATTATGTGTTTAGTATAAATTATTATTAACTTTCCTCGGGGCTGCGACGAAAGGGAAACAGTAATGACAGAGCGCAAGAGTCTAGAACTGTTTCAAGTTTAGTAGTGCAAGTGCGACCGAGTGCGCAGGCGTGGACGGTTGGTATACACGAGGTGACGTAGTAGCGACGCCGTCTTGAGATACACTGCTACTCGATGTGGTGTTAGGGTTGAACTACACATGGCCGCACGCGATAGTTCAATCCTTAGTTGATTTGAAATCAAATTGCGTATTTTTTGAAGATAAGAGTTATTTTTGCTTTCATCATCACAGTTTATATACGTCCTACTGCAGGGCATAGGCCTACCCTCAGGGAGGGTGTATGGGTGTCACAAGGCAGGGCACAGACTTACCCTCAGGCCTCCCTGCACCTCATCCTCATGCATGAGCGTTAGTCCACTACGCGTGCCCAATGCCGATTGGTAGACTTCACAAACGCATCGGAATTTCTTCTTCAGCGTATGCAGGTTTCCTCACGATGTTTGAGAGCAGTCGGTATTACGTACATAAGTTAGAAAAACTAATTGTTAGTGTGTTCACACTCGATGACGCACTGACGGAGCGGCAGATGTCAGTCCATAGAACCACACCCGGTGCGTCAATGCGTCACCGTGTGTGCTTCTACGTGCGGTTTCATACAACTCGTTGCTTCACAAATGACGGACTGACGTTTGCTGCTCCCTCAGTGCGTGATCGTGTGTGAACGCACTTACATAGCATGTGGTCTTTCCGGATTCGAACCCAGATCTCAAGATTGAGTTTCCATACCTCACCGCAACGCACCACGGACGCTCTTTTTTTTTGCTCAGCTCGCGTCAAATTTCGGTAGGGGATAAAATTATCCTATAATGTTCACGAGATCCACCACTTTCATGGCAACAACATTCCAAGTATGAAAGATTCTCACCATCCTAAAAGGAATTATGGTCGTAATTTTATACACATATTGTATCTTTATCTTCGTTATCTACATATAAATATGATATGCTATGTTTGAAATGCATTTGCTAAAGGTAACTTTGCTACACCTGCAGGCTTTAAAACGAGCTTTACAGTTTTTTTAAAGTTACCACCCCTAAAAAAATACGACCGTTCATTTTGGTAGGTCCCTAATAAAAATCTTGAGACGTATCCCAGTTTTATCTCCCCGCTGTACCTTACAAGTGTAATGTCAAGTTTACCTCGCCTAGCCGTCCGTGCAAGCAGAATGCACTTTCTTCCTACTGCACACAGCTGCACTCACACAGACGCATCTAATACATAGGTCTTGTAAACGAAAGTCTGTGAATGGGGGAGTATTGTATGCACTTTATTATGTATTGCTGTCGATGAAACTTGGTCTGTAGCGGGATGGGATAGAGTGCAGATTGGCGTGGAATGCTGTTTACTATGATGTGAGAAAGTGTTGTTATTTACTATTAAATAACGGTTGTGCTTTAATTGTCATTAGTGTTAATATTGTGATGGAATTGGAGAAAATTCTGTTTATGAATCTGTTATGTAGCATAGCATATACCACGACTATATTCTTTGAGGAAGTAGTCTGAGATTTTTATAAATAATATGGTTATTTTCATAGTATGAATCTACATTTCACTAGCCCAAACTCTGTCTAGCGTGACGGGTAGTCAGACTAGTGAGCTTATTGCTACTTTTAAGCATCGATCAAAGTAAAATTAACTTTTAAGATGTCTAGCGCGCTCCACAAGAACGAAGTTTATTTATATTTTGGTTATTAATCAATTCAATGAAGTTGTTTTTATCTATAGCAAGACTGTCGATAGTTCCGATCGTGACATTACTATTGAAGTATTACTGCTCATAAATGACAAACTATCTTGTTCTTAAAAAACAATAGTATATACAGGGTGTCCCGTAAGTCGAAGTCAAGCCGGAATCGGGTGATAGGCCAAATCATAATAGTTACCAGAAAAATAAAAAATAAAATATAAGTAATGATTTTTTTAAATTATAGGCATTTTTAATGTTCACCTGTGATGGTTTTTTAGCTCCTTTTGCTACAAATCTAATTTTTTATTTTATTTTCTTTTTCTTATTTAATCCTAAATATTGCTAATCTTACCCGTTGCTTTGAATTCACAGGGTGTACATTTTCTCGAAAAAAATAAATGACTGTAATTAAAAAAAAATGACGACTTAGATTTTTTATTTTATTTTTCTGGTAACTATTATGACTTGGCCCGCCGTATCATATCACCCGATTCCAGCTTGACGTCGACTTACGGGACACCCTGTATAGTATATGAATATGAATATTTATTTGCTATCGATATCGATACTACGATAGTTTATAATTCATGCGCAGCAATGCTATCCATAGTGTAGCTGTTTTAAGATTAAAACTGTCGATTGTAAAAATATCGATATAATCTTTCTGTTTCTCATAATCGGGTGAAAAGCATGGTTACGTAAGGAGCGTGTAATAAATAAATGAGAGTCAGTAAAGCTATGCGTTCTGCCGGCTCCCTCGGGCGTCGTTGTCCTTGCGACTGTACTCCCACGCTCGACTGACCGTCTGCCGCCGTCGTAGTGGTACCGTGGTACCCACCGTTTGTTACCGTCTCTTTACTTTATCAACGTTTGACTTGTTTGTTTATAGATGCGTGTTATGTTAGCAAATTGATAGTTTTTGAATTGAATGAACGAAAGAAGATAAAAGAAGACTTTAGAAAACGGAGCAGAAACAGTATAGTTTCTAATAAGGTTGTCTTATGACCTTATGAGTAAAGTATGTTTTTTAAATTATTGTGATAAACATAAGGTAGAAAAAATATAAATAATAATTAAAAAAAAAAAGAAAAAAAAAACAATTAAAAAAGTCAAAGTCAAATTATAATGTTTGCGTATTTTTCGCGGTTTTGATATTGGCTCTATGGTGAACGTTTTTCAGTCTGGTCTGAAGGAACCTCTTTTATTTGAAACGCATGTAAAACACCCAGTAAAAAAAGGCGGTAAGAACCCCGTAAAAATGCTTACCTAATTTTGTTTCATTTAAAAGTTACCTCATGATTTGTTGTAACTTTCAAGAGCTAACATATTAAAAAATGTGTTTATTAAATAAAAAGAAAATCAATAAACGTTAGTCACTTGTATCGTACATTGGATATTTCACTTACTGTACTTCTGTTGAGTTGCATCCTTTTGCAGGCATTGGAACTTACCTGTAAAAATAGAAAAAAAAAACATTACGACTACAGAAAAATCAACTTTGTCATATTTATCGTTATAGATGGCACTGCATTCGACGTATGCTATGGTTTTAGTGTGATTATAGATGATTTAATATAATCAAGAGTGATTGAGTAGTCAGTCATTAACATCCTTACCTTCTTTACTTATGCTATTTTTGCTTTAATCAAGAATCAAAAGAAATCAAAATTGAAAATCAACGGATTTAAAAATACCCTCAATGGAATATCTGAGTGTACTTTTCTTTTAATATTGCCACAAAATAGATAATAGTATATTATATAGTCCTACATATAGTATAATATTATTATCATTAAGTACTTATATTATTATGTCTCATGTAAGCGAATTGTATAATTCTTATGAGAAATAAATTCTTTAAACCTATCATTCCATATCGCAAACAGTAAATATTTAAATTTGAACAAAAATTTGTTAAGATTTGACATGAAGATTCATCGAGTGGTTACTGGTTACATTTGATTGGTGATTTTCTTAGATTCAATAACTTTATTTATGTACACATTATCCGGAGAGGTGGACCAGGATGGTTACAGAATGGGCTCCACAGACGTCCGTCGAAGAAGACCCGAAAGAAGATGGAGGAACGGTTGGTCCGAGATTGCGCTTCCAAGGGAGGATTGGAGAAGAGGGAAGGCCTTTGCCCAGCTGTAGGACACCTATAATCTCATTACTTACTTACTATGCCGGCTCAGGGATCCGATGTGGGTCTTGGCCTCCGACAACAAAACACGCCATTCATCTCTTTTCTGTTCCATCTCAGGCATAATAATCCCATTAGGTAATTTATAATTATATTTTGTAAGTTTATAAAATTGTCCATAACCATTAGGTCTGTGTATAAACCATATAACAACAAAAATTTCAGTCAGTTTCAACAGTCACAGGATTCCGAAATAGTTGTGGCTCAATTTTGCCAAAAACTCCTTAGGTTAGCTGGGGCTTGATTCGATTGTCTTCTTTTTCTCAATAGCGTTCCAGCAATTAAATAAACAACATTATTTAGTGCGTCGTCTTCCTAAACAATCCGAGACGATACACAGATTGTATCTCGGTAACATCGCGTGTTGTACAGTGAAAACTGCATTTCTTAGCTAAACGAGACGGGCAGATAGTTGTTAACCAGGAGGGAGGGAGCAAGAACATAATTGCATGATAGAGCCATTATTGTATCAACGCTATTTTTCTTGTGAGAATAACATTGGAATACGATTTATTTACGTAATTCCAGGTTCCAGGTAGTATAACTTCTTTGCAGATATGATATGATCGGACCATCAAACTGAACAACTTTCTCTACGGGACCAACATCGAAATCGCGAAAAAAAATCTGCTACATTTGGCTCGAGTCGGTTTGCAGTTTTGTATGGGCAGCAGATTTTATTTTCGTGATTTCGATGTTGGTCCCATACAGAAACTGAACAAGTTTGATGGTCTGATCATCCTCTTAAGTTGGATACAGGGTGTAAATCTATGGAACAGCAGATTTTTGTTTTCGCGATTTCATTAGGCACCCCTTTATGTACAGCGACAACACCTTTATGTTCCGACGACGCGGTGATAGCTTAAAAAAGATTTGACGTTTAATAAGTGTGCTTCAAGCTCCTATTTATATTGAATAAATTATATTGACTTTGTCTTTTTATGTAACGCATTAAATTTTAATCCCTGCATACTGCTAGGGCTAAAAAAAACATCGCCCTACAAATAAAAAAGTAGAAGTAGAAGAACCGAATCCTGTAAAGACGATGACTGTCAAACCGCTGTCAATTCAATCTTTGACAAGTCAGCTGACAGCGAGGATATCAGCTATTTGTCATCTGTCACGACAGGATATGTCAAAACAAAAACGTTAGGAATCCTGCGCCGCATAATTTTGAACTAGCGATTTCTTTGTACCTACCTATCGCAGAATAACCAGATGTGTGTGTGAAATAAAAGCAAAACACCTGATTAATCTTTAGCATAAACTATAAAAAGCCGACAATGTAGGTGAAATACCATGAACCAATGCGTTATTCTATCTTATGGTATACTGACTACTCTCAAACGGTGAAGGAAAACATCGTGAGGAAACCTGCATACGCTGAAGAAGAAATTCTGATGCATAAGTGAAGTCTAAAAATCTTGGGACTTATATAGGTTGATTATGATAACTCTATCATCATCATCAGTCTGTACAATACACGTGTCACTACCAGGACTTATACTAATAGAGCCTACCTAATAACAAATCAAACTCTATGACATGCCTTTGATTCGACCCAAGAAGAAGTAGTTAAGATCATTTCATTTCAAATTTAATCATCAAAGGTATTTCCTTTGAGCTTCGCTAAGAATTTTTGACATTCGTTTAACTTGACTGTTTCTGGAATCAGATACCTTGTCATGTTATATTTGGTATTGACTGAAGACTTTCAACCTTAAAAGGCGATATTATTATCATACAGGGTCCAACTTAATATGCTGACACTTTTTCAAGGGGATGATCAAACCATCAAATTGAACAACTTTCTCTATGGGACCAACATCGAAATCGCGTAAAAAAAATCAGCTGTCCCCTGTCCCATACAATTGGCTCGAGAGGTTTGCAATTTTGTATGGTGCCATAGAGAAAGTTGTTCAGTTTGATGGTTTGATCATCCCCTTAAAAAGTGTCAGCATATTAAGAAGGACCCTGTATAATATGTCTGGATGCTCTAAGTATGATATACTTATTATGACATAATAGTCAAATTCAACGTCTACTGCCAACATAAAAACAAATTATATTCCGTACTTCCCTGAATAGCATATAAGAATAAAACACCAAACTTTGTTAACCTTTTCAATTAAAAAGTCCCCCGTGACAAAAGGAAATAAACTTAAATTATAAAAAAGCGTTCATAACAGCTGAAAGCGTCGCTTCCGGCACGGCCTTCCAAAAGTTTCTGTCAAAGGACATGTGACGGACGTCGGCTTGCGAAATTTTATTCACTTCATCCCTATTTTAAATTCTTATGTAACCGAGTTGGGTATAATTAATTTTAAAATGTAATTCTAGGTAATTGCGACAGAGTAAAACACTTTTTGTTACAGTTTATTACTGGTTCAGGAGCCTACCTACGATTTTGGGGTGGACTTAATCTTAGCTTTGATACTTGCTGGATAGTCTTTCGCCAACAAAAATATTGCAAACGAAACTTTATCCCTTCCCCGTATGACTAACACATGAAGAGATGGGTTGGCCTTTTCTAAGTTGAATTTAATAAAAACATAACAAAATTCTTCTTCGTTGTTATAATCACAACCTCTAGAGTGCGATTTTTGAAACTCATTCGCTGAGCTCATATCAGCAGTTGAAAATGTCAAAATTACTATGGAGATACGCATATTTCTATTGCTGATTTGTCTTACAAAAATCATACTTCAGGAGTGCGATTTTTCGGTTTCGGTTAGGTTTCAAAAACCACACTCCTAATCGTTTTTCGGTTTCCCGTTCGATCCGATTAAAAATATCCTGCGTATACTACTTAATATACTACTTAATTATAATTTAAGTTTATTAAAGATTAATTATAAGAATAAGTTTACAAGTAAATATGAATGTGGATGGATGCATTATGAGAGGAAACCCAAAGAAAAATTGTGTGGAAGAAGATATGCGAAAGAAAAAATATGAGTAGTGAAATGACTGATATAATAGAATGAAAGTAGATGACATATTACACAGTCAAATCACTAATTAGGTCTAATTCTAGACAATACATGAATCTATATACTTAAATGTATATGTTTATGCTCATGTATTCCTACTAATGAGTACAAGATAATATATTTACATTGTATGTACAATATTAATAATAAATCCTAGAATATGATCGATCAGTCCCAGACAAGTATACGTCTGTGTTCAAACAACCGAACCACTAATTATTCATTAAGATTTCACGTGAAACCTAAAACACTATTGTTACTGCCTCAAGCACTGGGTTATGTTACAGGCTCTTGATTTTAGAATTAATTTTAATGACGTGGATACACTGTGAAATTATTTCAACACAGACACCGACATTCGACAAACTTTATGATTAGGGATAAACTACAAATCATGGCAATGATTACTGGATGGTTAAAAAATAGAATCCTCCAGATAACTAGAAAGTAAAAAAAAACTACATCTCGATTTGACCATACAGTTATTCTTTACAAAAGTAGAAGAACATGATGATAAAACCGATTATATCTAACACAAATTAAATTGTCAATAGTGATATCAATGTACTAATACCTAAGGAACAAAACACCCGTACTAAAACCTAAGGAAGTACTTCAGACCATCAAATTGAACAACTTTCACTATGGAGCCAACATTGAGAAAACATTATAAAAATGTATTGTCCCATACATTTGAGGGTACTGCAGTTTTGTAAGAAACTGCTGATTTTTTTTCGCGATTTGACGTTGGATCCATAGTGAAAGTTGTTAAGTTAAATGGTCTGAATCTGAAGCAGCCCCTTAAGTATTACTAGGGTGCGTAGAAAGAGAAGGAACTAGAAGGAAGCACGTGTCTTGTCATATCACTCAGTAAGAGATGCACATAGCAAATTCGCTCTAGTTAAAAAAGGAGATCGCTACTTATTGCTGTCCTTATCGACGTAGCCACTTTTTGTTCTACGACGGCTCTGACTCCGGAGTCATCATACAAATTGTATAGGATTTTATTAGTGGTGCAACGAATACCACTTTTACGAATACGAATACGAATACGAATATTGATTCTGCTATTCGGCGAATACGAATACGAATACGAATAGTGAAAAATAATTAAAAAATCTTTAAAATACACTTTAATCACCTATAATTATTATTATTTTACAATCAAAAGCTAGTAAGTATGGTAATTTTAAAAACCGACCGAGAGTGTGTCGGACAAGCACTTAAATTTTGTCTTGAACTATTTTTAGTTTTATTTTAAAAGACCTATTAAACGACACCCTTGTGGAAATCTATCCCTATAGACAAAAGAAAAGCTTCATTTTCGATCGCTTTCGTTACACGTAAAAAAAAAAGATTTCTCACTTATTATCAGATTTTGGGTTATGGCATAAGAATAGTTAAAACGTTATGGTTCAGTAAATATAAAGTTTTCTCAAATGATTTTGCATCAATTGAAACAAAATTTGCCATTTGTTTCTACGGGAGGTAAAATGATAAAGTACTTAATTGAGATGGGACACAAAGACAGACCAAGAGACAAACTGAATGGAAAAAAGATGTTCTTTACCTAACTATGGAATCTTAAGAGGATAGTCCTCCTTGCAGACCGACTGAACTCGCTACATACAAAAGAAAGTTAGATCCTGTTTTTAATACTAATCAATCAAAGATACTGAACTTTTTTAAACACGATCTAGATATTAATCTTGTGCCTGTGGTTTGTCCGATTTTCGTAATAATGTACCTATTTACGTTTTCAAAGATACCTACACAGTTTCTCAAATATTTCCATACACCATCTTAAATTAATCTTAGCATTGAAACTATATTTGTGAATGGAACTCTGACAAACCACAAGCACGCAGATTAGTTTTTAGATTGTATTTAAATAAAATCATTGGTTTTAATTGGTTAGTTTTGAAAATAGGATCAAACTTCGTTTGTATACCGGGCGATGAAGGACTATCCTCTTAAAACAACGACGGCATTTGATTTTTGGGTCATAGGCGATTCCTTTTATCTTATTTTTTCTGTGTTAATTTTGTTGAAAATAGGCTTTCTGACGATAGCGGATTATTTCAAAAGGATACTATTTCTGGAAAATTTCTTCAGCGTAGGAAAATTTATGTCTTCATGACAGAAATTACGTGGGTTTTGCGAAAATACTTAAAATTACGAATGTCTTCTTGATATTCGTCGAATACGAATATTCGGTAATAGGCTGCTATTCGGCGAATACGAATATTCGTATTCGTATTCGTTGCACCACTAGATTTTATGACTATCGCTGTCTCATACGCGGTTAAACTGATGTTCCGTCTATCAGCGTAAGCGAAAAATACTTCGCCTATGCTAGGGTGTTTTGTTACACCCTGTATACAAGGATACGATCGTGTAACAAAATATTACCTCCCAAAAACATATAATTTGGGTATTGATTTATGGAACCAGTTATAACTAGTGTTATATCTAGGTCTATCTC
Source organism: Agonopterix heracliana (assembly GCA_963693445.1). Lineage (NCBI taxonomy): Eukaryota > Metazoa > Arthropoda > Insecta > Lepidoptera > Depressariidae > Agonopterix > Agonopterix heracliana. The sequence continues at coordinate 21,914,536 of OY856308.1, read as the reverse complement.
GTTTGATCTATTGCCTAGATGCCTAGGCTCCTAGTATATACTTCATATACATACACTTGTATGAATGCTTGTACTTCTAGTATGTACCTATGTGTTCGTTATAACCTAAATAATGAATTGTCTGACGGTTTGTTACGCAAATGTAACTCTAATTAAATTGACATAGATAATTTATTCTTATATCTATATTTGGGATGAGAAGCGAATTTTCCTTATTGTTACTCGAAATGTATGATTAACACTCAGTTGCAGAAACGCGCATTAAAGTTAATCCTCCATTAAATCTCTTGCTGTCACTTTTTGTCTTGTTGACGTAGAGCGCAGTAAAAGCTAGCAACAGATTTAATGGAGGATTAACTTTAATGAGTGTCTCTGCCACTGGCGGTAAAAGTGACAAGCATACCTATGAATTAGGGAAAACATTTTCACCACTTCTGGATAAGTTCTTAATTGCTTATCTGACAGATTGTTTGACATATTTCGTAAAAAAGATATTATGTCAAATTATCAAGTCATTAAAGGTTACAATGACTTATCCAGAAGTGGTGAAACAGGCCCTAAGTCTCTTAAATTACGAATCTAACGACACCTCATACGTTAAAATCCATCAAGCCGTTTAAGCTATAGGGCGTGCCAAAGAAATAGACATACAAACATACATACATACATGCCTACATACATACATACTTATATACATACATACATACATACATACGCTCGAAAAACATAACCCTCCTTCTGTCGCAGTCGGGTAAAAAATGAAACAAATTTTGGAACGCGTTTTGTTCTAGTCAAAACAATAGAACAACAAAAAAGTTTTCGCACTCTTTTGAATGCATAACATTAATGGTATACATTGAAGACATGTTTGTGCAGGAATAATCATCATCAGCCTGTGAGAGTCCACTGCTGGACATACCTACACATCTCCCAATACACATCACTCTATGGCCAATGTGCCATGCAAAACAAATCGGCAAAACGAGAAAATTTTCATGCGCGATCGCTTTCGCATACGCATAGTAACTCAGGAAAATCTCGATTTTTGTCGTTTTCTTGCGGGGTCAAATGCTAGGCATTCAATGTAGCACTTAGACGATATATATAAGGGACCCGCCTCGCGTTAGCATTTAATTTTGAACTTATCACGTTTGGGGTTCACACGACACTGTTTTTCATGATTTTTAACATTCCCTGCAAAAAATGCGCGTAACTTATCCATATATAAATAGTCTAAGGTGTAGTAATAGTTATGTATTGTAGTCTCAGATAAATTAACAGGAATGGATGCGATATTACGCGCGTACCCCTCTGCCAAAGACGCATGCTCAGTGAGCATACCCGTCATATAAAAATAGTTGACGCGCGTCCCGCGCCAGTATATAAACCTCCCCCCTCACCCCCGCAAAATTGACAGACTTTTTTGCGTAGAAATGAGAGATCATTTCCAATCCATTCCTGTTAATTTATCTGAGATTGTAGTGTACTTAATTCTACATTATTCAAGACAAGAAAAGACAGAAGAAATAAGTATAAGAACGATCGTAGCCTGGAATTCATGCTACCTGCCAATCTTAGAGAGACACGGATCCCAAACATTTTCCAACAAATATATGCGTATCATCGCTTCCAACACGATAAACCAAAAAAAAACGTAGACCCAAATATTTTCGGGCGCGTTCACGCTCAAATAAACAACAAAGAACACCCATAAAATGTTACATAACCACCTATTAATAACACCTGAAAAAACCTTTCACCCACACATACCCAAAACACTGTATTTTACAGATTTTACAGCACACTTACACTTTAGTATATTTACAGGGCTGAAATACAGGCGTACACAGTGAAAGATATTGTGTAAGACGCGTAGCAGTAGGGGTGTCTGTCGGGGTGTGTTGGGGTGTGTGGGGGTGTGGGTAAGTGTGAGTGTAGACAGGGCTACGGGTGAACGTACTACCCCGTACGACCTTCAGACGGGGAGGGCGGGCGTCTAGGAAGCTTTTTACAATATAATTAATTATAATAAAAAAGTTTTGGGGTAAAGGTAATTTTTTCAATGTATCCGATCATTTTTATTTCGAGTTTTGCTCTTCAGCTTCACTTCTTATAATTTTTTTGTAATTGCCACCTGAAAACCTGACGAAGGTTTAATATGAAATACAGGCTACAATTTATTTGGTTAGATAAAAATTTAGGTGTCTGTCCTGTCCTTTTAGGATTCCGTAATCAAATAAGTGACGAAATAGTTTCGTCACTTCTGTCTATCAGTTTGCCCCGCCTCAATAACTCCCTTAGGGTTGAACTACACCACGTAGCACAGCATCGCATTTTTCCGTCGCTCCATACTTTTCTGTCTCTCAGGAACGTCATTTGTTAGAGCATATAAGATAGACGGAACGCGATCGCACGCGGCGTGCTGTTCCGTTCCGTCTATCTTATATGCTCTAGCAAATGACGTTCCTGAGTGTCAGAAAAGGATGGAGCGACGGAAAAATGCGATGCCGTGCTTCCTGATGTAGTTCAACCCTTATTTTTGCATCTTTTGAAACGTTTGGCATGAAGACAGATAAAGTACCTAACCGAAGAATCAAAAATGTTTCCGTGTTGTTTTTTTTCTTGTTGTGTGTGTTTGTTGTTGTGTGTGTTTGTTGTTGTTTTGTTTTTGTGGTTGTTTCTTTCAAAAAGGTTAAAAAATATATTGTTGTTCTATTTCATCGAGTGAAGTGTCTTTGGATAGGTCATGTTATGGAACGAAACTAAATGTTTATAACGGCTTCTTTGTCGAGAAAAAAAAAGAGCTTGAGCTGAATTCGTGAATTTTATTTTGATGTTGGCTTCATAGTGAAAGTTGTTCAGTTTGGTTATTAAATATTACTATTGTTACACCCTGTACAGCTCTTACAATAAATTTCTCTCACATGATGTAATGTGTCCTTTTCGACCGCAAGCGGATCGCGCTTGACCTTTCACACGCCGCGTCAGCTAAATCCTAATGAGTATCCCGGAGGACAAAATGGCGGACTTAATATTCAAGATGGTTACAGTCAAAATTATATCACAATCTTGTTTTTTGGGGACATTATTTAGGTATACGAACTATTTATTTTATTTTCACCATCTGCTTTTTGTTGTCAAATTGTTAGTTGCTAGGTATAATATTTAATAAGAATTAAATTTGTTTCGTAATTTTGATTAAGTAATTTAAATGAGACCAAATTTTCGTGAAACCGTTTTCGCAATTTAATCATCTTTTCGCGTCCGACATCGCGGAAACGTTTAAATTAACGATATTATAATTAATAGGACAAAACCTTCCTTTGGGAATTACTCTATTTATCAAATTATATACTAGAGTAGAGAGCACATAAACTAAAGGTCACTAAAATATTCCCGAGCGGGTTACAGAGATATTCAGATAGTTTGGTTTTGTTTTAATAACCTTAAGAGAATATTATTCCGAGAGCGAAAATGCGCGCTGCATACAAACGCACTATGGTGATATTTTCAATACTAACCAATTAAAGTCAATGAAATTTTGCAGAAACAATCTAGAAACAAATTTCTATGCTTCTATAGAGTCAGATTTTCGTTAAAATATGCAGTTTCAATGCTAGGATTAATTTAAGATTTGTATGGAAATCTTTGAGGCACTGTAACTAGAAATCTATACATTTTAACGAAAATCTGACTCCATACAAGCATAGAAATTTGTTTCTAGATTGTTTCTGCAAAATTTAATTGACTTTAATTGGTTAGTATTGAAAATATCACCATAATATGTTTGTATGGAGCGCGCTCCGAATAATATACCCTTAAGCATAAAATGTTCTCATGTTTGGATCTGTAAAACAAAACTAAATCATAGCATTCCAGATAAGCTTGTGATCATTGATTAACAAAATATAATAGCAAACCTAATTATATGTTAGCTGTGCAATAATATCGATTCGGATGTCGATAAACTTCAGCATTCCATCTCTGTTTCATTTCAATGCTAAATTTAAAAAAAAACACCCTCTATTTTGTACATTAATTAAGGTATCTAACTGGCAGCCTTGACTATTTGTATGGTTGAGATAACAAATTACAAAAAAAAATTAATTGAATTTCTTTTTCATGAAAATAATGTTCTGGAAATATTAACTCAGACAGTTTCCTTAGAAAACAATGGATACAAGCAGGTAATGTTGGAACAAAGGATCGAGACTGTAACAGTTTCAGGCGCCCCGGGGCAACACATGACTAGGGTTGCCATATTTGGCTAGGGTCTCGTCGGGACTTTCTTTTGCCGGGCCATATTTTGTTTGTTTTTTAGAAGCTACCTTTTTACTATTTGATAAGACATAAAAACTATGAAAGATGTAGCAATGATCTTTAACATCTCGGACTCGATTTTTTTTTTTAAATTTCATATTTTTTATTAGAATATTATGAAACCAGTTTCCAAAGTACAGCTTAAATATTTGTCGGTATAACGATCTACATTTTAAGTTGAAACACTTTTATTTGCGGTACACAATTGTGTAGACAATATAATGATCTAAAATTGTATAAGAAAAACCCCTTAAAACCCTTCAGCATATTAAGTTGGACCCTGTATTTGTAAAACTGTGCATGTCATAATCTCTTCACAATCTCGGGGTGATTTCTTTCATTACTTTAGTAAGAAGACAGAAAATGTATGCAAATATTGCTGCATGCAGTTTTGATCGGGACATAGTGTTTGTCAGAGCGTCGTGCGTCGGGAGCGGGACAGACAGCCCAATAACCACAGAACATTATAAGGGGTTAGAAATGCAAAATCTTCTCTACAGCGACAACACGTTCCGACGCGGTGGTAGCTTAAAAAAGAATTGACGTTTAATAAGTGTGCTTCAGGCTCCTATATTGAATAAATGATTTTGAATTGAATTGAATTGAATTGAAAAGTAGCGCTTTTGCTTCGGAGACGGCGTCGCCACTTGTCTTCCCGCTCACGCTGCTACAATTACTCATGCCTTCTCGCTTGCACCACGCCGCGCGCCTTGCATTGCATAACCTGTGGCGAAACGTTCCACGCCTACTGTGCACTTCTAACCCCTCTTATAATGTTCTGTGCCAATAACGGTGACAGTCCCGACATATCGGGACGTATGGTAACCCTACACATGACCCACTTGCTCAGTACCTTCGATAAATTAATTATTTACATGCCTAATCTTTTCTGATGGACGTGGGCTCTGGGTTTGATGTAGGATATCTATTTAAACAAAACAGGTGTAAATAAATTTTGATTGTAACGCCTTGAAAATTGATATTTTGTTAGGGGATTCCGTAGCGTAAAGACTTTTAAACTGTATCCCTAAAGGGTAAAAGTTCAAATTGACTAAATAAAACTAAAAATTTTAGTCTACCGAAAAATACAACCAATGTGTTTTACATTGTTTGTTTTCTTGATGTCGGTGTCAAGTCGGCACGATTTGCGATTAGGGTTTTTTCAGAGGATGATCAGACTATCAAACTGAACAAGTGGTAATATTTAAGTAGGAAGATAACATATAGGGTGGCCTGCCCAATCTTGGGGTGGGTTGCTGTTGGATATGATGGAAGTCAGAATATTTTGGAGAAAATTTATTATTGGTATTTATTTTTAATCATCAAGTTTTATTTATGATTATTTTATTGACGGCCCGATAGCACAGTCTGTAGTGAACTTGCCTGCTGTGCCGAGGGTCGCGGGTTCGAATCCCGTAGGGGACAAATATTTGTATGATGAATATGAATATTTGTACAGTCAGCATCAAAAGTATCTAAGCATTTTAAGTGTTCAAAAATATCTGAACAACTTTACGATAGCAAACCTTATTTCAAGCCACAAAGAAATCAAATTAATTTATCTGTCATGTTATTATTTGTTAAGTTGAAAACAGATGGTATCTAGTAGGAAATAGGGTTTATTTTCGTGTAATTGTTCAGATGTTTTTGAATGCTTAGATACTTTTGAAGCTGACTGTACCCGAGTCATGGATGTTTGTACCTATCTATACAGGGTCCTTCTTAAGGGGCTACCTGCCGGTTTTGGGTAATTTTGTTACCATTTTATTCATTAACTATGGCACTTTTTGAGCTGAAATATAAAATGAACCATCTACAGGATATGAGAAGTGATGTGGTTTTTCTAGAAATCGATTTTAATGAATAAAACCGAAGAAAAGGGACTCTAAAGTCACCCCTTTTTTTCCAGTTGTAACCATTTTACTCTTACATTTTTAATCGGAACAAAATGAAAATTTACTATATTGTTCACAATACAATTTAGAATGATGTGGTTTTTTTACTTTTTCGAAATTAATAAAAAATCATCGAATTTTTCAAAGAAAACAGCAAAATTCTGACCGGAGCCACGCGCTCTTTCTCATCGATTAGTATGGAGTGTGAGTGAGAGGAGAGTGGTCCACGGCTGATACGCCTTAATATGCTGACACTTTTTTAAGGGGATGATCAGACCATCGAACTGAACAACTTTCTCTATGGGACCAACATCGAAATACCTTATATATTATGTATTCGAAATCGTTGTCTAGTCATCATAATACAAGTCCAGGAGTGCGATTTTTGAATCTCATTCGGAGAGCTCAGCTGTTGAAAATGTCAAAATTACTATATGGAGATACGCATCTATCTACTACTGGTTTGACTCCAAAAATCATACTTCAGGAGTGCGATTTTTGACAGTCAAATCAGCAGTAGAAAGATGCATATCTCCATAGTAATTTTGACATATTTAACTGCTGAATTCATCGAATGAGATTCAAATATCACACTCCTGGCTAGTTTCTGGTACTTTAAATGTGACTAGGTAGATAATTTGTGTAACAATGTCCAAGATATTTATTTATTTATTTATTAATATAAATATGAAATACCCATAATGATATAAGTATGTAGGTAGTTACTCCTAGATTGGTAACGTTAGTGTTTCCGGGATCGATAAAGAATTACGCATATAGATTTAAAATTAAATATGTTTGGCAGTGGAAAGTGGCAGAAACATTTGTTAGTACCTAGAATTACACGCGTAACTAGTCCTCATATAAGTAGTCAAAGGTCAAGATAGACAGTCGAAGCTACGAACATGTCGAAAAAAATATCACCGATCTCTTGGATGATAAACCGTGTCGGTATACACGCACACAGAAATAAGTTGTATGACGCCTCACGCACACCAACCTAAGAAAGTTGGCCACTTTTGTTTTATAAAGTAGAAGCGTGAGGCTCTATATATCTAGGCATACCTATTCTTTATCTAAGACACATATGGTTTTTAAAAATTCATAAAAATTATATCTTAACTATTATAAAACCGTAAAATCATGAGGAATAAAAAAAGTTGCGGTTCTCTTCATATAAATTCAAATAACATTCGATAGCACGATTTAAAAACGTGCAGCGCCATCTATTGACAAAATTGTTAGTTTGTTTGTTTGTTCGCGCATCACGCAAAAACTACTGAACCGATTTTGATGAAACTTTTATGATTGATAGCTTATGATCTGACTTAAAATCTGGTATATAATTTGTGCGGACGAAGTCGCGGGAAACACTAGTTTAAAATAAAACTACACCATATTATAATTTAACGGGCACTGACAACAGGCCTATATTCGTGTCTAGATCGTGTCTACAATAAGATCATATTAAACCTCCTGATTGTATGGATTATGTTAGTTCTTAATACTTTGAGTCAAAGCACATAATTAATTAGCTCCTAAACACAACATTTCAGAGAAGTTCAGAAATGCTTCATTAACTTATATCCCAACAGAAACCTTGTGCCTAGGCAAAGTCTAACATAGCCTTTCATATACATACAAGTACATATATGTAGATTTACATAAATTATTATTCCCAAGACTAATTCGTCCTGGCCGCCCAAGGACAAAACAGGGAGACCTGGAAGGACCTAACTAAACAACACTACAAATCTAAACCTTACGATCTAGAACCTAGAGCTCAAAATCCCAACAAAAAGATTGCAACTTAGAACGTTTGCGTTTTCGAAAACATTGGCTTTGAAAGCGAAATTTATACCTGCTATCCAAACTATAGGAAAATCAACTTTAACTCTTGGAAACAAAGCTGAAAATTGTTCGTACTGATAAGAAGTTAGGGTAAACAGGGATGGGTTTATAAGCGAGAGCGGGACAGCGATGTCGTGGTCCGTGACCTATCCTACTGCTGACTGCCGAGTCCCCGGAACAACGTTTTAACGAGTCTAGACGATTGCGCATGTGTGAGTGAAATGCTTCGTCTGTGTGGGTTCGGTTTAAAAACGAATAGAGATTGAGGTGTGTGTGTGTGTGAGGATTTTTTCGTTTGGAAAACTTTGATGCATTACGCGTAGGTACATTTTTGTGAGATTGCAATGATAGGGATGTCTGTGGTCGATAAAATGTATTATTTCATGAAGGGGCTAGCTTTTGCTGTCGGATTTGCCCCTCTAATTTGTTATATTTATTGAGATGAAAAAAAAACGATTGGCCAAATATTCAATGGTATGTATGCGAAGTTTGGTATGAAACAATGAAATAGATGGCGTTTTCGTCCTACTTACGCAGGAAATTTTAACCTGTATTTGAAGATTATCAATTACGTGTTAATTATATTCTAGACGCAAGAGATTGCTAATTTTAGAATCTATCGGTATAATACCGGTAGCAATTGGATAAAAGCACTTTACATATAGGTACATGAACACGTAATACATGGTTAAAAGTGGTTTGTTAGTAAAATTACATGCGTAACTCGTCCATAGTTAAATGGTTAGCGTCGCGCGCGACGCAAGTAGAATAACTATACTAGAGAAAGAGCAGTGCCCAAAAGTATTGAGCCCATCATCAGCCTATACAACGTGTTAATGAATTAACGCAAAACCTGATAACCGTTTGTCCAGACCATCAAACTGAACAACTTTTACTATGGAAGCAAACCTGAATTCGTAAAAAAAAATCGGCTATCTCATACATTTGAGTCTAGCAGGCATTGCAGTTTAGTATGAAAAAGCTGATTTTTTTTTTGCGATTTCAGAGTTGGTCCCATCGTAAAAGTTGTTCAGTTTTATGGTCTGGACAAACGGTTTTCAGGTTTTCCGTTAATTAATTAACACGTTGTAAACGTCCCACTGCAAAGCACAGGCCTACCCTTTAGGAGGGTGTTTGGGCGTTAGTGCGTTCACATACTATGACGCATTGACGCAGCGGCAGACGTCAGACGCAACGGGTGTGGTTCTATGGACTGACATCTTCCGCTCCGTCAGTGCGTCATAGTGTGTGAACGCACTTAGTCCACCACGCGCCCCGAATGCGAATTGGTATAGACTTCACATACGCATCAGAATTTCTGCTTCTGCATATGCAGGTTTCCTCACGATGTTTTCCGTTTGAGAGGAGTCGGTAATACGTACATAAGTTAGAAAAACTCATTGGTACGTGGCATGTTGTCCGTGCGGATTCGAACCCGGACCTCATGATTGAGAGTCCATAGCTCTCAGCAACGCGCCACCGAGCTCTTTTTTTTTGTTGAGCCCGTGTCGCCACATGTTACAGTACCTACTTAATACTTGTTACCCCAAAAAAGGTACAGATAAGAGATATGTACCTATAGTTTTCATCTTTTAATTTTGTAACAGTTCTGACGGCGACGGTACCCCTAACTAGTTCTTGGAAAGTTTCAGCTTTTCAAAGGCACGTTTCAAAATAGAATCAGACAGTTTTGACAGTTCGGCCTTTTGTTACTGTCTAGGTACATAGGTAGCTACCTATTGTAGTTAGTATTTACTAATCTGCTTTGTTTATTATAATTATTTACTTTGTTATTTACTTTTGGTGTTGTTATTCATCAATAAACTGTACACATGGTATTTTTTATTTATTTATTTTAATATGAACCTACTATAATTAAGTTGGTAATGTTGCCTTGCCTTGTTGTATGTAATAAATAAAAAAAACAAAAATTAAATTGTTTCTGAAATATTTGGAATATTTTTCGGGTTTTTAACGATTTTTTTAAATATCTGCAATACATACAAAGTCGCGACTTACCGTCTACCCTAAGAAATATTTTTTTTAGCGATACCGCTGCCTTATTGTAATCTTTATCCTTATTAAATATAGGTACGTTTTGTTTTATTGTGCAATAAAGTACATGGCATGCCGTCGTTGTGTACATACATACATACAAAAAGTATCATTGAAATGACTCACGGCTCTCAACAGCTCATTCGGGGTGGTCAGAAACTTTGCTACAACTGCTATTTAAATACAGGGTGTTACAACGTGTGGTCATATTTAAAGAAGTGCTTCAGACCATCAAACTGAACAACTTTCACAATGGAATCAAAAGCTAAATCGAAATAATCTGCTTTTTTAAATATACAGGGTCCTTCTTAATATGCTGACACTTTTAAGGGGATGATCAGACCATCAAGCTGTACAACTTTATAGTATGGGACCAACATCGAAATCGCGAAAAAAAATCAGCTCTTCCGTACAAAACTGCAAACCTACTCGAGCCAAATGTATGGGACAGCTTAATTTTTTTTTCGCGTTTTCGATATTGATCCCGTAGAGAAAGTTGTTCAGTTTGATGGTCTGATCATCCCATTAAAAAAGTGTCAGCATATTAAGAAGTACCCTGTATTTGAGATGAGTGGGTATTGCAGTTTTGTAATATCCTATAAAATTTATTGTTTTTCGAAATGTTTATCGGGTTCTATCGAGCCTCGAGATGAAATTACTAATAGGTACCCATCCAAAGACTGACCGGACCTGACGTTGCTTAACTTCAGTAATCGTTTCCAATACAGAAGCAGCACTGCGCCAACGAGCACTATACCTACCTAACTAAATTACTGAATACTTTTGGTTCAATGCACCTCTCGTCCGGGACGTCCTATGTTGCAGACTGCGCGGAGGATGGGACGCAGGGGGAGGGGTGACTTACTCATTGAACATTATTCAGCTCTTCATTATATAAGTTGCATGTTTGAGTCTGTTTCTCGGTGGTGTAGTTTATCTTACGATATGGCAGGTGAGGTGGTCGGTGTTTGCTTGGGTCTGGGTGTTGCTAGCCTTAATACTGTATTGGTAGATAGTAATTATTTTATTTAATCATAGATTTTATTTGTACCAAAGTACCAAAAAAATCTGCGTATTTAATATTACTGTATAACTATTGTATAAATTACTTGCTAAGCTGTTTTTTTTACTCATCTTAAGTTCAGTTGCAAAAACGCTCATTAAAGTTAATCCTCCATTAAACCTCTTGCTAGCTTTTACCACGTCGTCAACAAGACAAAAAGTGACAGCAAGAGATTTAATGGAGGATTAACTCTACTGAGCGTTTCTGCAACTGAGCCTTAAAGTATATAAAGTTGTGTTTGTAATCTACACTATTATTATAATAAAATATAACAGAAGATAAGTGTTTTTGAAGATATAAAAAAAGCTACGATATACCTAACAGATTTTTGAATTTTTTGTCTGTTTGTTTTTTTGTTCCACATGACAAATGGTCTTTGGTGGCTGGCTCACACTACACAAATTAGTTTTTCTCCATATGGAATTTTCTCACTCAATAACTCGAATCTAAACTATTATAAAACTGTAACTGAAGTATGTCTGTACATTGAAGATATTTACAAAAAAAAGATTACGATATGGTTTTTAGGTTTCCCTGACTCGAAATCAACCTTTTTTATTAGAAACTTTGTCTGTCTGTTTGTTTGCGTGTTTTTTTGTTTGTTTGTTCGCTGCTGAACCGATTTTGACGAAAAACTACTGAACCGATTTTGACGAAACTTTTTTTGTTTGATAGCTTATTATGATCTGACTTAAAATCTGGTATATGATTTGTGCGGACGAAGTCGCGGGTCAACACTAGTCCTAAATAAATCCCTAAAGGTCACACCATGCATCATACTTCGATAAATGATGTAGCTGATATATTATGTACACTATTATTACTAGGATTACGAGCGAATATTGCACAAGGCAGTGCTCGGGCGTCCGGTCGGCGGTTCGTAGACCTACGGCGTAGAGGACGCGACTACGGCGTAGCTCGTAGCCGGGTGCAAGGTGACTCGGGTTACTTCATTATGTTATATTGGGATTTTGAGCTCATTGCTACCTATTGATTTATGTTAAAAGAAATTAGGGTTAGTTTTGTTTGAAGATAAGCGTTATGAGGATTTACATATAAGTTTCTGATTTCTGAAAAAGTTGATTCTTATTTAATTTTGTAGAATCAAAATTAAATCTGTTTTATACAGGATGTTAGGAAAAGTTTCATTAACCTTTGCAGGCGGGGACAAAACAAGGAAGGTACCTAGGTATGTTTTTTATAATACTTATTTGTCCCCGTTTGCGATACCTACCTCATAACATTCAAATTATATTTGCTCGAACCAAGTTGTTATAGCTGATTAGTGGTTATAGATATAGAGCTTGTTTGTCTCTTTTCAGTTAATAAAAGTTGTGCTTCCCTCAGTCGTATTTTTTTTTATTTGTTAACAATTAAACAAAATTTTCAGAAAACAAGAATGTCACATTGTAGTCCTGATTGGCTTTCAATTTATCGAAACGTTACGGATTATTATGTTTTATGCTTGTAGCTATTATCGTTAAAACCACCACTTTTGCGGAAAGAAATCCGCAGTGACCCGATTAATAAAAAATCAACAAAGACATTCTTGTTCTTTTAAATATTGTTTAATTGATAAGAAATAAAAAAATACGATTGGGAGCAGCACAATAGGCTCGATGCAGCCTTAATAATTTAGTTTTCACCTCACAAGCTCGGAAAGATTCTGTTTATCATTCGAAATCTGACTGCAAAAGTGCATTTTATCCGCTAGCGTGGAAAGAGTTTTTGAAATTCGAATCTGTCTTTTCAATATTGTGTGCTCGGCTGCAAAGTTATTCTGCGTCTCGTACCTTTGAAACCTTTGCTAAGCTCAGGATTCTTTTATTTGTACCACTCGCAGAGTCCTTCGCTTGCTCAGGTTTCAATACAAGTACTCGCGCCAAAAAGCAGCTTTGCAGCCTAGCATAACAAATAACTATCGTTTCATGCTTTTTAGTTTTTTACACCTTTTTTACACATGTCGTCTTTCACACAATCCATACATCTTTTCATAATTCATAATTCATTTATTCATGCGGATCATATGGTATATAAAAGGTATTATAATACATAGCAGATCAGCATATGATACCCATTGTGGGCACAGCATGCTGTGGAACACGGAACATAATTTTTCACATTTAAATATAATACAATAAAAATTAAATTCATTATCATTATTAGGTTACAATTTTAACATTCATTCCATTAAATAACAACATTAGAAATAACGACATTTCTTTGGTATGTGTATGTACCATGAGTACAAATACAATACCTTTAAAGTATTGCTGCGGAATCACAACCAATTTATGCCTAGCCCAATATGTAGCGGTAACCAAACAACCTTCAGGAGGTTGTAGCGGTTGGTCCTGCCCACCCAGCTGCCGTCCGGGGTTGAAGTCGACGCCCGTCCTCGGAAGGACGTCCTGAACTCTGCCCCTTATTGACCCCGTTTGAACTTCTACGGGGGATGTTGCGATATTTCTGTATTTTTTTATTGTGTTGTCTGGAAATTTTTTTGGGGATTTTTTTTTAAATTTGGTAGTACAGAATAAGTGGCACAATTATTAACGAATATAATACCTTTTTCTTTCTACTGTCCTACGGGGAGCTATACAGGGTGTATAATAATAATATTATAATAATAATCATTTATTTTCAGACAACTTACATAGTCCTAGTATAGCGGTCGCTATAGCCAAAGTTGGCTATGCGAATTAATTCAGAGGTCATGAAAGAGGGTGCGCAGAAGTTGAAGCTCAGGACGTCCTGTCGGCCGACGACGTCAACCCCCGGGCACCTGTTGCGTTTCTCACGTACATCGTTATACGTTTACGTGGCGTAGGTCGTTCTTAACGAGGTAGTAATTAACGTATAAGGCCTGAAAACCGTTTACGGTTCAGCCAATTTAACAACACTTGATTGGTATTATGCCAGTTTTTAGACATCATAATACTGGGTGTAAGGGTCAGCCAGGCAATTACTGAAATCGTGAAATTAGACCATCAAACTGAGCAACTTTCACTATGGAACCTCAGGACACACAAAAAAAATCAGTTGTTCCATACAAAACTGCTGTTGATACTGACTCAAGCATGTTTATACAAGGTGCTACAAAAATACAAATAAACATTTGAGGGGGTGGTTTAGACCATCAAACTGAACAACTTTCACTATGGGTCCAATATCAAAATCGCGAAATAAAAATCTGATGAAAAAAATCTGATCTGGAGTGCGATTTTTGAATCTCATTCGGTGAGCTCAGCAGTTGTAAATGTAAAAATTACTATATAGATATGCATCTTTCTACTGCTGATTTCACTTTCAAAAATCATACTTCAGGAGTGCGATTTTTGAAAGTCAACTCAGCAGTAGAAAGATGCATATCTCCATAGTTATTTTGACATTTTCAACTGTTGAGCTCACCGAATGAGATTCAAAAATCGCACTCCTGAATCTGTTCCATACTAAACTACAAATCTACTCGAGCTAAATGTAATGTAGGATAGCGGATGACTGATTTATTTTTTCTCGAATTCGTTGTTGGTCCTCTATCCTATTAAAAAGATAGAAGAAGGAAAGAAGAAGAAATACTCCAGTTTCTGACTTCCTCGAAAGAGATTATGGTCATGAGTCGATACAAGCATTTAAACACGAAATATCGCGGAAAAAACGGTATAAAGAAAATATTCAATAACATTATATCTTCTACTAACACACTCAAAACTAAGCCATACTTGAAGTAGCTACACAGTCGTAACACTAAGTACAGCACAGTTCAAACGGGGGCGGGCAGAGAGGACAAATAGATGAGACGTCCTTCCGAGGACGGCCGACGACACCCGCCCCCGGCTGGCTGAAATGTACAGGGGTAGGTGATCACCTGTTGCGGTCTACTTATGTACTTCACTCTCTTTTAGTTTAGTTATAGGACGTAAAATTATACTGTAGCGATTTTAAACTTTGATAAAGTTGCTCTTGAAATTCTTTCGGTGAAATTAGACTTTTTATCCAAATTCATATATTTAAATATATGCGACGTTCTCTGGGAAATGGATCTTGTCGTCGGTTTTACTCTTCAAGATATCTATACATATTTTATTTTATTGTCTACTGTTCTCCGCCTCAATACATAAATAAATTCACAACCGTAATTCCTCCATTCGGGATGGTCATAAAATTGAAGAATAGGAATAAAGATTTTTTTTTCTTTTTTGGTTTGGTCATATGGAAAGGATGAGTGATAGTAGAATGACGTATGAAATATATAAAGCATACTTAAGAAGGGCCAGATCAAATGTACCCGAAACCGACGAGCGTGTATGAAACGACTTATAACAGTGGAAGAGGCAAAAGAGGTATGTCAGGATCGTAGCCAATGGCGATCAATTGTCTCTGCCTACCCCAATGGGACACAGGCGTGAGTATATGTATTTAAACTGTTTGATATCTTAAACACTAACGTGACAAACATTTTTGAATATCTTTAAAAATAACCGACATTAATTTACGATTAGAGCGAGAGGCAGATATAGAAGTGACGTCATAACTACGTATATTCTTACAAATAATAACGACGTATCATACGATTATCTGTATTGCATGAAAGAGATAAAAGAGCGTATTTCAATCGCTTATAACTTTTATGTTTTCTATTCGAATTTCGTTTGAACATTTTGTTAAAGTTCGTTATAAGATATGAATTACCAAGATCAGTACTTAATTCCTATTCCAAAGCACCAATTTAGATGATAACCAGTAACATTTTTTTCTTCCCTCCAGACGGAAAGCGTTAATTGTCGTCCCGCTGCGCTAGACGAATTTGTCGCTTTCCACCTCCGTCGAGGAGACAAATAGTATACTATAACCTCGGATAGTAAATAAGACCTTTCTTACTTTCCTGCCCTCGGTGTGTAATCTACTATAAACATCGGCATTTATTATAAGGCTCATTTATAATAGGGTATATTGACGGTATGACGATGGAATGACATGTTACGGTGATAGATGAGTAAACTGCCGGTGACAAAAACATTGCTTATCCCGTTCGCCTCAAACGGCACCTACATATAGTAATTAGGTGGTAAATACAGGGTGTAAGGAAAAGTATCATTAACCTTTAAGGGTTGAACCTCATTTAATAGCACCGCATCGCATTTTTCGGTCGCTCCATCCTTTTCTGTCACTCAGGAACGTCATTTGCTAGAGCATATAAGATAGACGGAACGCGATCGCGCGCGATTGCACGGCCGCGTCCGGTCGCGTTCCGTCTATAAAAGCTAGCAAATGACGTTCCCGAGTGACAGAAAAATGCGATGCGGTGCTGTGTGAACCACATACTCTACCCATCAAACTGAACAACTTTTACTATGGGAGTAAAACTGACAGAACGAAAAAAAAATCAGCTGTCCCATACTAAATTGCAATACGGTTTAAAGTTTAATGACACTTTTCCTTACACCCTGTATAATTGTGATCATCGATGAAAATATAACATCTTTCGTGAATTAAACTAAATCCTATCTGAGCTACGAATTTTTGCCAACTAGTCCAACTACTGTATTGCGCAACCCCAGTCAAATAACAGTTCATTCGAGGCCGAGCGGAGGAGCAAGGGCAAGTGGAAGGGACGTCCTTCCGAGGACGAACATCGACTCGCGGCCTACCCTCTAACCTACGACGTCTGGGGTTACTTGTTTGCCTTTCAGATGCTGGCATCGAGAGGAAACCTATATGATTCAATTTCTTATATATGGTCCTTCCATTTACCTCTTATACGTCTAGTATCATATAAAATCTTAGCAAATTAATAAGTTATATTAAGTTATAGTTATAGTTATATTTAATAAGTTGTAGCTTTATTAGTTGACTTCTCTTTATGACACTTATATCAGTGGTAGTAATCAGTCTGGTTATAATTATTAAACGAAAGGTGATCAGCAGAGGTTTGTTTGTATAATTTTATATTAATGTTATTGTGTAGGTAGGTATATTACGTCGGTTTAAAAGTAATTATAGTTTTCTTGTTAGGTTGCCTAGACTTTGAAATTCTAAACCTATTTACTGGTTTCAAGGAAATTTGTGAATGTGCCGTGGATATAGCAAACAAGAGGAGGCGTGATCGCTGCCGATGTAAATTTCGCAAAGGTCTATTTTAATTGATGTAAGAAAAGAGAAAATTTGATGACGTTTATGAGTCGTGGATGCGAGAGAGACGGAAATATGTATCACCCATGCAAGCCAGCGAGCCGCTGTCTTTTTTTGTACATCTTTATTTGGTTATTTTTAAGACCTATGAGAAGTCATTTTCCAGTGTGTTGCGGTAACCAAAGTTGACTGGACTCAGTTAAATAAAAATATAATTTGTTACGAATGCAGCATCTTCCTCTTTTTGTTTACTCTAAGGAATAATCGCAGTTATTTTCCACGGTTAGTTCCTAGGATGAAAATAGAGTACCTACCCCACTTTGCTTTTCACACCCGCATCATCCCCTGAGTATTGCGAGCATAGTATGACCTTTGAAACTCAATGTATGAGTGTTTTTTTAATGTGAGCTTTTCAACCCCATTTCTTTCCGTCGCGTGTCGTGGCAACTAAAGGATATAGTTTCGGCTTCTATCACCACTAGACATATACAAGGTGTAGACCATATCAAACTGAACAACTTTCAGCCCGGCTTGCACCAACAAGTTTTTAGGCTTAAACGTATTTAGTGATAGTTCTGTCACTCACACTGCTCTTACAAATGACATTGACAGCATCATATTTAAACATGTTTAAGCCTAAATACTTTTTGGTGCAAGCCAGCCTCACTAAGGAGCCAGCATCATATTTAAACATGTTTAAGCCTAAATACTTTTTGGTGCAAGCCAGCCTCACTAAGGAGCCAGCATCATATTTAAACATGTTTAAGCCTAAATACTTTTTGGTGCAAGCCAGCCTCACTAAGGAGCCAGCATCATATTTAAACATGTTTAAGCCTAAATACTTTTTGGTGCAAGCCAGCCTCACTAAGGAGCCAGCATCATATTTAAACATGTTTAAGCCTAAATACTTTTTGGTGCAAGCCAGCCTCACTAAGGAGCCAGCATCATATTTAAACATGTTTAAGCCTAAATACTTTTTGGTGCAAGCCAGCCTCACTAAGGAGCCAGCATCATATTTAAACATGTTTAAGCCTAAATACTTTTTGGTGCAAGCCAGCCTCACTAAGGAACCAGCATCATATTTAAACAGGTTTAAGCCTAAATACTTTTTGGTGCAAGCCAGCCTCACTAAGGAGCTAGCATCATATTTAAACATGTTTAAGCCTAAATACTTTTTGGTGCAAGCCAGCCTCACTAAGGAGCCAGCATCATATTTAAACATGTTTAAGCCTAAATACTTTTTGGTGCAAGCCAGCCTCACTAAGGAGCCAGCATCATATTTAAACATGTTTAAGCCTAAATACTTTTTGGTGCAAGCCAGCCTCACTAAGGAGCCAGCATCGAAAAAAAATCTGCTGTTGACATTGGAGTCGAATAGGCACTGCAGTTTTGTATGAAACAGCTTTTTATTTTATTTTGGCTCTTTTGTGAAATTTGTTCAGTTTGTTAATCATGTTATGTTACACTCTGTATACAATTTGTAAAGTATATTTCAAAAGAAAATTCAGGGCATTAGCGTTCCAGCCAAAGCCGCGACTCAAAGTAAAATTCTCACACATTCAAAACGCTGTTCTAACTCTTATATACAAAGTACTAATTGGATTTTCAGGTTAAAATCCCCTATTTCCGATTTATGTCTGAATGATTTATTATACTTAGTGAATAGAGCCTTCTTTGGTCAGTGTTGCCATGTCGTGCTGAACGAACATTGTAAGTTAATAATGGGACTAGAGAAATTGTAATAAAAGTAGTTATGTAGGGTCCTTCTTAATATGCTGACACTTTTTAAGGGGATGTTCAGATCGTCAAACTGAACATCTTTTTCTATAGCACCAACATCAACATCGCTGTTCCATACAAAACTGCAAACCTACTTGTGTATGGGACAGCTGATTTTTTTGGTCCCATAAATAATGTTGTTCAGTTTGATGGTCTGGTCATCCCCTTAAAAAAATATCAGCATATTAAGAAGTACCCTATAAGTAAATTCAACCTTAATATTTATTAGAAAAAATCAACACTTTAGTTACAGTCCGTAACTAATTATACGATGAAAAATAATATTATGTGAATATGTTTTTAAATAAATACCTATCCATTGAGGATTTCCCATTGTCCATCTCCAAATCACTTCATCCGATCTTCACCAAACTTACTTAAACTTTATCCTCTTTCAAACAGAAAAATAGTGATTCAAATGTAAGTATTTTTCTCTAAAAAAGTAATGCGTAAACAGCATCGCCAAAAATCTATTTTTTTAAAGTCTGTGTAAAATTTAGCATTCACAATAATAATTATTCGTATTTAACTTGTACCTTTAAATCCGTGCAAGTCAAGTTTAAGCTCATTACAAAGAAAAATATTGCCCAGCAAAGAGATTAAAAGTTACTAAATTTACCCTTAAACAGACAAACTCCCTGTAAACTGGTAACACAGTCGCAGGGTGAAGGAAGGCTTCGTAAGGGCGGCGCGTCCTTCTAAGGGCGGCCGATGACTTGTTTGTGACTTTTGTTACCCACTTTATGTACTCACTGTATTACATAAGGCCCTTATTTATTGCAAAATGTATTGGGGAAGTGTTGGTGAGGTAAAAAGTTTATTTATAATATTCTGAACCGTTTTGGGAGTTTAAAAATCCATTAAATTAAAGTAGAGATGGAAAAATTCAGTATCGGATGAGCTTGCACTCACTAGTACAAGCTACTACATAGCAACACTACTGATGTGTTGATGCTTATTGAAATATCTTGTTTGTTCATCCATCCAGTTAACTCTTAACTGAAACATTAAAAATTGTCAAAATGACCCATCAGGTGGTCATCATGGTCGTAGCAAAGTTTCTGTCCATCCATCCCGAAATACGGTCGAATGTTAATGTAACTTTTTCAACCGCACTTTTTCGCATAATCATCATAATATTATGATGGAAATAGGTACATACCATAATAATAACTTTCTAGCATTTTCTAATGCCGTATGTGATACAATTTTAACACAGCTAAAAACGCTAAAATGAATGTGGCAACTGAAATCTATTTGAAAATATGCACGCATGTTACAGCTACGTTTCACACACCCAGACACACACTCACACATCCTAAATCATGTCTCATAACAGTTAAGTAACAAACACAGGCGCAAATCCCCAATAAGTACAGTTCTGCCTACCCCCCGGAGCTGAGGTGAAAGGCCTAGCTTCGGGCCCTCGCTACAAGGGCATCAAGACCTTCAGACGGTGGTGTCAGTACCCCTGCATTAGGAGGTTGATGGGTTCAGGTTTTATGTCATTGCCGAAAAATACATCCCTTAGGAAAAAAAAAACATTTCTCTACCTTTTGTCGACGAACTTTTTGCTTTGTCAAACCATAGTGTGTTAGTTAGAATTCTGGGGGGTGGAGATAAATAAGAAGATAATGTGATGTGCTTCGTATTTTAGAGGGTGTTTCAGACCTTGAAGCTGAAAAATTTTCACTATGAATCCAAACTCGAAATTAAAAAAGAAACATTTGATGTTAGGAATCGTCAGTGGCTGCGTAAAGCCAGTTATGTCAGAAATCGTACACAATGTATGCTATATTATGTTATGAAAAAGATACAGTCATTCATATTAGTTACCTAAAATTTCTTCACTGACACCTAATAACTTTACTTTTATGTAGACTAAACAACAATTTTCGAATTTGTCTAGAATTTGGAAACAACAAGGTCGCAAGGACCTTCAGACGTGGATGTCAGTACCCTGCATTAGCTGCAGGGTTCAGTGGTACCTTTGGGGGTAGTTTTACTTTCGGGGAGGCTTGCCTTGTCTGTGATGTAGGGTGACGGAGGACTGAGTTTAGGTAATGGTTCTGTAATCAGTTGGGGTTTTATGTCATTAGCAATTTTATAGGTTAGTGATATTTTAATTTAATTTAATGGGTTGGTTTTATTGTTATTGAATAGAACGATCTAATTTTAGTTAGGGAAAACTGTGGTAACATTTGTGTCGGTTTTTATGAAAAATAAATTGTAACTGGAAATAATTTTGATAATTTTAGTGTAGCGTCAGTTTCGAAGTATTGTGCCCACTGTCCATTAAAACTGGCAGCAGGCTATACTTGTCACATCGGGCACAGTTTGGGCACAGTCTATAAAATTGTGATATTCTTGTGGTATGCTGTGCTATGCATTACAACAATTTTTGTATATCACACTCTTATACGCATAAACTTTTTTGACTATGTTAACCATCTACGATATTAACGATCTGCCAACAATAATAATATGAACTTTTCATTAGATCAACTATTTTCTTTATTACGAGTCTAAGGGCCTGTTTCACCACTTCTGAGTAAGTTCTTGTTAGCTTATCCGACAGATAGTTTGACGTATTTTGTATGAAAATATGTCAAAATATCTGTCGGATAAGCGAACAAGAACTTACTCATAAGTGGTGAAACAGGCCCTAATAAAGTTATTATTAGATCATATGATAACTGAAAGCTCACTTATGTTTATGTTAAGGACCTAGTCCAGACTGGTGATCATTATATTTGTTACTGTAAAGTTTAGATAACAATACCTATAATTTTGTCATTAAAGCCTACACAGAACCAGTCTGGAAACATCTTACAACAGAGTGGAGTAAACAAAATATTTTCGTGCGCCCTCTAGACGTTACGATCGTCGCCCTCAACCCCAGCCCTTGCCGACCCACTACTCAATTATTAACTCTATTTATGCTTCCATAAGGATCTTATTGCTATACGCAATAGGTATTTGGGAAAATGCAGCTACCTGAAAGTTATCTTTATGTGTGGGTGGATTGTTGAATGCTTACGGTGGTGTGTAAAGCTGTTTATACGTTTATGCTATTGTTGTGATAGTGTGTGTAAGATTTCAGTATAATATGCGCTTTGTAAGTGAACATTGATAATGTGTTGATGTGTGCAGTTTTGATGGTTTGCGGGATGGAAAGTTTTAGTTGGATGTAATTTTTGTAAGAACTGTAGTACCTACGAAATTAAGAAATTTTAAGTTTATTTCATAATGTCACTATTGGTTTTTTGAATTTATTATATATATTGAATACATTATTTTGACTTTGACTTTGCAGTGTGGTGGAAACACTGACATATACTGTAGCGATAGACAAGCTCGTTCAAACAAACAACATGTCACACAAAACAACACAAAATGACACATTGCGGTCTGTCATTGCCAGAGTGACGAAGTGAACTCGGGAACATCAATGCGGTGCGGGTACCGCATTCAAGTGGAACATGTTGCTTCTATGAATGGGCCTGTCTATCGCTAGAGTATATTTCAGTGGGTAGAAACTGACTCACTCCCTTACTTTTGTTAGGTGCATATAACAAAATGCGGTACTAAAGGTTTAAGCCCAATAAAACACTGAAATGTTTTATTTGGCTTAAATAACCAAAAAATTACGCTATAGTCTCTTATTGCGGTCGGCAGAGACAAAAGATGGTCATGGTCAGTGTTAAATCACACTTTGTGAAGAAATTATCATTTTAGTCGGATTTTCTACTAAAATGGAACGTAATAAATGTAAGTTAAATTTTCTGATCACCATCTACTTTGTATTTTAACATCTCAAACATCCTCATGAGCACAAGGTCCTAGAGCTAGAAACTTCAGTAATCTAAATAAATAATAAATATAAAAACGGAGAAGTCTGTCAAGTGGCCATTATCTAAGCGGTTGACCTCAGGCGGGTATCGAACCCGCTATCTGGGTCAATGCGGCACGCGACTGCGACTGCAAGCCTTCGGGGAAACTGAGGGAGTGATGACGTCATTTATTACATACTTAAACTTCAAGACCGTCTATTTTTCGGGTGTGGGCATAAACTTTGATAACATTACAAACAGCATGGTAGAGTTAGACTAAAATTTAGTAATAACCGTGTTGCAGAGGTATGGAGACAAAATCATGAGAGGTCTGTGTTTAAATCCATAAACACGGCATGCCATGTACACCAATGAGTTATTCTATCCCACACTGCTCTCAATCGGTGAAGAAAAACATCGCGAAGGAAAGCATAAGCATAAGAAGACATTGTTTTTTATTCGCGATTTCGATGTCAGTCCCATTCAGAAAGTTGTTTAGTTTGACTGTCTGATCATCCCCTTAAAGAACCGTCAGCATTTTAAGATGGGACCCTATTGTATATTTGTGGGCGAAATGCCACCACTAAATACGTCATTCTTCAATTTTCGAGTCGATATCATGTCATAGAGTTTAACTTGTAACTTTAGAGGTTTGCTGATAGCCCAGGAGAGCGAGAGAGCAATCGCGCTTAATAAATCGCAACTGAACTATGATTGGACCGCGAACCACCACTTTTAACACATTCGGCAATAGCGGTATTCATTTGACAGCCAGTTAGAGCCGTTTTGACAGATCACTCAGACGTCAGTCACATAGAGTTTAGTGCGATGCGGAATTTAGAACATATGAATAGTAATTGGATTGCTGTGACTAGAACTGAAATTGGATTAGGATTGAACTATCGCCCTCCAGGGTGCGCCTGACATATAGGAGGTACAGCACGTCACTCGGGGAGGCTCTCTTTGCTTTTTAAGGTAAAGGTGCCACATATCAAGCACGACAATCTTGAATAACTGAGCACAGTTAAAACAAGTATTTATAGACCTTCGTGACGGTTCAGCTGAAACTACATCGACCTGTGCAATCAACTGAGCGACAGTTGCACATGAAAACTGCATTTGATGAGAATACTGCACTATGTATTGTATTTTAGACTTGTTCGAGCGCATTTACCTTTGAAATGTTTACCGGTTTGCTGTTTTACGTCGTATTTTCATACATACGACGCAATATAGCTATGTACAAGATATTCAATCAATCAAACATATAGGGACCTTCTTAATATTCTGACACTTTTTGAAAGGGATGATCAGACCCTCTAACTGAAATGGGACCAAAAACGAAATCACGAAAAAAAATTTGCTTCCAAGTTTGCTGTTTGTTTTGCATACATTATGGCCCAAGTAGGTTTGCAGTTTTGTATGGAACAGCTAATTTTTTAGAGAAGTTGTTCAGTTAGACGGTATGATGATCCCCCTAAAAAAGTGTCAGCATATTGAAAAGGTCCATGTACTTTATAAACAGTAAAAACATTGAAAAAAATACAAGAGGCGCAAGATAAGGTGGTCCAAGATAATTCCTTTTTTATTTTATTTATTTTGTTTTGATATTCCAAACACTCCAACTATAATTTAAGCGTGCTGCCTTGTGCGACTGCAGCCGTAGCATGGAACATTGTTATAAATGTATGGTAAATTGTTTTTTTCGCGTTTTCGATGTTGATCCCATATTGAAAGTGGTTTATCCCCTCGGTCTGAAAACCCATTAAAGTACCTTTAAAGCATTTAAGTTTACACTCTTTGTATCACATTTAGTTGATTTAACTATACAATGGCAAAATCATCACATACACACCCAGACCCAAGATGGCAGCCATTTTTGTTTAAATAGTATAGAATAAGAAGCTATGTATGAGAATTTGAAATTTCATATTAATTTCAGCCTAAAACCTGGGCTAGAAGCTAAAAGTAAGTAAAATTAATTGTAGCAAAATGCGCGTCCACCCTAAAAGTCAAATATCATAGATTCGTCAAGTCAAATATCATAGCTTCGTACGGGAATACTGAGGTTACTATCTTAATATTTCAGTTTGTTTCAGGTTTCATTTTTCAAATATATTTCCCAGTACGTTCTATTTTTCTTATAGAGTGAATAGATACCTAATAACTATAATAAAAGTAGAGAAATAGATTGAAAATATATAAATTGTCAGTTATTTTATTTCGTCCTTGATCCAGAATCTAGATTCAAGACCGACATGCTCCGTTGGCTCCCGATATATTCTCTTTAGAAGAAGTTCTTACCCGTAGCGGTTCACTCGCTAAATACCTATATTTCGTCATGATCGTAGAACAGTGACGGATCTGTTGTATGTTTGACATACAACATATCCGTCACTGTTCTACGATCATGACGATTTATTGGATTTGCCGTTATTGGAGCCGTGAGCATAAGGTATACCTATACACTACGAATAAGAATGTATAGAAGAGTAAATGAAGCTCAAAAAATGGCACCAAAAAGAGTGTACCGTGTTCTAAATTTGTTCTTTAAAAACTGTACCTAGCCGCCAAAACTCATACAACATGTCATTTTTCATTGGGTGCCAAAAATTATTTCGATTTTGTTTAGAGTTACTCTTCTATAGTTATTCTTATTCGTAGCCTATACATATATGCTCATGGCTATACATAAAAAATGAGTGTGATTTTCCAGTTTATTTTATTTCGTTCATATGTGTGTGTGTGTATGTATTGCTCCTGACCGATTTCTGCCACGGCGACTGCTTCAACTCCGTTGTTGGCGTTGATGGGCCCTCGTGTGGCTAACATAGCCATATATATGCCAATTAAAGCCCAGTTTGAACACTGCTAGTGAAAAGGGAATATTCTAAATATGGTATGTTTATAATATTTCTGACTATCCCCCCGGCGAATAAAGTCGTGGGCATGGACATGCATTAAAGCCTAGTTTAAGGCGAAACATTTCTAATATTATTACAACATTATAATTTCATCGAAAAGCTTAAGACTTCAGGAGCAAATACAAGCTCCCAAACAGCATACGTCATAAGCTGGCTTAAGCTATGTTTCAACGTAGAAGGCTAGACCTAGTTGGTTACTAACAGAGACCTAGGCGTTGCCATGACTACCGACGTGCCTGTAAAATTCATGCCTGGAGCGAAGGCCGAGTCGCTAGACTGAAAATATTTTCTGTCGTTTTTCCCAAAAAAGCTATTATTTTATATTTTATTCTTTTGGGGCTGGATTGTTGATGTTTGTGTCTATGCTATGTTTGTTAATCTCCAATACCTTAAATACATTTTGTGGTGTCCGGCTTAGAAAGGCAATGATGGGTGTCTTAAGACGCCTTCGACACCCATCTAGATTGCTGCCAATTTTGGTGTCAACATATTAATGCTCACACCAATTTTGTAAACCTTTTCTCAAATATTGTTTGTGAAAAGCTGAGAGTATTGCTATGGAAAACACTTCAATATTTTATTTTTATTTTATGGGAATGTAATGTGTGTACCTACGTTTATTTTGATTTCGTGTTCTGTTTACGTGAATTTAGACTTTTGTGTTTCATTAGCTTTTCTATTTAATATTTCATTTATTGCCATCACACAAGTACATACAATGTTAAATACAAAACAAGCACTCATCTGATACCCTGTAAGGGCAACGCAATAAAAAATATATTGAAGGATATTTGAATAATTGAATTGAAAGTATGATCGGGTGACGTGTTTGTTATCATACCTTAAAAGAACGAGCTTTTCTTTACCTTAACCACAGACTTAAAAGAAGAACCAGACGTAATGTCATCTAATCATGAGTGAAGCACCCATTTCTTTTGTGTGCGTGCTGTCACGCGGTACATAAGGTGACGGGTTGTCGGACCTGCGCCTAGAGCTAGTGCATCTGTGTGAGTGTAGGTTCCTTATAGAAAAAACGAGATGGTATTACCTAGCATGCTTCACATCTTTTTATTGCAATACTCGGTCCGTATTTCTTTCAGGTCCGTGACCTTAACTAACAAATGATTTCCCCCCAAGGGTGAGCAAAAACTTTACCAGCCAACCACCAACCTCCATTTGAAGCAGTTTGTTATTATTAACAAATCAACCAAATTCCCAAACCTTTACACTCAAATAAAAATCTCATCAGTGTTCAGACAAGGCCTTTACCTATCCTAGACCTTTCCAGGAACTCTACGAATCCTAGACTTGTCTATCGATCAATATTACCTTGCCTTGTCTCGCATGCCAACGAACATCGAGAAACAAATATGTTTTTGACTGTTAATTTTAGGAATTTCTTTGTCTCTTAACCCTCGTTGTCTGTCTTTTGATTTTCAAAGGAATATTTACAAGATATGTTACTTATCTACAGGGTGAAATTGATATCATCAGCATCCTTTAAAAGTAAGAGTCTACCCATCAAACTGAACAACTTTTACTATGGGAGCAATCCGATCAGAGCAAAAAAAAATCTGCTGTTCAATACTAAACTGCACCCGCCGCCGTTGCCTACACGACTCAAATGTATGGGACAGCAGATTTTTTTTTTCTTTGATTGGTTTGCTCCCATAGTAAAAGTTGTTCAGTTTGATGGGTAGACTCTTAGTTTAAAAGGATACTAATGATATCAATTTCACCCTGTATAATAATAAAAAAACTTGGCGTGTGTTTGTACACTCGTCGACAGATCAACCTACCCATAGTAGAACTCTATGTCCATGGATGGATACAAACAAAATATGTGCAGACAGACAAATGTCTTGACGATTATGTGAAAAAATTTTGATAATATAGTAATAATATATCATTTATTTCGGACTGGAATTCTTATAGAGTTAGTAATACAAACCTAAGAACTATGTTGGTAAATGAGACATAGGTACTCGATCAATCAGTTAATTAACTTGTTTATTTTGTTCCCTCCTGAGTCACCAGATACATGGCAACTGACCCATTGTCTAAGGAAGGAACTATCCTAGTATATTCTAGAAAAAAAAAATAGCCAATCAACAGTATAATAAAGGAGCTTGCTTGTTGCAGGAATTTTAGGACTTTTTTTGTCTCTGTTCGTCTGTTCACGATTCACATAAAAAATTTGACCCGATTCTTAGCTATGTGAGTACATAGCTCAGAAGTTTTTCTAATTTATTGAAGGTTTCGTATTTTAGTGGTCTGCGCATACGGGCACAGTATGTAGGGAATAAATACATTCATCTAGTCTCTCTTATAAAAGACTGTCCTAGGGTCCTGCAAGGTCGAATTCATCCTGGATAGAATAGAGTGCTAAAATAGTGTGACCAGTTGACGAAGTAACCTTCAAGCTTTTATGAATAAAATCTCCAAAGTCATAGTTGTTTAAAAGAATTGAAACAGACCGAACAAAGAAATCTAAGCTGAAGTTGTAGTAGCGAGCTCTAGACACCCTGTGAGGGAATATGGTCGTAAGATTATGTACAGCGTGTCAAAATCTTAGCGTGTTGCGAGCAGTATAGTCTCTGGGATCCCCTTGGGATAGTAACGCTTGCAATTGTATTTGAGTGTATCTTACAGGGCTGCAATCGTCGTAAATATTCGGTGTTTGAACCGTGATTGGACTACGTACGAATCATAACTTTTGACACATTTGGTATTGCGCTAATCGCGGTACTATGCTCTTGACGGCCGTTAGAGCCGTTTTGACAGATCGCACAGACGTAGACTGTCAGTTGCATAGAGTTTCGCGCGATGCGGAATTCAGCACAGTTGAATAGTAATTGGATTGCAAAGTGATTAGAACTGAAATAGGATTAGGAATGCACTTGGATGTTTTAAATTATCGCAATCCTGGGCGTGAACTTAAATGCGTTACAATTTTCGGAGCTACAACAGATATCTGTCCGGGTCGATAGTTATTGGCCTTTGACCAAGCCCTAACAACCAAATATACATGTTTTGGGGGTTGCTCAATTTTCACTATGCTACCAATATTGCAATCGCAAAAAACACGCATACATTTGGATCGATTAGCCCAATGGCTCCATTAAAAAACATCGTTATGTTTTGCATAGAACAACACATTTAATAAAATAAACGACTTTATTCAACTTTGAATCTGTTTACCTATCTATTCGTTCAGTTTTATGGTCTGTTACAATCCCTAGTAACTCAATTATTCCATCATACACATACGGAATTATTCCGGGCGGAATTAGGATTTCGTATGGATTCGTAATTCCGAGCGGAATTCTGGAGGGTGAAAATTCATACGAAATCCTAATTCTACCAGGAATAATTCCGTATGTGTATGATGGAATAATTGGGTTACTAGGGATTGTAACAGACCTTATAACTGAACGAATAGATAGGTAAACAGATTCGAAGTTGAATAAAGTCGTTTAAAAATGTGTTCTTCTATAAAAACATAACGAAATTTTCTAATTGAGCCGTTGGGCTAATCGACCCAAATATATGCGTGTTTTTTGCGATTGCAATGTTGGTAGCATAGTAAAAATTGAGCAAATCAATAATAATTTGTGTGGCAGGCATTAATTTTGAATACCCTGTAGCTTGGAGCGGTGGATCCCCATTCGGATTTTGGTCCTCCCAAACCGGATTTATTATTCCTGGGTTATGAGTAGAGGTTGATTAGACATTTTAGTCACCGCTTAACATCCTGTGACCTTACACAAAAATAGTATAAATAAATACAAATACAAAATTATCATATCGATGAATGGCCACCCGTTTATGTCTACTACCAAACACTGATACATTTTGGCACATGAGGCTAGATGGATATTTAAATTACAACCGCATGAATGGAGTGTTTGACATACATTACAAAACTATAAAAACATTTTACGTCTATACACTAAAATTATTCTAGAAAATTCTTGACATAGGGTAATTCTTGTTGATATATTGTATTACTGATATTGGATGAAAATTTTAATGTGTTACATATTATAGCTAGGGGATGATTTCAGACCAACCTGAAAATCGCAAAAATATTGTTGTCTCAAAGAAAACGTAAATTGGCTACCCAACCCAAATGGAACAGGAGACTTTTTTTACCTTTCCAATGTTGGATTCTTCGTGAAAGTTGTTCAGTTTTGAGTCTTTTGTTGTGCGAACAATTTATATTTAACCCAGGACACATGTTTTGAGTGGTCAAAGATGCTATGAGCTAGTCCACTAAAACGTTGTCTAAATCAAACGCTAATTAAGATAATTCTCCCATCACAGTCTCATTACATCACACTAATTGCCTTCTAAATAACTGCAAAGTTTTTTTTTCTACAATACACCGATTATACTTAAAAGGATAGCATTCGTGTCACCGTCTCCGATCTAACTTTTAACCTAACATTGTAAATTCAACTTTAAATCAGTGTCAACAAAGTCTTTATCTACCTAAACACTAGTATATAACCGCCAATCAGATTGTTCAGTTATCACAAGCCGAAAGAAACTCTATTTCTATGATGGTAAGTGTCAAAGAGTTTGTAAGATAAGTTGGCAGTGGAATCTAGGGCGGCACCTTGAGAGGTACATTTGCATGGATCGACCTCGTGCGGTCACTGCCCCGATGGCCTTAGCTGAATGCAACAGTTTCCTTCCTTCCCACTGCTGTTTGTCCCTAGGATAGACCTGGTGGGTCGAAGATAGATTGAACTGGAGATTGGGTCATTTAGTTTGATTGTGGCTTTTTTATGATCAGTGGATAATGCTGCTTGTGGTAAGGTTGTATCTGTTTATAGTCGCTAGATGCTGTTTGAGAGTAGAGGACTATTGTTGTTTTTCTTTTTAGTTTACTATGTGTTGTATATTGATATTGATGAGAAGGCAAGAGAATCATGGTGACAATTATGATTGAGGTTTAAATAATATTTAGTTTTACAATTTAAAAAAAAGGAAGTTATGTACCTACTTACATTTTTATCGACAGACATAGCATCAGCCGCAAGGGAATAGGGTTGTAATTTTCTGTATCTATGTAGTCATTTTTGGTAATGTAATATGAATTATGAATTATGTAATATATCTCTGTAACAATTTTTAGGGATATCGGTACAGCCGATTTAAATAAAAGTCGATGAAATATTCTTCCAAACATTCAAACATTTGCATGAAAAAATTCAAAATTAAATAATTTTATAAAAATAATATCACATAGATAGCTTTTTGAGTCTACGGTGGTAGAGTAAGGTGGTGGTACGTAGGCAGGTTTTCCGTTGTAGAGAAGATGCGGCCGAAACTCTACAAGATTCACAAAGTCCACAATGTATAATTACATTACATTTATAATATTAGAAGGATGCACAGTTTAAAAAAGGGATAAAGTTGAACTATTCCCACATATCTTAACCATATGAGACAGAAATCCCTCCGAAACCTCAGCACAGAATCAACAAAAGTATAAATTCAATTATCTCTCACTCGCAAACGTACGTTTATGCAACTCGCACATTCGAGAGTTGTATGTCTGTTGCGAAACCGACACAGACCTTGGACGACACATATGTATATGTTAACTTTATATGTTTTTCACTACACTGCGGTCGACACACTATTTGATACAAGGGCCACGCAATCTGTATTTAATCTTTTGCATTTATTTGAAACTAGCGACCAGCCCCGTCTTCGCACGGGTAGAATCTATTGATATGATTTTTATTCATATTTACCGGGAAAGATTATTCAAATGATGGTAAAAGCCGCATTCAAATCAAATGGTTGGTTTAAAAGAACTAAGCGTTCAAATGATGTTTTCCAACTTATGTCGACTGCTTTCAAACGATGAAGGAAAAAATCGCGAGGAAACCTGCATACGCTGAAGCAGAAATTCGGATGCGTATGTGAAGGCATTGGGCACGCGTGGTGGTGGACTGACGCCCATATGACGACTGACCCTGAGCTTTTTTCCATATTCCATGCTATATCGCGGTAAGCACGGCATTCGTTCTCCGGATAGCGCAGAACGGCTAGCATGCCACCCACGACAAAGCGTCACACGTCACATCACACGAGAGGGTCTGGTACTTAGGTATACTCTAACTAACACGTGGGCCGTGGCTATCCCAATGTGGTAGACTGTCAGCAAAAGCACCACGTTTCTTGCTAAGAAAATAGGATATGATTCTAAATTAACCTAAGCTATTATCTAATATCATAGTATTAAGCCGACATGCTTTGCTGCCATATTAACGAATGCACAGATACGTACCGGTTCACCTCTCGCGAAGTGGGACAGGATGCCGGCGTACGCGCAGCTCGTATGCGCATGTGCGTGTTATGTAACTAGATTATTATGTTGTATTTTAATGTTTGTTAGTAGCTAATTCCGTTTAATTTTAGTGGTTACTTTTGTAGATTTGTTTTTTGATAGTAACGTTCAACTGACTTCAATAGGTTATATCCTAAGATCCCGCTTGCTATACGTTTTCTACACACACATGTTAAGACTATGATGCATATTCCAGTGAAAATGTAATAAAGAAGGATCTTGAAAAAATAGGGTTGCCACCCTTAGGCAGGCATGTCGCAATCTCCTGGCAGTCGGGTGCAAAGATGTTGTTCTTGTTCTGATAATGTTGTTTTTTAAAGTTGTAAGCTACATTAACTCCAAGAATGGAGTTGAAGCAGTCGGTCTGGAGTACATCATCATCATCAATACCTGTATCGCTAAAATTGAGTGTGGTACCACTCTTCAAATCAACAGTGTTACATTCGGATTTCGGACAGAATAAACTATTGTAAAAATTGAGGACCTCATGCCAATTAAGAAGTTCAAAAGTCGATAGTCCGTGTAATCCCTCGTCAGCCAGCCGGTATGATTTTCCTCGCGAGTGACGCGCGCGCGCAGCCGTGACACACATTACGGTGACGCCAAGTGCAATGTTGTGCGCTATTTGTTCACTTTACCAGACTATGTTTACGGGCTGTTGATTAGGGAGTTTAGGGACCGTGTTCAGTTGGCATAGAGGCGGGATTTGTTTGCATTGTTTATTAGTTTGGATGCTAAAGTAATTTTAAAATAAACGTATGATAAAGTCTATTCCAATAGGCAAGATATCAACAAGCGTAAAGGTATCTTTAAATTAAATATGTACGTCGTCATCCTCATCAGCCTGTATTGTCCCCAATACTTAAAGTGATATCGTTAGTTTCTTGTTTATATCTTGAGACTTTCGTATTGGAATTCAATTCAAGTAGGGTCGACAATGTATTGATTTTGACATTTTGATTCCGAACTCAAACTTAAATTAATAAGTGGAGTTTGGAGTGGTTCTATTTTGGATGGTAAAGCAGTTTCGCATAGATATATTACTCTAGCGATAGACAAGCTCGTTCAAACAAACAACATGTCACAAAAAACAACACAAAATGACACATTGCGGTCTGTCATTGCCATAGTGACGAAGTGAACTCGGGAACATCATTCAGTTGCGTACACCTCATTTAAGTGGAACATATTGCTTCTATGGAAGGGCAAGTCTATCGCTAGAGTTTAAGTCTATGCAGTTACGATTAGTTTTCAATTTCCTTAAAATAGGTTCCAATTAGGTGCTTACCTTATCGTTGATAAAGTTACCCTTGCTAAAGAGTTATTTTTGATAAACTGGACTTACCTGTAACAATAAAAAACAGATTTTGAAAAAAATACAAGCATTGTAAATCATTAGTTAGGCTTTAACGATATCAATATTTTTTGAAGCCAAGTACTATACTAAATTATTTATGATCAACCAGTAAACTAATACAGAAGCAAATCTCACAGTGAAAAAAACCACAACCGAAAAAGTTAATAGCCCAAACACGACATAACATTAATAATCATTAGTAAAACAAAAACAAACATTTCTCTGAAATACAGCCCTGGATTCCGATAATTCGTTAGCGTGAAATGTTAGTGCATTTTTGACACCCCTACCGACACCAATGGATCATAGGTAACATTCGACCAACATACGAAGTCTACTAAATTAAGCTATTTTAATTTTTATTACCTAGGCATAAAGGTTGTCTAATGGGCATCAATTATTTAGGATGGATTGTAATAGGGCGTGAAGTTTTATAGCTGTCGAAAAAACGTGCGCATGCGTGGGACACAAGAGAATGAATGACGTCGACACGTGTTGTGATTGGTGGAAAAAATGTGGGTAAGCGCGAACTGGCGTTTAGGTCCGGGGTCCGTATGTTGTTTTTAATTAATTGTAGTAGTAGTTACAAGACTAAATAACTTGCCTCAATACATAAATGTGACTGGTCTCTATAATTTTTTTAATAAAATGTAGTGTGACATTGTATTTTTTTTATACTGAAGGAGATAAAGAAAAAACATGTTTTGAATAAAAAGTCAAACTTGTTTATACGAAATAATATCACAGATAGCTTATTGGCGTAATTTTTTGACTCTACCACCACGTCGTGTTTTGTTGTAGAGAAGATGTGACCAAAAGCTCCAAATTTTTACAAACGAGTACCTATCTTTATTTATATGTTGTATTTTTAAATTAGGTCAAGGTCATGAAACATTTGAAATTATTACCTGTGTAACATTAACTGGTAAAAAACAGTGTTTTCATTACAAATATGACAGTAGTACTAATTTAAATTAAAGGTTCACAAGATGTTAGTAAGGAACCCTGAAACTAATCGAGATAGTCTGCAAGGTTCAGCACATTTAATGATGTGTGATGTCTCGGTTACAATATTAATGATACGCCATTTATTTACCGTGGTGGCGCCACATGAAAAAACTTAGAAAAAGTGGTGGTAGCAAAATTAATCCCTGCTTAATATAAGGGTCGAAGGTTAAGCTTAAATTAACGTTTTAAAAGGTAAGTATAGGGACCAAAGAGCTCGATTGTTTTTACATAATTTTGCTAAAACTCCTTATTTTTGTTGTTATTTAATATGAACAAAGTTTGAAATTCTTGTCACAGGGCAATTAATTTACAGGGTGTAACAAAACACTTGTAATATTTGCTGAACAACTTTCACTATAAAGCCAACATCGAGAAAAAACTAAAAAAACATTGTTGTCCCATGCGAGTTAGAATTAGAGTCGAGTAAGTACGAAATACCTGATTTTTCAGCTGGGATCCTAAAGGCGATATTATCGAGCGATATTATCACTGCGATTTTGCGATAATTGTTCTCAGTACATTTTGTATGGGGACGCGCTCGATCCCACACACTGCCGCGATATTATCGCAACCTGACGCAATCTCTTTCTACTACATTCAGTGAAGGGCGCATGCGTGACGCGAATCGCGGAATCGCTGCAGTGTGTAAGGTGTCGCGATATCGCTGTCGATAATATCGCTCGATAATATCGCTGCAATGTGCGGAAGCCTTTATACCTAACTTCCATAAAATAAACTTTTTTGTTTGTACCAGGTTTATACAGCACATCCGAGTGGCGTACGACCCGGATGAGGAAATGCAGCTTAGGTTTCATCAAACAGACTAATCTAGCATTTCACATTGTTGTATGTAAATGTACAATGTAATGCCAACTAAGTACTTGTAATGCCAAACGTACTACAGGCTTTTGAATTTTATTTCGTGTTTTAGATTTTGCCCCCATAGTTAAAGATGGTTAGTTTGATGTTCTACCTACATCAACCCTGTATTACAAAAGGATATAAAATATTGTAAAATACTTTACGAACGTAGTACGTAGTTAATACCGACTGTATTTGCGCACAGCACATACATTTTACCCATACACATTTAGTTTCCTCTCACTCAACAGTTTGCTGGAAGAAAACTCTTTTAGAGTTAAGCTCGCTTTTGTAAATTGCTAATTATAGTCATCTTTTCATTTCATGTACATAATAAAGAAGTATTTCTTCGTATCGGAATGACCTATAAGCAAAATGACCTACGCATCAAAACGTCCTATTATCAAATGGACTTAAAAGCAAAACGACCTATAAAATATTAAAACAAACTGGCTTTCCAATAGCATGACATCCTGTAGATGTAGATGATTAAAATTTATAGCGTTTAGGCCTTAGAGTAAGGTATGCAAGTAGGATGGCATGGCACGGCGAGATGTTGAAATATACCCGTACCTATGTGTTGGTGACTGATTAGCCAACTTTCCTTTTATTTTGTTTTGTTATCTACACTCTTGTCGTGTAAGTAAGTCGTGTAACCAAGAAATGTAGGCCTGTCCTGGAGTGCGACTTTTGAATCTCATTCGGTGAGCTCAGCAATTGAAAATGTCAAAATTACTATGGAGATTTACTTGACTTTCAAAAATCAAACTACAGGAGAGAGATTTTTGAGAGTCAAAACAGCACAGCAGTACAAAGATGCGTATCTCGATAGTAATTTTGACATTTTCAACTGCTGATCTCGCCGAATGAGATTCAAAAATCGCACTCCAGCTTCCGATTATACCGAATACAAAATTTTTAACTTATTAACGACTGTTCTGGACGATTTTTATCCGATTCCTCCGATCATCATATCCATTGTCACGTCAGACATCTCCGAGACAGAATCTGACAGAATCTCCAAGGACCGTCAAAAAACACTATGTCGATGATACCGATAAAATCGGGAAGTTACACAAGTCCCCCGTGTTATTTTTTAATTGACAAAAACATAAAATACTATAATACCTACATGATTTTTTTATGTAAGATGGGGTGGCCCCAATGGTAAAGCGATCCTCTGTGGTGGAAGGATAGCTATCTAGGAGTGCGATTTTTGAATCTCATTCGGTGAGCTCAGCAGTTGAAAATGTCAAAATTACTATGGAGAAATGCATCTTTCTACTGCTGATTTGACTTTAAAAAATCTCTCTCCTGTAGTATGATTTTTGAAAGTCAAATCAGTAGTAGAAAGATGCATATCTCCATAGTAATTTTGACATTTTCAACTGCTGAGCTCACCGAATGAGATTCAAAAATCGCACTCTTGGTTGGTATTTGCACAGAGTTTAAACTAAAATGCAATACAAATTAAAATATGATGTCCCTAAGTGCTTCAGACCATAAAATGACCAAATTGAAGAAATTTCACAAGAAGCCAAAATCTAAATTGCGAATAAAAATCAGCTGTTGCCTACATAAGACATCAACGGCTACTCGCTCCAAATGTATGGAAAATTAATTTGGGTCGAATAATAATCGATAAAAAAATAATTGTTTCGTCGAAAACGTAAATGTATGGAATAGCAGATTTTTTTTTGTGATTTCAATTTAGGTCCTTATGATTGAAGGTCTGTAATTTGTAACGCATTTACACCCTGTATTACATAAGTGAGTACCAACAATATGGTGAAGAAAAGCACTTGTTGTATAAAATTACGATTTACTTTTACTTATTTTAATGGTGTAATTAATACACCCATAAATATCTTGACATTTATCAAAACTAATGTAATCTGAATCTAACATTAAAGATATAAACGGCATCGTTACTAGGCCATTTACTAAAGAGGGGAATAAATAAAGTATAAACAAGTTTACTCTAGCGTGCGCATACGCAGCTCCCAGGTCGAACGGAAACAACGCGCATAAAACTATATTACCTTAATTGCGTACTGGAGGTACAGTCAGATGGGTAAATAACTTGTTAAAAATAGAACCCTACAAATCATTTATTTGGTGATTTTGCCTCAAGAAATCTACTATAAAATATTGTTTTTTTTAAACACATGTAACTCTCGGGGTGGTTAGAAACTTAGACAGATTTTTAGTTAATCAGATATCTCTATTATCTTAACAAATAAATAATTATGTTTTATCGAATAAATTTATTTGAAGGCGAAAAAGATTCAGGAAGCACGAAATTTCTTGAAATGAAAAGCGACAAAAAATCCTTAGACGGGGAAAACATTTGGTTACGTACTACCAGAATATAATAAATATAATGTGCAAAAAGTTTAAATCAATGTTTATTAACCTAATCTGTAAGTTGTACAAATGTCACAAATGTAATAATTTATTACTATTCGACGACCCAGTTGGTGTAATGGTTAACACGCCGGACTGCCAAACCAGGGTCCTGGGTTCGAATCCCGGTTCGGTCATGGATGTTATATGTTCGTGCCGTTGTTGTATGGTTTCCATAATAAAAGCCTTTAGTGCTTAGTTTGGGATCATTACAATGTCTTATGTGCCTGTGAGCGTTATTTATTTATTAACACAAAATAAATAAAGATAACTAGGTAAGTACATTAAAAATAAGTAAAAGTTGTACAAATTAAAAAATAAACAAATACCGAATGGACTAGACAAAATAATCTTGGCAGACTGTACTAAAGAATCTATACACGGAGCCGGCTCCTTGAGTCCGTACGACAACCTTATCCGTGTCAATGACAACCTTACACACATACACACACACGCACACGCACACACTCTTTATTGTACAGGGTGCTTTAAAAGAGGGAGACCTAATTCTAGGGCTTGCGTTGACTTGAATAAGGATATGTGACCTTCTGTTTTAAAGATTTTAGAATATTTCTCTGATTTTACTAACAAAACGAAAATTTTATAAGAAAACTATTTGCATACATAATCTATTGCTTTTACTATTTAATAATTTGTGAGTAAGTATATAATTTTTTCTCCCCTCCGGACGGAAAGCGTCAAATTGTCGTCCCGCTGCACAGTATGTTTTTTGACCTGAAAAGCGGTCACGGTCGTTTTATTCGTGTAATCGTTAGTGTTAATCATTTTGAAACTCAGAGTAGAACTCCCGTGCGTCAAGTCTTCTTAATTCTTCTTAATATTGAGTTATAATTTTTTTATTTTTTTTTTCAAAATATCGCTATAACTTCCAAATAATCCGGTATTTTTCTTTTTTCTCAATTTAGTATTATAAAACAATAAACGAGGTATTTTATACACATTACAAAAGTTCTCAAACATTTATGTTAATGACGAAATTATACATTTTATTGTCTCTCGTTTTTTATTTTTTATTTCTATATAGTCAGTTATTGGGGGCCATACTATTGATGTCTAATAAAAAAATCAGATCTAAATCTCAATATTAAGAAGAATTAAGAAGAATTGACGCACGGGAGTTCTACTCTGAGTTTCAAAATGATTAACACTAACGATTACACGAATAAAACGACCATGACCGCTTTTCAGGTCAAAAAACATACTGTGCGCTGTGCTAAACGAAGTTGTCGCTATCCACCTCCGTCGAGGAGAAAAATAGTATACTAACTTCGGGCAGTAAGTATGAGAGCCTCAGATCACATGTTTGTTGATGACAGTTACATGAGATCTGAGAACTTTCTTACTTTCCTGACCTCGGTGTGTAATTATAATCTACTATAAAATTAAAGTTGTAGAAAAATGAATTTATTGATACCTTTAATAGGTAAAATTTCAATCAAATGCATGTCTGACTGTTATTTTAATAATGACATAATATTGAAAAAATGACAAACTTCAGTAGGTAAATTAATTACTATTTCTATGAAAAGCCGCAAAAGTGGAACAGTTTACATCTATTCTTCCACTATTCCACTTTTCGGAAAACCTATTAGGTACATTTGTATTGTGTGTGAGTTTCCATTGCTCAAATTTAATTTCTGTGAAATAATCATTCCTATGTTATTTGGAAATTTTTGATTGAGAGCTCGTAAGTCAATATGGAAGGTTTTAGCTTAAAATGACGTGTCAGTTGGTGACAGACTTTCTCTCACAAAAACACTGCGTTAGAAAACAGAAACACCCTATAAAATTGCATATGTCAAGATATACAAAACTAGTACAAGCCTTGCGTATGGGTGCATTGATGTATCTATATGTATATTGTGATAGGTCTAGATAAATGCATTTGATAAATTGACGCAGTCGCTCCACTGTTGCCTTCAATACGAACTTTATTAGATGAATAGTTATTTTAACTAGTTACCCAACGATTCTGTAGTCGGCTTCAAGTGGTCGAAATTACTCTTTAAATGGATATAAATATGTGCTAACGACTATATTCACCGGAAAGTCAAAGACATTCTTAAATTAATTTAATATCTTGGACATTGTCACATAAATGATTAAGTCACATTTAACGTACCTACCAGAATCTAGCCTTGGACTTGTCTTATGTTGACTAGACGATTTAGAACACACATAACTTAATATGCTGACACTTTTTTAAGAAGATCATCAGACCGTCAAACTGAACAACTTTCTCTATGGGACCAACATCGAAATCGCGAAAAAAATACAGCTCTTCTATACAAAACTGCAAACCTACTCGAGCCAAATGTATATGGGACAGCAGATTTTTTTTTCGCAATTTCGATGTTGGTCCCATAACATTGATGGTCTGAACATCCACTTAAAAAGTATCAGAATATTAAGTAGGACCCTGTATATACCTACACATTAATTTATATTTAGTTTTGTATTAAATTAACAATAATTTAGCACGTTTAATTAAACAATCTTTAAGATCTAGGTAACCTAAGCCTAGATTAAAAAGAATTTAATTAAGCTTCAAAAAGCTACAGGCCTGTTCCTGGAATTACTAATAAAATATTAAAATATTTATAAAGTAAAATGAATGCCTCTGGGATCCCATTCAATTCTCAATTTTAACGGAGTCTACAGTATTGCTTTGGGAGTTTGGTTAGTCTGCTTTTCGTTGAGTTTTTTTACAGGAATTCGACCCGGTTTTTGCGATGGATGGTGTGAGTGTGAACCGCTGTATCTTTGGTTTGGTTGATCACAGGCCGTGGTGGGTAAAGATATAACAAAGTATTAAGATACCACCAATAAGACTGATATCCGTATATTTCGTAGTAGCCTGTGGCTGGTTATCATATCTTACATCATCATCATTATCATGAAATACAGGGTGTAAGTGACAGCCTAGCAAACACTGAAACGGTGAACTCAGACCATGAAACTGAACAATTTTCACTATAGAGCCTAGTATTTGAGTCTTGATTTTTTTCGCGTTTCCTGAGGTAGGCTCCATAGTGAAAGTTGTTCAGTTTAATGGTCCGATTTCACCGTTTCAGTATTTGCTAGGCTGTCACATACACCCTGTATAAGATCCGATGTAAGATCTCGTCCAGCCAGCCTCTCCTCGGCCTCCCCGTGGTCCCCATTCGAGA
Organism: Agonopterix heracliana; assembly: GCA_963693445.1. Taxonomy (NCBI): domain Eukaryota; kingdom Metazoa; phylum Arthropoda; class Insecta; order Lepidoptera; family Depressariidae; genus Agonopterix; species Agonopterix heracliana. Next base: position 21,873,494 of record OY856308.1, on the reverse strand, counting down.
ATCGGATTCCCCATTGGTTGTTAATTCTTCGGCAGATATGACCAGCCCATTGCCACTTCAGTTTTCGAATTTCCAGATATGTCAATTATTTAATTCTTTGACACATCATCTCATTATATGATTAAGGGGCTACCTGCCGGTTTTTGGTATCTTTGTAACCATTTTATTAATTAACTATGGCACTTTTTGAGCTGAAAAATAAAGTGAACCATCTACGGGATATGAGAAGTGATGTGGTTTTTCTAGAAATCGATTTTAATGAATAAAACCGAAGAAAAGGGACTCTAAAGTCACCCCTTTTTTTCCCAGTTGTAACCATTTTACTCTTACATTTTGAATCGGAAGAAAATGAAAATTTACAATAATGTTCACAATACAATATAGAATGATGTGGTTTTCTTACTTTTTAGAAATTATTAAAATAACATCTAATTTTTCAAAGAAAACAGCTAAATTCAGACCGGAGCCACGCGCTCGTTCGCATCGATTAGTATGGAGAATTGTGGTCCAGGGCAGATACGCCTTAGAATATATTCTTGAGCATAAGCTATGCCACACCGTGGAGGTGCGGAAAAAATTGGTGGCAGCATGGAGTAGTATCCTTACTGTACGTACATATTAGGTATTTCTGCCATATAGTTAGTATCAAGTACTACATATAGTACGGACCATTGACTTACACTCTAGCGATAGACAGGCCCTTTCATAGAAGCAATATGTTCCACTTGACTGCGGTATCCGCACCGCGTTGATGTCCCCGAGTTCACTTCGTCACTATCGCAATGACAGACCGCAATGTGTCATTTTGTGTCGTTTTTTGTAACATGTTCTTTGTTTGAACGAGCTTGTCTATCGCTAGAGTATATGTCAGTAGTATGGACACTCCCATGACCCCCACCAATTTCTTACCTCACCCCCTCTAGCAGGATTGTGGCGTAAAATTTAAGCAAATGCGTATTCCTGTCTCGCTCGCACTCATTTAGTATCACACATGCGAATCTTCTTTTAAATTTTTCTCTTTTGGTAATGACCAATGACAGGTAAGTGTCCAAGGTGTGGTTATGACTTACTTTAGCGATCTATGGGGAAAATCTTCCCTTGTCGCCGACAGGTGGCATGGCATGGCACTATACTGCGTTTGCGGATAGTGATTCTGCGCCCGCGCCGCGTTCCGCTAACAGGTCACTTGTGAGCCCAAGGCGACGCGGGCGCGGACGTTGAGTCGCTTTTGCGTAACACTGTAGGGCAGATTGCTCTATTCGTGTTTTTTATACAGGGTGAAGTCATTAGCATCCTTTTCAACTAAGAGCACCCATTAGACTGAAAAACTTTTACTATGGGAGCAAACCTAGGAGCAAACCAATAAGAGCACCAATGTCCACTTTATCATTATTCCGGTTTCAGGATGGTCAGGAGTGCGATTTTTGAATCTCATTCGGTGAGCTCAGCAGTTGAAAATGTCAAAATTACTATGGAGATACGCATCTTTCTTCGCCTTATTTGTACCATAATCTGTTTATTTTCCTGTGCAATGTATTTTATGTTTGGTGTAAATAAAGTATATTTCATTCATTCATTCTTTCTGCTGCTGATTTGACTCCCAAAAATCATGCTTCAGGAGTGCGATTTTTGAAAGTCAAATCAGCAGTAGAAAGATGCGTATCTCCAGAGTAATTTTGACATTTTCAACTGCTGAGCTCACCGAATGAGATTCAAAAATCGCAATCCAGGACGTGTTAAGTTGTGATATGTAGAACGATATACCTACTATTATCTGTGGTAGTGATACGTGGCTAGCTTTTCGTCTACTATAGGTAAGCTATAGATAAGCTTAAGAAACCTCTTAGTCGCCTTGTACGAAACCCATAAGTATAAATAACAGTAGAGGGCTTCGGATTGTAGAAATATCATTACCCTCTGGATCAGACTAGTAAAAAAGTAAAGTAGAGCAACATGCAACTCGAACACAATACGCATCGCAAGCGCAAGCCGCGCGATGCTCGATCTCATGTGACATAACATAACACAAGCGCACACGCACACAGACAGCATGCGGTGCGCGCGCGCATCAAAAACGGGGTCATGGTTCTACGCTCACATACGTAGTGTAGTGATGCAGTGACGCACGCCCAGCCGGGATTGCGGATGCTTGTCAAAAAACTACAGTTAACTGTTGAGGTTTATATTTTTGGGGAAAATTAATAGGGATAATTATTATACCTATAATTAACAAAGCGGAATTATGAGGAATAGATGAGTTCGTTTCGATTTTAGGTTGACAATGTTTTGTGCTCATGAGTGCGATTTTTGAATCTCATTCGGTGAGCTCAGCAGTTGTAAATGTCAAAATTGGTATGGAGATACGCATCTTTCTTCTGCTGATTTGACTTTCAAAAATCGCACTCCTGAAGCATGATTTTTGAGAGTCGAATCAGCAGTAGAAAGATGCGTATCTCCATAGTAATTTTGACATTTTCAACTGCTGAGCTCAGCGAATGAGATTCAAAAATCGCACTCCTGCACATCAAAAACATACGTAGGTACAACAAAAAGTAAAAGGTGTAAGGATAAACAAAAGCAGGAAATTCAAGGAATGTTAAGTGGAAATTAATTCCAAAAAAGGTAATAGGTACATAAAGTAGGTTACATACCTATGCGACATACCGAACCAAAATGAAAATATGGATTTAGTATGTGTGTATTGTGTGAAGGATGATTTAGGAGGAAAACAGAAAACTGTTGATACGATTCTAAATCCTATTTAGGTAGGTAAGTAGAGTTACATCCTAGAATTCAACAAACTAAGGTCGGAACTGACGCAGTTAGCGACATAATGTATCAAAATGCACATGAAATAAGGAAAAAGTTAGCGGTCATTCCGAGCCGGGGGGCGATGTGTTAGCGCAAAATTTCGCAAGTTGATCTTACTAATCGGCATTTAATTAGAATTCAAAATCATTAGGTTTTAAAGATCGGATTTTATTTCTTATTTAGTTCATGATTGGAAACGAAACGAACAAACAAATGAAAATCGAGGTAAATCAAATTACCATGTTTTGTTCTTTGAGGCTGGCTTTTGCGGCTCTAGCATGCATTGGAGAGTTGCGATCTCAGCACGTATTGTATGACAATGTAGTCAGCAAATCTGATCCTTGATAATTTTAAAGTAATGTTTAGTGTTCCTTATTATTCCAATTATGTCGTACTGTACCAGGAAATTTTGACGTAATATTTTCTTTTTGTGATCATCATTAATTTGACTGAATCATTATTCCGAATCGCTAACAACAGAACACCATGCCGATTTGATACCGACTGAATCGGGTTATTAAACAATAAGACCCCAGCTTCTGCGGTGTGCACGGGTAGCATGCCACCGTGATACAGCGCTATCATACCTTCGCTCTCTTTCTATTTGCGCGCGAACGAACGAGATAAAAGACGTGATACAGCCGTATCACTTGTAGCATGCTACGGCTTGTGGTGCCTTGATAAACGTTATATCGCGCCTGCTATAACGTTCGTTCGCGCGGAAAAAGAAAGAGAGCTAGGGTGCTATAGCGCTATCTAATTTAATAGAAACTAATATTTGTCAGTCAGTTTCTCGTCACTTTATACAGGGTCCTTCTTAATATGCTGACACTTTTTTAAGGGGATATTCAGACCATCAAACTGAACAACTTTCTCTATGGGACCAAAATCGAAATCGCGAAAAAAAAATCTGCTGTCCCATACATTTGGCTCGAGTAGGTTTGGAATTTTGTATGGAAGAGCTAATTTTTTTTTCGCGATTTCAATGTTGGTCCCATATAGAAAGTTGTTCAGTTTGACGGTCTGATCATTCTCTTAAAAAAGTGTCAGCATATTAACTTGGACCCTATATAAATAAAAACATTTTAGGTTTTGATAAACCCCACGCCCACGTTGAAAATTTAGCGATTTCTATCAAATATTTGTATGTATACAGAGTGTAAGGAAAAGTATCATTAACCTTTAAATCACAACATACTCTACCCATCCAAATGAGCAACTTTTACTAGGTATAGAAGCAGACCTGTCAGAACAAAAAAAAATCAGCTGTCCCACACGTTTGCATCGAGTACGTATTGCAGTTTAGTAATTAGTATGGGACAGCCATTGGGACAACTGATTATTTTTATGCTCCGATCGGTTTGCTCCCATAGTAAAAGTTGAAATGCCTAAAGCGTCCTGCCGATACAGTTCTCTGAATATTATTATATGATATATTATTAGACGTGACTGTACCTAACGAGCTACATTGTCATTGTCAGTAAACCTTTTTAGAAAAAGAGGGGTATCCCTTATGACAGCACGCCACAATAAGGTCGCGACATTGACACAGTGTGCCATATAGATTTCTGCTGTATTCCAACAAGTTACTAGAAATCGCAAGCTATTTAAGCTTATGTTTTTGTGACAATTTGTGCGGACTTTTCCGTATCATTTTTCCTGTTTGTAGTTATTATAGTAGTTGTACGAATGCTAGGCTTGATTTCTTCACCTACTTCTACTTCTTGTGGTGCCATCTCCTATCGGAGGTTTGGCTACCCACTACGACGTACTTAATACAGGGGTCCTTCTTAATATGCTTACGGTTTTCTAAGGAGATGATCAGAAGTGCGATTTTTGAATCTCATTCGAAAAATCCAACTCAAGGAGAGCGATTTTTGAAAGTCAAAACAGCAGTAGAAAGATGCGTATCTCCATAGTAATTTTGACATTTTCAACTGCTGAGCTCACCGAATGAGATTCAAAAATAGCACTCCTGATACCTAAGGAGTGCGATTTTTGAAAATACGTTGAATACTAACATTACTATGAAGATTATGCATCTTTCTACTGCTGATTTGTGTTTCCATAATCATACCCCAGGAGTGCGATTTTTGAAAGTCGAATCAGGAGTGCGATTTTTGAATCTCATTGGGTGAGCTCAGCAGTTGAAAATGTCAAAATTACTATGAAGATAAGCATCTTTCAACTACTGATTTGACTTTCAAAAATCATACCACAGGAGAGCGATTTTTGAAAGTCAAATCAGCAGTAAAAAGATGCGTATCTCCGTAGTAATTATGACATTTTCAACAGCTGAGCTCACCGAATGAGATTCAAAAATCGCACTCCAGCAGTAGAAAGATGCATATCTCCATAGTAATTTCGACATTTTCTACTGCTGAGTTCACCGTGTGAGTTTCAAAAAACCAAGAAGATTGGAATGCTCTATAGTGGAGCACAGACTGCCTAACAAGACGTGAAACATGACAATACTCCTTTGTGGTCGGTAATGATCGTTCTTCTCCGTAGTTGTTTTTAGTGACGTTAACTTTGTCCCTTTCTAATTTATGTCTTGGCATGACGTCACTCAATTGTCGTTCATGTAATTATGACGTCATTGGAATAGAAAGGGACGCACGTAAAATTGGAAATATCGACGACAGAGACGAACGTCAAATTTTCTTGTATCAATGCTTGCAAGGAGGAGTGCTATCCTTTATGATTTAGATCCATGCAAAAAACTGAACAACTTTCTCTATGGCGCAACAACATCGAAACCACAAAAGTAAAAATATGCTTTCCTTTACATCTATGGGTAGAGTAGGTTTGCAGTTTAGTATGGAAAAGCAGATTTTTTATTTGCAATTTCGATGTTGGTCCCATAGAGAAAGTTGTTTAGTTTGTTGGTCTAATAATCCTCTTAAAAACCGCCAGCATATTATGAAACAAGTAGGATCCTAAAAATGAGCTTTGGATCTTTGATCAGGAGTGCGATTTTTGAATCTCATTCGGTGAGCTCAGCAGTTGAAAATGTCAAAATTACTATGGAGATATCCATCTTTCTACTGCTGATTTAACATTCAAAAATCATACTACAGGAGAGAGATTTTTGAGAGTCAAATCCGCAGTAGAAAGATGCGTATCTCCATAGTAATTTTGACATTTTCAACAGCTGAGCTCACCGAATGAGAACTCAAAAATCGCACTCCTGCCCTAAAACATAGATTACCTAATAATAGTTACTATATACCGTATAGTAACAAGCGTATAAGTACCTCTACGCCTAAAGGTTTTACGCGTGTATTTATGTAACTACTCGTATCTCCATTTTGACAAGTCAACAAAATGTAGAGGATATCGTCTAGTATTCTTTTGGAACGGGAAAGAAATTGTAAAAACTTGATTCCTTTTTACTTCACAAATCTCGCCGCAAAGTGCCAAAAAATCGCTAAGCACCTGTGGGGTTTGAAAAAACTAGCTTAAAGTTTCCGCCACACCTCTGGGGCAAGTTTTTGTTCCTCAGGGACTTTACAAGAGAAGTCAAGTGCCGGCGACTTGAAACAAGTTTAAATACTTAGTAAATGCGTTAAAATTGATAAAGAACACATGTAGTGTAACTACCGTTACCGTGGTTTTTGTTGCTGAAATGTTTGTAGGTTTATACAAATGAATACCAATAATGAATCATGGTTTGGTGCATACATAGTAATGTTTATAACAGGAAATCCCCCAGTGATATTAGTATCTTCAATGCGTAAGATCATAACATAAACAAGTATTCATTACGGGGAAAGTTGCTAGAAGTTAGAAAAGCAAAGCTTTCCCTTCCTGCCGCGAGGGGGCGCTGGCGCCTCTCGAAGTTAATTAACTCAAGTAACGTGACCCATTTGTATTGCATTTGCTTCGGGTTAAAAAAACAGTTTTGATTATGACCTCTACAGTGTAGGTACTATTAGTTGAGGCAGGTCAGGACGGTGTTTACCTAGTTTCAAAGTAAACACCGACCTGACCTACCCTAATTAAGTATATAAATAACTATATTCTACGTCGTATAATGTTATTTATCCGTTATTTATTTTCGAGACAAAGAAGAAACGTAGTTGGTAAACAAGAGTTTGCGCAATCTAAAATTGAAATGCCTATTTAGATTTTTAACTGCAAAGCAATAAACTTAATTGAACAGGATTTGTAGTTCCAAATACATGTTTTATAACCTACTTCAACCATAAAAACGATTGCGAGTAGGTACCTAGGTCTGTGAGTACTTCCTAGTTTATAACATTATTATGAACATTATAAATCAACTCTGCGATTGATTATAATTATCTTATCATGTTGCTTTGTATATAAGGTCTAACACAATTTTCTGAAACTATTTAAAGGGGATGATCAGGATTGCGATTTTTGAATCTCATTCGGTGAGCTCAGCAGTTGAAAATGTCAACATTACTCTGGAGATACACATCTTTCTACTGCTGATTTGACTTTCAAAAATCATACTTCCGGAGTGCGATTTCTGAAAGTCAAATCATCAGTAGAAAGATGCATGAGAAGGCTGTTGTATGAGATTTAAAAACCGTTCAAACTCACCGATGACATTCAAAAATCGCACCCCAGACCCGGACTATCAAACTGAACAACTTTTTTCTATAGAACCAATATCGATTAAACGAATTCTGATGTTTGAATTTTTCTTTGGAACAGCAGATTTTTAAGTGATTTCCTTATATTTCCATACGTATGTTATGTACACTTATTTAGCGTTTATAGTACATATTGAAATCATCATCACCATCATCATCACTTCATCAGCCTATTTTTTATTTAATAACAACGTTTTATTGGTCTATTTAGAACATTTGGGCCTCCCATAGAAAATTTATCGGCCGACATATGCCCTGCAGTAGGACGTCATACGTAACGTAAAACTTTCCCTCAGAAACATGAGTAGAAAAACGACCACTGTTGTCGTTTTTTTACTTTGCTTACCCATTAGGGAGGGTGGAATGGACGCTAGTCCACCACGCGTGCCCAATGCGTATTGGAATTGGCAGACTCACATACGCATCAGAATGTCTTCTTCACCGTATGCAGGTTTCCTCACGATGTTTTCCTTCACCGTTTGAGAGCAGTCAAAGTCAAAGACAAAATTTTTATTCAAAATAATATCACATAGATAACTTTCTGACGTCATTTTTGATTCTACCACCGCTTCGGAAGGTGTTCCGTTGTAGAGAAGATGCGGCCAGAAACTCTACAACACACTTCTTTTAAACAAAACAAAATATACAAAGTACAAATATTGAATTACATAGTGTAACATTGTCAAGACCAGACATTTTGGTCATTCAAATAATCATCGAGTTTATAGTAACCTTTTTTACAGAGGACTTGTTTAACATGGGATTTAAACTTTTTGTCTGGCAAGTTTAGAATATCCTCTGGTATCTTATTATAATAGCGTATACAGTGCCCCATGAAAGATGTGTTGACCTTACCGAGTCGAAAATGTGGGAACACTAATTTATTTTTATTTCTTGTATTGTAGTTATGAACGTCACTGTGTCGGTATTATGTGCATAAGTTAGAAAAACTCATTGCATGTTCGTACATGCGGATTCGAACTCGGACCCTCATCTCATGATTAAGTGTCCATACGTCTCCGCAACGCGCCATCAACACACTCCGCTCCGAAGGCTATAAACGTGGAGGCTTGTAATGTAATTGTCCTAAAGCTGACTATATTCTTAAATAAGTTTAGGTACTTGTCGTACAGAAAGTTGAGGTGCGGGCTTACTTGAAACCGGGGGGGGGGGTGGGGGTGGGGGGGGGGGGGTAAATCCCACCTATCCCCCCCCCCTGGATATGTGCCTGTGCGAGAAAGGTAGGTATATAAAGATCATAGCAAATTGCGCACCTTGGTCTCTGCGTACCCCTTAGAGAAAGAGGCGTGACGTTATAGATAGACTTGTCTTACAGCTGCTGTAGCTCTTTCTTTCTTTCCTGATTTAAGGATATCGTTCAAGAAGTCAAGTTCATTCAATACATGCATGCACAGGTGATTTTAAGGGTTCCCTACACAAAGGGTGCGAACAAGACCCTATAAGCGTCAGCGCACACTTAGCGGAGAACTGTTCGAGCTGTTTTCAATTTATAATGAACTCGATAACGATTGAAATAGAGTTCAAAATAGCGTGACGATATTTCTGTTGTCATTGAGTTCATTGTCAATTGATTAATGTTATTGTTTGGTGGTAAGGAACCCTCGGATGCCCTCGGTGGGCGTGCGCCATGCAAGTCCGACTCACGTTTTAAAGTAAAGTCGACTTTTATCATTCGAGAGCTTTTCTCTGTAGGTACGTAAGTGATAAAATTAAGACACTAGAAATTTGCAAATGAATCCATAGAATGCAATAAAGTTGAATAAACCAAGACAGCATTGTTTAGCCTAGTGAAGGAATAATATTTCCATATCACACAAAATCTACCGCGTAAGTTGTCAAAGAGAAAATAAATCACGTTATAAAATGCGAACGAACGAGTAATAACAATACGAAAGATTTAATTAAACTTTCTCAATAGCCGCCGGACTAAACGAGGTAAAAGCGGCAAATCGCGAAAGGAAAATCGCCGGCACTTCCTCGAGCGGAAATTGAAAGTGGATTGTGATTGCTAAGAGAAAACTGCATAGACGAGCCTGCTGCATCAAGATTGCACTTTGAATGCATGATCTTATAAACTACTAGTAGTGACATCTGTTGAAAATGTACCGAACTAACATTTGTATTTTTGATCACGACGCCATCTAGTTGTATTTTAATGTAGTGCTTCGTCGATGAATCGAATGAAAAGATGACTGAGTTGTTAGTTCCGCTACTCGACACTAGATGTCGCTAAAATGATTGTGGAATGTAATGTTTAATCAAAATGAATTTATGAAAAGCTTAGTAACCAAAACGTACCTTTACCTCCACCAGCATCATGCACCTGCGGCTTCCCGCTCGGCACCCGCTGCATCGGCGAAGCGTTCCCGTAGTTCATACTCGTCCCATTGTAATCCGAACTTATTGGCTCCTGCTTTATGCCGCTAGATGTCGCTGCTAGTTTCTCTGCCAACAACGGATTCGCGGACGCAATGTTGTACCGTCCATTGTTTATGTTGTTACTGTTGTTTATTGTCCCGGATCTTAACAACTGTTGTAATCGTTGTTGGCCGTTGTTAGGTAATAGTTGGTTGTTTTGGTGGTAGTAGCCCTGGAGCTGGCTCCCGGACGCTGGCGACGAAATGTTGTTATTCTCTTCTTGCTGAAATTGAAAAGTTTTCAATTATAACTTAGTATTAATGAATTAATTATATGTGTACTAACTCGGGAAATGTAAGCATAATATGCTTATTTATAGATTAATACTGGATTTTGGACTACTGTGCATCACGGTATTACCACATAGTAGGTACTGTAAAACTACCGTTTATTACGTATTGATTGCTCAGAAGAAATATTTTTAGTGCTACTAGTGCTTTTACAATGGTACAAATAGGTCTTATTCTTATTTTTGTATTTTAAATTATTATAACTAGTTTACCTACTACTAATACTAATAATAATTATAATTATTAATAAGCTGTTATGATATACCTAATGTTGTGTTACGTTGTGTTGTGTTGTGCTGTATTGTGCTGTGTTGTGTCACGTTATGTAAATGATTAGAAAAATTACCTTTATCTCTATAGGTGGAACAGCCGACGCAGTAGCATTGGTCAGATCGGTGAAGAACGTATCGAAATTATCAAAGGCGGTTTCTCCCAGTTGCTTGAGTATATCATCCGGGTCCGCGGCCTCTGACCCATCGGCCTCTAATGTTAGGCCACCGACTATGTTGGATAGCTCCGCCTGGGACAGTTCCCCTAGAGACGTCGCCATCTGTTGGAGTTGGGCGGCTGCTTGCCCGCCGGCCGCTACTACCGCGTCCTGAAAGTGAAAATAATAGGGGTGAGCTTGGTAGTTGGGTAATGATAGCAAAGTGGTAGGTTTCATTAGTTTGGAACTTCATTTTCGATGAGGGATTTTCCGAAAGCCATTAAAAAGAAAAAGTAGTTCCAAATGGCTCGATAGATGGCGTTGACGAAACATGGATTATTGCTTACTTTTTTGCCTTGATTTCCGTCTTCGCATCCATCTCGCGTCAGCGCCATCTACCGCGGTATATTGGAACTACGTTTTACTAGCTGTTAGAAAATTCTTCAAAGGTACTTTTTGACATTGTTATTATTGTACGTTATCGTAAAATAGGTAGGAAAAAAGGTAGTGATATTGTTCTGCCTGACGCTTATTATAAAGTTAAGGCAAATTAGTACATAATAGTATATTAGGTAAAGGTCTATTGGAATCCTTAAAAATCTGTAAAGAATTTTAAATATTTTACTGGTATATTATTTAGGGCAACTGCATATAGATAGGCACATTAATTCACACCATAACACCTTTGGTGGTAGATAGATACTAAGAAGTCTTGCGACAGCTATCTACCCATCATTGTTTGCTTGGTTTAAAGGGAAAAATGAATATTTACCTGAAGGCAATTGGAGAGATCGACCATCCTGCCCTCATTCTCCGCTGACCACCACTCGTCTTCAATAAATGGCATCGCCAGCGCCGGTCCCGACGGCGCATGCGTCCCCGCCACGTTGCAACCTCTAGTCCACGCCAGATGGCGTTGTACTTAACACACTACACTCACTTATCACACACTATACAAATAGTCAAATGTATTTACACTAATAAATTCGTTTAAAAAGTTTGGCAGCTTTTTGGACGGACCGTACATTATTCGATGTAGATAATAGATCTAGGTACTAAGTTACGAGGGAACACATGACGGCTGGTGAGTTTTCGTCGTTGGACGTTGTAGATTGCTTGGTTTGTTTGTAGCTTGCTTCCTTCTTCGGCCAGGTTGCCCAGGTTACCTCACTCCCCGTGCCCCTCTCCACTTTAACAGCGACCTGCGAAAATGTAGAGCGTAGGCTTTCACGTCTTTATGTGTAGGTTTTTTATTAAGCTCTATTTGTGAGTCTGCTTTTTAAGCATCTAACTCTTTAAATTAACAGCTATTGGACATCTGATCTAACCTGAGGATTTGATAAGCACAGGTTTTGAATAGTCAAGTTGTAAAGAGATTTTAGAAATATTTATAAGAAACAAAAATGTCTGGCCCTCAAGACGTTAATTATTCATCCCGTTCAACTAAATTTCACGGTTGATAAATAAATAATGAATAACTAGGATTAAACTAAACAACCAATTAAATTAAATTTTAACATTGTAATGCGTGCTTTCCACGCTTTGTAATTATTTTATTTCATATAATATTATTTACTCCTAACAATTATTAGGTTGCACTGTAAAATAATTACAAACTCAAAAATAACCAGCTAAAATTATAAAAAGTATGTTCGCATCTTTAAAGACATTATGACACAAGAGCGGTACCTTCTGGCACAGGTGTTTTTATAACATTTTTTCAGAAGATTCCAACCACAAGTCAAAATTATGTACTTTTAAGAAAGCGAAATAAACTATTTTTTTTTTTTTTTTTTTTTTTTTTTTTTATTATTGACGAATAATCTACCGTCAAGAACATAGCTAGGTAAAATGATGATGATTAAATAATGATACCTACCTAAATCTATTCAAAACGGCCATACTTCCCTTTTAATCCAAAATTATAAAACGTAAGTAATTATTACATAAATGTGTAAGTATAAATATAAATAAAATAGCGGCAGTGTCAGCGCCGAGTTCACCTGGCGACGTCGCGGTGTATGTCGAACCTACGCGGACACAGCATGTAGGCAGCGATGCGCCGCCACCTGCGTATGCGCACGCCGTTCTGAGGACAAGCAAAGAGCTAAATGTTAGTATGATTCAGTATTAGTAGTGACCTAAATGAACTAATGACATAAGTAAAGACAAATACAATAAAGAACGCTTTAAGCTGCCTGTTTATACAACAATATGGAGATGGGTAAGTAGTCACAGGCAGCCAGTAGTAGTATGAGGGATTTGGACACTGCTAGTGAAATGTGAATAATGCTAGTAAATCTGAATAATCTGAATGTGCAGGGAATCTCGTGGTATAAAGTCGTGAACATTATGATACCTATTGCTATCCTTCATCCAGATTCCAGAGAGTGGGGAACTGAGAAGATAAACAAGGAAATGATTTATAACATCTATTAACGAGATTGTATGCCCAACTGGTTACAGTCAGTTGCATTAATAAAATATTTATCAAATGACTCAAAAAATGACAAATCCAAACGTGACTGCACTTAAACCACGTGCTTCGAAATCATCGACCGCATCGCATTGCATCACTATCGACGCAAAAACTGCATCTGTCTATATGAAGCGATTCTAACTCTCGTGTATTTCGCAAGAGTACTGTCTTTCATGTTATTTGTGAAAAATAACATAGTGATATCGATGAAATGATTTATTAAACTTTTGCTTTTGTGTAATAGTTTTTCAACATCAATATTTTGAACAGTTACTGCCATAATGACTACGTCTGAAGATGACCTAAAACTCAGTTGCACATTCTCTGGTGAGGATAGATACCAATGGGATGAGATTAACATTTGTTTTAAGTGATAAGACTTTTATTACTATTGGTAAAGATAAATTATGACATAATGTTTAAATTATTTAATAATTTCTTTTAAAACCAGTTCATCATAATTGATTTGATACCTTAAGCCAACACTGTGGTATTTTGTACCAAATTAAAGGGCTCATAAAAATCCGTGGAATTATGTAATCAAAGAAATTAATTGACGTGTACTATATTACCCCTTTAACAAGTTGATAATTCTATGTTATACAACACAGTATTAAGGCTAACGTAAAATTAGCAACAAAATTATCCATTCATACCAACCAGAGAGAGTTAAACTAATAATTAGGTACATTATATAGCGCAACTAAAAACAACAAACTTTGTAGGTAAAAGAATAAAAAATGACAATGCACGGAAGAGTGCATTCGCGATGCGACGAACTAAAATGGAGGGGACAACAAAAAATTACACAATGCAATGTCTTTCTCTATAATTGTTAGTGTAACGTTGAAAGAAATGACTTTTGTTTTCTAAGCGCTTCCTCATACACTTTCTTCGTAGGTTTTTGTGATTGTGTTGCATGTTATAGTTGCGTTTTCATAACATGAGCTATTACATAAACAGAACTATCACCCAAAATTAAAGAAAACTAATAGATAGTCTATTAGTTTTCACTAATAGAGATCACTAATAGAGATGTGACCCAAAAACGGCATGCCTTCTTTCAGTCTAATAAAAACAGGCCAGCCTGCTTGAGCTGGATAGAATGCACAGGGATGCCTGAGATGGAAAACTAATCCAGAAATCATCATGGGTGTCCCCCTGTGTCCCCCTTGGAACTAGGAACATGATTATGGAACAATAAGAAATGTAATTGTACTTTCATTAAGTATTTATGTTTGTAATGTAGGTAATTGGCCTCATTGCAATTACACAACAGTTACATTTAATATCACCAGTAATAAATCGAAAGACAAGCTATTTACTGTCATCGTAAAATTTAACTAAACACCAAATCATAAATAATAGCGGGAAAGTTTGTTACGTAACGATATTAGGTACTCAGACAAATAGGATTAACACTTTTCTCGAGTCTTTTAACTTTTAAATACATTTATATTTTTGCTGACTGAACAATCAAATGAAATTGTCAGTTTAAATAATTTAAAGCAGCTTCATAATATATGTGCATTTTTATTTATGACTTAACTTTTTCTCTAATAACTAACGCCATCTGTTATCGGGTAGTATGTACTATCGTTCAATGCTTAAAACTTTTTTTAATAATGTTTCTGAGGAGTATTTTATTGCGTCACTTGTATTGTCTAGAATGAAAAAACAGTAGAAATAAATTACCCATTGAAAGATTTATAGATGCAATAACATAGTCAACCTTGCTTGAGTCATTTACTTCCTACTTTATTCTTAGTTAATAAATTGCAGATTTGTAACTGGGTGCTGCGCAGCATAAACTTGGAGTCTACCGAATATAGGTACTTACCTACCTATTTACCTACCTACTTAACTAAATTCCTTAGTCAAACCATTTTGGTCAAACAGTAAATTGTCCATTACAACCACGGACCTGAAAAAAAGACGGACGTAATGTGACACTAAAAAGACGTGAAGCATGCAAGGTCCAACATTTTCGTTTGTTCTACAAGGGACCTACACTCACACAGATGCACTAGCTTTGGGCGCAGGTCCTACATCCGTCACCATTATGTACCGCGTGACAGCACGCACACAAAAGAAATGGGTGCTTCACTCGTGATTAGACGAGATTACGTCCGTCTTTTTTTCAGGTCCGTGATTACAACTGGGTAATTTTGTTAACAGAAGATATACCTAAGTACATAATTTAGTGTCACAACGCAAATTATAAAGATTCCTATAAGTAATAATAGCTGCAATTTGAAATAAATTAAAACAAAGGAAGAGCCTTCAACAATCTATCACGAGATCATTATGAATGCAACGTCAATTAAAACATGTTTAAAGTATAATTTGACGCCATTATTATTGCCTTTGATAGGCATGCATTTTTATTAAAGTTATTTTAAATTTCCGCATACAAATATGGTATAATAAATAATAATAAAAATGATGCGAAAAACGAATCGTAATATCTAATCTAAACGTTCCATTTTGGATTAAAATCGTAGAAAGAGAATCAACTAGAAAAGGCATTATAATAATAGTCACGAAAACGAGACAGCCTTATACGCTAATTACACAGAGTGAATGCGACAAAATCCATGTCGTTTGTCCCTTTCTGCGTATGCGATATTTTTGTTTGCCACAGTTGAAATTGCATACAAAATCTTGCAACTATGGCAAACAAAGGCACGATTTCTCATACATTTTTGTCATATCTCTGTCCCTTTCGAGTATACGCTGTCAGGAAATCTATAGAATACTCAACCTACGATTAAAATTAATGTTTAATCTGCGAAAAAAAAATTCTCAAATTTTTATCATCTAGATTTACATAATTTTTTTAATTTGAGACTAAGATTTTTTTAAATGTATTCTTGGTACGTATTCAGCGAACAAGTTAAAGAAACATAAATAATGATTTCATTCCAGATATCATACTGCGTAGAACGGAACGCAACGGCAATGTTTTGACCATGCTGTGATATCTTAGTAGAAACGAAGTGGAACGCTGAAAGACAGCTTCTGCCATCTCTCGGTGACATTGTGAAGCACTATGAGCGACAGCGCGCTACACCTCACCGCTGCGCTGTAGTAGTGAGAGATTTCGCCCATATCAAACACTGTCTCGTTGGTCTAGTGGTCTAGACAACCGGCTCACGATTCGGGTGCTTATGGTTCGAGCTTCGTGTCGGCGGGCCGTCTTTTTCTATTTATTTATCAATGTGGCTCCCCCATCCGCTAATAAGGGGCAACGACAATAATTAAGCCGTTCTAAAATCTCAGGCGACTTACCTATCTATACCCAATATACATATTAATCTATGGTTTTGACATTTAGCAAAACATAACCTCTAAAACTCTACGTGTTTTTCACAATATCGTCAAATAATTCGCAATGTCGGATCATAATAACTCTGATTCCTCGACTTCTGAGTCTGAAATAAGTGCATGTAGTTCTACTTTTGATCCATTAAAGGCTTTATATTCGAAAAAGACAAAAATACCGGTAGAAAATGCACCTTTGTACGAAAATATTTGTCAGTACGAATCAGCCCAAAAAAATGCAGCTATTTTACCTGTTGGGCACTCTGAAGAGGTACAGAAGAGGGAACAAGAGAAGGAGAGGAAAAAACAGGAGATAGAAAAGGAATTAGAGGAGAAAAACAGACAGCGCTTTGCTCAATATCAAGGTAACATTTTGAGGTTATATTTTTGTTTGCTTTTTAAACATAGGCGAAGTATTTTTCGCTTACGCTGATAGACGAAACATCAGTGTAACCGCGTATGAGACAGCGATAGTCATAAAATCCTATACAATTTGTATGAAAATAGATGTCTGACTCCGGAGTCAGACAGCCGTCTTAGAACAAAAAAGTGGTTACGTCGATAAGGACAGCAATAAGTAGCGATTTCCTTTTTTAACTAGAGCGAATTTGCTATGTGCATCTCTTACTGACTCTTATGACAAGACACGTGCTTGCTTCTAGTTCCTTCTCTTTCTACGTTTTTAAAGGAAGGTGGAATAAATTTTTAGATGTCACTGACGACATTCAAGTTCACTAAAAGAGTAAAGTAGATAAGGTACAATGGGACTGACAAGCACGTATAACACTTTTGTATAAAAGTCCCATAGCAAAAAAATTTATGAAATAGGTACACTCAGACATCGTTTATTTGATATACAATACAATGAAACGAAGTATTATATTTCATGTTACTACGACTCGTCACATTCGTATCTTCGCAAAACGTCCCTTTCTCAAAATGTCCCTCGTTCGCAAAACCTCCCTTTCTCAAAATGTCTCTTTTAAAATACAAAGTACAAATAACCACCTTTCAAGGGGGGGGGGGGGGGTGAAAAATCGTATATCAACAATAGCAATTCGGTTCTGGCACTCGCCGGCCGCTGCCGCTCTCGGCTCGTGCGCTGTGGTCGCAATAAACCTAACACGCTCGTCGCTTCGCTCCTCGCTAACCTAACCGACTGAGTTAGCAGTTAGTTAGGTGTGGCAACCCTACATATACCGGAAGCTGCTCGGAAGATAATACCAGTCATATGGGTGGTTAAATGTCATCAAATATTTATGTATAAGGGCATCTTGAAAAAGGGACATTTTGAGAAAGGGACGTTTTGCGACGATACCGTCACCCGTATCTTCGCAAACGTCCCTTTCTCAAAATGTCCCTCGTTCGCAAAACGTCCCTTTCTTGTGTCCGCTTAAGGAAGTGATCATTGTGGTCTGCCGTGTCTGCACCTCTCCAGGCCGCTCGATCTTAGGCTCTGATGTATGCTATCTTCTGGTGTTGTCATGTCATGGTAATTTCATTGACTGCATTGGTCAATTTCATTCATAGACATGACAATTTATATAATAATGTGGTTATTATTTGAACTGAAATCAAACATTTTCCTGGGTTCTTACTGCATTTTTTAATTGTTTGAGTTCCTCAGGCACATATCCATTCGTTCATATCCCCACCCCCTCGAAAATTAAATGTCCCCGAAACAACCTCGTCTATCATGAGCATCTCACATCTACGTTGCTCCCTACTCTGCTGGTATCATTGTTCCAGTGTCCACCGTCGTCCAATACAACCTATGCTTCATTTCCCTTCCCTCAACCACCACACGGGCAATGCTTTACTTCATTCACTGTTACCTCGCATTGATATGTGTCCTGCTTTCCATTTGAACTCTATGACTCTCTTACCGACATATCAACATCTTGGTCCTTAGTGTGCCATCAGATTTCCATATTTGGAATGTTGTCTTAGAGCTTGATTCAGCTACAAAGATCTGTTCAGGTCGCGGTAGCTATTGGTTATTGACCAATTGAATTGACTTGATGCCTAGCATTTTATGCTCCATTGGTGTGATTTTTACTTTTGTACTCCTTTGTGCGATTCTCCATGACTCTGCACTTTACAGACAAGTCTTAAAACTTCTGGACTCTTCCGCAATCCGAAAACGGATCGGAAACGAATTGGAATCAAGAACCGGGTACAATGTTTAATTTTAGATTAAATAAAACAATTAGAATCAAAGCATTTTCTCAACAACAAATTGGTCTTGTTGCTAAGGTGTATAATCTTTAAGCTTTTTTAGCCATTCACATTTATTAACATAATAATTATGTGTGTTTATCAGTAAGTAAATACTTTATGTTTCTAGTCATTAGAATACAACTAGGTAGGTATTACTTTTAATTAATCCTCAATTAGAATAACTGACTGAACTGTTTAACTGATTATCATGGAATGTAATCTGTATGTGTACTTTCTGAATAGTATAAATAAAATAAAATTTAATTAGAAGGGCTCATTGGCGTAGTGGAGCTTCGGTATTGGAAACAATCACCGAAGTTAAGCAACGTCAGGTCCGGTCAGTCGTTGGATGGGTAACCGTTTAGTGGTATTTCATCTCGATCGTTTCCGAGCTTTGGAAGGCACGTTAAGCAGTTGGTCTTGGATAGTCCCGTCAGATGGCGTTTGTAACTATTCGTTAAGCCAGGTCAATAAGGTGGCTTGAAAATCCAACACACACTGGGTCCACGTGGTGGAGTACAGCCCACTTCCTCTCACCCTTATTCGTGAGAGGAAGCTCTTGCCCTGCAGTGGGATTCTACAGGCAAGATATTTTAGGGTTGTTTTTGGCTTTATAATTATGTCAGTCATCTTTGCTTTTACCAAATAATCGAAATTTTTTGTTTAAATAGTGCTGACGGTTTGTAAATGGCATGACATGACCTTGGTGGGATGCCCTCTGGCACTGGACCGACGACCTGAAAAAGGCTTCTTTTCTCAAGTCGTCGGTCCAGCGCCGCGCGGGAGTGACTGATGAGGAAGGCCAAAGATAGAGTTTTGTGGTGGCTTGGGAGAAGCCTATCTTCTGCAGTGGATGATGACAGGCTGATGTTAATAATGGGTCGCGATAACCCAGCTGTTTATGACGTGGCCCAGTTGAGCAATCCGCTGTTTCGAATACCGAACAATGCCAATGTTTCATGCCACCTTGGCTTAAGGCCTTTAACCTGATTGAACACATTCGTGTCCCCTGTCGCATACGAGTATGCGCGTTTTTCAGCTTTTTTAACAGTGCCTAGACCGCATAAACATTGCTAATTTGAAATAAATTTTTAGTAATTTTCGCCGAAAATGCTGTTATGTAATGAAATTTTTCTGATCTTTGAACAGCGATTTCGAATAATTCCAAAAATTCCTATCTGAATATCTTATTATTTCACTGACTGAGATCTCCTCATTTCGTTGAATATATCTTAAGTGCTAGACTACATTAATTAGAAATAATTTTTCGTTTTTCTCTAAAAGTTACTCTTGCCTACCTACACATAAGAGATTTTATGTTTGCAATGACGCCAAACAACATAATGCGACCATATGCAGAGCGTACGAATTGAAAGTCGGCAATTGGGCATTGAGTGAAAATCTCAAATACGAGCGGGTAAGGAATAGTTACGACAATATCCAGGCCCAACTTGTCATGCCTTCCTAAGCAGGAAAAAGATAAAACACCTAACCACCAATAGGTGAAAGACCGGTAAACTATAGACAGTTAAATAAAAAATTACAGGAAAGTAAGCACCCCATGCCGATATCGCCCTGTAACCTGCTCGAGTTTAAGCTGACCGATCAACAAACGCAGTCCCGTTCAAAGACCCTTACTTAAGGTTAGGTAATACGTGAAGCTTGTCGCATGATAAGCACACAGGACCATCCTCAAGTTAACGCTAAGACAACAATAGTTAGAAACACCCCATGCCTGTGGCATGCCGCGGTCACGCACTCGAGGTCACTCTAGGCCGCTCGTTCAATGTACGCGGTTCTGTGTCAGTTGCGTTCAAAGACCCTTAGGGCGGTATCACATTGAGATGCATGTGTCGTGCGATTTTTAATCGATTTTAGGCGAAGATAAAAGTGTTCATTGTGTCTTCGTTACGATGCTTTGGCTCCCTACCCCTACGAATAAGAATGTATAGAAGTGTAAATGAAGCTCAAAAAGTGGCACCAAAAAAAGTGTACCGTGTTCTAAATTTGTTCTTTAAAAACTGTACCTAGCCGCCAAAACTCATACAAAATGTAATTTCTCATTGGGTGCCAAAAATTATTTCGATTTTGTTTAGAGTTACTCTTCTATAGTTATTCTTATTCGTAGCCTCTACCCAATAGGTGCAAAAGATCGTATTAAATATAATACGATCTTTTGCCGAAAGAAATGATGTTTTTCTAAACATGCACACTAACGACAATATCCATTTTTTGGAGGGAAACTTTGCTATATGTACAAGATATATTTTTAAGCATGCAGCTCATAAAAAATGTTGAAGCTTTCAGTAAGGAATGAAGTGACAAGTTGTGATAAGTGGTGTGGCCTTTCGCCGTCAAAAGTACACTGCGTAAGAAACTACATGCAACAAATAGGATGGTTTATTCTAAGCCAAAACCGTTTAATTTTAATTAAATTCATTATTTAGGTTAAGTTTATATCTTCACGACACTTGTAGGTATGTGAACCGTCACCACTTCATACTTGATTGGCGCTTTACAGCTGCATGCTAATTTATACTGTTATGCAACAGAGCAAAGAAAAAATGATGTAGATTACAAGTACTACGATTTTGTAGCACTAGCTTCTACGTGCGTAGCCGCGACTTTTGTGACAAAAATGACACAGTATGAAACTGACCTAACATTGCGGCAATTCCTCTTCCCTGCTCGGGATAATACGCAGGGCCACCCAAGTTGTATTCAAGTGGAATTTTAACTTCATAATAAAGAGGAAGTTGCTAAATTGTGATGTAGGCAAGTCCGATGAAATTTTTTGTATTTCAACACGAAACAAAAAAATTGCATTTGTGTTTATTATCATTATCATAGAGGTTTTATAAACCAATTAATCACACTTTTCTTCGAATCCGAAAATATTGTTTTACCATTATTTGCATAATTTTATACTCAAGTGATTTTTTGCATATTTTTCAGTGTGTTGTAAAAATAATTGAAATTGCGAATTTCTTCCTGAGTTTAATTGAAATTAAATATCAAAATTACCTTCCTCTTCTTTACCTTTGTTTATATATGTTTTTTTTATGTATTGAATAAAAAAAATTTGTTGGTTTTCAAGTGCCTTAAAAATCGTTTTCCTATATTTAATACGTTTAACAAAAAAAAAGCTAACAAAAATCTTTTCTAATAAAGCGGTAGCTGTGATCTAAAACGACTAAGATCATCTTTTTAAATAATTTTCATTAAAACAAAACACTGCCTTTGAAACAAAATGATCAGTCAGCTTGTATTCTTGGCCGTCAGCCATATGCCTGTCACCTTCCTAAGCCCGTATTGGACAAACCTTCCCTTTACTAGAGTAAAGAGGAGGTTTCTCCAATACAGGCTTGAGTCTAGCCTCACTTTCAAGTACCAATGAGTAAAATCGAGGCTCCGACTGACGCGGCTATCAAGCTAAGCTATCAACAATGGCATCAGCTCATTTGCATGCCGCCCGTGACCCGTTGCCCCGGCGGCCTTGCCGCCTTACATAAACGCCGTTTTTTATTTAGGATTCCGTAGTAGGGTCTGAATGGGTCAAGCTTTTAAGCCTCTATTTGTTATTGACTCTGCTTTAGGTGCTTTTATTATTATTTGGTTGTAAGGGCTTTGTCAATGACCAATAGCTACCGCGACCTGAACAGATATGTTGTAACTGTCACCCTTGACCTAAAGTCATTTCCTAGTCCCTAGAGTCCTCCCCTCCAAAGCATAATTTTGGAGGGGAGGTCCCTAAACTCAGTAGGTGTTACCACGTACCCACCCAGATGGCGACTCCTCATGTGAATGAGCACGTCGCATTCGCAGAGGAGGTGTATGGGCGTTTCCTCTGCTTCACAGCAGAATCTGCAAGTGGGTGAATCTACAAGCCCTATTCTGTGTAGATTTAAGTGCTTGAAGTGGAATACCTACTTATTTATGGATAGGCGTATTACTACACGTTAACATTATGAATGTGCGATTGGGTGAAAGCAAGAATGAATGGATGGGGATCTTGCTCTAATGAATGCTGTTTGAAGTGTAAGTCGACTATATAGTATTCTTGATTTCAGCCGACTCAAGTCTTTATCAGATCGGTTATACAGGGTTCAACATAATAAGCTTTGAATAAATAGAGGGAAACAGAGGTAGACCCAGAAGGAGATGGAGGGATAACATCCATGCCAGAGTCTGCCTTCGTATTAGGTTTCGTTCGAGTTAGAGAGGCGATCTTTAGTTTTTTTTAAATAAGACTAAAGTATAAATATATATAATTATAGGTACTTTGAGTCGCGTCAAGTATTTAGATGCTTAAAGTACAGAACCATTATTACTCTACCATGACTCGTACTTGATCAGTTTTTTGTTCAGTTTTCAATAATACACGACCTTGTTTCGAAACTAATTCGTTGTCCGAGTGCTTGAAGAGGTGATTGAGGAAGCTAACTGAAGCAGTTTTGATTATTGACCCTTGAAGTTAATGGCACTCGATTTGAGTTTGATGCGTCGTAGATTAATTATTAATGCGGTTTTATTGGTATTACATCTCGAGCACAGTTGGTCCTGCATATTGCCGTTGTCTATTCGTTAAACCAGATCGGAGGTTTATCGTGGCAGGTTTAATTCTTGCAGCAAGTTGACTTGCCTCAGCGAATACGCACTAGGCCCGCATATGTTGTAAATGCCCCACGCGTGTGCGGCGAGTCCCTACAAAATGTATGAAAAAGCGAACACCGGTGGCTGTGGCCGGTGGCTCGTTTGCGCCGAGCCTAAAGTGCGTACATTATTAAGTTTCGCAGTTTTCTATAAGGTTCCGTTTATGTAAAGCCATTAATATATCTGTAATCTTATCGTTAGTAAAATAATTATAATATCGCATAGCAAACAGTTGTTTTGATATGCGATATTATAATTATTTTATATTTGCTACGCAAAATCGGAAAGTAAGTCGTAAAAAAATAAATTTATTGATGAAGCCATTTTAGAAAATATTGATCCAATTAATTTTAATTTATTCAACTCGTAAAGTATATCGAGGTATTTAATTTCTCAATAATAAATGAGTCTATCGCCACTTGTGTATGGCTGCTGAGAAATGTGAAGTGATCGAAAGAAATGGAAAGTAAATTGGTCAATAGTCGGATTTGGAATTCTATGGGCCTGGGGCTGCCATCACCAAAGTTGCCGGGCAAAGTCTTATAACATAAAACATTATAAGTTATTCGATATTATAATAAAATCGGTTTCCCCGACAATCACAAAAAAAAAATATTGGGTGCGCGGGGTGGGGAGGGATTAGCGCAAGAGTTATTCATAACGTAACCATTTTTGTTTTTGCTTAAAACTGGACATTCATGAGATGATTTTTACCAGGAGAAACTGGACGCCCTTCAATCTAGGACAAATCTGGAGAAACCAGGACAGATGGCAGCTATAGCGGCTAGCATGCCGCAGAAAGATCGAGATACATCTCATGATTGATGATATGATTTCCTCTTTTTGTCGCTGCGAACGAACTGCGAACTGCGAACATCTGAATGGTGAATGGCCAAGCAAAGGCATCCTTTGAGACTTGAAATCTTGAGACACGAAACAGTTGAAACGACTTAGAAGCAAGGGATATTTAAGAATGCTTTTCAGAAATACAAATTCAATGAACAAAATAAATAAGAAGTTACTAAAGTACCTAGATCTTCTCAGCAAGCTCTGGTGTCAGAGTTTATTCAAACTGCCTTATGGCCTCTGACGTCGTTTTTATGTAACGACTACTTACTACCACCGGAGATAGTAGCCGAAAATCATCTTTTAATTTCAGACAAGCTGGTGATTCAGCCGTCAATGCCCTAACCAACTGTGGAAAAACGCACAAAGTGACATATCACTAGGTGTCCCCCGTGGGAATCGAATCCAGACCTTCGTTTAAAGAGCTCAATGCTCTTAACCATTAGACCACGGAGGCAGTTCCTATGAGTATCTAGATAACAGCCCTTGTTTATAGATAAAGTCTAAAATTAAACGTGAAATGTTTATTAAGGCTGTACTTATTTAAGGCTTTCTAGCCTAACCCTTTTCTAAACAGCCTTGCAATAAATCGTTCGTTACATCCATTTCATCGGCTAAGGGTCATTTTAATCAAGAAAGCTATGTAGGGTACACACGCAATCGCGTGATGGCGTCGCCAATTATTTTACCGCCAATTTGACAAAAATGGCGGGCGCGGGAAAGTAAATGCGCAGCTGGCTGCGGCCATTTGCGATAGTTCCCTTTGCGTAATAGTTCTAAATTGAACCAGTTAAATCTAGTGTTGAGCAAATTAACAATGCCAGTATTGTTTGGATATTGCGAAAATGCTTAGCGCAAGCTTAAGTTATTGGCACATCACATTAATTAAATAAGCTTAATTAAGCTGAGCTTGGATTTAATCCACTAAGGTATTATATCTAAGTACATTAAACGACTTAATTTTTTGCACCAATTTGTTGTAACTCTAGAGTGAAGATGAAAAAGGCTTCAGCAAATTTTTTTCATAATTAACGGACTAAGAATGTCTCTGTTTTTTATGGAGAGCCCAATTCGTCCTGTGTTGTGAGATTTGTGTAATTAATATGGGCCCAGTCCACACATCAGTATAGATTATCAAATAAGAACGCAAAAAGTTTTTGTCGAGACGACATAGTTACCCATGTGCCTGTGACTATCTCTTCCTTTTTGAAGTCGATTCCGTCTAGGCTTTGCTTACATCAATTGGACGCAGTTCTGCAAAAGAGATCCAACCCACTATGCGCTCTATAGTGGGTTGGATCTTTTTTGCAGAACTGCGTCCAATTTCAACCCAAATTCATGGTCAAGCCTCATCGTAACTGGAGCCTGTACAATAAATAATAATTTTCATATACTGCTATGTAGCAACTAGCAAGTTAGTTGCTTGCTACTACCGACCCTAGTAACTATTAAGTAATCTGTGCTACTACAATCAATGTTTTTTAAACTGAGTCAGACGAAAGCAAAAGTATGTCAAAGTTCAAAAGTCTTTGACAGTCCACAATTCCAGATATTCGAGTGTGGATCAAGATCGAGGCGCTCGTTGGCAATCTCGTTAAGAGTTGCAATCTCAAATTGTTGCATGCGGCATGCAGCGTGGTGTGCGGCGTTCTTCTCTTCTCTAGACGACTTTCGCGTATACGTTTGTTGCATAACCGCTTTCCACATGACTGGGCATCGTGTCGTCTCGCTCCCACCCTGGAGCTTCGGTCATTGACTCATCCAGAGATTCGCCAACCAAGTTTATCTTTAAACTTTTTTGAAATACTATAAAATTCTTTATATTATCTTTTGGTGGCGATAAAAGCTTTATTTTTGTAGTTCCTTAATGAGTAAAAGTTGTTTGGATAAAATCGATTTTAAGCATACCTACGTGTTGTAGGTACTATACCAATTTACGTTTTATGTAATCAATTAGGGAGCTGTTACAAATAATTAGGTAAATATTCTAATGTTTACTACTTGAATCATAATAAGATAACAATAGTTGCGTGATCTGTTATCGTTTTGAGATGTAAGCGTGCGTCTGCGCGTGCGCCACATTCATCATAAGTTGTATGCATGTATGTATGTTAGTATGTACCTACACTTAGTGTACTTCAATCAATTATTTCAAGTAGACAGCGCCGTGGGTGGTTATTTTGAACCGACCATTATTTTAATAAGTTTGTAGTGGATAATTTTAATACCTACCGACATCTTCATATTAAGAAGACGTAAAACGTTTTCAAAGTTTAGCCTTAATTGTCTCAATTAAGGCATTTCAAGTGCAGAAAATTCTTCAGCACGTGTGTGCGTAAAACGGAACGCAAACGGAAGTGATGCAACGGAACGCGTTTCGGCGCGCATCTGTGTAAACAGGCGCGCTTTTCTGAATGGCATGATGGCGCGGGCGTGCGTTTCCCGCGCTCGCTAGGCCGACGACCCCGCCGCGCGGCCGCGCGGTCAGCGCCCGGGGATAGTCGAGTGAAAGTAATTCGCGACCGCATGCGAGCCATGCCTCCCTGGTACCTCAGACCCGAGAGCTGCATAGATTTATCGCTATTTGTAAGCTATTTTTAAATTACAGTCGGCTTTATTTATTGTTTACTATAAAACTTTAAAATACGGAAATGGTAATTAACCTAGTATGTAGGTACGTTGTAGATATACCTAGACATTTCTAGATATTTATAATTAGCACTATAATTTATCACCAGAATTTCGGGAACCTCAATTGTCAACAACAATTTCCTTGTGAGAAAAACTTATTATCATACAAAATGATTCACAAATCACAACCCATATTTAGAAAGCTGGTAGCCGGGAGCTACTATCCAGACAGATTGCATAGTTGATTCACCGCGTTCCTAATGAAGGACTTGTTTTAATTTATGCTGAGTCGCTCTTGATTTCATTTAGATTGTCCATATTGGGCTACCAGCGCGTCAGCGACTCGGACTGTGATTGTATCTACGTCTGCAAGAATATGTAATTAATTACGACATGATAAAATTATGAGATTTAATAGACTCGTGTCTTGTTGATTGCGTTCTTTGTAACTGTTTTATTACCTCAGTTTGAGCGGCGAAGAGAAAATACTTACATGACACAACAATAATAATCTGCACGTAAGATAAAACTGACACAATGATCATAAAACACTTTACAAAGCTGTGACGCAGACGGTAATTGAAACAGAGTTTGAAGCATATTCTTCTATCGAGTCGATGGCATAATATGTCTTTCAAAATTTTCCAGCCCAGTTTTATACCACGCGGATTGCAGTACCGACTGCGTCCATAAGCTCTGTTGGCGTGCAGGACGTGTCCGGGCAGGAAGTACAGGATTCAAGATGGGCCAATAGTCTGAGGAGCAACACCGCATTCACACCTGAGGTCCGAACCTTCTTGATTAAACAGGTTGTCTTTACTCCAGCCGACCTGAATTCGGATTCTATTTAAGCACTTCCAAATGGGCCTGGCCAGCTCCTGTCCTGGAGGCTTTCCATAAGAGTAACCAACGGTTCAAGAATTGTGGTGCTTTCCCGCCTGAGACCGCGTTTAGTTTATGGAGCCTCACTTTGAATTGGGTCGACACTCTTCAAGAAGCTCTTACTGCTCTTGAGCATTTGGGGAACTCTTACATCGGGTGCCGTGTGTCGACTTCCAGCTTGATTTTCTGTATTGAACGACCTTCGTATGGCGGAACGACTCCATACAGAACACGCGTATTCACCTTCAGAGAAGCAGAGGGTTAGTTCAGAGGTTCTCAGGACATGAGGCGTAAACTGGCGAGAAACTATGTTTAATTTCGACGTAAATCAGTTCCTGCAACCCTTTCAAAGACGTAGGGAGGGATTATAGTTGACATATTTTACTGGTTTGCACGTACAAAGTTACGGGCACAGTCAGTGCAAGCGAATAAAGGCCGGTAGCAGAGGTTGACTCCCTAATGTGAAAGGTCTCTTATTCCTAAGACAGTTTGGAGGCTTTCAAAGTCTGAAGGAAAACTTTTTGCCCTGTCAGAAACTAATTGAAACAAAGGAAATGTATTTTGTCATAATGAAATTCGCTACAAGTAATTTCTTAACTTTTTGTTCTTGTCGCGCTATATTGAATGATTTTAAACAAATTGACAAAATGACGCAAATATTGTAACAGGTGTTTCTTTTTTGTCACATTACGTACTTATGGACAGAGTTCGTTCACATTTGACATTGTTTTTGTTGTGGATATTAAAAGAATTATCGATAACCCCTACGACGATAAATGTTTTTAGTGGTTTAGCGATACCTATTGCATTAAACGGTTCAGTGTTCGTTGTTGTGTCTGTAGTTTTGTCTAAGGAATATATTTTGAAGCCTACATTTTTATGTTTCTTCTTGTTTTAAATTTAAATTTTATTAAGAATTTTTTTGACTTAGATAAATAATCGTTATTGTTTTATGAATTTGAATTTAAATTTGAATTAGGCAACATGATGACGTATTTCATTATTATGGTATGCCACAAACGGATAAGTTTTATGTCTAGCCTTGCCTAGCTGCATGTCCCCTTGACAAGAAATTCCATCTTGAAACCTTAACCACAGATTATTCCATAGCCTTAACACGTCTTAAAGCCTTGCTTCAACTGCTCTCTTGAATAAGGTGCCAGCTGAAGCAAAGATTCTATTGTATTGGAAAAGGCTTCTTAGTGAAAGAAATTCAAAAGGCAGTATAAAAAGGTCTATCATTACCACGTGTGTTTTCTCTCGCCCTGTTATAATTCGAATCACGTAAAAAGACCGCTACGGTCAAATTCCTTGTACAGTCAAGAGCACGTCAAGCTCGACACCTTGGACTTCGTACTGTTCTTATGGCGTTCGGTACTTATACTATATTATTAATAAATCAAAAGTAATGTCTATTTACACGAGACTTCGCACTACCTCGTACTCATCTCGTACCATCTAACAGACGGTCGTCGGCTGTTCAATTTGAACGTATAGGCAGCGCTCCTTCTACGTAATTTGAACTACACTTACCAGGCCCTATATAACCGGATTTTCGATATATCGCGACCGTTTCGATCTGGATTTCGAATGTCTGGATAGAGGCTCTGGTGAAAGAGAGATAAAGCGCGGCTTTGCTATGTTGCCATGCTAACTCCAAAGAGCTTCAAAAATATATTACTGTTACAGCTGTGATGCCAACAAGGGTGGTGAAGAAATCAAAGAATGTCCTCACACGGATAGAGACCATGGACGGGCCACTAGGGGCTCTGAGGGACTGTGTTGACCATCGATTGAGGATAAAGGTAAGGGTTCATCTCCAATTTCCTTTCTATCTGGAGAAGACTGGAGTTCCTGGTGGTGCATAGCATGGCAGCTCGACATAATGTTGTCGCGCCTCTATTTCTCTCGAGCGAGATAAAAGGCACGACTATGTATTGTAGCATTGAGCCTAGCATGCCACCCCCGAGAAAGCGACAAAAATCGAGACCTGGCTCGGTCTTTGATACTTTGCATAATGCGAAAGTTAAGGTGTATTTCAGACTATAAAGTAAAACAACTTTTACTATGAGACCAAAACCGATATCGCAAAAAAAATCTGCTGTTCTATGCATTTGGGTTGAGCAGCTTTTGATTTTTACCATGGAACAACCAATGTTTTTTCGCGATTTCCTAGACCCGTAGTGAAAGTTGTTTGATGTTCTGAAGCAGCACTTTTAAGAATGTAACGCATTTCAATTTACACTCTGTTTTTCCCTTCCATAAAATAAGCTCCTATTAACCGATGCATGAAAAGAGAATCCATCAATGCTTCTCGATAACTCGTACAAAAGTCGACCCATTCACTCAACACAGAAGGAAGTCGTCAAAAGAACATTAATCTAGAAATTTCTAGAAAGGGTTTCTGTTTCTATTTCGGCGCTTGAGCATCGGCCATCAAAGTTTTGGTTGCGCCGTGTTCCGGGTTGGAGTTACGCCAAAACTGCACAAAGGATGCACATAAAGGGCGGCTGGAATTATGACAGCCGAATCTAAACATGGCCGAGGCGAGGCCATTTTTGCGTTGAGGTTTTGGGTTTCGATTGTATTCTTTTGCAAGTTGTGCCTGCAACTTCTTCCAGTACAGGTGCTGTAAAAGAAGCACTTCGTAGTACAGACCACAGAAAAATACGTAACGATGAAAACTTTAATGTCTTGTGACTGAGTGAGTTGATTGCATTAAAACTAACTGTAACTCAGAGTTAAGCTCTGTTTTTTTTCTGTAAATTCTATCCAAATCGGGTTGGTGCTTCGATCAAAGTAAAATGAATGGAATGCGAACATTTCAAAATGAGAAAAATAAGTTCAAACAATTGCTAGTCAATATTGCCTTCACTTCACTACATTTTACTTTGATCGAAGTTTACTTGATGCGTATACGAACACAAATAGAAGTAAAACGAATAAAAGTATATTTCATTCATTCAAATAGACGAAAATGAAAAAAAAAACTATTTCTTACTCAAAGAAAAAGATATGAATTATAAAATAATTTATCGATGATGATGAACAAAAAGATTTTCATTTATAGTTTATATAATGTTTTACAATATGTTTAGGTGGATAGATAGATGGTAAACAAGTATTGACATTGGAAAACTAATTATTTATTGCTTCAGGCTTGCAATCAATCTGTAAGATCTCGTAATGTCTCTTTGTTTGTCCTGCTAGATTGTTTATGATGCAACCAGACGAGAGAAAAGACATTTCCTCAAGACCTTTAATAATTGTGGTGGTCTAGTGACTAGTTTCGCTTTCGCATGGGTGTAAACAAGGTGTTACAAAAGTAAAGCCTGACCAGCAGTCGTAGTATGCTGCACGTGATACGGCTGTATCACGTCTTTTATCTCGTTCGTTCGCACGCAAATAGAAAGAGAGCTAAGGTGTGATAGCGCTGTATCACTGCGGCATGCTAGCTATGCAGGAATATAAAAAACCTAGATTGGGGGCGCTGCAATCGACTGTCACCTTTAATGTTAGTGTTCCAAGTACAAAAATTAGTTCCAATGATTTTCCGCAACATGGCGAGGTTTTTTATATTCCTGGTCATGCTTTACAAATAAACATTTAAGGGGGTTGTTTAGACCATCAAACTGAACAACTCTCACTATGGGACCAATATCGAAATCGCGAAAAAAAAAATTGATGTTCCATACTCTACAAATCGACTCGAGCTAAAATATGTATGGGATATCTGATTTTTTTTTCGCGATTTCGATGTTAGTCCCATAGTGAAAGTTGTTCAGTTTGATGGTCTAAACAACCTCCTTAAGAGTTTTAAATATTTATTTTTACTTATGTAACATTCTGTATATGCTTTAAGTATAGTAGCTGTTAGCTGGAAGTAGTAATTTCACTCTTATTGGCTTACGCACTGGGTGAATATACAACAAAAAATTTAAAAAGAAAGAAATTCACCTAAAGATGGATTATTTTTAAGGTGAGTAGAGTACCCATCTGAGCTCTTTTAAATGGATACGTTTCCATTTGGTATTTGAAGAAAAAATGTTGCTGCCTTTTTTATCTTTTTCGTGGCATTTCCCAACAGGTAATGCCAGTTTAAGAACCGTCTGTTTTTAACTTTTTAAACCATCCGAGTACCATATAATCTACTTACTAAGTTAATTACAAAATTATCCATTTGTACGCAGCCCTCCGTCCAACGTTGCCTTGAATTTTAATTCGTTGATTTGTTTAAAGATTATTTCTTTTAAATTAACTAAACACGCTTCAGATGTGGGAATTGTTGTACCTACAGCCTTGAATAGAACCTTGTACGTAGGAAATTTACAAGGAAGATTTGTAATACAAAAAATGTTAGTAAAAAGATATTAGGTACCTAATTTTTAATATTGAGATTATAATAGTAACATATAATAATGTATGTATGTATTTCGAGGCATGTATTGTACCCACTGTCCATTAATAAGTGGCGACGGGCTCACCCCCCGTCACACTGGACAGGATTTCGGTACTACTGGTGTAACGTGGATATTCTGAGATTTCAGGATATCTCTGACTACCCCCTCGGGGAATATAGTCGTGAGCATATGCTTATGCTTATGTAATAATGTTATTAATTGAATGAATATCCAAACGGGGTATTCTGTCTGAGATATTCTAAATATGGCATAATATCAACATTTCACTTGCACTGCTCAAACTACGGTCCATCATGACAGGTAGTGAACTCGTTGCTACTTCTCGTCGAGATAAAACCAAATTATTGAAAAACTTGCTTAAAAAAGTGCTCAGAAGAAAAGTTTATTGTACACAAATAAAAAGAGAAAAAAAAGAGGTACATACATTTATAGCATTCTGTTGGAGTTTCCAAAAGAAAACTCGTACAAATTAATATTATGTAAATGTTTCTTGATATTTTTCTATTTCTGAATTATATTTTGAAATAATAATGATTAATTATGATATTTTTAAATAGTTTTACACAGACAAATGAATCAATTTTATTACGCCGTTTAGTTTAAAAAATCTAGTACAGCATGATTCGAATTAAAAGTAAAGTGGAGCGATGTGCGTGGGACCTAATTTAAAAATATTCAGAAGCGAAGGCCGCGCGGGCGCAGCTCAGTGACAAACCGCGTCCAACCTGCGTGTACGCATACGTGATGCATACTTGTGTAACGTTAGCATAAAACTACATTATTTATTGTTCAGTCCGAAAGGTGTTATTTGAACAAATTGAATAGATGAATACATTACAGCATATACTCGTATATAACAGGTGCACTTATTTTTAAAAAAGAAATGAAGAGAAACGCTCAAAACGGACTACTTTCAGCTAGATTTGAAAACATTGTTGAATACAGACTCCACATCGAGTGCTATTGTGTGTTTGTATGTGTAGAAGAACTCCGTGTCTGTGTGCGTTTCGGAGATCAAACCCTTATTAGAGGAACTGAAATTATTACTTTAATACTTTACTTACTACTTTTGAGGTCTTTTTACATAAAATTTAGTGGAAAATGTTGGTGCTAAGCAGTAAAAAGAAATTTAACGTGCGAGATAAATATCTGAAAGTAAAATAATTATTATCATAATTATATTTGGATGAACTATCTCCGACACTAATGAGGCATTCACATTTTGAATAATAAAGTGTGAAATGAATGTCTTTATTCAAATTTATATGCTAGGAAAAGTGTGCCGTTAATTTTGTATTTTAAATGCGAATTAATTAATATTTGACGTGTGAAAATTTATAATAATTATAATATCGAATGAGTATTTGGATGACATTTAATTAGTAGCAATTAGTTTTCAACGAAATGTTATGGCGTGTTGTGGTGATAAATTATTATTTGATTAATTATCTTTTGACATATTTTTCATTAATATTCATCAATTTGGTTGCTAGAATGTTAGAAACTATATTAATCATGGTGTGATGTGGTATTGAATTAGTCTCTTTTATAGATCTCTACTACCTGCTTTAGATTCTCTAGTGTAGTAGTAGTGTGGTGTGTTTTTGTAGTGCGTGTTATGATTTCACTCTTTTATATCTTTTTTTCTTCCGATCGCTTTCACCTTCGCCTTCAAATCTACATTTCTTGTTCCCGAATGAAAATTATCCATATTTAACAGCCAATAAAGTAATATTATTGATTGTTTTGTAAACCGTACCGTTCAGACCTTGCTGTGATGTCAGTTATCTCATGGTCATTTTCTTTAGCGTGTGTGCGTCGCCCGCGCATGTGTTATTGCTTGATCATGATTCTACGTTTAGGGGCAGGTCATAACCTACGTTACCTTTGTCTCGTTTAGTTTAGGTTACGATTTAGGTCTGATAGTTTTGGAGCTATGATGTTTACTACTGTAGCTTGTTTGCATATGCTTTTCCTCCTTGATATTCATTGCATGTTTACAATCATACACTGATCCATATATGGACTCGAACTCTCCATCGATCGTTGTGTTTAATTTTGCCCGAGACGCCTGTTTTGATTCATGAATAATATACAGAATAATAATATGTACCTCTCATACTTCTGGCAACAAGAAAATAGCACTGATAAGTGATAAGCCACAAAAGCTCGACTCTTAGTGCGGCACCTTATATGGGAATGAATATTTCGAGTTCTTTAGTCTCTTGCAATTCTTGCAAATGCTTTCTAATTTATCCTTTCCACTAAGTTGTGATGACAGTTTAGACATTATCTCTTGCTGCTTTTGCATCTTTGATGAATCGTGACTTTGTTATACTTAACTTTCGTTAAATGAATTATGTTACCCAGGTGTTTCTCTCTTTTCTTGGTAAGAAGAGTATTTTTTTTAAATTATGTGTTATTTTATCGTACATGCTGTAGCTCTATCTTAGGCGCCCCCCATCAAAAATATGCCTAATTCCTTTAGCCTCAAAAAGCGCCGAACGCATCTTGGTCTGATAGATCCTAGGCCTTTCTATAGGGCTATGTAACACGTTGTTTATGGCATACCCTTCAATCAATATGTGTGCTATATAGGGGTCGGCTAGGACAAATAAGGCACGACACTTCCTCGATTTAATCCATTTATCAGTTATAGGCTGTTTTCGGTGTTGATCGCCTTGGTGGGGAGGGCCTTGTAGGGAAAAAATTTGGTAGTACCTAGTTATTCAAAGCTCATGGCTGTTTTCGTATAGGGAGTGACGGCTTAGTACAGGGGCGGTAAGTCCTGATCCATATGGGAAGTCCACCAATCCTCATTGGGCTTGCGTGGTGGACTGACGCCAATATGCCCTCGTTATGGCGGTAGAGAGATGTCAATAACGTATTTATCATCCTTCTATTAATAACTTTTGTATAAAGCTTTGATGATATTCTCTAAGAGTACTTAAATATGAAGAAGCTGCAAGAATACAATATCTCTGGACAGGATCAGACCTGAATAAGTTCGGTGCTTGCTGAGGCCAAAGAAATTGCACATCCTTGGAGAAAACTACAGCAGAGATTACATACATTAGCAGGGCTGATTTTAGCATACATTGCCTGATTTGTTCTCTCTATTTTAAAATGGAGCGATCAAAGCAAGCGATGTATGCCGAAATCGGCCCTGCATGTCAAGTAATGTAATCGCTGCTTAGATCGTATGCGTTAGATGAAATGGAGGAACTTCGTTTTGAATTCTTGGGAGGAGTACCGAGAAAGTAGAGACAGAAGAAAGGATAGGGAACTTAATTTTGTCTAAGGGCGTCGTAGCGTATTCAAACCCTTGCATTTTCTAAGACAAAATCCAAACGGTTTTAAAGAAGTGTATTTTAAAATCGATGCAGTAGTACCACATAGTTAATTATTCAACTAGTTTCCTCTAACAAATTGTTTATTCAGGGTTGTATATCCAGTAACCATTGTTTGTATCTTTTACATTTTTCCTTTGTGTTATATACCTTGTTTTACTATCTATAGTTGTGTATGTGAATAAATACATGTACGAGCGGTTAACCCCGAATTGTGGAAGCAAGGTCGCCTACAATCGAACAGTGGTTAAAAAACCTCCGACCGGATTATATTCACGCAATGCAAGTTATTTTTGTTACCCCTTTTTTGAGCAGGCCTCTTTGTTTTTTAGGCTTGGTTACTTGTTTATTTTATGGGTCCATGAATGACTTTGTAATGTTGTCGGGATTTACGTTCAAAACTGTAAGAAACTTTTTGAAAATTTAAAATCGCTAGCAAAACTCAAAATTAGGCTGGAAAATACTAACAAAAACAAATAGAAAGTACCCATCACTACATGGTATAAAACAAAGTCGCTTCCCGCTGTCCGTCTGTCCCTATGTCTGCTTAGATCTTTAAAACGACGCAACGGATTTTGATACGGTTTTTGAAATAGATAGTCATTCAAGAGGGAGGAAGGTTTATATGGGCATTGCACCCGTGCGAAGCCGGGGGCGGGTCGCTAGTGTTGTTATATGTAGATAAAGAACAGACTTTAAGTTGCTGGTAATAAGGTCGATTGATTTTCAAATATTTGCTCCAGGATCGCAAGGTTCTTTTAGGTTAGTGGTAATTAGTAGATAGGTACTTACAGCTGACTAACGGCACCAGGTCTCTCATGCGCGCACGATCATCTAAATCGCGCCATACCTGGAAAATAAAATTGACATTTAGACTTTAAACCTTATAACATCGGCTGTAAGTGTTCAAATCGAACTGACAATTATCGACATGAAATCATAGATTAGATACTTTGATAATATTATGGTTTCAATAATCATGAACAAGTACGCAGCAGGCAAAGGTATGATGCATTCGGCCTCGCGGGTAAACAGACGTTAGATAGCGCTAGACAAAGACGATGCGAGGTCATGAGCATAGCCTTGCGCGGGTGCGCGCGCGCAGCTTCCGCCTGTCGACGGTCGCCCGGCGCGGGCGCACGCAACCGCGCCGCGGCGCAGTCGGTGCCCGCCCGCCGGCTGTGACACACGTGTTTCATTGCATTACTCAAAAATTATACATACGCTTGCTTTTTAATCTAGTTGAAAAAATGTACCTGATTAATTTGTATTTAAATATGTACATGCTGAATAATAAAAACTTGTTTTATTTTAACAAGGCCAAATAATTTAAATAATAGACTCAACTGATAAATAATAGATAAAAACAAATAAGATAATAACAAGGTCTTTCATATTATTTAATCCAAATAGACGTTGTCCTGTAAAGGAAAAATTAAATAGATATATATTCTTTAACAACTTCCTTGAACGGTGTGCAAATAAAAGCTGTTATATCGAAGCTTACATATTGCTCATGCATAATAAAACTATTGCATCTGCCTACGCAACACTATTCATTATGATCCATTCCACATATCACAAAGTCGCTTTAATCGAAGCAATTTCTTACTTATGAGACAGGCATAAGAATTATTTTATGGATGTTCTCAAATGAACTGTGTATGTCAAGTCAACACTCGGCTACTATTGCGGTTTCTGCATGGAGACAAAGGATAAACGATGGGTTTACAGTTAATGCATGCAGATTGATGCGGGGGCTGTAAACATGATCTTCTGTTGATTAATAGATGAGTAGAAAACATATTGGGCAACTTGCTAACGATAACGACCCATTGTAGGACCTTAAAGTACTTTTGGAACCCCTTTTGGAAGATCCTTAGAACGGGATTGGTAATCAAGATCCATGTCTGACTATCACCAGATTATCAGGAGATAATTTGAAGAGATATGATATTAGCCGTTTTGGAGGAAGACGACATATTGCGCCGACCCCAAATAATGGGATAAGGGCACAATGATGGTATTAGCTATTTTCTTCCTACTTCAACCGATTTTGAAAAACCGCCTTTGCAGGTATTTTGGGTTATTAATTAAGTAGAGATATCCCATGATGTCACTTTTGTTGGTCAACAGTTTACAGCCTATTTCTTTTTGTGACTATTTTTAAAGAAGCATCTACGTTGACTGAGTCCAGGTACAGTTTTGACTTAAGCGGAATAATCCGATTCTCATCTAGGGAAGGTTTTTTCTAGGTGAAAGCACTACGTTCTCTGTTTTTCTGTAGGTGACATGCAGTCAAGTGCAACCCACTGTAAATTAAATGAAATGAGCCAACATAATCTTGCAGGTAGTCTGGCATTCATGTCAGTCGGATAGATGAGGATGAGGTTGAAGAAACTTCTATGCTCCTTTGTTACCTTTTATTTTCTTATTGAAAGAAATATTTCGCTATTGATTGGTGCTGTAAGACCCTGAATTGGATAGCCTTATAATCATTACATTACTGGAATATAATTAACAATCTTTACTTGACTAAATTAATATATTATAACAGTATTTTTCCACTAACATATACTATAAATTAAAGAGCCGGTAAATGTAAGGCTTTTCCCCATGAAAAATATCCACCAGTCGACCTCGCATGCGCTGACGCAGCGTCATATGCTTTGTATGCTTTGCCAATCGACTGTGACTGGATGGTCTTATGCAATATGATTTGTTTTTCAGTAATATGGTTAGTAAATTGTCGAATTTGGAAATCTGTGGTATTTAGTGTCAGTGGAATTCATTTTAGGTCACGATTTGAATTACTGGGTTTGTATTTGTGTTGAAAATATTTGTTTGTTTTCTTCAAAATCATAATAATTAGCCTGCCATTTTTCACTAGGCTAACATAAGCTTCATTCAGGGCGTACCACATGTCCTGGTTCCTGTCTCAGGTTGTCTGCATTGTTTGCTTTTCGATCGCATCAATAGTTTCTTCATCAAATTCTTATGATAATCCGAGATGCTATCGTTATCATCAACGACCTATTGGACTCATTTGCAGAATCATAATTTTCTGGTCGCATTTTCTCGGTATTATGTTAGTCGTGGAGGTCAATCTGATTAGTGGTTTGTCTATTGGTCACAATCTCTCACGTTGTTGGTCATTGTCAATCGACTGTTTGTTTTCCTCTATTTGTCCCGTCTCTTTCATCTCGGTACTTGTCAGCTTTGTATGTCCTTATCTTCAACATAATTGTGAACATGTCTTAAAAGATCAATCTACATGGGCCCTTGTTTCCATAGGTACAAACAGATGCATAGTACGATTACTTGTGACGTCACAGTACAATTACGTTGATTGCTCAGTCTCGTTCCCCCCGGCCGGGCGACCTCGTGGTTGTCATGGCCGGCGCCCGCGCCGCTTCCTGCTCGATGCACTTTTAGCATTACCACAGATAAGCTTATGTTTTTATCTGTTGCATTGCGATGTTTGTTTTGATGCGCTTTGAGATGATATTTCAATGTCGGGTTACGATGACCTAAGTACGTTATTGTTATAGCATCGTGAAAAGTCATGTCATTCAAAATTCTAAGAATATTCGTATTTTTTATGATGCTACTATGTATGGTGATGATAATATTAAGTCCACACTACTTGCCTACATCATCCAGTTCTGGACTAGCTTAGTAGAGTATGGCTCATTGGTTAGAGGACGCCTTAGCCCTGCAATGGGATCCTAAATTGCAATGTTTTTAGATACAGCAAAATCATTGAAAATACAATTTCATATGAAAAAATGATGACAGATGTTCAGCCATGATTGATAATGACATAGTTGTCACGTTTTACATGCGTGAGAAGGGCATGTGAACAATTCTTTCCATTTTGAACTGTATCTCTTTACAATACACACTATCAAGCGTTGCTTTATGACACGATAGATAATAGAGTTCAAATTCCAAGGCAGAACAATGTGGAACTCCTTGAACTTCATCGACCATACCTTGACCGATCCAGTGATTCAAAAATAAGTTAAAGTCTAGCCAAGGTATCCTCAAAAACACTTCAATAACTTTAACTGCGCAGATATAAATATAAAAACTTGTTTTTGACCCTTAAATGTTCGCGTGGGGTCTCTAAGGCCCTTATATCTTGCTAAGGCCGCAGCGCGTAATCAAACGTGAATATTTCTAATGATTTTTAATTAAAAAAAAAAACACTTTATTGCCACACAAAAATACAGAATAGGAACCACAAAACATTCAACAGATTTGTCACACAGAAAAATTAAAAACAGATTATAACATGGCTGTATCGTACGATTTTCCTCTCCGTGCAGCTAAACATATTAGGCAGTATCCGTATCCTAAAATAACCATCTTGATCTTTTTGACGACTGATCTTTTTGGTAAATTCCTAAATAAGGGTGAACTTTTGAAATCTGTTAAAGGCATACCGGCATCGAACGTAGTTTTCGAGGGAGAGTGCTTCTGGTGGTCGTTGGTTTTTTATCGCGAGTAATTAAGGGTTGAGAGCGGGAAAAAGAGGCGGGAAAGGGAGGTACTGGGTGGCGTATTGATCCCCTCGATAGTACTCCTGGCACATCCTGAGCAAAGCAAAGGAATCAGCCTCTAATATCGTCAAATCTCTTCACCACGATACTGATTACGAGTCAAACTCCACAACATGCCATCTACTCGACAGAAGAAGATTTGTTTTTAAAAATACACTTGTTTATGTGTCTACAAGGTTGCGCCATGAAGATGCGCAAAATTATGGTCCGACGATTCACACGCCATTTAAAACAAAGGTTGCTTTAACACCTAATATTTATTTATTTAATACACACGTGGTATTTTACGCAGTAAGTAAAAATGCACAACTAAAAGAAAACTTTAAAACGTTTAAAATTGCCGTGAGAGGTAAATCTGAATTCGTGCATTCTGCAAGGACACTAGGAAGTTCTGAAATTGCATCGGCATGTTTTGAACTATACATTTAATTTTTAAACAATTTCATTGGTAATTATTTGGGCACGCAGTCTTAATTAAATTTACTGTTTATTTCCTGTACTAAGTGGTTATTAAATATAATTGCATATTAAATTATTGCTATTCCGTGTCCATCCATATGCAAGACTTATTTGAAAAAATCTAGACCAAATGCATATTAATGATGAAATAAGTTTTAAGAACGCATCTTTTTCATATATATCATGTGAATCTTCTCTAAAAACAAATCCAAAACGTAGACGAACGGAATAAACCAGGCCATAAACTAGACGTCAGCATTGACCTTTACCCACTAACTTTGGGACCAAGACCTTGTACCTACTAGATTCGTAATATCGTTATCACCTCGTATTTGTTCAGTTTTTATCGAACGATAAAGGGTCTGCCCTTGCCTAGTATCGGCAGAAGGCCATTGAATCAATTCCGGTGTTTTTTCCCATTTTCATGCACGATTGAAATTCTGTCATCTTCCTTCCTAATTACAATTGTAAGGTCGACTTTTTTAGGATTTTTAAGAGGTTTTTAGGTCGATAATGCAGTTTGGATGTCTCATTAAATGTGGTACCAATTTGTGACATTTCCTCGCCTGGGTTATTCAGAAATCAACGGTATAATCGCCGTAGTCAGATGGTGTTGACTAGAAATCCTGTTTACGGTAGATTGCTTTGATTTGGTTATTAATAATCTTGGATTTATTTTCGATACTCCAACCAAAACCAACAAAAACAATCAATGCAGATAAATCCGTCTACACAATTATTTATAAGCAAACTTCCAGCAAGTTTTCTGCCTCAACTTTTAATTCAAAATGCAAAAAAAAAGTGTTTCTTACAGTTCTTGCAACACGATTTGGTTCAATGCACATTTTTTATATTTTTACACTTTTTTCCTCAATGACGCAAAAAGTACGGAAGGCTACGAATATTCGTAGCCGGAAGGTTCTTTAATTATCATAATCTCTCATTCTAACTTCCATTCTCTAAGAATTCTAGAAGAATTATTTAAAAATTCTCTTTGGTAACTCATTTCTCAAATAAACTACCCAATAAGATATAAAACCGTTGCTAGGTAACTATTCGGTCAAAAAAAGAAAACAAAACAAGTGCCCATGACCGTGGCTTGCGCCGAAATCGAGAGTGCCGGATCTGGAGCACGGTGCGTTTGCGCAAGCGAGCAGCATCCGCAAACACCCACTGCTTTTTGTCGCCGCCGAAATAGTCATGTCAACTTGTCCGCTTATGACAAGTTCGACCTTGGTACGCGGCTTGTGGTA
This sequence comes from Agonopterix heracliana, assembly GCA_963693445.1. NCBI lineage: Eukaryota > Metazoa > Arthropoda > Insecta > Lepidoptera > Depressariidae > Agonopterix > Agonopterix heracliana. The sequence continues at coordinate 21,831,819 of OY856308.1, read as the reverse complement.
TTCAGAATTTGGATTATTGATGACCCTTATGAGATCGTAAATAAAAAAATAGAGGAACTCGAAACACTGCGAGCTGTTGATCCTGGTTTACAGGAGTTACAGCAGTGGGAATGTGTGGTGGGCCTATGCCCGATATAAAAAAAAGAACACGAAACACAAAACTATGCTTTGTTTTTAAATTCAAAAGACTTTTCTAATACTCGTATTTTTGGCATTTTGAGAAAGGATGGTCGTAAACCGTCAATGATTATCTGTTTTCATGTTGGTACTTGGTACCATCTCTATTTGATAATTTGACTATTCGGGACGGGCCTTCAGCCCAAAACTTGAAGTTGTATCTTAAGAATTTTTGTTCAGCTATTGGGTTTCATAATGCCTTGATGATCAACTCTTCAATGTCGTTGGTAAAAATGACGACACACCGACATAGTGTACTTTTAATACATTCTGTTTCAATCCATATAAGTATTATCGACAGATGACGTAATCATCAAGCAATAACATACCTTATACGTGTTAACAAACATTACCATCTAACAGCCAATCGTAACCAACGACGCTAAACTTTCATACCGATCCTCAACCTAGACCAACCGAGTTTGACGACCAGCTATACCGGTACCTATCAATACGTATAAGTAAACACCAATCAACGACGACATTACCATGCCTTCGCTGCTGCTACTGCGATACGCTTCCGCGTGTCTCCTCACCTTTCGCTTTCACCGTACTGCCTGGCAGAACGACTAGTGACAGGCTACATCAAAATGTACTCTAATAGCAACGAGGTAAGGCACTATTTTCAAGGTCGTGTGATTTTTTCGGAACGTCAACCTGATTTGAACTCAATGTGGGGGGTTTAAGGTTTTGTTATGAATGGCGGGTGGCTTGGCCTCGTCAAGGCCGCACGTAGTGTTTACTTTCTCTGGTGGTCAATGGTCATGGTTTTTGGGATTCGTATGTTATAGTGCCCAAGGTCGTTAATTGCGTGAAACATGTAGCAATTTTTGTGGTTCTATTTACGGTAATAATATTAGTAGAATTTCAGACATATTATATTACTTTTTTGAAGATCTCTTTTCCATACAGTTTCTCACTCCAATTGATGCTGATGAATTAGACATCATAATTATTTCGTTGTCAACTCTTACCTTCAAATCTGAAAACGAACCCAACCATACTGACCTCAATATTAGCCTTCAGATGACCTAATAAATGCAAAACAATGATTTGAATTCGTCTCGAATCTTGAACTTTGATATAACTAGTCCAAAATTATGTGATCATTTATTTATATTACTCATTATTATGTATAATATTATGTCAAGGCCAGATGATAATGATTTTGGTTGGATTGAAGGTCTTGAGTGTCTACAACACTCAACATGGTATAGTTGATAAACAGCACGAATTTATGACTCAGAATATCAGGATTAATAATGACTTGAATGAAAAGCTGGAAGGAAGTCGCATCATTTCTAAAGGTACCACCACATTTTAAAAGTGCTTCGCAAAGAGGTTCAGGATAGATGGGATAGCTGGCTGCTGATAAGGGAAACCATATTTCTTAGTAGTCTTGTAGCCTCGGCGAATCATCAGGTGGTCAATCCTTTGTATTTGCTTTATAGTCGTCATAATCACATGGCGTAGATGGAAATTGATTGAATATTGGTTATCTTCTTTTGACTCGCTGGCATATCTTCGAGCTTGACTTGGGCAATCCGCAACAGCAAGCTTTTAAAGCTGATTAGCAAATTTCTTCACCACGACGGCAAGGACCCAATGAAAATGTTTGTACTCTAAGGATACACTTTGTATTCCTCATAAAAAGTATCATTGCATTTCGCTTTCAACATCAGTCTCCATATAGGTGAATACTTTCTATAGAAATGTTCTTATACCTACTAACACATTATAATCCTTTGTAAGATGGCAACAAAGCAACTGAAATGGGATTTGCAAAGAGAAATGGCCGCACTCTGAGTCGCATGCGCAGCGCATAATTTTGTGCACTTTCACTTGGCACTTGACGTGAAGATATACCATTTGTTTGTATAGGGCGCCATTGCAGTTTAGGGTAATTCGTTTCATCTATCGTTCCATATAAGATTAGAAATTATTACTGTGCCTCCCAAAGGCATGTTTAGTTTTTATTTAGTAGTAATCGGCTCACTAAATCGAAAGTTATGAGTATCAACTCTGTATTTCAGTGATTTTCGCGGTCGAAGTCTCGGGCGCCAATAGTTATTTATAAGATAAGTATACTTTGTTTGACATGTTAGAATAGTATGACATGAAGGTATGTACAACAGCAGGATTACGTCCATACTGTTTCTTATGCTGTGATTACGTGATCATTGCTAATGACCCATTAACATTCTGTCAATATCATTTACGCATATTAAAATGCATTGTCTGTTCTAAAATCTACCACGAATCCTTACCTATTGCCCAATTTCGGAACTCTATCAACAATTTCTATCACGACCAGCCTTTACCTTGCTTCACGGCTCCCGATCAACCTTCGTTCCAATTACGAAACTGTTTTCCTTCCGAGTTACGATGGTTATAGCAATTGTTATGACTTCGCACTTCGTCTGCAATAGGTTGTAACTTTATATCTTTGTGGTATTGGATTACAACGTTCTTGAAAGATTGATGAGGTCAGAATTTATCTTATAGAAATGACGAAGAAACGGATTAATGTTTAGAACCAAAATATACTTCATAAATATACATGACATGACTAGGACAATCGTCTGTGTCTAATGTGAGTCATCCTGTAATCATGGTAGTTGTAACACTGCCGAAAGGTTCGAGGAACTCAGTTATTTCGAAAAATGCGGTAAGAACCCGTTAACATTTTTAATTTACTTTTTTGTACTACGATTTGGTAAGGACTTTTATCATATGCAGTCTAATTTATTATCAGCCTAAACCTCACATTTCCAGGTCGCCTTGAAGGAAAAGTATGAGTGATCCGGCTATACTAAATGTTTATACAACATGTTAATGAATTAACGCAAAACAAGAAAGTAGTTTGTTTAGAAACGAGAGCAGAATCAAATTATTCATGGTTTCAACACAGGTATTTTTTTTTTTCAAAACACAATATTTTTTTTGTAAAATTTTATATTTTACTGAACTCTATCTCAACCGGGCACACTCATCTACTCGTACTTACTACCAAAACAAGATTCCATGAGCACGTTAGCGCTTTCATTCATTGCTGAAATGATAACAAATAATTTTTGCCTCAAAATTTAAAATGCGAGTAACTTTAAATTTTAACTATAAAAATAATGAAATTATTGTTTCAATCTAATTATTTTGTTATAAATCAGTTGGGGTGTATGAGGTTTTCGTTCATCTCCGTTCATTTTCTCGTCCTTGATGCTTGAGCCTATCAAAAGACACTATCTATCTCTGTCATATACTGAAATGTTCCCCTTCCTCTTTCAATGGACGAATTTTGTGTTCCTGAATGCATTTCCAAGCTCAGTCCACCTCCTCAGCCTTCAGCATCCAGTATTATCAAAAATCCTTTCAGATTCCATATAAATTTTTTTTCTCAAGTGTCCTCATTATTAAGACGGACTCTTCCTTATTCATACTAAATAGAATTAGATGGTACTCGTATCATTGTATTACAGTTATGTAGTGGGCGTATCTGTTCACCTGCACTTGATGCAATTGTGGCCCCGCTTGTAAGTGTCATTTACTAAATTGCTTCAATGCTCTTCCTACTTCGTTCTCACGATTACATACCTGTTTATTTTTCTACGCGATGCATCATGATTTTTACAAGGGCCATTTCAAAGTGGTTGGGATTTTCACTGCCAGAAATCGAGGAGAACTTTTGGTATACAAGAATTTACAAACTGATGAAACTGTTGCAGCCGAGCTTCTGGCCACACTGAGGGGAAGTCAATTTTAGGTAGATGTATGGCGTTGTTTTAAATAAGTTTGCCATCTCTGTCCATAGATAAAATATGAAATTCTCTATTTTCTACGACATCTCAGCTTTACTTATTTCTCCAACATTCAGAAGCAGTGCTAAGCCTTGAGCATCGTTTTGGTGGATAATTTTTAGTCTCGAATTTTTGATAGTAGTACGTATGTAGATATTTGTGACTATTTCCTGATTGGACGATAACAAATGTGTTACAGAAATAGTACCGTGTAGGCATGTTACGTAAAGTAGTGTAACTGGACCGAGCCCAGCGCCCTTCGCCTTGACGACGCAGAGCCAAATGTCTGATTATCACGTTTAATACGATTGACTTGCTTTTCCTGCGGTATCGTTCACGTGGCGTTAGTTGTGTTTCCGAGGGAGAATTTTGACTCAAATCCTTCCTCAGGCTTTAAGAAAATATTCTATCAAATTTAATCAAAATCGTTTCAGTGAAGACGTGTCAAAAAGACAAGACACTTGGATTCAAATAGCAGATGAGTTCGAAAGAGGCGACTAATTCCTTCAGGCATCGTTAAGCCCGAGCCCAACTCCCGTAATCGTATTGGCTTTTCGTTTTATCAGATGAAAATTGCCCAATTTCCTCGCTTGTCAGAATCAAGCTATTTAATTGGTCGATTGTACACATCTCGGCTCCGCTCTCGTTTCGTGTATTCCGGACCTAAGGAGGGAAAGGCCAGAGAGCATTACTTGTATAGCTCCACACGCTTATGCACTTAAACATAAACTGTTTTTTTAATAAAGGAATAGCTATGAAAATAAATTCATTATAATGGATGATGAAATTACGAGTATGATAGTTTTTAGGGGCTATTTTTAAGATTGAAACTAGATTTTATGTAGAATCCCTAAAGTGTTTAGTGTTATCGCAAGAGCAACAGAACTAGTTCCGTTAAGATTTCGATGGATGCGTGTGTGTTAACCTGTTAGATAATTAACACTGGAAAGAGTGACACCTGAAGGGAAAAACTAGGACCTTGCGCTATACTTACTACTGAAGAGTTGTTATGAAGCTTAAATGCGATGGTGTTATAAATACATTGTGATCATGATGTCATCTTCCTGTGCAAATGGTCAACACAAATAAACATAATTCCTGTTAAAACTAAATACAAAATCTTGTTTTCATAGGGCACTGTGTTTGACATGTCTGTAACTTGAAAATGAATCTTGTTACATTTGCAAACCTTTGAAGGTTGTTAGTTGGCCCACCCCCCCGCCCCGCCTCCCCCACGAACCCGCAGGTGAGTATAGTCGTGAATTTAAGTAAGTAGGTATGCATTGTTTTTGATCCAGCAGATTTGTAGATATTTATATCTTACCAGAATTTCGTTATTACTCATCGTTGAAAATTTCAAGGGATACAATCAAAGAGATTTAACGATCTTCTAAACACATTGGCGAGGTGACTACACTAAAATACATTTATAATGTGTTTAGAATTGATGTCACAACATTTACAACAACTAGGAATAGATACTTTTACGTATCTGTTAATACTAATAGATCATATGCTATATCTCTCATACAGTATATACACACGTCACGACCATTTTCCCTTTCAGAAACTTCGCTGCAACTATCATCATATAAAGCGTGCACTTGTTCGCGATTTCGAAGCGAATTTCAACCATCAATGAAAGATGGAAGTAATAGGTGGCTATAGCCTTTCGCCCACAAACGCACTGCATAAGAAACTGTGGGAGTCACGTTGCAGGGTTTGCCCCGAACACTTGTCTCTCGCGTGGTGTTCGCGCGGTTCGCGTTTCAGCCTGCCACGAGGCTCCAAAATCCTTCTCAGTTGTTCTTACTCAAAAACAATCCTCGAGATTGGATAGATACTCCCTCAAACCACTTGACATTGGCGGAAATGCGGTGCTACCGAACAAGCAAGAAGTCCATTAATTATAAATAAATAAAAAAAAGAAACTGTATCCCTTAATGGCCAGATGAAACACTCTGAAAGGAATGGGATGGATAATTTTAATCCGGAATCACACGGCTCTAGGAATCAGATAAATACCAGTAAACTGAACAATTTTGAACCCTACTGCAATATCCTAAGAGTTCAACTTGCTTCTATGTTTGGATATAAACTAGAAGGTCACAAAAAAATTGGCGTGACACAGTGACGTAAGCCTTCACTGGAGCACTGCCCTCATAGTCCGCACTGCGACCTTGCCAGGACAACTTTCCACCAGGAAATGACAGTCGGCTGACACTGTACCGAGTTTATACCCTTTGGCCATATTCGGACCGTTTTCGTGATGGAACAGGTTTTTTTATGAAGGCTGTTTGATGTTTGGCTTTTTAGACCAAAACAAAAGGACCTGTTGAGTCTTTTATGTTTTGGGCAAACGGAGGAGTAAGACTATTGGACACTTCTTTATTAGTAAAAAAAACAAAGTGAGAGGTAGAAGAGTTACGTGGAAAAAGGTGTAAAGGTCGTATCAGGAACAGAAGGGGGACACGTTTCAGCGGGAGTATTCCGAAAAATACTCCACCGGCAAGATGTTTTGTACTACTACTACGTTTGCAATTGTTCACTATGTTATAAGCATCTATGATTATGACAATCTAATAATGACTCAACTCAATCTACATGTTCAAAGAATCATCTTTGAGTCACCAAGGGTCACCAAATCATACGAAAAATGTGGACCAATGGAAAATACCGAAGAAAACGAAAAATTAAAGCAAATCTATATTTAAAATGCAAGTAGCAAAGGGACCTTGGCTAGACACTTATGAATTGAATCGACCGAGGTCGCAACGCCTTCCGTCTTAGTAAACAGACAATGTTTGGTCGATAGAGTTATAGGTTAGTTTACATTTAATCCAATGTCCTTGTGGACGCGATGCGGTGCCAATTTCTATGAAGCTAATGATGCATTCTTCAAATTCTTTTGGGCATGCTATTAGTAGATTTTTTCGAATGCAACTGATTTTAGAAGTCTCGCAGTGGTTCAGGGTTTTTTGCGCAACTTAAATAGGAAAACTTTGTTTTGATATTCGTAGGTTTTGTCTTCTTCCCACGTTCTCTCCTGATCATACTATCATCATTATAGAGCAAAGGTAGAAGCGAGCCTTGTTGCGAGAACTAAAATATAGTTTATGTTCGTATGCACGTAATTAACGTTGTAGGCCTTTTGTCTTTTGCAGAACTAAGAAATGACTTACTTTGTTCGACAATGATGTCAACAGAGAATCTTCCCTGTTTTGATTTTTTTAGAAACCGATTTATCATCAGTCAGTCGGTCTTTCTGTGTATCAAAATAGAGTAAATATATAATTACAAAGTGCTTACCACTAGCCCATTAGGTACATTGTTGTACTGGAAGGCAGAGTTACAATTGAACACATTTGGTGAAAGATCGCCGTCCAGTTCTGCCACCTGTCACTTGCCTGTAACAAAGATGGACAGAAGATTAGTCATCGTATCACATTTTCAAGGAAAATATATGTAATGGGTTTAAGTGGTTTTTCTTTGTTTTGAGGTTTTGCTTTGTTTATTTGTTGTAAAGAAAGAAAATGAACAATGTATACAAACGAATATTTTAAATTGCAATTTATTGATTGAAATTAAAATGTGTTTTGTGTTATCTCATTTGTCTATTATTAAAACAGTTCCTTCCTAACCTATTATTCGATCCCTAGACCGTGTGGCTACAGGTTATAGACACTGCATCCACCAACCTTACCTCTACTGGTATCGGTTTTCCGTTCCATCGCATGTGATTTAGGAGGATAAAGACAAGAGAGTGCATCTGACTAAAGTTGCGTTTCATGCACTTAAAACTGCCGGTTTTGTAAATAAGTAGTCGCTGGTCAAAATCGACCATGAGAAATAAGCATAACAGTTTTACGTATTTACATTAGGAAAGTCGGTCCGTCCCAATTTCCACTACTCCTACAAATGACGTCATCAACTTATAACCTGATTTGTTCCAGGTGATAACTCGCAACGAGAGAGGCATTAGAGGGGTGCTACATGCTACTCTAGTAGCCTTCGACAAGCAATGGAATCTAGCCCTTACGGACGTGCTGGAGGTTTGGAAACGAAAGGCGCCGAGGAAGAGAAAAGTCCCACCTGGGTTGGGTAAGTACGAAAACTTGCTCTTTGTAAATTAGATTCAAATACAATTTGAATTAGGCTTATTTTGTGTGTTCGTTGTGGGTCTGAATTCCTGCACTGGGATTTATAAGATCGAATGAACTGTAGAATGTTGTGTGGTGGCAAATATCTTTGGCATTTTGCAATTAGAAAGAATTCTTGTCGAAATTAACAGTGGTTTCAATAGGTATCTTAATCTAATGCTGTTCAAAGTTGAAGCGAGACAGCTATATCTTATGTTTTTATTATCATTCAAAATACGTCTTTCACCCATAAAATTTTTTCAAACCACGCATTTCATCAAAGTACAGGTGAAAAAGAATCTAAATACTAAAGAAAACTTTTTGATTCAGGTATACCCGTGGCTAAAGGCACGGCAGCAAAGATATCCCCCATAGCAGAGGTGACTGAAACCCCTCTTGGAAATGGTATATGGGAGTGTACGAGGCATCTGCCTCAGCTCATGGTGCGGGGCGAACACGTGGTCTTAGTGAATATCGTTGAGCGATGATCTTCGGTTTATGGTGGCCGGGTACTCACAAAAAGTACAGCAAAGATTTACACCCGACAGCAATATACACAGCGGCATCTTTTTGAGGTGTACGGAAAAGTTGCTTCATTTTTTAAAGTCAATCTTTGGATTTATGACGACCTGGTACTTTAGATGTAGCGTTTGCAATATTAAATTGCAGCTGTAAGTAAATTTTTTTACTAAGTGCAGCTATTTATGAAAATTCTTTTCGTGGCCTTATTTTGGATCTGTTTATTGATTCATAAAAATATATTACAACAATAGAATTTAAGAATAAACATTGTTACTTTTAGAAGTTATTTATTAGCTTTGTTTCAAGTTATTCGTTGAGATGAGTACGCTCGCTGGTTCGTTGACTTTTGTAGACTAAGTAGAAAATTAAATCGTTGATGACAAGTTGAATGGCTTTAGATGACTTTGCCTATGTAATTATCTATAGTTATATTTGTCAAGTAGTGATTTAAGTTTTTGTTAGTTTACCAAGTAGGTTCTTGGTAAGTTATGAGATCAATTTGTTTACATCGTCATGATCATAACTATGTATACGTTATTTAACCGTAAGATACAAGGTTAATATTATTTTAATCTTCAGTAATTCGACCGTCATTTCCCAGTATTGTAAGCATACAAAAATAAAATGGACACAATGACTGTTTGGGTGTAAACTTGAAACTTTTTAAATGGATGTCTCTTCAGTCTTGACCATGGGAATGTTCTGCCATTGATTATTATTTATTAAAATGAACAATGGTTCGTGTAATGATTACTCACCTTTTAAGTAATGTTGTATTTTTGTTCAAGTGGTTTGTTTCTTCATTATAGTTATTAGATTCTTATTACATTTCTTAAGATAACTGTATATTATAACATTGTGATGTATGTTATGTTTTAGACACCTTTAGATGTGCGTTACTTTTTAAATCGTGTTAGACTGAATTGAAATCATCATCTACCTAAACCTCAAATTTAAGAAACATATATTTTTTTAAACACAGCGCTGAATAACAAAAATGTGCGTACCTACTTAATGTTGAATTTCAAAATAAATAAACCGATACAAATGTTTTTTTGTTCTTTTATATCACGGACTCTAAAAAAAGACGGACGTAATGTGACACTTAAAAGATGTGAAGGAAGGTCCTACATTTTCGTTGGTTCTACAAGGGACCTACACTCACCCAGATGCACTAGCTCTAGGCGCAGGTCCTACAACCCGTCACCTTATATGTACCGCGTGACAGCACGCACACAAAAGAAATGGGTGCTTCACAAGTTATTAGACGAGATTACGTCCGTATTTTTATCACGTCCGTGTTTTATATATACGAAATTGTATTAAGTAATAATAAATGAAAATACTAAGACAAGGGTTTTATACATCTGTATAGCAACCATTCTTAAATTATTTCAGAATTAAGAGCGAATATTAAACACAAATGCCCATCAAAATATCTTATTCTCTTTCTCCCTAAGAAAATATTTACTTTTATTAAAATATCCACGAAATTCAATATTGTTTTCTACCCCCACGTGCCCCTGGACAGGGGCCAGGGGCCGTTGTACCCAAGGGGCCATTGTCTTCGCTAATCGTATCTAAAATAGATATGTCTAAATGTCTAATGCATCACCGGATTTCGCTTAGAAACTCAGATTCCATCAGTCATGGATGACAGCGGCGATAAATAAACGTATTCTAATTGTTTGGTTTAAAAACTTGTGCTAAAATATATGAATCATAGTTCAGTAACTTAGTCGAAAAATAAAAGGCTTTTGGTAATAATGAGTGTTTAAATTGAGACCTGCGAGCCGGGCAAAACGTTGAGGTAGGTTATGCTAATGAAGTACTTAACATAGCAATGCGAATTTATTGATCTGCGTGAATGAAGACAGCCGTCAATAAATTCCATTGGCGTGAAAACGCAAAAACTTCCCATTCAGGCCGTAAAATAAAAAAGAAAAGACTTTTTGAAACTGGCCGAAAAAAAACTATTAAAAATTCGAATTTCGAATGCGATGGCGTGAAAGAACGCACTCTTCTCGTCTCGTCTCGGCAGTCGTGTGGCAGTGAGCGAGGTCGACGCACGGTCGGCGGCGGTCACCGAGATCGACGCCCGCGGCGAGCGGGAGCCAAGGAAGAAAATGGGAAAACTATTGTTGCGAACAATGCGTAGGCTCATAACCTTAGCACATGGCGACGCCGCTTCCGTTAAACTGGGAGAGTTCATTGCTATAGTCCTGGTCATAACATGACCTCCGGTTAATTGACAGCGTTTTATGTATCACTGAGTTTCCATGAACTGTATTGTATGATTGGTGCTGAACTGATTGTCGATTAATAATGCAATAACGCGTAACATTTATTACTTTGTAATTATGTAGGTACCTAAGAACATGCCTGCTTAAAGAAAGACATTCGGAACGAGCAATTAATGGTTACGACACATTGATCGACGGTTTGTTCATACAAAAAGCACAATTAGTATGTGACGCCGCCGTTCGCCACGTCATCGTCCCATACTAAACCGTCGATCGCCTTTGATCAATATGTCGTACCCCTAAAGCTTAACTATTTATGTGGACTGGAAATTTCACTGCGTCATGCTAGAGGTCCCACTAAATCAACTCCTAAGGGTATAAATGTTGTTTCAGTAAAACAATAAAAATCTCACATGTCTCTCACGAATAGTCAAATAAATAATCACGAACTGGTAATATTCTGACCATAAGGACACCTGAAATGTCAACATGACCTCAACAGAATTGAGTCTTAACCGACACGGAAGAATACGGTTGATTAAGGGCTATTGAGTACAAACAAACGTACTTGAACTTTTAGCGTTGGTCTTTTGAAAAAAATACGTGTTTAAAACTGACCAGTCGGTCGATAATCAAAGCGATTTAGCTCAGAAAATGTAAAGCTTATATGTATTTTTTTATGTTTATGGAACTAGATAAGATAGCCGTTCTACACTTTAAGCAAATGTGTTTTTCAATGTTTTCACACAAACTTTAAATAATAATGATAAAAATTCAGTTCGGTCTAGGTACCCTGAATTAGTAAAAACCGAGTGTTCGCAATCAGAAGAGAATATAATTATAAAATATAATTATGTAAAATGTGTAAAAGTATTCGAAACAAAATTAGTTTAAAACAAATTGGATTTTTTTAAATTAATTCTGTTTTGAATCTATAACACATTTTTATTTTTATTAATTTTTTGTCTGTAAAAGGAGAATAAGTTGAAATTGTTTTAAACATAGTTACTTATTAATGTTGGTTCATTTTTACATTTTTAATTTTATTTTTATTATTAAATTATATTTTCTTCTGATTGCGGACACTCGGTTTACTCGTTCAGAGTACACCGAACTGGAAACGCATTTTACATTAAAAGCACAACAGAATTGTAGAACAGTTTATGTAATACAGCTTGGCAAAAAAGAGTTTGCCGTGGTGACAGGTGGGACTTATAATTTTTAGTACGGTGGTGTTCTAAAGTTATGCGTTACTTTGACGTTCTTGCAAAGAAAGTGGTGCCTCATAATTTCCAAACTCTTTGCCAAGCTGTACCTCGACTAAGTAGTTATCAGGAAGCTGGCATTATTTCAAATCCATGGTAGTTATCAACTGAAGTTGCTTTACAAGGAGGATATTCCAATGATTGCGTAATAATAAGATGTCACGCAAAAGCGTAACTTTGCAATAATCGCCTGATTGTATCGTAAGATCGTCATTGAACGTACTATTGTGAATAACCTGAGGTCACAGTCACAGCAACTGCCTTGTTAAAAACAACAGATCAGAGTCGGTTCTATTTGTTGTGCAATAGAGGTTATTATAGATTGAAAGATAAGGGGAGTAAGTTGCGTTCTGAAGGGTAGGCGTAATTTATGAGGACTTGAACGAATGCTGGGAAAACCTAAAGTAAAATGGTCCATAGTACAAAAGTCTTAAGATACCGATTACAGCATCCGTCGCATATCGATTTCTGTCCACTTTCGGATATTTCTTAATCATAACCTTTTCCATTGCTGTTTTTCATTGTCGCTCCACAGATCCGTCAAACTTCATTTGCCGGTTTAAAAAAAACTAATTTTGCTGACTACAGGGTGAAATCGATATCATTAGCATCCTTTTAAACTAAGAGTCTACCCATCAAACTGAACAACTTTTACTATGGGAGGAAACGAATCGGAGCAAAATAAAAAATCAGCTGTCCCATACATTTGAGTCGTGTCGGCAGCGGCGGCGGGTGCAGTTTAGTAGATGGGAAGACTCTTAGTTTAAAAGGATGCTAATGATATCGATTTCACCCTGTAGTTAGCAAAAATCTTTTTTTTTTTTTTAAACCGGCAAATGAATCTGTGGAACGACAATGAAAAACAGCAATGGAAAAGGTCCACCAATCCGCATTGAGCACGTGTGGTGGACTAACTCCATGGGGGTAGACCTGTGCCCTGCAGTGGGACGTATCATCCGAATGTAACAATAAATCAACGGGCATGACTCACAAACTAGACTAATAGAAGAAAATAGTGCAAACTTTCAAAGATCCGGACGCAAAGGAGATGCGTTAGTCAGGAGGCGGTTATAAATACGCGTGTATTGCACAACCGGACGATGCACCGGCTGCAGGGCCCTGCTGCACCGAACTGCGGTTAACTATCGTTTAAACTCTAACGGGTTAACTAGATACTTTTGGCATTTTTCGTACAAATATACGATACTTACCGTAATCCATTTCGGGTTCGTCAAAAACATTGCTGCAGTGAGGCGTTTTAATTTTTAAAAAATCTGGGGAACCCACCTACTAGATACGAGTACACTAGTGTTGTTAGAAATTGGGAAAAAGCGGCAACTATTGATTTTTCCAAACATATCTTAGAAAACGCCTTATTGCTGTAAGTCCAATTACTTTTTGTGTGTCATTTCATTACATTAGCTTTCATTACCAAACAACTTTTTGAAGATACAATTGTAGCACGGCATGTCATATATTTATTATTAATTTAATTAGAAACGTTGACAACCCTGAAACTGATAAATGACATTGTAGGTACTTGTTATTACTCCATGCATTGTACCATATATTGGACAAGGACTTGTGTAGTGCCTTCGTCGTACAATATGTGGTACAACGGACTGTGATCGTATAATATAGAGCACTGACAACATACTCGTAAAAACGAGTACTCAAGGACCAATACATTTACGATACCGCCCGCCAGAACGTATTTTTCTTCTACTTTTTAGACATCCTGTAAAACCATGCAATATAGAACTTTAATTCTTATAAATTAGGCTACATAGTGCAATACAGTTCAGACGTTCAAGGTAGCCGGTTAAAAGAATAGTGGGTGACATTGGACTCGTACATATAATGTAAATATACAGGAAGTGTCACCTTGTCTCAACTAGTTAGCCTTATATGACTCGTTCGGTGTTTATGGGTGTATGTAATGTGTACGCTGTACACTATGATGCGAGTTTAATTGGCTATGTATGAAATCAGCTGTCATTATTTAACGTTCTTTGAATCGTTGGAGAGCTTTGAAATGATATTGTAAAGGGTTTTTCGATATCTACATGGAGGAAATCACGGGCAAAAGCGCAGTGTCCTATAAAATCTTGTCCGCATTGACATGGTCAACGTCAGCGAGATGATTTTGCTATTTTTGGAGTGTTTTGATGGTAATATCTAGTCTTAAATTATCAAAGATTGAGACACATAATTCGTCTCATCCATATTCATATTATTTGAAAAGAGTATTTGTGCCTTTACCATATTGAAGCGCACTCCTATGCACCATAATATCTTGCTTAACTGACCGCTTTGTTACTAAGCAGACGTAGTCGAAGTTGCCCATGAGCATGTAGCATCCATTTAATAAGCTGTCAGTTTTTAAGGGAATTCCTACACTTGGGTCTGGTCCAACCACTGACATAATTATAATATACAAGGTGTTACAAAAATACAAATAAACCTTCAAGGGGGAGGTGTAGACCATCAAACTGAAAAACTTTCACTATGGGACCAATATCGAAATCGCGAAAAAAAATTTTTATGTTCCATACTCTACAAATCGACTAGAGCTAAAATATGTCCATGGATACCAATTTTTTTTTTCGCGATTTCGATGTTGGTCCTATAGAGAAAGTTGTTCAGTTTGACGGTCGAAACAACCCCCTTAAGAGTTTGAAATATTTATTGTTACTTATGAAACACCCTGTATAATAGCGATAGACCAGCACGTTCCAAACAAACAACATGTCACACAAAACAACACAAAATGACACAGCGGCGGAGTAACGAAGAAAACTCGGGAACATAAATGCGGTGCGAAACCGTACTCAAGTGGAACATATTGTTTCTATGAAAGGGCTTGTCTATCGCTGGATAATGTCAGTGGGTCCAATCATCTTTAGTTCTGATCCGGCCCTCGCCGTCTCGTCAGCATTATCATTTTCATTACCCTTAATACCGGTATGCCCCGAAACCCAAACGAATCTTACTCTATTGTGAAGACTAGTGCAGTATTGTTGGAACAGATTTTTTCACGATTTCGGTGTCCGTCTCTTAGAGAAAGTTGTTAAGTTTGATGGTCTGATCATCCCCTTAAAAAATCTTCAGTATTAGGAAAAAATATGTAGGTACTTAGGTATAGACGCGAATTCTAATGCACTGAAATACTTTTGAACTGCTTTTGTAATAAAGCAAGCAACAAGCATATGTATGCTATCGTCCTGCTAGCAACTCCTCAATTTCCACCATGTAGTTTAAACGCCCGCTAACCGAAGTCGGTGCGCCGGCGCCCCTCTCTTTACTCTTTTTGTATTCGTTCTTGCAACTAACTTGGGAGCGAATTGACCTATTTGCCGCAAATAGATGCAGCTCTCTGCCTACGACCGAGCCATAGCGCACGTGCCGTGATCCTTGTTACGGCATGCCGGCATTCTTTTCATTTTTGTTGTTTAAGTTTGGGTTGGGTGTATAATATATTTACGACTGTATTTACTTTTGGCGTGGTCAGAAATTTTGCTAGTTTTCATACTACCTTTTAAGTAGGTAGATAGATAAGTTCACCCTTAGTACATTATATTTTAGGTTTCGGAAAGTGATAATATGTGTGAAGTAGTGGCAGGCTTAAAGGTGGCTAGTTTTAGGCTTAGGCTAAACGCCCACGTCAATATGGATAGAGAGGCTGGATATGGATGGATGCTAAAGAGTTTCTGGCCGCATCTTCTCTACAGCGACAACACGTTCCAACGCGGTGGTAGCTTAAAAAAAGAATTGACGTTTAATAAGTGTGCTTCAGGCTCCTATAGGTATTGAATAAATTATTTTGAGTTTGAGATAGAGACACTTCAATCCTTACGTCAACCTGGATTACCAATTAACTCTGGGTTAAATAGCTATCTCAGGTAACTTAACATGGACTTAATTGCTAACCACAAGTGGGGCTTAGTCCCATACGACAACCACCGGAAGAAGTGGTGCAGTTTAAGCCGTAACTTGTACGACGTCGCGTGTAAAAAGAACTTACACACATAAATACAGTAGTTAATTTGAATGATCTTGAACAGGAATTTAATTAGAATAAAAACGTTATTTTGAATAGATCACTTGCACTTTAATCTATTTGGCTACAACTTATATTTAGAGTTAACGCTCTATCTATCACACTGATGACCGTGAAATCATCATATCTGTTTGATGACCACGTCTAAATTTAAAAAAATACTGTATTAACATACAAATTAACACAATTTTCGTACCTTTAATCGAAAGCCAGCACAGCTAAATCTCTGTAAACAAATTATATCGTACTTCGTTAAGTAGATACTACGAGCATTATACGAAGAAGCCATACTGTTACATGAAACATGATTTTCGTGACCTCAATATGTACAAATTTTCTGCTAGATAGACCAATTCTATGAAATAGGTAATTAGGCTCAATTTTGTTAGGTTTCACTATTAGTCTTGAGTATGGAAATTTGACAGCCGGGTGGTCCAGTGGCGAGTAACCTTGCCTGCCGTGCAGGAGGCGATGGTTCGATCCCCGTCCAAGCCGACTCGTACCAATGAGTTTTTCGGAATTTATGTACGATTTGTAACACCACTGGCTTTTCGGTGAAGGAAAACATCGTGAGGAAACCTGCATGCCTTCAATTTCGAGGCGTGTATTGTACCCACTGTCCATTATAAGTGGCGACGGGCTCACCCCCCGTCACTGGACAGAGTTTCGGTACTACTGGTGAAACGTGGATGTTCTGAGGTTTCAGAATATCTCTGACTACCCCCTCGGGGAATATAGTCGTGAGCATATGCTATGCTATGCTATGGAAATTTCGCAAGTAAATTCGGCTTGAAAATAATATGCTTCGTTAGGCATTTTTTAAATATCTTTTTCAATATTTGTAAATATTCCCTATTCTTACAACTCTAAATAATCCTTAGTTCAATTCCAACATAACGGGTAATAATAATGAGTTTTAGGGAATTTAAGTACGATTTTTAACGCTTTTAGGCCTTAGGCCTTAAACATACTTCAATTTTGAGGTTTGCTTTGTATGAGTAGCGTTGCGTAAGTTTATGTAATGGTAAGTATGGCGGTTAGCAGTTGGGTCTTTATCATACACACTACGATAGTATGAAATGTGGATATTTCGCATGTGCTACATTTTAAAATATTTCTTACATATAGTCGTGAGCATGTGATTAACCTACGATTTTGCAATTTAAATCTGAAATTAAACTTTTATATCAGTTCGACTCTCAGCCAGAAACTTTTTAAATCTCGTTTCTCTAAAATCACGTTTACACTCAAAACGTTTTTCAAAGTTTGTAATAATTTCAAAGTATAAACAAAAATCTTGAAACAAACGTTAAACCAAAAATAAAAACAGAAGGGAAACAGTTGAAAGGCGGTAAAGCCAAGTAAAAATTTAAACATGTAACTCAAAATCTGGATAACTTGGAGCACGTTCCTTCGCACGTGTTAAGTACAAAACAAAATGTTTCGTATAACCTCTTAACTAGAGTACCTAATCAACCTTTTTTGGCTTCGAAAAGACACTTTGAATTTCCTTGTAAAAGGGAAAACACTTTTTATTGCGTGTCTGGGTATGAACAACACTTTATTCAACATTTATAAGGTGAGTCACTAAACTACTTAGGGCCTGTTTCACCACTCCTGAGTAAGTTCTTTGTTAGCTTATCCGACAGATAGTTTGACATATTTTGTATGAAATTATGTCAAAATATCCGTCGGATAAGCTAACAAGAACTTACTCAGAAGTGGTGAAACAGGCCCTTACTCTCTTCTTTATTTCATCATCAGCCTATACAAATCTCACTGGGAAAAATCCTACCCTCAGGGAGGGTGTATGGGCGTCAGTCTACCACGCGTGCACAATGCACAATGGTAGAACATTATAAGTCATCAGAATTTCTTTTTCAGCGTTTGCTGGTTTCATCGCATTGTTTTTCTTCTCCGTTTGAGAGCAGTTGATATTATTTACACAAGTTATAAAAACTCATTGGTACGTCTGGATTCGAACCGCCTGATTAAAGGGTCCGTACTTCTCTACAACGCGCCATCGGCGCTCTGATGTACCTATTTAATTTTTTTTGTGTAATTATAATGCAGAGTTCACACGCACGCCGTGCAGCCCGGCAAGCTTAGGAAATTCGCTGGACTCGTCTGTAAAGTGATTGTTACTATTTAAATGTACAGCGAAGTGCCTAAGCTTGCCGGGCTGCACAGCGTGCATGTGAACCCAGCATAATAATATCATCTACGATACCTTTTTTTTAAGTTAGTAAGTAATAAAATTATCAACGTTTCTTATTACAAAACAAAAATAAAAAGCAAAGTAACAAAGTTCTAACCATATTCTGGATGATATTACGTAATATTACGACGTGTAAAGGAGTCGTCTTTTGCCCACTAAAACCATAGAATTCTAGCTATTACTCCATACTAAACACTCCATAGTTGGGTGTGTTGTTGTTGTCCGTAGTTGTATCATACAACCTAAAGGAAGAAATTGAATAGTCTATGTCACCGGGAACGGCAGACAGTTTAGTTACATAGTCAGATAACAATTTATGTAAAGAATTAAATCCTGATTATATAATAAACAAAACCGCCGTGTCATTATTGTCACTCTGAATTACGACAGAGCGCGTAATAAACAACTTTTACTTGCCGATAATTGCGGAAACACACCGTTTGAATTATACGAACAATAACTGTTGACAATTATACAGAGTTTTTCATTAAAAGAACATTTAAACGCAACGCGTTATGCGCTTTTGTGAAGTCGAGTGCACACGGAGAAATTATTTTTTATTTTTATTTAAATAACAAATTAGTTAGATGCATGGTTGACCTTTGAATAAAAAATGGTACCAATATGAATTTTTAGAGATAGCCTTTGATTAAATTAAAATAGTTTAATCAATGGAGATAGCATTTATTTTAGGAAGCCAATGTTTGAAATTCAGACACTATGTCCCTTGAAAATCGAAAAGACTCGCATTTCACCGAAATTACGTCTGGCTCTGTTAGATCAAGTACCGTACCTCGTGTTTTTTATAAAGAAATTTCATCAGTCGTCATTTAGGTACTTCAAGTTACGAAGGCTTCGATGGGCTGGCCATCTGATAAGAATGGACAACACCAAAGCTGTCAAAACGTGGTGGTTTAGGTAAGAGGTCCTCGCAAAATAAAAGATCCAGACGAAGACCTAGAACGAGGAAAACCTGAGGAGTATTTGGAGACAAACATCTTGGAGAAGTGAAGTCAAAAACAGAGCGAAATGGAAGATGATCTTTGAGGAGGCCACGAGAACCACGAAACGGGACAACGGACAACATTATTGAAATTCTTTACAAAAGATGATGTACGCCACCACTATACAGGGTATAAAAACCCCTGTTGGAGCCTTCAGAGGGTGCTTCAGACCATCAAACTGAACAACTTTGACTATGGAGCCAACATCGAAATCTGAAAAAAGAACACCAGTTTTATACAATACTGCAATACCAATTCGACTCAAATGTATGGGACAGCAGAATTTTTTTCGCGATTTCGAAGTTGGCTCCATAGTGAAAGTTGTTCAGTTTGATGGTCTGAAGCACCCCTAAAGGCTCCAACAGGGTTTTTCTTACACCCTGTAAATATAAACCCGCGAACATAATCTCATTCAGGGTGCTCAGAAACTTGGCTAAAACTGCCGCTTATTTTTGTGGTTTCAAAATAGAATAACGTGACAAGTAGTGGCGTTTTAATACTTATATTTAATAACACATGTTTTGTACCTGTTAAAACAATATACAATTAAACTAACCCCCTACAAGCCGTTATAAACAATACGTAACAATAGGCTAATCTTCAGATCAAACAAAGGACGGCAGTGTGCACCGAACCTATGCGCGTGCGCTCGTGACAGTGCCTAGCTTTCACCGACGCTTCCTTCATTGATGCACGCGACATAGACAATTGCTTTTTTCTTTTACTTTTTTTTTCAGGAGTTGTTATTGAAACTCTTTTGGAGGTGGGGATATACGATGAATTCGTATACCTATTGTAACTATCGGAAGTTTTCGTAGCGGCTTAATTTGTATCCCATTATTTTGTTCCTTCTCTCTGCATGCTTCAAAATATTAGTTGTAGAAGAGCTTCAATAGGGAATATAGTCGTGAGTTTATGTATCTTCAAAAAGATTCAGATGTTACATTTTATAAACACAAATATACAAGCTGGAAGGAAAAGTATAATTAACCTTTAAACCACATACTCTACCCATCAAACTGAACAACTTTTACTATGAAAGCAAACTTTGTCAGAACAAAAAAAAAATCTGTCTCATACATTTTAGTCAAGTAGGCATTGCAGTTTAGTATGGAACAGCAGATTTTTTTGGCGCTGTTTGTTTTGCTCCCATAGTAAAAGTTGTTCAGTTTGATGGATAGAGTATGTGGTTTAAAGGTTAATGATTCTTTTCCATACACCCTGTACGAGTATACAATGTGTTACAAAAATACAAATAAACTTTTAAGGGGCTGGTGTAGACCATCAAATTGAACAACTTTCACTATGGGACCAATATCGAAATCGCGAAAAAAAAATTGGTGTTCCATACTCTACACTAAAGCGAAAACTCGTCGACATGTGCATCCTGCCCATCCTAACCTACGGTGCTCAGACCTGGTCTTTGACTGAACATCAAAAATCCGGCCTCAAGATCTGCCAAAGAGCGATGGAGCGCAGTATTTTAGGTGTAAGACTAACCGATCGTGTTAGAAACACTGAACTGCGCTCCAGAACTGGCATAGCGGACGTGGGGCGCAAGACAGCTCAGCTGAAGTGGGACTGGGCCGGACATGTCTGTCGCATGCAGCCCGAAAGATGGGCCAAAATCACCACAGACTGGGTTCCCCAGGATGGTCACCGGCGTCGAGGTAGACCGAGAAAAAGGTGGAGAGATAACATGGATGCCTTCTTGGAGAGTTGGCCAGAAGTTGCACACAACAGAGAGGATTGGAGAGTAAAAGGGGAGGCCTTTGCCCAGCAGTGGGACATTGAAGAGACTACGCAAAAAAAAAAAAAAAAAAAAAATACTCTACAAATCGACTAGAGCTAAAATATGTATGGGATATCAAATTATTTTTTTTGCGATTTCAATGTTGGTCCCATAGAGAAAGTTGTTCAGTTTGAGTCTAAACAACCCCCTTAAGTGTTTTAAATATTTATTGCTACTTATGAAACACCCTGTATAGGTACCTACTCATACTCTGAATGGGACAGGTAGAGACGATTGCGACGTCTACGTTGCTGACCCACCTCTCTTGCCTCAAAATCCATTTTGTTTTACCTTTTGTAACCAACGAAACGAAAACTGCTAAAGGTAGTAGAAAATTGCATATGTGATAGACTCGCATTCCTAGATGAATTACTAGTTAACTTCTAAACTATTGCGGATTGCCAACCGCCAGCCGCCAACTACAATCCCACTAAAGGCCATTTCTCCAAACGGACCACGTTATCTCTCGTCTACCTCACGAAACTCCATACAATGCGAACGTAAACGCGCGCGTAGCAACCAAAGGAACATAGAGACTAGCTATGCTAGCGCAGTGAAAGTACTTTCGCGCGCTCGTTGCCCCGGTCGTCGACCTTCGCGGGCGAACGAGCGCACCCTATACGCTAGAGCGGGATGACTATAGATTTCTGAGGAAAGTCGTGAAAAACCCGACTGGCACTGCGAAAGTACGAGTAAGTTCATCAGGAAATCGTAAAAGCAATTTTTATATTCTTTACGATGTACATAAAAAAATCTTTTATGTACGTTCGATGCAGTGATCTTTGCGACGGTGATTTTCCAAAATTTTCTTTTAGATTTCCGGATAGGATATCCTGTTTAGAAACTGGTATGTCTAGATTCTTGTTTGACTTGATCTTGCAGAGGAAAGTTACGTAACTTGTTTTTCTTTCAGATTTTCTTCCGATTTACTCGATAGATAGACAGTCAGTTGCAGAAACGCTCATTAAAGTTAATCCTCCATTAAATTTTCTTGTCTTGTTGACGTAGTAAAAGCTAGCAAGAGATTTAATGGAGGATTAACTTTAATCAGCGTTTCTGCAACTGACGGTTAGATGGAGATTACTGGAGACAAAACATGAATTTTTGAATTTTGAAAGCTGTTAGAAAGTACAGTAGTACTTTTATTTACAGGATGTAATATAAAATGCTGTAAATTTTAAAGGGGGTGCTTCAGGCCACATAATTATATTAAACTATAGAGCCAACTACAAAAACGCGAAAAAAATAAGTTGATCCATACATTTATGTTTTCTATGGAACAAGATTTGTTATCGAGATTTCAATGTTGGCTACATAGTGAAAGTTGTTCAGTTTGATAATCTGAAGCACCCTGTTTCATATTTAACGCAATAAGTACAGCCTGTATAAAACAAAACTTTAAAGTAAGTAATTTCAAAAGCTCTGCAAGTCAAGTTTCGTTCCCAGCTAATATAAATGACGTAATAAACCGTGCCTACGTTTACTGGAGCTCCTGTTCAACAATAACTTATGTTATAATAGTTCTTTCAACCCTCATCATGGTTCAGTAACACGCCATTGGGGATAATTATACTACTATTTCAACTTATACAAATATGTTTGTATGGCTACGGGTCTCCTACCCGTCATATTGGACAGAGTTTCGGTATTACTAGTGAAACGTGGATGTTCAGAGTTTTCAGCATATAAGGTCTAACATTAGCTGAAACTATTTTAAGGGGATGATCAGACCATTAACCCCCCGTATGCTTTGATGCAGATATGCTCCAAGAACAATTCATTTTCTATTGTGTCTGGAATTCCAGCATACGAGAGGTTAAACTGAACAAGTTTCTCTATGAGACCAATATCTAAATCGCGAAAAAAAATCTGCCGTCCCATACATTTCAGTTGAGTTAGTTTGCAGTTTTGTACATCTGACTGCCCCCTTTGGGAATATAGTCGTGAGTGACAAATATTTTTTTCTAGTATTATTTATTAACTTTCGGCATCCGAAGAAAACTGTGCCATCGGATGCTTAAATGAATAAAAGAATCTATAACGGGGGTGTATAGTTTAGGCTTCAAATAAACCACGCCATTACTTTCCGTGGGTGTCTTACGAGGTGACTTAGAGATAACGTAATGCAGTGTTTTAGCAGCTAGATATCTATCATCATTTGACATGATTTTCTAGCCTAAAACTTTCAATATGCTTTTCGAAATGACGAAAAAAGAAAACAACTTTTCCATAGAAAACTTCAAAGGCACCGAAGGGGGCAAACAAACCGAAATGTAGCATGGAACTGCAGAATTTTCTTTTTGGTATTTCGTTGTTGACTCCATAGTAAAAGTTGTTCGGTTTGATGGTCGTAATGTATTTAATTTTGCACTCTGTAAATATCCCATAAATAAAATATTTGTTGCCATATCCCATCTATGTTCGTTGAGATGATAAGCAAAATCTAAAACCTCAGGCCTATCTACATGAACCAAATGAAATGAAATCTTATAGAAAAGATAGTTATAAACATAATGGAACTGAAGGTAGTTTAATTACGAAGACAGAGGTCCATAAATTTGATAATAATCCCATAACAAGTGCTCGGCCCGTACAATACAATGCGAATTGTTGCATTTTACACAGATACATAGATAATATCTAATGAGATACGGTACTATTTATAAACTTAGAGCGAGAGCGATTTACAATACTTACCGACTATGTTATAATTAAATAACGAAACTAATTGTACACTGCTTTCATTGAGACGGACCATAGGGAAATTATAATTATAATATTATTTGTAATGTATTTATTTTACTAGTGACCAATTTGCTTCGCACGGGTAAATTCGGGTATTATTATTTGGTTTTAAGGGCTTGGTCAGTGACCAATAGCTACTGCGACCTTTTTAGATCTATTGTAGCTGAATTCGGGTAGCACTAAGTATCTACGGCCGGGCCCATCCTCGTGAATCAGTCTATCTTATAATGAAATCTTTTTAATTAAAATCCCTACAGTAGTTTTTTTTAAGATCTCACAGACTGAGAGAACGTCTGAAAACGCGGCGCGGCCTTTAATTTATAATACGTAATGAATGACGACGCCATGCATGTGTGAATAAGAGTTTAAAACTTTCTTACCTATAGGTCCTATAGTAGGTACTAGGAGCCCTAGTATTTCTTCGGGGTTACGTTATATGTCAGTAGGTATATCATCCACGCCGTGAACATTGATTCTACATATTATTCAAGAATATAAATTCTTCGCAACCGAATAAGTGATTTTTCGTCCAGTGATTTTAAAATTAAATTCAAAACTATCTTCCGTTTTGTAAACGCTAATTTCTTGTAACTTGAACCGTATTGTTAATCGTACAGAGTTGCGGATTCGTTTAATTGTTCCGTTGAGAGAGAAAGTACTTGTTAGAGATAATCTTATCCATTGTCGAATTTGTTTTGTTTTCGTATTCATACTTATGAAACTTGTGTTATGTGCTGTGCTGTTGCTAGGTGAGAGTGATTCATCTACAGGTATACTTTTACGTAAAGTACGATAGAATTATTAAAAAGTAACACCTACATCACAAGATATAAATTGTGTAAACTAGTAGATATTTTGTATTTATAATTTAGCTAGTCATTGCAGATTGATGGGTGTTTCTCCACTACCGCCCCCACCACTTGACACGTCTTTACAGCCTAAAAAGTTCAAAAATGCTAAAAATTAGTATTGCTACAACTGTATTATTCAAAAGATGCCCATGATAGGCTTGTATTGTTTCTTCATAACTATTACATTTCTATTTTTTGGGTTCCTGTTATCTGTATTCATGCCAAATTTCGATTCAATAAGTGCAAAAATGAGCGAGTTATTGAGTTGGGGCATACAGACAGACAGACAGAATGGACGAAAGTATAAGGGTTCGTGTTTGACTATGGAACCCTAATAACGCATTGCGACGCATGCCTGCCACAACTACTAAGATACGAAACAAGAACAGTATTTCCTTACTGCAACGAAAACTCAATTGAATTGAATTCTCCCGCATTGCTAACTACCCCGCCCACCCCTAGAGCCCGGTACGCACTGGCACAACCCTCGATCGATTACGTTACTACGTAGAAATAACCTTTGTTACGTTTTGAGTGACACTGCAAAGGCCGTGAACGTAAACGTGAAATGTTTGATGTACGTAGTAGTCGTTTTCAGAAGTTGTATCTTGTTGCTATGATAACATAATTAAATAGTAAAAGGTCCTTTGAACTATTTGAGTTCTTGAAAATAAATTCTATGGTACATGCGAGCACGTGGAGCGAGGAGAGCTCCGGTGGCGCGTTGCGGAGAGGTATGGACTCTCAATCATGAGGTCCGTGTTCAAATCCGCGCGGACAACATGTCACGTACCAAATGAGTTTTTCTAACTTATATACGTATTACCAACTTGCTCTCAAACGGTGAAGGACAACATCGTGAGGAAACCTGCATACGCTGAAGAAGAAATTCCTATGCGTATGTGAAGTCTACCAATCAGCATCCACGCGTGGTGGACTAACGCCCATACACCCTCCTAGAGGGTAGACCTGTACCCTGCAGTGGGACGTATATAGGCTGATGATGATGATGCGAGCACATAGAACGAGGTTATATCACAGAATAATATAGTAGCATCGCGATAGGTACTACTATTTTAGTCTGTGGTATCAGCTCTTTCTCGCCATAGGTCACAGAACAGAATTGATTGTCAAGATCTGAAAATTAGCAAGCGAATTGACTGATCATTTCTGCAGCAACACCTGACGACCAATGGGAAGTCCGACTTCTGTATGGAGACCAAGAACTGGCAGGCGTAGTATGGAATGACCTCCGGCAATGGACTGACAAGACGAGTACCGAGTGAGTGAGTTCAGGTCGGTTAACTAAAGCTGGCGCGTGCCACACATTTACGCAATGCCTTTGTCTGCACGCATAAAGAAATGTTTCTCTATCTCTATAAACCACGGACGCAGTGATAGCTACGAACAAATGATGTGATAGGAAAAACACTTTTGTGTGTGTGTCTGTTAACGCGCCAGCTTTAGTTAACCAACCTGTACAATGGTATAGTTTTGTGGTGCGCTTTGCGAGAGGAGTGAACGATGACAAGCTGATGATGATACAAGTACATACACAGATAAAGCTAATGCCCTTATTGTTGTAGATACAAACAACCAATTATTAACACAATAACTATACTACTCAACTTTAGTAAAGAAACTATAAGTGCCAATTTATTAGTTTCATAAGAGTACTGACCCGATCTTTTACCTTTGTCAAGTACATAAAAGAAAAACCAATTACGTACTCTGTACATAGGTTCATAAACTCACGACCATAATACCTATATGGTGTAGTCAGAAACTTTGCTACGGCAACCAACTACTTTTTTAAGTGTGCAGTTTTTTTTTAATTTTCCATAAGGCATATAGTTGGTTTCAGGGTGGAATGAGATATCAAGATGTTAATATATTCCTACGACACCCTTGTAAAGAAATGGATTAATGGGTACCTTACACCAAGAAGTATTTAGGCTTAAACATTTTTTTATAAATAATTAATGGACTTCTTGCTTGTGCGTTAGCACCGCATTTCCGCCAGTGTCAAGTGGTTTGAGGGAGTATCTATCCAATCTCGAGGATTGTTTTTGAGTAAGAACACAACTGAGAAGGATTGTGGAGCCACGTGGCAGGCTGAAACGCGCGAAAACCACGTGAAAGACAAGTGTTCGGGGCAAACCCTGCAACGTGACTCCTTTAAACATATTTAGTGTATGCCTACATATAATGATGACAATGACAGCATTTTAAGAGCCTAAATGTTGGAGCAAATCACCCAAAGAATTTATTTTTGTACGAGCATTTACCAGCCACTTTCGTCCTCTCGGGTTCCCGTCATATCGTAGCGAGTACGATGATATACCTACTTACCCGATTTTAAGTCTAAGCATAAGCTTTCAAACAAAAAAAAGTCCATTCGTTTCACCGAAATCGGTCCGGTAGTTTTCGTGTGATGCGCGAATAAACAAACAGACATACAAAAAAAACCCAAAGATATGTGCTTTGGAATCAGGGACACCTAAAAACCATATTGTAACTATTTTTAAAATATCTTCAATGTATTTCTGTTACAGTTATAATAGTAGAGATTATTGTAGAGTTTTAGCTGCATCTTCTATGGATCTATACAGGGTGTTACATAAGTAAGAATAATTTTTTAAAACTCTTAAGGGGGTTGTTAAGACCGTCAAACTGAACAACTTTCTCTGTGGGACCAATATCTATATTTTAATATTTTAGCTCGAGTCGATATGTAGAGTATAGAACATAATTTTTTTTTTCGCGATTTCGATATTGGTCCCACAGTGAAAGTTGTTCAGTTTGATGGTCTAAACCACCCCCGTAAATGTTTATTTGTATTTTTGTAACACCTTGTACTCATGGATTCATAAAAAGTGTGTTAAAAAGAGAGTACCTAATATAACTTAAATTATTTTTATTGTTTACAAGGCTTTTACCTTTATTAGTATAAATAATTAAATTTATTAAAAAAAGGTCAAATTTCTAACGTTTGTTGGCATACTAAAATCCATAAAGAAACGATAAAATATTAAGTCAATATGTCATATTGTTTCAAAGCGCAGACTCGTGGCCCATGAATATTTCATGAGGTACAACTGCGTAGTACCGGAGTATCGAGTAAACAACCCTACGGTACCATCTAACCTAACCTACCCTCGTTACATAAGTACCTACAGTAACCATCAATGGCGGGGTGTCATTGACCAAAGTTCAGTTTATACAGGATGAAATTGAAATCATTGGCATCCTTTTAAACACACACCCGTATTCTTAGTTGTTTCCTTGAGGCTTCCTTACTCGAGTCGAGGACGTTTTTGGCATTTTTGTCATTTTAAATTATGTCAAAAACGTCCTCCACTCGAGTGAAGAAATTATTATTATTATTATTATTATATCAGCCGTCGGTCAACAATGAGTGAAGAAATTACAAGAAAAAAACTAAGAATACGGTTGTAAGAGTCTACCCATCAAACTGTACAAATTTTACTATAAGGGCAAAGAGCAAACCGATCGGCAAAAAAAAATCAGCTGTTACATACATTTGAGTCGAGTAGGCGTTGCTGTTTAGTATGGAATAGCTGATTTTTATTCTCTCCGATCGGTGTGCTCCCATATAAAAAGTTGTTCAGTTTGATGCGTAGACTCTTAGTTTACGCATAAGCATGCTAATGATATCAATTTCACCCTGTAGATGAATCGTGTGCTCAGAATGTATCACATCATTTCTTACCGTATGTGTCATACGAGACGACTAAGGGGCGTGTTTTAAATTAAATTATTATTTTTATTTAATACTAGTGTTTTCCCGCGACTTTGTCCGCACAAATTATATACCAGATTTTAAGTCAGATCATAAGCTATCAAACAAAACAAGTTTCATCAAAATCGGTTCAGTAGTTTTGCGTGATGCGCGAACAAACAAACAAACGAATAAACAAACAAACACACAAACAAACAGACAAACAGACAGACAAAATTTCTAAAAAAGGTTGATTTCGAGTCAGGCGGATACCTAAAAACCATATCGTAATCTTTTTTTTGTAAATATCTTCAATGTACAGACACACTTCAGTTACAGTTTTATAATCGTTTAGATTAGATTGGAACTTGGAGCTCACTAACTAAATGACACATTTTTAAAGTTTTTAGGTTTTTTATTAATTTGTAAATACAGGATTTATATTAAACACAAAGTATATAGCACGATGAGCGTTCCACGTGTAACATTATTTACGTAGTTAAAGAAGTTTTAAATCCTCCAAATATTAATAAATGTGCTTCAATCTTGTCCCGGGTAGTTTCTGGGCTAATTTATAAGCAAAAGCGGTCTAAATAAATTATATTACAGCGACTTCTAACTTAAAAAATTTAGTTGTTAATCACAGTATTAATCTATTTGTAAACCAGAGAAGTAAAGAAATAGGCCCAAGAATATGAACCATTAGTTGAAAGGGTTCAATCTGTTGGTGGAGTTTACTACGTTATATTATATTTTATAAACTGTGTTGTTGATATTACTCAGTGATTTTGTAATCAGAATACAAATTTTCTCAATATAAAATCAGTAATTCTATACTAAACCACAATGCCTTGATTTTTTAAGATTTCAGGTTTGCTCCCACAGTAAAAGTTCTTCAGTTTGATGGTCTGAGACACCCCTGAACATTTGGAAAGTTTTTAAAATATCACCCTATCTTATTGAAATTGCTGGACCCAATGACACATCCTGGTCACTTCTTATGACCTGGCTCGCACTGGTTAGCACATGCGGTAGGTACTGAACTGAGTAAGTGGGATGACACACAATGACGCATTGACGGAGCGGCAGACGTCAGTCCGTAACGTAGAAGCACACACGGTGCGCCAATCAGTCACCGTGTGTGCTTCTACGTGCGGTTTCTTACAACTCCTTGCTTCACAAATGACGGACTGACGTCTGCTGCTCCGTCAATGCGTCATCGTGTGTGAACCACTTAGAGAGAACTGCATCACTGCTTACTGGCCGTAACATCACGTTAACTGAGTAGTATCTATTGGGAACACCAATAGGCTACTAAATAACATTAGGCAGACACATAGTATATAGCCGTGGTGGTCCAGCGGAGTAACCTTGCCTGCCGTGCAGGAGGCGATGGTTCGATCCCCGTCCAGGCCGACTCGTACCAATGAGTTTTTCGGAATTTATGTACGATTTGTAACACCACTGGCTTTTCGGTGAAGGAAAACATCGTGAGGAAACCTGCATGCTTCAATTTCGAGGCATGTATTGTACCCACTGTCCATTATAAGTGGCGACGGGCTCACCCCCCGTCACACTGGACAGAGTTTCGGTACTGCTGGTGAAACGTGGATGTTCTGAGTTTTCAGAATATCTCTGACTACCCCCTCGGGGAACATGGTCGTGGGCATATGCTAGGATATACCACTAGCTGTTGGTAACACCAACATAAAATGTAGTAACAAAAATGTTGTATTTCCGCTTCCTCCTTCCATATTGGGACGGTGCTTGTGCGTGTAACTAAGCTTGGTGTAATATTCACTAAAATAAACCTCCAGTGCCCCAAACAAGACTTTCCATTATATCCAACACTCCTGCCATCAGAGGAAACCTACAGTCCACTGAAGTCTCTCCAGCGAAGCTATATAAAACCTGTAGGCCACGTTGTCTACAATAGCCGTAGAAAGAGAAGGAACTAGAAGGAAGCACGTGTCTTGTCATATCACTCAGTAAGAGATGCACATAGCAAATTCGCTCTAGTTAAAAAAGGAGATCGCTACTTATTGCTGTCCTTATCGACATAGCCACTTTTTTGTTCTACGACGGCTGTCTGACTCCGGAGTCAGACATCTATTTTCATACAAATTGTATAGGATTTTATGACTATCGCTGTCTCATACGCGGTTACACTGATGTTTCGTCTATCAGCGTAAGCGTAAAATACTTCGCCTATGACAATAGCAGTTCAATTGAAACAAAAGATTTTCCTCAAAGAATAAACAAGAAACTATCGCTTGAACACCCGCCTCCGCTTGTATCTGACGTCATCCTACCCACGCTTGTGGGGGGTTCTCTTCATTGATACACGTGGCAACCCCCGCCCGAACCCCGCCCTCACACCTGCCAGAGGGCGACGATTCAGATTATAGTTTTCTACTGAAATATATGGAGGAAATATATTTTCATTACATTTTTATCTGAATTGTGTTTTTTCCATTATGGGTACCTATATGGGTCCCTTATACAGTAACTGGGTGGTTAGAGTCCTTGTCAGCAGGTATTCAGGGGTGAAGGATAGGTGGGAATTATCTCCCCCCCATGTATATTATGTATAGTACAGTGAAGACATTGTTTTTTCAATGAATTTGTCGGTGTTGTCCCAGGCCTATAACGAAGCAGCGGAAAAAAATGTGTTATTCCTACTCATCTGCAGCCGTAGTATGCTACACGTGATACAGCTGTATCACGTCTTTTATCTCGTTCGTTCGCGCGCAAATAGAAAGAGAGCGAAGGTGTGATAGCGCTATATCACGGTGCCATGCTACCTATGCTGGAATAAAGAATAAAGGCAGGATAGTAAGAAAGGTCTCAGGACCTCATGTAATTGTAACAAACATTTGATCTGAGGCTTTCTTGTTTACTGTCCGAGGTTAGTATACTATTTTCTTTACTTCGTTTAGCGCAGCGGGACGAAATAGACGCTTTCCGTCCGGAGGGGAGAAAAGTTAGTTATAGCCTATAAGATCCCACTGCAGGGCAAAGACCTCTCACGAATAAAGGTCAAAGGGAGTTGGCCGCACTCCACCACGGGGGCCTAATGCGGATTGGCGAAGGAAAGATTTCATGTCGCCTTAATAGGCTTGGAACAGTCGATTTTTTGTCGATTCCAGCATAGGTAGCATGACACCGTGATACAATGCTATCACACCTTTGCGTGCGAACGAACGAGACGCAAGACGTGATACAGCCGTATCACGTGTAGCATGCTACGAGTGCTGTATGAATCAGGTAGTTAAGCAAAGCACCCGAGGCGATAGAATCCCCAGAATTTGCTTCCATCCGTCATCTCGCCGGGAATAAGATGTTTAGCGGCAATTAATCAAACGTCATATGCTGCACACGGGTCATGGAGGGGTTCACCCGGGAGGGGTGCGGGGGGTAGCAGCACGTGTAGCGTTGCCTGGCAACCGCGTACTAGTGCCGCCCCCCCGCCTCCTGGCTTACGATAAGTTGCCAGCTTAGACCATATAACGATGGACCAGTTACGGATCTAATTCTACTAACAAACTTTTTGACGAGTCGAAGTGGTGGTAGAATCAAAAATTACGTCAGAAAGTTATCTATGTGATATTATTTTGAATAAAAAATTTGGATTTGATTTTGATTGAGTTAGGACTAAATCCGCAACTTTGCATTTTATTCCATTACTTTGATTGTTAAAAACAGTATCGACTATCGTGTGAACTCTAAACGTTTGAAGTTATTGGTCCGCAATCATAGGCTGTCTCGTTTTGTGATAAGGTATAAAATTGTATGTAAATGCACACCATCAATTGATCGTGTAACTTAGCAAAAGGGAATGCTAACCGGAACCACACGGTGGTTTTGAAACCTAAGTATGACAGTTCACTTCCTTCATTCACTTTTCATTGCACTGTTGGATTAAAACAGTTATAAAATATTGTACCTAGTCTTACTAAAGTTTAAAAAAAAAACCTTGTTTCTATGATTTTAGATCGTAGAAACGCAAGGTTTTGTATAACTGACTATTGATTTGATGCTACGCCAAAACAATATTTGTTTTAAATTACAAAGTACGAACCATTACAAAATGAGCTACTACGCCTACAGTATTACTCAATAACAAACTCTTTTCTCAAGACGCTAACGTTGTATACGTTATGTAGTAAAGTTCTTTCAAAAATGGTCGTAGCGGTACTACGCCGTAGCCTTCGTAGCGTGGGATGCGACCTACGCAACAACGAATTTTTTAGGCTCTTTTATTTACGATCGATGTTACTGAAGTATTCAGAAAGATTTTAAATATTTTTCTCCCCTCCGTACGGAAAGCTTCAGTTTTCGCCCCGCTGCGCTAAACGAAGTTGCCGCTTTCCACCTGCGTCGAGGAGAAAAATAGTATACTAACGTCGGGCAGTAAATAAGAAAGATCTTTCGTACTTTCCTGCTCTCGGTGCGTAATCTACTAATTTAGTATAAAATTTGCTTAATACAGGCTATAGAACGTCATCTTAATCTTTACAGGGGTTGTTTAGTTAGAACATAAAACTGAACAACTTTCACTATGGAGCCACATGAACGATTTCTTTTAAATCAGCCATCAAAAATCATCACATTTGAATCGAGTAGGTACTCGTATTGCAATTTTGTATGAAAAAGCAGATATTTAAATTTTTTCTAGATGTTGGCTGGTTGACTTCATCGTAAAAGTTGTTCAATTTGATGGTCTAAACTAGGGTGTTTTACTACATCCTGTATATTCTTTTATTATAAATATTTAATTAATGAGAATTGCGTCTTATACAGGGTGTAAACTTTAATGCGTTACTTTATCTTGTAAACCTAAATCTTCAAAGAAAAATGAAACTTAAAAATTTTTGCATAGCAATGTGGAACAAGTATAGTCTTTTACCCAAAAATACACTGTAAAAGAAACCTTATCTACATTATAAAATAAGGTAGTATATCCAAAACATCACAACTAATTAACATGAACACAAATCAAATTCTTCCTTATCACAGAGATTATTCACAACCTCATTAACAAGGCACTCGGCTCCGTAATAAATAATAATTTTACGTAACACAAAATGTCATAACATTTCTCTGACCTCCGATGTAGAAAGTTAATACACTTATTAATATTAAATAGTCATTTGAAGAAACACTTTCTTTAAGTGGTCATAATTTTGTATGAGTTATAGAACTAACATGGCGCTTAAGCAGAATAACAGGTATTCGCGATAAAACGACAAAATGACTAAACCGAACCGTCATGAAAGGCATTTTGGGTTTTCGTTATTGAGAAATCTTTAATATTGCCACTGAACGGTAAAAGGACTCTTAAACACATCATTGAGGGTGCTACGGCTACTTTCATAATTTGATTGACTATTGTGTGTGTATATAATGTAATTGACTATTAAGGTGGTTTCCGTCCATACAAAACGTTGTCGTAGAACACTCATAGACGGTATTAACAAAAATAATGTTTTATATATGGAAAAATAGCTTAGAAAATGTAGATTGCGCGTATCAAATAATATTTACAATTTATAATATTATTACGAAGATATCAAGCTGTGAAATTATTCATACAAAATTTCAAAGCCTTATCTTGAGGTAAGTGCAAGCACCTTAAGGTGTAGGCACATTTATCAGAGGCGAATGAGCCGAAGGTGGTTTTAGAATTGTTTCTATGAAATTCTATGACACCTCGCACACTTATCCGCGGCGAATCGGACGAATCGTCAGAAGAATTAAAAGGAAATTAGTTTCTTCGACTCCTTCGGCTCTTTCGCCGAGGATAGATATGCGGTCACCCTTAAACGTCTATTTGTTTTGTCGCTTTGTCATGCGTGGCATGCTAGCACTGCGGTATTTAGCAGGCTAATAGAACTTACGCTGTAACCCTAGTAATTTCGTAATTTGACCTCGACATACTTCAATTCGCTATGACATCTGCAAGTTGAGCAATTGAGAATCTATGGCTCAGCTTACAGATGGTCACTGATTCACTGATGTGATGACTTCTATGTCTGTAATTTAAATAGACATTGTTGTGATACAAAATAGACTATACAGGGTATAAAATTTTATGAATACAGGGCGTAACTTTAGGGGGTGCTTTAGACTATTAAACTGAACAACTTTTACAATGAGACCAACAAAGAAATCGCGAAATTAAAATCTGCTGTTTTCAATGTTGCTCCCATCTCCCATGGTGAACGTTGTGCAGTTTGATGGTCTGAACCACCTAAAGTATGCATGTAATTTTACCCCCTTTATAAAATTATTGTATTTTTATCCAAAAGGGCAGGAAGGGAACTTGGTAGAACAAAATGACCTGTTTTCCCGAAAATTTTTGATTGTTTCGACTTTGCTTTATATTTTGGCTCAAGGTAAACGTTAATTTTTGAAACAGTTTTCATGAAATAGAACATTTAATTAATAATTTCAATCCTTATCATATTTAAGATCACTTACACCTGTGAGAATAGGAAATAGGTAAGTATGTTAGTAGAGTAAAGCTCAGGGTTTTCATGGACTGTGCGCGCAATAGGCTTTCACATAAACAAAACAGTTTTTCTTTTTTTCTCGGAATAGAAAACAGTAAAGACCATTTTCTCTTCGAAAAACGTTTGAACATTATCGACATATCAGCTTAAAGTACAAACGTGGCAAGAATCCGTTACAACGACAATCTCAATAAAGTGGCCTAGTTTCAAACGACCTAAATATAATTTATTATATCATTCCTAATCTCTGTAATGTTTATTTCATGCAAAAAAAGATAGTATAAGCGTTGGCATTGCCATTCCAATGAAAAACCCGTCAAGCACTTTCTTTTTTCCAAACCGGCCATTACCCAATCACATTACGCAATTCAAAATTCCAAATTCAAATTACACCGTAAAATTGCACCAATAGTAACAGCGTGTTTTATTTTTATACTCTGCTCGGATGACCTCAGTCGCTGAATGTAGTGCCAATGTCGCTTTAAGTAGGTCTATGTCAGACCGGCGGCCTTACTACTTACTGCTGGATACTGATAGTATGCTGGCCTTATTTGGCTCTTTTGCCGGGGTCGGTGCACATTTTCGTTTAATCGCGGTGGCATTTTGACAAGTCTGGGTTGACTTTTTGGGCCGATTTTCTTTTTAACTCGTCTTTTCGAGGTCACAATATTTCTAATGCTAAAGTTACAAACTTAGTTATAGGTTAAAAGCAAAACAGCTCGTAAGAGACATATCTGCGCGCCTTATAGAGTCCACTGGCGATAAGAGGGCTGGCAGTTACCTTCGCCAGCGCATAAGCTTAGCGATTCAGAGGGGGAATGCTGCCAGCGTTCTAGGGACCGTCCCACAGGGGGAGGCTTTGGAGGAGGTTTATAGATTGTAGGTAGGGAAATTGACGAAGCTTGTAGCAGATGTACGGGATGTATTTATTGACGAAACGTTCTGTGGATCTGAGTGGTTTATTTTCTTTGACGAAGCCTGTTGTGGATGTGAGTGATGTATTAGTTTTGACGAAGCCTGTTGTGGATGCAAGTAATGTATTGCCTTTGACGAAGCCTGTCGTGGATACGCACTTTGTCTTTCTTGTTATAGGGTAATGTTTTAGGTACTTAGTACTAGGTTTTACAAATAAAGAAAAGGTAACGGTTGTCTGGAAGAAATCGCTTTCTGGCGATAAGATCGCCTTATTAAGCATGATCAGCCATTTATTACATTAAAATAAACTCAAATAAAGAACATATGCCGTGTAACCGGTACCTTACAAAATTGAGGCCAACATTCAGAAACAAAGATAAGCTCATGAATCACTTTTATTATTTCAAGAACACTTCTTTTTGTATTCAGGCGTCGTTATAAAATTACAAAGCATTTTATAGCATGCGGCTTTTTTAAAACATTCCAGAAAGTGCTGATAGGCAGAAGAAACATGCTTGACTAGAATAGAAGATGGCCAGTGGACCAAAGCACTATCAGAGTGGTGGCCAAGATGAAGAGGTCAGTAGGAAGACCGACGACATTATCAGGATCTTATTAACACAGGGGCTTGAGTAGAAGGTTGTTTATATCCAGGATATATGTTGTGGATATGGGGTGTTTTGATAAATTTATTGAGAGCTTCAATAGTTCTGGCATAACGTACAGATAAAAAATGACCCTTAAAATAATTGGAACAAAATACATTGTAATAGTGATACAGATACCAATTTTATGTTAACATTTAATGAAGGTAGTTTTTACTCACGGTCGCCTTATAAAAGTTATGTAAATGTATAAATTTATTGCAACATAGAATTAAACAATTACTCAAGTCAACGATAAGGTTAGATCGCTGATTGAAGTCGACTCTAATTATTATATTTAAGCAAAACATGCTAATTGTTAGTTGTAAAACTTCTTGGATAATTTCTTAGTTTTATTATAGTCACGTAGTCAGTGGTCAGGTGATAAAGTGGAGAGAGGTGGCTTTTGGCTAGATAGGAAGACGGCCGGTGTGGACCAAAGTAGTATCAGAATGGTGGCCAAGTGAGGGACGGAGAAAGGCAGTACACCAACATGGTCATTGGGTCATGGGTCAGAAATGGATCAGATTAACTGCAATAAAGAGACCTGCACTCTGTGTAGGACGTTTTTATAGGTTCAACATTTTTGGTCAAAACAGACTGTATTTTGTGTCAATATTTTGTCAGCGTACAAAAGCATCTATTTAGTAAAATTGCATTTCAACATAGGTTTTTAATTCTTGTTCTTGAGCAACGACGGAACATAATTTTATTTTGTTATAACAGGTTTTCAGGTAAATCCATTTATCATACCGGTACATAGGTCATAGATTATAATATAATGCTATGGGATTATTATAAATTACATAAATCAAAATAATGGATCTTAACTAGGTCGCAATAATAAATTTTTACAGAACAATAACAATAAAAATACAGATTATTTTACTAATAAATAGTAATTAAATAAAGTTGGATGCATTCAGACTGCGCGCACGCTACTCCTTCGGCGGGCGGCCATGAGAGCAACCTTGCTACTGCCCTCTCTTTCAGACACGTGCTCACAACCTATCTGCGTCCCTTTCTGATCGAGCAACTTGTGTCACTACCGGATTCCGAACTATTGACGATCGAAGAAATTTTATATTTAGTATTTTTCCTTTATTTACTGTTATTTTTGGAATATATTCACGCTTCTTATCTTAACTATTATAAAACCGTAAAATCATGAGGAATAAAAAAGTAGCGGTTCACTTCATATAAAGTCAAATAACATATCGATAGCGCGATTTAAAAACGTGCAGCGCCATCTATTGACAAAATTGTTAGTTTGTTTGTTTGTTCGCGCATCACGCAAAAACTACTGAACCGATTTTGATGAAACTTTTTTTGTTCGATAGCTCATGATCTGACTTAAAATCTGGTATATAATTTGTGCGGACGAAGTCGCGGGAAAACACTAGTGGTATATATAACTGAACGGGGTAGTTGCCTTTCAGCAACGTTCAGGGTTTTTAACATAATTATAACGCTCAGGTAGAGAAGTTTCAAATACAGGGTGTACACTTAGATATTTTAGAGATGCCATCAAATAAAAAAACTTTCACTAAGGAGCCAACATCCAACTCACGCAAAATTTTTATGTTTCTTCGTTCAAAGTCAATGGACACTCTACCTAAAAAGTGTTAATGGAAAGGCAGATTTTTTCGCGTTTTCAATGTTGGCTCCTTAGTGAACATTTTTCAGTCGGATGGTCTACTAAAGCACCCCCTGAGTTAACGCGTTAAAATTTACAGCCTGTATAAGCATATTCACAATATCCTCATTGCACCAGCATCTAAACTCTGTCCAGCGTGACAAGTAGTGAGCCCATAACTACATAATGTTCATAGAATAAATGAAGAGTGTATCGTGTTAATATGAGTAAGTCGTGAATGACTTCAGAAATCTGTGTGTCGATTTGTCTATATCCTTCTTGGTCTGAGATCATAATGTGTTGATATGTCATGCTCAGGATACTTGACATGTGCTTCTGTCTGACATGACGTTATAAAGATTAATAGGTAAGGTAGATATTATATGAATCGCTCGTTGGCGAAGTGGAGCTTCGGTATTGGAAACGAAGTTAAGCAATGTCAGGTCCGGTCAGTCTTTGGATGGGTGACCGCTTTAGTGGTATTTCATCTCGAGCGTTTCCGTACTTCGGAAGGCACGTTAAGCAGTTGGTCTCGGATAGTTCCGTCAGATGGCGTTATAATTATTCGTTAAGCCAGGTCAGAGGCCTATTAAGGCGGCTTGAAAATTCTCTGACAGCAAGTTGACCACTAACTTGCCTCCACCAACACGCACTGGGCCCGCGTGGTGGAGTATGGCCCACTCCCTCTCACCCTTATTCGTGAGAGGAGGCCTTTGCCCTGCAGTGGGTTTCTACAGGCTATAACTTACTTACATATTATATGTATTTATATTTATGCGTAAACAATAACCATGAAACTCATGTAAATCTGTAACGGGGTTTCTCCTTTGCATTTATATAAATATTATTTTTAAATATTTTCCTCCGATGAAGTCAATAAAATGAATGTATCGTTTTATTTTGTCAAAACGACATTGACAGTTTGTCGTAAGGTCACGTTATGGACTGAGACATTATCGGTGCAGTGCCATGGTCAACGGATTTATGGAAATTGGACGAATTATATGACATCATTAATGTCAAGTTAATAAAATTAGTAATGTCTATAATTTGTCTTAACATTTAAAAAAAACAAAATAAGGCTGGGTTGAAAATAGCCAGAAACGTACATACATACAGGAGAGCGATTTTTGAATCTCATTCGGTGAGCTCAGCAGTTGAAAATGTCAAAATAACTATGTAGATATGCATCTTTCTACTGCTGAGTTGACTTTCAAAAATCATACTACAGGAGAGCGATTTTTTAAAGTCAAATCAACAGTGAAAAGATGCGTATCTCCGTAGTTATTTTGACATTTTTAACAGCTGAGCTCACCGAATGAGATTCAAAAATCGCACTCCAGGATACACAGTGTAAGTGACAGCCTAGCAAATACTGAAACAGTGAACTCAGACCATCAAACTGAACAACTATCACTATAGGCTTTTTTCAGGAAACGCGAAAAAAAATCTGCTGTCCCATATATTTGAGTCGGGTAGGTACAGCAGTTTTGTATGGGACAGCTGATTTTTTTTCGCGTTTCCTGAAAAAAGCCTTTAGTGATAGTTGTTCAGTTTGATGGTCTGAGTTCACCGTTTCAGTATTTGCTAGGCTGTCACTTACACCCTGTATACCTACCTACATACAATAAAATACATACATACACTCGTCTCTGCCTACCCCAGTGGGACATCATGGTGTGTGTATTCATGTATTGTACTGAACTAAATACAAAAAAAATAATGGAGAAATAAATAAATAACTAGTCTGAAATGTTCAGAGCAGAAAAGGAAGGGGGTTTCCTGAAACCCCAAAGCGCGAGCGGGCGGAACACGCGGATGGCTGGTGTGTCTGTTTTTGGAAAATCTAAATTATGTACAACAAAAAAGGTGTACTTAAAGAAAAAAATTGGCTTCTACTTGACACGTCATTCCATCCTAAAATCCTACTCATTAATGTTAATCCTCTAGCTTTTACTACGTCAACAAGACAAATAGTGACATGACAGCAAGAGATGTAATATATGATGATGATTTATATGATTTATTTTATTCCATATCATTTATTTTAAATAAATAAATAAAAAAGCAAGAGATTTAATGGAGGATTAACTTTAATGAGCATTTCTGCAACTGTGTACTAATAGGCTAAAATCAGGCTGCTGTAATACTGCTAGTCGTTGTTTCATAGTTTCTATGACCACCCAGGGATTATGATCGTGAGTATATAATGTTTTTTTTTAATCATCACAGTACAGTATTGTGATTAAAAACTTTCCACTGCACAGAATCTGGGCCAGATTGTGCAACGCAATGTGTCACTTATTGTTCGAACTCAAAACCGCCTAAATGCATAATTGCGGTGAAATTGTGCAGTTTTGCATTAATGCGCCCTGAATTTATTCTAAATGATGCATCAGCTAACTCTTTGTGGACTTCACACTTCTATTCTGTTGGTTGACATTTTTAATTATATTGCAGAAAGTATGTAAAACAATTTTAATTGAGTAGATTTATTAACATTTTTGTACGGGAAGATTAGATCAAAGTAAATAGGCCTAAAGCGCGTTAAGTTGAAGCACAGGGCAATTTGTCCATACAAACTAGCACAATTATCTGTCAAATCTAGGGCAATTGTATACATATTTGAAGTATACCATTCATTTTTTTGCCTCATTTTTCTGGTTTGAAATGTTCGCGTAAGGCCTATCCATTAATATCTAAGACAGGAAGCACGATTCGCACCTCCAGTATAACACTGTTGTAACTTTGAAATTAGTACTTTTCGAGACATATCTAGCCTAGAATAGCTAGCTTTATTTCTGGTCATAGACTTTGCTACTATATAATATTAATAATTTATCAAAGAATGAATATCTAAGCTGATGAATATAATTATGATTAATTCTAAATTGAGAACAATTCTGATGCTCAATGTGAAATACCTCAGGTGCCCTAAATAAAGTGCTCAATGTTTATTTATCGATTACTGGTCGTTTTTATTACTATTTATATTTGTTTTAATGTACCTACACCTAATCTTAGTGGGATCACACACGATGACGCATTGACGGAGCGGAGACGTCAGTCAGTCATTTGTGAAGCAAGGAGTTGTAAGAAACCGCACGCAGAAGCACACACGGTGACGGATTGACGCACCGTGTGTGCTTCTACGTGCCGTCTGCCGCTCCGTCAATGCGTCATTGTGTGTGAAAGCGCTTAATCGTTTTTTAGTGTTTATAAACTTTTAAAGCAAGTCTTCGATTTAAGTTATTATTTTTATTATTACCTCAGTCAGTAGATATAAATTAATTAATCGGACATGATAAATCGCGCAGCACTTCTTCGGCCCATAAATGGAACTAATAGTTTTCGCTTACTACAGTATAAAAAAACATATTATATTGTTACTACGAGTGTTCTGCAGAAAACTAATGGCAACTGTCATTCCCATTCCATCACCTATCATTTTCCTTAACTATTTTTCTATCACTGTGGTACCTTACATACGAATCCCCTTAAGACCTTCGTGGACGTACCTGGCAGGCGCAGGCGCAGCGCAGGCGAGCGTGGCCCTCAAATCAATTTATTTAAACTTAACCCACTGATCATGACATACTTCCAGCTAGGTATTACGCATGCGCGCCCGCCGATAGCGCTGCTCACGACTTTTTGGTGATGCGCTCGCTTTTTTGACAGTTTAAATAGGTCATTGAGTTTTTAGTCAGTTTTCTTTTTTTTTTTGTAAATACTACTACTGCTGTCGTCGAGTAGAATTGCAGTTTTGTATAGAACAGGGGATTTTTTTCGTTATTTCGATGTTGGTCCCATAGAGAAAGTTATTCAGTTTGATGGTCTGATCATCCTCATAAAAAGCCTTCGGCATATTAACTTTCACCTGTATTTAGCCTTGAAATGTAAGTTGGAGTGTTTTTAAAAAAAAATGGCTGAAATGAGCAGTTTCGCGATTAAAACAATTTAATAAATACTTATTACGATTACTTTTGTTTCAGAAAAAATTATAAAAGCAGGTCTCATTTCAGTTTCAGTTTTTACACAACTCACATGGCCCCAAAAATAAATCTCAAGTCAACCAAACAATTTTTCAAAAATAACATTAATAAAAACTCTATAACGTTCAAATTGATTCGGTAAAGGCGGAAAGAACGGCACCAACCAGCAAGGCCAACCACCAAGGTCCATCGGACCATTATCACTGCTTTATCAACTCTATAACAGGGCTACAAAGTCGCTAATTGCTTGTAAACTTGGTAATGCAAGACAATGAATTGGGTGTTTAATGCAGGCATTTTTCAGTAATAGGTAGAGATCAAGGTTTTTTAACGTGTCGAATAGTATTAAAGGTCGTGCCGAAGTGGGGGGAGGGGGGAGAATTGTTAGTAGTACAACTCGTAACGTAAGACTGCCTATAGGTATGTTTTTTAAAGAAGGTACCTTGTGTCGATTTAATAGAATATAAAAATATTTTATTGCCAGTATACAGGGTGTTACATAAAGTAAAAATAAAATTTTAAAACTCTTAAAACCCGGGGGTTGTTTAGACCGTCAAACTGAACAACTTTCTCTATGGGACCAACATCGAAATCGCGAAAAAAAATATCTCCCATACATTATATTTTAGCGCGAGTCGATATAGAACATTTTTTTTTTTCGCGATTTCGTTATTGATCCCATAGTGAAAGTTGTTCAGTTTGATGGTCTAAACCACCCCCTTAAATGTTTATTTGTATTTTTGTAACACCTTGTATAAACTTTACAACACTGCTTAACCTACTAAACTATTCGGAATTAACAATTTCATAAAAAAAAGAGAACTTAGTAGAATATAGACATAGGTACATTACAATTGACATTAGGCAATAGGTTGATAATCGATTTAGGTCTAAAATTAATACCTACAACGTATTAAATGCATGTTTCACCACTTCCTGATAAGTGATAGATAGCCTATCCAACAGACAAATAGACCAGAATATTATCATTTGTTTTCCATAATATCTGTTAATAAATAGGTTAATATCTGAAACATATCAAGAAGTGGAAGTATATCGAAATCGAAATATAAAAACGTCCAAGTCGAAGTAGGTACCCTATAAAATGTCGAAATACCTATAGCTATACCTACGTAATATTATAACATGATTGACGAAACGGTTATACTTTTGACGTAGATTTAATATAAGTGTCTAGGTATTTTATTTTAGTCTCTACTGTTCCAATTTTAAACGACCTCTTAAAAACAAATTTTATTGCCAAAAAAGATATAATCGAAGACCTAACCTAAATGAAGTCGTTAAAACGCGATGCAAATACAATTCATACATAAAGTGGGTCACGGATGCCCAAACTGTTTCATTACAAGCCCAATTATTGTGTGAATGGGAAGGCAACAGTGACAAATGACGTTGTACGGAACAAAGGCGGGTGAGAGAGAGATGGATAGTTAAGACGCCCTTGTAACTATAGGTTACATTTTAATATTCGAATATAGATTACTGCCTTGACTATACTGCCTATAGCTATCTGCTGTATGAGTTTGTGTCAAATCAAAACATTTATTATTTGTGTGAAAATTTGATGTTTCTATTATAGACAACTTTACATTTGTGTAAACGTAATCTCATCTCACTCATATTATAAATGTTAAAGTTTTGATGTTTGTCACTCAATCACGAATAAACGGCTGAAGGGATTTGTATGAAATTTTATGAAGTACCTATTCAAAATAAGGACAAAAAATAATTTTTTCTCTAATACGAAACAGTGTAATTAGAGAAAAATGTGGACTGAAAGAGGATATAGTGACAAGGATTGAAAAGGGAATGCTGAGATGGTTTGGTCATGTGGAAAGGATGAGTGATAGTAGAATGACGTATGAAATATATAAAGCAAGTGTGAATGGAAAAGTCGAAAGGGGTCGCCCTAGACGTACGTATGCAGACCAAATTGGCAGCATACTTAAGAAGGGCCAGATCAAATGTACCCGAAACCGACGAGCGTGTATGAAACGACTTATGACTGTGGAAAAGGCAAAAGAGGTATGTCAGGATCGTAGCCGATGGCGATCAATTGTCTCTGCCTACCCCAATGGGACACAGGCGTGAGTATATGTATGTATGTATGACAAAAAATAAACAGGTTTAAAAAAACGGTCCCCTTTTATTAAATTCTAATAAGGTCAATTAAATAAACAATCTTAAAGCATGAATAACATTAATGGAAATTTTCTTTACCTATTAGCATAGCATTAAAAAAAAAAGTTGGACGTCACGGGACTTTCGCAGATGTAAAATTTAAATCTCGAACATCTGTCACACAAAATGGTTGCGTGAGGTTTAGAATTACAAAGCCATCCCATAAAAAGTTTCACTTAATGTTACAGAAAATCCATTACCATAATAACCATAACCTACCTACCTACACTCACTTCACAGAGTAAACATTAATTTCTAACGACACGAAACGTAGAATCGCTCCAAAACATAACTCTACGCATGCGCCAAAATCAATTTGCTGTTCATGAATGGAATTCCCTCCATAATTCTAGTACTAACTTATATTTAAGCGCAATTTTGTTTTTTCTGTAGCATAGATTTGTTATCGGTAAATATCAACCAAAATATAATTTCTCGTTAGGAAGTCACTATAGAGACGAATATCGAATACTA
Source organism: Agonopterix heracliana (assembly GCA_963693445.1). Taxonomy (NCBI): domain Eukaryota; kingdom Metazoa; phylum Arthropoda; class Insecta; order Lepidoptera; family Depressariidae; genus Agonopterix; species Agonopterix heracliana. The sequence goes on along the minus strand of OY856308.1, from coordinate 21,786,889 downwards.
TCATATCAAAACTAGGCCAAGGTTGTCGCAAAACGTGTGACCAAAATCACTTGAACCCCACCACAACGTACAAACTCCCCCCTTTTATACAAATGTATCAGTCCTCGTGAGGATGCGTAGGTCAAGTCAAACTGGTGCAACGAGGATTTTTCGCTGATAACCGAAAACAGACGAAGGTTGCCGAATGAATAGATAAAGATTTGCAAACAGTACAGTTTTGTTTTTCCAAGTTGAATGGCATTATTCGGAAGGTCGGAATATCCACCTGTCAGATTACATGAGCTATACGATATTAATTTTTACATCTTTGTCAATGTCTATCTTTTAACTGAAAATCTGACTCTATAGAAGCATAGAGATTTGTTTCTAGATTGTTTCTGCAAAATTTCATTGACTTTAATTGGTTAGTATTGAAAATATCACCATAGTACGTTTGTATGCAGCGGGCATTTTCGCTCTCGGAATAATTTTCTCTTAAAAGGCCAATGATTTCAATTTCACCCTGAATGTCAATGCAATAATATTACTTATTATAGCATAGTTTCTGACCACGCCGAAAGGAAGTATTGTAGTGAGTTTATGTTTGTATTGAATGTAAAGTTGTAGCGTGATTTAAAAGTTTTCAAATTCTAAGACAATCTTATTGCTTTGTCAAATATTGATAATATTGTGGTATTATGTTACTCCGTTTTTAAAGGAGTAAAATGTACTCTATCAGGACGGATTGAGTATCAAAATGAACTGACGTGAAGACATTTTGTTATATTGAAATAACTTTCTCTTAGTAAACAAAATCATTCGCTATTCAGTTTTAAAAGAGTTAAAAAACACACTACAAAAAACAGAAATTTCTTTACAAACTAACTTTGTCCCTCATTCAACCAGTATTTATAGCTACAATTTTATGGTAGCCATAAAAAAGCTGTAAACAACAAAACGCTACAGTTTTGTACTTTTATAACTGTCAACCCTTTGGGCTGTTAAATAATTACAAAATTAACAACGATGGTTTTTTTAAAGGTTTTAAAATTATTGACATTTATTAAAAAAACTTGTTGTTTTACAGTTTTTGACGGATACGCGATTATTATTGCGCGAAATGTATCTCCTTTTTCGTAATTCGAACGCAATTATAATGTGACATCACAATGCGTACATTGAAATTATTATATGTATTTACAAACCTATCATGAAATTCCAATAAATATAATGCTACATAATATCATCTACCAATTTCCAAATCATTGGAATAATTATATTTTAAGGTTTTGGGGTATAAAAACGTTTTCGCTTTATACATGTAATTCATCTTTGCTAATGGCTCCAAGATAATCCCTAAAGATATTTTATTAATTAATGGAAGAAAAATATTCATCATTTATTTATTTATTAAATTACCTTCTTCATTCCGTGTTTTCCTGTATGCTTACCATGAGCTTGTACCATCTTTGCACTGTATTAAACTACATTCGTTTTACTCAAATTTTCGTATTGAATTTCGTACAGTCGATTACATAGCGCAGCGCACCCACAGTAGTATACTACAGTGTCTCGATCATAACATAACTCATGGTAGGCTACTGTTTTTTATTCAAACGTAAAAACAATCATAAAGTATTTTTCATGTACTTATTTAAAATAGTCCTTTAGATCTAGAGACATTTGACTTAGCAACTATTTCCATTAAAAATTCTGCGAATGGAAAACATGGTAGAGGTATCTTTTTTCAAGCAAGTAATTTTAATTAAAAATTTTACAAGGAAAAAGCCGAACGTTTCACAAATACTGAATTATTAATAACAGGAAATTTCATATTATAATACAATTTAGTTTACATTAGGCGATAATAAGAAGACAGTCTTGTTAAAACACTTCACTGAATTCAATTTAAAGATTGGAAAATTTTAGTATCGGTCTGGACTTGAACATTCAAATCTTCAGTGCCTATTCTTCTTCTATTGTTTTTTCTTCTTCTTATTCAGGGATTATGGTCGTGTATTATGAAAAGGTATTAACTGTTATGCAATGTAAGATTGTTATTGTATGTAATTAACCCGAGAAACGATTCACGTCGAGATCCAACGTTGAACTAAGGTTTAGGATGTCGTCGGAGATAGCATTGCTGGATTAAAGTAGTGGTGGTTAGAAGAACAGACGGTAGATGGAGCAAAGCCTTGACCGAGTGTTGGCCGAGATCAGGCAAGAAAGGAGTTGGTCGTCCAGAAGCCAGCTGTGCTCATGATATTGAGAAGGCAGCTGGAAAGACTTGGCTGCGACTGACACAAGACAGGATAGAGTGGCATAATGGGGAGGAAGCTTCGGTATATTCTACAATCTGCAATACATAAAGCTGATGATGATGTAAATAATATAATGAAAGTATCAAGTGCTAGATGTCAACGGTCTAACTACGTAAGTACTTATAACTTTTTATACATTATTTTAAATAGGTACTTAACAGAAGTATTATAGATAAATACAATCGATATCACAATACTGTTAATTGTACACGAGAAGTCTCCTAGTTCAAGTCTTATCTCTACGTTTTAAGAACACAAATGGCTTGTTTCGGGGGACTACGAAGATGGAACTATTTTCTATTTAATCACTAATCACAAAGAACACCGACAAACTAGAGATAATTAGTATTTTACGTATTTATGACTCGTATTTTGAGGAACGCTTAATAGTTTCATAATAAAATGTAACTTTTGAATCAAGTAGTCACATTATTACATACGCGTTAAAGAATATGGGAACTTATCTTTCATCGAAAGTAAAAACACTTATTAAATAATACCTGAGTTATAGTCGTGAGCATATGCTATGCTATGCTGAGTTAGAGTATGTATACAAGCGTGGTACAAGCAAGCTATAGAGATGTCACACACGATGACGCACTAACGGGGCAGCAGAACAAGGTGGAGGTGTTTCAATTTTCATACAACTCCTTGCTTCATAAATGATGGACTGACGTGACGTCTGCTGCTCCGTCAGTGCGTCATCGTGTGTAATCCCACATAGAGGGCATGCATCTGTCTTGATCTTGATCAAATATTGTCTAATTTCTTAGCGTTTCAAAAACGCTAGTCTAAAATTTTCATTAAAATTTCCAAGATAGACAGTCGTTTATGCGAAAATGTAGATGGAATATTGTTATTGAATATTCTCACTGACACAATTACATCGTTACATAAAAACCACGTCAGAGGCCGTAATAAGGCGGTTTGAATAAACTCTGACACCAGGGCTTTGCAGCCCACTCGATAAGAAGAGACTGACACAATTAGGAAAAGTTTTATTTTCGTACCAATTAATTGACACTTTTAGTTGTCCATACCTGTGCCCATGGTTCATACTTGATAAGATGCGCTCTATAAATTGCTTATACATACTCTAAGGGTAATACAGACCAACATTTTTTTTCATTTCATATTCAACATTATACTGTTTTAGCCTACGAACAAACTTATTATTTGTTCGTAGGTTTTAAGCTGAATTATATGTAACTGACGTAACTTTAACGGTTATTTTCTAATTTATCTCAATTACGTACTATGACCAAATTAAATTTGTAATCTTTGTCCCCATTTCGCAGTGTTCTGTATCTAAAAGCCTACAGATTGCAGAATTTATTCGCTCACCCAATTCCGGCCACTACAAATCTAGTGGGCAACATGTGCGAATTTGGGACAGTTCTAGTCATCAAGGTTAGAGTGAGAATGATTATGTGGATCACGTCAATTTATTAAGTGTTACGGTGTCATCCGCTTTTGTATTCTTCTTTATTTTTATTTGTATCAAACATACAAGGCGCTTCAAATAATATACCATTGTCTTAAGGGACTTTTAAATACCTTGTATATTTTGTATTTGTTTAAAAGATGTGTTGTTGTTAGGTTACACCTTCCTGCGCCGAAAATAATGACGTTAAAGCCAGTCTTTGTGATATAAGTTATTACTTACTATGAATAATAAAATATTTAATTTGATACCTAATGGTTTATAGAGTATGTTGTTAAAGTGGCAACAGTTTCCTCAATAATAGGCGAAAGGAGCTGAATAGAAAATCCATCCATCCTCCATTAAATCTCTTGCTGTCACTTTTTTTCTTGTTGACGTATTAAAAGCTAGCAAGAGATTTAATTGAGGGTTAACTTTAATTTGCGTTTCTGCAACTGAGTGTCAGCCTGTCGCCTATTATTTACAAAGGGCTTCTTTTGTTCTTTTTCTCAACAAACTAATTTTTTTTAAATAACGTTTTATTCCAGTTATTTTTTTTTTTATTTCTTTATCTAACAGTGTTACATTTAAATCGTACGAGTATACTAGAAATATTTATATCCCGGAACAGGTTTTCTCATTTTAGTATAGAATCCTATCCACTATCGTGGAGTTCAGTGTCATAGATAACCTGGAAATAAGATACTTAACAGATTAATCACCTGGTTGATCACAGGCGACTCATTAGTATCCATGATCACCTACAGAGGTAATCTACCAGGTTATTAAAGTCGAGTTGACTTTAAACCATCTTATAGAGCTCGAATACACACTGTAGTTTTATTTGCACACTTTTTTCGTTCGTATCCGCTGCGCGGGCGCATCATCATCGCAATGTGTGTCAAGGAGAGGCGTTGGAGAAAAATTGGCGGACCTTGACGGTAGATTAGAATTAGGACCGCCCGAATTTATTTATTTTATTGCGCGTGTGCGTGTTTGAACGATTTATAGTTTTAAAGGTATTTTCGGAGTTGGATGAATGTTGGTTATTGTTATGTGAAATAACCTTTATGTATATCACAGCTGAGATGGTAAGAACATTTGCTACAATGAAGTTAGCATAACACATAGCATACTATAGATAAATACTCTTTTGAACGTCAAAAATAACAAATTTTTACGAGGTTTCGGCGATGGTGCAGAGAAAGTTCTTTACATAGACGAAAAAAATTTCGCTTACGCTAGTAGACCGAATATCAGTGTTACCGGGTATGAGATAGCGAATTATATGAAGTGACATCTCGGAGTCAGGTGGTTGTCCCATACAATATATATGAAGTAACATTTTGGAGTCAGATGGCCGAAGTACAAAAAAGTGGATACGTCGATAAGGACAGCAATAGGTAGCGGTCTCCTTTTTTAACTAGAGCAAATTTGCTATGTGCATCTCTTACTATATGACAAGACACGTGCTTCTTTCTAGTGCCTTCGTGCCTTCTCTTTCTACGGTTCTTTAGTTTGATCTTACCGTACGTACGGTGCGTGCGTCAATCCGTCACCGTAGAAGCACACTTCTACGTGCGGTTTCTTACAACTCCTTGCTTCACAAATGACGGTCTCACGTATGCCGCACCGTCAATGCGTCATCGTGTGTGAAAGCGCTAAGTAAACAAATTTAAACATAGGTTCTTACATTTTCTTTACATTTTCGTTCCTACTTTGATGTGTCCTAAGAAGTGATAGGATTTGTTTTTGAATGGGCAGTTGTAGTAAAGTCTCTGACTACTCCAAAAGGAATAACGTCGTGAATTTACATAATTTATACGTATGCAAAAATAATATTCACTCAATACGCGTAAACACTCACAAATATTGCAAGTTATTAATTTTAATTGACTCATTCCTATTTGCGATAGATTATATTTTGTCGAAAACTGAACCGTATTACTCGGGGTCAAAGTACACTTTCTCTGATAAAACCATGATAATGGCAATTAAAAAATATACTACAGAGTTCGATGACCGCTTTATACAATTCGGCCACCTAAACAAATATATCCAAGTGTAAATTTAGACAAACCACTCTACTATATTATCTACAAACATATAGTAATAGTTGCTAAGAGCGTGTATACAGATGAGATATATAGGTATATCTCGCAACAAAGATTGCATAAAAACAAAGAACTGTAAGTATATAGATAATGTCTAAGGCAAGTTGATGATTTTCTTATGAATTAAGTAAAAGAATCTTATATACTGTAAGTGTAGAAGCTTGTACTATACATATAAATTTACATAAACTCATCACTATAACCTTTTCTGGGTGGTCAGAAACACTAAACAATAAAATTTCAAATATTAGTGATTATAAACATGTTACATACAGCTATGTTGTGCTATTTCAAATCAAATTAAAGATATTTTGGTTATTTTGGCCTTTTTACTAAACAATAAAGGCCAAAATAGCTCTAAACATTTTTAATCGAATAACATAATGTTTTTCCCAAAATTATACGCCAGAATATGTAACAAGGTAGAATATAAATCTGTAATATTTATTTTACAAACCCATGGATACATTTATCTTACAAACCCTTGGGTACAAAAACAAATATAATTAAACGTAGGTAAATATGCTAATACCTTTTAAAACTCTACCGTTATATTCAACATAACATATAAATGCTGTAGGTACCACAAAATGCACAACTTTTACTAATGGACATAATTATTCAACATTATTCTCAGTTCTCATACAAAATAATCGGCTGATCGATGCGAATAGCGGTTCAGTGTGATTACTTGATTAGTAATTAATCGTATACTTACTCTCAGCTTGCTTTCTCAGTTTTGTATGACACTTGGCCTTCGTCGCTACGCTTCGTTTTCATATCAATTTGAACCTTGCAAATAGAGAATTAAAATGTACATTTATATATCACAAATACATCGATGAATCGCGAACTCCGCGAAGCACAACTCGTGCTTTTCATAGGGAAGAATACCTCATCCTTTCCCTTTAGAAAATTATCCCAGGAACTAGACTTTTAGAGAGCTTCCATTTCTTCCAATCATCTGCCATTTCTTTTTAAATAACCTTGAGGGCCTTGTTAGAAATGCTATCGTTCCAAACCGAAACCAGTTCTAGTCCAAAACAAGTGTGAGTTAAAAAAAAGTAAACATGACTAGACACTGGCTGGCTACGTAATCGGAGTGACGTTCCACATTTGAAATTGGACTTTCACTTTCAGCTGCGCCGGCGCATCGGCGCGGTGCATGGTAAAAGCTTTATACACACTGTAAGATTTAAGGTAAAGATTTTATTTAGACACAAAAATATATGATCGAACTGGAAATGCAGTCAACCTGTTTCGAGGCATCTGTACTGCATATTTATTTATGTTTAGTGTAGAACAAAAAAGTAATTCGTTCATGTATCTTTTGACTACAAACATGTAATCAAGGAGTCCTCTTTGATCCATTTAAGTAGAATGATTGGTTTTCATGTTACCTAACATAAAAAAAAAGCATAACTCTACGTAAATATACGTTGATATTACAACGGTAAACTTTGCCTAATCTTCTGTATTTCATTTTTTCCATCGTCACAGATTATATAATATCGTCTAACTGCCCTTATCCTATTATTTGGGATCGGCGCAATCAGTCGTCTAGATTTCTGACCACTCCAAGAAGGTTAATATTATGATCGTGTCGTGAGGATCACTGAATATCAAATTCCACTATAAATAAATGTAATTTTTATAAGTTTTTATTGAAATAAAGCCAGCATAGCATAGAAAAGCATTATGCTCACGACTATATTCCAGTCAGAGATATTCTGAAACATCAGAACATAGTTATTGAAATGAACATTAAAATTATATAGAAAATCATTAAGTCAGTCTTCATCAGTGTCCTGGGGTCCATGCCACAGGGAAGTAAGCTGGACGGCATTTTCGCTCTTTAAGTTTTATTTTAAGATCTAAACTATTATAAAACTGTAACTGAAGTGTGTCTGTAGGTACATTGAAGATATTTACAAAAAAAAGATTACGATTTTTAGGAATCCCTGACTCGAAATCAACCTTTTTTAGAAATTTCTGTCTGTTTGTTTGTGTGTTTGTTTGTTTGTTTGTTTGTTCGCGCATCACGCAAAAACTACTGAACCGATTTTTATGAAACTTTTTTTGTTTGATAGCTTATGATCTGACTTAAAATCTGGTAAGTATATAATTTGTGCGGATGAAGTCGCGGGAAAACACTAGTAGTTTATATTTTTGAAGTATCTCATTTTTTCAATTGATTTAATAAATTTTAAGATAACTAACTATCTACCTCTATGTCTCACACGATCAGACCGTGTGTCACACGGCGCGTGCGCATAGCGACAACCAAGCGGAAGTTATCTGCACAGATTTATTAATTTTACATTATTCATTATCTATTACATAGACATGTAGCTTATTTATTAGGTATGTTAATTGTAGATTCTTTATTTTTATTTTCTTTTGAGGTAGGTCCGATTCATTATTTCATGATTGATGCCGTTCATAGATTAACTTGATTAGTAAAACTTTCTACTAGTTTATTGAATACATTAAATATAATATGTATTTATGTCCAACACACTTTTTTGAACACAAGCTATTTCTGGACAAGATTTGTATTTGAGTTCAGTTTTCCTAAAAATTATCTAGGAGGTATAATTGGAATTATTCCGTGGAATTATTCCGTAGGTCAACAATTTCCCCCCCTAAGGGAAATTTTCCACGGGGAATAGTTGGAACTATTTATTTTAAAAGGTACATCATGTAGTAAAATATAACAATGAATAACTATAACAAGTGAAAGCAAAGTATTTAAGTACAAATTAACAACATGTAATACGATCATTCATTACAGTAACCATTGCTTGTCGAAACGAAAGTGCTTAGTAAAAATTTTAAGTCGTAACTTTATGCCTTAAGAACCAAATTCGCATGTATTTAACATTTTTTAAAATACATAATGATTGTTTAAGACACGCAAAGTCTTCAACACTAAATGTATGGAATAATAATAGGTAAGTACCCAATTTCTAGCTCTAGGTGCTCTAACTCACAATTTTTTTCATGTTGAATGTTGGTGTTTTTTTTCTCAGTGTAATAAATAAGTGACAACAAAAATATACCTACTTATATCTAGCTGTTTTCGCCTGTAGACTGCTTAATTAACAAACAATTAGGTACAGTCAGCAGCAATAAGTTTTATACAGTTTAGTACTACGACGTTGAACAAAAGTGTATATAACTTATTGCTGCTGACTGTACGCAGAAAATTTATTATTTGCTGTCAGTGCATTAATGTGCTTATTAATGTTGCTGAAATGCTCATTAAAGTTAATCCTCCATTAAATGTCTGGCTGTCACTTTTTGTCTTATTGACATAGTAAAAGCTAGCAAGAGATTGGAGGATTAACTTTAATGAGCGTTTCTGGAACTGAGTGCTAATCAGATAGAAACTCTCAAACCGATCAGAAAGTACGCAGTTACTCTAACCAGCAGCATGTTGCGGAGATCAGAGATATTGGCAATGCTTAAAGGGATAAGTTACCTCTTATATGCCGTCTAGATTGTTGTTATTCTTTTATAATCTGGGAAGAAGTATAAAGTCCTAGCTATAATTGTGTTGTCACGAGATCAACCCATTCAATGAAGATACAACATGAATGCATACAGATATCAAATAACAAACAATTATCTGTATTAATGTATCATATAGTATTGCAAACATATTTTCTGCTGATAAGGGCAAGGCCATCTCGCCAAGTGCTATGATAATGCTTCCCTTTTCGTTCTAAGTGGTCTTTTCCGTGATTTCTACGTGTAATGCAATATAATACGGTATGATATTGATTTTATCAATCTTTATCTTGCAAAAATTTACCGATCGAGTAAAAATTTGATCCGCGCTCCAAAACTCGAACAAAGGCTTAAAAACAGCTTAAAATGTGAAGTTATTGTATCATAATAAATTTATGCATCATATTATTATGGTGAAGTACATCATTGAACAAATATTTCGATTTTTTTTTGATTGTATTGTTTTGTTCTTTTTAATGATTCTTTGGTTTCTTTCATCTATTTTATACAAACATTTTGAAGATTCCAGATATCTCATGAAAGATGGAGACAGGCGTAAATTAAAAATCAATGACATTCTCTACCGTATAGAATAGAACATCATTCTTCAAAGGTATAAACTAGTATTGCATTGCATGTAGATGATTATTTAAAGTCAGCGCAAATGTATTTACATTTCTCATTGACTAGTGTTTCTATGGTTTCCCTACATATATCATAATATGTAGACTGGGGCCCTAGACAAGATGACATTCTATTGGCGTTGACGCTAGTAGAAAATGACTGAATGTATGGATATAATTACGAAGATATCAAGCTTTGAAATTATTCATAAAATTTCATAAGTTTCAAGTATCTTCGTAATTATATTTTAAATTGTAAATATTATTTAATACGCGCAATCTAGATTTTCTAAGCTATTTTTCCATATATAAAACATTTCTTTTAATTATACCGTCTACGAGTGTTCTACGACAACGATTTGTATGAAATTGACAACTCTGGAACCACCATAACGCTAATCGAAATATTATTTGTCTAGGTCGCCCTGCTATATGAAAGAATTTATCAATTTTATTGTGCAAAAACGCAGTTAGTAACATTTACTTTAAAGTTCATGTGGTATCGTTTTCACCTGTGATTTGCACCTATCTGATGCTCCAGAAGTTAAATAACTACCCAATGACTTTAAGTAACAGATTAACCACCACGATCACATCCGGGGTCTCTCTTTAGTCAAATCAAAGATACGCCATCGACTAGACAGAAGAAGAGGGATCAATTATGTACCTATACATACACATACATAAGAGTGATTTTCTTTTAGCCTATTCTTCAGGAAGGAATTATGCTTTAAAGATGTAGTAGTGACGGTTATTTGCTTACAAAAACACTGCACATATACCTTGGCTTGTAAAACTCCCAACCGACATAAATGGGAAAGTGTGCTCTAAGATGGGACCCCACAAACACTATTAGGTATGTTTCAAAATCTAATCCGAAAAATGTAAAAACAAACATAAATATTTAACTGCGCAAATTCAGAGATACGAAGTAAATAGCCAAGGCCAACGTCTATTAAAAACACTTCGCATAAACATTGTTTGTCATCGTCGACCCAAATTGAGACGTGTACCCTTGAGACAGGTTCCTTGGACAATTTAGGTACTATAAAAATATAAAACTCATAATTAAGTACATATTGCCAATATCATGATTCATGATAGAATATCCTGATCATACTTAGATCTGACAGATGTTGTCCTGTCTAAAAATCGGTTTCGTACTATAAGGAATATTTAAATAATAGATTACACACCGAGGGCAGGAAAGTAAGAAAGGTCTCAGATCTCATGTAATTGTTCACCGAGGCGAAGACGAGGTCAACAAACATGTGATCTGAGGCTTTACTGCAGAAGGACGAAAGTTGACGCTTTCCGCCCGGGGGTGAAAAAATTATTACAGTTCTCATGTGATTTTCCCAACGAATAGCATAACATTTTTGTTTATATAACCATAGTCCCAGAGATAGCATTACATAAGCCCATATAAATACATATAAAACCCTGATGATTCCCGAGGTCACTGACCTTAAGAGGGTGTCAAACACCCCGTATTGGGAAAACTATGAGACAGGTGTGTAACTGAAGCCAATGTTAGTACTAATTGCTTTCGAGACCAAATAAATTATCCTGAAAATGTGATAAAGATATATGTATGTACGAGTGAGAATTTTTTTATAGTAACTATGGAAACTTAGGGAGATAAATATGAGTAGGTGTGTGCTTATATGTATTTATAAGGGGAAATATTATTATGTTTAAGTAATACAGTCGCAAACGAAAAGATGTAACCACCCAAATATTGTTGTGTCCATTATTTGGTAATATTGTAAGATACATTAACGAAATTGTTTTTCGGGGACATAAATGTCTGTAGGATCCCGCTGCAGGGTAAAGGCCTCCTGTTACGAATAAGGTAAAGACGATTAACAATGTTGTTGTTTTAAGCTAGGCGGCTAAGAATGGACCCATTTCTTCCTGTAGCTGTCGTATGAGGTAACTAAGGGATATGGTTTCTTATGCAGTGTTTTTGTGGACAAAAGGTTCTTTATCACCACTTACTATATTATCATCATCATCATCAGCAACTTCCTACTGCTGCGTAAAAACCTCTTTCTACGAATAAGAGTATAAACTCTGCAATAACTAAGAAACTACTTACAATAATATTATCTATCACATTTGAATTTTCCATTTTCATTGGTTCCAATAGGGATGGTTTTTTTTTTAATTAGTACCTGGGGACAAGTACCCTACGTTGTCCTGACTACTCCTGACCCCAAACTAAGGCTCAAGGCTTGCATTATTTAATGACCTTTAACTTGTAAATTAATTATTTAATAATGAGTATTTTGTACACTGAATAGTTAATGATTCACACAATTGAATATGGAAACTCGTTGAAGTATTGAAATTGAAATGCATCATTGAAAATGACCAGCCTTAGTTTAATAAAGAACGATATTTGTTGTTTTTCTTTTTTATTTAAAGCCTTTTGTTAATGTTGTTATTTATGTATTAAAATTTGATTAAATTTAGTATTTTTTTACGGTGAAAGACGTTTTTATTTCAAAGGCCATTGTAAATAAAAAATAAATAAAATTTAAAAAATAGAATGTTTCTCAGCGCGCACATTTTAAACTGCAACCAAAAACATTCCAATTTCAAATTCGAATCGTCAAACTTACCGGGTCCAAATCGCAATCCAAAACACAGATCCGTCACTCACAGAAAAAAAACATTCATTGAAAAAAGTGATATAATTTTCGTAAGTTTAAGTTTTCCACAACACTTGCTGTCACTGTCAGTACACTCCACTAGTTCGCGCAGACGCGGTGACGCACGACCTCTCGGCACGGCAGTGCTCGAAACACTGAAGTCACTGAACTGACTTGCGCTTGCTAGGTTCGGCGGTAAGCTGGGAGTATTTTCGATTCATAGTATTTTGTAGTTGTGAAACCCTGAAATGGTGGTGTTATTGTGAATTAGGTCAATTTCGGGGTGGATTTTTATGATGGTGAATTCGGGTGGGTTGGAAGGAATACGATGCTTTTGAATACAATAATACTTTCCAGAAAAGGAGTTGTAAATGTTTTGATGATTTAATTGAGTAATTTTAAGTGGTATTTTGATATGTTTTATAAAATAATCCTGAAAATGTTAAGTTTAGTAAAATTAGGTAGGTACCTATTTCAAACAATTTGATCTAATTACCTACTTTGATTACGTACCTAATAGATATCGAATAGTTTTCAATAGAAACCTCGGCCGTTCGAAATTTAAAAATGTTTCCTTACTTCTATGATCAATAGAAATTGTGAAAATGTTTTTTACGTAGCCTGTTCAGTTTCCAACTGCTGGGCAAAGGCCTCCCCATTTACTCTCCAACCATCTTTATTCTCTGCATCCACCAACTCTCCAAGAAGGCATCCAAGTTGTCTCTTTACCTTTTTCTGGGTCTAATTCGACTCCGGCGACTGCATTCTGAGGAACACAATTTACAGGGTCCAACTTAGTATGCTGACACTTTTTTAAGGGGATGATCAGCAAAGGAATAACTTTCTCTATGGCACCAAAAAAGAAATTGCGAAAAAAAACAGCTGTTCCATACAAAACTGCAAACCCACTTGAGCCAAATGTATGGGGACACCAGATATTTTTTTTCGCGATTACGATGTTGGTCCCATAGAGAAAGTTGTTCAGTTTGATGATCTGATCATCCCCTTAAAAAGTGTCAGCAATTCAGCATATTAAGAAGGACCCTTTATAATAATTTTGGTCCATCTATATGAATGCATGCGACAGAAATGTCCGGCCCAATCCCACTTTTACTGATCAGTCGTAATATCTAATAAACAAAAAAGGGAACTCTACATTGCATATGCTCACGAATATATTTGATCCCCACGCACGGGTTGTTAAGTAGTCAAGACAGCCTAGACATTCTACTACTGTCGTGAAACCCGTCGTGAAACCCCGCGCCCTTGAGGAAATAATATAGGAAAAACATTTTACTCGAACTTTCCCGGAGAAATAAATTTGAATAAAAAAGCACCCGGAAAATTTGAGTAACGATATCGAACAAGAAAAGTTATAGATAATAAATAATATTGAGAATAAAAGACGGGAAAAAACAGAACATTCCATCCCAAATAATTTCACATTAGAACGTGAAGGTCTGTCGCAATAAGGTTGTAAGTGCATTTTCCCTGAACATTATCAGGAAGAATATAATGTAAAAATATTACAACCTAAGACAATCAATCGTTTTTTTTTTCATGTAAGTACTTTCTCAATATATCTACGCAATATGATGCGACACGAATCATTGTGCAATAAAAGAGTGAAATGAAAAGAAAACCTTTTGCTTTCATCGCACCGAGATCTCAATTAGATTTAAATAAAAGCGAATCTCGAACCAATTAAAATGGATAAGACCCGAGTTAAGGCGAGGACGACCGAGCGAGGCCGAAGTTAAACCGACTGTCGGCGGAAACTGCCGAACGCTTCCGAAGCCAGCCGAACGTTCGCGGCCGCGAGCGAGGCCGAAGCGCGGGAAGCGCGTCATTCAAGGTGAGCTCTTTTCCCGCCAAACTACGTCATGGCGACTTTGTATTGTATCTCCACCTTTAATTAAAAGAAAACGCCAACAATAATACACCCACTTGGCTGTCCGCGCAGATATCGTTGTCTAGTTTTTCTCATCCGAAGTGGTTTTGAAGGAATTTTCCATTAAAAGCTTTTCCGAGTTATTCACGGATTGTTTGATGTCAAAACAATGTCGTACAACTCCATTATGTCCACTGAAATAACTGTTTACATCTTGTTGTCGGCTCGTTTTCATTGGATCAAATAATTTACTGGGGATTATGAACAAAACTTTTAATTCCATTTACGTGAAATAGAAATTTCAGTATTTTTTTGCTCCGATCAGTTTGCTCCCATAGTAAAAGTTGTTCAGTTTGATGGGTAGAATCTTAGATTCTTAGATTCTTTATTGTACACAAAACAACATAAATATGAGAACTTACAATAAATCAGGATGTACAAAGGCGAGCTTAACTCTAAAAGAGTTTTCTTCCAGCAAACCGTTGAGTGAGAGGAAAACCAATGTGTTTGGGTAAAAACAGTGTGCGCACAAATAAAGAATCTTAGTTTAAAAGGATGCTAATGATATCAATTTCATCCTGTATACTACGATAATAGAAATAAATAAGCAATACAAGGATTACAAGGTGTTACAAAAATGCAAATAAACCTTTAAGAGGGTGGTGTAGACCATCAAACTGAATAACTTTCACTATGCGACCAATACCGAAATCGCAAAAACCAAATTGATGTTCCATACTCTACAAATCGACTAGAGCTAAAATATGTATGGATATAATATTATTTTTTTCGCGATTTCGATGTTGATCCCATAGAGAAAGTTGCTCAGTTTGACGGTCTAAACAACCCCCTTAAGAATTTTAAATATTTATTGTTACTTATGAAACACCCTGTATAGATAACGTTATTCATGAGTTGGTTCCCAACATTCGTAATAACCATAAAAATATTTGCCACACGCGGGACTCGAAGCAGCGAACCTTGGTTTAGCAGGCAAGAGCTATATCGGGTCGTCAAGTCATGTATACCTACTTGATGTTTATAATACAGATAATTCTCCAAACTGCATCTTCAAGTCGAAGTATCCACGAAGGTCAGTACGCATTGTTTGCTCCTCATCATTACCTTTGAGGTCATTTAAGAGAATTTTATTCCGAGAGCGAAAATGCGCGCTGCATACAAACGTACTATGGTGATATTTTCAATACCTAATTAAATTTAATGAAATTTTGCTGAAACAATCTAGAAACAAATCTCTATGCTTGAATGGAGTTAGATTTTCGTTAAAATATACTGTTTCAATGCTAGAATTAATTTAAGATTTGTATGGAAATCTTTGAGGCACTGTAACTTGAAAACTAAACATTTAAACGAAAATCTGACTCCATACAAGCATAGAGATTTGTTTCTAGATTGTTTCTGCAAAATTTGATTGACTTAAATTGGTTAGTATTGAAAATATCACCATAGTACGTTTGTATAGAGCGCTCTTCGAATAATATACCCTTAACATCGTCTTCGCAAGAGTCTGGGGGCTACTTTAATCTAGTAACCTTGCTTTTTGGTTACGCTCTGTCGCCCGGACTATGCGCGGCTTACTTTTAGAAAACAAACCGCATGGAAATCAATCAATTAGTGGGATCACACACGATGACGCACTGACGGAGCGGCAGACGTCAGTCCGTCATTTGTGAAGCAAGGAGTTGTAAGAAACTGCACGTAGAATCACGCATGTGTGCTTCCACGGTGCGTCAATCCGTTACCGTCTGTGCTTCTACGTGCTTTTTTACCTTCAGTATACTACTATTTTGGTGTTAAATAAAGTAGAGCTGTCACACACGATGACGCATTGACGGAGCGACAGATATTAGTCCGTCATTTGTGAAGCAAGGAGTTGTAGGAAACCGCACGTAGAAGCACACACGGTGACGCATTGACGCACCGGGTGTGGTTCTATAGACGGACATCTGCCGCTCCGTCAGTGCGTTATCGTGTGTGAACGCACTTATTCGTGAGAAGAGGCCTTCGCCCAGCAATAGTATCCTAAAGGCTATAACTTACTTTCACAAAGTCAAAGTCAAAGTCAAAATTTTTATTCAAAATAATATCCCATAGATAACTTTCTGACGTCAATTTTGATTCTACCACCGCTTCGGAAGGTGTTCCGTTGTAGAGAAGATGCGGCCAGAAACTCTACAACACACTTCTTTTAAACAAAACAAAATATACAAAGTACAAATATTGAATTACATAGTGTAACATTGTCAAGACCAGACATTTTGGTCATTCAAATAATCATCGAGTTTATAGTAACCTTTTTTACAGAGGACTTGTTTAACATGGGATTTAAACTTTTTGTCTGGCAAGTTTAGAATATCCTCTGGTATCTTATTATAATAGCGTATACAGTGCCCCATGAAAGATGTGTTGACCTTACTGAGTCGAAAATGTGGGAACACTAATTTATTTTTATTTCTTGTATTGTAATTACACATCCATACAGGTGTAAAAAAACACCCTAGTAATACTCAAGGGGATTCTTCAGACCATCAAACTGAACATTATGGAGCCAACTTCGAAATCGCGAAATAAAATCAGCTGTCCCATACATTTTAGTCGAGTCGGTTCAGCAGTTTTGTATGGGACAGCTGATTTTTTTTCGCGATTTCGTAGTAGGTTCCATAGTGAAAGTTGATCAGTTTCATGGGCTGAAGCACTCCCTTTAGTATAACTAGGGTGTTTTGTTACACCATGTAAAAGCTGATTTATCTTTTACTTTTGTAATTTATGACCAAAAGTTTATGGAAAAAAAACGGTGCCGTTGATGTCTTTTGTATTGTCGTAGCGGTCTGCTACGCAATTCCATATCATATTGATGTTAATATCATTTTTTAGGGTTCCGTACCCAAAGGGTGAAAACGGGACCCTATTACTAAGCCTACGTTGTCCGTCCGTCCGTCCGTCCGTCCTACCTATTTAGGGCTGTAACTTTTGAACCGTAGCTAGATAGTTGACATTTTCACAGAAAATGCGTCATTACGGCGGATTTGTTAACAAATTTACAATAAAAATGTGAAAAAGTAAAAAATTAAGGGGGGTTCTCAACAAGAAACTAGTTTTCATCGACGTATTTTCTTCTTGGTCTATAGTAAAAACGGTAATAAATACAAGCGTCAAACTTGGTGCGATTATAGAGCAAATTATACAAAATAACAAAAAATAATAAAAACCGGTCAAGTGTGAGTCGGTCTTACGCTTAAGGTCCCGGAGAAAAAAAAATGTCAAGTTAATTTGTTGTGTTCTATGGTGGTGTGGTACGGAACCCTCGATGCGCGAGTAGCGCGACTCGAACTTGACCGATTTTATTAAGCTACCTATTATATCTGTATATGTACCCATTACCCATATATCATTACTATGTAAATTTAAATGCGTTACATATTAAACGGGGTGCTTCGGATCATCAAACTGAACAACTTTTCACTATGGAGCCAGCATCGAAATTATGAAAAAATACAGCTGCTGGTCTGAAGCACCCCTTTTAATATGTGATGCATTTAAAGTTACCGCCTGGCCACGGGACATCAGGGCGACCGGCGGCGCGACTTGCGATTTTAGAATACATTGCCTACGCGCCGCTGCGTGTTTTCGTAATAGTAGGGACACAACGCTCAGTGTATTCTAAAATCGCAATTCGCAGGCGGTTACACCCTGTTCACAAATATACAGGTAGATTAAAAACTAAAATTAACATCACACAAATTATATTGAAACGCGTAGCAAACTGCTACGACAGTACAAAAGACATCAACGATTCTGTTGTTCAATGTTTACTTTTTTTGTTAAATTTATTTATAAGTGGGATCACTCAAGATGACGCATTGACGGACCGGTAGACGTCCATCCGTCACCGTGTGTGCTTCTACGTGCGGTTTCTTTAAACTCCTGGCTTCAAAAATGACGCACCGTTTGCCCCCTTTGGTACTGAGCGTTAGAGCTGTCACACACGATGACGCATTAACGGAGCGGCAGACGTCAGAAGCACACACAGTGACGGATTGACGCACCGTGTTGTTCTACGTGCGGTTTCTTACAATTCCTTGCTTCTCAAATGACGGAATGACGTCTGCCGCTCCGTCAATGCGTCATCGTGTGTAATCGCCACTAAGTATTACTAGGATGTTTTTAACAATGATTTTTTTTTCCTATCTTTTTGCCCTTATAGTAAAAGTTATTCAGTTTGATAGGTAGAGTATGTGGTTTAAAGGTTAATAATATATTTATATTTTATTTATTGCAATACTTTTCCTTACACCCTGTATATATGCATACTCTAAAGACTTCTTCATATCGCATGACAATCACTCATGCTATAGTCTACGTCACCCGGGGAGGTACTTTCCTTGCATACTCTAAAGTAAAACAACAAACAATAAAAACCGGCCAAGAGTGTGTCGGGCTCGCGCTAAGGGTGCTGGAGAAAACAATTTTCATTTTCTTACCATAGAGGTAGGTAATGAAAACGAGTAAAATAGGCTCAAAGTTACTTTTGACCAATTCAAATCCAAGGTTTCAATTGTAGCCAGGCAAGCGGAACTACAAACGTCGTCAATTCCCGTCCATTCACCGAAAATCTTGATTAAATATCAACAATAACTTATTAAATTAAACTTCAAGTTCAAAGCAACAATGTAAATTGATCAAGATTACGAATCAACCTCACTGCTGAAGGTTTTACTGAATTAGTGGAATCGAAACAGCCAATCAGAACGCAGAAAGCTTTTTTTTAATTTTTTATTATTTTGGTTTTTATTGTAGAAGTTTCTATAGATAAATCAAAAAAGGAAGACGCTCTCTTACTGCACCTGCTTGCCACATGTGTCCAGTTGCTACCTCTCACGGATGGCTGTCTCTGTCGTACTCTTCATCTCTCTCTCTTCATCATCATCTTATACTTCTCAGATTATGGAAGTATATTTACCCAACTGCCAGCATTCTGTTTCGCTGATACGACTCTACTGAATAGATAAGAATAGATTAGAAAACTTCATTTCCGAGAATTTAGTACAATCTTAAAAATCCAGCATATTCTCTGTGTACCTATTTGTGGTTCTCAGCTAAGAGTGGGTTGATTTGTACGAGATAACTAAGGGAATGAAAAGAGTTCTTTTGCTTTGTTTTTGTGAACGAAACGCTATCCACTACTTACGTTAAAACCCATAAATTAAAATGTTACTACAACTAAACGTGTTAAGTAGTATAATTTTTATGTTATTGTAATGTTTATGACGTCCCTAAATAGGGTTCCGATCGTACGTTTATGAATATTACTAGCTGTTGCCCGCGACTTCATACGCGTGGACTTAGGACTTGTTTATGTTTTTTTGTGTCTCTGACTTATTTTTGTGACTTTTGAAAGAACACCCCCTTTCACCCCCTCTATGCACCCCCTGCTCGCTACTTACGCACCCCCTACTCACCCATACGCACGCCCTTCGTACCCCCTACACAACCCCACGCACCCCCTCCACGCACCACCTACTCACCACTTTCACACCCCCTTCTCCTCACCACTACGCACCCCCTCCGTACTCCTACACACACCTACTCATCCCCTAGCTACCCACTACTCACCCTCAACTCACCTCTACGCATCCACTACGTACCCCAACACACCCCTATGCACCCCTACTCACCTCCTCTACTCACGCCCTACTCATCATTTACGCATCCCCTAATCACCCCTACGCACCCCCAAGTACCCCCTACACACCCTTACTCATCCCCTAAGTATCCCCTATTCACCCCCTCTACTCATCCCTTACTCACCACTTACGCACCCCCTTCTCATTCCCTATATAGCAGAGTAGGGAGTGAGTAGGGCGTAGGTAGGGTTAAGTAATTAACGTCACAAAAAAACCATAAAAACAACACCCATAATGATAATTTAGACATTTCAACCCCATCGCACCCCAACAGGGGATGATGGTATTTCAAATCCGCCACGATGAATATTAAAATCATAGTTGTTTTCGTAATCAGCGACCTATAAATACCATACGAACGATAAACCATAGAAACGCGATACCCATCTTGATTTTCAGACTTTGTCACCACATTCCCCCTTTCTGGGGTTGAATTCTGAAAAAACCTGAAACACGTGTTTACTTATTTACCAATAGAAATACTCCTGTGAAATTTCGAATAAAATAGTTCAACTAATCTTGTTTCCACATACAAACTTTGGACCCCCGTTTCACCCCCTTAGGGGTTGAATTTTGTCAAATCCTTTATTAGTGCACCCCTTGACCTCATAAGGAACCTACTTGCCAAATTTGAAATCTCTAGACCCAGCGGTTTGGGCTGTGTGTTGATATGTCAGTCAGTCACTTTCTTCTTTTATATATTTAGATGAATGTTACTCTTTTTGGTTTGATCTAAGTGCGGAAGTCAGAATTACTAATATTCCGGGATGATTTCGGAAACTTTTTCTTGGTAAAGGGTTCGAAGTTTTCCATTTAAGTTTTCTAAAATATTAAAAGAAAATTTAAGTTAAGCACAAACTCGATTCATAATGAAGAAGCCAGCGGAAAACAGGAAAAACATGCAGAATTTCCAACTAAGCCAAACAAATGTTGTTAAAATGTTGGCTGTTGTTAGCACGGACTTGAAAAAAGAGGGACGTAATGTGACACTAAAAAGATGTGAAGCATGCAAGGTCCAACCTTTTCGTTTGTTCTACAAGGGACCTACACTCACACAGATGCACTAGCTCTAGGCGCAGGTCCTACATCCGTCACCATTATGTACCGCGTAGGTTCGCACCGGATCCGATCAGCACATGACCGTGAGGAATAGCGCAATTAAAGGAAGGCCTATGCCTAACAGTAGGTTGATGTGGTTTGATTTGATTGATTGATTGATCGATCTAACAACATGCTGCAATTTCGAGGCATGTATGGTACCCACTGTCCATTACAATAAGTGGCGACTGGCTCACTCCCCGACACAATGGACAAAGTTTCGGTACTATTAGTGATAAAAAGGGGATGTTCTGAGGTTTCAGAATATCTCTGACTACCCCCTCGGGAAATATAGTCGTGAGCATCTGCTTATGCTTATGCTTGAAAACTAAAAATTCTTGTCATTGTAGACAAATGAGAAAGCACTCTACTGTCGTGTCTCCTTGCATAGCTCAGTCACCTGACCTCCCAAAAACTCATAAAGCACCAAGCCGCAAGCCTCATGTTTCTACATAAAATTCACACTGTCGTAACCTCCCATGCTTGGACCTGACCTCCACAATTAAGCACCTAAGTACCTCGCGACCTCACCTCGAGTCGACGACCTTATTCGCAACCTCGCCCAAGGTCACCCAAACTTTCGTAATTTAATTTGCAACCTGCGATCGCGTCGGTAACCGTTGTGATGTGATTACATCCATCAATATTTGTACGGTTTGTTATGGTCGAAAATAGAGTAAACAATCAGATATGTTTTTGTAGAGTTTCTAGCCGCATCTTCTCTACAGGAAATACCTTCCAACGCGACGCGACGCGGTGTGGTAGATTCAAAAATATTACGTGAAATTGTGGTGCCACGATAAGTGCGTTCACACACGATGACCCACTGACGGAGCGGCAGATGTCAGTCCATAGAACCACACCCGGTGCGTCCATGCGTCACCGTGTGTGCTTCTACGTGCGGTTTCATACAACTCATTGCTTCACAAATGACGGACTGACGTTTGCTGCTCCGTCAGTGCGTCATCGTGTGTGAACGCACTTAGGCCTCATCATCTTATTGTACAGGGTGTAACAAAACACCCTAGTAATCCTTTAGGGGGTGCTTCAGACCATCAAACTGAACAACTTTCACCATGGAGCCAACTCCGAAATCTCAAAAAAAAAGTAGCTGTCCCATACATTTTAGTCGAGTCGGTACTCCAGTTTTCTGCGGAACAGATATTTTTTTTTCTTGACTTTGGCTCCATAGTGAAAGTTGTTCAGTTTGATGGTCTGAAGCACCCCCAGTATTACTATGGTGTTTTCTTAAGCAAAACCCTGTACTGTATACGCTATTATAATAAGATAGCAGAGTATATTCTAAACTTGCGAACTATAGTTTAAGTTAGTTAGTTTTAGTTTATGTTTTAAGTTTTGCAGTGCCCTAGCAGGGTCCATGTGTAGGTACTGGAACATATGTAACATCTTATAAACCGAGTTAGTGTAGTTTGGTCACAGTGCAAAATCGTCACACTGTATAATGAGTGCAATTTAGTCATGAACTGAATATTTAATTTATTTATTAAAAATAAATAGTGCAATTTGGTCACAGGCCTATTTGTTTATAATTTTTAAGTGCAAATTCGTCATAAGAGGTACCTACTAAGTAGCTAGTAGGTACCTAGCCTAAGTAATATAGTTACATTAGTTAATATTACTTATCAGAGCCGTAAATAAAAATATTTAGTTAGGTAGGTACACGAAGGCGCCAAAACCGGTTATGATGACAATTTAATTTAATGTAATTTAATTTAAATTAATTTAATTTAATTTAATTTAATTTAATTTAATTTTATGATATCTTATCCCTCTGTGTATATCGTTTAAAATAATATTTAAAATGCTTTTCAATTTAATTTTATTTAATTTTATTTTATTTTATTTTATTTCATTTCATTTCATTTAATTGTCATTATAACCGGTACCTTAATACATAGCTACCTATTTAGATTACTGGTACCTATTACACATTTTAAATAAATAAATATTCAGCTGGTAATGTGTCCTTAGTTAGTTGTGACGAAATTTCACTAAAAAAACCAACAATTTACAAAAATTTCGACACCAGTGACCATTTTTCACCAAAATATGTTATTTAAATCTTTTAAATTTAACCTGTGACGATTTTTCACTCAACATATGGGAATCAAAATCTGTGACGAATTTTCACTGTGACCGAACTACACTAACTCTACCATGGTTGCAATAAATTATTTGTATTTGTATTTGTAAGCAAATCCTCTCTTAAAAAGCTAACTATAAACTCGATAATTAATGATAATGTTACGCTATGTAATTCAATATTGTATTTATAATTGTACTTTGAATATAGGTATATTTTTAGAGATTGTGTTGTAAAGTTTCTGGCTAGTTTTCTTTCGACGCGATGAACTACAAAATAATGACGTCCGAAAGCTGTGCTATATATATATTTTTTAAAACCATTCCATCCCACCCACGGGTGGGCCTTTGCCTCCCCATTTATCCTCCATGCAAACCGGTCCTGAGCCAGTTCCATCCACTCTTCGTCGAAGGCATACAGGGCGTCGCTCCGTCTCTTCCGGGGTCGACCCTGACGGCGACGTCCAGTCTCCGGGATCCAAGACTTTGGCCCATCTTGTGTTATATCAAAATGCAAACAGTTGACAGTTGAGTTGGCCCGTCTCGTCGCAAATTGTTTCGGTGCAGAAAACATGTCAATTATGTATTTTATCAAGGTATAATAACTTTATGATTTTATCTTAAATTACCGAACCTATCTTATAGGTGCTTAAAGTAAATAAATGAAATAGCAAGAAAATTACAAAACCAATGTTCTTGCATGTAATACTGAAAGCAAACACCGAAACCGCAGTTGACGGCGATGCCGCATTTCTCCTTCTCACGCGGCGCAGGCGCAGATCGGATCGGCGCCCGCGCAGCCGAGCCGCTGCACTCTCTTACGTAACTCGCGGACAGTTTCTATTGCGCACGCGCATATGTTTTGTCTAGTTTATTGTCTTTTTTAGTTAAAAGTTAGTTAACTTGGGGTTTCGTTTTAATTACTGTAATCAACCGACGCCGAAGAGGTGGTGAAGGCGGCTGGGAACCCGTTGGATGAGGGCAGCGCAGGACCGCTCGTTGTGGCGATCCTTGTCTATGTCCAGCAGTGGACGTCTATCGGCTAATATGATGATGACTGTAATCAAGCTGGTAACCAAATAAGTAGGTACACGACACAACCATTCACGACCATGGTTAGGAACATTGCAGGGTTGCCAGATGTAGACAATTTCTCCTCGTACAAAAGCAAGTAACTCGTACTTCTCCTATTAAACCTCGTACGTTAGTCTAAATTTTGAAAGAACGAAGAGTTAGGCATATATAACACAATTAAATTTGAGACGTTTCATAGGAATTGCATACGACGATACAAGGACAAAATCTAAGCGGTGATCGGTTTCTTGAAGATTTCCCAGCAAACTGTAATCTAACAATAAACATCTATAGTCTGTCTTAGTTAAAATATGCATTTATTCTACAAAACGACGATTGCAATGGAAAATCATGCCATAATTTCTCTAAAAATCAAAACCTCGTACAAATTTGTACGAGGCTGACGGCATCCTCGTAAGAGAGACCCCAAATCTGGCATTTGTACGAGGAACCTCGTACGTCTGGCAACCCTGGAACATTGCTACAACTACCAGCGGTTGTACAAGGTTCACCAAATACTTACAATTTTAAATAAATTATTAGCTTTTTTAGAAAATTGTCACTGGACCCTGCGGTCCTTCCTCGGGGTTTAACAGTTCAAGCTATCTCTACAGGGTGGTACAGTAAATAGTTGCATTACTTCAAGGGGTCATTTTACCCATAATGCGGAACAACTTTCCCTAAGAAACATATAGGGAATCGCCTAAACTATTTTAGATTTTCCATACTAAATGCAATCAGCTGATCGAATGCTTGTATGAAAAGATAAAATCATTCTGCGAATTTTCGTTATATTCCTGGAAAGTCGTTTATTAATTGAGTCGTTTGGGATCAAAAATGACTCGATTATCATGAGCCGTGCAGACATAACGGTCAGACACTTTCGCGTTAGTCTGGATAAGTAGCTACTAACTATACAGGGTCCAACTTAATATGCTGACACTTTTTTAAGAGGATAATCAGACCGTCAAACTGAACAACTTTCTCTATGGGACCAACATCGAAATAGCAAAAAAAATATCAGCTCTTCCATACAAAACTGCAAATCTACTCGAGCCAAATGTATGGGAAGCTGATTTTTTTTTTCACGTTTACGATGTTGGTCCCATAGAGAAAGTTGTTCAGTTTGATGGTCTGAACATCCCCTTAAAAAAGTGTCAGCATATTAAGAAGAACCCTGTATGTATAAATTGTTTTTGAGGTTACTATGTACCTGATTAATTGTTACTCATTTACTTATTGTATCGACCTAAAAAGTACATAAAAACGCCCACGAACACAAAGACAATTATTCCAATAACTACATTCCTTCATTAATCCAACCAACAACAAAGTGCAACGTGCATTATGCATTGATGCAAAATAATTACGTAAAGGACTTAAGGACAGATCTGTGGCCTGAGCGGGGGGGGAGAGGCGGGCAGGCAGGGGGGGAGGAGTGAAAGTCTAGCTCAGACTATGCAGATACATGTAAATGATAGATCTAGCCTTTATTGGATACTAGGCTCTGTACTAGACTTTGCACGGGGTTAATGTTAGTGCGGGAAACATTTTCTATCGTAAAGTAAAATATTTCTTCACATGCATATTAAAAACATATAACTACGGTACTAGAAGTAGAACACTTCAGTGGTAGCCCTGAGAAACAAAGAGTAGAGGCTGCCCACCAGAATGTTGGATCAATGATATAAGGGCGTCACGCGTGTCTCAAAAATAGATGCAAAGGGTGACAGAACTTCATGGAGGAGGCCTGTGTCCGAAGACGGACTTATCAAAGGCTGTGATGGATGGATGGATGTACTAGGACAAAAAACGATTGTGCTTGAGACCACACGACTGAAGTAAAACTTACTTTCGCCTCGCCCGATCACACTTTTCGGAACGCCCTCACCAGTTTACTCCCCAAGTCAAGCGTGCGTAAAGAAGTGTTATGTACTTAAAAAAAAAACGATTTTTTTCAGCATTACCATACAGGGTGAAATTGATATCATTAGCATCCTTTTAAACTAAGAGTCTACCCATCAAACTGAACAACTTTTACTATGGGAGCAAACCAATCGGAGCAAAAAAAAATCTGCTGTCCCATACATTTGAGTCTTGTAGGCAGCGGCGGCGGGTGCAGTTTAGTATGGGACAGCTGTTTTTTTTTTGCTCTGATTTTTTTTCTCCCAAAGTAAAAGTATTTCAGTTCGATGGGTAGACTCTTAGTTTAAAAGGATGCTAATGATATCAATTTCACTCTGTAGATAGGGGCGACGGTTCAATCCCAACCTGGTGGATCAAACCTTTACCAAAGTGTCTTGAGTAGTTTCATGTAGTACAATTTGTAAAGAAACTGGCATTTTGGTAAAAGAAGACATTGCTACACCTACATGTTACCATTGGAGGCTTGTATTCTGTCCTCTGTAGTAAAAAAGGTAGGTGGTATGTAGTTAGCAGGGTTCTGCATAGCATATCCATATCTATACAAAAAGGATTATTAATCTCAAAAAAAGAAACAGCTTTTCCATAGAAAACGTCAATGGTGACTCGACCCGAATGTATGGAATAATTTTTCGCGATTTCAATGTTGTTCCAAGTGCGTGTGTTCCAGGGAGTGGGATAGGTGGGATTTATCCCCCCCTCCCCCAAAATCCGAATGTTCCATACAAATATTCGGAACCCAAAGTCTGGATACGTGCTTGGTGTGTGTGCAACATTAAACAAAAATGTCATTCATCATTCGTCATTTTTGTTTAATGTTGTACACACACCAAGCACGTATCCAGACTTTGGGTTCCGAATATTTGTATGGAACATTCGGATTTTGGGGGAGGGGGGGATAAATCCCACCTATCCCACTCCCTGGAACACACGCACTTAAATTCGTTACAATATATACGAGGGGGTGCATCACACCATCAAACTAAATAACTTTCACTATTGGAACAACATTGAAATCGCGAAAAATTATTCCATACATTCGGGTCGAGTCACCATTGACGTTTTCTATGGAAAAGCTGTTTCTTTTTTTGAGATTAATAATCCTTTTTGTATAGATATGGATATGCTATGCAGAACCCTGCTAACTACATACCACCTACCTTTTTTACTACAGAGGACAGAATACAAGCCTCCAATGGTAACATGTAGGTGTAGCAATGTCTTCTTTTACCAAAATGCCAGTTTCTTTACAAATTGTACTACATGAAACTACTCAAGACACTTTGGTAAAGGTTTGATCCACCAGGTTGGGATTGAACCGTCGCCCCTATCTACAGAGTGAAATTGATATCATTAGCATCCTTTTAAACTAAGAGTCTACCCATCGAACTGAAATACTTTTACTTTGGGAGAAAAAAAATCAGAGCAAAAAAAAAACAGCTGTCCCATACTAAACTGCACCCGCCGCCGCTGCCTACAAGACTCAAATGTATGGGACAGCAGATTTTTTTTTGCTCCGATTGGTTTGCTCCCATAGTAAAAGTTGTTCAGTTTGATGGGTAGACTCTTAGTTTAAAAGGATGCTAATGATATCAATTTCACCCTGTATGGTAATGCTGAAAAAAATCGTTTTTTTTAAGTACATAACACTTCTTTCCGCACGCTTGACTTGGGGAGTAAACTGGTGAGGGCGTTCCGAAAAGTGTGATCGGGCGAGGCGAAAGTAAGTTTTACTTCAGTCGTGTGGTCTCAAGACTGGTCTTCAGTCGTAGGTCTCAATGAAGCATGAAGTCCATTAATTATAAATAAATAAAAAAAAGGTGAATTTGTTAGATAAATAAATAAAAAAAAGGTGAATAAAATTTTCACCTTTTTTTTATTTATTTATAATTAATGGACTTCATGCTTGTGCGTTAGCACCGCATTTCCGCCAATTTCAAGTGGTTTGAGGAAATTTCTATCCAATCTCGAGGATTGTTTTTGAGTGAGAAGGATTGTGGAGCCTCGTGGCAGGCTGAAACGCGAACCGCGCGAACACCACGCGAGAGACAAGTGTTCGGGGCAAACCCTGCAACGTGACTCCAATTTTCACATTATCAACCACTACACTCGCTACTAAATAAAACAAAATGTCAGCTTTGAAGGCGTGGTGCAATTTTCGAAATGCTACCGGAAGGCTGATTCCCATTCGGTGTTCAAATTGCAGGCCCACAACCCAATGCCTGGTGCTGTGCTCAGCCGTATGAAAACGCCTGGGGCTTTCTCGATTTTAATCTAATCTCTATTGCATCGTTGCTAGCCACCTTGGTATAGTTCGCTACGAGAGTTGGTAATTTTTAAAGAGGTGTTTATGTAGGTGAGTGTACGTAATTTTGTAAGTTTTTTTTTTCGAATTGACAATTACAGCCTTGCTCAAGGAGCAGAACCTACTGCTTATTACTGCGAACTGTTGGAGTTCGAGGATGTTTTGTATTTTGACTTTAAGCATGTATTTTCAACATTATCAGTCGTCCGTTATGGTTATGGGCATTACTGACACTCAGTTGCAGAAACGCTCATTAAAGTTAATCCTCCATTAAATCTCTTGCTGTCACTTTTTGTCTCGTTGACGTAGTAACGAAAACGGCCGAAGGGGTAAAAGCTAGCTAGCTAAAGTGACAGCAAGAGATTTAATGGAGGATTACCTTTAATGAGCGTTTCTGCAACTGAGTGTTAGAATATCAAGAGTTTCGCGGATTTGCGGATCACAGAATTTCTTCTGCAGCGTATACAGGTTTCCTCACAATGTTTTCCGTTGGCCGTTTGTAAGCTGTCGGAGTTAGTGCGTTCACACACGATGACGCACTGATGGAGCAGCAAACGTCAGTCCGTCATTTTTGAAGCAAGGAGTTGTATGAAACCGCACATAGAAGCACACACGGTGACGCATTGTCGCACCGGGTGTGGTTCTATGGACTGACATCTGCCTCTCCGTCAGTGCGTCATCTTGTGAACGCACTTACGAACATAAGTTTGACAAATAATATTATTATCACTAAACAATACACATTGAAATAAAATAAATATAAGTAATATGGGAATACAGTCGTGAGCTTATGCAATTGCAATTCACATTCCAAATGTATTTTGTTACATTTATTTTAAGCAAATCCAAAACACAAAATGTAACCAGAATCAAGACTTTCAGTTGAATATAAACAATAAAATAGGGTGTAACTGCTACCATTGTGTTTCTTCCTGTACATTGTCCGAGCTTGCCGTTGTACCATACATACATACATACTCGTACATGTAATGCTTATTTATATGTACGCAATAGAAAATAACATCGCTGCGAGTATGTGAATGTGTTATGGTATTGCTGAATGTATGATTGTAAAATGTAATTATTTTATTTAAATGTTACGTGAATAACTTTCTTTGGTTTGATTAGTTTTTCCGTGTCTTCAGATCTGCAGTGAACACGGAAAAGCTTAGTTAAGCTTTGGAACCGGAGTTTCGTTGTTATTCTCTACTTTGTATTGTTTGCAATAAATTCTATCGTAGAGCTTTTTATTATCCAAAATACTTACGGATACATTTACTTAATTCTTTTGCGGAAAGCTTTTGCAATATGAACAGTAAGTACTGTACAGCGTTTATTACTTTATTCTCAATCTCTTGTATATAGAAAAGATGTGTTTTAATCACCACTTACCTTTTAGTATAATACCGAACTTTACCTTAATACCATACTTTACCCTACCGTACCTTTTACATTGTTTCGAAACGAGTGCATTTTAAAATTGGAGTATTTAAAACTATGCCTATGACTTTAATATACAGGGTGTTTCATAAGTAAAAATAAATATTTAAAACTCTTAAGGGGTTGTTTAGACCGTCAAACTGAATAACTTTCTCTATGGGACCAACATCGAAATCGCGAAAAAAAATATCTGATGACCCATACATATTTTAGCTCTAGTCGATTTGTAGAGTACGGAACATCAATTTTTTTTTTTCGCAATTTCGATATTGGTCCCACAGTGAAAGTTGATCAGTTTGATGGTCTAAACCATCCCCTTAAAGGTTTATTTGTATTTTTGTAACACCTTGTAGACAGGACAACTAAAATTATGTGGCAAAAAGCTTCCGACATATCCATGAAATTTAAAATGACACCTCAGAACTCCACACTATCGATCGATCCCTCAATAAAACATCCAACAAACTTGCAACTATTATTACAACAACAATACCAAGAAATCTATGAAAAAACTTTAATCGCGGTTAAAATTTTCATATCTAACACAAAAAGCGATGCATTAGTCACACACACACACTAAGGCGGACTGTTGTGTGCGGCATGCGCAAGCGCAAGCTTACATAACACCAGCGAGAGTGCATTCACTCCGAGGGGGGGCGGGAGGGGGAAATGCATCGGTGCACTCTGTGATATAATATCAGATGGATTAAGTCTTCTTGTATTGTCAGATCTGAGAGATTATGATCTAGGATTTGAAAGGCATTTGAATGCGCTCGCGCTTCTTATTTTGAATTTCGAATACCTTGGGTTTTGCGCGAGACCACCAAGATTTCTGAACATCAGTTCCAGCTTAAAATAGACCACACTGTTTCTTCCCGTGGGTGTCATAATGAGGCGACTAAGGGATAACATTTCGAATGTAGTGTTTCTGTCGGCGAAAACCACCACTCTACCTCTGACCACTCTAATGCCATACCATTCCTGTAATTCCTACATTTCTTTTTCTTTTATACCGCTAAAATTATTAACTTTATATCATATTAAAAAAGTAAACTACAACTACAATGCTTCTAGATATGTCATCGTAATGTTTTTTTTTTATTATTATTATAGTTGATAGTTACAGCAGAGCTTCTTACCACTTATGTATGTCTATCTATCTATAACATCACGCCTCTTTCCCAGTGGGGGAGGGCAGAGACCATCAGGGCGCGCTATTACCTACTTATCCGATATTTGTATTGAAATGTAATTATAATACAGGGTCCAACTTAATATGCTGGCGGTTTTTAAGGGGCTGATGGTGATCAGACCATAAATTTAAACAATTTTCACTATGGGACCAAAATAGAAATCGCGAAAATAAAAATTTGCTGTGACAAAGTTGTTCAGTTCAAGGGTCAGATCATCCCCTTAAAAAAATGTCTGCATATTAATAAGGACCCCGTATGTTGTAATATTTAACATCTGGAGTGCGATTTTTGAATCTCATTCGGTGAGCTCAGCTGTTGAAAATGTCAAAATGACTATGGAGATACGCATCTTTCTACTGCTGATTTGACTTCCAAAAATCATAATTCAGGAGTACGATTTTTAAAAGTCAAATAAGCAGTAGAAAGATGCATGACTACGCTTTTGTATGAGATTTAAAAACCGTTCAAACTCACCGATGACATTCAAAAATCGCATCCTGTGTTGTAATTTTAACAAGTATCGATACTGTACCGTTTACAAACAGATTTGAATAGAGTTAGCAAGTCAAGTCTTCTCATTGATGACTTTCTCGAATGCACGAAGAGCGGGTAAAATCCCAGAGAAAGCACGAATAATGCAGGCGATGCCGATGATCTCTTACAGATGCGATCCTATTGAGAATTAGTTTAGTGGCTGCTCTTATTTGCAGAGCGAGTTGAAGGAAAATTATTACAAATAATAAAAGAAACGAAAAGGGAAACTTATGTAAGACTACAAATGGCAACTCGGTATGCGTAGACCACAGAAAAATCTTAATATAGGTGCCGCACCTGTTTAGAATGTCTGAATCTTAATATGCTCATACTATTTTAAGGGGGTGATCAGACCATCAAACTGACCAACTTTCTCAATGGGACCAACACCGAAATCGCGAAAAAAAATCCGCTGTCCCATACATTTGGCTCAAGTAGGTTTGCTGTTTTGTATGGAACCGCTGATTTTTATTGTTCGCGATTCCGATGTTGGTGCCATAGAGAAAGTTGTTTAGTTTGACGGTCTGATCATCTCCTTAAAAAAGTGACAGCATATTTAGAAGGACCCTGTATAGGCTGTGATGATGATGTCTTGGCCTGTTATGGTTTCTGCCACCCTCCTGTCCTGAGTATCTCGCATTCACGTAACTCCCGTCACGCTCTTTGTATCGTCGACCTATACAGGGTGTTACATAAGTAAGAATAAATTTTTCAAACTCTTAAGGGGGTTTTTTTAGACCGTCAAACTGAACAACTTTCTCTATGGGACCATCATCGAAATCGCGAAAAAAAAACTGATATCCCATACATATTTTAGCTCCAGTCGATTTGTAGAGTATAGAACATAAATTTTTTTTTCGCGATTTCGTTATTGGTCCCATAGTGAAAGTTGTTGAGTTTGATGGTCTGAAGAGAAGAATAGTGCCGCCGGACGATTCCACTTCGCTTCTTTTCCCTCGGCAACCACAACGTTGCTTCGCTCCATCTGCCGTCACTTCGCTTTTCCAAAACGATAGTCCTTCAAAACCTGAAAACCGTTTCTTTACAAATATTATTTACTAGAGTTTACCCGCGACTTCGCGCACAAATTATGTAAGTACTAGATTTTAAGTTAAATCATAAAGATCAAACAAAAAAAAAGGTTCATCAAAATCGACCTATAGATATATAGATAACAGAAATTCGATAATTCTTTTAAAATTTCACATCTTTATTAATTTTGTTTTTAAATTTCGAAAAAGAAATGCAAATTTCAGGAAGCAGGATTTTGTATCTCATAGTTTCAAAATTCATATATTCTCGATGGGCATTGGCTCAATAAGTCATGGATGCGAAATTTTACGAGCTCGAAATTCATAGGTTCGACCACGTTGTGAAATGAAGTGATTCGTCACAGAACTAAAGTGGCTGACATAGCTCAGAAAATTAGCAAGCTGAAGTGGCAATGGGCTGGTCATATCTGTCGAAGAACTGACAACCGATGGGGTGTCAGAGTTCTAGAGTGGAGACCGCGAACTGGTAGGCGTAGTGTGGGACGCCCTGCTGCCCGCTGGACAGACGACCTAAAAAAAGTAGCGGGGAGCGACTGGATGAGGAAGGCCGAGGTCAGAGTTTTGTGGCGCGCCTCGGGAGAGGCCTATGTCCAGCAGTGGACGATGATAGGCTGATGATGTTGATGATGATGACCACGTAGAATCGATGTGACAATCACAATTAATCAAAATGAAATTTAACTATTATTTCAGGCAGTTTTCAGTTTTGCGTTCATTTTTTAACACCTACATCGATCTGCGGATAGAGTTATCAAGAAGACTCTCAGGTCCCTCAACAAAATATCACAACAGCTCAAGCATCAATCAATAAACCAGTCTGAACACAAGCCAGACGGTGCGGGTGGTAGAACGAGAACTGTAAGCGCGGCAGCCCTTGCGCAGTTTTCCATAAGAAAGCCGTGCGCCCGCGCCGGCCACCGGCCTAGAGCCGCGTCACCACGCTTCCGCGATCTACAGAGTGCTCGTTTCAGATCGTATTGTTTTTAAACTTACCTGACAATATGCTAAATATTCGGACATTAACTCACGACCGTAATCCCTTTCGAGGTGATCAGAAACTCTGCCACCACAAACTATCCTTTTAAACGTCCATTAGGCAGTTGACTAGGTCTAAAAGCTGGCTGGTAATATATGCTCGAGAAATTACTACTGATGGATAGTTTCAGTTCTATAATGGAGACCAGGAACTGGCTGACGTAGGGTCGGATGCCCTCCGGTCCACTGGACCGACGAGCCAAGACAGGTAGCATGATGGAAACCGCTAAAACTGGGGACTGGATGAGAAATGCTAAAGTTTTGTGACGAAACTCACGACAGTATTCACTTTCGGGGTATTCCGAACCATTGCTATGACTATTTTAGGGATGTAATGGTTGCAAAGTTGTAGCATATTAAAGAATACAATTACGTGTCTAGTGACGTGAGACATTATCCTTTAGTCGCCTCGTACGAGATTCACAGAAAGAAATAAGCTGGTCCATTAATCCATTTGAAGTCGTTATCCCTTAAGACCCTGACGAGAATTCTTGTGGTGGTTGATTCCAAGCCAAACCCCACGCGGCACAAACTTAAGCCCCTGAAAGCACAAAAGCTAATCTATCTCCTCATCGCATCAGCCTGTGTATTCGGAAAGCGCAGCGCTGCAGCTGTGTGTGTCTGCGTGTCGGTGTACGTGCTCTAAACACACTCACACCCTCACTTTCACTTGGCGAACTATTCCTAAGGCTACTTTGTACTGTAGTCGTTGTAATGCACTTTGTTGGTTTAGGTTGTTTTAGTTTGCGGGATGTAGTTTGATTTCTATTGTTGAAATTTGCAGCATTTGGTTATATTGATAGGCACGGTGTTGCAATGGGTACGTATTTGAATGTCAAAAATAAAAATAGCTAAAATTTAAATTAGGTCAAAATGTCTAAAATTTTCATGTTTAATATTTTAAAATATCAAAAATCAATATGTTTAACATTAAAACAGCGAAACTTAAAATGTTGAACATTTTAAATACTAAATGATTTAAAATATCAATGGTTTTAATGTATAAGTTCACAATAAAATCAAAAGATTCTCCTTACGAAGTCGAAACGTGTTTGCTCCGCTTCGCTCCGCGATTCTATATTGCACCCCTTACTTCTGTCAAAAAAAGGGGCCGGGCCTCCGCCGCTCCCCTTCGCTCCGCTACGGCCCGGTGCCAATGCCAGTACATTCAATTGTGACATTCAAATACGTATCCGTTCCATATATGCGTATAGGTGCTAATTTTTGTTTTCCCAAATCCTCCTATCTTTGATAATTTGTTGCGGGTTCCGTTACAAATAAGAACAATCACCTGGCCTCACTGAACTTTATTATCTAGTGTAGATTGCAAGTGGTCACTGCTGTTAATCCTATGGTTACAGGTACATTGGTGACCCTATGTAAATTTATAATACCATTTCTTATTCTTGTGGTGGCATTGGCAAATGGGCATCTCCTATCGGAGGTTGGTTTTCATAAGGGCTATCCGGACCTAGGATAGAAAACTCTTATAAAGCTTTTAAATTTTACACAAAACTCCATTAGCTGAACTTATTCAGCCAGGTTGGTTATAATTATTTTATTTCCATATACCTACGAGGTTTTGTTTTTACAGTCTCTCTTAAATTTCTTAGCCTAGACAAGTTTCCAATATGAACGCGTCCTAAGACATCTATTAGGAGAGTGCATATGTGCGCGTGCGCATTAGATTGCATTCCTTGCATGTGTGCGTCTAATGCAGCTTAGATTATATCATATAGAGTGGATTGCGATTTAATTTGTTTTGTTTAATCGCTTGGTGATGCAGCCTTAGTTGCAAGATGGAAAGTGAAAGAAATTATAACTGAGTTTTAATTTTGTAACTGTAAAGAACACTCAATTAGAACCAACACTGGGATAGCAAATGTTTTCGTTAATTTAATTCATTTACCCCTGTAAATTAGGCTAAAAGTTACTGCGAGTAAATTTCTTCGATTATACAGGGTCCTTCTTAACATACTTTTATTTTTAAAGACCAACCACTTTCTTTGGGATTAGATATCGATATTGCGAAACAATTTTAGACCCAATTGAATGAGGCAGCTGCATTTTTCGATTATAGATTTGTATATTACCTATATTTTTGTCTGTAGAAACGCCTACTCAGGAGATGTTTTTGAATGGACAAATAGTCGAGTTTGGATTGTAGGGGAAGGTGGTTTTTTAGGATTTGAATGACTTATTTACATTATCGATGTTTCTTCGTGGTTGATAACCACTATCTGTCACACTACTGGACTGAGTTTGGTTACATGGAAATTCTGAAAATGCTGAACTTATAATTATCTTTGTTTAACCCCCTCTGGGAATATAATCATGAGCATATTATGCCAATGTTTTTTTCTTCATTCGCAGTTTCGGCTAAGTGCGTTCACACACGATGACGCTCTGACGG
This sequence comes from Agonopterix heracliana, assembly GCA_963693445.1. NCBI lineage: Eukaryota > Metazoa > Arthropoda > Insecta > Lepidoptera > Depressariidae > Agonopterix > Agonopterix heracliana. Next base: position 21,750,493 of record OY856308.1, on the reverse strand, counting down.
AGCGGCAGATGTCAGTCCATAGAACCACACCCGGTGCGTCAATGCGTCACCGTGTGTGCTTCTACGTGCGGTTTCATACAACTCCTTGCTTCACAAATGACGCACTGACGTTTGCTGCTCCGTCAGTGCGTTATCGTGTGTGAACGCACTAAAATGTTACTTTAAAATAAAATTTCTAATCACATTTTCCGACAATTTCCCTTGGGGTGCTCCCAGCTCCATGTCCGCATGCGTGGCCGGCGAGGCGCGGGGTTGGGGGGGTTGCGTTCAGAGCGCAAAGACGTTCGTTGCCCCCGCGCAGGTCGTCGACTCTTTCACCGGCGTGCGCACGCGTCCCGCCACTTTCGCGCGATAACAACGCCGTGGGGGTGGGCACATGTACTACGGTATTCACTTTTTATTTGACTTGGATGACGCTAATGAGATGCTTTTTATTCGCGTTAAAAATGAACACGTGGCCTGAAATTAAGAAATAGCCTTGTGGTTTGAATCGACCACCTCATTTCTTCCCGTTTAGTTCAGCTCAATTTCATGATATTTCAGTCAAACGAATTGCGAGCAGTTGGTACAATTTATTGGTTTGTACAAATAACTAGCGTCAATTGGTGATACTCGTAGTGACTACTGGACTAGCCTTCTGCCTAAAAGATTATGCATGGAAGGTTTATCCCATGGAAACTGCCACCTCGTAGGACACTCGCCGGACCATTCTATGTCCACACAACACACTTTTCATATAAAGTCTCCTAAAACCATCTTGAACTTTGTAAAGAATTCATTTCAAAGTTGCATGTAAATGGTAGAATTGTATAGTTTAGGATTTTGTATAAATAATCCTGTTTTTTTTTTTGGTCTGTGGTTGGTCTCTGGGAAATGAAATAGGCATAACAAAGGCGTTACAGTAGTGGTGGGAAAGAGAAGTGGGCTGATATCTATAGAAAAGAGAGAGATGTGATGTGATGTGAAAGAGAAGAAAGAGATGATTGTGTTGTGATAGAAAAGAGGGAGATGATGGGACGGGACTGCAAAGCTCTCCAAAGCTTCAGTCGTAACGTAGTACATGAACATCGACAAACGGACTTTGTTGATTTGAAACGAGATGGCCATACAATGTATTAATACATTAGAAAGGGACAAACAATGTTGATTAAATGACCGTGGAGAAAAATGTGTCTAATTAATGAAAGTATTGCGTGTTATAGTTGGCAGTTTAACGTAACTATAAGCCTTTTTATCGACTTTTTAACTGCGCGAGCGCATACGAAATAGCGAAAAAAGATTAAAAAGCAATGTTGGTAGCGTTTCTCTTTACATTTTGGAAGCTTTTTTCGTTGCTTTCTTCTGGAATGTAGTCATCATTATTGATTTATCTGATAATAATACAAAAAGTTTATTCCACTTTGATCACCTGTTTGATCCATTTGAATCTCATTCGGTGAGCTCAGCAGTTGAAAATGTCAAAATTAGGTACTATGGAGATAGACGCATCTTTCTACTGCTGATTTGACTTTCAAAAATCGCACTCCTGAAGTATGATTTTTTAGTGTCAAATCAGAGGAGTGCGATTTTTGAAAGTCTAATCAGCAGTAGAAAGATGCGTATCTCCATAGTAATTTTGAGATTTTCAACTGCTGAGCTCAGCGAATGAGATTCAAAAATCGCACTCCTGGTCTTAAAGAGTTCACACAATCTGCTTAGCTTAGGTGATTCTCAAATCAATCACCGATAGGTTAGGTACACCTATAGATTAAAAAAGTTACCCCCAGGCGATTAAAGTTGGCTTGCCTTATCTCGTCCATGATCTTTTCTAAGAAAATGTAAATGCGTCAATAATAAAATAAAACATTTTTAATTTCGGATCATTTCAGGGCAGACTACCAAATCGAAAGCCACTGGGTTTGAATTTCGGTCTGATCAATATATTGGGCCGTTTTCCTATGATAAAATCCATTTAAAAGTTGATTTTTATACACCTTCAAAATTTTCAGAGGTGGTTCAGAACTTCAGACCATCAAACTAAACAACTTTTACTATGGAAGCAAACATAAAATCGCAAAAAAAATCTGCCGTTTCATACATTTGATTTCAGTAGTCAGGTACCTAGGCATTGCAATTTATGGAACAGCAGATTTTTTTTTCGGTTTCTTGTTTGCACCCATATTATAAATTGTTGTTTGATTGTCTGCACTACACCTGAAAATTTTAAAAGTGGTAAATACATCGACCAGTAGATTATTTAAAAACAAAAATTACAGCATTGTAGTCCGGATCAATCAATCACATGAGCCCATGTCAAGGTCAACCCACTGCTGGGCAAAATGGCAAATGCCTATTTTTATTTCACCACTTGTTACAGTACTACTTCTTCTTATCGTGTCAACTTCAAATTTTGAACAAAGTCGCTAAATAGTACCTTGCCAGAAGTGGGCAACCGATACTGCACCGTACTAATCTGATCCAAAGCCCACCTTCACAATGTCGTCAGACCAACTTTCTTGTGACCCCTTATAGAATATTATATAAGATTTACCCTGATTACTTATAGAACATGTAACTTCTAATCTAGAAATGAATTTAAATAGCAAACAAAGCGTTAGATTACAAACTACAGTCTATTTAATTGTGATCCGACCAAAGGTCAATTTCGAACGAAACAAAATTGGGTCAACCATGTGACTAATGTAGTACTTGAAATAGCAACGTTTCTTTTTAAATTTCGAACGACGGTAGGTAAAGAGTAAAGATACTACTGTATTAACGAAGCACAAACAAAGAATATACCTAATACTCCATTGGCGGGAGAGAACAATCATTATATATCCACTATTTTGAACGCTGTCAATATTATTTTATCAAAGACAATGAATTAAGTGGGATTACACACTATGACAGCTATGCTCGGTGTTTCTCTGAGGGATCACATCAGAAATGAAACTAACGTGGCTGACATAGCTCAGAAAATTAGCAAGCTGAAGTGGCAGCTGGCTGGTCATATCTACCGAAGAACTGACAACCGATGGGGTGTCAGAGTTCTAGAGTGGAGACCGCGAACTGGTAGGCGTAGTGTGGGACGCCCTGCTGCCCGCTGGACCTAAAAAAGTAGCGGGGAGCGACTGGATGAGGAAGGCCAAGGACAGAGTTTTGTGGCGCGCCTTGGGAGAGGCCTATGTTCAGCAGTGGACGATGATAGGCTGATGATGATGATGATGATGACACACTATGGCGCATTGACGGAGCAGCAGACGTCAGTCCGTCACTTGTGAAGCAAGGAGTTGTATGAAACCGCACGTAGAAGCACACAGCGGTGCGTCAATCCGCAATCCGCACCGTGTGTGCATCTACGTGCGGTTTCATAGAACTCCTTGCTTCACAAATTTAATGACGGACTGACGAGACGTCTGCCGCTCCGTCAATGCGTCATCGTGTGTAACAGCTCTTACGAAGCTCAATCGTCACACACTATTTTGAATGCGTTTGAATATTATTCTTTCAAAGTCAATTAAAGGCCTCCGCACATTGCAGCGATATTATCGAGCGATATTATCGACAGCGATATCGCGACACCTTACACACTGCAGCGATTCCGCGATTCGCGTCACGCATGCGCCCCACCACTGAATGTAGTCAAAAGAGTTGCGATAATATCGCGGCAGTGTGTGGGATCGAGCGCGTCTCCATACAAAATGTACTGAGAAGAATTATCGCAAAATCGCAGCGATATTATCGCTCGATAATATCGCGGCAGTGTGTAGGATCGCGCGCGTCCCCTTACAAAATGTACTGGAAACAATTATCGCAAAATCGCAGCGATATTATCGCTCGATAAAATCGCTGCAATGAGCCGAGGCCTTAATTGTTCATGTTCATGATAATAAATTGAAAAAAATCTAAGCATTATATCTACTTAAATCACTTTAGATTATAACCACGCGAGAGCACGAGCGCATGCATTATGCGCGTTGCGTAGAGGCACAGTTTATTCACGTACCTACTGTCTCGTGCAGAAGATGAATTTTTCTATCTTCTGTAAGAATAATATTCTTACTCAGTATATTATACTGACTGCCCACAAACGGTTTAGGAAAACCTCGTGAGGAAACCTTCAAAACTAGAGAAAAAAATTCAGATCTGGAGTGCGATTTTTGAATCTCATTCGGTGAGCTCAGCAGTTAAAAATGACAAAATCACTATGGAGATACGCATCTTTCTACTGCTGATTTGACATTCAAAAATCGGTCTCCTGTAGTATGATTTTTTAAAGTCAAATCAGCAGCAGAAAGATGCGTATATATGAGATTTTCAACTGCTGAGCTCACCGAATGAGATTCATAAATCGCACTCCTGCATGTAAAGTTCACCAATCCACATTTGGGTACGATTGGTTAGAATAACTCCATAATATCCTCACCATGAGAGTAGGTCTGTGCCCAAGTCAGACGTGGATAGTCGACCAAGCCGATGCATCTTTCAAAATCTTCCAAAACCACAACTGCATTTCTGCTGACCTTACAACGAAACTAATTGTAGAGTCACACCGTCATCGCTTCGTCATCACTGTCACTTTCTGACATGCGATACCGTACGTAGATGCGAGTGAAAGGGAAACAACACCATTTTAACTGTTCAGTTTTTGAACAGATTCCATGCTGATTCATCGATTAAAAGTGGTTTTTGAACGTTTTTACGCCAACAATAAAAAAAATATACATGTTGAACTTTAATTCATTCGACGAACTCATAGATCTATCTACTAATCACGTAGATGACTACTGCATGGAGCGCATGGCATGGTTGATTATACAGGGTGTAACTGAAATGTAATACAGACTTTAGGGGGTGAAAGCGGCTTCAGACCACCAAACTGAACAACTTTTACTGTGGGACTATTATTGGAAAGGCAAAAACAGTGCGTTAGTCCCACGTGTGCCTATTACAAATTGGTAGACTTCACATAACCATCAAATTCTTCACTAGCGAAACTCTCACTATGTTCTCCTACAGTTCACATTCAAAATATTTCGTATTAATCATAATAATAATAACGCTCACAGGCACATACATTGTAATGATCCCAAACTAAGCACTAAAGGCTTTTATTATGGAAACCATACAACAACGGCATGAACATAATTATAACATCCATGACCGAACCGGGATTCGAACCCAGGACCCTGGTTTGGCAGTCCGGCGTGGTAACCATTACACCAACCGGGTCGTCATAAATTATTTCCATTGTCCAAAGATATACAATTTTTTACAACACCTAAGATACCCTTGAAAATACAAAAGCAGTTACATTGAAGAACGCTTAGAAAAAAAGAAATCTTCCAAAAAAGTTCGCTTTGCAGCAAAAAGATTTGCGGATTGTCGCCGCGGATCTAGGTCACGAGCTTAGGTCTTAATCTCAAACTTGAAGAAAGTGAAATTTTATGTCTTGAAAAACGTTGCGACTTACCTAAATTACGGTCAACATTTTATGCGTTATTTTATCCGGGCTTTACAAGCAGCAAGATATTAAGCAAGTTCCTATGCCTTCTTTATCAATCCCCCCAATCCTTTTTAGCCTAAATACATTAGTCGAAAATATTAAATTATTACGTAATGCCCCGATGAGTCACATGTGACCCATCCAGATTAAAAGATACACGCAATTCTGATAATAATAGGAGTGGCTAGGTAATCAAATTTCACAAAAGCTTTAGTTATTGAAATACCATGATCATAATGTAGCTGGTAATTCAGTAGGAAATAGGTGATTAGGTACATCATTTAGTTTGTGAAAATTTGCATGCTTACGCGGCGATATGAGCTGCTCATATCTGCCGAATAACTAAGTCCGAGATCTAGAATTGGAAACCACGAACTGACTGAGGGCCTGCATGGGTAGCATGCCACTGTGATAAAGCTATCACACCTTCGGTCTCTCTCTATTTGCGCGCGAACGAACGAGATAAAAAGACGTGATACAGCCGTATCACGTGTATCATGCTACGGCTTCTGAGACAGGTAGCGGAGAGTGACTAGATGAGAATAGAGTTTTGTGGCGCGCCTTGGGAGATGCCTAGTTCAGCAGTGGATGAGCAATAAATCCAAAATGGTACGTTTGTCCGTTTATTACATAAACATCTGTATATCTAACCTTTTTTATAGAATGACAATGGCAAAATCTATTTGGGAAAGGAGGCTGGCTTGCACCAAAATGTATTTAGAGGCTTAAACGTATTTTAGTGATCCCTTTGTCTCTTACTGCTCATATTGTTGACAGGGACCGCATCATATTTAAAGGCTAAATATGTATTTTTTGGTGCAAGCCACCCTTATTGTCCTACTTCCTAAATGTAATACTTAATATTTACCTAGTGTGATATTTATAGCAGCCCCTGAAAGATAACTTTATCGTATAATATTATAATGTATATTATTAGTATTTGTATGACCTCACTCCCTCAATAAAAATCATTAACAGTGCGTGCCTTTAAATAGAATTAAAATTCACGAAAACCATGCAACATAGTTAGCCATTCCAAAATTGAATTTGAAAAAACCTCTCAATGTTTTTTAATTATTATCTACATCTATCGAAGGCATGTTTCGTTCAGCCTTGGCGGCATGATAAGTAAACTCTTTTGGGCTGTGATTGACTCTTTTCATCGCTTCTGACATATGATGTTAGATAGAGACAGCCTGATGTTGAATAGAGTCGAACTGAGTTTCATTGTAGCAGTAACACACGCTCTTTTACGTGTTGACCTTACTTGACGGCCACTAGGTGTGTATGTGTGTTTTATTTCATTTATTTTTATAGGTACGTATATAGACACAAGTGTTAATAAATATGGTTCAATTACACATCAATCACAGACATTATTTTTTCTTTTTCGTAAACTGAGAATGGTCTCTGATTTATAATTTGTAGGTAAGAGATTGTTCAAATGAATCAATTAACACAAAACACGATTTAAGTGTGAGTTTTTATTGTGTAAAAGTCTTAATTAATACAATAACGAGGTTGGATCGTTTCATTGTTTTTAATTGAACAAAACAATCGCCTCCATCTGACCCATGAAACATCCGCCAGCGTTAAACATAAAAGCACTCACTAATCTAGCATTAACAAAACGAAGGCCAACACACATCAATATTTATTAGCTATGTAGGCCGAACGTAACTCGTCCAGTGCGCATGTGACCTAAAAAAAAGTTACGAACCGCAAACGTCAACGTCAAATTAAATTATGAAAGCGCGCGAAAAAGTTGAAACTAAAACATGGCGTCGACGATGAGTCGATTGCGCAAAATTCTAGTGCTAAAGTTTTGCTCGGTGTATTATTTATTGATTGTTGAAAAACAATGGCGGGCGCTCAGCGTGGCAGTGAGTCAGTGGGTCAAGGGTGCGCTGGCCTAGTTACGCAGGCCGTGCGCCGAAATTTGCGGACTTACCAGTTGCTAACCTCACTGCTAGGGACGGGCCACATGCGACTTGCTCGATACTCGTATTTTTATGACTATATTTGCATTAGGTAACTTAAGATGTGAGCCTATTTGCTCTTGGTTGTGGATTTCGTATTTCTCTTTTTTATAGCTCTTTTTGACGTTGTTTATTTGCTACAAACTGTTGCGAAAGAATCTTGAAATTGCTTCCATAATTCTGTTAATGTTAATGACTTAAAATTAAGTTTAGGGGTTGTATGCACTACTTAAGTAGGTATGAGATTTTACCATATCTTCAAGAATAATGGTGCAATACCGCAAAACGTAAACGACAGGAACACCACTAGTGGCCCAGCTAAAGTGGCATTGGGCCGGCATCACCTTACGTAATCCAAGTTTAAGGCCGCCTAGATTTGAAATGGCTGCCTGCCTGCCTGGACAAGTGTTCGGAGAATGTGAACACCCACCACATATTGGGTCTGATAGAAGTCCGCCCCGCGGCGCTCCTTGTTTGTGCATCGGCAAGGTCGAACTGTCATCGTTCAAATTTTTCCAATCTTTCATAGTAAGATTTCTGTTGTGAATGAAACGCAAGAACTGCAAATACATTTACAGTCATTCATTACACGTAAATCTAGATTCTAGACCTACTAAATACGTAACAGATACCTAACTTAATTACTTAAGTACTTCTTTTCATAACCTACTTAAGTTAAGCGTAGTAAGCAAGTTTTGTTTTTGTAATTTAATCCTGAAGGTCAACAAAAAATGTAGGTAATCTATCTTGCAAAACCCAGTAGCTACAACGATGTTTAGCTAAATAAGCACTTCGTTGTTACTACTTAGTTTTTGTAAGTTTATTATTAAGAAGTTAGCCTTGTGTCATTAAAATGTTATGTGTTACCAAAGTGTAGATATTAAGGGCCCCTAAATAGTATATTTTGTCGTCCTACGAACTTGAATTAATAGTTAATCGGTAACGAATTAAATAGAGGTCGAACCTTGTGATTATTTTAGTGGAACACTTTATACGACTTACTTACATGATTATTTATTGATCAAATTAATGTCAAGTTGTCAACTGGAGTGCGATTTTTGAATCTCATTCGCTGAGCTCAGCGGTTGAAAATGAAAATGTCCAAATTACTATGGAGATACGCATCTTTCTACTGCTGATTTGACTTTAGAAAATTGCACTTCTGAAGTATGATTTTTGAAAGACAAACCAGCAGTAGAAAGATGCATATCTCCATAGAAATGTTGATATTTGTAACTGCTGAATTCATCGAATGAGATTCATTCGGTGAATTCAGCAGTTGTAGACATGTTTCTGCTTTGGGTTATTTGCATTTTTGTTCTTTAACTTCAAGAGAGTTTACGCCCCATCACAAAATTAAAATTTCTCAATCAAGTAAACCTAAAATAAAAATGTGTACGTACGTGTACTATATCCAAAAGTATGTAAAACTATATACTATTACCATTGACTTACACTCTAGCGATAGACAGGCCCTTTCATAGAAGCTGCAACATGGTACACTTGAATCCGGTGCCCGCACCATATTGATGTTCCCGAGTTCACTTCGTCACTATAGCAATGACAGACCGATCAATTTTATGTTCTTTTGTGTGACATGTTGTTCGTTTGAACGAGCTTGTCTATCGCTAGAGTTTATTATGTCAGTGACTATTATATTCTGGAGTGCGATTTCTGAATGTCATCGGTGAGCTTGAACAGTTTTTAAATCTCATAAAAAAGCGTTCTCATGCATCTTTCTACTGCTGAATTGACTTTAAAAAATCGCACTCCTGAATTATGACCGTTTTGGAACTCAAATCAGATTTTCTAAGCTATTTTTCCATATTTATAACATTACTTTTATTAATACCGTCTACGAGTGTTCTACGACAAAGTTTTGTATGAAATTGACAACTCCGCAACCACCTTAAGCTTTTGGATAAAATTAGTTAAGTATATACTTAGGTCTGTTCTAAGAACATTTTGAGAAATCTTGAAGTTTGAGATACGGGCACCACTGAACGGTAAACCCTCTTAACTTAAGACATAAACCAAAACCCTCTTAAGAAATAACGTTTTTTGAATAATAGCTGATATAGGTCTTTTACCTATATTACCTAATATATATGTACCTATATAATATATATATATATACACCATATTTTACCTAAAACGTTATTTAAGATTTCTATTTTCGGAAATTTACCATGGTCAGCGCCATCTATCATCGAGTAGCAGAACTAATTGGAAGGCTGTTACTTGAGCAACGAAAACATTGATTCAACATCTTGTTTTTATTTTGAAACCGTTTCAATTTTGTCAAACAAAAAAGTTAATTATTTTTAACGTAATCATGGATGACCCGGACAAGAAAATAAGCATACTCTGCCTTGGGCCAAAAGGATCCGGAAAAACTACGTTGCTGAAAAAACTTCAAGAAGCCGAAGGAATCGACTACACATACAGCCCAGTCCCAACGATGGGAACTAACATTTTTAACATCAGCTTTTTAAATAAAAACGGGAAAAAGCAAGTGGTATTAGTACGGGAAATTGGGGGAGAGATGGCGCTACTGTGGAGCAATTATCTAGATGGAGTCGAGAAAGTAAGTTGTAATTTTGCGTAATTTCACATTCATTTAGTTTCTGTTAGATTTTAATTAAAATGATTTGCGTTTTCTGAGGTGACTGTCATTTATTATACAACTCACTAGTTAATGCATTTGAAATCGTAGTGCGTACTCACACAAGCTGGATTCAACTGCAAATGCATACCCAAATGCCAGTCGGAATGCAGTTTGCAGTTCGTGTTGCAGTTGAAACGCAGCTCGTGTAGGTACTAGGGTAGGGTGGGGTCAGTTGAAACAAATTTACTTCACATGCATGTAGCGCAGTTATCTGTAGTATGGGCAAACCAAGCTCTTGTATAATTTAAAGGATCATAATTTGGCTCCTAAATTAAATGTACTCTACAACTCTAACTCCAACGGTTAAGGTGCAATGACGTTTTAAAAGTGACTGGGAAATGTGGTTCAACTGACCTCATACTGGGGTCGATTGAAACGGCACATGGGGTCCATTGAAACAATCAAAATATCTTTGGAACAATTGAAGATTTATATTCAGCTTTAATCATGTTCGTAGCTTCGACACCGTTATAATAGATTAAGAAAAGTTGGTAAACTTAGTACACATATTTTTATATTTATAAAGCAAAAATATCTTAAACGAAAAAAAAGTCAATATTTTTTTAAGTATGAGACTTACAGAGATTTTAGTTTTTAGTAACACCGTTTTTTTCTTTTAACGTAATATATGAAGTTTTAGTGTAATATTAAGCACAACCAGAATATTATTATAATAAAATGCAATAACATTTTTCCATACAAAAGTGATTGTTTCAATCATAACAATGTTTCAATTGTAACAACACTTTTTTTAAAATATTACTTAATTTTAAAGAAAGCAGACAAACAAACTAACTAATTAACTTGACTGTGAGCTGTACATTCTCGAAATATCAAATTATATATAATTCACCTGAAAAACATTTTCCACTTTTAATTTTAATTCTTAGGCAGTTTAGTAAAAACGGAGACGTTTGAAACACCGGGACGATTGAAACGTTTCAATCGACCACAAGTAAAATGTTTCAATCTTCCCCATCAGACTTTGTCTGACTTCAAGGTCAATAATTATAACTTAAATAGGCTTTAACGCTAAACCGCAGTAATAAAAACAATCATAAACGACTAAATAATACAATGAAATAAAAAAAACAGTGAAAAAACAAGGGTGTAAAACACTATACAATAAAATATGATACCGTGAATTCTTACTTTTTGGTGCGAAATCCGTCAAGGGGTCCTCAGCACAACTGCGTCACTCTCTCGCTCTAGCTCTACCGGCCAAAAATTGTAATATGGCCGCTGGCCTGTTTTGTATGTTGCATCACTGGCGTAGGTCTTATGGTTTTCGAGAATTTTGAGTTGTTTCTATCATGACCTGTTTCAATTGACCCCGGTCTACCCTACACTCTTAGGATAGGTAACTAGGTTAGGTACTTCATCATCGTCATCACAGCACAGCCTATACATGGTGAAATTGATATCATTAGCATCCTACTAAGAGTCTACCCATCAAACTGAACAACTTTTACTATGGGAGCAAGCCGATCGGAGCAAAAAAAATCTGCTGTTCATACTAAATTGCACCCGCCGCCGCTGCCTACACGACTCAAATGTATGCAACAGCTGATCTTTTTTTTGCTCCGATTGGCTTGCTCCGATATTGAAAGTTGTTCAGTTTGATGGGTAGACTCTTAGTTTAAAAGGGATGGTAATGATATCAATTTCACCCTGTATACGTCCCACTGTAGGGCACAGCCTAAGCCTACCCTCAGGGAGGTGTACTTACCTAAGGTACCTAGGTACTAATAACCTAGTGACATTTCTTGAATCACAACAACGGAAATATATAAAATCATCGATTTGTAATATTTATTCTCTAGATTTACATACATAACTACAATACATATAAACGAACTCATGACCATAATTTTATTCCTTTTGAGGTGATTAGAAACTTTACTCTAACTACTTACTAAGTTAAATAACTTTTTAGGTGTGAATTCGTAAAGCTCAATGTTGAGATTTATAATGGAATGACGTGCCAAGTGCAGCTGCTAAGAAACTTTATCCTTTAGTCGCCTCGTTGGAAACCCATGGGTGATGTGATCCATTCTATTAGCCGGATTATTGATATGTCAAGATAGATAGATAGGTACTTATTATTAAAATAGTGTAGGTTATTAGGAATGAGATATAATTAATTTAAAGTATTTTTCCTTACAGATTATATTTGTCGTGGACACATCGAATTTGTGTCAAATATCTGCGGCCGCTGTAATGCTATACACTTTATTAGCAGAACCAAGGCTCAAAAATGCTAAGGTAGGTACCTACCTATAGTTATTCGTAGGCATAGACATTTTAGTTTCGTAGGTAAATAAACTAGACCACAATAACGATTAAATGAATCCCATTATCACAATATGAGAAAGAGTAGGGTACCGTATCTACGTACAGTAAGGAGACTCCATGCCCCCCACCAATTTTAACTCTCCCCCTCTGGCGCCTACGGAAGTTGGACGACAAGTAGGTAGGTACTAAGCAGCCTCAATCATGAGGCGGCCGTTCGATTCCTGGCCTGTACCACTAAGTTCTGTGGAATTTATGTACGGTTGTACCTATTTGTCATTTACTAGCTCGTCGGTGAAGGAAAACATCGTGAGGAAACCTGCATTCCCGAGAATGGAAAGAAAAATCGATAAGTTCGGAAGTACCTATGCGTAAAATATGGGTAAGCTTGGGGCGAACACAAAGGACCAGCGATGGTCCAAGTGTTACGTAACGACTCTTGATTGCAATAGCCCAACCACAAGTCAAGCAGTGATGTATTCCTCTCTCAATGACACTCACTCAGCATACATATATCTATATAGCCTCTTCTTGTCAGTGCGAGCCTGTTTGTATGAAGTGCCAGGGTGTCAATTGGTGACAAATTAAGTAGGTACTTAGTACTTAAGGTAGTTGGTATTGTCAGGATCGTAGTTATTTTAGCGAATTCGATCGATTGTATCTCTGCTGCCTACCCTCAATGGGAGTCTGGCGTGAGTATTCATCGGTAGGTACCTACAATTTTTGTTTTCCGCTTTCAGTTCATTCTAGTGTTGTCAAAGATGGACGCAGCTTACAGACAAATGAGGAACGAAGCTCTTCTGATGCTGCAGCACACTCGTCTCAGTGCTGAACTATCGAACGCTCCGACGCTGCTTGAAGCGTCGCCGCTGCAGGGCGAAGGCATTGCTGCATTGAAAGCTTGTATAGCAGAGGCAAAACCACCACCAAAGCCTACTATGATACATAAAATACAATAAAATATAATAAATGATGTAATATTTAAAAAAAAAAAAATTCTGCCCATTCTTGAGAAATAAAATAAAACGCAAAGAAAAAGAAGTATTCAAGAAATCAATAGCAATAGCAAAACGCATCTGACAGTACTGTTTTAATTTAACGCTATAAGCAACTGTGCAGTTATAGACAGAGCTAAAACATTTAGATTTGTATAGCGCTATCTCGTTTTCTTTTTATTTAGGGTCAATCTTTGTTTACATAAACGAATGTGAACCAAAATAATGAATTGATTCGATTCGCATTTTGTATTTATTTAAATTAAATTACTTACAATTACGTTTCACAAAGTGTTGTGATGGATATCTCAAATATGTGTCGTGGATGTATGAGAGAAGTAGCTTCGTGGGAGAGAGATGTCTTAGATCAAAGAGTTGCTGATATGTTTTGCTTTTGCACACAAATTGAGGTGATTATTTTCATAAATTCATAGCTTTGTATTTTGTAAATATATAATAATGTTATATTAAAGTGGTAACTTGAAGATCTAAGTCCATTTCACTATTCTAATGAAGATTTCCCGATTATTTAATTTTAGACTTAATTTATGTAAGTACCTAACTACTTTAAAACTCTTACTTAGCACATGAAGGCAAAACCTAGATATCAGTGTGTCATCGTCATCATCACGTGTGATAGGATTACCCTAAAAAAAGAGTGCATGGCACAGTATTTTATGAAAACCAATTTTTGGGACAGCCGTGGTGGTCCAGTGGCGAGAAACCTTGCCTGCCGTGCAGGAGGCGATGGTTCGATCCCCGTCCAAGCCGACTTGTACCAATGACTTTTTCGGAATTTATCTACGATTTGTAACACCACTGGCTTTTCGGTGAAGGAAAACATCGTGAGGAAACCTGCATGCTTCAATTTCGAGGCATGTATTGTACCCACTGTCCATTATAAGTGGCGACGGGCTCACCCCCCGTCACACTGGCTGGACAGAGTTTCGGTACTACTGGTGAAAAGTGGATGTTCTGAGATTTCAGAATATCTCTGACTAACCCCTCCGGGAATATAGTCATGAGCATTATGCTATGCTATGCTAATTTTTGGGACATCTTTTTATTCCAGATTCTAAAAGTTTAAATTGTTACATAGACATGTACTTTACATTGATATCGTTGTTAATAATACAAAAAGAATAACGTTCATTTGTCTACATATTAACACATTCCGAAATGGTTTTCAGATCTCAAAAGATGACAAACTACCAAACCTACTATGCAAATCCTGCACAAACAGTCTAGAAATTACGTACACATTCATAAAACAAGCCAGAGACTCAAACATCACCTTATTGAACCTCATATCCGGACAAATAACTAGCGTTATAATAAAACCGGGTCAATACCAAGAAAAACTACACAACAGAACTATAGAAAATTATTCAGAAAACTTGTTATTCGAGAGTTTCAATGATACAGATAGTCAAAGCCCGTTTGAAGTTATAAAGACATCACTAAGCATAGATCAAGATCTCCATAAACAAGATAACACAACACAGTATGTAGTTACCCCAACGGAAACAAAACAACCCATATTTGTAACCCACAGTGAACCAAACACCAGAGATACAGAACAAATACAAAATAATAATGATAAGAGTGATGATAAAGATGTTAAAGCGTGTCCGCTGTGTAGAAAGACGTTTGTGTCCAAGGTGTGGTTCTCAAGACATATGGAGAAGGAGCACACGGGAACTAAACAGTTTTTGTGTGACCAGTGTAATAAATGTAAGTTATCTATACTCAACTTCCATTGATAACTGATTCAAAGCCTCCGCACATTGTAGCGATATTATTGCTGCGACTTTGCGATATTTATTTCCAGTACATTTTGTATGGGGTCGCGCTCGATCCTACACACTGCCGCGATATTATTGCAACCTGACGCAATCTCTTTAAACTACATTCAGTGGTGGGGCGCATGCGTGACGCGAATCGCGGTATCGCTGCAGTGTGTAAGGTGTCGCGAAGTCGCTCTCGATAATATCGCTGCAATGTGCGGAGGCCTTGAAGGAGAGACAATGTACAGTCTAAACTAAGAAAGGATTTTTCGATATTAGAATTCACACGCAGACTAGTTTTCCATAAGTCAACAAAGAGGGGAAATAAAAATCACAACAATATGTTGCTAACTATAGTTACAAATACAGACAGATGATAGTTAGGAATGAGATATTGTTGACAGTCATGTCAGAAACTGTTAAAATGCTGAACAGTTTGCAGTTAGTTTTTTTACTGACCTCTTCATATTTGGTGAGAAATCAATAGATAAACTCTACTTTTTAATAATTAGGGTCGTCACACTCTGGAGTGCGTTAGAAAATTATGTCCTAGAGTCTTCAATATACTTTTCTAACCCTTGCTTAGGCCTTAGGCTTTATGATACTGTGTTGTACATTAAAGACAGCAAGTTGACCACTAACTTGCCTCCACCAACACGGACTGGGTCCTCCTAGTGGAGTATGGCATACTCCCTCTCACCCTTATTCGTGAGAGGAAGCCTTTGAGTAAGTTTAGCCTGTAGAATCCCACTGCAGGGCAAAGGCTTCCTCTCACGAATAAGGGTGAGAGGAAGCCTTTGCCCTGCAGTGGGATTCTACAGGCTAAACTTACTTTAACTTACTTAAGACGCTGTTATCCCCTCGAGGCCGTTTTTTGAACACGAACGAAAGTGTTATAAACTGTGTTTTAAAGTCTGAAATTAAATTATGTCTTATTTAAGGATCGGGCGGATGGGCGACTGTTCTCAATTACACGATTAGATTAAGTTTATTAGATAGAAAAACATCCCAAAGTTACCCCTTTTTGTTATGTTTTTTCAATACTATTATTAAACTGCTGATATTTAACTTTTTATTCTTGTACTTAACTAAATACATTAAAATATTTCTAGTGAACTCAGAAGAATTTTTAGCTTAGAAACTCCCATGAGCAAAGATATTGACGAAAAACACGTTTTTTTGCGATCCTGCTTTCAATTGGAGCGGGATGGCTAATTGTAAACTTATGCTTGCAAGAAAGAGACGCTTGCACTGGGATAACCTAGCCTTAAACAAAACAAGCTCAATGTTATATGACTACAATCCTCAGCGTTCCCGTCGCCCCGTCGATTGCTCCTCCACCGCGACAGTCACTCGCGCGAGCGCAGGTTCGCGTGCGACGCTTGCGGGAAGAGCTTCTACAAGCGCAAGCAACTCACTGCGCACGCGCGAGCACACCGCGACGACAGACCGTACGCTTGCGATCAGTGCCATATGACGTACGTATTAACACAACGCATAAATAAATATAAATAACAGTAGCAAAGATCAGATTTACCTCGGGACAGCTGGAAAGCTGAACAACCAACATATTAAACATACTGTTTTTTTTGCAATGAGTTTTCTAGGGTGGGCACTGTGAGTGAATGACACATTTCGAGTCTTGTTGAAAGTCTGTTACTGGGTGGTCGCATAACGGTTGCCTGCTCCCTGGCTTGCAACGAAGCTCCACCATTTAGTGGTGGTCTCTAGTGTGTTTTTGTACAAAAAGAATCTTTGAGATCACCCAAATATTTATTACCGAACGACGTCAAGCACATTTCTTATTTAAACTAGACATCAGCAAAATCATCGACACCACCAACCACAATTTAAAGATTAGAATAGAATAGCTTTTCTGCAAATGTCAGATTGCATTGTTACATTTTCTCCTAAGGAACTATGTAATAAGTAAATATTTTGTTCTAAACGATTGCAGGTTCAAAATAAAGAGTATCCTGACGTCCCACATGAAAGTGCATGAGAACGATAAGCCGTTCCTTTGCTCCATCTGCGGACGCGGCTTCAGGACCGGTACGCTAGTATTACAAGTTGTATATTGATCTATCTACGCCACTAGGGCATGTCACGTGCTACGATTCTTACATACCTCTCTTGCCTCATTTACATCCATGGATAAATCTTTTCACACTTACACGCCGGAATCGAGTCCTCTGCACCTCACCTTTCTGTCGGATGGATAACCGATTCGACCTATGTAGGCGACCTCCAACCACACTTCCATTCAAATACATCCTCTCAGTTTATCTGGTTTTGTATCGACAATTATCATAAGATAAATATGGGGATAGAGGTAAATAGAAAACATAAAAACGCTACTTGCCAAATTGAATAGATATTCAAACATATGAAAATAATCTATAGTATACAGATGCCATCCTGCGCTGCGAATACATTTCAGGGCTTTTTGTTATGTGTCCTTAGTATAAGGTTGAGATTTGGATATTGAATTTATAGTCTTTAGTTACAAGCAGAAACTTAACTCTCGCGAGAACTTCTCGGCGAGAATTCTTGGCAAGAACTTGCAAAAGAAAATTACTAGGGCTTACGTCGCCGCGAGAACAATAAAGGTCATCCATGCTCTTGTTCTCGGCCTTTCTCGTCTGTTCTCGGCGAGAATGTAGTGCCTGCTTTATAAACTTTTCTAAACTAGTTTTCCCGTATATTCCAGCCAGTCACCTGGACTGCCACAGCCGCCTGCACACAGGCGTGAAGCCGTTCGCGTGCTCGCAGTGCCCCTTCCGCGCGAGGTTCACGGCGAGCCTGCGGCGCCACGAGCTCAGGCACAGGGCCGACAAGCGGCACGTGTGCGGCCGCTGCCAGAAGGGCTTCTATGAGAGTGGTGCGCTGGTGAGTTGTACATCTACTCTGCTTTTACTGAAGCACAGAATAGATACTAGTTGTAGTGTACTACATACAGAATGGCCACACTAACTTAAAATACCGCTACCCCACACTTAGAGAATAACTTTAGGGGAGCCGAGCAAGCACACACAGACACGAGCGCGCGAGCGGGACGGCGCGTGTGCCAACTTGTTTCTGTTGCAGTACTGCCACAGCATAAGAAAGAGTATCTAGTTCTATATACAGGGTGTAAGGGACAGCCCTCCGCAAACTGAAACGGTGAACTCACACCATCAAACTGAACAACTTTCACTATGGAGCCTACCTCAGGAAACGCGAAAAAAAATCTGCTGCCCCATACAAAACTGCCGTACCTACCCGACTCAAATGTATGGGACAGCTGATTTTTTATCGCGTTTCCTGAGGTAGGTTCCATAGTAAAAGTTGTTCAGTTTGATGGTCTGAGTTCACTGTTTCAGTTTGCGGAGGGCTGTCCCTTACACCCTGTACAATACGGTCACTCAGTGCCCCGACCCCACTTTCAGGGGGAAACTTGAGGGGCGCCGAGCAAGAAACACATACAAGAAGCGCAAGCGTGCAAGCGGGACGGCACGTGTAGTTACGTCATCTTGTGTCGCGAGTGCCGGACCTATCCTGAGACCGTTATTGTATGTACTGCCGAGAGTATGACTGACGTTAAGGTAACTTTCGGCCAGAAAGACACTGGTGTAACATACAAAAATATAGCTTCGAACAATAAACCCGATTACTTAGTTGACTTTTTCTTTTCCTGATCTCGAGAAGACATGCTGTTTTGAACTATGTTAAAAATGCTTATATAAGCATGTATTTTTTCAGGCTCGCCACATGCGCACCCACACAGGCGAGCGACCGTTCCAGTGCCCCTCGTGCGCACGCGCTTTCACCGACGGCTCCAAGCGCAAGGTGCACATGATGCGAGTGCACCAGCTCACCTTGGAAGACATACCGCTCATGCACAGAGACGGCCGCCCCGTCGAACTGTGAAGTGCAACAGATACGTGTTGAGTGATACAGTGCCCCTCGCGCGCGCGTTCACCGATGGCTCCAAGCGCAAGGTGTACATGATGCGAGTGCACCAGCTCGCCTTGGAAGACATACCGCTCATGCACAGAGACGGCCGCCCCGTCGAACTGTGAAGTGCAACAGATACGTGTTGAGTGATAGTGCCCCTCGTGCGCGCATTCACCGACGGCTCCAAGCGCAAGGTGTCAGATGCGAGTGTTGAGTGATACAGATACAATGTTGAGTCATACAGACAAATATTGAGTGAAGGCATACGTACCTACAGCTTGGCAAAAAAGAGTCTGGCATGGTGACAGGTGGAACTTATTATTTTAGTATTGTTATCAGTGATTTTGCCAGGTTATGCGTGGTTTTGACTTTCTTCCAAAGAAAGTGGCGCCCTCATTTTTTCCAAACTCTTTTTGTCAAGCTGTACATATCGAGTCAACAGCTACCTCTACATATTGTGTGAAAAGATACCTACACGTATTGAAGCAGCGATTACATTACCCAACATTTAGGGCCGATATTTGCATACATGGCTTGCTTTGATCGCTACACTTTGAAATAGAGAACAAATACGGAAATGTATGCCGAAATCGGCCCTGCAAGTTGGGTAATGTAATCGCTGCTTGAGTGATAGAAAGGCAGTCTTGATTCGACTATTGAGAGTTTCAGGTCAGGATGGATCGGTTTTCATATTGGTTTTCCTAATTCATGTCTAGTCATCTTATTTCTTCCAAAAATAAATAATAAACATTAAATATTGAAACATAGTTTATTCATAATATAATAATCTCTATACAAGCCAACAGTCAACAATATAGATCATTTGGAAGTACATACAATATTTACAGGTGAACAACAACCAGGGCTAAGGAAGAGTTTTGTTATCTAAGCACCTCACTAAATACCACACGATACGGAAATCAAAAGTCATTACAATTTAAAGTGATATAATCGCTTTATCGAGAGTTGAAACTAAGGTAAAGCCTGGCCAGGAATATAAAAAACCTGGATTGGGGGCGCTGCAATCGACTGTCACCTTTAATGTTAGTATTCCAAGTACAAAAATTTGTTCCAATGATTTTCCGCAACATGGCGAGGTTTTTTATATTTCTGGAGTGCGATTTTTGAATCTCATTCGGTGAGCTCGGTGAGCAGTTGAAAATGTCTAAATAACTATGGAGATATGCATCTTTCTACGGCTGAGTTGACTTTCAAAAATCATACTACAGGAGAGCGATTTTTGAAAGTCAAATCAGTAGTAAAAAGATGTGTATCTCTGTAATAATTTAGACATTTTCAACTGCCGAGCTCACCGAATGAGATTCAAAAATCGATTCGCTGATCGGGCTTTAACTAGAATTATCAACATGACATAATATAATATAAAGCCTGACCAGGAAAATAAAAAACCTCGCCATGTTGCGGAAAATCATTGGAACAAATTTTTGTACTTGGAACACTAACATTCTTTAATGTTAACACTAACATTAAAGGTGACAGTCGATTGCTGTGCCCCAATCCAGGTTTTTTATATTCCTGGTCAGGCTTTACAGAACAGTATTGTGCAAGTTTCCGACTATAATTTATATCGTTTACAGAGGATTGGTAACATATTACGACAGTACTAGACAATTATTAAGTAATATTTTGTTTCTGTGATCGTCATATCCATTGTATGTAATAAGTTAACATAATAAGACCCCTATAAGGGTCTGCTTAAATATTTCCTAGTACAGTCATCATAAGTTACCGATATTGTGAACGATACAATTTGAAACTACTACACAACACAACTTACTGGATGGCTTGTAAATTTTAATTCAAATCTAACCTTTTAATAAAGCAGCTTTCAGAACCCACAGATCGCATAAATAAGACAGAAGTTTAGTCCCCAGATCCATTTGCAGAAATGAAAAATATAATTGCGTAGTGGACGAATGAAACACGTCGTGGGAAAGCGTATTTGCGCGTTCATTATTTCTAACGAAACACGAGATCGCATACATTAGGCGGTATAGTGATTTATCGAAATATCGTGTCACGCTTTCTTTGCGTTTTTTTTTTCTTGTGCTGACCATATGCTATGTTAAAAGTTCTTTGCGCTGCCGCTGGATTTCATATCAGCACTGCATTACAACCATTCCAATCTTATTTACATTTCTACAGTTTTCAAAAACAAACCAATCGGTTTTAAACAACATGAAACATTTAAAAAAGTTGCAATACATTCTGTTATACTTTAAATCAACAACTAACACACCCAAAAGACTAAACAGTCCACGGAAAGGGGTACCAGTACAACCATTCTTCAAGGATAATTCTCGAAAGAAATAATGTAAGTTTCACCTCAATACATTGTTAATACTACAGTTTCACACAGTGATTTGTACATTTTGTACTATATTAGACCACTCTACTTTAGAAGGTACAAGGTAGAACGCCGGTGCCACTTTCTGACCGCACGGGCACTTGCAACCTGTAATGAAAAATGTTATGTTTTACAATAGACTTAAACTCTAGCGATAGACTTGCCCTTTCATAGAAGAAACATGTTCCACTTGAATGAGGTGTCCGCACCTGATTGATGTACCAGAGTTCACTTCGTCACTATGGCAATGACAGACCGCAATGTGTCATTTTGTGTTGTTTTGTGTGACATGTTGTTTGTTTGAACGAGCTTGTATATCGCTAGAGTAATATGTCTATGCGTTTTACAAATAAGTTGGATTACTTCCCTAAGGAAGTGGATACGTACAGTCGGCATTAAAAGTATCTAAGCATCTCCGGCGTTCAAAAACAACTGAACAATTACACGAAAAGAAACCATATTTCCTACTAGACAATTGTTTTCAACTTAACAAATAATAACATGACAGAAAAAATTAATTTGATTTCTTTGAGAGTTGAAATAAGGTTTGCTATCGCAAAGTTGTTAAGATATTTATGAACACTTAACATGAGGAGGCGAAATATCATACGGAATAAGGATGTGATAAAGTTTAGGGGCGAGACATTTGTCGGCGGCACACAAACGAAAAATATGATGGCCAATCTTAATTATTGTAAAACCGTAATAATCATGAGGAATAAACCGACGGGCATGTATGAAGAGATGTATAGATGTGAATGAGGCAAAAGATTTGTATGTAAGGATCGTAGTAGATGGCGCGCTCTGGTCTCTGCCTACCCCAATGGGAAAGAGGCGTGACGTTATAGATAGATAGATAGAATAAAAAAGTAGCGGTTCACTTCATATAAACTTAAATAAAACTCGATAGCGCGATTTAAATGACGGGTGGCGCCATCTATTGACAAGTTTGTTTGTTTGTTCACGCAAAAACTACTGAACCGATTTTGATGAAACTTTTTTTGTTTGATAGCTTATGATCCGACTTAAAATCTGGTATATAATTTGTGCGGACGAAGACGCGGGAAAACACTAGTGCATTTATACAATTCTTATTTCTTTTTGTCTCACTGTTTGACAAATGTCTCCCCAGATTCAAAAAGTTAGAAGACAGCTTGAAGGTTTAATAGTTCCTGAAAAATGAACGGGTCAATGTCGCTAACTACGATGCTAATGATATCAATTTCACCCTGTATTAATTCAGATATTGCCGTGGTGGTCCAGTGGCGAGTAACCTTGCCTGGATGCGATGATTCGATCCCCGTCCAGGCCGACTCGTACCAATAAGTTTTTCGGAATTTATATACGATTTGTAACACTAATGGCGTTTCGGTGAAGGAAAACATCGTGAGGAAACCTGCATGCTTCAATTTCGAGGCATGTATTGTACCCACTGTCCATTATAAGTGACGACGGGACACCCCCTTTTCACACTGGACAGAGTTTCGGTACTACTGGTGAAACGTGGATGTTCCGAGGTTTCAGAATATCTCTGACTACGAATATAGTCGTGAGCATGGAGGTGATACATGGGAATGTTCCTCCATTGAAAAAATGTTGGGGCCTAGGTCAATCTTTGGTGCCGAGTAGGTAGCACATGACCCCACCTACCCCCCATTTTCGTATGTTCAACGATCTGCCGAACATCCTGTATATCGAATCTCTGTGATTATTTCTCTTGCGCGATTTATGTCTCGCATTCGATTGTGAACCTTATTTGTAGTAGGTTACGAGTTACGTATTTACGGTGAACGTTGTCTTTGTATGGAGCATGTTTCCGAGGGCGACGGTATCACCATCTGTTAGCTTCTTTGCTATAACTTGTGGGTGTTGACATCTATGGCAAGTCCCCACATGCTAATTCGTTTCATGCCCACATGAAAACCCTTTAGTACCTATAATACATAACTAACATACCCATGACCCAGCTGAAGCTGCCGATCTTGTTGGTGCACTTGGGGCAGTGCAGCTTGCCCTGCGGCGAGTGGGTGACGTCACTCATCCAGGCCATCGGCTCCACGAACCACATGAGCCGACACACGCCGACCGCGTCCCGACCCGCTATGTTCGCGTCCACCATGTTGCCTTCACTGTACCCGTCTAACTGCTGAAAGTTACAAATGTTTGTTTAGCCGACCGGTTTACTAGAAAAGCAGGTGTACGCGCTAAACACAGATGCACTCTCGTCGTTACCCTTCTGAATTTGATGGAACGGGAAACTGATACTTACAGAGGTGGGGTTGGATGCAGTGGCTATCTACACCCGGCTGCCACATCATGAGGGCATTATTATAGATATGTTGACGATGCGTGAAGCAATTAGTCGCCTGTTACGACACCCGTATGGGTTGATACTATGCGAAACCACAACACCACATGACACGGGATTTGGTAACATAATTATCTAATTTAGTCATCGAAATATTGTATGTGCACATATACATTATGCCGATGGTTTTCCAAGAGAATGACCCGACTATCAAACTAAACTACTTTCTCTAAACTTAAAGGAAGCAATGTCCAAATCGCAAAAGAAATCTGCTGTAGGGAGTTTTTATAGTAGGATTGCAGTTTTGTATGGAAGAGCTTATTTTTTTAAAGATTTCGTTATTGGTCCCTTAGTTTGATGGTCCTATAATTTCCTTAAAAAACCTTACCTTAAATCATATTAAACAGGACCCTCTATACAACGTAGCAGACTTTATGGATTAGGAGATATTCGGATCAAGAAATCTATCGATTTAGGTCTAATCTTCAGGAAAATTTGTTTTTCGCTCTAAGCTCAGTCGCTCAGCACCCGCGGCATTGCAGCGCGATATAGCGCTTTTCGCACCCCAGCTCTTTTTCTTTTATCGCGCGAACCAACAAGATAGCAGGCGTGATAATACATTGATCGAGGCGCCATGCCGCAAACGCAGGTCTTTACTTGTAGAATTACCTGGCTAGGTCCATCGTCGGTGTCCCTGTCGCTATGTTCCCTGCTGTGCTCGTCGGAGCCGGTGTCTTCTCGGTCCATGATCTGGCAGGCGAGGCTCTTCAGTTTGTCGAGCAACAGCTGCCCGTTCTCGGAGCAGTGCAGGCTGGTGAGACCGCTGGGTGGGGGGCGGATGCCTTTCTTTGCTAGCTCGATTTTTAACTGCAATTTGTTAAATAGATTTTTAGATTGAAGAATCTAGCAGACGGGTCGCGAGTTAAACTTAATAGATCATTAATTTTATTATGTGGTTTTTATGACTCTGTATCATCGATACAACAAAAACTTAGGCGCTGAGCAGGCGACCGACGGTCATTTTGTCCGCGACGGTCAATGACAACGTTGGATAAAATGTCACTCGTCTGCGTAACACCTTACACGACAAAAGTGCCGACAAGAACATTGTATATTTGTATGCTGACAACAATTATGCTGACAAGCTATACAACACCAAAATAAGCTGGCCGCGCGTAGGTCTAGTAACGTGTAACGTCGCGCGGCCAGCTTATGTTGGTTTTGTATAGCTTGATGTGTCGCCGTTTGTACATTGTGTCGACATTTTTTTCTAATGTGCGAAACGTTTTATAAGGTTTGATGTCTACTGAGGGCCTAGCATGCCACCCCCGAGAAAATGACAATAATCGAGACGTGCCTTTGCGTATGCGAAAGCGAACGTGTGAAGGCTTTCCCATTTTGTCGCTTTGTATAGATATTAGCATAGAAAGAAACAAGCAAATCACAAAGGAATTTTCAACGTGCTGACCTGCTTGGGTATGTGAGGAATGATGTTGTTCTGGCTGGCGACTATCCGGCGGCACTTCTTGCAGCGGTACACGATGGGGTCCGGACGCTCCCGGATCAGTCCGGGGTCCGGCTTCACCAGGTCCGCGAACAGTTGCGGCAGGATCTTTACTGCAATTTGGACAAGTTATTGGCAATATGAGCAGAAAATCCTTCCACCCATCCTCTCCCTACCCCCTTACATACATAAGCTCACTGCCAAAGCATTATCTACTTTGCGTGAGTTAAAAGAAAACCTATTAAAATAATTACTATAGTCCCCGAGAACATCGATGCGACAATTTTTAATTGATTTTCGATGTAATTTCAATGCAAGCTAAGTCGATAATGGCTTGGCAGTAAAACATGCTTTGGGCTGCGATTCATTGGGTGTGCGCCGGCTCTTAAACGTCATTTTTGACGAATGTCGTGGCTACCAAAAAACGTGAGCCTTGTTACAGCTGCATGCAAGACAACTGATAGTTGTAGCTATGATTCTGACTACCCAGAATCTCATAAAAAAAGTCTCACATGGTAGTGTAACTGCATCTGTCCAGTCAAAATAGGCCCCGTACTGACTGCGACTTTTTGCAGCGATAAAAACGCGCGTTTGTCTATAGCGGGACTTAATCGCTACACTTACAATTAACAGACGTTTGTATCGATACAAACGCATGATTTTAGCGATGCACACACATATTTGCATCGATGCACACGCGGGTGTGAGTAACTGATCAAATATTACGAAAGTTTTACATCGTGGCTGTATCGCGTTTGCATCTATGCTTTATCGCGTTAGCGTTGATGCTGAATCGCAACTCAATCGGTGCTTTTTGCAGCACTTCTGCGCTGCAGAAAGTCGCCGTGTATAAAGGGCCCTAATCTAATTACTCCAGTGTTGCTTACCTTAATATTTGATTTCCCTATTTGCCAAAAGATTCTGGTCGACCTATACGTTAGGGATTATGGTCGTGCGTTTATGTACATATGTAGTGCTCTAATAATAAGAATAACTAGGTACTTATTCTTCTCTTTTCAGTCAGACAATCTATTATTTCCTTGTGTTTAGTTTTATACATACCTTGTTTTAACTTCTGCCCAGCCATTTTCAACCTAAACTGCTTGAACCTAGGGTCGTCTCTGTTCAGCACGTAGCCCATATGTCCGAAGAGCTTCAGCTGGGCCTCGAACCCTATGTTCGGGTGGACGTAGCGCCGGTTCGTCCTCACGAGGGTGAAGGCGTCCTCGTAGCAGAGGCAGTACTTCTCCATTATGTATCCTATCACTATGGCTGCTGAACGGGACACTCCGAAGTAGCTGGAAGAGAGGACATGGGATGAGGATTGAAAGAAATATTATTTGATAATTTTCAGTCCTCGGAAAATAAACCGTATTGAATTATGCACTCAAATTGTATGCCGTGCCCATGCGCATCCATGTGGTCTATTTTCTACAGACAAAAAGTAGGTATGTTGTTTCCAAAAAACTATTGTATTAATAGTAATTCAAATAAGACTTTTTATTTGATTATGATAACTTACTTACTGCTGTATTTCAGTCTTAGGCTGCCATCCCAATAATTACCTTGTGGTGCTATTGCTATAATTAATTACCAGGAGCCCGATTGCGCTAAGTTAACACATGGATTCTTATCCAATTTCAGTGCTAATCGTCATATGACGGCATTGAGCTCTTAGCGATAGATGAAGTTTTAATCACATTGCAATCCAATTACTATTCAACTGTGCTGAATTCCGCATCGCGCTAAACTCTATGTAACTGACAGCTTAACGTCTGAGCGATCTGTCAAAACGGCTCTAACGGCTGTCAAGAGCAGTACCGCGATTAGCGCAATACCAAATGTGTCAAAAGTTATGATTTGTACGTAGTCCAATCAGGGTTAAATCACCGAATATTTACCGCGATTGCAGCCCAGCGCCCGCGGCATGATCGCGCGATAAAACGCTATCGCGCCCTAGCTCCCTTTCTTTTTGCGCGCGAACGAACGAGTTAGCAGGCGCGATAAAACGTTTATCGATGTATCATGCCGCGGGCGCAGGTGGTGTTATAATTATGTACTTCATGAGAAAGTATATTACCAATGCACAAGGACTGTCCCTCCCTCGCTGATAGCTTTCTTGATGAACTCATTGGTCGTCGGCAAATTACTTATCAAGTCCTCTTTCGGTACATCGGCCACTGTAAACAAATACATTTGTATTAGACGCTGAATCTCCATCAGTCAGCCCTAGTTATAAAAAGCGTTTAGTGCGCACGCACGATATGCTGTGTTTCGCTAAATTGTATGAATTTACATGCAAGGAATTACGACATGAAGCATTGTCGCCCGTCGGAAAATTTTGTATAGAGCTCGAAGTGCAGCTTATTGTGTCGCCATTATCCAAATATGTACTAAATAATATCTCCTACCCGCCATTCTTCTTAATCTAATCGACTTGTCCTAAGAAACCTGTAGGAATCTAAACTATTATAAAACTGTAACTGAAGCGTGTCTGGCTGTACATTGAAGATATTTACAAAAAAAAGATTACGATATGGTATTTAGGTATCCCTGACTCGAAATCAACCTTTTTTAGAAATGTTGTATGTCTGTTTGTTTGTATGTTTGTTCGCGCATCACGCAAAAACTACTGAACCGATTTTGATGAAACTATTTTTGTTTGATAGCTTATGATCTGACTTAAAATCTGGTATATAATTTGTGCGGACGAAGTCGCGGGTAAACACTAGTTCCCAATAAAAATGTTCGACTTTTCATACAAACGTTCGATCAGAAGAATGCTTTTAGTGTGGAAAGACCAACATTTTTTTGAGTATTTCCTATAGGTTCCTCAGGGAAAGTGGTTCAGTATGGTTATAACACCCCATAAAGTAATGCGACTGTTAACCCTAACACTCTATACATGAGTGGGTATAGTAACATAAGTGGGTAATGCGTATACACCTGCGGAACGTTCGGTTGAATACCCGCGTAACGCTTTCCCCTATACCGGCGACACACCAGTACGCGCCATTTTTCCTAGTAGACGCGTATTCAACCCAACGTTCGGCGCCGTACGTTCCGCAGGTGTGTCATTACACTAATAGTAACTCAAGAAGACATTCTCTACAATATGGTCACAAGGCCAGTAATTTAACCTAACCTTTGCATCAGTCTGATTCCCTTACCTTGTAGTTATATTGAAATATGACACTAGTATAATGTATTTTATTAAAGTTCTATTACAGTTAAATGACCGCCTAGAACCTGACTGCCAAGCATTGATAGTGGGTTCAAATTCTTCAAGGCGCAAATATTTGTAAGTATAGTGAATATGATTTCTTTGTACCCAAGTCATAAATAAATAAAATAACGCTCACAGGCACATACATTGTAATGATCCCAAGTAAGCCTCAGGCTTTTTGTTATGGGAACCACACAACAACGGCACACATATATGTAACATCCGTGACCGAATCGGGATTCGAACCCAGGACTCTGGTTGGGCAGTCCGGCGTGGTAACCATCACACCAACCGGGTCGTCATAGATGATCGTGTGTATTATACATACAGGGTCCAACTTAATATGCTGACAGTTTTTAAGGGGATGATCAGACCATCAAACTGAACAACTTAATCTATGAGACCAACATCGAAATCGCGAAAAAAAAATCAGCTGTACCATACATTTGGTTTTTAAAGAACCACGAACCAAACTGAACAATTTTCTCTAAGGACCAATGTCGAAATCGCGAAAAAAAATCAGCTGTTCCATACAAAACCGCAAACCTACTCCATCCAAATGTATGGACACACACATCAGTCTTTTTTTGCTATTTCGAGAAGTCAGTTTGATGGTCTCATCATCATCATCCCCTAACAAAACTGTCAGCAAGTTAAGAGGTACCCTGTATAATCATCATAATACAATTTCACAGATTACCTATGAAATATGAGTAAACTCACATTTGAGGAACTTGAAGTGTAGGTTCATGCGTTCAAGGATGGTCCTCGGCAGCGGCACCAGGTCTATGGTGAGCACGTGGGTGATCTTGAGCTCCTTCAACGTCTTCTGGTCTCGGGCACATGCTAGGTTCCCTGCAAAGATACATTTTATGTATTTACTAGTGTTTTCCCGCGACTTCGACCGCACAAATTATATACCAGATTTTAAGTCAGATCATAAGCTATCAAACAAAAAAAGTTTCATCAAAATCGCTTCAGTAGTTTTTGCGTGATGGGCGAACAAACAAACAAACTAACCATTTTGTCAATAGATGGCGCTGCACGTCATTTAATCGCGCTATCGAGTGTTATTTGAGTTTATATGAAGTGAACCGCAACTTTTTTAATCCTCATGATTTTACGGTTTTATAATAGGTAAGATAAGATACAAGCATACAATACTGATTATATTGTTCAATGTTGAGAATTATTCAGGTTTTGTTGTTATAATTGACCATTTCAGCAAACTATCTCAGTCCTTACTCAATGTCAATGACTTTTGTGCCTTCATTTAACACTGTCGCGTTTAGATATCTATGCTGTCGCTGCTAAGCTCAAAATAATGATACTCGCTAGCACTGCAAAAAAAACCTTGTATCAAAGTCAATATAATTTATTCAATATAGGAGCTTGAAGCACACGTATTAAACGTCAATTCTTTTTTAAGTTACCACTGCTTCGGAACGTGTTGTCGCTGTAGAGAAGATGCGGCCAGAAACTCTACAATTCTATCTTCCAACACTGACATTTGCAGAATCAACTTAAATAACAGTGCAGCCATAAAACTAAAATTAGAACACTGTGCAATGTGATACACTTCTGATTCACCGTGTGAGGCACTGCCGCCCATTTGTTGCTGACCTATGACATACGAGCATCAGCAGCCAAAGAGTCAACCCTTTATCGGTTGATTGTCCCAACTGTTATAAGTGGCGACTGGCTCACCCCCCGTCACACTGGACAGAGTTTCTGTACTACTGGTGAAACGTAGATGTTCTGAGGTTTCAGAATATCTCTGACTACCCCCTCGGGGAATATAGTCGTAAGCATATGCATATGCTATGGTGTCCCAACTGAATAATGCTTTATCCATTATCAGTGCCACAGTGGCACTGTATAATGGACAGTGGGTACAATACATGCCCCGAAATTGAAGCATGCAGGTTCCCTCATGATGTTTTCCTTCACCAAAAAGCCAGTGGTGTTACAAATCGTACATAAATTCCTGTGAAACCTGTGAAAGGGTTAAAATGTATGAACAAGCAGTCTTTTCCTTTTTTGGTTTTATCTATGGTCTCTTAACCCATTCGCAGCCACTAACGGCACTAGCCGACACATATTATTTGGGGTTTAAGAGCCATTATAAAAAATACATGTTTACTATAAATCACGGTGGCTTCTTTGAAATTTTGTTGTTGTTTCTATTGTGGCTACGAATGGGTTAACAAATAAATAGTACAAACAACAGATTTGATACCAGCTTCGTGCAATCCCTTATAAAAAAAATTATATGAAACATGCACTGACACCACCCGCACCCGCACCTGCACCTGTTTAAATTCCTTTGAATGTTTGCGCACATTTTAAACATTATTCTGGATATTGGTCACGAACTGTTTTTAGTATGGAAGTTCCGACACTTATAACATAGTGAGTTATAGTGAATGATACATCTTTTTGATCAGTGGTGGCCAAGACATCGACCACAGTCTACCGGTCGCCCGCGGTCGACTTTTATGGTAACACAAAAAGATTAATAACTAAATTAAAGTCGAAATTAAATGACAGTATGTCTAACAAAATCAGGCTATTCATATTCATTGCTAAACCTGTTGAAGGTAGACCGCCAGGTATATCTAAAATTTCAATGTAGACTGCGCAATCAAGCCTGTCTCACTCCGCAATGTAGGGGTAAAAATGTACCTACACGGTCGCTCCATCCAAGTGCCAAGCGCTCATTGTATCGCACGCATGACATTATAGATGTAGGTACTTACGCTCGTTCCAATCTTGCGTTATTGACATCCCTAACCATTCACGCACAGAGTCCATGTGTGCGTGACATTCACCCACAGAGAGTCAATGTGTGAGTCGCGCTTGGAGCGAGCGTTCTTAGATAGTGAACCTTCTGTTGTACTCTTAGATATTCCGTGGTGCAATGTAAAAAGTTTAGCCACCCCTGTTCAAGTTATTGAAAACAGTACTTACCTCATAGACGAAAAATTTGTCGCTTACGCTAGTAGACCGAATATCAGTGTAAGATAGCGAATTATATGAAGTGACATCTCGGAGTCAGGTGGTTGTCCCATACAATTTATATGAAGTGACATTTTGGAGTCAGATGGCCAAAGTACAAAAAAGTGGATACGTCGATAAGGACAGCAATAAGTAGCGGTCTCCTTTTTTAACTAGAGCGAATTTGCTATGTGCATCTCTTACTGAGTGATATGACAAGACACATACTTCCTTCTAGTGCCTTCTCTTTCTACGACTTACCTAGATATAATCTTTCATCTATAAGGTCTACACTGATGTCGAAGCTATCTTCTTCTATGTCCTGGGAGTCCTGAGCGTGGATCTGAACATCTGCTACCTGCTTAGCCATTTATCTACAATTTATCAAATAAAATCACTTTATTCTACACTAGACGACCTCGGCGAACTTCGTACCGCCTTAGAATCTTCCCGACACACACTTGGCCGTTTTGATAGCCTACGTTAATCACTGATAATGTAGCATTCTAATGGTGAAAGAATTATTCAGATCGGTCCAGTAGTTTCGGAGCATATTCAATACAAACAAACAAAAAATCAAATCTTTCCTCTTTATAATATTAGTATAGATTAGGGCCTAAATAATTAATATTTACGAAATAATTGTAATGTAAAATGATTGGAAACTAAACATTTCAACACATTTCAAAAGCATCAAAGGTTTTTTATATGTAAACACGATACCTCTAGGTACAATCTGAAAAATCAATAAAAATTTACAGAAAGCGCTTGATCACTTTTATACTGTATTCAAAAGCAGAAGTTTCTCCTTTTGTATTTATAAAACGTTCATAACAACAAGACAATTAATTCTGAAAAAGAAAAGAATGAGCGTTTTTCTTTTCTTTTTTAAATTTAGTTCCCAAAAAACTCGACAGATGACATGTTTATCGCCTCATAGAGCCGTAAGCGAGATCCTGTCAAAATCTGGTCAAGTCTGTGCCTGCCTTTTTTTTTTAGGCAGGCCATGTCAGGCGTAAAAGTTTAGAATTTTCGATTAAAATTATTAGTAAATAATGAAATATGTCATTAAAAGATGCGTTGGCATCTTCTTGATCATCTTTTCACTCTTTACTATTTTAGAGAAACACTTTTTGAAATGTTGACGTTTCTTCGTACAGACCGTAGCGCCATCTATCGATCCCCTAGAAAACAAAAAGAAAAACGCTCATTATTTCACGAAAAAAACGTGAAAAATTCACGCGCGCAAAATTATTGTGATCTTTTTTTGCCCGCTATTAGCAAAAACTGTGCGAAAGGAAAGATAAGAAAATCGCTCTATGAAATCCTATACTTTCTCTCTTTCTTTTTATCACTGATTCCATAAAAAACGCGGCTGATTTGCCGGTATGCCCCAATGACAGACGTGCACTGCAGCCAACATTCAGACTGTAAACACTAAGGGGGTCAATAAATATCTCAAATAATAATATTTGGTTGGAACAGCTATAAATACTGACGAATGTAATAAACACTCATCAAAAAATATTTCTCATATTGAACATTTTAATTCGGGGTAAGGGCTGGCCTTGATATAAAAATGTCACCTAATAAAAGATGTTTTTTTTCGCAACTCAGTTTCCCCCAGCCAGTCTAGACAACCTTCTGAAGTTTTGGCGGATAATTCGATTCGATAAACTTTTCATACAAAAAGTTCATTATTTTTTTCACCTCACAAGCTCGGAAAGATTCTGTTTATCACTCGAAATCTGAGTGCAAAAGCGTATTTTATCCGCTAGCGTGCAAACAGTTTTTGAAATTCGAATCTGTCTATTCAATATACCTATTCCTATACCGCCAATCCATCAATCAATTTCATGTCACTGGCCAGCACGAAATAAAAACTTTTTAAAATGTTCTTTTTAGCAATTCCCTTTTTTTCCTCGCTTTTGTGAGGTGAAAAGTTGTGTGTTGCGCTCGGCAGCAAAGTTATTCTGCGTCTCGTACCTTAGAATCCTTCGCTTGCTCAGGTTTCAATAAAGTACCTACTCGCGCCAAAAAACAACTTTGCAGCCTAGCATAACAAATGACTATTATTGTACCACCAGTAAAGTGAAGAAAGAGCAAACATATTAGTTAGTCTTGTTTCATTTGTCTTTACAGCATCATCGTCCTTCCATCGTCCCGTCCATCAAGTTTAGAATTATCAAACCCGTGCAAAATATTACTCATCAATTTCATAATAAGCACACATACTTTCTCCGACTACGCATACGATTAACATCGGGGTAACCTACATTCATTGTATAACTTCGTGACACAAATGTCCAAATAGTTATGATAGACATAACATGACTCGAGATACAACTAATTCGCATTAAGATCATCCTTACTCAGGAGACATTATTTGTTTATTTTTGTAAGCATTTTATGGGTATTTTTGCTTGAAGTTGTATGAAACCTGACAGCTTTCAATTTTCAATAAGTACCTACTCGTCGTCGTAAAATACCACTGCTTGTGTTTGTCGTCCTAAAGTTAGAATTAAGTACTTAGACAAAAATTGCAACTTAAACGTCAGGCTAACTAAGCCTCCTCGATTTGTTTTCGACTCAAAACAAAACGAAGACATCTCAACCATCTCCCCATTGCAAAATTAGTAACGTTACAATAATTTGAAAGTTACTTAAACGTATTTAACTAAATGAAGTCCAAGGTTGAACAGCTGTGGTGGTCCGTGCTCCAAGACTCCCACTGAATTGTGAGTGACTTTCGCAATCAGATTCACCTGGCCTTCCGCGTGCTTCTGCTTCTGGTCGGGGTCATTTCTTATAACCTGCTTTAGGAACAAATTACACGATTTTCAACAGATGTTAAAAATACAGGGTCCATAAATATGCTGAGGGTTCTCCGTCCATCAAACTGACAATAAAGAAAATAAAGTCTGAAACTCGGGTACAAATAAGTATTCATACATCATACAACATTTGTCCCTTGCGGGATTCGAACCCGCGACTTCTAATATACTTATATTACTCTTTGCCCGCGACCCTCGGCACAGCAGGCAGGTTCACTACAGACTTGCTATCGGGCTAAAGATAATTCTGGAGAACAGTTTCGGTTTCGAAACTCTTATTTCGTCATTTCATATCGTCGAAAGAGAAGGAACTAGAAGGAAGCACGTGTCTTGTCATATCACTCAGTAAGAGATGCACATAGCAAATTCGCTCTTGTTAAAAAGGGAGATCGCTACTTATTGCTGTCCTTATCGACGTAGCCACTTTTTTGTTCTACGACGGCTGTATCCGGAGTCATCATTCAAATGGTATAGGATTTTATGACTATCGCTGTCTCATACGCGGTTACACTGATGTTCCGTCTATCAGCGTAAGCGAAAAATACTTCGCCTATGTAATACAGTGAATTTGGACTCAAAAGGGCCCCAAGTGGGAAAGTTTTGCTACCACAAAACTTTCACTGCATTAATGTTTCATATCCTACAGGGTGAACGATCCACTTTCCCGAAACTGTTTTGCTTTTACTACATTTTGTCCCGAGGATGGATGAAGGAGGATATACAGGGTGTTAGGGTAAACGATGATTGCATTAATTACTCAGGGTGAGGTCAGGGGTGATTGTATGGACGCACAGATCTGTGTATGGACGGTAAAATGCAGGCCTGTTATACTCTGTTATACTGTTTATCTCACTGACTTCTACTGGACGAAGGGTCTGCGCTCAAAAGAGTCCGAACCAAAAGAGACTTAAAACATATAAAGAGACTTAATTACGCGACAGTCTTTGTTTGAACGGACGACAACAGGCACGCGCGAGCGCGCCCGTGCACGCCTTGCCGCGATGGGGTAAAAACTACGCAAGCAAAATGAAAAAGAATTTCAGCATTTTCAATTATTATATTACTATACACGTAGGTACTAAGGTTTGTGTAGGTTAGTTTTGGACACTTTTTTCGAGAATTTTGTACTAGACCCAGCGTCCATAGTAGGTATTCTACGTCAATGGTTTATCTAGTAAAGACTTGGTCTTCGTCCGGAACATCTGAAAGAATTGATCTCACCATCTGCAGGCAGTAACGGGCCTCGCTTACTACAAGCACTTACTGGGTTATGCAACTTTCTGTTAAAGGGGATGCTTAACCCGCAAGTTAGCCCATATCTTTATGGGGCTTCACTGTGCGCACTTTCAAAAAAGGATGGTGGGGTGCGACCGATTGCTGTAGGTACCACCTTTAGACGCCTCGTGGCAAAGCTCTGTTGTCGTTCTGTTAGAGAAACAATGTCCACATATCTTCAGCCATGTCAAGTAGGGTTCGGAACCGCTCTCGGATGCGAGGCAGCAATTCATGCGACACGTTCTTTTGCTATGACTAATCAGGGAACTAACACAGTTATAATTAAAGTTGACATCAAAAACGCCTTTAACACGGTGGAGAGAGACACAATCTTAGAGGAAGTAAAAGACCGCGTCCCTTCCCTTTATCCATTTCTGTTTCAGTGTTACTCATCCCCAACCAACCTCTTTTATAACACTCATCTCATACCCTCACAAGTAGGTGCCCAGCAGGGAGATCCTCTGGGACCATTAATTTTCTGTTTGGCTATTCATAAAATTATTTCGTCCGTAAAAGCCCCCCTTAACATCTGGTACCTCGACGACGGCACGATCGGTGGACCGCCAGATGAGATAGCGAGAGAGATCAACACACTCTTAAATGAACTAAAATCCGTTGGCTTAGAAATTAACACAGGTAAATGTGAGTTTTTTCCCTGCGGCTCTGAAGCCATGTCATCGTTCTCCAACTTCCAGTCTCTACTTCCCGGGATTAAAATAGTAGACAAAACATCCCTAAATCTCCTCGGGGCCCCCATCTTCCCCGAAGGCGTCAGTTCTGCCCTACAGGCAAAAACGGAATCTTTGTCATCGGTCTCGGAACATTTCAAGCACCTGTCATCTCATGTTTCCCTAACCCTCCTCCGTAACTGCCTCTTTATGCCTCGTCTCACATACTTGTTAAGAACGGCACCAACATGGGTATTCCATAGGGAAACCACCAAGTTAGACAGCACAATGAAACTGGCACTTGAAATTGTACTCAACGTGAGCCGCAATGAAGCACAGTGGTGTCAGGCCGCTCTCCCTGTCCGCCACGGTGGCCTCGGGATACGCCGCGTTCAGGATCTCGGCCTAGTTGCGTTCCTGGCCTCCGCACATGGAACAGTGGATCTTGTCACTCGCATTTTGTCCATCGATGGTGACAACTTCCACGTCCCTTTCGTACCGGAGGCCCTCGCAGCTTGGTCGACCCTGTTCCCTAGTGTTGAGTGGCCCGACAACCCAAAAGCGCAGAGAAACTGGGACGACATAAGTTCTAAACAGATGATCACAATCCTGACGAACGCTGCCTCAGGAAGCGACGTGGCTCGCCTCAAGGCTGCTTGCAAAGCCGAGTCAGGAGCTTGGCTACATGCGCTTCCCTCATCACAGCTAGGAACGCTGCTAGACAATGACTCTGTGAGGGTAGCTGCAGCTCTCAGGCTCGGTTGTAAAGTATGCGAACCACACCGCTGCATCTGTGGCGCAGCAGTGGAAGCAAACGGGCATCATGGCCTTAGTTGTTTCAAGTGTGTCGGGAGACGTCCGCGCCATCACACCTTAAACGATATAATCCGCCGCGCCTTAGTCTCTGCTGATGTTCCCTGTCTGATGGAGCCCCCTGGCCTGAGTCGTACCGACGGTAAAAGACCGGATGGCCTTACATTGGTTCCATGGAAGAGAGGCCGTAGCCTGTTGTGGGATGCAACGTGCGTCAGCACATTCGCACCCTCTCACTTGCCCCACACCACACGTGCTGCCGGCTCAGCGGCCGAGAATGCAGCCAGGCTGAAGCACGACAGGTACTCTAACCTGGAACCAATGTACGACTTTGTACCGGTCGCCGTTGAGACGGCTGGGCCGTGGTGCTCTGAAGCGAAAGGTTTCATCAGGGACATAGGACGACGCTTAAAAGAAAAAGGCTGCGACCCTCGTTCCGGCTCCTTTTTGGTCCAAAGAATATCTTTGGCCATACAACGAGGGAACGCAGCCTCAATAATGGGCACATTTCCAACGGGGGACAACTCCCAGTAATGCTTAATTTATCGTATTCATAACCCTGTTTTTTTTTTTGTAGATGTATTATAATTTAGATTAGGTTTATAATTTTAATGTATTAGTACTTGTATATATTAGCTGTTTTCATGTTTATTTGTATATTAATTATCTTATCCCTCTGTGTATTATGTTGTAAAATAAATAAAGTATTATCTAGTAAAAGTTTAAGATTATTTTTAGTAGGTGCTTATTTAAACAACCAAAATCCCTACAAATTACCAAGCAATTTAGTCGTACATGCAATAAACCAAACGAGTTCCAACCATCTTTCTTAACCACAGAGTCGAAATTGAGAACAAACGTTACATCACCACGGTTATCGCGCCCTGCCTCTTTCACCTGAGATGTTTTAATGCAATACGAGGAAAATTGCATTGAATAGCCAAGGACTTTAGCTTTACGATCCAGATCGACTTTGGGCTGTTTTGAAATTATTTCTTTGTAGGACGTTCAACAGTCGTAAACATACATTTGGTCGCGATTGCGTCTGCGTAGAATCAATCAATGACGATCATCATGATCAGCCTATCATCGTCCACTGCTGAACATAGGCCTCTCCCAAGGCACGCCACAAAACTCTGTCCTTGGCCTTCTTCATCCAGTCGCTCCCCGCTACTTTTTTTAGGTCGTCTGTCCAGCGGGCAGCAGGGCGTCCCACACGACGCCTACCAGTTCGCGGTCTCCACTCTAGAACTCTGTCAATCAATGACGATACTGTAGTGTAATTCCGTTATACTGAAACTGTGAATTCAGACCATCAAACTGAACAACTTTCATTACGGAGCCACCGTCAGGAAAAGCGAAAAAAAACTTGCTCCATAAAAAATAGCTGTACCTACGCTACTCGACTCAAATGTATTGGACAGCAGTTTTTTTTTTCACGTTTCCGATGTTGACTCCATAGTGAAAGTTGTTCAGTTTGATGGTCTGGATTCACCTTTCAGTATTTGCCAGGCTGTCACTTACACCCCGTAGAGCTAGAGCATTTTTTCCGAAAGCAATAGAAGCAAGTACAGGCGCTCTTGCAGCCTTCATATCAAACGAACGAACATTCTTCCAACATTTTGGCGAACACTTGCGAACGCACATCGAACAACGAAAGACTTCTCGTTCTTTGTTTACACCCACACAAAAGAGATACAAACTTCAGACTTCTTTTCCTTCTTTTTTTTTTTTTTATGGAGCGCGCCAACGGTAATTTTGTAAGTTTAACCTCTTTTACTCTTCTGCTCTCCTGGTAGGTAGGTAGGTACTGCCAAATGCTTTATTGCAGTCGCACTTGGCCGATTTTCTTTAATTAAGAAGTTTGCATTGATATATTACAACTCGAACTTGGCCGAGCAACTCGAACTTGGCCGATTTTCTTTACACAGGAGGTACATTTTTGATTCAGCGTATCAGTAGGACCAACAGAAATAGGTGTCCCTGGTGGACCTACTAGTAAGATAAAATAGTAGGACCACGAGAATGAGCGTGCTCCTTTGACCTAAATCCACCTTAGTGGGATCACACACGATGACGCACTGACGGAGCGGCAGACGTCAGTCCGTCATTTGTGAAGCAAGGAGTTGTATGAAACCGCACGTAGAAGCACACACGGTGCGTCATTGTGTGTGACAGCTCAATGCGTTCACACACGATGATGCATAGACAGGTGCGTCAATCCGTCACCGTGTGTGCTTCTACGTGCGGTTTCTTACAACTCCTTGCTTCGCAAATGACGTCTGCCGCTTCGTCAATGCACCGTCATCGTGTGTGGACGCACTTAAGATTTAGCAAGGTTGCCAAAATCTTCAATAAGACCATCATAATTATATACTAACTACAGCTGCACTTTCAAGACAATGACAAATGCGCATGCGTCCGATTGTGCAACGGAGCTCGACTTGCAGTCAACTGCAACCTCTTTCTTCGCCTGCTTCCTGGTGCATTTGCCTCGTAAATCATTACTATTGGTTTAAGAAAGCCTATGTGAGAGTTAAAGTCAAAGCCTCGTATACAGGGTGTAAGGAAAAGTGTCATTAACCTTTAAACCACACATTCTACCCATCAAACGGAACAGCTTTTACTATGGGAGCAAACCGATCAGAGCAAAAAAATCAACTGTCCCATATACGTTTGAATT
Source organism: Agonopterix heracliana (assembly GCA_963693445.1). Lineage (NCBI taxonomy): Eukaryota > Metazoa > Arthropoda > Insecta > Lepidoptera > Depressariidae > Agonopterix > Agonopterix heracliana. Next base: position 21,710,672 of record OY856308.1, on the reverse strand, counting down.
GCGTAGGTACTTATTGCAGTTTAGTATGGGACAGCTGATTATTTTTTTCGTTCTTGACAGGTTTGCTCGTATAGTAAATGTTGTTTAGTTTGATGGGTAGAGTATGGGGTTTAAAGGTTAATGATACTTTTCCTTACACCCTGTATACGAGGCTTTGACTTTAACTCTCACATAGGCTTCGTTTTCGCATTAGTGGTTTCTGGAACTCGAGAACTCTTTGGCCCCATCGGCCATCGGTAGGTAGGTACTGCGAGCAATGCGCCCCGCCCATTGCCACATTCGTTTCATTTTGGGATATGTCGGCTACACACTGGTTATATGAAACCGTTAAACTGATTATGAGTTTTAAAGGGTTATCGTTTTAGTTTCTCTGTCAACCCTGAAAGACAATTTTATCATCATGAGATTCGTTCTCATTACAATAACAGAGAGGCAAATAGCAAGGTAATATGGGTTAGTCCTGTATTATTCAATTCATGAAGTTAAGCAATTAGTGAAAACAATGGAACAATAAGTTTATAAAACGTTTGACACCGTTTAGTTAACTAACGATTAAAGTTGATGAACTGTCATATATATTGTTAGTTAGTGCGTTCACACACGACGACGCATTGACGGAGCGGCAGACGTCAGTCCATCATTTGTGAAGCAAGGAGTTGTATGAAACAGTACGTAGAGGTAAACACGGTGCGTCAATCCGTCACCGTGTGTGCTTCTACTCGTACATGCGGCTTCACAAATGACGGACTGACGTCTGCCGCTCCGTCTATTGGCCCTATACTGGCGGTCATTTTAGTGTCCTATGATCACCTGGAGAGTTTAGTCTCCCAGGTGATCAATCGACTCTACTTTCAAACTATTCATAATACATTTTTATCCCCAAATAATACCACTACTGGCCTTTCGGTGATGGAAAACAACACGAGAAAACACATACATAAATAATACTTCAATATCGGTAGGCGTAGGTACATTTGTTTCTATGAACAGTCCATTAAAAAGCATGGCCCAACCGTAGGGAGCGTGTCATTTCTCTGTGGGCCCAACAGACCCGATTCGATTACAATGCGTCGGTCGTCACCGTAATCGCCGTCCCCGCCGGTGGGGACAGCCGCGACCTTTGCCCACTCCTATTTCATCTAGAGTCAACAGACGCTACAAGTAAATCCCAGCAGTTGTAGTAAGTAGTTAGGTACATAATCAAAGTATGCAAACGCATTGTATCGAAATATAAAAACCTGAGAGAAGTTTCATCAGTTTCACCAAACAGCAAGAAACCTAATAATTGCCAACGAATAGGTACACTAAATACCCCATAATATATATGGGAAAGGCGAAGCGTTATCGATGTTCTTGCTTAACTACATTATTGCTTTAATACTCATTGTTCAAGTATCAAATAAAACGTGTGACTTCATCTGTACTTAGTATCTTTAACTATAACGTGAGAATGGGTAGGGCAAGATGGCGACATGCTGTTAAGTTGAAATTTTTACATTAGCAACTAGTTTTTTCCTGTTTGTCGGACAAAGGCACTCTGCCTTCGTTCTTTATTCTCTAACCACCCAACATCTAGTCATCTCTTCTCTTTTGATTCTGAAGTCGTCCGACCGCGACCATCCGCCAAGTAGTCCAGTAAAAATACGGGTCGAAAGGAAATAATTTATAATAAGCAATTTTTTTTGCTAGATCGTTTATACAAATGATTTCAAGATACTTTATAAACGAATCCTACTAAATTTCGTATTTTTAGTTTTTAGTACTAAAATGTAAATTTTTTATTTATAGTGTTAGATAGCTTTCTTTTTTTATTTTGATTGTTTGTTTTAGGGTATGAGTTTACATACACTGTGTAAATTTTGTCCTAAAATTGAGTTTTTCGTAATTTCTACTTATTTAAAAACAAAGGTTCCGTGGTGATTTTTCGTTGGATTTACTTCTAATATAAAAGAATACAAATGTATTTAACCAATGACGAAAAAAAATTGTATATACTATTTTTTTCCAATTTTACATGTTTTTTTTTATTTTGTTTAATTATTTAAGAAAACTTTTAGGAGGATTTTCAATGTAAACGATAAAAAGAATTATAATCTAAAATATAAAACAAAAAAACCTGCTATTATAAATTATTTACATTCGCCATACAAGCGACCCGTAACTTTACTGGAGTAAAGATGCAGAGGTTACAACTTTGGCTCATCTTTTAGGATGTAGGTAATTCGATAGACACGATTGGACAAATCCCATTTAAATTTTTTTGTTTTATTTGCGTTTTGTTTTATCGTGAATTTTTTTTTAATATTTTGGTATAGGTACAGTCAAGAGCACGGCAAGCTAGACACCTTGGACTTCGTACTGTTCTTATAGCGTTCGTATTAAGAAACAATATCGCACTTCGATTGTCAAGGTTGATGTGCCAAGAGCACTGTAGGTACCTAATTGTGTTCCTGACTAGGTAGCGCTTTTTTTTTATTTCACACGTTTTAATGTTCTAATTCAAATACGCAAATGTAAATAAAACAACACTCTTTCTTTTTTTTTTTTTCTCTTTATACCTAGGTACCTAGGTACCTTACCTACACACGGCGACACATTAAGCCACGCAAAACCAAAATAAGCTCGCCGTAGGTAGAGTAAATGTATAACGTCGCGCGGCCAGCTTATAATATGTTTCATTTGCGTAGCTTGATGTGTCGCCGTGTGTACTGCTTCATCGGATTGCTCTGTCATACAAATCCTTGTCACCAAAATAATATGGTAGTGGAAGTTTGGTCTGTTGAAAAAAAGTTGGCAGTCACGGGACGCACGGCAGATGTGATAGGTACTTCTTCCGATTTAAATTTCGAACTTCCGCTCCCGATTTAAATTTCGAACTTCCGTCACACAAAAAAAAGGCTGCCGATCAGAAATAAGCCTTCCAAAATATCTTATTGCAAAATTAGCATACCATGCTTAATTTAGCAAACCATCGATATGCAAAAGAAGCGTACCAATAAAGAACAATCTCTTAGATAACAGTCAGTGGAGCACGTCACAACAGTCACAGGTTACGTTACCGCATAACTTTCCCTCTCGGTCACATTACCGTTCCGATACGTTCCGCTCCACCGTTCCGTACTGATCCCTGTTATTGTTACGTGCCTAGTACCTACGTGCTTATGCTCATAGGGAAATAAGGATCCAATGAGCGTTTTTTTTTTTCGTTTCATAGTAGATCGATAGATGACGCTACGGTCTATACGAATCCATGTCAAACACTGAAAAATTATCTTTCCCCGAAATGAGGGTAAAAGTGAAGTGAAAAAAAAAACAAAAATCTTTTGGAACATAATGAAACATATTTTTTATGATATTTAACTATATTTCTTATGCTAATTTACTCTTTAAGGTGATACAAGACTACAATTTGACTAAAATAAATATAAAAACTCTTTGATCATAAGGCAAAATCTGAAATTGAACTGGCAATAAGAAAACTTGAGCTGTCAAATGTCATTGTCAATCAAACTCGTATCGTAGCATTTACTTTGTCGTGTTTGTTAGTTTACTTCAAACTGTTTTTCTGAAAAACAACGAAAAAGGACTGTATTTTTGGCTAAGAAAGAAATCGAAAATAATTTCAAAATTTTTTTTATGACGTCTTCCAAATCCGAACCAAAGAGAATGAAATCTCTACGTTTTTATGTCTATAGGTGACATTGCAGAGGAAGTTTTTGCTTGACAGTTTGTCGTACAGACACTACTGCCATCTATTGAGTTATAAGAAAACGGCATTTAAAAAAAAAAAGAAAAACGCTCATTTGAATGGTAACTTATGCTCGCGCGTAAAGCCCGTTCTGACGCGTACTAAAATCAGCCATGTGCGAGTCGGACTCCCGCACTGAGGGTTCCGTACATTGACGTAGAATACTATGGACGCCGGGTCTAGTACAAAATACTCGAATAAAGTGTCCGAGACTAAAATACACAAACCAGTACGTATAGTAATATAAACCAACCAACCAACAACAACCAATAAACCAACTAAAAACATTGAAAACTCTGAAATTATTTTCCGTCCGTGCGCGTAGTCGGCCGATGAAACAAAAGACTGTAGCGTTATTCGTTCTCTTTTTCACGTTTTTGTTCTCTTTTTATTCGGACATTCTTTACATTCGTAAGTCAATGGTTCCGTACCACGATAATAACAAAAAACTTTTTTTTTTTTTATCCTAAGCTGGAGCCCGACACACATTTGGCCAGATTCTATTATAATTTGCTGTTTTAAATTAGAGTATGCTTTATTCTACAGGGCTAAATTGATATCATTAGCATCATTTGAAACTAAGAGTCAACAGTCTACCCATCAAGCTGAACAACTTTTACTATCGGAGCAAAACAATCTACTGTTGCATAAATTTGAGTCGAATAGGCATTGAAATTTAGTATAGAATAGCAGATTTTTTGCTCCGATCGTTTATTGCTCCCATAGTAAAAGTTGTTCAGTTTGATAGGCAGAAAGTAGAAGATAGACTCATAGTTTAAAGGATACTAATAATATCAATACTTACATATATAGATAGATAGAACATAAACAAAAAATCTTAAAATAAACACGTATCTTGAATTGTTTTTATTATTTGTTAGTAAATCCAAAAAAATAATATACTTACATTTTTAAAAATTCATGCCCTTTAGAGTGATGACGGACGAACCGACGGGCAGTCTAGGCTTACCAAATGCCTACGTTCCCGTTTGCACCCTATGGTTACGGAACCTTAAAATTAGCGTAAAGAACTCGAGCGCGTCAAAGAACACTAAACTATTACTCGAATCTCTTCCACTATCGGTTCCTACTATTCCAATATAGGTTTATGCGTCAACAAGTTTGCATGGCCTCTTGTTAGAGTAGGAGACCCACATACACCTTCCCTTAGATGTGTCACATAATCGCCTTGCTTTGCGACAAAAGCTCTATGCAGCCCATATACAGGTTCCTTCTTATATGCTGACACTTTTTTAAGGGGATGATCAGCAGACCATCAAACTGAACAACTTTTTCCATGGGACCAACATCGAAATCGCGAACAAATTCTGCTATTACATGTGGCTCGAGTAGGTTTGCAGTTCTGTTTTTTTTTCGCGATTTCAATGTTGGTCCCATAGAGAAAGTAGTTCAGTTTGATGGTCTGATCAGCCTCTTAAAAAAATGTCAGCGTATTAAGAAGGACCCTGTGTAATAAATATAAACTTAATATATACTCTAAGATACTTACCTACCTAACTAACTATAAGTACTTTTTATTTTTACCCGACTGCGACAGAAGGAGGGTTATGTTTTTGAACAATAAGCTTTTAAACGAGAAGATTATTTTGGTAATACGTATGATTTGCATTCCGACAAACTTCTCGTTCAAAGTTAAATCCGTTAAACTGTAACTAGGTATGTGTTACAATATTAAAAAAGGTTGTACATACATTGCATAAAGTTGTGTGAGATTTGCAACTGACTTTACGATTCTACGAAATCGAAGCATAGGTAACTATTTAAGCAATGAATTCTTGAATAATTTTCCTTAAATCTATAAGGAATGTCCTGTGACATAATTGATTAGCAATAACTTCAATATTAGTACGCAATCTGACTAGGTACTAAGCCAATAGAAATAACGCTGAATCACGCCAACTCAGCATTCAGTTGTGAAACTATACGTTTGGCCTCTTAGTTTCGTCAATAGTTACTGAGAGTGTATCCGTCACTTACAAAACCTTTATGAATGAATAGCGTATGAATGTAACTGTAATTAAACATCTATAGAATTGAATACAATACTTTACAACATTGATTGGGGCCGATCGTATAATTGAGCATGAAATACTTGATCCTAAAAAGCTGTATTCGTTCATTATGGGTCAAACAACAAACGCAGTTTCAAAAATAAAAAGGTCAGGAATTATTTCAAATTTGTATTTTTTTACCTAATCAATCAAAATGGCAATAACAAACTAGATGGTCATTGGTTTCGAGGTTATTTGTATACAAATAAGTCCTCAGAAAAGATGTCTCCAGAAAGGACTGTAGAGTATTAAATGCACAACAGTCTTTTTATTTTTGAGGATACAAAATACACGATAGAAATTACACGCTTACTCCATGGTTTTCAGAATGTGAAAACCATGGAGTAAGCGTGTAATTTCTATCGTGTATTTTGTACAATATATTGTATATATTTACCAGGAAATACTAGGAACAGAAAAGTAGCACTGATCTCTGACAAAATTCAATGTAGCTAATATAAAAAATACATGTTTCGTGGTAGTTTCAGTAGATAGTAAATTAGGTTGAATTTATAGGTCCACAGAAAAGACGCAAATCCGTATAACCGTGTGTTATTTATTATCAATTCTGAATGATTATAGGGGTATTTATTTTTAAGATAATAAAATAATAATACGTTATGATAAAATACAATAAATAAGTAAAACCCTTAAAAGTTATATCTTCCAAAACAAAGCAGTATCCTTTCAAACATAGTAGCAACGAACCGTCCTGAAATGTCTGGTCTTGACAATGTTACACTATGTAATTCAATATTTGTACTTTGTATATTTTGTTTTGTTTAAAAGAAGTGTGTTGTAGAGTTTCTGGCCGAATAGGTATAGGTACTACCAGAAAAAAAGCTTCATACAAGCAAGCGACGACATCACCCTTATCATAATTAATTTATTGATTGATTTATTCTCGTATCGTACGTGAAGTTTCACGCATTTCCGCACGCTATGCAGCTTCATCATCATCATCAGCCTATATACGTCCCCCCCCCCAGGGCACAGGCCTACCCTCTAGGAGGGGTGTTTGGGCGTAAGTCCACCACGCGTGCCCAATGCGGATTGGTAGACTTCACATATGCATAAGAATTTCTTCTTCTGCATATGCAGGTTTCGTCACGATGTTTTCCTTCACCGTACGCACGCAGCTTGTATGAAGTTTTTTTTCTAGTTGGTAGGTTGGAAAGCAATGTCTAAACGCTGCACGGTGTGTACATCAGATATGTTGAAGATCTTTGGATCCGAGAACTTCGTGCTGTTGTAACCCCGGCACCACATGGCACCAGCTACCTCGCATGGCACCTTTAGGTGCGATTACTCAATTAATCGGGCTCGATTTGGCATATACATTACCTGCTATGATCGCTACACTTTGAAATAGAGGGAATAAATCAGACAATGTATGCTGAAATCGGTCCCGACGAATTGGCAGTGTATTCTTGTGAAACACAATCCGTCTCCTTTAGAAGAAGTGGATAACTGTCCTGTACTTTACTGGACGTCCTGTTTTTCAGCCACCATTTTGGATATTTACTCACATATACAGGGTCCTTCTCAATATGCTGACACTTTTTTAAGGGGATGTTCAGACCATCAAACAACAAATTTTTCTATGCGAAAAAAAATCTGCTGTTCCATACATTTGGTTCGAGTAGGTTTGCAGTTTTGTATGGAAGAGCTGATTTTTTTTTCGCGATTTCGTTGTTAGCCCCATAGAGAAAGTTGTTCAGTTTGATGGTCTGATCACCCTCTTAAAAAAGTGTCAGCATATTAAGTTGGACCCTATACAAGGTGTTACAAAACTACAAATAAACCTTTAAGGGGGTGGTGTAGACCATCAAACTGAACAACTTTCACTATGGGACCAATATCGAAATCGGGAAAAAAAAATTTTATGTTCTATACTCTACAAATCGACTAGAGCTAAAATATGTATGGGATATGAAATTATTTTTTTCGCGATTTCGATGTTGGTCCCATAGAGAAAGTTGTTCAGTTTGCCGGTCTTAACAACCCCCTTAAGAGTTTCAAAAATTTATTGTTACTTATGAAACACCTTGTATATGGGATTAGACTTTTTTTACAACATTAATACCTATATTTCAATGACACATGCGGTGAATCTAAATCCTTGTAGATTTGATATCAAATGTAGACGTACCTACTGTAAAATTAGCTATCGGGTAGTCAGTCACCCTATCTCTCGAAAAGATTCTAGAAACTACGGTAAATATGGTCAGTCGTCGACCTTAAGCTTAAAAAAAGCTTAAAATAAAGTTGTACTTGTCAACACAGGCTATTGACCGGGGGGACCTTAAAGTGCAGCCTTGCTGGCTTGAAAGAGTTAACTAAAGGTTGCCCAACTCGATACTTTACTGTGTAAGGCCGACCAGATGTTTCTCCGAAAAAATATACCTATACCATGGTACTTTCAATTGACTTTCAAAAATAATACTCCAGGTGTGCGATTTTTGAATAAAATCTGCGGTAGAAAAATGCATATCTCTATAATAATTTTAACATTTTCAACTGCTAAGTTCAACGAATAAGTTTCAAAAATCGCACTCCTGATCTTTGCTTTCTTACAATTTTGTAATCTACTGACACATTATGTTGATCCCACATTACCTATGCTTAGATCAAAGTAAAATTAATTACTTTGATCATTGAATTAGAACACTATGGAAGATGGGTCCACGCTCAAAAGTGTCCGAACCAAAAGAAGTTTACAATTCAAAAAGAGACTGACGACTCTTGCCAGTCTTTGTTTGATCGTCCGAGCACGCGCGAGTTCATGATGGCGTACTGTGTTGTTAAAACATGTAAAAACTACCGAAGAAAAGTGAAAAAATTTGATGGTGTATCCTATTTTCAGTACCTAAGCAAACTATTATTTTATGTAACACCTTGTGTGTTACAAAACTACAAATAAACCTTTAAGGGGGTGGTGTAGACCATCAAACTGAACAACTTTCACTATGGGACCAATATCGAAATCGGGAAAAAAAAATTTTATGTTCTATACTCTACAAATCGACTAGAGCTAAAATATGTATGGGATATGAAATTATTTTTTTCGCGATTTCGATGTTGGTCCCATAGAGAAAGTTGTTCAGTTTGCCGGTCTTAACAACCCCCTTAAGAGTTTCAAAAATTTATTGTTACTTATGAAACACCTTGTATATGGGATTAGACTTTTTTTACAACATTAATACCTACCCAACTGGCAAAATTTACTCTTATAAATATCCCAAGAGCATATTTTTTCAGTCTTATATAACACTTACAGCCCGCTATAAGTGTGGAATTGGGCGCACTTTATAAGTCTATTCACCCTTTGTGTTGCCTTATAATGGTCTTGTGAAGTGTATTTTCAATCTTACAAAACTCTTAAGGATGCTTTTATAATTACAAACAAACTTACAAGTGACTTACAATGGCATGCTTTAAGGGCAATTGCCCTTACAGTCCTCTTACTAGTGCTGCTCTAAGTGTAATATCGCTTGTAGTCCTCTTTGTGATCCCCTAGTAAGAGTGTAATCACAATTCGACGAAGAGGTCTAGTCGCGTGTGTTCTGAAATGTTTTTTGGATTATAATTATTAAGACGCATCAAAAACGTAAGTAATATTTTATAATTTATTTCACTTTCCTATGAAACGTAGTGTGTCTATATTTGCATAATTGTTTATTAGAGTATATATGCGACTGCGGTTGCGAAGTAGATTTTCTCGATTATTTTTAAATTTAAATAATAATATTATCGAAGGGCCTTTTCAAAAACGTGTCTTAAATATTAAAAATTATTTTATTTATTTGTGAAATACTTCAAAATGTGGCCATTACCACCAATTATGATTTATAAGTGATTTATCAGAACTAAATAAGAGCAGTACTCTTATTTAAGGCTTTTATCGCACTTGTGAAGTCAAAATAAACCAAATCATTTGGCTACACGGCCATATTGCAGATACGTATATTTCTTCGGAACGCTCCACTTCTCTTAAACCGCTTCCATTTGAGTAAATCCATCCTTAATAAAAAACAGTTATTTAAACAAGCTAAATAGGACATCTATTTTCCGCCATCTTGGCCAAACAACTGACACAAGCAGACAAAGCACTTTTAAGACTCTTTGAACGTGCTACTAGTCTTTAATATGTCTTAGGTAAGATGAGTCACACTTATAAGTACTGGTCTTACAACAGGTTTATGAAATTCCCTAATAAGTCATTCACTCTTAATAAATACTTAGTAAAGTATCTTCTAAGATCGAGTGCTCTTGCAAAATGCTTGTATAAGTGTTAATAAAGAATCAAGGGCAATAAGGCTTATAAAATGCGCTTATAATACCACTACTCTTATAAATGTCTTATTACGTTTTCTTATATACGTCTGTAAGAATGTGTTACAAGTATGAAATCACATCATCATCATCAATCACACAAGCAGAAATAATTAGAATAACCGTCAATAGAGATCAGTCACTTTTAAGACTCTTTGAACGTGCTACTAGTCTTTAATATGTCTTAGGTAAGATGAATCACACTTATAAGTACTGGTTTTACAACAGGTTTATGAAATGCCCTAGTAAGTCATTCATTCTTAATAAATACTTAGTAAAGTAACTTCTAAGATCGAGTGCTCTTGCAAAATGCTTGTATAAGTGTTAATAAAGAATCAAGGGCAATAAGGCTTATAAAATGCGCTTATAATACCACTACTCTTATAAATGTCTTATTACGTTTTCTTATATACGTCTGTAAGAATGTGTTACAAGTATGAAATCTCTTATAGCCTAAATAGACTTATAACATGCCATTATAAGGGTTTCACTCTTAATCAGAACACATATAACCCTTATATAAGATTATAGATCTTATAAGCTTTTGTTTGTAAGAGTATTTTGCTAGTTGGGATATTTCAATGACACATGCGGTGAATCTAAATCCTTGTAGATTTGATATCAAATGTAGACGTACCTACTGTAAAATTAGCTATCGGGTAGTCAGTCACCCTATCTCTCGAAAAGATTCTAGAAACTACGGTAAATATGGTCAGTCGTCGACCTTAAGCTTAAAAAAAGCTTAAAATAAAGTTGTACTTGTCAACACAGGCTATTGACCGGGGGGACCTTAAAGTGCAGCCTTGCTGGCTTGAAAGAGTTAACTAAAGGTTGCCCAACTCGATACTTTACTGTGTAAGGCCGACCAGATGTTTCTCCGAAAAAATATACCTATACCATGGTACTTTCAATTGACTTTCAAAAATAATACTCCAGGTGTGCGATTTTTGAATAAAATCTGCGGTAGAAAAATGCATATCTCTATAATAATTTTAACATTTTCAACTGCTAAGTTCAACGAATAAGTTTCAAAAATCGCACTCCTGATCTTTGCTTTCTTACAATTTTGTAATCTACTGACACATTATGTTGATCCCACATTACCTATGCTTAGATCAAAGTAAAATTAATTACTTTGATCATTGAATTAGAACACTATGGAAGATGGGTCCACGCTCAAAAGTGTCCGAACCAAAAGAAGTTTACAATTCAAAAAGAGACTGACGACTCTTGCCAGTCTTTGTTTGATCGTCCGAGCACGCGCGAGTTCATGATGGCGTACTGTGTTGTTAAAACATGTAAAAACTACCGAAGAAAAGTGAAAAAATTTGATGGTGTATCCTATTTTCAGTACCTAAGCAAACTATTATTTTATCATTTAGAAGCATTTACAAGTACCTAATACCTATCATTTTGTTTACGAACATAATTATTTTTTTTTTTATTGATTATCTGTCATCGCGTCCGCCATTACGTCTGTCATGTTTGATGTTCATTTTCACCTCCAGTCGAAGCTGCATATGGTGTTAAGTAGGTGCAAGCAAAATTAACCCTTGTGACTAGCTACATACGATTTCAATTGCAATGTTTTCAGTTTGTTTACATTACTATACATACCTAAATTTTTATAAGGTTAGTTCGGGACACTTTTATCGAGAATTTTGTACCAGACCCTGTGTCCATAGTTCTAGGTCGATGACTTTGATACAAATATGTACACAGGCTGGTACCTAAGAGCGCACGAATGACGCATTGACGGAGCGGCAGACGTCAGTTCGTTATTTGTGAAGCAAGGAGTTGTATGAAAATACATTGAGGTTTATATAAAGTTAAATAGTAACAATCACTTTACAGACGAGTCGATGTACAGCGAATTGCCTAAGCTTGCCGGGCTGCACGGCGTGCGTGTGAACCGGGCATCACACAATCCATCCATCTTTTCTTCGGCCTTCCTCTCCTACACTACAACAGCCATCCACATTCATACTTTTTAAGTAAATACTTATAATTTTAAATCGTAATTATCGCTATATTAACAGAAAGTCTCCACCTAATTAAATTTAAATTATAGCGGTTTTTATGTAAATTATCGCAAAATGAATATGCGAACCCAAAACTATTCTTGTGGTAATTTCTCTTTTCACAATTTGCGGTATTTTTCACATTGTGCACAATGAATGCCTACTACTTATAACCGTGGATGTGTGAGCATCATTTGCAAGCGATTTCTAACTGTTTTGAAGTTTCGAAATCATGCGTAATTTAAGTACCTATAAGATGCCCTTAGTATGTACATACATAGTACGTTGGCGCGCTCCATACAAACGAAGTCTGGTTATAATTTCAATACTAACTAATTAAAGTCAATAAAATTTTGCAGAAATAATCTAGAAACAAACCTCTATGCTTGTATTTGGTCCGATTTTCTTAAAATATACTACAGTTTCAATGCTAGCGAGCGAGCTCGCCCCCTGTCACACTGGACAGAGTTTCGGTACTACTGGTGAAACGTGGATGTTCTGAGGTTTCAGAATATCTCTGACTACCCCCTCGGGGAATATAGTCGTGAGCATATTATGCTATGCCTATGCTAATTTGTATTTCTCTACTTATAAATACTAAACTTGTTGTTTCTTAATCGGCATTTAATTTACTTGCAGAGCGTTCGGACTTAATATTACCAAGTACCTATGGACACTGAAACGTGGATGTTCTGAGGTTTCAGAATATCACTGACTACCCCCTCGGGGAATATAGTCGTGAGCATATGCTATGCTGTGCTATGCTATGCTATGCTATGCTATGCTATGCTATGCTATGCTATGGACACTCAATCCTGAGGGTCTGGGCAGGGCCGGATTAAACCATGCAGAGGCCCCTAGGCAATGCAAATCCTGGGGCCCCTATATCCATGGGCGTCGCAATGATTTTTTCCTATGGTCGCAGTAAAATAACCACCAATCAAACAACATAATAAAAACACTAAAATGTAGAACGAGCGAAGCGAGCTCGAGGTTTTACTACAATATTATAAAATCGCGTTTCGTAATGCTATCTAAATTCTGGAACAAGCGAAGCGAGCTCGAGATTTTACTGCAATAATTGCAGTGAAATCTCCAGCTTGCTTCGCTTTTTATGAAAAATAAGAGACAACTGAAATATAGTTCTTTTATTTTTCATTATTCCTTTTAAGTCTGGGGTGGGCCTAAATCTTTGAGTTTTCACTTATTTTTCTCCCGAGCCGCGGGGCCCCATGGCGGCGCTGGGCCCATAGGCTGGAGCCTACTTTGCCTCTATGGTTAATCCGGCACTGGGTCTGGGTTCGAATCCGCATGGACCACAGGCCCATGAGTTTCTCTAACATATGTACTTAGCAGCGTAGGTAGGCCCCCACCCACACGGTGGTCCAACGACCTGGTGAAGGCGGTGAGAAACCGCTGGATGAGGGCAGCGCAGGTCGTTATGGCGATCCTTGGGGAGGCCTATGCCCAGCAGTGGACGTCCATCGGCTGAGATGATGAAGATGATGATTTACTTACGCAAATACCAACTGCTCTCAATCGGTGAAGGAATACATCAAATTGTGATGCGTATGCGAAGTCTACCAATCCGTGTTAGGCACGCGTGGTGGACTAACGGCTATGCCTGTGCCCTGCAGCGAGATGTTTAGAGGCTGATGATCATAACCTTACTTACTTTTTGGTACCTAACATTCAGTTGCAGAAATGCTCATTAAAGTTAATCGTCCATTAAATCTCTTGCGGTCACGTTTTAACTCTGTTGCAGAAACGTTCTTTAAAGTTAATCCTCCATTAGATATCTTACAGTCTTGTTGACGTAGTAAAAGCTAGCAATGGAGGATTAACTTTAATGAGCGTTTCTACAACTGAATGTTAGTCACCAATTCGGTCACTATGTGATCCCCTACGACAAATAAATACCTTGATGAATCATACAAACCCCAAACAATTTTATTGAATATTGACCGTATACAATCTATGTCTATGACCGTATGACAACATTCTGAACATCATAATGCCGCGTTCACACGCGCGCCGTATGCAGCTCGGCAACTTCGGCAAGCTTAGGCAAGTTCGCTGTACATTGAGGCTTCTGTAAAGTTAATTAGTAACTATCACTTTACAGACGAGTCGATGAACAGCGAACTTCTTAAGGGTATAATATTCGGAGCGCGCTCCATACAAACGTACTATGGTGATATTTTCAATACTAACCAATTAAAGTAAATGAAATTTTGCAGAAACAATCTAGAAACAAATTTCTATGCTTGTATGGAGTCAGATTTTCGTTAAAATGTATAGTTTTCAAGTTACAGTGTCTCAAAGATTTCCATACAAATCTTAAATTAATCCTAGCATTGAAACTGTATATTTTAACGAAAATCTGACTCCATAGAAGCATAGAAAATTTTTTCTCGATTGTGTCTGCAAAATTTCATTGACTTTAATTGGTTATAGTATTGAAAATATTACCATAGTACGTTTGTACGCGTATTTTCGCTCTCGGAATAAAAGAGCGTGCGTGTGAACCTAGTATAAGAGTCTTAATAAAAGAACGCACTTCCCTAAATAATAGATAAAATCAAATGTATGAAAATATAGAAGTCAACACAATAAAGGACATTAATATGCACGACAAAATATATCATACCATTACATTATAATTTCCTAACGAAATAAGAGAAGTAGACCACGGCACGCATGCGCGACCCTACAAGGATGCGGCGAAGCGCGTGCGACGACCAGCGCGTTTACTAACTGCGGTTAAGATATATCTGAGATGGGGTACGATTTTTAATTCAATGAGTTGACGTTAGCTTAGGGTGGTAGCTACGAATTTCTTTATTCGTAGGGTGGTAGACATATTTACTTACTGTGGTCAAGCTACAACTGAAACAAGGTAGGTAGGCTTTGTTGCCTACACAGTCTGTTCAAAAAATAAGTTGGGTTTAGATTGTGATAGTAATATTATACAGATATGCAAGCGTATCTTGTACTAATTATTGAAAATTCACACACATGAAAGTGCTATTAATTAGTCAACGAGTGGAGGCTTGGAGGAGTTAATTAGGTAGGCATGCTAATCAATCATTAGCTAATCTAGGTCCATTAGGCCTACAAAAGTTTAATAATCGATTTACTCTACACTCGATGCTTCTGACTCAAGTTTAAGATTGGCGATTTTTGAAGGTATAAGTAAGTATTATTTACATAGTATAAAACAAAGTCGCTTCCCGCTGTCTGTCTGTCCCTATGTATGCTTAGATCTTTAAAACTACGCAACGGATTTTGATGCGGTTTTTTTTTAATAGATAGAGTGATTCAAGAGGAAGGTTTATATGTGCATTGCACCCGTGCGAAGCTGGGCGGGTCGCTAGTCTATAATATAAGGCACTGGCTGGACAGCGTTTACAAACTGTACCTTGTTTTGCCTACAAGGCTACCGCAACAGGTGTAGTTTGTAAGAGCGCGCAGCGGACAGTGAAAGTGCCTCCGCGGTAACTTCGTAACGACGTTATGTCACCGCCGACGCCTGCGCAGAGCCTTAACCAGTCGCATTTTGACTATGACGCCGCGCGCGCACCTCTAACATTCGAACCACGCGCGTGAACTTCAAATTACGAATACGAACGAAAAAATGAGTGTTTAAAAAAAAAACTTAAAAAAATAAAATTGTATGCCAGCATGTGCGTGTAAAACTTTAGAAAAAAAAATTAATATGTCTCCTTTAGTGTTAATATTGTTAAGTGTCGTTTTAGTTAATAGTGTAGAACATCCCTCGTCCGAACCTAAAGAGACAGCTCGCGAAGAAAAGCTCCGTAGCGCTTTAATTGACGCTTTTCAAAATATAAAGAAAGGTTCTTCCAAAGGCGGTCTAGACGACTCAGACCTCACCTCATCAGACCTAATAGAGTCTACGTTCCACAAAGCGACTCGAAACGAAAAACCAGGAGAATTCGACCTTTTCACCGACGACGATGGCCTGACATTCGCCGACGCGTTCGACAATGTCGAACATGAAAGAAGATCGTCGAGCACCGAAAAATCGCACAACGTCCAACACATAGTCAAGACGACTAAGTTAGTAGAAAGGACGACTCCGAAACCTAATAAAGATAAAGATGGCATTCTCAGCAGACTTAGCGACTCTATCGATTCGATACGTTCCACTTTCAATGAGACACGATTGGCGCAAAAGAAGGAGGTTGCTAATGTAACGGAGTTACTAGGGATAGAGAACATGCTGAGAGTATTTGATGCTGAGATACTTGTGGGCCAGTGGGGGGAGGTGCAGGGGGTGGTGAGGGGGCAGTGTCGGGAGGACCTGCAGGAATACGTCACCGGACTCTTGGAGAAACAACTTTGGGCTTTGAAAAGTAAGTTGATACACATTTTTTTAAACATTAATTAAAATTGAGGATATTGTTCAATATAAACTTTCAGTCTGAACGTTCAGCAAACGACTTTAAACTTTATTGAACTTAGGATAATGTTCATTTTGCCTTCGCAAATTCAGTAGGTATAAGTACGGTAGCAATATTTCGCCAACATTGTCTGTTATGTCTTTATGTAACGATATAGAATGACTAATTAAGAACAAAATTACATAAACTACACTTTCGTTGAAGACATTAATTTCTTTCCTTGCTCTCAACGTTCTTTGACGTATGATTGTTCTTACATAAAGTACTTATAAACGTTGTGAATTAAATTATATATGCAATTTACTTTCGAATTCGCGTGAGAATGAATTGAGTGCTTCAACTTTTTGCACTTTATTGTAGGTATATTACCTACCGAGAAGAACAAGCTGAACAATCTGAATAATACAACGTATTCTTTTAACACTACTCAACTCATCAGTCTCACAAGTCGCTATAATCATCATAAATCAATATAGTCCAGTCATTTTAGAGTTTCCTTGTATGGGCACCCTAACAATAATTCATCTATCGCTGAACCTTTGCAGTGTGATAAAGTAAAATATACAGATTACGGTTGACAAATAATCTAGGACCGGAAAAAATTTAACCTAGATTATTTGTCAACCGTAATCTGTATACTTTACTTTATCACACTGCAAAGTTTCAGCGATAGATGAATTATTGTAAGGGTCAAACATGATCATGATGCTCTTGGGGTTTGTGAAACCTATAATCTATCAAGTAGCGATTTTAATCTTTTTAAACGGTACATTGACTTAACAGTTAATAATAATTATTATTATGATATGCACAAAATATATTTCGAGTACAAAAGCTATCAGGTGCGTTGCGCGGCTAAGTAGGGTACACATACTCGTACATACATATACAGTTTGGATGCGCTCTATTCTCCTTCCCTTCGGACGCCGATCGCACTAATTTATTATATTTCAGTTGTAATCAAATTGCAAGCCAGTTACTATTCACCTATGCTAAATTCCGTATAGCGCAAAACTAGACTTATTTACAAAAAAATTGAGAGTGAACATTTATATAGCGCGATCGGCTCCCAATGTCGACGAAGCGCTCGAGCCGCTCTGATACGCCCAAAAAGGGTGCGAACCTCGGCATAGGCGGTTGCTGTGTTTTTAAACCTTATAACCCGAAGTCCAAAAAACAACATTATGACTCAGTTACACTGTATTTCCAGCGGCCTTTCAAACCGAAACGAAAACAAGAGTAAAGCAATCGGCGACCAATAACCGACTGCGCCAAATTGCGTAATGCTTTACAACCGAAAATCTTGAATCTGGGTCGAAGAGAACCGCTTTATAAGATCAGCTTGTTTACTAGTTGCATGTCGTGCGTGACAGAGCTTTTATCAGACTTGCTTTTTATTACTCTTTTGATTCAGTGGGTTTAAAGTAATGGCGAATGCAAAGTGCTCCTTCACAACAGGAGTCGCCATCTGGGTGGGTACGTGATAACACCCACTGACATTAGGGACCTCCCCTCCAAAAGCATAACACGATTCATGAAGTCCGTGGGCCTAGGAAATGACCTCCGGTCAAGGGTGACAGCTACAATAGATCTGTTCAGGTCGCGGTACCTAGCTATTGGTCATTTACCAAGCCCTTACAACCAAATAATAATTTAAAAAGTAATGGCACAACTGATGCATGGTTCTTGTAGCAAAGTCTCCGAACACCCCAAAAGGGAATGCGAATTTCTTACTTATGTCTTTTAAGTAGGATCACACACGATGACGCACTGACGGAGCGTCATTTGAAAACCGCACGTAGAAGCACACACGGTGAGGATTGACGCACCGTGTGTGCTCCTACGTGCGGTTTTATACAACTCCTTGCTTCTCAAATGACGGACTGACGTCTGCTGCTCCGTCAGTGCGTCATCGTG
Source organism: Agonopterix heracliana (assembly GCA_963693445.1). Lineage (NCBI taxonomy): Eukaryota > Metazoa > Arthropoda > Insecta > Lepidoptera > Depressariidae > Agonopterix > Agonopterix heracliana. The sequence goes on along the minus strand of OY856308.1, from coordinate 21,692,155 downwards.
TGTGACAGCTCTAAACAAAATCTAATTTGTAAACTCATCACGGTCAATCAAACAAACCACGTTGAACGTTTTCCCTCAAATATTGACATCAGAGTCTATCCAAATAAAGCATATGTACGAGTGTTATGTATGAGAATAATTCAATACGTCCGCATTCGTGACCACCAGACCATGTGGACGATCCTCGGTTAGATATAGTTTCTTTTGTTATTTATCTTGAGATGGTGTAAGTTATGTTGCAACATAATGGAGATTATGAATGTAGGACATATTGTTAAATAGCTAAATATTCGCTTTCAAAACCGAATAAATACTATAAAGTTTTGTTAAACAACGTTAAGTGCTGTTTGGTGCAATGGGTAACTTAATGCGTTTTGCGAATTTTGAAAGATCATCATTAGCCTATACCCGTATACGTCCCACTGCAGGGCACAGGCCTACCCTCTGGGAGGGTTTATGGGCGTTAGTCCGGTAGTTAGGCTGGTAGACTTACGGATCAGAATTTCTTCTAAAGCGCTGCCGGTACCGGTTCCTTTACAGTTTGAGAGCAGTCGGTATTACGTGCATAAGTTAGAAAAACTCATTTATGGCATGTCGTCAGTGCGGATTCGAACCTAGACCTCAAGGTTGGGTTTTAATACCTTTCACACAACATTTGTTTTACCAATAAGGCCAGGTTATCCCAGTGCAAGCGTCTCTTTCCTGCAAGCATAGGTTTACAATTAGCCATCCCGCTCCAATTGAAAGCAGGATCGCAAAAAAACGTGTTTTTCGTCAATATCTTTGCTCATGGGAGTTTCTAAGCTAAAAATTCTTCTAAGTTCACTAGAAATATTTAATGTATTTAGTTAAGTACAAGAATAAAAAGTTAAATATCAGCAATTTAATCATAGCAGCATATTGAAAAAACATAACAAAAAAGGGTAACTTGGGGATGTTTTTCTATCTAGTAAACTTAATCTAATCGTGTAATTGAGAACAGTCGCCCATCCACCCGATCCTTAAATAAGACATAATTTAATTTCAGACTTTAAAACACAGTTTAAAACACTTTCGTTCGTGTTCAAAAAACGGCCTCGACGGGATAACAGCGTCACTTATATTGTATTACCTTCTTTGACGAAATCGAAAAGAGACCATCGAAATCGGGAAAAAAAATCTGCTATCCCATACATTTTAGCTTATTCGATTCGTTGTTTTTTTTTTATTTTTTTATTATGGAACGGAACAACAGATTTTTTTTCGCGATTTCGATGTTGGGGCCCATAGTGAAAGTTGTTCAGTTTGATGGTCTCACCCCCTTGAATGTTTATTTGTATTTTTGTAACACTTTGTATATCCAGGGTTGTCATTGGGATAATCAAAGAAGATTGACTTACTTTTACCAACCAATCATCCTTGAAAGTTAAAACACGTTCTAAACTATATTAAAAACGAATTAAGTTTTACTCTTACACCAGATCAAAAAAAAAGCACCTCATAAACAATAATTAATGCACTCTTGCATTAACATTGCAACTGATTATATAATAGCTATAACATAGCACCAACTTGTAAACATTACTTCATCCGGAGACCTTCGCAATTACTACAAACCGTGTCCCAATAGACGTCTTCGTTTCCTAACTGCGTCCACGCACCTTATGTAATGGACACCTGTCTTTTTAGGGTTCCGTACCCAAAGGGTGAAAACGAGACGCTAATACTAAGCCTACGTTGCCCGTCCGTCCGTCCGTCCTACCTATTTAGGGCTGCAACTTTTGAACCGTAATAGCTAGACAGAAAAATGTTCACAGAATAAGAGTTTGCGCTTCGATTATTACGGCGGATTTGCCAAAAATAATAAAAATGATAAAAAGTTATGTCAAAATTTAGGGAGTTCATTGTATTTTAATCTTTGAACAATTTTTACCGATTCAAACAAAAACACTCACCGTGGGTCACACGTTCAAACTTTCTTTTTGGACCATTTTACAAAATGACGAAATTCACAACATGACGCGTTTATGTCTTTTGTATGGAAATTAGAATTTCACCAAAACATTTATGTACCTACATCGACAATAGCTTTCATAAATTAAGGATAAAGGGTCGCCGTGTTTAAAAGGTGGTCTAGAAACGAATTTCTGAAAATGTTTCTTTAGTACGTTCACACACGATGACGCACTGACGCATGCGGCAGATGTCAATCCATAGAACCACACCCGGTGCATCAATGCGTCACCGTGTGTGCTTCTACGTGTAGTTTCATACAAGTCCTTGCTTCACAAATGACGGACTGACGTTTGCTGCTCCGTCAGTGCGTCATCGTGTGTGAACGCACTTACTCGTATTCCGACTTCGTGTTTAGTTTTCACTGAATTTCGCAGATTGTCATTGTATTACTTCCAACAAAAATTAAAACTTACTGAAATGTCGAATGAATAATAAAATCCGTCTGGTTCTTAAGTTTAAACTTTTTTACTGCTCTACCAGACACATTGTTATCGGGCACCCACGTTCCACTGGGGTCTGACTAGATAAGTGCCTGTCAGTATCTAGTGGTTTCCCACTAATTCAGCATAATTCCTAAGCAGGAAACCCAAAGAGGAAACCTCACTTTTAGAATAGTAATTTATACATTTTTGTTCATATATCTTTCACCAGGCAACTATAAATAAAAACACAACTGTAACTACAGCTTCCTGCGCGAAGCAGGAAGACAATATTGTAATCGCTTACTTTCATCTCGGTGCGCCTGCGCATGCCTACAACGTTATAAGAACAATGGCTGCCACGGTGCTTTGTGCGCATAATCGCGCGTGCTTATTAGGTCGACTGACATACCTACTGCCTTAATGTATTTATATCTTCACATACATAAACTGACGACAATACTACAACTACAACTACAACTTCCAATTATGATTTTAAGTTATCAGTAGGTTCACTTTTCTTGTAGCAGAATTAAACAACATTTTTGGTTTTGAATATAACTAAGTATGTTAGAAGTTTAGACTTGCTGTTAAAAAAATGTCAAGACACATTAATATCCGGGACCAACTGTTTAACGTGCCTTCCGAAAAACGGACCAATCTAAAAGATAAAAGAGAAAACAAAACCACCTAGTACTTTTATTGTTATTCGCGTAATTGTGTGGTCTTATGCATCAAACATATTAAGCGTTCGATGGGTTTTTATGGTACTCAAAGACTCAGATAGTAGCGAAATTGTATACCTACTCGACGAAATAAATGATTTTATGTATTACCTAAACAGACTGTAAAAACTCCAGCTTATTAAGAAGTACCCTGCATTATACAATATTGTAAATATTTGTACTAAGCTAACTTAAGATTAAATCAATGTGGATAGGTGAGTTATAAAAATGAGTAAATATAATATTTCCTGTTTTGAAATCCTTTTATTTGCGGTCAATATATTATGTACAAACATTTACTTAACGAATAGTTGAAGGTTTCGCCATTAACAATGAACCTTGGCCGTTGTCTTTTTAAAACAGGAATTTTGTATACAGGTGTAAGGAAAAGTATCATTAACCTTTAAACCACAGACTCTACCCATCAAACTGTACAACTTTTACTATGGGAGCAAAACGATCAGAGCAAACAAAAAATCTGCTGTCCAGGAGTGCGATTTTTGAATCTCATTCGATGAATTCAGCAGTTGAAAATATCAAAATTTCTATGGAGATATGCATCTTTCTACTGCTGATTTGACTTCCAAAAATCATAATTCAGGAGTTCGATTTTTTAAAGTCAAATCAGCAGTAGAAAGATGCATATCTTCATAGTAATTATAACATTTTTAACTGCTGAGCTGACCGAATGAGATTCAAAAATCGCACTCCTGATCTCGATTGCGTCGAGTCGGTATTGCAGTTTAGTTAGAGACAGCTGACTTTTTTTTGGCTCTGAAGTGCGATTTTTGAATCTCATTCGGTGAGCTCAGCAGTTGAAAATGTCAAAATTACTCTGGAGATACGCATCTTTTGCGACCTTATCTGTTTGCATATTTTTCGACATAAGTGTTTAGCGGCCTTATCTGTTTGCATATTTTTCGACGCGTTTGTAGCTTCGATAACATTGCAAATAAATCAAATCGTTACATAAAATAAAACAAAACTACATATCTGGCATTGCTAACCACACGTTCTTTTATGCGTTCACACACGATGACGGAGCGGCAGATGTCAGTCCATATAACCACACCCGGTGCGTCAATGCGTCACCGTATGTGCTTCTACGTGCGATTTCATACAACTTCTTGCTTTACAAATGACGGTCTGACAACTGCCGCTGCGTCAATGCGTCATCGTGTGTGAACGCACTTATAGCAAAATCTAATTCCATCAATCGTCAATCAACTTTATTGGTACCCCTAATATTCGCAAATACAACATTGTTTCTTACACCAATCTGTTACCAATAAAATTATCTCACGGAAGCAATGTGAAACACAATCTGGAATAAGTTTAGCAAACCGCCAGTTTATTGGCAAATGTCATTAGTAAATGATTAAATGTTTTGTAATTCAAAATAACTGGAATAACGTGACGTAATGCAATTTACGAGAGTGCATTGCCCCGATACACTGATAAATCAGTACCGATACTAAGAATAAGGCATAGATATTATAAACTACATATCTACAATAACAGTGGTTTCACGAGCTCTTTACGTGTGTATCATGGACCTCTGTGTGTGTTCGATTGGAAATGGTAGTGTGATTAGTTTACTAGGTACCTACTGCTTGATTATGGACATAGTGGATGCAAAGTTCATTCGAAATACTAAGTCCCGCAAATCACATAAATTTCGTACTTATGCAATAGCCATAGGAGTTAACTACAGGAATTTCTTATAATGCACTGCAGCTGCAACGCGGCAGTAACTTACTAACCTAATTTCAAGTGACTATTAGATTAGATATTGCACATAAATTAGCGATAATTTACTCCACTCCGGTGCATCTTTATATAACATGACATAATGCTGAGTTATGTAAAATAGGGAGGTGTTCAGGTGCACCAATTACCTAGGTGTTGTACATAATTAGAGCTTTTGTATGACGACGTACCTACTGTAGGTAAAGTCTGTTCAGTTTACTTTTTATGCGGCTACAATAATTTTAATAATCACTTTTATGTTGTGACTATTTAAGTTTTGTATGCTAACGACTACTATGTCGCTAGGCGTTGACAGACGTGTCTGAAATAAACAATACTAACCACCATATTTTATAGCGATTGTCAAGATCTTCGAAAAATTCCACTGCCCAAACTTCACACACAACTCCACCGCCACTAGACCGCCACAAACATTTTAGATTAAAACTGTAAGCCCCACTCGCGCCAACCTGGGTTAGCATTAAACTCTGATTTTTTGTATAGAAAAACAACTGAAAGAGCTATTTTATCCGGAGTTAATTGCTAACCCGTGGTTGGCGCAAGTGGGGCTTAGTATGTTAAATTCGGATGCTAATGTGAAGTTCACTAAGCCGCACACACTATGTTACAAGTCTTCATTCTTCACCGATCCTTGCTTCTGCAGAAACATGGAACCTTTGTTCTCGATTTTCCACCCAAAACACAAACAGAACACTAAAAACTAGACATTAGAATATTTAGGGTTGTCAACCCTGCCATAGGACATCCCTTCTTCTTTCTCGTGTGAAGGTGATCACACTTTTGTCTTTCCAATACTTGGACACCTCTATTCCTCCAGGAGAAGCCTCCATTCGGTTATGGAGGGAAGCAACACCCAGGGCACTAACTACTCTGCGATAGATGTCGATTGGTTTGCACCTGACCACATCAACACTTCACTGATGCATCAGCACAGGCTTACTAATAGCGTTTCTTTTCATACAGCTGTCTCCCATTTCATTTGCGTTGGAGAGAAGTCTATTTGTTTTTCCTACTCCTCTTCCATCTTCTTTGATTAAATTCGTTGCAGATTCCTATACAAATTAAAGTCCCTTCTACTGTTTTCGCCGCTGTTGATCCTGGTTAGTGGGATCACTCACGATGACGCATTGACGGAGCCGCAGACCTTAGTCCGTCATTTGCTAAGCAAGGAGGTGTATGAAACAGCTCGTAGAAGCACACACGGTGCTGATTGACGTCTGCGGCTCCGTCAGTGCGTCATCGTGTGGGACAGCTCTTTACAGGATTAACAGTGTGGTTTATTCCCGAATAAAAAGTCTAGCCATATACCTAGTCAAAGCACTTAATAAATTAAACCTTACGAAACATAAATGGAAAGTGAAAACGTGCAAGTTTCTCGAGACATCCTGCATTAGGCCGGTTATGGAATAGCTGCGCAGGACACGACACGACGGAAAACCCGTTGGTTGCGCGCGCAAGGTTGTAGATCTATTGGCAATGTTAAGGTTTTCGGTTACGAGATTGCCTTTGACTTTGGTGATTGATAAATAGCACGTCCCCTTAAGACGTAACAGATTGAAAATTTCGTTCTCTGCGTAGTGGGCTCGGTGGTGTAATTGGTTAGCACGTTTCCCCGGTTTGGAAGAGCGTGGGTTCAAGTCCCGCCCGAGACAAATTTTTCAATCTTTAATTTGATTAGTTATTTAATGTTTAATTTGTCGTTTTTAGCTTAAAATGGGCAACGCCACCCGGTGGCCGTGGCGGTCCAGTGGCGAGTAACCTTGCTTGCCGTGCAAGACGCGATGGTTCCATCACCGTCCAGTCCAGGCCGGCTCGTACCAATGAGTTTTTCGGAATTTATGTACGATTTGTAACACCACTGGCTTTTTGGTGAAGGATACATTTATATTGTACCCCTGTCCATTATAAATGGCGACGGGCTCACCCCCCGTCACACTGGACAGATTTTCGGTACTGCTGGTGAAACGTGGATGTTCTGAGGTTTCAGTATATCTCTGACTACCCCCTCGGGGAATATAGTCGTTAGCATATGCATGCATGCGGTTCATCCAAAGGGTGCTAGCGTACCATAGGTATAGGGTCTTTCATATACTGATAGTTTTTTACATAGATGATCAGATGCTCGATCACTGATGTGTTGATTGATGTGGGCTGATTCGATTAATTGAATCACTGTTCTGAAAATATTAAATAAATAAATAACGCTCACAGGCACATACATTGTAATGATCCCAAGTAAGCCTCAAGCTTTTGTTAAGAGAACCACACAACAACGGCACACACATATACATCCATGACCGAACCGGGATTCGAACCCAGGACCCTGGTTTGGCAGTCCGGCGTGGTAACCATCACACCAACCGGGTCGTCGTCGGGTTAGATTAAACATGTAAGATTCGACTACATTGTTATTCAGTAGAATGTTACATGTTAATTTTATTATATAACTTACATAAACATAACGGACAGCGGAAATAAGTGATCTACAAATTACACATTTCAAAATAACACAACAAAAACAAAAATCCTAACCATAATTTCTCTAATGTACCCCTTCAAGTAACTACAATAAAAAGTATAATTATAAATTCCGTCGAAGCGTACCTACTACCTACAACCTTAACCCTACCGCGGCAGACATGTCCGCGTAACCAAGAATTTAGATTTGAATAATGCACGTGGGAACTCTATTGTGCGCGAGCGCAGTCTTACTACTCTCGTACCATTTTACTAACTTTTGTCCGTGACTTCGTACCTACTCGTGGACATTTAATTTGTGTTTTTCTGTTAATCTTTTGGTTTAATAATCTATGCAACTTACATCGAAATTCTTACCGATTTCTGTTGTTACTACGCTGTACGCCCACAGAATAGAGAACAAAACAGAAGGAACATCATTGTATACCGCCCTATTTTGCAGAGATTAAGGCCCTCTTATCCGAGTGCAAGCGCCTCTCTTTCTTGCAAGCGTAAGTTTGCAATTAGCCATCCCGCTCCAATTGAAAGCAGGATCGCAAAAAAATGTTTGTGTATTTTTCACCAATATCTTAATAGTTTAGTTTAATAGTTTATTAGGTACACCAACGACACATTCACAAATTTGATTAAATTTATCTTTGCTCATGGGTGTTTCTCAGCTCCAAATTCAGCTAATTTCACTAGAAATATTTAATGTATTTAGTTAAGTACAAGAATAAAAAGTTAAATATCAGCAGTTGAAAAAGCATTAAAAAAGGGGTAACTTTGGGATGTTTTTCTATCGAGTAAACTTAATCTAATCGTGTTATTGAGAGCGATCGCCTATCCGCCAGATCATAAGACATAGGTAATTTCTTTTCAGACTTTGAAACACTGTTTTTCATGTTTCGTTCGTGTTCAAAAAACGGCCTCGACTTAATGAATTAAAATAAACGGCTCCTTAATAAATTTATTATTGGATCTATGGTGTCCAAAAACTAGGACGCACTTGATGCACCGGAAGCACCTTCCACCCTAGTAATTTTTCTAAAAACCTATAGCTATAAAACGCAACATTTAGCGCTTTTTGACTCGTACTTAGATTGTTGGCATATCCTCATAATTACGTAAAGATGAATATTAACAATTCACAATTTTTGATGTTGTTTTCAGCTAAGCAGCTTCTGTCCATTGCACCAATACAATCTACTTAATAAATCAAAGTAACGGAGTTAAACAATCAGAAGATTGAACCGTGCAAAAATTGGTTCACATGCGTACAAACAATGCTACACCTGCCGTACCGCAAAAGATGGAGACAAACAGTGCCTTTGTCAAATTAACTATTGTATTGTATGCGCCTACAAAGGCATGCAAATTATGTTTGTATGCATGTAAATTATATCCTATCCATGTGATGCACTCCAGAACGGTGCTATTTACGAACTTAACAAATGAACAAAACGGAACAAAACATAGTACCAACAACTATGTTTTTTTACGTTCATAATCAGTAAGTATCGTTTTTTGATTAGGATTCACAGTAAGTACGTTACACAACACATAAAACATGATTTCTTCCATCTAACCAAACTGTACAAAGTCCTTCTTAATAATCTTTGTTAAGGAGATAATCATCTCGAGATCACGAGACCAGACCATCAAACTGAGCAACTTTTTCGATAGAAAAGTCTGAAAATCGTCTTAAAAACCGTCCCATATTGACTAGCCTACAATTAAATAACTATGATTTCCAATAAACCTTCTCTTTCGACTACTGATAATCTGCAAATACTTGGCGTAATCTGCAAATTCTTGGACGAACTAGCATTCTCTTCTGCCTGTGTTGATTTATGAAACCTCATCTTAAAACTTTGTGTGAATAATAAGACATGTACAGAGTTTCATAATAAACAGCCATGTAAACTACCTAGGTACTTGATACCTAAAAGTGCACGATGCGTCACTCTACGCATGCGCATTACGCAAGCTGCGCCAGAGTCGGTCGCTCAACGTGCCGGAGATCTGTGCAAATGGCAGGTTAAACAATTGCGTGTGAGAGATACAGTGGAGTGGAGTAGAGCAGGCAAATAGTTGTTGTGCCACTTGTAGGTTCAGAAGATAAAAGCTATTGCGAAGAGCACACAAACATAATAATAAAATAATGACATACTTACGCTCATAATCCCGACTGCTCTAAAACGATGAAGGAAAACATCGTAGGGGTGTTTTCCTTCGCCTTTTCACCTGCATACGTTGAAGATGAAATTCTGATGCGTATAATGTAGTCCACCAATCCGCATTGGGCACGCGTGGTGAACTAACGCCCAAAACGTTACTTTACTTCTATTCTATTTTTATTTAATGGCGTTTCCTTGTTAGATTTCGCCAGTGTCAAGTGTTGAGGATATACTCATTAGATATTGTACGGTAATAGGATATGGCGATCTCAAAGCCCCGTTTTTAAACAAAAACACAAACTCGTGGCTGTCAAAATCGCAAGCCAACGAAACGTCTACTTGTTACCCCATCAGCCACGCGACTCGTTACTTTACTTACCTTCTTTTCTAGCGACAACACGTTCCGACGCGGTGGAAGCTTCAAAAAAAGATTTGACGTTTGATAAGTGGGCTTCAAGCTCCTAGGAGTTGAGAAACCCCAGGAACTTATGTACACGAACACGGGTATGTTCCTGGGCTATTCTAGGACAATTTCCACCACGTGTGACCAGTGTCTTCTCATTGGTATTTACACGAAATGTTATGAAAATTACGTCTCTCATTACTCACACATTACAACATAATTACGTTGCTCACAAAGATACCAGCTCTCTACCTAATTACGTTTAGCAATATCAACGTTTTTCCTCTTAAAACATCGTAAAATCAAAACTACGCAAGAAACGAATCGAGATTCGAACCCGGGGCTTGCGTAACAGAGCCGGTGTTATGTGACGGACCTCTCGCACACTCACTGGCCAATTGACCCACTGCTGTTGACCGGTGTGGCTTGCTGATTTTTATTGAACCTGCTAAAAAAAGTGACTCAAGAGCAACTGTAATTTCTTTAACTTAGTGACCTCGGATTTAAAAAAGTTTAGCACGCAATTCACTTAAAAACACAAAAATAGTGTGATAAGCAAATACGAAATTAAAAATAAAAAGATCGACCGGTTCTGTTGATTGGATTGCTATTTTATTTAGAAAAGTAATACGAGTAATGCGTTAATTCCATTATAGAGTTTAATTGGCATCACTTTATAAACGAATTACAAAAATAGCACTCTTGGAGTGCATTTTTGAACATCATACGATCAACTCGGCAGTAGAAAGATGCATAATCTCCACAGTAATTTTGACATTTTCTACTGCCGAGTTGATCGTTCAAAAATCGCACTCCTGGTCCCCAGCATGCTGAGAAAACGTTGACGCCCTAAAGTCACCGTTGCTCTCGTAGAAACTCACCAATAGTCAATTTTTAACACGGGTTTTTTGATGAAAGATAACTTCGTAAGAAACCATGATTCAATTTCAAGGTGCATATTTATCTCCATACTCAATCGTAGCTTGACAGGTTATTTAATGTATTTGAACAGTTTTTTTTTCCTTTAATATGCCATTGCTAGACACAGACTAAGAAGGAGGCCCTCTCTTTCAACTCGTTCCTGTTTTGGGCAATCTCTGGCCTTCGTCGTCGTTGGTCGTAACATTAATCCAGGGTCATCCCGCCATCTGTTCCTGGGTCGACCCAGACGTCGGTGAAAGTTTTCGGGGATACAGGGCACGATGGTTTGACTGGCCCACTCTCATTTAAGTTTAGCGCTTTTCCCTTCCGACGTTCGGCTATTGACCCGATCGGTTCTTTTGATTTTATTTAACACCTAGAATGCTGCGCTGCATCGGTCTCTGGCAAGAAGTGGTCATCATTGATAGATTAATCTATCTGTACTGAATATTATAGTATATTATTTATAATGTCTCAGACTACCTTATTAGGGAATATAGCCGTGACCATTTATGCTATACGTTTCAAATGGTACCTAGTGTCTTTGCTGTATGAACTTGGTAAGAAACGAAAGTCATACGATAATAGTGCTAAATCAACGCTAATAACTGAAAAGACAAGGAATTATGAACACTATTACCTTGTCATAGAAGCTAAGTGTTCAACAAAGTAAGGGCAAAGACCCCATCCCTGTCGCTTTCTCCACTTTGTTGTAGGAACAAGGAAATACTCTACAATTTGCCGTCTAATAACTTAAAACTAAATTGTAATGGATCCCAGGGGCCTAATTCACCTATTTTACACATTACTGGTTCTGGTTCGTATTGTAATCGGTTCGTAATGACGTCACTTTTTAAAATGGAATTCTGTTGACATATTTTTATCTTGTTCCAAACTCGTTCCGTTGACATTACATACTATTTAGTGACTTTTGGTATTCTACTGTATCGTAACGTGATTGTAAACGAGGAAAGATCGTACGTAAGAACATTGTAAGTAACTTTGACGTTTCTTTTAACCAATGTTATTACGATTTCTTGCCCTTAGAGCTGTCAAAATAAAAGTTAGTCGTGAGGTACTTTTTTACAATCGGTTTACGAACGTTAAAAATAGTTGGAAAAAAAAAATTTTTTATGCTCTCCTACCATCTGCATCAAACAGCCACTAAATACAAACCCTGATTTTGGTACCAAATTGAAAGCAAACATAGTTTTCAGCACTATTAGCTTCTTCCAGCCCCCACTATGGGGTATCTTGAGATAGGCCTACTAGTGGAGGCTCTAGCCCAACTGCAACACGCGCGCCCAATTCACCTACTTATCCCTTAGAATATTGTATCTTTATCGTATCTTAGTTTTCTCGTGGTTGAGAACATTTCATATCATCTTATAGATCATAGGTACATACTGCGACACATCAAGCTATACAAAACCAAAATAAGCTGACCACGCTACGTTACACGTTACTCCTGCTACGCGCGGTCAGCTTACTTTGGTTTTGTATAGCTTGATGTGTCGCCGTGTGTACATAGCATAGCCTACCGTATCTGCGAATTCGAACCCGTCCCATAATTTTAATTACTGAAAGTTTCTGTAAAACACAACTGACGCTCCGAATATTTACGTTGTGTTTTACAGAAACTTTCAGTAATGACGCTCCGAATTTTTAATTTGTTGGTGTTTATGTTGAGTGCAATTGTTTAGTTTGTTTGATTATGTGGAGAGGATTAACAAAAGATAATAATACTGTTGAGTCATATGAATGAAAGTGTTGGTATAGGGTAGAACTTAGAATCGACCGACCATCCGACCACATGACCAGAAAAGTGCTAGATATCGATACTGAACCCCGAGGATGAGGAAGACCCCGAATTACATGGATGTCCTTAGTAAATAAGAACCTCAAAGAAGCCCAAGTCAACAAAGAGACGACCCAGGACCGAGCTGCCTAGAGACGTATGACACGGAGGGCCGACCCCAAATAAAATGGGAAAGGGCAAGGCCAAGAAGAATAGGGTAGAACTTAGAATGTAGAACCGACGACGGGCTTGTATGAAAACAATTGTATGGATGTAAATAAGGCGAAAGATGCATGTCAGGGTCGCAGTATACACCCTGGAATCGAGATCGTTCTGAAGCCGGAAGACGGTACTTCAGACCATCAAACTGAATAACTTTTGCTACGGAGCCAATATCGATATCGCGAAAAAAAAACTGCAGTTCCATAGAAAGTGCTATTAGCTTCTTGACAAAAAGGTATGAAATAGCAGGTTTTTTAAAGATTTAAAAGTTGGTTTTACAGTGGTAAAAGTACAATTTGATGGTATTAACACTCTGTTCCTACTTTAAAACGACCCCGATTTCATGGTGTATAATGGAGCATCCTAGTCTTTGTCTACCCCAGTAGGAAAGAGGCGTGATTCTATAGATAGATTAATATACTTTATTATCGTTATCGACATTATCATGCAAGTTGAAACAAAGAGGTTTTAAAACAAAAAAGATAAATCCTTCCAAATAACATCTTTTTCGCAAGAAGCTTTATGCTTTACTCTGGAAAAAAAAGTGCCTATAGATAAATGTGAAGTGCGTCAATGTCAATTAGTAAAATATTGATTTTTATGTTTACACCTCAGACAAAGAAAAATTTCTAAATAAGCTCGACGATTTGAAATTTTGATAAGAAAAGGCAGCAAGGCATTTGAACCAATTTACAGACAAGTTTACATTCCATTCTCTGTTACAGAAAATGTACAGAACTTACAGTAAAATAAAAATAAAATCGAATACCTATTATAAAAATATATTCAATAACAATACACGGACTTGAAAGAAGAAATATAATATTCTAACAAAGATGTAATAAGGAGCAAGAATATTCAACAGAGATTGAACCAAGAGTCTTAGATACGAGTATGATATTAATAAGAAGTCATGATCAGTTTGGTGATTGATCTTATTATTCAAGAAGTGGTTTGTGTCAGTATCCAGAGTTGATCCAGAGTTCCATCGTGTCGCCAGCGATTAAACTATCTTAGTATACTTAATTGGTACTTGAACTATTCGTCATCATCAAATCATTTCGAGGGGGTTAAAAATCTTCAAGTGTATTATAACGCCGCCGCCGCCCTTAGTGTCGATTTCGAACGAAGACAAATGCTGTAATTAAAAAAATACTAAATAAAACATAAATGAAATAAGTTGGATTGTTTTATTCACTAAATCCAATTTCCAAGATACATATTATATTTTACAATAGTAAACACTTGTCACTGTTTTCCAATTGTTTTCATAAATATACCTAACTATTTGTTTTAAGTATACAAAATATACCAGCAGCCAGGTGGTCGGATGACATTTGTAAAGTAGCCGGCAAACAGTGGATGAGACTAGCGGGGGACCGTTCTAGTTGGCGTGAAAATGAAGAGGCCTATACCCAGCAGTGGGGTTTACCGGGCTGATGATGATGATGATGATACAAAATAGGTGCTGCATAATGAACTGTGTAGGTTAATCACTTCTACTATGTCTTATTGGAGAGGTGAAGAGGTGATTCACAGTGTAAAAAGATCACCGAAGTTGGATAGGTAGGTCTTTAGGATGGGTGACCGTTTTAGTGTTATTTAATTTATGAAGCCTCCGTCCGTAGTCTAGGTAGAAGGTTATTACTCGCATATTAAGCACACAACTCCCCATGTTCCGGATAGTTGAAAATACACAACAGTAGGTATCTATTGAAGATAGAATTAGCAACGAGGTGGTCCTGCAGAGGATGAATAAGAGATTAGAAATCCTAAAAACTATAAAACCTTGGAAATGACAGCACCTCTGTCACATTATGAGAATCTAAATATCACATTTAGATATCAACTTCTCCAGATTATTTTGCAGGGGAAAATTTTGGGAAGACGAATGCCTGGTAGAAGAAGGACGTCCTGGCTTAAAAACCTATGTGAATGGTTCGATATGAACACCACCTCACTGTTCAGGGCTGCAGTCTCCAGGGTCTGAATAGTCCTAATGATAGCCAACCTCCGATAGGAGATGGCACCACAAGAAGAAGAATATAAACCTACCTATCTGTTCGTTAAGTTAGATCATAGGTCAACGAAGACGGTGGCAGAAGATAACTAGATATGTACTAGCTAGACAGTATACCTCTGACTTGCCTCCATGCATCCGCTTTGGGCAGGAGAGTAGAGAGGTAGAGAGTAGCATAGTCCTTGGCTAGAGGTCTACTCTCATAAATGTAGATGAGAGGAGGCTTCTGGCAGAAGAATACGTACCTAATACTTCATCTAAAAAGTCATGGTACCTGAAAATGTATTATTTTCCTCATGTTTTCCTTTGCATGATATGAAATAATTTTATCTGACGCTTTGGTTTTGAATGAATTTTGCATAGAGAAATTACACGCTCCCCTTGAATTTTGACACGAATTTGACAGAGTAGGCATGCCAAATAAAACAGCAGAGGTAAGCAACCTTTCAACTTCGTGATAATATTTTGGAAACAGGAATTGAAATCTGAATTTTGTTATTTTGTAAAATGTTAACGGTTATTTAGTGTGTGTATTTTAAGTATTTTAACTTTTTATATTAAAAAAAATTGCCCAATGAACAACAAACTGTTTCGTATTTTGCGTTGTCTCTTTTTCTACAGGATTAATCTGATTTTAACTATGTATTTTTAAGTGTCTATGTACGGAAACCTCAACGCGCGAGTCCGGATAGCCGGATTTTGAATGTCTGGTATTAGAGTTGAAAGATGGATAATTATGTATATTAGTATTTTTTTAGGAAAATATTTGATTTAGGTACTATGATGAATTGATGAAGCTAGAAGGTATATTTGATATACCTTCTAGCTTAAAATAAAAAAATCCAACTAAGTAATAACAAAAATAATTATAAGCACTGACAAAAAACTGTCAGTAACGGAACTGTGTTATATAATTTATTATATAATATTATCAACTCAAATTAAAATAATTATTCAGAATTGTTACGATCGTAACCGTATTATACACGGTGTGCGGAAAAGTACGAGTATTATTAACCTTTAAGCCACATACTCTACCCATCAAACTGAAAAACTTTAACTATGGGAGCAAATCTGTCAGAACGAAAAAAAATCTGCTGCCTCATACTAAACTGCAATACCTACTCGACACAAACGAATGGGACACCAAATAATTTTTTTATTTCAAAGGTTTGCTCCCATTGTAAAAGTTGTTCAGATTGATGAGTAGAGTAAGTATGTGGTTTGAAGGTTAATGATACTTTTCCTTCTACCCTGTAAAGAATGTTCAACATTTTTATCATTTTCAAAGTCCCTTCCACCCTAAGATGTTTTTACTTCCACCTCGTTGTGTTATATTTGAACTGTTGAATTTGAACTGTTAGCTTTCGACTATATTAACACATTTGTAACATTATGATGTGTAATCACGGACTTGAAAGAAATACTTTTAAGTCTGTGTGTGCAATCAATAAATTGAAATTGAAATATTTGTTTTAAACAGAAAAATTTCCGGAAAACATATTTTATTCGCACAGCAACCAATCGAAAAAAAATGTATGTGCAATAATTTCAATACAACAAAAATATGCTTACCTATCTATTATTTTTACAATCCTACAAGATATAACAATAATTAAAAATGTTTCTACCCCTGCTTCGGTATTGCTTCGGTATTGTATCGTGATCGGATGGGGTTTGTACGTATAACAACGCTACACACAATGTTCATCCGTTTCCTCTACGATCACGTTATAAAAAAAAGAACATCTTTTTTTTACCCGAAAACTGTCAAATTAGTGTCAAAATAACGGAACTGTTTCGTATTGTAACACAAAAATCGTTAGCAGAATTAGGCCCCAGTATGATTGTGATTACCTTTCACGTAGTTTCGATCGAGGCCTTGCCCCTGCACTTATAACAAGATTGCCTTAGCAATAACATTTAATAATTAATGTTTTCCAAAATCCTTGAAATAGGTATGTAAGGTTATAAGGTTGATAACCTCGCTCGTTGCCAAACTTATGCAATAGTGTCACTATAATGTTCTGTCATTAATCCTAATAAAAGAAGAACCAATTCAAGGATAGTATTATAACGTGATAAAAATCAACTAAGGACGGCCGAAATAATAATAATGGTTCAAAATTTTAAAACCACCACGAATTACAACAATCCAATAAAGAGGCCTGAATCGCGCTATCAACATTTATAAGAATGCCTATACAAGGTGTTACAAAACTACAAATAAACATTTAAGGGGGTGGTGTAGACCATCAAACTGAACAACTTTCACGACCAATATCGAAATCGCGAAAAAAAAAAAAAATATGTTCTATACTCTACAAATCGACTAGAGCTAAAATATATTTTTTTCGCGATTTTGATGTTGGTCCCATAGAGAAAGTTGTCAGTTTGACGGTCTAAACAACCCCCTTATGAATTTCAAAAATTTATTGTTACTTATGAAACACCCTGTATACTAACATTTACTGACATATAAGTGCGTTCACACAGGATGACGATGACGCACTGACGGAGCGGCAGATGTCATTCCATAGAACCACACCCGGTGCTCCAATGCGTCACCGTGTGTTCTACGTGCGGTTTCATACAACTCCTTGCTTCACAAATGACGGACTGACGTCGGCCGCTCCGTCAATGCGTCATCGTGTGTGAACGCACTAAGATTAAATCTCTAAGTTTACATTTCATATTTTGGGACACGCGCATTATCTATCATGTTTTTCCCTATCATTTCCGTGTTGACTTCATCCCTTCACACTCCATCCAATTTACTTAGCTTTCCTCTCCTATTATCACATGTATTGTATCTCATTTTCCATACAAATTTTATAACTTCTCAGCTTTTCTGTCTGTCGGTAACACTCAGTTGCAGAAACGCTCATTAAAGCTAATCATCCATTAAATCTCTTGCTGCCACTTTTATCTCGTTGACGCAGTAAATACTAGCAAGAGATTTAATGGAGGATTAACTTTAATGAGCATTTTTGCAACTGACACTCAGTGATTTAAATTATAATTATGAAGAGTTAATTACCAAAAGTTAATCGTTTTAAAACAACATACTTACCTATAAATTAGCATATTGCAATCAAGTTGAATTCAATGTCAGACCTTGATGAAAATGCGATGCCATCCGTTTCCTGACGACCTCAACATTAAAACCCTAAAAATAAAGTTTTTATTCGACCATATTAAGTACTAAATTAAAGTAGGATCAAAAATACAGGTTGACTGAGGTTAAACCTTTTCACTTTCAGTAAAGCTTCCGCATTGGGACCTTGCAAGTTCAATTTTGTTGTAATGGAATACCTGTGGCAGGATTTCCAATTTAAGCGTATCGTAAAAACATTATACCTAGTTATGCATCAATAGCTATGATTTAGCATGAACATTTTTAGTTCTATTTATTGTCCTGACAACAGTGAAGGAACCTCGCATCGTGGAGGAAACCTGCATACGCTAAAGCAGACATTATGATGCGTAGGTGTGAAGTCTACCAATCCGCATTGGGCACTAATGCTCATACACCCTCCTAGAGGGTAGGCCTGTGCCCTACAGTGGGAAGTATACAGGGTGAGGGAAACTGCCTCCGTGGTCTAATGGTTAAGAGCATTGGGCTCTTGACACGGAGGTCGTGGGTTCGATTCCCACGGGGGACACCTAGTGATATTATGTCACTTTGTGCGTTTTTCCCCAGTTGGTTAGGACATTGCAGGCGGAATCACCTGATTGTCTGAAAATAAAGATGATTCCGTGCTTCGGATGGCACGTTAAGCTGTTGGTCCCGGCTACTATCTCTGGTAGTAGTAGTCGTTACAACCACGTCAGAGGCCGTAAGGCGGTTTGAATAAACTCTGACTCCAGGGCTTGCCCACACGATAAGAAGAAGGGTGAAATTGATATCATTACCATCCTTTTAAACTCAGAGTCTACCCATCAAACTGAACAACTTTTACTATGGGAACAAACAGATCGGAGCAAAAAAAATCTGCCTACATGTTGCATAGATATTAATTTCACCCTGTATAGGCTGATGATGATAACGGTATATGAATGTTAAAAAACAGACACATCTATACAAATAAGTGAGAAGGCAACGTCTAATACGTCTCTATTTATAGCATCCAAACTCAAGTTGACTGAAATATAAAGATAACTTATCTAGGGTGTCATCAACGGATCGGAGATCAAGTATGATTGTCAAGTCTGCAACAGGAGCAGCATCTCTCCTCCGACTACGACCAATCCTTAGATTAAAGTACTGTATATGTCTAGTTTGAGCCTCACGCTTCTACCGTATAAAACAAAAGGGGTTAACTTTCTGATGGTGTGCGTGAGGTGTCATACAACTTATCTATTTGTGCGTGTATAGCGACACGGTTTATCACCCTACACTTGGGTGATATTTTTTTCGACGCGTTCGTAGTTTCGAATGCATATCTAGACATATAACATATCAAATGACCAATCTTATATCAAGCCTTCGTGAAATTGGAAAACCTAGCCAAATAGTGCTACTAATTATGTCAATTTCAAATGTTAACAAAGTGGGTCACATGTGCCCCACTGGCGCTGTTACCCAGCCTTCGCTCCCCAAATATTTGCACGGGAAAAGGGGTGCCCTATATTAAATCTTGTTCATTTAACTTTAACGTGTTCTAGAATTATTCTTATAGTTACGTATGCGTATTTTGTCGAAAACGTACGTTGAGATAAGGTGAATTTAAGTCGTAAAATAACCCTTCCTCGGGCCGGTTTCATATAACAGAATGTTTATTATAATTAAAACCCTTTTCCAAACCACAAAAAACTTAAATCAAACAGGCGTCCCGGAAACAAAAAATAAACAAAGAAGTAACAGGTTGGACAGCCTTAAGGAATGTGGGTCAGGCCCAGGCCTATCCCAGAACATCTGTGTAATAATAGGATCACTGACCGATCCCTTAATTAGGGAGCAAAAAAATATCTTGAACATTCCTTCCTTGTTCACTGGGCTTATCTCTTAAGGGGCCATAGGTTCAGGCGAATATTATATTCTCTATCTATGAGAAAAGCGATTGCCCTGGAGTGCGATTTTTGAAAATCACACGTTCAAATCAGCAGTAGAAAGACGCATAATCTTGATAGTAATTTT
Organism: Agonopterix heracliana; assembly: GCA_963693445.1. Taxonomy (NCBI): domain Eukaryota; kingdom Metazoa; phylum Arthropoda; class Insecta; order Lepidoptera; family Depressariidae; genus Agonopterix; species Agonopterix heracliana. Next base: position 21,672,105 of record OY856308.1, on the reverse strand, counting down.
GACATTTTCTACTGCTGATTTCAACGTGTGATGTTCAAAAATCGCACTCCGGCCCTCCGAAAAGTGCGTGAGTGTGCCGTAATAAAAGTACTTTTAATACGTTTTTTATGATTTCACTAGATAAACTTAGTGCGTTCACTCACACACGATGACGCACTGACGGAGCGGCAGATGTCAGTACTCAGTTCATAGAACCACACCAGGTGCGTCAATGCGTGACTTGCTTCTACGTGTGTGCTTCTACGTGCGGTTTCATACAACTCCTTGCTTCGCAAATGACGGACTGACGTTTGCTGCTCCGTCAGTGCGTCATCGTATGTGAACGCATTATGTGAATATGTGAGTAGAATTCCAGTAATTATAAACGGTTGTAGTTATTCTTGTTTTGAGAAAATAATGTTAAAATGCGTTAATTAACTTTTCGAAAAGAAATTCTATCGAGTAAAGTTATTTCAATCGTGTATTCACTAGCGAGATAAACTATCCAAGAATACTGTGTTTTTTTTTTCGTTTCGTTAACTTTTATTATAAATCTTGTAGAAAATAAGAGATGCCTTTCCAGGTAATTCCGGAACTTATGGCCCCTTAACCGAGATTAGTTACTCTCAGTGGAACGACTACCCACAATAATTCAGTTATTATATCTACATTCTAATGTTTGTCTGGTTGTTACGTGTTCATGTTTAGTACCGAAACGATTTCAATTCAATTTAGCGGAGAAGTAACTATTACCTAAGTATAGTGTGTCATACCACAGTTTATTTGTATACAATGGTTTGCCTGATCGGTTTTATCCGGCTGTTTACGGTCGTTTCCAGCCAAATCAATGACTTCTCAGTCATAATAGAAGTCTTTGGGCCAAATATGTACAAGTCCGTCCGGCCTGACTGTCCAGGTTCAGCTGTCGAAATATACAACGTGTTAATGAATAAGTGCAAAACCTCATACATTCCAACAGATTTACAACAAAATAATCAGATTGAAATTATTATGATAGTTAAAATTTAAAGTTATTCGTATTTTAAGTTTTGAGGCAAAAATGATTTGTTATCAATTCAGCAATGAATGAAAGCGCTAAAGTGCTCATGGATACATTTTAATAATCTTGTTTTGGTAGTAAGTAGGGTGAGTGTGCCCTTGCGGTGGGTTCAGATCGAGTTCAGTAAATTTTAAATTTTACAAAAATAAATTACTTAATAATTTATTTACTATTTTGAAGAAATAAAATGACCTATGTTGCTGCTCTCGATTCTAAACAAACTACTTTCTAGTTTTGCGTTAATTAATTAACACGTTAATGGCAGGTTCCAAGAGTCATCCCCCTGGCTCGCTGGACTTCATTATCTAGTGCTGTGAGTGGTCGCGCTGTTGATCCTGGTTTACACTGTGACTGGATCGGACCATTAGGTACCTATAGCACAGTCCGGTAACAGTGATAAAAAATATCCTGAAGAATTGCTAAATGCAAGCATTGCTTCAACTACATGGTAGTTGTAGTAATATTTCTGATCACCCCGAAAAGGATCGTGAGTATGTTAAATCATTCGTCATATTGCTGCCTCATCGAATGCACAGTGCATTCAAAAATTTCATCAGTCAATAATTTTATGCCAAAACAAAAAGAATGTAACTACCTAATCCCAAAGCGGAAACTAGTTATCATAGTTGAATAAGACAAAAACAAAATCTTAAAAAAACCTTCGAAGCAAAAGTAAAAAAAAAATTATCGTTCACGTAATTTCAAATTGTGTTTGTGTAATCAGTGATTAAGAAATTCAAGTTTTACTAAGGTATTTTCATTGACTATGACGGCCCGATGGCTCACAGTAGGTCCTTTACCTATACCGGGTGTTAGGGTAAACAGTTACATTACTTTGATTATTCCCATGATACTGAACAATTTAACTTTCCCTAAGAAACCCATGAAATTCGCAAAAAAATCCGACTTTTCATACAAATGTTCGATCAGCTGATTTTAGTATCATCATCTCAGCCGATGGACGTCCACTGCTGGACGTAGGCCTCCCCCAAGGATCGCCATAACGACTGATCCAGTGCTGCCCTCATCCAACTGGTTCCCGCCGCCTTCACCTGGTCGTCAGTCAATCGTGTGGGGTGGGGCCTACCCACGCTGCGCTTTCCGGTACGCGGTCGCCACTCGAGAACTTTAAGGCCCCATCGGCCATAGGTTCTGCGAGCAATTTGCCCCGCCCACTGCCACTTTAGTTTAGCAATTCTTTGGGCTATGTCATCTACCCAGAGTAGAGTTCTTCTGCGGATTTCTTCATTTCTGATTCGATCTCGCAGGGAAACTCCGAGCATAGCCCTCTCCATTGCATGATTTTAGTATGGTATAAGTCAATGTTTTTTTTTGCGAATTACCTATGTTTCTTAGGGAAAGTTGTTCATTATCATAGGTAAAATCACCCCTTAAAGTAATGCAACTGTTTACCCTAACACCCTGTATGTATAAACAAGTTACGTAGCATGTAGGATCCCACAGGCTACAGGTCCACCAGGCCTCAAATAACTTATGTCAATAATTTGACGACCCGGTTGGTGTAATGGTTACCACGCCGGACTGCCAAACCAAGGTCCTGGGTTCGAATCCCGTTTCAGTCATGGATGTTATATGTTCGTGCCGTTGTTGTATGGTTCCATAATAAAAGCCTTTAGTGCTTAGTTTGGGATCATTACAATGTATGTGCCTGTGAGCGTTATTAATATTTATTTAATTTGATAAATATATCAAGATCCAAAGCATTCCTCACATTACAAAACAGAACAATAAAATATCATATCGCATTTCGTATGCCTCCTGCCTCGCACAGCTCACGCGCCGGGAGCTGCGTCCGCGCAGAGAAAGTGCGTCCCAGTGCGCTTGCGCAATACCGACCGCCTGCTGGTGGCCGGCGCGGTGCAAGTTGCAAGAGTAGGTCAAGTTCGGTCCAACGTGTTGCGTACACCTGACTTATAAATAAGTAGCCTTAAGTAGCCTATGCGATGTATCGAATACGTTGGGGAACTTGACTCAGTAAATCTATTAGGTATTATGTATGTAATTATGGAGTAGCTACCACGTGTGAGAAGGCTCAGCCAAGTAACAACTAGCCACACTTGACTCGGTTGAACGCAGAGCCAGGAGGCTCATTGGCGACAGTAAAGCTGGTGGAGACCAAACTTCTTAGCCTAGCCCACCGCCGCAGTGGCCTGCTTGTCGGTCTTCTACAGAGTGTACTTCGGCGACTGTGCCCAGGAGCTAAATGAGCTCATTCCGCCTTCCCCATTCTACTATCGAACATCCAGGCCCACCGCGGGATATCACCCCTACATGGACATCCCACATATTCGCACTAAGCGCCTTTCTGAATCTTTTATAATGCGCATAGCCATGGAGTGGTTAATGCCCTGCCTGCGTCAGTATTTCCGTTCGCTTACAACCCGAATTCCCTAAAGTACAAGTGAATAGACTTCTTCTGAGTAAGCTCGCTACATCTTCGACCCCATCTTTGTCCTGAGGACTAGATTGAAGTCAAGAGCAAACCGATCTTTTATAAAAAAAAAGGTATTAAGAGATACTTAAATAATAAGGTTCTTGGACTGATATCCTGTGGCATTGGTCCACCATTATATTATTCACATTACCAACATTAGACAGATAATGAAGTCCAGCAGGGCCGGGGATGGCATGTTGATGATGATATGTTTTAAAACCCGTTACATATTTAATCAAAGAAGATAGGTAGGTATAGGAGTTAGAACAAAGTATCATACTTCCCCACATTATACGGGAGGAAAAGCAAGGCTAATAGAAAACTCGAAGCACCCTTGCTCTGGAATCTGGCGTGCTGTCACGCGGTACATAAGGTGACGGGTTGTAGGACCTGCGCCTAGAGCTAGTGCATCTGTGTGAGTGTAGGTCGCTTGTAGAACAAACGAGATTGTATTACCTTGCATGCTTCACATCTTTTTAGTGTGCAATATTCGGTCCGTATTTCTTTCAAGTCCGTGGATTCAACACCATAGATATGGATTCCGCACAACTGCCATTGAACACATTCTCTATTCCACGCAGTCTTCAATTTGACACAAACGCGTTTCTTCCTACTCTTACGGATACAGGTATCAAAATTTGTTACGAGAAATCTTTAAATAAGTTTTTCCGACAAAAGCCAGAAGAGGTTTTTTGTAACCTTTTTTCTTAACTTTTACGAACTCAAAGCTCGTAGAATTTATTGAACTACGATTACCTATGCGAGGTGTAAACTTAGTGGGATCACTCACGATGACGCACTGACGGAGCAGCTGACGTCAGTCCGTCATTTGTGAAGCAAGGAGTTGTATGAAACCGCATGTAGAGGCCCACACGGTGCGGATTGACGCACCGGACGTGACGGATTGACGTCTACCGCTCCGTCAGCGCTTTACCATGTGTGACAGCTCTTAGTCCATTCACACACGATGACGCACTGACGGAGCGGCAGATGTCAGTCTATAGAACCACACCCGGTGCGTCAATGCGTCACCGTGTGTGCTTCTACATGCGGTTTCATACAACTCCTTGCTTCACAAATGACGGACTGACATCTGCCGCTGCGTCAATGCGTCATCGTGTGTGAACGCACTAAGAGCTGTCACACATGGTAACGCACTGACGGAGCGGTAGACGTCAATCCCTCACGTCCGGTGCGTCAATCCGCACCGTGTGTGCCTCGACGTGCGGTATCATACAACTCCTTGCTTCACATGCGTTACATCCTACCTACTCTACATAGCGCTTCAGACCATCAAACTGAACAACTTTTACTTTGAAACGATCCCATTTAAGTTTACATCTTCAACCCCGCTCGCTCTTGCTCCTTAGACCACGCATCAGTGTCAACATTGCTCTAACGACCTAGCAACGCGCATGCGTACACATTACACTTCCACCGGCAGTTACAGTTTGTTATGGCCACGTTATGCCACATTATAGCTTAGAGAAATTTATTACACTCCTTATCTATCGTTTGATAATCTTAATGTTATTATGCCATTCAAGAACTAAACGTGTGGTCTTCTCAGAATATAGTCCTTAGTCGCCGCAAACGAGTACGACAACATAGGGAAGAAATGGGGTGGCCATTTCTAAGTGGATGTCTTATGAGGCGACTAAAGGCTTTGTGGGATCACATACGATGACGCACGGTGGGGATTGACGCACCGTGTGTGCTTCTACGTGCGGTTTCATACAACTCCTTGTTTCGCAAATGACGGACTGACGTCTGCCGCTCCGTCAATGCGTCATCATGTGTGACAGCTCTTTCTCGTTTTTTTTTTGGTGTAGATAGAAAGAATCGAATAAAATTCAGCTTCTACATCAAAGTTACCAAAATAAATAAAATTATTATACCAAAACAAAACTAAGCATAAAACAATCGTACATTTTTAAAGAAGTTATGTTGATTTGCCAAAAGTGGCAGCTAATAATGGCCAGTGCGGTTTTCTTATATAAAAGACTGAACGAGTAAATTACCAAAAATAAAAAACGAACGGTTTGGAAAAGAAACGAACCTTAAAATGCCTCAATCGTTAGAGAAGTAGCAGTTAATTAAGCTTTTACCCCAGTCACGCATATTACCACACGCACGTTTGTTTTTATTTTTAGCTAATTAGGCACATTTTTATAATTGCCCAATAGAGTAACAATGAAAAGGCTTGTTGCCCAACGGTCATCCGACCTAGCATTCACTCCGCCAGATGCATAGCAATGCACTGTCGTCACATGTCGATGTTGCTGACAAGTTAGCATGAAGTTGGTTTTTGTGAAATGTCTAGACTTTTTAATAACATTTGACTTCTATAACTGAGTTACAGAGAACTTCAGTATGGCGCAATATTCGCCGTCATTCCTGTTTGTGTGTGAACCAGTGAAACTATTCTTAAGCCTAGGCAGAATTTCTGTTTTTCATTCGAATTGGGCTTGATGAAGCCGAGGATGTGAAGCGCTCATCCAGAAAAAGAAAGGTACACGATGACGCATTAACGGAGTGGCAGATGTCAGTCCGTCATTTGTTGTCTGCACGTAGAAGCACACACGGTGCGTCAATCCGTCACCGTGTATGCCTCTACGTGCGGTTTTTTACAACTCCTTGCTTCACGAATGACGGACTGACGTCTGCCAATCCGTCAATGCGTCATCGTGTATGATTCCACTTATGGTCGTATGCTATGTATGTACGAGTATATGTACGTTTAAAAATATCCTGATTGTATTTGCTTGGAAATAAAGACGCAGGGAGATAGAATTCCAAACCTTAGCGGTTCTATTAAGTATAAAAGACGATGCAAACCTACCTCCTTTTTTATGCGGATTATTGGAAAATTCACTACGTATAGATGTACTAGGGCCTTATGAATCGTTAATGAAAGGGGGAATATACGATATTTTTTGTTATTAGGCATTGGGTACGCGTGGTGGACTAACATCCTCCTTGAGGGTACCGGACCTGGGGGACCCACAGAGGTGTGTGTGGCCATTCAACAGAAAGCCTGATCAATAAAAGTGACAGCGACATTACACTGCCCTCAACCATTAAGAATGCACAGTACACACATTGCAAAATATTCGTAGCCCACTTATTTGTGTATTAGAATATCGGTTAAGTACGTGGGTGTACTAGAAATGGTAACGTAACGAGCTTTGTGTCGATATTCAAGGTTGAACGCTGAATTGTTATGTTTATCGCTATACCCTTTTTATACAGTTTAAATGTAGGGCCATGTGTGCATTAGGAGACAAAGTTTTGATAGTCAAAAGAATCAACTTAAAGGACATTTTGTAAAAAAGTGATGCACAAGTGACGTCGGAGCAAAGAACACACGTTTATATACTCACGACCATAATCCCTTCCAGAGTGATCAGAAACTATGCAATCTATGTTTTGACGAGTGACGACAATGGTCACCTTTCTAAGGGTGAAATTGATATCATTAGCATCCTTTTAAACTAAGAGTCTACCCATCAAACTGAAAAACTTTTACTATGGGAGTGAACCGATCGGAGCAAAAAAATGTTTTTCCATACTAAACTGCAATGCCCACTCGACTCAAATGTATGCAACAGCTGATTTTATTTTTGTTCCGATCGGATTGGTCCCATGTAAAAGTTCTTCAGTTTACTGGGTATATTCTTAGTTTCACAATTTTTGAACCCGTTATAATGATTAACTTTAGCTTGATTCTGCCTCCGTGGTCTAATGGTTAGAGCATTGGGCTCTTGACACGGAGGTCGTGGGTTCGATTCCCACGGGGGGCACCTAGTGAAATGTCACTTTGTGCGTTTTTCCCCAGTTGGTTAGGACATTGCAGGCTGAGTCACCTGATTGTCTGAAAAGAAAGATGATTCCGTGCTTCGGATGGCACGTTAAGCTGTTGGTCCCGGCTACTACCGGTAGTAGTCGTTACATAAAAACCACGTCAGAGGCCGTAAGGCGGTTTGAATAAACTCTGACACCAGGGCTTTGCAGCCCACTCGATAAGAAGAAGAAGCTTGATTCTTAGTTTATTAAAAGGATGCTAATGATATCAATTTCACCCTGTATAGGTACTGAAGAGGTTCAGTTTGGTATGGACGTGTCAAGTGGTGATATTATGATAGCCTTCCACCAACAGAAACACTATTATAAGACATTATCCTTTAATCGCCTCGTATCACTCCCACGGGATGAAATGGGGTGGTCTTCTAAGCCGGAACCACGTCAAAATTAAAAGATGGTGCAAATAAAGTACATTTCATTATTTTACAACTTTCAATGCTGACTCTACCATTTCAAAGTATCAATTCTATCAACAACCGTCCCTTTTATATCAGAGTTCAACGACATTCGCCTTGACTTAGATTCCATAAGACCGTTCATTACAAAAGGTTTCGCTCATAGCCTGATTCATTAGGTATAATAGCTAAGGTATAGTTTAGATTTCTAAAAACAAAGTGACATCATACTTAAGGGTCCTTTTACCGTTTAGTGGCGCCCTCATCAGAATATTAAAGATTCCTAAAGTCCTTCTGCAACTTGTTACAAAAGCCTACAAATTTTCATATATAGGTTCCTTCTTAATATGCTGACACTTTTTTAAGGGGATCATCAGTCCATCAAACTGAACAACTTTCTCTATGGCACCAAAATAGAAATCGCGAGAAAAAAATCAACGCTTCCATACAAAACTGCAAACCTACTCGAGCCAAATGTATGGGAAAGCTGTTTTTTTTTTCGTGAATTCGATGTTGGTCCCATAGAGAAAGTTGTGCAGTTTGATGGTCTGATCATTCCCTTAAAAAAGTGCCGGCATATAAAGTAGGCCCCTGTATTTATAACTTGAATCTCGTGGATTGACGTCGACGTGGATGTTCTGAGGTTTCAGAATATCTCTGACTACCCCCTCGGGAATATACCTAGTCGTGTGTAAATACTTATGCTTAATCTTGTGGAACTTAAACAACCCTTATTTTTTTACGGGGTTAAATATAAAAACGAAATATATTTCGTACATAAAAAAATTAATATTATTCCTTTGTGAAGATTCATACTGTTTTTTTAATATCCGGGCCGTTTTCAAGTTTGGATACCTTATGTTATTTGTTCTTTATCTCATACTAAGTATACCTTAGTTTAGCAAGAAGGTACTTCAGATTGTTTACTTTAACCGATTGCTGTACGTCCCGTCGTGAAGAAAATTATACATATTGTCATGTCTTGACGCATTGTTCCAAAGACGTATATTATTTCTTCATGCTGAAGGGCCCACGGAGCTGATTGTAGCGGAGGGCTCATCATGATTATAGTGCCAGTAGTGGTAATTTGTAGAAAACAATCATTAAGGTGGTTGCAGAGTTGTCAATTTCATACAAAACTTTGACGTAGAATACTCGTAGATAGTATTAATAAAAGTAGTGTTTTATATATGGAAAAATAGCTTAGAAAAATCTAGATTGCGCGTATCAAATAATATTTACAATTTATTTTATAATAAATTTTGTATGAATAATTTCAAAGCTTGATATCTTCGTAATTATATTACGAAAAACGAACGAATTATTATTAAACGATATAATTTTTGAAAATAACTAATAAGTAACAAAAGATAAACAGCTATAACAAAACCAAGAAAATCCTTCGGGGCTGCTTAGACATTTACACCAGACTTAGACATTTTAAAACTTTGTCATTTTGATACTTGGACATTATGCGCCTACGCAGCCCTTGTCCCTATTGGTACTATTTAGTCGAAATGATCTTTTGATTGTTTATTGAAATGTGCGTTTTCCAAAATTTCCCCACTACTTACACCCCCTGGAAGGTGATAGGATCCCTAAATTTTGGGTGGACTCTGCAGATCCTCATTTCTAGTGCCAAGATAAAGTTATTATAAAACAAAGTTTCATTGATGAACTAATTTTACCTCCAAATTTTTCTTGCATTAATTCGCCAGTGGTGAGGGCAAATTAAAACAAAACGTTTAATGAAATAAGTGAGGAGATTGAATTGTAAATATTGTTTTTTGTCAATTAAAGCTGTGAAATACAAATAGCTCTTGATTAAATAAAGTAGGTAAGCAGTACCAAGGTATTATTTACACATTCGATAATTCGTAATAGGTAGGTATTTAAAATATTTTATTATGTAATGTAAATGCTGTTACGGCTTAACTTTGACGAGGTCAGTATTTAACAGGAAGTCAAACGACAACTTTACAAGAACCAGGTTACAAAGAAGCATAAAAAGTTTTAAAAATTAATTAGAATGCTGTTTAACCTTCTGAAACTTGTACGAAACGTCAAAATGCACTAATTTCTCATCTAGACTTTATATAACGTCATCATGTAGTTTACCCATGCTGAATATACGGATGTCCTAGCTAGAATGTTGCGCACACTACGTAGCGTAGGCCAAGAACACTGGTCGCATAGACCACACAGAAATACCATTCCATTTCAGGATGTTCGCGCCAGGGGCGGATCCAGGATTTCATGTTGGGGGGGCCCATCGGCCAACTCGGGCCACGTATTAAGATTAAAAGAAATTAAGAGAGCTCATTTCTTTAGTCTGCCTCAAAATTCAGAGGTTCGTGGGGGGGGGGGGGGGGCATGGCCCCCTGCCCCCCCCCCCCTGTATCCGCCACTGGTTCGCGCGCTTGGTCGCCTCCATCCAGAATGAATTAAGACGCTGTTATCCCGTCGAGGCCATTTTTTGAACACGAACGAAAGTGTTTTAAACTGTGTTTTAAAGTCTGAAATTAAATTATGTCTTATTTAAGGATCGGGCGACTGTTCTCAATTACACGATTAGATTAAGTTTACTAGATAGAAAAAGATCATAAAGTTACCCCTTTTTGTTATGTTTTTTCAATACGATGATTAAACTGCTGATATTTAACTTTTTAATCTTGTACTTAACTAAATACATTAAATATTTCTAGTGAACTCAGAAGAATTTTTAGCTTAGAAACTCCCATGAGCAAAGATATTGACGAAAAACACGACAGCACGCACACAAAAAAAATGGGTGCTTCACTCGTGATTAGACGAGATTACGTCCGTCTTTTTTTCAGGTCCGTGAATATGATATTACTTATTTACTTACTTATTATGCCGGCTCAGGGACCCGAAGTGGGTCTTGGCCTCCGACAAGAAAACACGCCATTCATCTCTTTTCTGTGCCATCTCAGTCCAGTTGGGCACCTCCAGCTCCTCGAGATCCTTGGTGATCTGGTGAATCCAGCGATATCTGGGCCTGCCCACCGGGCGACGCCCAGAGAGTCGCCCCAGATACGCTCTCTTCACCGCACGATCTTCCCCCATTCGTTCTATGTGTCCGAGCCAGCGAGTCGAGCAGATTTTATCTCTCCTAGTATGTTGGGAGTGGAAACTAGGTCTTCTATTTCCATATTTTTCCTTATGCGCCAACTCCCATCTTCTTTCTTAGTCGGTCCTAAAATCTTCCGGAAGATTTTCCGTTCGGCCACTAGAAGCTTATTTTTTTCTCTTTCAATGTCAGTGTCTAGGCTTCGCATCCGTACATTAGGATCGGTTCAATGACAGTTTTGTAGACAAGTATATTAGTCGGTCTGCTTATTAGTTTGGACACTAAGACCTTCCCAAGTAGCAGAAGGCTGTATAACCTAGGCGTTTTATTACCAAATAGTGATATAGTACGCCTATAATGGTAACCATTGTGACTGCTTGTACTATAAAGGTTTTTAAAAGAGCGTTTTGATTCTATAAGATTAAAGAGCATTTAAGTTCTATAGTTCAGCTCTTAGAACGCTTACAGGACCATACAAAAGAACCTTTAAAGTGTTGCACTGTAATCGATATGAAAAAAGCGGATATGGTACTATTTAGTACTATAGACGACCTTACTGACACTTTTATGTATCTATTTTGCACTAATAATGAGTCAAAATTGTTATTACAGTACTAGTATTGAAGCTATATCGAAAACCCTATTATAGGATCAAATTGCACTATAAATTAACCTTACACGACCATTACGTAATGTTTTAGCTTCTTAAAAGCTCCCTCCACACCGTTATGGGGACAGTTCTGTGAAAGTCACGAAAACTCCTCTATAGTACTAAATAGTACCATAGCTACTCCTGGTGCCGTTGCTAATGAACATAAATGGCTTAAATTGCTTTATAATTGAGTTTGTGGTACTGCTACGAGACTAAAGCGTGACATAAAAGTACTAAAATTAACGATTTATGAACTAATTAGATCTGTAACTAACTTTTGAGTACCAATTATATCACTGGTAATTCATAAATGGTCGCATACTGTCATGGCTGCTGTTTTCTGCAATGATAGCACATTAGCAGCACGGCTGTAGCCAATGTGTACTATAACAGCCATAGTCGGGACAATTCCTTATTTTATTAATTTACATTTTATTAAAACACGAAAATTATGAGGGCGCATTGTCAAATTTGAAATCAGCATAGTGATTTTATCGATACAATTATTTTCGCAAGTGCAAGTTACGGCAGAGTTACGGTCCATGGATGTTTTGTAGTATGTCCTTTTTATTAGGTACTTAATACATGTTACGTTAAGCAATGGCGAATGACATAAAAAAGCATAAATTATTCACATACCGAAATTTGTTTTGTTAGTTAAGCGCTTACGTACTTAGGATAGCGAAACAGAATCGATTACGGTGCAAAATAGCACTATAAACGTTTTTCGGTTACTTTAATAGTAGTAGATTTATCACCGTGAGAGCCTTTATGTAATGTTTATAGAATAAATTAGTGATAAAACTAGGGCCTTTTTGGGGTTCTCTAGACGTTTACAACACCATTATAGTGCTAATCATGAACACTAATTAGCACGCTCTAAAACGTTCTCAGGTCTTTTATAGTACCAGATTTTGCTGTTATGTAGGGCTGCGGCGCATCTTAGGGCATTTTGTATTCGGATGTCTATCTCCTCTTCTCGTTGGTTAGAGTCTGTTACAGTGCACCCAAGGTATTTAATTTTGTCTCCTTTATAGACTGTACCATTGACATTAAGGTCACTTCTTCTAACTCTCAGAGTCTCCGATCTTTGTAATCTTTTCATAAGGAGATATTAGGTTAAACATATAGGTACTTTTTATAATACCAAAGTTCATTGTACCCTTGATTGTACCATAAGATGTTTTTGTATCATACTGACTGTAGGTTCATGGCTGTCCTGTTGCAGCATTAAACATATTTCAAGAGAAGGTTATGGCAATTCATATTATGTGAAATATTTAAAAGTTATTCGATTCGTGAAATAGTATGATGAATTTCACATAACGACTTAATTTATCATCTATATGTTAATTTTATTGTTTACATCACAAGTAGCTTGATACACTTGTCTTGATAGAGGTTTTTTAAAACTTAATTTATTAGGTACCGATAGCAACGGTGGTCGTCTGAGGAGCAAAGTGATCTTTACAGTTACAATTAGTACCAAATTTTCTGTCACACAAATTCACTAGTATAGAGTCCATAACATATTATATACAGGTTGAAATTGATATATTAGCATCCTTTTAAACCAAGAGTCTACCCATCAAACTGAACAACTTTTACTACGGGAGGAAACCGATTGGACAACAAAAAAACTGCTGTTCCATACTAAACTGCAATGCATACTCGACTCAAATGTATGCAACAGCTGATTTTGTTTTTGCTCCGATCGGTTTGCTCACATAGTAAAAGTTGTTCAGTTTGATGGGTAGACTCTTAGTTTAAAAGGATGCTAATGATATCAATTTCACCCTGTATAAAAATTGCATAAACGCACCGACTATTTAAAATGCTTACATTATGCTTAGAATATTTATATATAGACAAGTTACGCGTGTATTCTACTAACAAACTTTTCTGCCATTTTTAGGGGCAACTTATCCATATATCCAACTATCCGCAACTTTGGACTGTATTCCATAATTTTGAATGCTATGATTATAAATCATGACAAACGTGAAAAGTTCGAAATTATTGTTCCGCAATTATAGGCTATCGCGTTTTATGTAAATGCGTAAGATTATTTGACCTGGCATGTTGGCAGAGAGGCAATGCTAAGGCGAGGCGGGTTCCTATAAAATTGTCTAAGCCGACGACTAACTACTTTATATGCGCTACATTGTGCAAAGAAACGGTGTATATTTCTAAAGACTTACACTTTAGTCGTTTCCAAATTTGAAGTGTCCTAATATGAAATAGATAATTAGGAAAATTACTTAACATATTTCAAGAGAAGGCAATTCATATTATGTGAAATACCTATTTAAAAGTTAATCGATGTACTCGTACTTATGAAATTTCGATGTATCATATTAACATAAACTCACGATCATATCTGACCATCCCTTTTGAGGTTGTCAGAAACTTTACTACAACTACCAACAACATTTAATAAAACTGATGATTCTGATTGAATAAAATTGTTTTTTTGCCCGACTGCGACAGAAGGAGGGTTATGTTTTTCGAGCGTATACGTATGTATTTTATTAAGTCTGTAGGTATAAGCTTAGATCAAAATAAAATGATTTAGGCCTTACGCGAACATTTCAAACCAGAAAAATGAGGCAAAACAAATGAAAGGTTTACTTAGAATTTGTATGCAAGTGCCCTAGATTTGACAGATAATGGCGCTAGTTTGTATGGACCAAGTGCACCAGTAGTTTGCTTCAACTTACCGCGCTTTAGGCCTATCCATTAATTTTATTATTTTGATCGAAGGGTATAAGTAATAAAAAATAATTGAAATGTTTTCCGTCGCTAATGTGCTTGTCCGTCCCTTTGTCTGTCCCTCCATACGTAATGATATTGATTTGATTTGACGAATATACGATACTCAAAAGCACGTAAAGACTTGATTATAATGAAGTCCTGTAATGAATTAATTTACTAAAACTATGTTATTATTCGCAGTGGAGGACGCGAGCGGGCGGTACACGACCATGTTCTACTGGGGCAACAACTACTGGACCGGCTCCGCCGAGCTCTGCAGGATCCTCAACGAGCAGCACACGCCTGCCAGATCCAACAGTGAGTACACTAACTGTCACTTGGCAGAGGAGGACGCGAGCGGGCGGTACACGACCATGTTCTACTGGGGCAACAACTACTGGACCGGCTCCGCCGAGCTCTGCAGGATCCTCAACGAGCAGCACACGCCTGCCAGATCCAACAGTGAGTACACTAACTGTCACTTGGCAGTGGAGGACGCGAGCGGGCGGTACACGACCATGTTCTACTGGGGCAACAACTACTGGACCGGCTCCGCCGAGCTCTGCAGGATCCTCAACGAGCAGCACACGCCTGCCAGATCCAACAGTGAGTACACTAACTGTCACTTGGCAGTGGAGGACGCGAGCGGGCGGTACACGACCATGTTCTACTGGGGCAACAACTGCTGGACCGGCTCCGCCGAGCTCTGCAGGATTCTCAACGAGCAGCACACGCCTGCCAGATCCAACAGTGAGTACACTAACTGTCACTTGGCAGTGGAGGATGCGAGCGGGCGGTACACGACCATGTTCTAGAGGCTGCGGACGTGTATGCGGCTCTCGTATAGGACTGTACAGCCATGAGAAAAAGTGCTTCACCAAAAACACTGTTTAAATCATCTGCAACAGATGTAAACGACTGTGATGACAGATAAAAAAGGAACTATACACTCTGCCTAGAAGGCGTGCAAATTTATAAACATAAAAATATAAAAGAGAATAATTAGTTATTAACATTCCAAAGCATTCTACATTAATGTAGAAAACGAAAAGAAAACATAATAAGTATCAAAAATAATTAGCCACATCTTCGGCTGACCCGCTCGTCGTGTGGCTCGCTTGGCGGCAGATTGACCCCGGAGACCAGGTCCACCAGGTTCCAGGGGGGCCGCTTCGGAGCTTCGCTCCTACGCGTAGCTCGGCCTTCGGGCTCGCGCTCGGCTCGGCCTGCGGCCTCGCAAAAATTGCATCTCGATTTGAGATCGTTGCGCTTTAAGCCATAAATGGAAGATGTACCTTGAATGTTATCCACAACCAACTTCCGGCAGGAGGGTCTGCAAATTCAAGTATCAATTTATACAAGTATTTATGTATAAGTGAAAGCCATTTATAGCGCTGACAACCCTTGAAACGTCGTGATACTTATATTTTTAAATAAGTAGGTACATTTCAGTAGTGTCGACAATAATGTTCATACCTTATTATTACAAGTTTTATCGTTACCACGTCTTCATCAGGCATAAGTACTAAATACTTAATTGATAGGTACCTATTAAAAAGATTTTCAATTTCGTAGTAACTATACGTTTATTTTTGCTTTTTAAAACCGTAAAAACAACAATTTTATGACTAAATTAATATTCTTTACATGTAGTACATTTAAAGTAGGCTCATGGTTTCGATTTATCAATGCTTTTTTGTATTCAATATGAAATTAAGCTTCTTTCTTTATAATGTTATTCTGATACTAGTTAAAAAGACTGCATTGAAATTATAAGTAATAATAGGTCATTACCTAGTTGCGGGTTGTTATCTCTATCTGCATTGAACATCTAGAAATGTTTTAGTAACACTAAAATAAGAAAAAGAAAAATAATTTGTGATTGTCCTCGTAAAATGCCTATACTGTTTTAGAATGTGTTTAATTAAAATTAAAATAACAGAGTGGAACAAAATAATGACAAAGGCAGCACCAATATACGTATAAACCTGGTTCTAATTTAATTTAACATGTCAAGGATCAAGATATCCTCAATCCAGACCAAGTGAATGGACAATATCGTGCTCGCTAAATTCATAAATCACTTTGTTCTCAACATTTAAAACAAGAGCGTTCACACACGATGACGCATGACGGAGCGGCTTGCGGCTGCGTCAGTGCGGGGAATCGTTGCTGCAGTCGCAGTGATGTCCGTCAGTGCGACTTGCAGTCCGTCAGAACGACGTCACTGCGGCAATGGTGTTGCGAGATATGGAATAATTATCCTAGATCTGCGATATTTTTGAGTAGCATGATTGACTACAATATTTTATTATTACACGTAACGGATCGTTACCTTACCCGGGGTAACCATGTTGACGGTAAATTTTTCAACGGGTTAAGAGCCTACCGAGCCTATTGTGCTGCCCCCAATCGTATTTTTTTTATTTCTGTACAATTAAATAACATTTCCAAAAAACAAGAATGTCACATTGTAGTCCTGATTGACTTTCAATTTATCGAAACATTGCGGATTATTATGTTTTATGCTTGTAGCTATTATCGTTAAAACTGCAACTAGCGGTTTTATAGTAGACTAGTGTTTTCCCGCGACTTCGTCCGCACAAATTATATACCAGATTTTAGGTCAGATCATAAGCTATCAAACAAAAAAAGTTTCATCTAAATCGGTTCAGTAGTTTTTGCGTGATGCGCGAACAAACAAACAAACACACTATTTTGTCAATAGATGGCGCTGCACGTCATTTAAATCGCGCTATCGAGTGTCATTTGAATTTATATGAAGTGAACAGCTACTTTTTTGTTCCTTATGGTTTTACGGTTTTATAATAGTAAAGATTACACACCGAGGACAGGAAAGTAAGAAAGGTCTCAGTTCTCATGTAATGAGGTTTTCTTATTTTTTATCCGAGGTTAGTAGGTATACTATTTTTCTCCTCGACGGAGGTGGAAAGCGACAGCTTTGTTTAGCGCAGCGTTGCAAAAATTGACGCTTTCTGTCCGGAGGGGAGAAAATAGTAGATTACACACCGAGGACAGGAAAGGTCTCAGAGCTCATGTAATTGTTGACCTCGGCCTTAACATGTGATCTGAGGCTTTCTTACTCGGACAGTAAGTCCTAGGTTAGTATACAATTTTTCTTCTCGACAGAGGTGGAAAGCGGAAACTTCGTTTAGCGTTCTCCCCTCCAGACGGAAAGCGTCAATTTTCGTCCCGCTGCGCTAAACAAAGATGTCGCTTGTCATCTCCGTCGAGGAGAAAAATATTAAAGTAAAATAGCTTACGCAGTGGAAAAATCGAAATATAATTTTCTTGACAGTAACAACATTATGGAAACCATTACATAGATCTAAAGTATGTCTCGAGGATATATAAACAAAAGATGTGACAACACTTTACTAGATGTGCCACCTTAACATTCACTCCTCTTTTTCAATCCAGGCTCTTCACAAAGCTTTATTAGGTTTCTTTTGATTTGCTGTATCAGATTCTTTTGATTTTTAGTACCCATCTTAACATTCACTCCTCTTTTTCAATCCAAGCTCTTCACAATGCTTTACTAGGTTTCTTTTGACTTTTAATACCCTTTGCATAGTGGTGCTTTTCTTTTCTTTGGGTGAGTCTTCAGCTCCAAAGTCAGATTTTCATTTAATGTCTTTATTTCACGACTGATCGCTTCGATCCACTTATCCTTTTCAGGACTACGCAAGGATTCACGATATGAAGATGGTTCAAGTACAGATATTATGGCTTCATTAACGGATTGCTCAAAATGTAATCTCTCAGGAGGTTTAATCTAACTTCGATCACGAAACTGTCGCCCGCTTAATTCTGCGTCTGGCATGACTTCATTTTGTTGTGTTACGTCATTATTGCCATTTGTCTCATCTTCTTCAATCGACTGAAAATCAATTTCGCTTTCGATAAGGTCTCCGGGTATCTTAGCTCTAGGTCTCTCTCCAAATTTCTATCTATGGCACTGAGAACAAATTTCTTTGAATTCTTGGTATGTACCAAACGTTCGTCAAGGTAATCAGCTCCTTGTGGCAGGTTATGTCAGCTTCGAGTTGTATAGAACCTTTTCCAATAGCTTCAATAGCATCTCCATTTGCCGTCATAACTCTATGAGAATTCTCAAAGTACTCAAAGGACTGAAATGAATCTTCTCTATTGGTAACATGAGTGGTGGCACCATTGTCTACGTACCAAGAGTCTTTGTCTGCATTCTTATCACCACAGGCTGGGGCTAAGCCTGTCATCATCGCTACATTTGTGGGTTGCTTTGGAGGTTTGGGAGGTCTACCATCCACTATCCACTTTTTGCAGGATTTGACTTTATGAAACCCTTCCTTGCAATAATTTCATAATTTGTTCTTATTTGCATTGTGTTTACCTTTCGCAAAATGCTTTTCACCTCGTAGAACAAGAAGTTCACTGCTGCTTCCGCCTTCATCCAAATTTTTCTGGTTAAGCGACCTTTCTTAAGTGAATAGCTGAGTAGTCAGGTTTTCTATTATATGATCACTTACAGACATTAAAGCCCAACTGGATTTGAAGTTAAAGTACTCGTCAGGCAGTGAATCCATAACTTTACATAATTATCAACAGCATCTCCGGTAATCTGCATTGTTCTTGTTTAGTCATGATCAGATTTACTTCATGCCATAGATTTTTAACTGCAGTTAAGTGATTTCCAAAGTCATGTGAGGGGTCATGCTTGTATCCAAAGAATTGCATGCATACATCATAGAAACGATCCTTAGATACTCTTTCATAAAGCCGGTTAAGTTCCTCCCAAGCTTCTTTTGCTAAAGCGCATTAGGTACTTTGGTAAGCATCTTTTCCGTCATAATAAGGCTGTGCTTTCGATTCGCTGGTAAGCATCGTTATCAGTTTTGTATTTCGACAACTCTTCCGGTGTGGCATCTTTACTTGAATATATTGGCTTTTTGAGAATCCCTTCTACAGCGTCGAGTGCTCCGGTGTGGGTTCTCAGCAGCATCAATATTTGAAATTTCCAAGATGACCAGTTATTTCCGTCAAACGGTCGAATTTCGAGTTTAATATTTGTCGACATATTTCCACTATTTCGAACCTTTATTCTTTCGGAATAACTTTTGCCAAACTCACGGCTTCGAATTTTCACTGTTATTAACGAATTTTAACGCTCTACTACCATATTAAAGTAAAATAGCTTACGCAGTGGAAAAATCGAAATATAATTTTCTTGACAGTAACTAAAACGTAGTGATTACTTGTTCAGTGACAGTAACAATACCAATCACCATGGAAACCATAACATAGATCTAAAGTACGTCGAGGATATATAAACACAAGATGCGACAACACTTTACTAGATGTGCCACCTTAACAAAAAATAGTTTACAAAAATAATCTACTATAACAAGGAATCGGTTTTATTATTCATTTTTCTCTAACATCAAATAATATTTATGTT
This sequence comes from Agonopterix heracliana, assembly GCA_963693445.1. Classification (NCBI taxonomy): domain Eukaryota; kingdom Metazoa; phylum Arthropoda; class Insecta; order Lepidoptera; family Depressariidae; genus Agonopterix; species Agonopterix heracliana. Next base: position 21,652,397 of record OY856308.1, on the reverse strand, counting down.
GCGTTTCGAGTGAAACACCTATATATTTTTCATAATGGGGCAACAGATTGTAAAATTACTCGAAATTAGCAGAAATTTCGGCCATCTAAGGTGTATCTGCTGGCAACTTTACGCGCGTCACTGCGTCACTCGTGTGCCATACCATGCGACAGCGCCGCAGTGACGGACTGCAGTGCGACTGTCGCACGTTTGCTGCATTGACGCGCGTCAATGCAGTGACGCATGCGGAGCCGCATTGCCGCGCGTCAATGCGGGAAACGTGCGACGGTCGCACTGCAGTCCGTCACTGCGGCGCTGTCGCATGGTATGGCACACGGGTGACGCAGTGACGCGCGTAAAGTTGCCAGCAGATACACCTTAGATGGCCGAAAGTTCTGCTATTTTTGTTGTAGATTTTCGTAGTTTTTGTTTTGAATGATAGATTATTGTAGATTTTGGTAAATTTTCGATCTTTTTGTAGTTTTTGGTCGTTTTTGTCATTTGTTGGTAGATAATGGTAGTATAGTATGTGGTAATTTCTGGTTCGTTTGGTAGATTTTGGTAGTTTTCTAACCGATTGCTTCCAAAATCGATATCTGCACGAATCTGACGTCAGAATTCAGAAAAGAGGCTGCCATCTTGAACTTTTTTGTTTCTCAACCGATTGCTTTCAAAATCGATATTTGGGGGTTTCTAAATACACCGAACACGAATCCGAAGTCAAAAATTCAGAAAAGTGGTCGCCATCTTGAACTTTTTTGTTTTTACACCGATTGCTTCCAAAATCGATATTTGGGGGTTTCTAAGGACACCGAACACCAATCCGCAGTCAAAAATTCAGAAAAGTGACCGCCATCTTGAACTTTTTTGTTTCTCAACCGATTGCTTTCAAAATCGATATTTGGGGGTTTCTAAGGACACCGAACACGAATCCGCAGTCAAAAATTCAGAAAAGTGACCGCCATCTTGAACTTTTTTGTTTCTCAACCGATTGCTTTCAAAATCGATATTTGGGGGTTTCTAAATACACCGAACACGAATCCGAAGTCAAAAATTCAGAAAAGTGGTCGCCATCTTGAACTTTTTTGTTTTTACACCGATTGCTTCCAAAATCGATATTTGGGGGTTTCTAAGGACACCGAACACCAATCCGCAGTCAAAAATTCAGAAAAGTGACCGCCATCTTGAACTTTTTTGTTTCTCAACCGATTGCTTTCAAAATCGATATTTGGGGGTTTCTAAATACACCGAACACGAATCCGAAGTCAAAAATTCAGAAAAGTGGTCGCTTTCTTGAACTTTTTTGTTTTTACACCGATTGCTTCCAAAATCGATATTTGGGGGTTTCTAAGGACACCGAACACCAATCCGCAGTCAAAAATTCAGAAAAGTGACCGCCATCTTGAACTTTTTTGTTTCTCAACCGATTGCTTTCAAAATCGATATTTGGGGGTTTCTAAATACACCGAACACGAATCCGAAGTCAAAAATTCAGAAAAGTGGTCGCCATCTTGAACTTTTTTGTTTTTACACCGATTGCTTCCAAAATCGATATTTGGGGGTTTCTAAGGACACCAAACACGAATCCGCAGTCAAAAATTCAGAAAAGTGACCGCCATCTTGAACTTTTTTGTTTCTCAACCGATTGCTTTCAAAATCGAATTTGGGGGTTTCTAAATACACCGAACACGAATCCGAAGTCAAAAATTCAGAAAAGTGGTCGCCATCTTGAACTTTTTTGTTTTTACACCGATTGCTTCCAAAATCGATATTTGGGGGTTTCTAAGGACACCGAACACCAATCCGCAGTCAAAAATTCAGAAAAGTGACCGCCATCTTGAACTTTTTTGTTTCTCAACCGATTGCTTTCAAAATCGATATTTGGGGGTTTCTAAGGACACCGAACACGAATCCGCAGTCAAAAATTCAGAAAAGTGGTCGCCATCTTGAACTTTTTTGTTTTTACACCGATTGCTTCCAAAATCGATATCTGGGGGTTTCTATGGACACCGAACATGAATCCGCAGTCAACAATTCAGAAATGTGACCGCCATCTTGAACTTTTTTGTTTCTCAACCGATTGCTTTCAAAATCGATATTTGGTGGTTTCTAAGGACACCGAACCCGAAACCGCAGTCAAAAATTCAAAAAAGTGGTTGCCATCTTGAACTTTTTTGATTTTACACCGATTGCTTCCAAAATCGACGTTTGAGGGTTTCTAAGGTCACCGAACACGAATACGCAGTCAAAAATTCAGAAAAGTGACCGCCATCTTTAACTTTTTTGTTTTTACACCGATTGCTTGAAAAATCGATATCTGGGGGCTGAATTTTTGACTGCGGATTCTTATTCGGTGTCCTTAGAAACCCCCAAATATCGATTTTGGAAGCAATCGGTGTAAAAACAAAAAAATTCAAGATGGCGGTCACATTTCTGAATTTTTGACTTCGGATTCGTGTTCGGTGTCCTTAGAAACCCCCAAATATCGATTATGAAAGCAATCGGTTGAGAAACAAAAAAGTTCAAGATGGCGGTCACTTTTCTGAATTTTTGACTGCGGATTCGTGTTCGGTGTCCTTAGAAACCCCCAGACATTGATTTTGAAAGCAATCGGTGTAAAAACAAAAAAGTTCAAGATGGCGACCACTTTTCTGAATTTTTGACTGCGGATTCATGTTCGGTGTCCATAGAAACCCCCAAATATCGATTTGAAAGCAATCGGTTGAGAAACAAAAAAGTTCAAGATGGCGGTCACTTTTCTGAATTTTTGACTGCGGATTCGTGTTCGGTGTCCTTAGAAACCCCCAGACATTGATTTTGAAAGCAATCGGTGTAAAAACAAAAAAGTTCAAGATGGCGACCACTTTTCTGAATTTTTGACTTCGGATTCGTGTTCGGTGTATTTAGAAACCCCCAAATATCGATTTTGAAAGCAATCGGTGTAAAAACCAAAAAGTTCAAGATGGCGGTCACTTTTCTGAATTTTTGACTGCGGATTCGTGTTCGGTGTCCTTAGAAACCCCCAAATATCGATTTTGGAAGCAATCGGTGTAAAAACAAAAAAGTTCAAGATGGCGGTCACTTTTCTGAATTTTTGACTGCGGATTCGTCTTCGGTGTCCTTAGAAACCCCCAGACATTGATTTTGAAAGCAATCGGTGTAAAAACAAAAAAGTTCAAGATGGCGACCACTTTTCTGAATTTTTGACTGCGGATTCATGTTCGGTGTCCATAGAAACCCCTAGATATCGATTTTTGAAGCAATCGGTGTAAAAACAAAAAAGTTAAAGATGGCGGTCACTTTTCTGAATTTTTGACTGCGGATTCGTGTTCGGAGACTGCAGAAACCCCCAGATATCGACTTAGAAAACAATCGGTTAAAAAACAAAAAAGTTAAGATAGCGGCCACTTTTCTGAATTATGACTTTGGATTCTCGTGTTCGGTGTCCTTAGGAATCCTCAGATATAATACATTTGGAAAGAAATCGGTTAGGAAACAAAAAAGTTCAAAAAGGCAGCCACTCCGCTTGTAAAATTAACCGTAAACTCGGTTACCCCAGTTATGATAATAGTAGATTACACACCGAGGATAGGAAAGTAAGAAAGGTCTCAGATCTCATGTACCTAATTGTAGCTGAGGTCAACAAACATGTGATCTGAGGCTTTCTTATTTACTGTCTGAGGTTAGTATACTATTCTTCTCCTCGACGAAGGTGGAAAGCGACAACTTCGTTTAGCGCAGCGGGACGAAAATTGACGCTAATATCGCTACTTGAAAACGTTCCGTTACGTGTATATTAAAATAATCAATCGAAATGTTGTATCGCATTCACTCAAAAATATCGCAGATCTAGGATAATTATTCCATATCTCGCAACACCATTGCCGCAGTGACGTCGTTCTGACGGACAGCAAGTCGCACTGACGGACATCACTGCGACTGCAGCAACGATTCCCCGCACTGACGCAGCCGCAAGCCGCTCCGTCATGCGTCATCGTGTGTGAACGCTCGATTACTTATTTACTTATTTGTAAGTACTTTATATTAAAATCACCTGTCACTTCTCAAGGTTCACAGCGCGATTGTAAAGATAATTATTGTCCATAATAATATGAATTTGTTGAAGATTATGCCTACTTATCTCTATATAATTTACTCGAAACTGACGAGCATGCATGAAGCGTCAATGCGTATGAATGTTGATGGGTCAAGAGAGTTTGTCTGGTAAGTTCTTCAATTGGACTTCATAATGTACTAGACTTATGAAGCGCTCCTTGGCGAAGTGGAGCTTCGGTTAGGAAACGATCACCGAAGTTAAGCAACGTCAGGTCCGGTCAGTCTTTGGATGGGTGACCGTTTAGTGGTATTTCATCTCGAGCGTTTCCGTGCTTCGGAAGGCACGCTAAGCAGTTGGTCTCGGATAGTTCCGTCAGATGGCGTTATAACTATTCGTTAAGCCAGGTCAGAGGCTTATAAAGGCGGCTTGAAAATTCTCTGAAAGCAAGTTGAACACCAACTTGCCTCCACCAACACGCACCGGGCCCGCGTGGTGGATTATGGCCCACTCCCTCTCACCCTTATTCGTGAGAGGAGGCCTTTGCCCTGCAGTGGGATTCTACAGGCTATAACTTATGTACTAGGCCTACAACTCATTAAACCAGGATCAACAGCGGCGACCACTCACAATACTAGACAATGGAGTTCAGAGAACCTATTGGAACCCGCAACTCATTTTATCCAACTTAAAAGGAGAAGAGTATACGGGGTGTAACAGACCATCAAACTGAAAAATTGTCACTACGGAGCCAACTTCGAAAGCGCGAATAAAAAATCTGCCGTTTCATACAAAACTGATGAACTTTGCAGCCTAGCATAACAAATAACTAGTCATTTGGAATGTAGTAACTGTATTTTAATATACTATTATTGTATAGGTACACTTCATTACAAATCACTTTGCTAAATCAAGTTGTCTTAATTCGATATTAATTAGCCTTCATTGGCATTCAAAGCATTCTTAAAAAACTAAACGGCATTATGAATGGTAATTAATTATGTCAATAGTCGAGTTTCTAATCACTCACTAATCGTAATTGTATAACTAATCGTCATAGACACAGAGCTACGAACTGCTACGAAATCTACGATTTGCTACGACAGATGCTACACAAAACCGTAACGAAACATCGTTCAATAAATTCTAAAACAAATTTTTGAAATGGTATGGTATTTAGAATATCTTTTACTCGGATACAGGGAATTTAGTCGTGAGCATATCCTATGCTGACGTTTTAAGTCTTTTGTTAAAGTAGTAGGTACGCTAATGAATGTTGTACGGTTTTTAATAACAACCGCTCACATGGTCCCGACTTCAAATATCCTTTTTGAAATATTTGTCAATGTGTAGATATGTATAGTATGTGTGGTGTGACTTTAAAGGACCAGTTACGGAATAGTGTGATTAGAGAAAGATGAGGTCTGAAAGAAGATGTACTGACAAGGATTGAAAAAGGAATGTTGAGGTGGTTTGGCCATGTGGAAAGAATGAGCCAAAGTAGGTTGACGTATGAAATTTACAAGGCAAGTGTGAATGGAATGGTTGAAAGGGGTCGCCCTAGGCGCACGTACGCTGACCAAATCGGATGCGTACTGAAGAAGGGTCAAATAAAATGTACCCGGAACACACGAGTTTGTATGAAGAGACTTATGAATGTTGAATGTTGAGGAGGCGAAGGATGTGTGTCAGAATCGTAGCATGTGGCGATCTATTGTCTCTGCCTACCCCAGTAGTGGGACATAGGCGTGAGCATATGTATGTATGTATTCAGATAGTCTTTGATAGTGAACTACACGGTGAAAATAAATTATGTTTAATTTTAGCTTAATGCGTATAATGCCAGAAATAAAACAACTACTTCACGATACAAGTGGTGCTACCTACGCTTGAAATAATTGTGGGTATACGATTGATAGTCCATTATTTGAGCTACATCATAATCATACGTACCTACTTGCAATAAAGTCTACTTTAGAATCGGCGCGAGCATTTATGACAACAATTACCACAGCGCAACAAAACAGGCCCGCACTCGAACATTGTTTACATTTGTCGTCAGTACTGTGCTGCTTGGAACCCGGCGCTTTCTACAAACAAACGACCTCCGCACGGCCTTGTGACTCCGGTGACAACACTATGCTCTCTTATAGAGACACTGGTGCAGTGTGGAAGGGCAGTTACATAAAGTGTGATTATTATTATTTGGTTGAATGGGCTTGGGCAGTGACCAATATAGCTACCGCGACCTGAACAGATCTATTGTAGCTGTCACCCTTAACCTAAAGGTCATTTCCTAGGCCGAAGGATTTCATAAGCCGCGTTATGCTTTTGGAGGCGAGGTCCCTAATGTCAGTAGGTGTTACCACGTTCCCACCCAGATGGCGCTCCTGCTGTGAATGAGCACTTTGCATTCGCAGAGGAGGTGTATGGGCGTTTCCTATGCTTCACTGCAGAATCTGCAAGAGGGTGAACCTACAAGCTCCGATCTTTGTAGATGTTTGTTTGTCCTGTAAAGGCTCTTACTAAGAGCTTTAAGTCGCTGAGGTTTGAATTGATGGCATCCGAGGTATGTCTGTTTGAGAATAAAGTATGATTACTTAATTAATCAGAAAACAGAGTATAGGTTCTTTAGTAAATGTAAGGCAAAAAGAAACATTTGAAAATTATGTATCTTTTTTTATGACACTACCTACTAAATTTATTTCAATAGAACATTCAATAACTCTCTTTTTTTTACAATTTTTTTTTCTTGTTTATTTCTTAGTTGATAACATATCGGAAAATCTCCCAAAAAATATCGGATATTTTGATTTAAAGGTAGAGTAGGCTATACTTTCAAATTCTATTTTCTTAAGGCGTGCGTGCTAATCACATGTTCGGGTGTCTTTTATAGAAACAGAACAACAGAGTTTTATTTATTCGAGAAAAGCCGAACCGAATATGCCGACCCGAACATGTACGTATCACGCCTAAGAGCTGTCACGCACGATGACGCACTGACGGAGCAGCAGACGTCAGTCCGTCATCGTGTGTGATCCCACTTACTCCTATATTCATTAATCAGAAGTATAATAACAACTTTTTAACAAGTAAATTCCCAACTTCGAAGCATAATTTGGTCACACTACTAATGACCCACTGGACCACTGTCCATTGGTGATTGCTGTCACCGAATATAAACTTACAAAACCACTGCGCATAAATATCAATACTACGTAAATGGATAGCATAGCCAAGTAGGTTAATTTAAATTCGCGAGTCATCTAGAATGAAATTAATTGAGTACCTATACGAGATATTATAATTCAATTTTTTTTTCACTAGAGTTATAAGATTAAAAAAAAGTTAGCCGTCACGGCACGCCCGGCAGATGTGAAACTTCTCCCGATTTTAATTTCCAACTTCCGTCACACAAAATTAAAGGTTGCGGATCAGAATTTCAAAGCCATGCCAAAAGAACTTCACATCAATATTCAACGTCATTATATTTTTGTAGAAGCTTAGAAAAAGTATATGTCTAGAACTGTGGTCTAGAATGAGCCTCACAGTAACTGTGAGGCTGGTTATTTTTTTTATTTTATTTTATTTATGACAATACAATGTTGTAGATTAACAAATAATCGACGCACTATAAACCATAACTGGTTTGTTCGTACGCCCCGGTATATTATATGAATAGGGACATAGCAGAGGTATACCGTATAAAACAAAAGGGGCCAACAGTCATAGGTTGGTGTGCGTGAGGCGCCGAACAAATTATGAATGTGTGCGTGTATATGGATTGGGTTTAGGGACCAGTGCTGGTTCCAATTTTTTTCGACGCTTTCGTATCTTCGACTGTCAATCTTGACATATAACTTTATCAAATCTAAGTGCGTTCACACACGATGACGCATTGACGCAGCGGCAGACGTCAGTCCGTCATTTTTGAAGCAAGGAGTTGTATGAAACCGCACGTAGAAGCACACACGGTGACGCATTGACGCACCGGGTGTGGTTCTATGGACTGACATCTGCCGCTCCGTCAGTGCGTCATCGTGTGTGAACGCACTTATAAGCTATCTCCAAATATAAATAAAGAATAATAAATACCTTGGACATTACCACGCAGATTATCTTCCCATTTAAGTACCAGAATCTAGCCCAGCCTTGGGAAATTAAAACAGTAAATAGTAAATTTTGTAAATATATTTTAGTTTATACTTTTAAAATACAAAAAAATTAAAACAGTCGAAGAAAAATAATGTATACTCAGAGGGAAACTACAGAATAACATTTGATCATTAATTGTTGCTCGCATGCGCTGCTACGGCGTAGAGTAGAGTGCCGAGTTAATATTTATGTCTTCAAACATTATCCACTACTAGAAAGAAAGAAAAAAAAACTTTATTCACCATTAAAGGCATACACGAAACAAACAGAGTACAGTCAAAGAAATAGTAGGTAGTAGCGGTGTGTGCCGCGATGGTAAAAAGGACACGACTCAACATAGTGCCTTACTTGGTAAGCAAGGCGTTGATTTTCTGCCGTGAGTGCAATTTCCGAATCTCACACTTTCAAAATCATGGTCGAATGATGCATAAAATCCATATTAATTTTTACACTTCTTACTGCTGATTAAACGTGTGACTCAAAAATACCACTCCTGTGCTGTTGCTCTCTGAAAACCAATTGTGTGCTAAGAATATTTTAATTATGTAGTGTAATAAATAATTCTTAATAAATATAATGTATGTAAATAGTATGTATATTGAGATATATATAGTGTATGTACATAGTATATAGTGTGTGTATGATAATTATACCTACCCAATAATAAGACCCACTTCTAATCGCTACGCTACTAGCGACTTGCCCCGGCTTCGCACGAGTAGCACTAAACTAAGCATCTTACCCGAACAAACAATACTTATGAATTAGCCTATATATCAGTGAAAACTTAATACAATAGTTTCTGAGATTACCCTATTACATTACAGACACGACGACAGAAAAACGCAGTGGGGACTTAAATTTATAATTAGGTAGGTATGTAGTGATGACCTCGGAAATCCCTCGAGAATCCCCAAGGAGATCCGTAGACCTGGTGAAGGCGGGAACCCGTTGGATTCTCAGAGAGCGGTGGATCGCAGATCTTCAGAGCGTTAGCAGCGACGATATTCGGAATATCTACATCACTAGTAGTACAAAAGATCGGTCCAGTGTGATATAAATGTTTCCATAGATAAATAGTCTATATAAAACAATAAGTTGTATATCTCTGTCTCAGAGAGCGGTGGGTCGCAGATCTTCAGCGAGTGGAGGCAGGACGTGTCCATGAGCGGGCTGGGCCCCCCCTTCGAGACCAGCTTCTTCACCGTGCGCCTCGCCGTCACCACACACATGGCCGACCTCGTCAAAACTGTAAGTTTATATATATATCTACTAGATACTACTATGGAGCGTTCCATGGTAGGCATATCACTAGTGGACCGATAATCTAACGTCGAAATTTGACGAAGAATTGGGTCTTAGTCGAAGGCGTGGATTAGCGGATCACAAAGTTGAAGTGAAGATAGACGAGAAGAGGCCGGTGGACCAATGTAATATCAGAGTGGTGGCCAAGAGAGGGACGGAATGTAGAGGGCAGACCACCAGCACGTCGGTCTGATGACATTGTGAGAGTGACGGGTTATGATCAGATTAGCACAGGACCGTTAAGAATGGCGCAATAAAAGGGAGGCATATGCCCAGCAGTCGGTTTATGTAGGCTGATTTGATTGATTAATTGAGATACTATTAGCTATAGGTAAAACAAAGTGGATCGATCGCCTGTACAGGCAGTGATTGATTATTAGATTAGTGCAGGAAGCTGGCAAAGGTATTGTCTGCTCAGTGTAAGAAGATAGAAGAATTTTTGGAGGAAAAGGGAAGATCTTCCACGGGCTAGTTGGAATGCCCGGGACCGCGGTCCAACAGTTCTTAGTTGGATGTTGTATATATGCAAAGTCTCTTGATAACTTCGATAGTGCGATTCAGGACTCGCCATATGATTGGTTGTTATTCGTAATGAGCTGTGATGCGTTGGACAGATCCATATTGTGATTGGCCGTCTTCTGTGTGACGTGCTAGGTCGCATGCGCTGACCTAGATAGATATCTGTTTACATCGACTCGATCGATGTGTTCGGCATTGTTGCTTAGTCAGCTCTCGTAGCTCCGCTACAGTACTCCCCCTCCAGACGGAGCGTCGAAACTTGTCTTCAGCTTGCTTGGTACGCATTCAGTCCAGGCATGGCAACTCTTCATGAAGGCATGTGTACGGCGTGTGACGGTGTGACCCCAATGGTTGCTGTACCGTTGCGCTGGCCGATAACCTCTGCTGCGGAGATGCGGGACCTTTATGCTTTGTAGGCTAGTTCAGGACCTCGTTGCTGCTCCGTGATGCTGCCATCTTCAGTGACTGCTACGTACCAGAAGGTTGATTGCTCAATTGTCGGTGGTCACCAGTTTGGAGGAAAAGGGAAGATCTTCCACGGGCTAGTTGGAATGCCCGGGACCGCGGTCCAACAGTTCTTAGTTGGATGTTGTATATATGCAAAGTCTCTTGATAACTTCGATAGTGCGATTCAGGACTCGCCATATGATTGGTTGTTATTCGTAATGAGCTGTGATGCGTTGGACAGATCCATATTGTGATTGGCCGTCTTCTGTGTGACGTGCTAGGTCGCATGCGCTGACCTAGATAGATATCTGTTTACATCGACTCGATCGATGTGTTCGGCATTGTTGCTTAGTCAGCTCTCGTAGCTCCGCTACAAATTAAAATGCTTTGTTCAGTGGACAATACCACCGCTTCCTGGTTCAGTTGCACAAAGAAATGTAACAAGTTTGTATATCACATTAATTATCATCAAATTTTGACAATTTAGTGCGTTCACACACGATGACGCACTGACGGAGCGGCAGATGTCAGTCCATAGAACCAAACCCGGTGCGTCAATGCGTCACCGTGTGTGCTTCTACGTGCGGTTTCATACAACTCCTTGCTTCACAAATGACGGACTGACGTCTGCCGCTGCGTCAATGCGTCATCGTGTGTGAACGCACTTAACAAAAAGGGGTTATTAATAAGTTTTTACTCTAAATTATTATAATTTTTATTGGAGTCTGGCCAGAATATATGAAAAAAATCTGAGAAATGCCAATTAAAAAGAAACGTTTGCTTTTTAATCTAATTAAAAGGCGTCTCAACCATTTTTTTCTACTATTTTAGCCAGTGTCGGTAATTTTTTTAATTGTTACTCTTTATTATGTTTTGTTAATCTTTTGGTTCGGACACTTTATTTGAGCGCCGACCCGACGTCCAAGTATTTAGTAAGTCAATGCGTACAGTGAACAGTAATTTATTATCTTTGTCAGCGCCGAACCCTACACCTCGGCCTCTGCTTCCCCAACTCGTGCGACGGCGACGACGTGGCAGCCCTGGTGAACTCGACGAGGGCCCCCGTGCTGCGGCACACCGTGCTCGGCGTGCGGTCCCCCGACGCCGGCCAGTACGTCTACATCGAGGACCCCACCTTCCAGGTCCTACTGTAAGTACAAGAAGCTAGGAATACTAGATCTGCGGAGTTTTTAAACGGGACGGAAATTAGATGAGGCTTACAAAGCTTTTTGAAAACGATACAAAGACAATGATACTCGTATTGACACACGTTAACTCTGTAAGTAAACTCACGATTATCCTCTCAGACTCACTTCACTTCTTTATCTAGTCAGACCCCAGTGGAACGTCTGTGCCCGATAACAATTGTTTATATAGGGTCCTTCTTAATAAGCTGACACTTTTTAAGGGGATATTCAGACCGTGAAACTGAACAATTTTCTCTATGGGACCAACATCGAAAATCGCGAAAAAAAAATCTGCTGTCTAATACTTTGGGCTCGAGAAGGATTGCAGTTTTGTATTGAACAGCAGATTTTTTTTCGCCTTAAAAAATTTACAGCATATTAAGGACCCTGTCATTATATTGTGACGTAGATTGTGACTGATTTAAGGGCTTAAGATTACAATAATGGTGGCTTAGACGCTATAGTTTTGGATAACAATAAATCGCCATAACAATATGTTTAGTCAAAACAATTTAGTACTTCACACATTATAAACTTAAACTCACGATCATATAATGAGAGGATATCACGAGGATATGTCAGATGAGGCTGATATAGAGAGAGAGCGCAGGGCGCTGGCGATGAGGACGAATATGCTCGCCCGCAGGTTTGCACGATGTACTAAAGATGTAAAAGTCACGTTATTCAAGGCGTATTGCCAGTCGTTCTACACGTCCAGCCTGTGGGTCAGTTACACGCAGAAGTCGCTCAGTGCACAGCGCGTGCAATATAATAATGGGCTGAGGATGTTGTTGGGGCTGCCTCGTTTCTGCAGCGCAACGGGCATGTTTGCGGCGGCGCGAGTAGATAGCTTTGCAGCCATCATAAGCAAACGAGCCGCCTCCCTGCTGCGCAGGGTACGGGGCAGCACCAACGGCCTCCTCGAACCCATTGCAGAGCGGTTCCAGTGTCCTATCATTGGGCATTGGAATAGTCTGCATAGGGCAGCTAGGCCCCGTCTTTTTAATGTTAAATAAATGTAGAATGTTTTGTCACTAACGTATATCTTAAGTCATTGTTACTAACATCTCTATGGATCTATGATCTGATACAAAATAAACAAATTTATTTGAATTGAATAATCCCTTTTGGAGTGGTTAGAAACTCTGCTACAGCTATCAACTATCTTTTCAATCGTGCAGTTATAGCAAGGTTCAACTTAGCACTTGCATTCACTTATCTCCAATAAGTATAGATATCAAATTACTCTAAATTGGCCTGGCCTGCCTACAAAGTTAATATACCTACATGTATTGTGTACTAATATAATTATATATATGAAATTTACAACAAAACAAAGGATAACATTTACGAAATCCACAATCTCGGTCACAAAATGTTAATACACACTGACCAACGCTCGTAGCCATACTTATACACAATTACATTACAATTCACAAGGGTCGGCCAATTAAAGTAATTGTTGTAAGAAACAAGTAGCCGTCTGAGACATGCTGCATGTCATTACAATGTTGTAATACATGTAATATGTTGTGAAATGTTGCCGGTGCGTGTAATGAATTAGCTAACGATGTTGGTTTGCGTTCAAAATAATGTTTTTCCTCTTTTATCTTGTGTGGCGAAATAGTTACTATTTTGAGTATCTACTATGTTTGTAGAGTAAACAGTAGACTGTACACAAACAGCTGGATATCTTTCTATTTATTTTATACAAGAATTTGATACTAAGATATAATAAGGGTTGAGATATATCTACGGACGGCGACCGACGGCCGGCCCATACAGAAATGTAATTTAGTATGGGAAGCTGGCCGCTGTCGTCGCCGCTTCGACGGCTATAGATGTGTGTCAACCCTAAGAAGACATAAAAAGACAAGTAGTCTGTGACATTGACAAATTATGTATAGAGCAGACAACAAATTCTGTGCACCACGATCAGCATTGTCGGGCGCTCGCTGAGAGCGTTGCGGTGCAGCGAGCGCCTGGCACAGGCTAAAGTAAGCTTGTACCAATTGGCCTATATGAGCGTTACAAACATTCAGACTGGGTGTCGCCTCTAGTACCTCAATGTAATAAGAAGACATAAATAGAGACAAAAAGTCTGTAATCACTGTTTACGCCTTCCGATCATTGAGACTATTGCGTAAGTTTCCGATTACATCGATCGGTACAAGATCGTAGTACCTACCATAATTTATCTCCGATCAAAATAAAGCTCAATTACACCTTCATATCTTATCAATCCGATTTATAAGTACTAGTGAAATTGATATCAATCCCTTAAAACTAAGAGCTGAACAAATTTTACTACGGGAGCAAACCGATCGGAGCAAAAAAAGGTATGGAACAGTAGTTTTTTTTTTCTCCGTTCGGTGTGCCGGTCGGTGTCGGCCGTCTCGGTGTGCTCCCGTAGTGAAAGTTGTTCGGTTTGATTAGTGGACTGTTAGTTTAAAAAGACGCTCATGATATCAATTTCACCCTGTATTACTCTGAATAATGTGTATGTCATGTCGTTCCAGCGCGGTATGCTGCCTGGTATGTGTGCTGCTCATCGTGGCGACGGCGTACGACATGCAGCTGGCGCGCGAGGTGCGCCGGCGCAGGCGACACGCGGCCAACCTGCGAGGCGACGCGGGCAGCGAGAGCAGTGCCCGGGATCTCAAGCTCGACCTGAATGGACTTGATGCAATCACTGTTGCTAAGGGTTAGGGTTTATTCTTTAGTTAATTTATATTATTCCCGTATTATAAGACAACGGATTCTATATTTTCCAAAGAGATGCAACAATTTATAGACGAAAATCTATAATAGTTCACACACAAAACAAAAGTGTAAATCAGTCATGTACAGCTAAACTTTGTTTCAGGCAAATCAATGTACAACGTGAACAACAACATAGCAATCAACAGCAGTAACAACTCTGAAGAACGACTCACCGCTGAAACCGCCTCCACTGACGAAGAACTTAAACTAAGTTAGTATTCTTTCCATATTTTAGAGACTGGTGAAAATCTAGACTTTTATCCATAGAGCCATATTTGGGCGCCAATATAAAACTGTGCCCCACGTTGGGCGCCATTTTTTTTATATTTGATTCTTTGGAAAGAGATTTACTTAGCAGTTTTGAGAGATATCCTAAGGTGACGATGATGAAGATTTTAAATCCACTCTACACATAAGTTAGTAAGCTATTTTCTACTCATTTCTACATTCTACATTTCTACATTTCTTCATTTCTTCATTTCTTCATTTCTCCATGTCATGTTCCAGGCGTATGGTCGGAGCTCCTGCTATCGTTCTCAATGAAAGCCAACGTGCTGCAGATCTTTGACCAGTCAGTGGGACCCGACACGGTGGCGGTCGTCCACGGTCTCAGGTCACTCTCCATGGTCTGGGTCATATTCGGACACACTTGCATCGTCGTTTTCAAGGTTTTTATTTTGATAATTATTTTTTCAAATGGCAATTAACTTGTCATAATCAGCTACAAGCAGTCCACTGTTGGTTTTGGACCAATATCTTGAGAGATAGGCAATCGCAGTTAGAGGCAGCATCCCCGATTATACTGCTGTCCTTTCCGAGGTATACTTTAAGGCGATTTAAAACACTCCCATGCCACTGCCACCCTCTGACGCATGACTTTTTTCTCATTTTGTCGTTGTGCCGTGAGTGGCATGCTAACCTTGCTGGAGCAGTGTTAAAGCTGAGATTACAAGGGGCTTCATGTTACGATGATGATAGGTCATCATAACATCCTGTATGACCTCTTTCTGGTTTAATGTATTTCAGTACGCTGACAACACAGCATTGAGGGCTATATTGGAGAAGAGTTTCCTGTTCCAACTCATTATCAGCGCTGTCTACAGTGTCGACACATTCTTCTGTCTGGGGTAAGTTCTTAGATTTTAGTGTTCTTTGTATTTCGATATATTTGTATTCCTAGGTTAACAATGATCAGCTTTCATTGTCTTTTCCAGGGGTATGCTGGTAACGTTCCTGTACTTCCGTACGAACGCGAAAGGGAAATTGGATCGTTTGACCAAAGGACGGAGGAAACTTACGGCGGGAGTACTGCAGTTCCTTGGACTTGTTGGATACAGATTTGCCAGGTAACACCGCTAGACCGTTCTTCTTATAGCTTGACAAATAAGTCAAGACCTTAACAGTGAGTGACTAATCAACTCGACAGGTGTAATTCAATGTCCGAAAGGAATGTCTGATACTTACAGTCTTTAAGCTTTTTGCAATCACAATTTGAATTAAAGTTTTTTACTAGCATGATCACAGGATAACTGAAGGTGTAGTACTTAGGACCTGCAGGTGTAGTACTTAGTAACTTATCGATTGCCTGCTTTAAACTCAAATCCGTAACCTTTCGTTAGAGGAAATAAAGATTACTTACTTTCTGAGATGTGTCTTTTACGAGTGGTGGATGATCAACCAGCATTATTGCTCGAAAGTACCAAAATAGTCATAACTTTGGCATGCACAATTTCCTTTTGATCTCTTTTGTAGTACCTAACTGAAGCTATTTGTTTGATTTCGCAAGCTAGTTCTGCCACAAATTAATTCACAATACGCTATAGGTTGACGGCACCATACCTCTTCATGCTGGGTGTGGTGGAAGTGACGATGAAGTGGTTCGCGCACAACGCGGTGTTCGAGCCCCCCGCGATGGACCACGAGACCTGCCCCAAGTACTGGTGGAGAAACCTGCTGTACATCAACACCTTGTTCCCAGTTGAACAGATGGTAAGCCCCTTTTATTATTACCATGCATTTCTTACAACGAAGTGGAACAAAAAGGAATTCTGGTTTGATTCTTCTCATGGCTTTTGAATGGCGATGCTAGAAAATGAAGAGCACCCTTCCATTTTTGATTCTATTGTATTCTAATCTTAAAATTGTGGCTTCGATGTGGTTTCGAAGAGTTTACCAATGTCTAGTTTAAATAGCAAATGTGGCGTTGTTCGATAATATTGATATTTCGGTGATCTCAAAGATATTTTCAAAAACACACTTGAGCCACGATAAAATGGCGGAGCTTTGTGGTAGGCCGGAGAAAAGTCAATCAATAAGTGACGACCCCGTAACAGACCGGCAACACGACTCTCCATTTTCTATAGAAAATAGATCTTCCGAACCTCAACAATAACTAAACCTTGTGATTTCAGTGCATGTTATGGAGTTGGTACCTCTCAGACGATACTCAGTTCTACGCAGTCAGCGCTATTCTCCTCATTCTAGCCACAAGGTAATGTCAGCAGTCTTACTAAATATACAAGATAACTGCTCCTATACTCGTTCTATATTGTAAGCATCTGTGGTTTTAGCCCTTAGCCGTGTTCACTGAAGGTCGTATTTCCACAGCCACTTCAAGCTCTCTGCCGCTCTGACCGGCGTGTTCTTCGTCTCCTCCCTCATCACGACCGGCTACGTCTCGTGGAGCAACGATCACATACCGAACAGCGAGGACCCGTTCACGGCATTCGACAAGATCTACGACAAACCCTGGACGAGGCTCGGCCCTTACCTCGTGGGCATGCTGACTGGCTGGATACTGTTTAAGACCAACTTGAAGATAAGGATGGGGAGGGTAAGTTATTTGTAATATATTCCCCGACTCAATTCCCCGAGTACGATATAAGTATGCAGAATTTCTGAAAAATCTGAACATCTACGTTTTATTAATAGGGACCGAAACTCTATCAAGTGCGAGAGGTAGTGAGCTCGTTGCCACTTAAAATAGACATGCCTATAACTTGAAGGAACTAAGAAGTAACTATTGGATGAAATTTTATTGGTATCGGGCTCTAAGAACCAATACTTACTCGTAAATGGACCAATCAATTCGGTACTACCCAAAAACCCTCAGAAAATATCGACTCATAATTACATAAAATTACATTAGTATATTTCATTTCATTCATTCATTATTTCTTCCAGATATGGGCCTGGGTGGGCTGGTCAGTGTGCACCGCTACCCTCATGTTCCTAATCTTCGGGCTGTACAAGACGGAGCTCGGAGTCGTGTCTGCGGCGGTGTACAGTGCCCTGTCACACTCGCTGTGGGCTGCTTGCATCGGATGGGTCATTATTGCTTGCTCTACTGGTCATGGAGGTATGTTCAGTAGCTTTAAGATGTCGAGAGTCAATTTTATCAATGATATTGAAAGAGCACAATATTTCCATTTATCAAAAATCTGTAAGGCGCTGAGCAGACGACGGACTTTTCGTTCGCCGGACAAAATTGATCGTTAGGCCTTATTAGTATGTTATTTATTTAAGACAAACTTTGTTACGTCCTTGTTATTAGCAAATAAAGGGAAAAGACATTACCAATCATTACTATGCTCTTTTCGAGAATGTCAGAGTGACTAAAAAATTACTTTGATGTGATGAAAAAACATAGTGTCGAACTATTTTCGCACAAATAATCGTTCGTCGCTCAGTGTACCGAACAAGATGCAGTCGAACTATGGTGAGATTGGTGAGTCGCAACTAGGTTTTGTCGCAGAATCGTGCATCGCACATCCGTGTCGTAACCGTAGAAAAAACATATTAAAAATCATTCGAAAAAGTTCATTCATGCGCGCCATTACCCAATTATTTATACTCGACGCGATTGTATTATTTAACCATAGATGTTACCTTTTTAAAATTTACCATTATCTCCACAGGCTGGGTCCGACCGCTGCTGTCCGCGCCAGTCCTCTACCCGTTCTCAAGAGTGACGTATTGCGCGTACCTAGTGCACCCGGTAGTGTTGCGCTACGTCGCGATGCATCTCACGCATCCCATACACTTGGGGGAACTGCTCGTGGTGAGTACCAACCAAAACCTTGTACCTATGTAAGGAACACTGGTAGTGGAGTAGTTTCTTAACACTTTCGCTGCTAAGCTCAAAACCATGATCCTCGCGCAGTGCTAAAACTGACGCCCCTCGAAGGTCGTGCGTACAGTCGTAACGTAAAACGACCAAAGCGGCTCACCTCGTGGGTCGGCCCGCGCAGGCGTAAGGTTGTCGGTGACTCGCGCGGTAAGTCGTAAGCACAGCCGAAATGCAATATAACTGTTCTGACTCGTTACCTGGGTTCTTTAGCACCTTGGCCTATTTGTCGTCGACCTACGCTGTAGTTCGTCAGCAGCGAAAGTGTTAAAGATGAACGAGTCCACCGCCAATCTTCCAACAACGATTTACCTATGTCTGCTGCTGGCCTTAAGCCTAACTCTAGTAAAGTAACTTATGTCTTGCTGTGAGACGTTTTTTAAACTGATTATATCACTCACACTACTAGTTAATAAAAGGCTGATCCGGCTTGAAGGACCTGGGAACAAAGAGGTTGTAAGATACGTTGAGGATGTAAAGACATAGGCGTAGTTGTAGCCAAGTTTCTGAACTCTGACCATCATTGGTGTAACTACGGCTTTTCTCTAGGGGGAATCAGCCGACCAGCTGATCTGACACCACAAGCTTTACGGTAAATCCGATGACATAAAGATCTTAAAGTTAGCTAATGGAACCGATTGGAGTAGTGTAATGAAAGATAAGAGATGCATTTGACATTCAGGACAATGTACTGAAATGAAGAAAATGCTGACCATAGTCTCCCAATCTTGATTTATATAGTCGTGGGCATATGTAGGTAGACATATAATGTAAAATTTTTGAAAGATACAAACTTTGACCTTTTCGTCATATCATTTAAGCTTAGAAAACTACTGCACTCCATGTAATGATCTATTTCGCCTGCAGTTTGTCTTGTTCCTGGGCCTCACCATCATATCGTACTTCCTGGCGTTCCTGATCTCCGTGGCGTTCGAGGCGCCCATCGTCACCATGCTCAAGATTCTCTCCCCTCAGAAGAAACCCCACAGGGTGTGATACTCACGCAGTGCTCGTAGTGTACCTTTCAGTCAGTCAATGGTATTAGGAAAAAGAAATTCTAAATGAACGTGCGGAAAACACGTATTTTCGTTTCGGCATAATTATGTATCCAATAATTTTCCACGGTAACAAAGCAATAGACAAAGAAAGATAGGTATGTTTTTCAAAGTACAAAAATACCATAATTAATATACGGGATTTATTTGCCGATATGAATTCGAGATAATGTTGATTCAATATAATTTGACAAAATCGTCTATACAGGGTGTACCTAAGTGTAAACAGTTGCATGACTTTAAAGGGTGATTTTACTCATCACACTGAACCACTTTCCCCAAGGAACGTAAGGGAAAAAGTAAAAAAATCAAATTCTCATACAAACGTTCAAAGAGCTGATTTCATTTTGTATGGCCAGTCCGGTGAAGGAAAAAAATTGCGAGGAAACTTGCACACGTATCTGTGCAAGTTTCCTCGCAATTTTTTTGCTGAAAAAGAAATTGTGATGCGTAATGTGTAGTCCACCAATCTGCAATCCGCATTGGGTACGCGTGGTGGACTTACGCCCATACACCCTCCCTGAGGGTAGGCCTTTGCTCTGCTGTGGGACGTATATAGGCTGCTGATGATGATGATGATAATGATGATGGCCAGTTCAAATTTTACTTTTAGCGCGTTTGGAAAAAAGAGTAAACGCGCACACCACCATCCATGAAGTTAGCTGATAAGAGCTGTCTCTCAAGTTTCCGGTCCCGGGATGAAATCTGAGATAAAATCTTTTTTGTTCTGTTACGCCAAAGAAGTATATTACTACTTCTTATGGTGGAACCCCATGGGTGGAACCACACTTCGTTATGTGGCATTTGTTATGCGGCTACGCTGTATTCGCCCAACAAACATGCCATCCACACGTGCGTGCGAATAAAGCAAATATTATACGAATGAGCATCCATGATTCGTCGTATGCGGCCTAATGACGCGCATAACTAATAACACAAATAACGAAGTGTGGTTCCACCATTACAAAGTCCGTAACAACGTACAACTGCGTACATACAGTTCGGCCAAAAAGAGTATAGAAATTAAATGAGGGCGCTGCCTCCACGCAAGAACGTCAAAATCACGCATAACCTGGCAACACCACCATACTCAAATTTTAGTTCCACCTGTCACCACGTTCATGACTTTATGGCCAAGCTATAAGTACACACACACGTCACACGTTTTTTTACTAACTTCCTATAGGGAAAGTTGGCCAGTATCATGAGTACAATCACCCGTAGTTCTGTCTACACTTTCAACCTACACCTGTATAAGTGTAGGGTATTCTAGAGA
Source organism: Agonopterix heracliana (assembly GCA_963693445.1). Lineage (NCBI taxonomy): Eukaryota > Metazoa > Arthropoda > Insecta > Lepidoptera > Depressariidae > Agonopterix > Agonopterix heracliana. The sequence goes on along the minus strand of OY856308.1, from coordinate 21,631,531 downwards.
CTGTTTTCTATAACATTTTGGCTTTTATTGATAATTAGTTATTTATTTCCGAAAGAAATGGTCAAATATGAAATAAATTATAATCTTTATGGATATAATTAGGTTTGAACCTCATTTTATAGCACCGCATCGCATTTTCCGTCGCTCCATTTTTTCTGTCACTCAGGAACGTCATTTGCTAGAGCATATAAGATAAGGTGTTATTACCATAAACTTAATGTAATATTAAGTTTATGGTTATTACAATTGGCTAAATTTAGATTCTAACAAGAGGCACAGAGCTATAGGTTAGAACGGGAGGTACTTACAACGTCACGTTCTAACCTATAGCTCTGTCCCTCTTGTTAGTATCTAAATTTAGCCAAGTGTAATAACACCTATACACGGAACGCGACCGCGCGCGATAGCACGGCGATGCGATGCGATGCGGTGCTGTGTGATGTAGTTCAACCCTTAGGTAACGAAGTTTTAATTACTTTAAAAATTACAATAATTATGTATGCCTACTCATTTAAAATACTTGTCCATTAGAACATGACAATTTTACTGAAAATCTTTGTAAAATATTTGTTATTCAAAAATGTACATAGATTTTATATTTGTTAAACAGTAGACATAATTACGTAATGTAAATAGGCTGTAAATATTATTTAGTTGTAAGTTTTTACTGATTTTAATATTTTTAAATAAAAAAGTATGGAAATGCGTAACAATGTTTTTCTTTTACTACTTACATAAACTCATTGACATGTAAAATACCATTGAGTTTTTCTAACATAATACGTAAATACCGACTGCTCTCAAACGGTAAAGGAAAACATCGTGAGGAAACCTGCATACGCTGAAGAAGACATTCCGATGCGTATGAGAAGTCTTCAAACCCGCATTAGGCACGCGTGGTGGACTAACATAACAAAGTACTCTGTGGGACTAACGCCCATACACACACCCTCCCTGAGGGTAGGCCTGTGCCCTGCAGTGGAACGTAGGTATATTATATAGGCTGTGATGATGACTTACATAAACGTCCACAAAGAAATGTGATCATCGTGTTTGTACCAATGTACCAATATAAATTATTGATCTATGCTTGTACCAAGCACAGAGTAGCTAGGTACGTACCACCAACCAAGTAAGTACTTTGGCTACACCTACCTATTATTGGCTATGTGCGAAGTTGGTGTTGGGAACATTGAGCACAGACTTAATAGAGAGTACTACGTCATTGAGGTACCTACTAGAGGCGACACCCAGTTATGAGCGCTCAAATATACGCCCAATCCTGAGGCCCAATCTCTTCGAGAAAACTTAAGGTAATAGTTAGTGCGCCGCTTTTTTGTCTCGTCTTGGCGGGGACACCATAGATTAGTATGTATATTAGTATGTATATTGGGTATAGATAGGTAAGTCGCCTGGGATTTTAGAACGGCTAAATTATTGTCGTTGCCCCTTATTAGCGCTAGGGGGAGCCACATTGATAAATAAATAGAAAAAGACGGCCCGGCCGACACGAGGCTCGAACCATAAGCACCCGAATCGTGAGCCGGTTGTCTAGACCACTAGACCAACAAGACAGTGTTTGATATGGGTGAAATCTCTCACTACTACAGCGCAGCGGTGAGGTGTAGCGCGCTGTCGCTCATAGTGCTTCGCAATGTCACCGAGAGATGGCGGAAGCTGTCTTTCAGCGTTCCACTTCGTTTGCACTAAGATATCATAGCATGGGGGACACTACCGTGCCCCCAGATTCACGGGGTTTATTGTAGTGCACTGCACTCGTAGTATGCTACACGTGATACGCCTGTATCACGTCTTTTATCTCGTTCGTTCGCACGCAAATAGAAAGAGAGCTAAGATGTGATAGCGCTGTATCACTGCGACATGCTAGCTATGCTGGCTATGGTAGCGCTGCGCTAGTGTCGGTCGTGCACATAGCCTAGCCATTTATCAGAACATCAGCAGTGCGATTTTTGAAAATCATACGAACGGTTCGGCAGTAGAAAATGTCTGAATTACTATGGTGATTATGCATCTTTCTACTGCCGAACCGCTCGTATGATTTTCAAAAATCGCACTGCAGAACCGTAGAAAGAGAATCAACTAGAAAAGGCATTAAAATAATAATAGTCACGAAAACGAGACAGCCTTATACGCTAATTACACAGAGTGAATGCGACAAAATCCATGTCGTTTGTCCCTTTCTGCGTATGCGATATTTTTGTTTGCCACAGTTGAAATTGCATACAAAATCTTGCAACTATGGCAAACAAAGGCACGATTTCTCATACATTTTTGTCATATCTCTGTCCCTTTCGAGTATACGCTGTCAGGAAATCTATAGAATACTCAACCTACGTGCAGAACAGAATAGAACAGATTTTTTTTCTATTTCCAGAACGGTTCAAACCACGCAAAGAGTATAGTAATTAAACCAAGAGAAACCACGTTCAAAATGGGATGATCAGTGGTGCGATTTTTGAAAATCATACGAGCGGTTTGGCAGTAGAAAATGTCAGAATTACTATGGAGATTATGCATCTTTCTACTGCCGAACCGCTCGTATGATTTTCAAAAATCGCACTGCAGGGAAGAGGGATTTTTATCAATATAAAAATAAAACACGAAAGAAAACGTAGAAGCTTTCGTAAAACGGAACGTTAGAAATAGCTTCCTAAAACATTATTGCCAGTTGTAAATTTTGTATTAAAAAGATCTTCGAATGAGCATTGAAATGAGTTTATAGACATTCTCAAGAATCTCTCTCTCTCTCTCTCTTCTCTCTTTTCTATTTCTATTACCATACCATAGAACCTTCATAGAACCAATATTCAGATAAACGGATTAATTAATTATTATTTAAATACATAATAGTTAATACAAGTCTGTGCATCATCTGTGCATACTACTGTGCTGCGTGAAAAACAAAATACTAGTTTCAGAATACTAGTTCCATTCCAGTTATCAGAATACTAGTTCCATTCCAGTTATCAGAAATTTTTATGCTGGCAACACCAACAACTCAAATTTTGAATTTTGTTGAAAGCCAACGATCTCTCAACGATTTTTTCCTTGTTATTTCTTTTTGAGTGTATTTATCAAGAATATTATAAGTTGTGGTGAAAACTTTAAGTGTGAAATTGATTTTTGTGTGGCGTCCAAATGGCGTCATCGGAGAAAAGTTTTAAGAAGGATAAAAATCAGAACATTCAAGTTTTTGTAAGATTGAGGTAAGCTTTGTTTTGATCTTTCGTTACGTTGGATTTATTCAACACACAAGGCATAAACCCTTTCAAAATTAATGCTCCTGATAAACTTATTGAATATTGAAGGGATTCTAACTAAATAGTTGCATTAATTGTAAGGTTTTCCAGTTCAAAACATTGATGCAGGAAATGCATGACTCACTTGATTTTACCAAGCATTAATTAAAAGTTATGGGTTTTTCAGACGGTAAATGTTAGTAAAACTTGTGCTAATTCACATGCTTTCATATTTCTGAGGCTTCTTTCAGTGAAATTAATATTATTTCCATCTGAAAACATAACTTTTCTAGTGAAGTTTATTCGAGCTAGATGTGTCTACCTTTGACCTATATAAGCAACTCTATGTAATTGAAATTAAAGCTTCATGCGTTCTTCAAACAATGTTACTTCTTGTTTGTTGCAAACAAGAAAGCAAATTTTAAGTCCATCATGGTTTCACTTGCAGCTCCTATATTTTGGTCAGAGTCTCCTTTTATTCCTTGGATAGGTACTTGCTGGTATGTGGCATTTTCATCGATGGTTTCGATCAGCGGTCGGCAAATGGCAGACCACGGAAGGTTGCAATCTGGACCGCCAAAACTTATACTTACCTGCTTGATATCTTTTTACTTAATTATAATAATCTTAACTATTATAAAACCGTAAAATCATGAGGAACAAAAAAGTTGCGGTTTACTTCATATAAAATCAAATAACACTCTATAGCGCGATTTAAATGACTTGTTAGTTAGTTTGTTTGTTCGCACATCACGCAAAAACTACTGAACCGATTTTGATGAAACTTTTTTTGTTTGATAGCTTATGATCTGACTTAAAATCTGGTATATAATTTGTGCGGACGAAGTCGCGGGAAAACACTAGTAAAGGATAAATTTGATTAATGATTCTCGTATCTTACAAGTTATAGTACTACTGATTTACTGTTTAATAGTTAACAGGCAGATACATAGTTGCTATGCTGTGTAGCGCAAATGGTTGCGATACAGCACAGCGACCTTGAACCTGTTCTCTGGACCTCGATTAATATTTTCAAAAGCATCCAGACCTCACTTAAAATTACTTGCCGACCCCTGGTTTAGATAAATACAGTGTTTTTCAAAATCAAGTGTCAGAAAATTTTTACTGTTTTTCGATTTTTTTTTTAGTTCAGGTACATTTAATCGTAATGAACTGAAAGAGGTTATAATAATATGATGAATATCTCTTTGACTTTTATGTAGTAAGTTTTATTGTATTGCATCTTAAATGTCTACAGACCTCTTAACCAGCGTGAGCGGGCAATCCGATCTCTGGGATGCGTGGAGGTGGTGAACGGCCGTGAAGTTGTTGTGCGCCCGTCGCAACAGAACTTGCACTTGAAGAGGTTCACGTTCGATCGAGCATTCGGTCCAAATGTCGAACAGGTATGTAATTTTTACTCTTAATTATATTTACAGATTTATGTCATAAAGCCATAAGTATATGCTTATGCTATGCTACAGATTGATGTCAAACTGCTGGTTCTATTTTGTGATTTGATATTTGTTGAGCTCTTAAAATTTCAAGATGATGGTTATTTTTACGAAAATACAAATACACTCAACCTCTAAATGACATCAGATGTGTGGCTGAATAGGCTTAAAGGACACTGGGCAAAAATATATGGCTACTGGTCCAAGAGCCCCCTGCTATAGCACAGGTAGTAGTTAGAGGATACCCTAACGTACATGGTGTGCAAAGGGCATCGAAATATTTTCGAGAACAAAAAAGAAACAGGGTGTTTTGTTTTTGTTGTCATTTTAGGAAGAAATCATTTTGACATTATGGCCCGAAAGGTGATCAGACACTTAGGTACAGTACAACTACTAAAAGTTATTATTAAGCTTGCAAATGTAAGAAGGCTCACATGTACAGTCAGCATCAAAAGTATCTAGGCATGTTAAGTGTTCATAAATATCTGGACAACTTTACGATAGCAAACCTTATTTCAACTCGCAAAGAAATCAAATTAATTTATCTGTCATGTTATTATTTGTTAAGTTAAAAACAAATGGTATCTAGTAGGAAATAGGGTTTATTTTCGTGTAATTCTTCAGATGTTTTTGAACACCAGAGATGCTTAGATACTTTTGATGCTGACTGTACTATAATGGCGGTTTCGGGATGGAATAAAGATTTTCTCGTTTTGAGTTTATGAGATGCTAAGGGCTAAAGATTCTTTTGCATTGATAATAATAAAAACAATAATAACATCCATATGAAACAAGGAATTAAGCAGCAGATAAAATACCGATGAAATGCAAACATTAGGAAGAACATTTTTTTTGCTCGAATTTTTTTCTATATAAAACAAATGTTCAAACGTAGTATGCCACTTAATTGGAGGGGCTCTTGGACCACTGCTGCCCACTGTCTTAAGTTCAGTAAGAACTAACAGACCCCCCCACACTAGCGCGTCGCGTTACCGCGTCTCGTCAGTCATAATAGAGAAGTTGCTGAAAGCGCCGCGTAAGCTGCTTCGGTAAGAAAGCAAACATCATATAAAAGTCAACTACAAACATACAATTATAACTTTGCACGCCTTCTAGGCAGAGAGTATTGGATCCTTTTTAACTGTTAATTATAAATAAATAAAGAATATGAATCTGAATCTAATCTTCTTCTTTGCCCCCCCCCCCCCCCCCCCTCTCGCTACGCTACTGAGGGGGCAGGGAGTGGCTATTCTGTATTAATGGTTCACTATTCTGTGCTAATGGTCCTACGATGTCTAAGCTACGAGTAATATTGTGTTGTGATTGTAGGTGGAAGTGTACAAGGAAGTGGTCAGCCCGCTCATCGCGGAGGTGCTGGCCGGCTACAACTGCACGGTGTTCGCGTACGGACAGACCGGCACCGGCAAGACTCACACCATGGTCGGAGAGAACTCCGGCGAGGGCACCACCTGGCAGAATGTATGTATTGTCTAACACATCCTGCTGAAACCCCATAATCTAGTATGCCACCGCGATATGACGCTGTCGTGACTTTGATGACCCATTAAACTAACTTCGAAATGGCGAGAAAAATTTGGTGTCTTTTACATTAGAGTCGAATCTGTTTGCAGTTGTGTATCGAAAACAGATTGTTTCGCGATTTAGATGTTAGTCCAATAGACAAAGTTGTTCCTAGCTACTGTCCCGCTGTGTAGAGAAGTCTATTTTTCTTGTCTTTCCTTCACTTCACTCCATCTTGAACATTTTCGTTGGAAAATTCGCAACTATCTATGTCCTTTTTAACAACATCAGACATTACATATTCTCATTGATTATGATCAGCACAGCTAGCATGCCAGTCACGACAAGGCGTTTAAACGAGAAAAACGTCATGCGCACTCTTTCTGCCTTACGTAAAATAATAGGGATGGAGGCACATCTCGATTTTTATCGTTTTCTCGGGGGTGGCATGCGAGGCCTACAGGTTTAGTATGATTTCTCTACATGCGCGTGACTCGGCTTTTTTTCTATACTACTTGTCGCGGCAAACGCGACGTTCGCACTCTACAGTGCGCGGAGAGGTTATTATCTATGCAGAGAAGCCGTGGTCGCCCGCGATAGAAGCAGATCTCATTTATTCGTCGGATCATCTCCTTAGAATAGTATTTGATTATTTTAGAAGGACCTTATACGAGTTTAACTCATTTTGGCGATTCAGTCATATGACATTTCCAGTAACAACATGTAATGCTCATTCCTCCACCATCCCTTCAGGACCCCCTAGCGGGCATAATCCCGCGCGCACTCAGCCAGCTCTTCGACGAGCTACGCATCTCGAACGCGGAGTACACGGTGCGCGTGTCCTACCTGGAGCTGTACAACGAGGAGCTGTTCGACCTACTCTCCTCCTCCGATGACAACTCCAAGCTGAGGATCTACGAGGATGTCACCAGGAAGGGCTCCACCATCGTCAATGGGCTGGAGGAGGTCACGGTATGTTGGTTCTAGTCTATTATATGTTAGAATGTACGCTCGGGTCAAAACAGATGGGATATGCTTTTAGACATCGTCAACATAATGTGATGGCCATTTTAAGTCATTGTAGACTTAATGAAAGAGCTTCGGGTGTTTCACTAATTATGTTATCCCTTTCATGGTATGGAAGAAATCGCTATGTGATAAGACTTCCGTTTTTGTTGATTTTATTTCCTTGAATGTTTTTGTTGTGCAACTGATTAAAATATAATATTGAAATGTATCAAATTACGTTTCATGACTGCAGCCTATCCGAATATTTTCAAGATTTTGAGTTTTTATTTAATAATCTAAATAAAAATCACCAGGTATACAACAAGAATGAAGTGTACGAGATAATGTCACAAGGACAGGAGAGGAAGAGAGTCGCGTCGACTCTTATGAACGCTCAGTCCAGGTACGTCTTCATATTTTAAACTTGCACTGTAGAACATTATCGAAACATACTCGGAAAAAAATGCAATAGTACTTCAATTCGAGGTGAGGCTATGCCATTGTGCCTGAACTTTAAGGCGGCAAATAGCCTGATTTATCTTTAGTTTACGAATCTAGATAATTTTATCATTAATTATCATTAATTTGTAATAATTATTATGTAAGTTGTGGTTGCCTATAAAAGGGTTAGCACCGTGCATGTTAATGATTAAGATATTTGTTAAAGAATTGTGTATAACCTGTTGGTAATCCTAATAAACAAATTCAAATTGAAATTGAAATGAGCATCTTCTTATAGTACAAAGTAATTAACAATTATACGATTGAAGCGCGCTGTCTGTGATCCAATAATAATTATACCCTTTAAAACTTGACCCAAACAATTCCGTGTGTAACTTCTTGCCTTCCTACCCGTCTTTTTTATTTCTTGTATAGTCTTAAGTGGTAAAGGTCTATAACATCCTCTTTAATTTGGTATTGCAGCAACCATCCCAATGGCAAAATGCCACAAGTCTCGTAAGTTTAACAGAACACAAGCTTTGTTTATGTTTCCTCTGTTCATTATTCTTTTTTAATCTATTTTGCACCATAAATGAAGATGAATACGCTTTGAATTGCCTGAGTTCTAATTTATTTGTCAATATTGGGCTGGTTCCTGCAATACTGATTTGAGGAAGCATAGACGATTGGTAGAAATGTAGATGATGATGTACGTAGATTGACGATCCTATTAATAAAATTGTGTAATATATATAATTATTATTTGTTCGTAGTCATTTAGAACTCTCATAATTTTATTATAGCTCTTAAACATATTGATTGTAGTGTTGTGTTAATAAATATTTTAACACCACAGGTATAACGTTTAGAGTAGAACTGAACAACATTTGACAAGTAAATATTATTGATTATAAACATGTTACAGCCATGTTGTGCCGTCATTCCTGTTGTAATGCTGGACTTTCGAGTTGGTTAAGTTTGTAATAGCTTCCAGTAGATTGCATGCTCGTCCCCTTAAGACGCAACAGATTGAAAATGTCGTTCTCTGGGTAGTGGGCTCGGTGGCGAAATTGGATAACGCACTTCCCCAGTTTGGAAGAGTGAGGGTTCAAGTCCGGCCCGAGACAAATTTTTCAATCTTTAATTTGATTTGACAAGTAGGTAATCTAAAGGCGTGGTTATTTCATTTTCAGATTCATTTGAGTATACGAATGAATCAATTTAATAGTTTATGCTACTTTTGAATTGTTTTTCATGAATCCTTTTCTATACGCATGTGAATGGATAGAAATGTCTCAAATAAAAAAAACACTTCAGGTAGTTAATAAAAAGGTAGTCAGTAGTTATAGCAAAGTTTATGGAGTGCAATTTATGATTACAGGTCGGTTAACTAAAGCTGGCGCGTGCAACACATTTACGCAATGCCGTTGTCTCACTGCACGCATAATGACAACTTTCCCTATCTCTATCAAGCACTGACGCAGTGACAGGAAAATTAAACGCATTTGTGTGTGTCTGTGAACGCGCCAGGTTTAGTTAACCAACCTGTATGCCAAAATAATTGACGGTTAATTGCATCATTCGAATATGTGAGATATTGTGAAATTGAAATTATACGTAAATGTAAATGTGTTAACAAAACCTGCTAAAGCATTTCTACTATTTATCAGATATATTTAACCAACGTTGATGTGTACTCACAGCCGATCACACACAGTGTTCACAATAGTGGTCCACATGAAGGAGAATAACTGTACGAAAGGGGAGGAGCTGGTCAAGATCGGTAAACTGAACCTGGTGGACCTGGCGGGGTCTGAGAACATCAGCAAGGCCGGCTCCGACAACCCTGCGAAGAGGGAGCGAGCGCGCGAGTGCGTCAATATCAACCAGTCACTGCTCACGCTCGGCAGGGTGATCACCGCGCTCGTTGAGAAACATCCACATATTCCTTACAGGTAACTAGAATAAGTTATTTTATTTAGGACTGCTTTGCTTTTATTATAAAGGGGAGATGGTGGGCCATGCTCCACGACGCCGGCCCGTGCGTATTGGTAAAGACAAGTCACAGTCACAAACATGGAGCAAGAGGAGATGGCATATCGGCTTGTTTCTATAGAAAATTATGTCGCCGACAAAGGGGGTGAGGTACGGGTGAGGGGAGACAAAGCATTAGGGGAGCGTATAATTTCTCTATGGTATACAACAATCGCAGTACAAACTAGATGACGTCATGCCCAGTTGGTGGTTACTGTGCACACTTTGTTACACCATCTCTACCAAGAGGAGCGTGTAATTTCTCTATGGTCACAAATCATTTAAGTACATTTTACTGGATGTTTTTTTCCGTTCCGAAACTTTCAGGGGTTCAAACTGAACAACTTTTACTATAGAAGCAAACCTGAATTCGTAAAAAAGGGATGTCTCATACATTTGAGTCTAGTAGGCATTGCAGTTTAGTATGGAACAGCAGATTTTTTACTTGCTATTTCCTGTTTGGTCCCATAATAAAAGTTGTTCAGTTCTCGTGAAGTTCGAACTTTGGCATGAAATTCTGATATTGTAAAGGTTGAATCATAATGAAATAGTCCATCCAAGGCATGCAAAAGTAGTGTATTTTCTATGACATCTCTGGCTTCAAGCTTCGATCAAAATAAAATGAATGGATAGGCCTTAAGCGAACATTTCAAACCAGAAAAATGAGGCAAAACAAATGAAATTTTTACTTGTCACTTGTATGAAAGTGCCCTAGATTTGACAGATAATGGCGCTAGTTTGTATGTACCAAGTGCACCAGTAGTTTGCTTCAACTTACCGCGCTTTAGGCCTATCCATTCATTTTATTTTGATCGAAGGCTTCAAGTACCTATTTACGAAACAAATTCAAAATAATTATAATGAAACCAACCTTATTCCAGAGAATCAAAGCTCACCCGTATCCTGCAAGAATCCCTCGGCGGTCGAACCAAAACCTCAATAATAGCGACCATATCCCCCGGACATAAGGACGTGGAGGAGACGATGAGTACGCTGGAGTACGCGAACCGCGCCAAGAACATACAGAACAAGCCCGAGGTCAACCAGAAGCTCACCAAGCAGGCCATCCTCAAGGAGTTCGCGGAGGAGGTGGACAAGTTGAAGAGGGAGCTGACGGCCGCTCGAGAGAAGCATGGTGAGTAAACAGATCCTTTTCAACCTTCTGTGAAAGATAACTGAAAGAAAGAAAGACATTTTCACTAAGTTTTCAATTGATAATAAATTAAATGGTAAGTGAAATAGAGTTGTAAATAGCGTGCATGAGATCCCCGTCCCTGTGACGTTTTCGCATTATTTCTTATACGCTATTTTCAAATCTATTTCAACATTCATAGAGTTCATTATCAATTGATTAATGAAAACAGCACGAAAAGTTATGCGCAAGGAGTGCACTGACCCTTAGCACAGAGGATTATATTGTACAGAGCAACAGCTTCATAGGAGCTTCGATTACATTAGCCTATTCTTGTAGGGCTGTCTAAAAGGAAATAAATTTAATTGAAGTATGAAGGATAATGTTTAATAATATATGTAGGTATATTGTTTTTCTTTTTTGTTGTGGTTTGTTGTGTTATTTATTATTTGTTATTTATTTGAATAAAATGAGTTTAAATTTAAATAAAAACGTTGCCGCCCGATCCACCGCTTTACGCGGGTGACTCAAAAATTGACTTACCTGTCACGATCTTTGGGGTAGGTATATGAAGAAGGAGATGTTTGTGTTCCTCCTCGTATTATTAAAGCACACAGTGCAATAATTAACCATTTCGTTTAATATTATTAAACTACTTTTAAACATGCTGGAGTGAAATGAACGATAATAATATCTCACACTTTAAATTCACATGACATGACGTTCTACAATGACAGTGACGATCAAACAGAAAATAATCCATAGACATATTAATATTAACAGAGGTCAGTGGCTCCAATCTCTTTCCCAAAGGAAGAATGGACAATATCTCACACATTAAATTCACACCCTGGTTACGCCGTAACCACCCGAAGCATAGCCAAAGTGTCCCCTCGGCCTCGTTCGTGAGCCCCGTAGGTGAACGCGCACACAATCATACTGCGCATGTAGTGATGCGCCGCTTTTGCGAGGTTGTTTGAAGCTGTAACTCTGTACAATATAATCCTCTGTGCCCTTAGGTAGCCTTAAAATAATTGTTTGTTATACAAGTATCGGTATATTCGGAGCTAATTCTCCAGCGCCGCTATTTAGAGTTAGGAACGACATTTTCTACTTCATATAATGACAATCATCAAAACTTTGTGCCCCCTTTTAAAATGTAGATCCGAGGCTAATGTTATTTAATTCTACGTACAGAATGCCCTACCGATTAAGATATACAGAACTCGGAACTGGGTGATATTCGAATATATTTTTTGATGTTAGTGAATCCATCACTTATGCTTAAAATATATTTATAAATTATTTTAATAGATTTCAATAAGTCTGAAATCCTAAACTATCGCTCTCTTTTACCCACCAGGCGTGTACCTACCAAGCGAGACGTACGTAGAAATGACGTTGAAACACGACGAGCAACGTCGCGAGATCCAGGAGCTGCTGCTGAAGAAGCGCGCCATGGAGGAGGAGCGCGTCCGCATGGAGTCAGTCTTCCAGGAGCTGAGCGTGAAGGCGGACAGGACCGAGGAGGCGCTCGCCAGGACCCGCGACCAGCTGGACACCACCAGCACTGTGAGTCACTTGTAGAGTATATGGAAGCCGTGGAGGACCAGTGAAGTACATACAGAGATACATAATAATAGTAATCAATGGTTAATCTGTGTTACGTAACACGTAGGATTTACTCAGTCATTACTTGGTATCTTTTCTTACTTCTCACAAAAATCTCTTATATCTTGCAATCAATCACGAAGTTTTCTCTAAAGTAAAAACTGTGTATTTATTTCAGAAACTGACAGAGACGGTGCAGCAGTGCGCGGAACAGCAGCACTTAGTAGACAAGCACCTGCAGACGGAGGGGCAACTGAGCGAGCAGGCGCAGCAGCTGATCGCCACGGCCGACGTCGCCACGCAGCACGTGGCCTGTCTGCACGACACTGTCGACAGGCGCAGGTGAGCCTCGTGTATATCTACACTCAGTAGACAAGCACCTGCTAATAGAGAATCAACGTAAAGCCAGTTTGAGAAACCGCAAAGTAGGACTTCTTTAAAATAGATTACTCTCAATACCCACCCTTTCTCGTGTGACGAAATGAACCCCAGCGGCGAATAGACATTTCAAATGAACGAAGACACGCCTTACTCTTTGTCCATCATCTAGCAGCACATTGCACCCTTGCGTAGTGTAGACAATTTGAATTTTTTAAATATTTATCGAAATTAGTGGCCTAATGTTGCAATATCAAAAATGACGGCGCTGAAAAGTCTCTTCATGTCGCTCTTCACATCTATTAACCGTATCAGACATGCTATTTTTGAGCGTAGGTGTTAAACAAACGATAGCTTCGCGATATTTTTGAGATCAATGGGTTCGCGGTGAAATCGCAACGATAATGCTCAGTCAGTCTGTGATTAAATATCGCAGCGATTCAGACATCACGGCGATGGAGTTTCGACATCGCCTACGCTCAAAAGCTGCTCGTGTAGTAGGTATCTATATCTGTACTTTTATTGTAGAACGGTGGAGTCGGTGAACCAGGAGGTGGTGTCGGCGTACCGCGAGGAGTGCACCGCCCAGCGTCAGAAGATACTGAGCGGCGTGCACGACTGCACCGGCTGCTTCGTGGCCGCCCGGGACCAGCTGCAGGCCAATATCGGTGAGCTGAACACTTTGTACTTGTGTACTCTGTTGTATTCATCTATATGCATGTGTGCAATTCAGTGCAGATAGTTGGCGGACCCATTAAGGTGGAAAAAACGGTTAACCGATTACTTTTAAAGGACCGAAGGAAGGAAGGAAAGGATACAAACATCCATGACCCGGGTACAAACGTTCATATTTATCATACAAATATTTGTCCCTTACGGGATTAGAACCAAACCCTCAACCCGCGACCATCGGCACAGCAGGCAGGTTCACTACAAACTGTGCTGTCGGGCCGTCAAAATTAATTGTAAATAACTCAATGATCAATTAATGATGGTATAAAAGTGTTGTAATCTTTGGAAAAATTTGAAATTTCATTGGAAGGCTCACGGTGACTTTTCCATCAGATTTTATTTTTATGATTTATGTTAATTTGCTTAACGTATATCATTTGTAATCTTATTATTGATTTGCAGATGATCATGCGAGAGACACATCTATGACCCAAGAACTGAATATCCAAGATATGAAACTACTTGTCGCTAAAATGGGCATGTTTATGAATGAGGTAATTATATTTTTGTCACCATTTAATCTACCTTCTAAAGCGGCTTCGTCCGGGAATAATTTTCCAAAATGTTTTCTATGTTCTTTAACTTACATTGCGTGCAATGTGTCTGCCAAATTTCATTGACATCAAACATGGCACTACTAAAAATCGTACATACTGCTACGTGGACCCAGTGCAAACAAAGCTATTAAAAGTATTAAAACACGCTTTTCTACCCAACTAAGTGTCATGTTTCGGACCACCCCCGAAAGAAATTATGGTCGTGAGTTTCTTTCCAGCAAATGACACCTTTAAATAATGATAGAATGATAATATACCACATCAGATTAACTAAGAATTTCTTTTTGCAGATCAAAACTCTAACAACAGAAGCGGAGTCTCAATTTTCAAGCGTGGCATCAGACTGTAGGTCACAACTGGAGGCATCTGCGGCCACCAGGCGAGAGACTTTACATACAGTGCTACAGAACCTGGTGCTCACAGTAGCGACGTGTGTGCAGCGCGCCGACGATACAGAGGTCAACGCTACTGTAGCCAGGTGCACCGAGCAGTGGGTGAGTGACGTCACACTGTAGGGCACAACGCGACACTACACAGTGTTACACACCTGGGGATACTTAAAAATACATATGATCAGATACATTTGAAAACCTACTAGACTAGAATAAAATAACCGCTAATTCTTTTGCTGGTTCTGGTCCGGTGTTTCCTACTCATGCTGCTACCAATGTTTCTACAATATCCATGTAATATAGCATATTTTATGTATTGGCGGTCATTCTCATATTGAGCCATTATAAAGATACTGGCCACGATATAAAACGGTTAACACTTTCGCTGCTGACGACCTATGTCGTAGGTCGGCGACAAATGGACCGCAGTGGTGAAGAACGAGTAACGAGTCGGTTCAATTGCATTTCGCCTGTGCTCATGACCTACCGCGCATGTCACTGAAAAGCATACGCCTGCACGGGTGACCCACGACGCGCGCCAAATTTGTTGTTTCAGCGTTACGACTGAGCGCACGACCTACGTCGGTGGTCAAATTCTATTGCATTTCGCGAGGATCATGATTTTGAGCTTAGAAGCGAAAGTGTAAAGTAAAAAATGTCAAGATAACACAGTATTTATTAAACCCAATTGTATCTGCAGCTGAAGCAAGCGTCGGCGCGGGTGTCTTGCCTGCAACAGACTCAGAGCTCGAGCGACACGCACTCGCGCGCGCTGGAGTCCCGCCGCCAGGACGCCACCCGCCGGAGACACAACGACCGACTGGCCCAGCTGCACGCGCGCGAGCTACACATACAGACCTGCATCGCGGTGAGCATCTACAGCTCTTCTATCTTTTCATCATCAGCCGATAGACGTCCACTGCTGGACGCAGGCCTCGCCACAAGGACCGGTCCTGCGCAGCACTCATGCAAAGGCGACTAATTCCTGCCGGCATCGTCAACATCTTTGGCTGCCGGCTATAGCCATTGTATCGGACCTTTGATGGTATCGGTTTTCCGTTCCATCACATTTAGGAGGGCATAGCATAGCATATGCTCACGACTATATTCCCCGAGGGGGTAGTCAGAGATATTCTGAAACCTCAGAACATCCACGTTTCACCAGTAGTACCGAAACTCTGTCCAGTGTGACGGGGGGTGAGCCCGTCGCCACTTATAATGGACAGTGGGTACAATACATGCCTCGAAATTGAAGCATGCAGGTTTCCTCACGATGTTTTTCTCCTCCGAAAAGCCAGTGGTGTTACAAATCGTACATAAATTCCGAAAAACTCATTGGTACGAGTCTGCCTGGACGGGGATCGATCGGGGTCGGGCAACCATAGCCTCCTGCACGTCAGGCAAGGTTACTCGCCACTGGACCACCACGGCTTTTTCAGGAGGGTAAGAATGAAAATTGATGAGTGCCACCATTAAATTACTCTCGGTTATGATTTGAAGGTCGGTATAATTTGAATACTTAGTAGAGTACCTTTCAGAGTAGTGGTTTTTTGGTGTTTGTGGGAATTCTTAATGTTTCAAATGTTTGTGTTTTCACGTCTCAATTTATTTCATGTTAATTCTTTCAGTCTTTTCATTCTACATGGCCTATGTCCAGCAGTGGACGTTTATCGGCTGATATGATGATGATGATGATATTTATAATATTCCATCACGGAGTCTAAAATCTATTTCTCTTAAAAAACAGGAATTAGAAAAAGACAAGAGAGCGATGGAACAACGTATGACGCAACAACTCTCAACCATCGAGACCGAAAGGGACGAGACAGAGCGACGCCTCCAAGACTGGATGGAGCAGGAGAGAAGATCGCTCGAGGAACGAATGGCGCGACACGTGGAAATAGAACGTAACGCCCTGAACACAAGGTTGGAAACATACATAGCAGACTTAGAGATAAACAAGCAGATGTTAGAGGAATCTACGGCGAACCTGATTAAGTTGCAAGAGATGCAGAGAGAGGTCAATAGGGAGGAAAAGGAGATGGAAGATGCGTACTTGGAGCAGTGCAAGAAAGAGAACGAAGAGTATTTGAAGAGTGCCGATGAGTTCGCTAAGGAGTTTGGTGAAGGTGAGTGTTTTTCTTTATTACTACTTATTAAGATATACAGATGGGAAGAGTGCAGCCTGAACACATTCATGTTCCTGACGCATATCTTGGCCTAGGCTAGTTGGCAGGAAAAGGACATCTGGACCTGTCTTTTAAGCCATTCTAAGCAGAAGTTGTGGGTTTAAATCCAGCTAGGGGTGAATGATTATGTGATAATTAACTATGTATTTTCTTAGTTGTAAATATTGGTAGAGGTAGACCTAGGGGGACGTATCTAGATCAGATCAAGGACGTCATTAAAAAATGCCAGGTTAAAAGCAGCAGAAATCGACGGGAATGTATGACAAGATGTATGGACGTAGAGGAAGCAAGAAAGGTGTGTCAGAAACGACCAAAATGGAGATCCATAGGCGTGAGTTTATGTATTTGTGTAGGTATGTATTTCTTAGTCTGACAGCAAGTCGACCAGTAACTTGCCTCCACCAATGCGGAAGTATGGCCCACTCCCTCTTACCCTTATTCGTGAGAGCAGGTCTTTTCCCTGCAGTGAAATCCAAAAGGCTTTACTTCTGTCTTAGTGTAGTGTTTGGATCTTCTTTGAGTTCGTAGTTGACATTGTTGTTTATGATTAGCCTTCAATAAACGTCTAAGGTGACGGTCGTATTTTATTTAATAAATAGCGAACGAGGATAAAAATAATAAAGAAATAATGGAAATATAACGGAAATTATTGCTATCTGGTGCGTGCAAAGCTAAATAATAAAGGATAATTTTGATTTGGTCGGCGAGATGTCGGTCGGGAAGATGGGTGAGTTCGATGTGAAATCGGGGGACTGGACGCTATACGTTGAGCGGTTAGAAATGCTTTTTAAAGTAAATGCCGTTACGGATCAAATGCGTTTGCCGATGTTAATTGCCGGTATGGGTGACAGCGCTTACGAACTATTGAGTAATCTGACCAGCCCCATCAAACCCTCGGAGAAGACGTATGCGGAGGTTGTAAATATACTGCGGGAATATCTTCAGCCTAAGCCTTCGTTCATGGCGGAGAGGTACCAGTTTCGGCAGAGGCGTCAACTAACTGGCGAGACAATATCTCAGTATTTGACGGAACTCAAGAAGCTCGCTAAGCATTGTGAGTTTGGTTCGGTGTTAGAAGACAATTTACGCGATCAGATGGTCTGCGGGTTACAGAGTGACGTCATCAGGCAGCGTTTATTCGCCGAGGAGGAGCTTAAGTACGCGAGTGCGATTAAAATCGCATGTGCGCTAGAGGCGGCTGAGCGGGACGCGGCCGCGGTGGAGCAGCCGGACGGTGCCGGCGCCAGCGCGGGCGGCGAGCCAGGCGCGGTGCATGCGGTGTCAGCACGAGCGGAGACGGCCCGGCGCGGCCTGCAGCGGGGCGGCTCGGAGCAGCACCGCGAGGGTGCGCAGTGCTGCAGCGGGTGTGGAGGCCGGGATCACGGACGCGATGCGTGCCGTTACAAGAGATTCACTTGTAGCAAGTGTGGTCAAAGGGGGCATCTACGCCGGGTGTGCCCTAAGCAACGAGGTAGTGGCGGCGGAGCCGGGCGCAGTGGCCACGGCCGGCCTGTACATCATGCGGAGGCGCCGGAGTCGGAGAGTGCGGACGACTCGCGCTCCGATGTAAGCGAACTGGAATCGGAGGAGATAAACCACCTTTGTTTTAATGGCTATAAGCCGGTAAGCTTATCATTAAATATTGATAGTAGTAAGATAAAGATGGAGGTGGATACTGGGTCAGCGGTATCTTGCATCAGCAAGGGAACTTACAATAAGTTTTGTAAGAATAGACGGCTTGAGGATACCGATTTGGTTTTGAAATTCTATGACGGTAGCCGGGTTAAACCGGTGGGTGTTATAAGACCGGTAGTGAGATACGGGGATATGGTTAAAAAGCTGGAACTGTATGTTATCGACGGGGGAACGACATCACTGCTCGGACGACAGTGGTTATCGGAATTAAAGATAAGGATTCCAACATTTGTAAATAGCTTGGACATGAATTGCTCTAGTAATAAGGCAGTTGATAATGAGTTGGATGTTTTGTTGGACAGATATAAAGAATTGTTCTCGAGCGGGCTGGGTCGGTTCACGGGGGGCAAGGCGACGCTACGGGTGCGGGAGGGTGCGGCGCCCGTATTCTGTCGCGCACGGCCGCTGCCGTACGCGCTGCGCGAGCGCGTGGACCAGGAGCTCGACAACATGCTACGAGACGGAGTCATCGAGCCGGTGGAGTCCTCGGACTGGGCTACCCCGCTGGTACCGGTGCGTAAGGCGGACGGAGGGCTGAGGCTCTGTGCAGATTATAAGGTTACTTTGAATCCCGTCTTACTGGTCGATAGGTTTCCTCTGCCGCGGATTGACGACATTTTGGTAAACCTGAATGGTGCAAAAATATTTTCGAAAATTGATTTAACGCAGGCTTATAATCAAATTGAACTAGATGATTCGAATGGTTTGACGGTCATTAATACCCATAGGGGGTTGTTTAAGTACAACAGGCTAGTGTTCGGTCTGGCATCGAGCCCGGGAATTTTCCAGAGGATCATGTCCAATTTATTTAATGATATTCCGAATGTGGAAGTCTTTTTGGACGACATAATTATTGGGTCTTTGGATAAGAAGGAGCATTTAGCCACATTAGAAAAAGTTTTCAATCGCGTGCAGGCTAACGGAATGAAACTAAAGAGATGCAAATGTTCCTTTATGATGGAGGAAGTAAAGTATTTAGGCTTTATCATTTCCAAGGGAGGGGTCAAAGCCGATCCTGATAAAATCGAAGCCATTTCAAAAATCCCACGGCCCAAAGACGTATCAGAGCTGCGATCTTTTATAGGTCTAGTCAACTTTTACGCAAAATTTGTGAAGGGTCTGAGTACTATTCTAGCTCCGCTTTATGATTTACTAAAAAAAAAGGTGACTTGGAAGTGGGACCAAGGTTGCGAGGCGGCTTTTAAAAAGGTGAAATCAGTGCTAACGAGTACGGAAGTGTTAACGCACTACGATCAGAACAAGCCTCTGACACTGACATGCGATGCGAGCTCGCGCGGCATCGGTGGGGTGCTCACACAGACGGGCGCGGGAGGTCGGGAGCGGCCTGTGGTATATGTATCGCGCGCACTTAGTGAGGCGGAGAGGCATTATTCTCAGATTGATCGGGAGGCACTGGCGATTGTGTTCTGTTTACGGAAACTGCATCAGTATCTGTATGGCAGACGTTTCACACTGCGCACGGATCACAAACCTCTAGTGAGCATTTTTGGTCCGAAACTCGGCATACCGGCGATGGCAGCGAGCCGCCTGCAGCGCTGGGCTGTTATACTGTCGGCGTATTCATATGATATTGAGTACATAAACACGAAACTGAATGGCGCAGACGCCTTATCACGTTTACCGGTACCAGGCGCTCCTACATCGCAGGTAAAGGTGCCCGAGCAGACGTACTTGCATTTTGCACAGGATGATTTGCTAATAGATTATCAAGAAGTCAAAAAACAAACTATGAAAGATCCCATTTTGGGACGAGTTTTATTATACATTAGGGATGGTTGGCCGCTTGATAATGAGATTAAATCTCTGCAACCGTTTTTTAACCGACGCAATGAATTGTATGAAGAGTTGGGGTGCATAATGTGGGGACATCGGGTGGTTATTCCTGATGCTTGTAGGAGGAAGGTTCTGGAGGTGCTCCACGAGCCGCATATGGGCATAGTGAAAACCAAAGCAATCGCTCGCAGTTATGTGTGGTGGCCTGGCGTGGACGAGGCGGTGGAGACGATGTGTCGCGAGTGTGCGGTGTGCGCAGTGGAGGCGGACGCGCCTCACCGGCATGCGGTCAACCCGTGGCCGTGGCCAGGCCGCCCCTGGTCACGGATCCATGTTGATTTCCTGGGTCCCATTTTTAATAAACTATTCCTTGTGGTTGTCGATGCCAGAACGAAGTGGTTGGAGGTTTTTCAAGTACCTAGTACGGCCGCTAGCTATAGTATTAACCGATTAAGTGAACTTTTTGCCAGGTGGGGGATTCCTAAGCAGTTGGTCTCTGATAATGGACCGCCATTCACTAGTAAAGAGTTTTTAGGGTTCGTGTCAGGGTTGGGGATCAATCATACTTTTTCGGCTCCATATCACCCCGCATCTAACGGGGCAGCGGAAAATGCGGTGCGCACGATTAAAAAGGCGATTAAAAAGGGTGTTCGGGAAGGCCAGGATATAAATTTGTTCTTAAATACCTTTTTGTTGCACTATCGTAACACGGAGCACGGCACAACAGGCGAGAGTCCGGCGGCCCTGATGCTTGGTAGAAGATTACGAACTAAATTAGATCTCTTGAAACCTGACCGGGAGAATAAGGTCAAGGAGATACAAAATAAGCAGAAAGATAGTGGACCCAAAGGTTCCCGCGTTTTGATGCCCGGAGAAGAGGTATGGTTGCGCCAATATCTGGGTTCTGATAAGTGGTTGCCTGGGCACGTTACACGACGGGTTGGTGAAACTGATTATGAGGTTAGGGATTCCGTGGGTAGAGAATCGCATAGGCATATTGACCAGTTGAGACGGCGACATAGAAGTTCCTCAGTCTGCCCGGATCCTCAAGTAGTTGGGGAGAGAGGAACCTTGCGTTCCGTGGCAGGAGGGGATCCCATCGGCTTGAGGGCTCCTTTGGCAGGTACGGACGGAGGAGGAGTTCCGAATTCTCCGCCATCACCAACAAGGCTTCCGCCATCACCAACAGGGCTTCCGCCATCACCAACAGGACTTCTGCCAACCCCGTCACCGCCCCGGCCCGCTCGACCGATACGGCAGTGCCGCATTTTAAACCCTCCAAATTATAGATTTTAAGTGTATTTGATATTGTAGTATTATTGTGGTTTAGGAGGGAGGACTGTAGTGTTTGGATCTTCTTTGAGTTCGTAGTTGACATTGTTGTTTATGATTAGCCTTCAATAAACGTCTAAGGTGACGGTCGTATTTTATTTAATACTTAGTTTGTCATACTAGCACGACCTGTTGTACGTAGCAAATATTTTTTTTTGCTTTTTGAGACCGAAATGGTCCTCACAGAGGTGACTTAGCTCACGCCTAGAATAGTCCACGCTCCGCCTTCGTATTTATGTGTTCTGTGTGACTGCAGGAACGAGCGCGATCAACGCGGAGCTGGAGGCTTTCGGTTCGAGCGTGGGGCAGGTCGTGGCGCATACCACCGACCAGCTGCTCGCAGAGCTCAGGCACGCTCACGACACCGTCAAAGTATGTTGTTTTGTTTTATTTTATTTTATTTTATTATCTTGTACTTGTATAGCCTGACCAGGAATATAAAAAACCTGGTTTGGGGGCGCTGTAATCGATTGTCACCTTTAATGTCAGTGTTCTAAGTACAAAAATTAGTTCCAATGATTATCCGCAACATGGCGAGGTTTTTTATATTTCTGGTCAGGCTTTAATTCTTCTGACAATCAGGGTTCGAAATTATCAAGATAATAACGAGCCGTGATAATTATCCGATAATTATCGGATAATTATCCGATAATTATCACCATTATTAAAATATCATTTGTTAAATTGTTTCATAAGAAATATCGATGGTTTATTGTCTCAAAACAAACAAAAAATATATGTTAAATTTTTTTTATATAACATAATACAATACAAATCAACCATCGAAAGGTGAAATCGGTGTTCTTCAGATTTGACAGATTAACATTCGAGTTCACTTGGCTTTACCTTGGCTTGGCTGACATTTTTTGTGAATTGGGGGAATTCCCGTGTCGCGGCTAGACGTGCGTTCGGATACACGCAACAAGTGCGGAAATACACGTTTGGATACTTAGAATATAGTTCTATTTCACGGGCGCAATTTTTTGTTATTATCAATTGATAATTATCAACCTGTTATTATCATGATAATTATCGTGATAATTATCGTGATAATTATCATTGATAATTATCCTTTCGAACCCTGCTGACAATCAATGCTTTTTATCTGTTTTTGAATTTCTCTAGTAAAAAAGTTTTATTGCCCTTACACTTCCACTATCATTTTCATAACTTTTCAATGTTATCATTCATTCATTTAATTCATTTTCATATCCTAGTTCGGGACATCGAAAAGATCGTTCAACTTAAACAGTGCATTAGGGCCTGTTTCACCTCTTCTGTTATACACAGAACAGAACTTATAGTTCTTCATAGCTTATCTGTCAGATCGATCGACATTTTTCATATGAAAGATTTGTCCAGCGATCTGCCAATTTTTACTAGTAAGAAGTGATGAAACGGACCCATAATACCCAGGAATCCCGGTTCGCTGCTTATTACCATTACCTTAGTACCAGTGAATAAAATATAGTGAGGAATCCTCTAAGAAGTTGAACGCGATGCTAACGAGGAGGCAATAAAGCGCATAATTAATTGATATCATGTGGTAATGAGGTTTCCGTCTTCACCTCTGGAAACATAAACTATGATATAACGGTGGCAATTGGCATCATAGGTTCCACTCTGACGAAGTAGCGGGCAAGAGCGAGTAAATAATAATTATTTATTATTTATTTATTTCCACATTAATGATGGTAATGTGTTATGTACGTACAACAGAGCGCGGCGCAGGAGGTGTCGTCGCGAGATGCGGAGGCGGTGCGGCTCTACTCGCAGAACGCGCACGCGGCCGTCATCAGCGTCGTGGCCGACACCAGCAGAGTTCTCACCGCCGTCGTCGACAAGACACAGGTTTGACTCCGCTGTTTACTTTAAATTACATATCGATGTAGTCGCGGGGACCACAACCGTAACGACGGAGCGCCCTGGTAGGTCAGCTGGGTAGGTGAATGTAACTTCAGAAGGAAAAAAGATCGCGGCTGTCCCCCGCGGCGACGACGGGGAGTGGAACTTTGTTATAGAAAACCACCACCGAAGCTAATCAACGTTGACGAAACGGTTTGTGATGGACGCCTTCGTGCTGAAGCAAAGAAGCCTTCTGAAGCTTCTGAAGAAGGCACCTTATGCAAATATTCCAGAATAGATATTTTAGGTGGCGGTGTACCTATTCGTTAAGTCAGCTGAAGCCATAATTTTTAAGGCGATTTAAAAATTCGCTGACCACTAACTTGTCCACTAGGCCCACATGGTGGAATATGACCCTCTTCCCCTCATATAATTCGTCATAGATTGCCTTTACCTCGGTTATCCGTACACATTCTCGAAGGCTGATTATTATTGACTAGGCAATCTTGAGAAGAATTTCTCGTCAAGAAAGTGACTTAGGTTCACTGTGTACATTTACTAGATAATTCTGAAATGCTGTGTATTTCTCTGTTAAGTACTAAACTCTGCCTTTAACTAAAATGTCTCATGTAAAAGAACGATAATCACATAGAACTGTGCAATAGCACAAATCACTGATCTCGATGAACAATCTCTTCTCTTCCTGTCGCCTTTACGTGTGGTATAGGGCTCGGATAATAGCTCTCCACCGGTTCCGAACAATAGGACTAAACTAAAACCTGAAACCTCAATGTGACCGCAGGAGAGCACGTCATCAACGACGGACACGGTCAACTCGGTAGCGGAGCGATCCTCGCGCCTCGCCGGCACCTCGCTGTCCGCGCAGGAGCACCAGAGCGCGGCGCTGCGGCGCGCCAGCACCGCCGTCTGCGAGCTCGAGCACGGCCTGCGCGAGGAGCTGGCGCGCCAGGCCGACGCGGAGCGGCGCTACCTCATGCAGGAGTACAGGGTCTACTCGCCTAGCGGTAAGTGATATGTTACTACTAGCGGCGCGCCGTCTGCGAGCTCGAGCACGGCCTGCGCGAGGAGCTGGCGCGCCAGGCCGACGCGGAGCGGCGCTACCTCATGCAGGAGTACAGGGTCTACTCGCCTAGCGGTAAGTGATACCTATTGATATTCTCCATAAACAAAGAACGGTAGTTCAACCAAGAAAGATATATTCCACCTTAGAACCGCGTGGAGACCGCTAACTGGTAGGCGTAGTGTGGGAGGACTCCCTGCTGCCCGCTGGACAGACGACCTAAAAAAGTAGCGAGGAGTGATTGGATGAGGAAGGCCGAGGACAGAGTTTAGTGGCGCGTTATAATTATAATAAACGCTGTATTAATTTTCGCAGGCAACACCCCGGCGCGGCGTGAGTTCCGCTATCCGCGGCGGCTGGTCGCCACGTCGCCGCACGACCGCATCCTGCAGCGGTTCAGAGCGCTGCAGCAGCGGGAGACACATAGTCCCGATAGTGTAAGTACATAGTTCCGCTTCCCGCGGCGGCTGTGGAATAGAAACATGAGCATTGCGTTTGTGCTACATGTTGGTTGACATGACCTTCCTGCCCCCCAATTGCCGCTCTCCACCTCATCAAGAGCACACCTTGGACACTTAGCTGTCATTTCATACAAATGGGAAATATTAACATGAAAACTTAAGCATGTGCGATACTGAGTTGTAACGGTGAAGGAAAACATCGTGAGGAAACCACACACTATATAAAAGAAGAAGAAATTCAGATGTATATGTGAAGTCTACCAATCCGCATTGGGCAAGTGGTGGACTAACGCCCAAACACACTCCTTGAGGGTAGGCCTGTGCATTGCTGTGGGACGTATTTAGGCTGTGATGATGATGGATGATGATGATACTGAGTCAGTGCAAGCGAGACAAGAATTGCCTTAAATTTCGCCACGTTTACCAAGCGGGATGAGGTTAAAATTTAAGGGACGGGGAGTGTCCGTACTATATGTAGTATTAGATACTCTTATACTCGAGGGTAAGTCGAAGCTTGTTACATGCACAATGTGTCTGAGTTCATCACACTTTTACTAATTTGCTATATCTTCGACAGGACTGCATAGTGTTGGAGTCGGACGAGGGCCGGCACACGAGCGACTCGGACGAGAACGACGTGTCGGAGTCGGACGGAGTCTCCGAGGACTCGGCCGTCGCCATGCAGTGACCTCACACCGCACGATACTACACCCTACCACCCGCGTATTAGTGCTCAATATCTATCGTTTACTCGACAAGAGTTATTGGAATACTCGTGTAGTAATGCGTATGCGTGTTTTGCGGACTATAGACCGAATAAGGGTCAATTACCACAGAAAGAGCAGAGGTGCGCGGCATTTTCTTAACACATTGAACTTTATCTACAGTGAGATAAGATAAAATTTCAATTGACAGGATTAAATGACTGTTCAAGCGCGGCGTGGCTACCCTTTCCTTCACCTCAACTGACATTTTACCTTATGTCAGAATAGATAAAGTTCAATATGCCGCACGCTGCTCTTTCAGTGCGAATTGACCCTCATCTAAAGTGTACAGACACTTGCCAGTAGCTAGAACTTAGCATACTCTTGTGCGAGTTACTGGCATAGCGCGTTTTAAGCTTTTGTAAAGTGTTCGCTCTGATGTGTCTCCTACTATTGCGATTGTACGTCAATTCCCGTAAATGATGTAATTCAACGTTTACGCACGTTCCGAGCAATCGCTGTAGCCGAAAACGGGTCGGAATCTGTATCTATTGTTAGATTATGTATCCCAAACCAGTGACAAATACCAGGAAGCATCTCACGGCGAACGCGTAGCTTTTTAACTCTTGAGATGTAAACTTTTTGTTATTACTTTAGTCATCGATTTGGCAATATACAAACTCCTATTTTTTTCAATAATTGCCAATTCAAAAAGTTACTTTGTATCGTGCTTTGTGATAATTACTGCAGGCCCCAGGCAAGTCAGTCGTCAAAGCTAAAAATAATGTTAGTGTTTGCATAAGAATAACGAATACATTATAGAAGTGAAATGTCGCCGTGTTGGTTATACCAACACGAGACGGTAAGCTTGTCGGTAGGCGTATCTTCTTCAATGACATATGCATGACGCGCGAGATAAGGCTCTATCGCGCCTTTTATCTCGTTCGTTGGCGCCCAAAAAGAAAGCGCCAAGGCGCAACAGCGCTATATCTCGATGCCTTGCAACGATTTGAGACATGTATAGTGTATTAGATATTCTTTTGGTTTATGTCAATGATGCTATGATTAGCTGATAGTTATATCAGATTTGTAAGTAAATGTTTAATTTAATTTGATTGTAATTTCATACGGTCGAGTGTGATTTTTAGAATTATTATTACGGTATTATCCTAATTTCTGTTCTACTTCATTATGCCTGACACTTTCTCTTTTTGGTCGTAATGTTTGTGGGTCATTCTGAAGTATCTGTACATAGATTTTATCTACTGACTAATTTCTTTTATTTGACATTGTTTAACTGCACGATATACTATTTGATATAGAAAACAGGGCCCTCACAAATACTACTGAATTGTACGTACTATGAAGTTAATTACGAAATTAATTAATATTTAGTGATTTATTTTGCTATAATTGTCTATGTTTAATAAATATTTGTAGAATTCAAAATCTGTCTCATTGTAATCTACGAATGGTTCCGCTATCGCTATTAAGGCCTCCGCACATTGCAGCGATTTTATCGAGCGATAATATCGCTGCGATTCTGAGATAATTGTTTCCATTACATTTTGTATGGGGACGCGCGCAATCCTACACACTGCCGCGATATTATCGCTGCGATTTTGTTCCGACGCAATCTCTTTAGACCACATTTAGTGGTGGGGCGTGACATATCGCTCGATACTATCGCTTCAATATGCGGAAGCCTTTATGCTATTCATATGGACTATCTTTCTCATTCGAAAATCTCGAAATAGGTCATCGAAAATCGATGGCATTTCTTTCATTTATCATTGCCACGGTGGAAAGTTTTGTCACCTTGTTATGATTAGGAGTATTATATTTCTAAAGATTTCATCTAGGAATGGACGACAACTACTGACTCAATTCGAGCTTGTTTTTTGTTCCAAGATTCCTGTTGGAATATACCACAACCGGTAATATAATCTTCAACATTTTCGTCGCAGCTTAATCTTCATCAGCGTACATGGGACTGCATGGTACCTTCGATCAAATAAAATGAATGGATAGGCCTTAAGCGAACATTTCAAACCAGAAAAATGAGGCAAAACAACTGAAATTTTTACTTGTCACTTGTATGAAAGTGCCCTAGATTTGACAGATAATGGCGCTAGTTTGTATGTACCAAGTGCACCAGTAGTTTGCTTCAACTTACCGCGCTTTAGGCCTATCCATTCATTTTATTTTGATCGAAGCATGGTACACACGAAGACACATCTAAAGCTAAACGCAAAACCAATATAAGCTGGCCGCGCTTAGGTTCAATGACGTATAACGTCGCGCGGCCAGCTTATTTTGGTTTTTCGTAGCTTGATGTGTCGCCGTGTGAACAAGCATCCTCTCAAATAAAAACAGTTAGGAGTTAGAAGCGCTCGTTGGCGTAGTCGAGCTTCGGTATTGGAAACGATCACCGAAGTTAAGCAACGTCAGGTCCGGTCAGTCTTTGGATGGGTGACCGTTTAGTGGTATTTCATCTCGAGCGTTTCCGTGCTTCAGAAGGCACGTTAAGCAGTTGGTCTCGGATAGTCCCGTCAGATGACGTTGTAACTATTCGTTTAGCCAGTTCAGAGGCCTATTGAGGCGGCTTGAAAATTCTCTGACAGCAAGTTGACCACTAACTTGCCTCCACCAACACGCACTGGGCCAGCGTGGTGGAGTATGGGATTGCAGTGGGATTCTATAGGCTATAACTTAACTAACTTTAGTAGCTAGTTAGTAGGTAGGGTTCAGAAGAGTAAAATACTCAATAAACACTAGGATTTGCAATAAATAATGTAATAAATAACAACAAGGAGCACTCTGCTCAAGCGGCGTGGTCGGAGAGCCTCCTCAACAGGCTGCAGCACGGCGTCTCGACGAGCAGCGAGAGCAGCAGCGCGCCCAGCGTTGTGACTAGCGTCGAGCCCGCGAAGTATGACCACTGCGGGATTCAAGAAATTTCTCATCATTCACTTTACAAGATCTACTACTTTTTGGCATAGATCAAAGTAAAATTAATGAATGAATTACGCGAACATTTCAAACCAGAAAAATGAGGCAAAACAAATGAATGGTACACTTCAAATTTGTATGCAATTGCCCTAGATTTGACAGATAATGGCGCTAGTTTGTATGGACCAATTGCCCTTGTAGTGTGCTTCAACTTAAAGCGCTTTAGGGTTACTACATCAGGAAGCACGGCATCGCATTTTTCGTCGCTCCATCCTTTTCTGTCACTCAGGAACATCATTTGTTATGTTATTGTTGTTTGAGCATATAAGATAGACGGATCGCGATCGCACGCGGCGTGCTGTTCCGTTCCGTCTATTCTATTCTATTCTTAATTAAATGGCGTTTCCTTGTTAGATTTCGCCAGTGTCCAGTGTTGAGGATATAGTTATTAGATATTGTACGGTACAATAGGATATGGCGATCTCAAAGCCCCGTTTTTAAACAAAAACACACTAGAAACCGCCATAAAACGGCGGAGCCGACGAGACGTCCTCTTGCCACCCCCTCAGCCACGTCACTCCCGTTCCGTCTATCTTATATGCTCTAGCAAATGACGTTCCTGAGTGACTGAAAAAGATGGAACGACGTAAAAATGCGATGCTGTGCTACGTGGTGTAGTTCAACCATAAGGCCTATCCATTAATTTTACTTTGATTTAAGCTTTTTGGCTGACAAAATGACAGGCGCAACTAAGGCCCAGCCAAGCAGGGCGAGAGATGAGTAAAATCCTACGAACAAATAAGTAAAATCCACTAATAGCACGCACGATCGAACTCTTAAAACTCTTTTACATTTGACACATCTTCGCTCCGCTTTGCTTTGATGCATGCCGGGACCTCGCTAGTTTTGTATCTATTCATTAGTAGTGCTTAGTATCATAAGACATTGCCCCCATATTTATTAACATTCTATGGATCTAACTGACCATCCTCAGTCAATGAAAAGAAACTCACAATGCAGCCGGTGCCGGCGCACAGAGCAGCGTCGGAGGCCAGCAGCAGGCAGCGCGTGACAGCGCCGTGCAGCAGCAGCATGCTGTAGCTCAGCCTGCTCAGCGCTGCCACCAGCGAGTTGTTCAGCAGCCGATGAGTCACTGTTTACAATAATGTTTATTACAATCATAGAGGTAGGAATAGAGGAACATACAGCTGAGAGAGCGAGATGTGACGCGAATCAATAGAACCGTTTTTTAGTCACCAATAAATTTTTACAATTCGGTTTTCGTGAATAATTGGGAATCTAAAGGGAAATCGTAGATAATTTTGTGAAATATACTGACACCGTAGAAAGAGAAGGAACTAGAACGAAGCACATGTCTTGTCATATCACTCAGTAAGAGATGCACATAGCAAATTCGCTCTAGTTAAAAAAGGAGATCGCTACTTATTGCTGTCCTTATCGACGTAGCCACTTTTTTGTTCTACGACGGCTGTCTGACTCCGGAGTCAGACATCTATTTTCATACAAATTGTATAGGATTTTATGACTATCGCTGTCTCATACGCGGTTACACTGATGTTCCGTCTATCAGCGTAAGCGAAATACTTGGCCTATGACTGACACTACTTCATTAATTTATCCACGATTTTACGTTAGACTCAGAATTATAGACAGTATTAGAATTTTTGCCTGCGAATAGTCTCCGAAAAACATCCAAAAACTGATATTATTGATTATAAACATGTTACAGCCATGTTGTGCTATTTCGAATCAAATTAAAGATTGAAAAATTTGTCTCGGGCGGGACTTGAACCCACGCTCTTCCAAACCGGGGAAACGTGCTAACCAATCCTCACGTCCCCTTAAGACGCAACAGATTGAAAATTTCGTTCTCTGGGTTGTGGACTCGGTGGTGTAATTGGTTAGCACGTTTCCCCGGTTTGGAAGAGCGTGGGTTTTTTTCAATCTTTAATTTGATCCAAAAACTGTTTCATTTGACAACTCATGTCACTGACTCTATTCCTGTAAGGTATAATAACTTTATGATTACAATATATCGTGATATCGGTATGAAAGAATTCAGTAACTCGGGATAAATCGTTCTGATCCTCAATCTCATTACCCTAATTGGGGAAAGTATATAGACTCTCAGGTGTAGTACGAACATGCAACGAAATCAGTTTTAATCAGGGTTCGAAATTATCAAGATAATAACGAGCCGTGATAATTATCCGATAATTATCGGATAATTATCCGATAATTATCACCATTATTAAAATATCATTTGTTAAATTGTTTCATAAGAAATATCGATGGTTTATTGTCTCAAAACAAACAAAAAATATATGTTAAATTTTTTTTATATAACATAATACAATACAAATCAACCATCGAAAGGTGAAATCGGTGTTCTTCAGATTTGACAGATTAACATTCGAGTTCACTTGGCTTTACCTTGGCTTGGCTTGGCTGACATTTTTTGTGAATTGGGGGAATTCCCGTGTCGCGGCTAGACGTGCGTTCGGATACACGCAACAAGTGCGGAAATACACGTTTGGATACTTAGAATATAGTTCTATTTCACGGGCGCAATTTTTTGTTATTATCAATTGATAATTATCAACCTGTTATTATCATGATAATTATCGTGATAATTATCGTGATAATTATCATTGATAATTATCCTTTCGAACCCTGGTTTTAATTGTATACAGGATCCTTTTTGTACCAACTGTTTTATAAGGAGATGATCAAACTATCAAATATAACTTTTGGAACTAAAATCTAATTGGTGACATCGAACATTTGAGCTCAAGTGGTAATGAATAGTAGATTACACACCGTGGGCAGGAAAGTAAGAAAGGTCTCAGATCTCATGTATTTGTAACAAACATGTGATCTGATGCTATCTTTTTTAGTACCCGAGGTTAGTATACTATTTTTCTCCTCGACCGAGGCGGAAAGCGGCAACTTCGTTAAGCGCAGCGGGACGATAGTGGACCGCCCGGAGAGGTGAAAATGAAGCCAATTTGGCCCATTATTTAAAACAATAAAACATTACCGGTAAGGTCCGTAGCGGCAACCACAGCCGGCCACAACAGTGCGGTGGGCCATATGAGATGGGACCACGAACTGACCCACGGCTGACACACCCACGGCATCAACAGGGCACCCACCACTGTCACGTGCCATGATAACCAGAGGCATGTGGACTTTGTCTGGAACAGTTAAATTCATTGTGCGGTTTTTGTGTTGACAACTGCAAAATATTAGAGAGTGGACAAATGTATCCGCCGTTCAATGGCTTTTTGAGGTGGCTTGTAAATACTCTGTCAGCGAGTTGTCCACTGACTTAAATTGCCTCCAACAATCTGCATAAGGCCCACGTGACACGTGGAGTATGGCTTTCTCCTGCTTATACTTGCGAGGAGCTCTAAGACGAATTTAAACTGAAAATCATGATTTAAATATATATAACAACGCTCTAACATCGGCACGGCTTGCAGTATTTCAGAATTATTTGGCCTTCAACTATTTAATAGAAACTAGTTTGGATGCAAAAGATACCAGAACCTAGCTATGAAATCCATATACTTATTTATACTCTACGAATAAGAATAACTATAGAAGAGTAACTCTAAACAAAATCGAATTTTTTTTTGGCACCCAATGAAAACGACATGTATGAATTTTGGCGGCTAGGTACAGTTTTCGAACAAAAGAACACGGTACAGTTTTTAGGGTGCCACTTTTTGAGCTTAATTTATACTTCTATACATTCTTATTCGTAGCTTAAACTTCATACTCGTCTCGTAGCAGGCCCTGTATTCGAACTTTCGATTTTCAATATGTCGCGACCATTTCGGTCCGAACTTCATTGTAATAGAGTTGACATTGGAACGAAATCGTTCACGCAATTGCGAAGTTCGAATGTTCATGTAGAGGCACAGCCTCGTCTGTACAACAAAGCCACTTTTGACTTAATTGGAATGTGCTAGCAAGTTGTCATACCTTGGATATGCCGAGGCCGCCGGCCATCTTGTGCACGAGCCAGCCCGCGAACACTCCCATGAAGTAGGGGGCGACGCGCGCCAGGGGGCGCTCTATGTACGTGGAGTACGCCGCGAACACGTCCGGCTGACTGCGGGCGAGATGTCACATCTACAGGCTCCTTTTTAATATACTGGTGGTTTTTAGGGGTTTTGAGACGAACATTGAAATCGCAAAAAAATATCGCTGTCCCAATTGTCCCATACATTCAGGTCGAGCAGGTAAGAAGTTTAGTATGGAACGATAATTTTTTTTCGCGATTTGGGTGTTGATTCCGTCAAAAAGTTATTCAGTTTGATGACCTGGTCATCTAAAGGGGATAACGCGAAATCTGTCAAACTACAGCAACAGGCACAGAGATTAGTATCTAAATAAATAACCATTGACTTATATTGAAAGGAGCGTGCTCCGGCCTTCGCAGGTAGATTCTCTAAAGCTTAATGTAAACAACTCACAGCAGAGTGAACTCGTTGTAGGCCCCGCACAGGTCGCTGGCCGCAGCAGCCAACACGAGCACGAGCGTGCCCGCGAGCACGGCGCGCCCGCACGTGCAGCTGAGACTTGTCGCGTGATGTACAGTACAACACAACTCACAGCAGAGTGAACTCGTTGTAGGCCGCGCACAGGTCGCTGGCCGCGGCGCCCAGCACGAGCACGAGCGTGTCCGCGAGCACGGCGCGCCCGCACGTGCAGCTGAGACTTGTCGCGTGATGTACAGTACAACACAACTCACAGCAGAGTGAACTCGTTGTAGGCCGCGCACAGGTCGCTGGCCGCGGCGCCCAGCACGAGCACGAGCGTGTCCGCGAGCACGGCGCGCCCGCACGTGCAGCTGAGACTTGTCGCGTGATGTACAGTACAACACAACTCACAGCAGAGTGAACTCGTTGTAGGCCGCGCACAGGTCGCTGGCCGCGGCGCCCAGCACGAGCACGAGCGTGCCCGCGAGCACGGCGCGCCCGCACGTGCAGCTGAGACTTGTCGCGTGATGTACAGTACAACACAACTCACAGCAGAGTGAACTCGTTGTAGGCCGCGCACAGGTCGCTGGCCGCGGCGCCCAGCACGAGCACGAGCGTGTCCGCGAGCACGGCGCGCCCGCACGTGCAGCTGAGACTTGTCGCGTGATGTACAGTACAACACAACTCACAGCAGAGTGAACTCGTTGTAGGCGCCGCACAGGTCGCTGGCCGCGGCGGCCAGCACGAGCACGAGCGTGCCCGCGAGCACGGCGCGCCCGCAGGTCGCGCTCGCGCACAGCAGCGCGCCCGCCACGTGCAGCTGCGACTCCAGCGAGAGCGACCACGACACCTGCACGCACTATAGACCGATACCGTATATTTATATTGCTTAGAAATAGTACATTATTAATTATGATACAAGTAAACGAAGTTGGGCATTACAGCCGAGGCGGGATTCGGCACCAGCTTCTATTTAAAAAACTATAACTCTATAAAATTACTGCGAACTCCACTGAAATACAAAATAATCTTCTTCTGTCGAGTCGATGCCAATAGCACTCACTAAGTTAGAATTATGATCGTAATGAAGACATTTTCCAATAGTATAACAAAATAATGAAATAAACGAGCATACCTGTTCATCCCTAGGGAAGATAGTGGTGATATAGAGCAGGTTCCTCCACCAGTAGACGTCGCAGTTGATGTCGTCTCGCTCCGGCGTCGCGAGCGCAGACGTGCGCAGCGACACGCGCGACAGCACCGCCGACAGGAATATACTGTACGCGTACGATGGTAGCAGCCTGTGGGGTGCGTTGCTTCGTTTGATTGTTATCGATCGACACATTGATTGATACTGATCTTGTATCAGTATCTGGGGATATCCCCCACTTTAACAAATACTGGAAAGCAATTTTGCTAGAGGGGGGAATGATGTAGTGACACAATATAAATTCAGCTACAAAAAGTTTGTCACCAGTCGTTCTCAAAGTACCAACGCGCTAATTTGATTCTGTGTCTGAATTAAGTAGATAGGTAGGTACAATAAATAAAATTAATCAAGAACCTCTTTATATCCCTGCAACATCTTATTCACCACCTCTCAAAATCGGATTGCTTTCTTTTAAGTATAAGGCATAGGTGCTTGTTTCCAAGAGATTTCTTTTTATTCTCTGCTACTTTTAATGAATCTAGATTGGTTTTAGACTGACTTTTTTTCCGCTAGTCGCATTTAGATGTCAAAATTAAATTGAATACGAACTTTTTGTCAGTCGTGACTATTGTGCATTACTTAGAGTTCCGTACTATAAATTTTCACGGACAATGACTTTAGGAAGCAACAATAACTCTCTCACCTCATTGGCTCTGTTAGTGACGAAGCAGACTAACTGCAGCGCCTGTCCGCACGCGCCTCCGAAGCTGACCAGCTGCTCCACCGTGTACTGACTCTGTAGGACGCAACAGTATTACCTGATGGCTCGTTAGTGACGAAGCAGACGAACTGCAGCACCTGTCCGCACGCGCCTCCGAAACTGACCAGCTGCTCCACCGTTTACTGACTCTGTAGGAAGCAACAGTATTACCTGACGGCTCTGTTAGTGACGAAACAGACGAACTGCAGCACCTGCCCGCACGCGCCTCCGAAGCTGACCAGCTGCTCCACCGTGTACTGACTATTTAGGAAGCTACAGTATTACCTGACGGCTCTGTTAGTGACGAAGCAGACGAACTGCAGCACCTGACCGCACGCGCCTCCGAAGCTGACCAGCTGCTCCACCGTGTACTGACTC
The DNA here is from genome assembly GCA_963693445.1 of Agonopterix heracliana. Taxonomy (NCBI): domain Eukaryota; kingdom Metazoa; phylum Arthropoda; class Insecta; order Lepidoptera; family Depressariidae; genus Agonopterix; species Agonopterix heracliana. Next base: position 21,596,159 of record OY856308.1, on the reverse strand, counting down.
TTTAGGAAGAAGAAGTGGTGCGAGCTGATCAAGCCACTGCAACAACATATTCAACTTATTTGTGTTTTGTTGGTCAAGGTCAGATCAGAGAGGCCTCTTTACAATATAGCGTGAAGAGTACCCCATCAACCACGATAGACCACGAGGGTCCAGTGCAGATTGGTGGAGTCAAGCTAGGGGGTCAACTTGCTGTTAGAAAATTTATCAAGACTAGAATAAGCAGGTACATAATTATCTAGATTAACAATGATTCAACGTAAAAGTTTTAATTCACAATGATCAATGATCTGGGTTTTTTCTGTGTTATGCGTTATGCCTATAATATCAATTTGATTAAACTAACTGTTGGTGTTTTTAACCTTTGAACTATCGGAAGCGTACATATCTACGCAATGAACAATTCGTCGTTGATTCGTTGTATTGTAGCAGTCCATGGGCCAAATAAACGAAAGCAAAATACACTATAATCAAAAATTTTGGTACTCACCTAACAAAGAACATAGTATCAAAGGCTAATGTTCCGGTTGTCAATATGTAATATAAATTATTGTACTCGTTGATATTACCTCCATCTTCTGCAATTAAAACAAGACGATGCATAAGTACAGAGCAAACATATTAAAAACAGTACTTATCAAGCTGAACTAATAAAATGGCAAAAAAAATGTAACCCACCTGAAATATAATTAGCCACAACAGCAGTGTGGACAAAAATAATCCACAAAGTTGCCAAAATCTTCAACCCGTGTACCAAAGATAAATCTTTATTAACGGTGTTAGTATTAAATATTCTTTTCCAGCTGTATTTCAAGGAGAAACACAGGAGCATACTCTTGAGCAACTTATCTTTTTTCTTATGTTCCGTCAGACTAGCGAAGGATTTCACTCTAGGGCAAGCAGGGAGGTTTTCCAACTGTCTCAGATTAGCGTTACATTGCTTCTTATACTTTCCGCATCTTCTGCAACTGCCAGTCACTCTGTCCATGGAGACTACGTCAAGCGTAATTGAGGGAGGCATTGCGTTCGGTTTTAAAACCTTTTTAACTGTAACCAGATTGATATTATTCGAATTGTTAATGTTGTTTATTGTTAAAGTTTCCGTTCCGACGACGTTAGATTCTTTCCTTGTTAATTCACATTTTCTTTCTTCGTATTGTCGTTCTGGTTCGGTGTTATTAAACTTTTGTAGATCGAAACTCATCGATTTGCTGTTGTGTCTTTTGCATTTTATAAGTTTTAGATCGACAATAGTAGCGGTTATTGTTAGGGATACTAAAAATAATGTAACACATATTAAGATAATCGCTCCTATATCAGTTTTTATGTCGTAATGTCTCTCTATTTGTCGTAAACTTGTAAGTTTTATGTGTCTTGGTATTGTTTTGTTGGATTTAATGTTATCGTTAAGCATTATAGAGAAATTGATTATGGTAGCGACGTCTTCGAGACTGCAGGAGCGAGGTAAACATACGCCCAGTGTTATGTCGTATGCCTGTAAAGAAACAGTGCTGATTAACAAAAAAAAACTGTAGTTGTTTTTGTCAAAGCCTTCGATTCTTTCCACATTAATTTATATTATTACAAAAATATTTATTTGTCTATTGTCGAAACATTTGAACGAACTTATGAGTTGAAACTAAATCATTTTCACTATTGCATTCAAATCGAAGTATCCTACTCAATAATTTCTTGTTAACTATCTGGTGTCCTACAAGGGAATGTGTTGGTCTTTCTATTTCATTATTTACACACACGGTTCTTGTATTTTTTTTAACTTAGCCTGTTGTCTCACTACTGGGCAAAGAACCTGCTCTCACACCCTCCAAATCGTCTATTGTGTGCTATTGACCGGTTCCCGAAGGACGGATCAAGATTATCTATTCATCTTTTGCTGGGTCAACTTTGACGCCGTCAATCATCTTTAACCTTTGACGTCCCGAAGTCGCGATATCCGGTCAGCTGATTTCGATCCTCTACGTCCCAAAGTCGCGATATCGCGACCTATGACTCTAAGCCATTCTGTACTTTATTTCTTTATTCTAGGGATTATTTTCACTTGTATAGACCGGTAAGTGATCAGGTAAGGATATAAGCTTTCCATTGGTGTACAATACTCATCACTGATTGGTCTAAGTTCAAAGATATTAGCAGTTGAAATCAGTCGTTCTTGTGCAAACCGGTTTCGCCGGCGGGCGGACTTCGGGATGCAGAGCAGTTTAACATTTTGGGTGACCGGGACGTCAAAAGTTAAGGAAGTCTTGTAGTATACAAGGTGTTACAAAAGTACAAATAAACCTTTAAGTGGGTGGTGTAGACCATCAAACTGAACAACTTTCACTATGGGACCAATATTGTTACTAACACAATATGGATGAATAATCTGAAATAAATAATTTTTTAATTAAATTTTTTTTAATATCGAAATCGCGAAAAAAACAATTGATGTTCCATACTCTACAAATCGACTAGAGCTAAAATATGTATGGGATATCAAATTTTTTTTTTTGCTATTTCGATTTTGGTCCCATAGAGAAAGTTGTTCAGTTTGGCGGTCTAAACAACCCCCTTAAGAGTTTTAAATATTTATTGTTACTTATGAAACACCCTGTAGATGTTTTAATTTTGATACATTAGCCACTGGTTATATCCAATTTAGTTAAAAAATATTAGTCTGACATCAAATGTAAGAATGGAAAATTTTACAGACGGTATTACACCCGTAACCTGCCAAACCGAGATGTGCTTTCGTCCATTTTTCAATCTTTTAATTTGATAGAAAACAGCACATGGCTATAACATGATAACGACCAATAATAATAGTCTCACCCCAGCCATAGTAAGTTTGGTGATGTTCAGAGCTAAGTTGATGGCGGTGTATGAGAGACGATGCGCGGGCGCATTGGCGGCTGCCACAAGCCGACGCATGTGTTCGTCTTCATGTAACAGCGTCCGCCAATCGTCGACGCCTGAAATTAGTTTTTAATATCATTTTACTACAAAAGAGGTAAATAGGACCGACATCTAATCTAAAGATTTAATATTAAAATGCCAAAATCCATGGAAAACAGGTCGTTTGCAGAAAAACTCAGCTGTAAACTAGTCTAATGGTTAAGAGCATCGGGCTCTTGACACGGAGGTCGTTGGGTTCGATTCACACGGGGGAAACCTATTGATATGTCACTTTGTGCGTTTTCCCCAGTGGGTTAGGAGATTGCAGGCTGAATCTCCTGATTGTCTGAAGAGAAAGATGATTCCGTGCTTCGGCTGGCACGTGAAGCCATTGGTCCCGGCTACTATCTCTGTTGGTAGTTAGTAGTCGTTACACAAAAACCACTTCACGAAGGCGGTTTAAAAAGCTCTGAATCCAGGGGCTGCCCACACAATAAGAAGAAGAAGCACATTGTAAGAGACGATTGACTTTCAAGTAACATTTCCAGATAGATATTATACCGTCCCATTTTCATAACGTGACCATAACTGGGTCAAATTATGTAGCAGTAGAAATGCAAATGCTTAGTTGAAAGGCGCATTATTTTAAATAACTAAACGCATTTAAAACATCAGGTACCACGCTACGAGTTTATAATTAATTTTATGGAGCTATGAAAGCGAGCGCTAAACTGTGTAGTAAGTAGGCCTCTGTGTACATACAAAGTGGATGCTGCAGATGCGTATCAATATGCAATTACATTTTAAAAACCATTAGCTTTTATTTGGTTATTTGTTTTTACGGCATTTAAACGATCCTCGTGCACTGTAGAGAGTTTAAGCAATCATCACGCACTGTAATTTAAGTACAGAGTTTGGGCGCTGCTAATGATACTGTCTAAATATACACTCTCTCTCTGAATTTATTTCGTAGTTACCATGTATATCATTGTTTGTAGTATGGTCATTTATTTTAACACTTATTTTATGTCAGGGAAAGACAGTGGTTAATAGTAATAGGAAAAAGTCTTGTGGTTAAGGGTAATGGGAAAGTATTCTTATCTTATCTTATCTTGTTGTGGGGGCTGGCAAGCCAGCAACACTTCGACCCAGTGGGATCTTTTGTGTTAGCCCCAATACTCTTTGCTTTCTTCACCCTTCAAATACATGGTCAATGAAGGAGGCGATACCATTGAGGGGGAGAAACATAAGATCACCCGGTTTTGGGTATCCATCTCCGAGGAGGTTCATACGTTTTGCCTCCAAAACATCACAGTCACAAAGGATATGTTCCATGGTCTCCTCATCTATATATGGGAAAGTATTACTATAGTCCTTACAGTACGGCAAAATGCGCCGGATATTTTAAGTGAATATGTGTGTGTGATAAAGACCTCAAATAAAAATATAGGATCTTTCTTAATATACTGACACTTTTTTAAGGGGATGATCAGACCATTAAACTGAACAACTTTCTCTATGGGACCAACATAGAAATCGTGACAAAAAAATCAGCTGTCCCATACATTTGACTCGAGTAGGTTTGCAGTTTTGTTTTGTATGGAAGAGCTGATTTTTTTTTCGCGATTTCGATGTTGGTGCCATAGAGAAAGTTGTTTAGTTTGACAGTCTGATCATCCCCTTAAAAAAGTGTCAGCATAATTAAGAAGGACCCTGTATACTTTATTTTAGAGTGCGTCTACATCTGGATGTGGACGCACCCTTATACCAAAACATAAAGTTAAACACAGAGAAAAAATATAGGCACAAAATATGCACTGTCATCCTTATTTTATTCAAGAGGTTCATCATCGAGTTATGTTTTTGCTCACATATTAACGAATTACTATTGGAATGAATTATAATGATACTCACTGCCATCGTAGAACTTCTCTCTGCGTAAAACAGCGTTGAGGTAGTCGCTATTGTGGAAGCCTTCTAAGCTCTCGTTCCCGTTCCTTGATAAGAAGGCATCATCCTGTAAACATTTTGTTCATGTATAATGTGTATTTCTATCATTACCTTACCGAGCTGCCTAATCGATAATCCATTGAGTTAAAGATCATATTGTAATGAATTTGGTCATTTACGATTGAAGAACATCAAAGCAATATCCATAGTAACAGCCAATACAAAACTGTAATCTTTCTCGACCTCATTTTTTTTCGCGATTTGGATGTTGTTGGTCTCGTACAAAAAGTTGATCAGTTTGATGATCTGATCATCCCCTTAAAAAACCGTCCGCATATTAAAAAGGACCGTAGAGAAAAAAAAATTATTCGCCTCTTTCAACTATCATTCAAAGAAAACAATATTCACAAATGTAACTATGGTATGGGCCAGACCTCTTCCCGGAACACGTCGACACATTAGAATATTTTGTGCTACCACACTTCCTTGTTTTTAGCTATACGTGATGACAGCAATACGATCTAAGACCAAGAGCGAGCGAAGCGAGAACGAAATTATTTTGCAATATTGTGAAGTCGTTGTAAAACTTTTATTTCAAACTCTTGATTTTGGCGCCCCCTTTGCCTGCCGCTCTTGGGCGTGGGCCGGTATCGAAAGGCGATGGGCCGGCCGTCCAGAGCGGCGACCCGCCCGGTACGCCCTAGGTTCAGTCCGGGCCTGGCTATACCTATATTGAAATACGTACCAATTGGAGGCACTCTTGTTTGGAGCCCAGCCAGAACCTGTTGCCTTCGAGCAGACCAGACTCGTAGCGACCCGATGCGTCTACCGCTGAAATGTTACGAGTTAAGAATAAATTTATTATGCAAACCCGATATTATGTAAACTTTTTAAGGGGATGATCAGACCATCATACTGAACAACTTTCTCTATGGGACCAACAACAACATCGCGAAAAAAAAAACAGCTGTCCCATACATTTGGCTCGAGTAAGTTTGCAGTTTTGTGTGAAACAGCTGATTTTATTTACGATTTCGATGTTGGTGCCATAGAGAAAGTTGTTCAGTTTGACGGTCTGATCATCCCCTTAAAAAGTGTCAGCATATTAAGAAGGACCCCATATTGCTATGTACCTATCCTAGAACAACTGTTTAACGTGCCGGAAAGCAGATATCTTGCCAGATAGATTGCCTGTCATGTGTAAAGTAAAGTGTGTCAGTAATTTTAGAAACAAAAAAGTTAATAACTAATGTAAATGCTTTGTAGTACGGATATAAGAAAAGCACTAAAGCGTGCGAAGGAAATTAGGAAGTCTTCGGGTAATTATCGATCATCGATCGTTTTTGTGTACTTCACCCGTTCTTAAAAGTAAGTGTGATTGCCTTGCACGATATATAAAATTACTAAATTTACTAATTTATTTTAGAGAAAAAAAGTCGCTAAACGTCTGAGACGTCAATAAGCTAGACGTAAAGTGAAGTGGTCTAAATGTCAGTTTTTGTACTGTTCACATAGCTTAAGTGCATATTACAATAGTACCATACGATCAGCCTTGCAGCTGATCGTCCGTTTTTTGCAACCATAACTGACCTTTGAACAACTGTACCTACTTAACCGACTGACGATATGCAGGCAGACCGACGTCAACTCCATCACCGAGATGTTCTACACCCCATAAACACTGAATCAGCCTTGCAGCTTATGGTTGCAAAAAGTACACTTATCTCTCGGAATGAAAGAAATACGCCTATGTGGGTGGACTGACAATCTTCTCAGACAAACATAGATTAACGTTAACCAGCGTAGACGTAGATAGGTATAAAAAAATTGTATTTAGAAATTAACTCGGGTGGACAGAAACTTTAATATAATTACAAACCATTTCTTCGACAGAGTCCAGCTCAGCAGCAAAATATAATAAAATAAAAAATATGTACTTAGCCTAAATATATCTAATAATACCCTTAACGTTAGTTATCATGCCGATTACAATTTTTTAACCCACAATCCCAAGTTTGCAATCAATCCCAGTTCTTACCCGAATATCGTTTTTATAATAATTCATTAAATACGAGTATATCGGATCGATTGACAAATCGATTCCACAATAAGTCAATAAACGTTTTCACTACTCTACTTCTGGCAAACGGACCGCAAACACGGCAACTCTCACTAAATCATACATCTACTGACATACACAAGCTAAAAACGACCTTAAACCATAGTATTAAGGTGTCCTAACATATCGTTTACATGATTAAAATCGTTGACAGTACGCATAATTAATTATTCTAAGTTAATTGTTAGTAATTGCATGTGTAGGAATAAAACACTAGTTTTTTCTGGTCCCAGCGATGCGATGCGGTGCTACACGCACAGCGTGCAAGTGCCTGTGTCAATGACATACACACACACATAAAAGTCACGGCTCTACTCTCCTTCGAAGTTATAATTTATAAGAAAGTATGAAATTAACTAACTCTAAACGTGCAATTAAATGTCATGTATTTGTTACTTTATTTAGTTTTATAGCAGCGCGCGAAGACGGAAGACTTGCGATAGTTTTTAGGGTTCCGTACCCAAAGGGTGAAAACGCAACCCTATAAGCCTACGTTGTCCGTTCGTCTGTCTGTCCTAACTATTTAGGGCTGTAACTTTTGAACCGTTAGAGCTAGACAGATGAAATTTCCATAGAATGTGCGTTATTATAACGCATTTGCTAACAAATTATAAAAATGTCAAACACTATTTAAAAATTAAAGGCAAGAAACTATAGTTTTTAACAACGTTTTTTTCTTCTCGCTCTATCGTAAAAACGGTAATATATTATATTAGTGTTTTCCCGCGACTTCGTCCGCAAAAATTCTATACCAGATTTTAAGTCAGATCATAAGCTATCAAACAAAAAAAGTTTCATCAAAATCGGTTCAATAGTTTTTGCGTGATGTGCGAACAAACAAACAAACTAACAATTTTGTCAATAGATGGCGCTGCACGTATTTAAATCGCGCTATAGAGTGTTATTTGATTTTAAATGAAGTAAACCGCTAATTTTTTGTTCCTCATGATTTTACGGTTTTATAATAGTTAAGATACACGTGTCAAACTTGGTGTGATTATAGAGCAAACTCTACAGTATAACAAACAATAAAAATCGCCGAAGTGTGAGTCGGTTTCGTGCTAAAGGTCCCGGAGAAAAAAAAATTTAAGTTGTCTTTGTTGTCTGGTGGTGTGGTACGGAACCCTGGGTGCGGTGCGCGAGTAGCCCGACTCGCACTTGGCCGGTTTCATCGATTGGCTGGACTTACGTACTCATACAAATAATTTCTGAAATTACAGATACAATTCCTCAGACCATGTTACGTTGGTTTGTTTTCATCAGACCCACATCCTATCCTGCATTCGTGTAATTTCTATAACAACATGAGAGCGGAAGACCCGGCCCGGCCAGCAAACATTGTTATAACATAACATAACATAAATATTCTTTATTATTATTCTTTTTTATTTTTTTCTTTATTTTTATTTTATTTTTTTATTCTTTATTTTCTTTATTATTTTTTTTTTTCTTTATTTTTCTTCTTTTTTTTTCTCTTTATTTTTAAAGAGGCAATGCCTTCTAGATATTATGCCTCTCCCTCTTATCGTAAATTTTGAACACTTCTATTTCGTATACTATTACCTATTCTGTGATTTCGGTAATTTTTAAAGATAATCGAAAATTAAGCATAATTCTTTAGTGTATATTTAAATTTTAAAGGATCCGAATCTCACGTTAATTTGGAAAGCCTAGAAAAGAGTATCTATCTATCTATAACGTCACGCCTCTTTCCCAGTGGGTAGGCAGAGACCAGGGCGCGCCATCTACTACGATCCTTACGTACCTCTTTTGCCTCGTGCACATTCTAATGTGTGATGTGTGTGTGTGTGTGTGTGTGTGTGTCTATCTCTAGATAATGTAAAATAATAACGTCTTAATTTCAAATGACACAAGATAATCACACGAGACCCACAGGAGCTCCTAATCCTCAAAAATCTAAGCATCCATTGACCTAATTATTCATTTATCAATGAAAAAAAGCTCGATCATCTATCCGCTAGATGTACGCTGACCCTAACACTATACAATACTATGTGTTCGCACCTTACGCTACGATAATGAAGCGTAGAACGAACGTTGAACTTGTTCCACGTTTGAAAGTATTTAATTTTATAACCAGCCACGCGACTTTATTGATGGCCATTATTTAGTTTCATATAGGTAATCGTTTAAAAGATAGTGATTAATTGTTGTTTTTTTATTGGATACGAAATCGAAAGTTGCTCTAGTTGTGTCGTAATATTAATGGTTAGGTATAATAATTTTAAACCAGATCTTAGTCCTCTTTTAATTTATTAGACACCGCGGTTTGTCGTACCTAGCTGTTTTTCGATAAAAAAAAATTGTAAAATATATAATTAAGTATCCAACATTCCTACAACTTAAAATAATACGAGTTGAAAGTATTATGCATTTCAGAGAAACTTTAAAAAATAAACGGAGATTTTCTGAATTATCTGGGATTCAATCAATCAATTACTTCGAGAAAGCAAGCAATATATGCTCTTGACCAAATATTTTTTTGATCTATACGAAAGGGAAGACCAAAAAAATATTTGCTGACGACCAAGTTCCCAGAGTCAAAGATATTATAAATACCTATCAGAAAAGAAAAAATACATTATTTTCTAAATCTAAGAACAACAGTAAATATTTTCCTCATTATATAATGTACCACATCGTCCCGTGGCGCGTGGGGTGGGTGTCGAACGAGGCGACTAAGGGATGTTTCTTTGAGAGTATAGTATTTGTTTGCAAGAAAACTAGTCACCTTTAACCAAAAAACCTAAATTTTTATTTTTTATTTAATGCTAAAGATTAACCGAGCATCTTTTAAAAAGTTGTTCGTACTTTGAAGTAGGTGCTAGCCACTCCGAAAAAGAAGACGGTCGTGGGTTGAGTCTTAGTAAATAAAACGTAGAGATTATTCTCATTCGAGTAAATGTTGATAGCGCGATTAAGGGGAATTCGAATTCAGTAATTCGATTGGTTTAATTTATAATTTGTACCTACTTACTTACCTAATTATTTTGACAACCATGGATCATCCATAATAAACATAGGTAAGTACTTAGTTTTCTTTATCTAATTTTGCTTTAGTAGCCACGAGTTTTATTACGTATAATAAAAAGTAAACAGTTTTAATTAGGTACACACTTCTATTCGGTCTACTTACCTCTGTAGGCCCATGCTCTTCCATCCGACAAATCCTTGTAAAACACACTGATGTCTTCCCAGCAATCTCCGTCGACGAACAAATGCACTCCATTCGTTATTTTAGGCCACACTAGAGCTAAAAACGAAGGATCGTATATATTGAATAGATTTTCCAGCACGTCACCATGGGTCCGCGTTATTGCGCGCGTTTTCGCCGATTTCAAACGAGCGTTTTTCGAACGAACAGTTTGGCGGGAATCAACGCGCGCGGTTTCCGCTAATGTCAAAATTAAAAAAAGAAAACATAATTTTTTCTTCATGTTTACATTATTTTTTTTAATTTAATTTTTTTTTTGTTTACAAACAATGGCAAGTGCGTGCTAACATGCGGCGGCCAGACACTCGAATAAGCACCGCGCACGCATGGTAGTTATCTCAGCAAGAGACGGACAGTTATTTTGTAAATATAATGAGTGTATTTTCTAAATACCTGTAATTTACATAGACAATGAATGTAAAAGTACAAAGAATTGGGTTTTTACTATTTCTGCGATGGTCAAGACAGTATAGTAGTTATTATAGGTATGCAATATAATGTCATTGTTACCCATGAATGTATTAATATTGTATTTGTAATTGTACCTACTAAGTATGTACATTTTATTTTGTTTAAAAGATGTGTGTTGTAGAGTTTCTGGACGCATTTTCTCTACAACGGAACACCTGCCGACGCGATGGTAGAGAGTCAAAAAATTACGTCAGAAAGCTATCTATGTCATCATAAGCATTACTTTGAATAAAAGTTTCATTTTGGTCCGCATCGAAAGTAGACCAGGAAAATAAAAACAAAAAACCCGATTGCATAAATAGTAGATTACACACAGAGGGCAGGAAAGTAAGAAAGGTCAGATCTCATGTAATTCGGCGAAAATAGCTTTTTCTCCCCTCCGGACGCAAAGCGTCAATTATCGTCCCGCTGCGCTAAACGAAGTAGCCGCTTTCCACCTCCGTCGAGGAGAAAAATAGTATATTAACCTCGGGCAGTAAATAAGAAAGCCTGAGATAACAGAGATCTGAAACCTTTCTTACTTTCCTGCCATCGGTGTGTAATCTACTATAAATGAAAAGATAAAAACAAGCTCCTTAACCACTGATCAACTATAACAACCGACAGAGCAAATATAATTTGAATGTTATTAGGTAGTAGGTAATTAGGTATCGCAAATGGGGACAAAGAAGAATAATTATAAAACATAACTTCCTTGGTTTTTTCCTCGCCTGCAAGTTTAGTTAGATAAAGATCATTTATTTGTAGAACATGAGTATTCGGTACAAGCAGATGTTAGTAGGTTTAAAAAAGTCCTTCATGCCTTGCCTTCCGGCGTACCAAAAAATTACAATTTTGATTATAATAAAATTTTACATATAATATTCAGCAGTCAAAAATTATGTTACTTAATTATTATATCGTAGTTTCATTATGTGAGTCAGTGTGTGAATACAACCCTTACCCTTAAAATATAAGACCGAACCGAAAACCAAGACAATTAAAAAATTCTCCATCCTAAATTGACTGAAACATCCAAATAGACGGATCCTGGTCAAGTTACTTTCACCAATTTGCGCGCTTATTATTTGGTATAGTAATCACACAATTCGTTCCGCATTTTTGTATAACTTCATCCATGCATCTGTGATAAACATTACAGCAGTACAGCTATTAAACCCTAGGACTAGAAAACCATCCGGTTTCTTTTCGCGTTATTGAGCACTACGTATTTATTTACTTATGATTCTAAGAGAAAATAGAAATAAAATGACGCACCAATTAGTTTGTAAGTAAAGAAGTCGTATTTCTATGTAGATTTACTGTTGTTGGAGTCCATACTTTTACTAATATGCCTTATGTTATGTTGCAGTTTGATGTCCGGTTTTGAATATCTCCAACTCAGAGGGCGGTAAGCGGCGACGAGCATTGTCAACATTTCTGATGGAGAGTCACGTTGCAGGGTTTGCCCCGAACACTTAACTTTCGCGTGGTGTTCGCGCGGTTCGCATTTCAGCCTGTCACGAGGCTCCGCAATCCTTCTCAGTTGTGTTCTTACTCGAAAACAATCCTCGAGATTGGATAGATACTCCCTCAAACCACTTGACACTGGCGGAAATGCGGTGCTAACGCACAAGCAAGAAGTCGATTAATTATTTTAAAAAAAACATTTCTGAAGCGGGCTCCACATTCTCGACAAAACTACACGAGACATGGCGATTACGATTGTGTGGAGGCCCTATTCGGCATGTCTCGCCTATGTTCGTACAGTCTCCGTTCCGTGTCGGTTTTTCGTGCCCGAAACAAAGGGCTCTCGGGTAGTTTTGCCGAGACACAAAACACTCCTAAGCTAAGCACAGTGCGCGCACGTCGATTTTGGTTACGAAAATGCCTACAAATTGGTCGCACGATCTTGAAGGTTTTCAGAATTTAATAATATTATTTATTTATTTTATTTCATTATAAATATGTATAATGCTGCAGCGACAGATTTTTCCACGTCCATCTTGTTCGAGTACCGAGCGCACAAATGCGCGAGCAAGAATGTGGAGGGCTGCTTTTGTCTCGTCCTAGTTTTTGCCGAGACCCCGAGACAAAACCTCTCGCCGAGAATGTGGAGCCCGCTTTATGCTCACCCGTGAAGCTACTAGCACAGTATTACTATTAGACTTACAGTAGGGCAACGCTCTTTATAGCGGGCGACGCTGCCGCCGGTGTAAGTACTTAATCATGCGCAGTCAATCCCGACATCTTCACACAGATCTCAGGATGATCCGCGCCGCCCGCTTCCGTTGCCCTGCGCAAGTACATCTGTTGCCGTACTGTAAGGACTATAGTAATACTGTGCTACTAGTCATTGCATCCTACCCGAGCGAGCTCTGGACATTGCGGTTTCCCTTTCCATTAGATTCTGGAGTGCGATTTTTGAATCTCATTCGGTGAGCTCAGCAGTTAAAAATGTCTAAATTACTAAGGAGATACGCATCTTCCTTATGCTGATTTGACTTTCAAAAATCATGCTTCAGGAGTGCGTTTTTTGAAAGTCAAATCAGCAATAGAAAGATGTGTCTCTCCATAGTAATTTTAACATTAACTGCTGAGCTCACCGAATGAGATTCAAAAATCGCACTCCTGGAGGGTTAAGTAGCGATTCATTATCCAACATGTCGGGTCCGATTCGGCATACATTGCCTGATTTGTTCTCTCTATTTTAAAGTACAACGATCGATGCAAGCAATGTATGTCGAACTGACTCGGTGACATGATTTTTTTTTACTTTATAGCCTAAAATTTTCGTCTTCGGACCCCTCTCTGGTCAACGCCATCTATCGAGCCATTAGGAACTACTTTTTTTTCTTTAATGGCCTCTGAATCTTAAATTTTCCTGAAAATCCCTCATTGATAATGAGCTCGATGACATAGAAATAGATTTGAATAGCGGCATGCAAGACATAATGCGAACACGTCACAGGGAGAGGGATCTGTTGCACGCTATTTATTTACAACTCTATTTAATTAACCATCGAGTTCATTATCGATTGATTAATAAAAACTGCTCTAACAGTTGTCCGGTAGATGTGCGCTGACCCTAAAACAATATTACTGATTACGAACATTAAAATTACAAGGATTCCTACCTTAACTTATAAATAAAACACAAAAATGTTAGTAATTACATTTATTACCTGTCAAAAAGACAATAATAGCTTATAATAATCTTCATGTACTTAGTAAATACAATTAGCTAGATTTATATCATACTGTCACTGAGTCTCTGCACACACACACACGAACATAGGACGAGCACGAGGTTCTTATGTCTTTACAAATAAGGTTACATTTGTCGGAGCCGCTTGTTCGGTCGCTGCCCGTCGTTCATGAAGCCGCCCTGCGACCAAAATAATATTACATTTTACTTTGTTCTACTGTCAGAGTTTAAACTGTACTTTGTGGCTGCATATTGTCAACAGCAGAAGTGGTTTTGATTTAGAGTTTATAATCATTAAAAAGTCTATTACATCTTACTTCGGGGAGGGTCTTTTTTTTAATATCATGCAGACGGTGGAATGAGCGGACCATCAAACTGAATAACTTTCTCTCCATGGGACTCACAGCGAAATCGCGAAAAAAACAAAAACCCGTTCCATACAAAACTGCAACCCTACCGTGGATTTAAACCATAAAGGATGCCACTCCTCCTTACAGGCATTGAAAGAAGAAAATTGGCAATGGCGTCGTCGATATTTCCGATTTTAGGTGTGTCCCTTTCTATCCAATGACGTAGTTACGAAAACGACAGGAGAGGAGCTAACATTTATGACGTTGGATTAGAAAGGGACAAAGTTAACGTAACCGCTTGCTCTGGAAGTCTGTGCTCCATTATATTCCAAACTTCTTGAACCCTACTCAAATGTATTGAACATAATTTCGGTATTTAATATTTTAGTCCCATAGAGAAAGTTTTTCAGTTTTATGTTCTGATCATCTCCTTAAAAAACCGTCAGCATATGAGGAAGACTCCGTACGGACCAAAATGCAACGCTTTATTCAGATATTGCAGTTTGCAGCACATTAAAAATAAGGGTTAGTTTCCTTTATTTTGCTTGTTTTTTTGTTAGGTTTACTGAAATTGAGAGGGATTTCAAGCAACAAGGCTGCAAAAGTGGTGACGTGACACACATTTCTTCGTGAGATTTGACTATCGTATAGTCCAAATATTACATTTTGAAAGAAAGGGGCTGTGCTTTAGTACAATTTGATTTGTATTAGCACAACATGGTTGTAGCATGTAATCAATTATAATTGTACTGTTCTGAATTACTTTACTGTTCTGAGAAAAGAAGAATGTCGTTTAGTAAATTTGCTCTCGACGCATAATGCCCTAAAACAAATTTTTATTTTACCCAAATATCGAACCTTAGATTATCAAGATAGACAGTCAAAGCTACGAAAGCGTCGAAAAAAATAGGAACCAGTACTGGTTCCAAAACCCTATACATATACACGCACACATACATAATAACACACCAACCTAAAAAGTTAGCCCCTTTTGTTTTATACGGAACAAGTGTGAGGCTCATTCTAGACATATACTTTTTCTAAGCATCGAACTATGATGGCGTCACACTTTTGCAGTTTATTAATTGCGGAAACTTAATGAGTTGCATAATCGATCGACTAGCCTCAAGGTGTTCCTTCTTTCCATGCTGTTAAATAAAGGACAAGAATTACTCACCATTTTTAGTAAAAGCTCAGAACACATATTAAAAGCATACTTCAGCCAACAAACGACACGTAAAATTAGTTTTATAAAGTTACCTGCACTGATTCTTCAGGCTAGAAGTAGTTCTGAAAAGAATGCACAGAACTAATTAATGGCAAAGAGAGGCAGACCTAAACATATTTCTTCTTTACTTCAATAATTGTACTGCATTTCTTTGCACATCTTTCTATGCACTCTTTTCTTATGTGAAGTGAAAATAAAAAGCATGCGTGAAAATAAATAATAGTAGTAGTACGAAGCACTTTTGAAATAATTGCAAAAAAATACAGTCCTAAAAATAAATGTCAATATTGATGAAGTGGCAATAGCAAAAACAAAAATTTTGTAAATTGACCTCAAAATACAAAAGGTGTAAAGTTTTCAACAAATAGGAGGTTCAAATGTATGAGTCCACTTCATCAACGATATTAAACATGTGCTTAAGTACAGTCGAGATCGCATTTGGTACATCTGGAAAAAAAGCGAGTACTTCTACATTTTATAGACAAAAATATGTAATATGGAAATGCACAGGAACATGGCTTTAAAGATACAAAAAAAAAACGTTTGTACAATGTATACAAAAACTTGTTAGACAATAAGCGAAAGACAAGCGTAAACATAAACCAAGAAGTTACACTGCTTCAAACCAATTTAAGGTCACAACACAGATCGGCGGCGATCGACGGCTTGTTCATACATAAAAAGCACGATTAGTTAGTATGGGAAGCGCGATCGCCGCGTCGACGGCGAAGGATGCGGGCGGCGTCCCATACTAAACGTGCTTTTTGTATTGACGGGCCGTCGATCGCCGTCGGTTAATATGTCGTGACCTTTATCGTTGATTTTTTTTACAGTATATTATCAGTCACATAATATTTACACAAGTAGGTTTTTGTAGCCAAACCGAAAGGATCTAACATGCACAATAACTGATAAACAGTGTCCGCAATTAGGTTCAGCTATTTACGTACAAGTAGTATGTTTGCTTGATATGAACATCCCTTTTTAAATCAACCATGAGTTGACACTGCAGTGACTTTACCATAGTGTAAGAAAGAATATCTAGTACTACATACAGTATGGACACTCCCTGCCTCCCACCGAATTTATTTCTCACTTCCTTTGGCTGGATCGTGGCGTAAAATGAAAGCAAATGCGTATTCCTGTCTCGCTCGCACTCACTAAGTATCACATTTATTTTAAATTTTTCCCATTTGTATGAAATGACAGCATGTCCCAGATGTGCCTATATCACAGCATAAGAAAGAGTCTCTATTACTACATACAGTGTGGACACTCCCTTCCTATCACCCATTTCTTACCTCATCCCCTCTATTGCCTACCTGGTTACCCGCTGGTTACCCGGCAGTTACCTGCATGAAACTAATAAGTACGATTTTTGCATGTACTGACTGACGTCATCTTGTCAAAATCAGTTTTTTGTAGGCAGTGTCCAGTCTATTAGAGTAAGCGAAAAATTTGTCGTCTATACTACAGTTTTTACTTATGCCAAAATGATTTCTCAAAAAAAACTGCTTCAATACCAAAAGAAATTCAAAAATTGGCGTCGAACTACACAAACAAACCAACACAAGAACACAAGAGTCAAGCCATAGTAGGTACAGGCAGTTTAAACAAAGGACTATCATAGAATGTTATCGACGCGGCATTGCGCTGTGGACCCTTCGATCAATCCATTAATTTTACTTTGATCGAAGTCTGGACCTTTGTATGAAGATGGGACTACTGTGTAGTAGACATTCTTAGTCCCTGGAAGCATGTATACTTAACGGAATGGCTAAACCTGACTGCGGGCTGCTTATAAAAGAAGGAGACTCACCGGTCGGCCCATGAAGCCCTGCGGAGGCATGTAGGCGTTGACGGGCGCGAACCCGCCGCGCGGGAACGCGCCGCCGCCGCGTCCTCCGAAACCACCGCCGCCGCGACCACGCGCTCCTGCGACGACAATATCGTTAAGATAGGTGACATCCTTCACTGCACATAACTATACTCCATTCCAAATAGCAACGAAATATTAAGGCTATTCTGAATTGCAAAAACAGATATTTGTAACACATACTTATTCTTAGAACAGCTTTAGTACCTAATGTCCAAGATATTTCGGATAGTATAATATGTTTCTCATAAATAAATTATATTTGCTAATCAGATCAGATTTGGCCAGAAAGCAAAGTATACGTTATAGTTATTTTGTGCAGTGAGTGAATAATGTTTTATCTACCATAATAGCATAGCATAGCATATGCTCACGACTATATTCCCCGAGGGGGTAGTCAGAGATATTCTGAAACCTCAGAACATCCACGTTTCACCAGTAGTACCGAAACTCTGTCCAGTGTGACGGGGGGTGAGCCCGTCGCCACTTATAATGGACAGTGGGTACAATACACGCCTCGAAATTGAAGCATGCAGGTTTCCTCACGATGTTTTCCTTCACCGAAAAGCCAGTGGTGTAACAAATCGTACATAAATTCCGAAAAACTCATTGGTACGAGTCGGCTTGGACGGGGATCGAACCATCGCCTTCTGCACAGCAGGCAAGGTTACTCGCCACTGGACCACCACGGCGTAATCTACCATAATATACCAGCATTAGTCTATGACTGGAAACAACTGAATGCATAAAGCTTTACATCAGGACTTGTAGAAAATATGTGTTATTAACCTGTTCAAATATCAAACCAAAGACAACAATTGGCACACTAAAAATTTCTAAAAGAAAAGCACTGTTAAGAAATCTTGACTTAAGCCTATGACGGTGTCATTCACAGCAATCCTAAAAGAAACTATGAATTTCGTAGCAATATTCCTGTAACAATAATAACGTCATACGACGTATTGACCTCACTCCTTACAAACATACAATAAATACACATCTTGACAAAGGCTATCTTAACAATTATTAAGGAGTACCTCAAGGGTCGCGCCTCGGCCAGTATAGTTTAAATCAGCGCAATACAAACCTCTAAAGTTGCCGCGAGCGTTGAAAGCGGCGCCGCCGCGCGGACGGAAGTTGTTGTTCCGGTTGGCCGGGCTGTTGTTCGCATTATTCGCGTTGTTCGCGTTGTTGCGGTTCTGGTTCTGAGGGTGCTGCCTCTTGTTCTGTATAATATTGGCAAATTATTGTCAGGAGGTTCATAAAACGGGTTGATCTAATGTACAGTAGAAGCACAATGCAAACATTTTTAACAAAGGTGAGTCTAGAATTTATTCTAGACATTCTTATTCTTTACTGGCTGAACTCACGTGTTTTAATTTTGTTTAGCTCTGTCAGCTAATGCACCGCCTAGCTTGGTGATGCTGTGATATCAATCCAGTTCTCTCGCAGAGAAACAAACAGCAAACGACGCTAATAAGGAAATAAGACAAATAAAAGGTACAAACGTTAGCAGAGTGAGCCTTCTGCTCCTCCTCGTCGCGGTACTTGGAGACGGTGACCAGGAAGCCGTTGATGCGCAGCTCCCGGTCCAGCTTCAAAGCCTTCTCCACGCCATCCTTCTCGTGGAACGTCACCCGCACTGTTAACATCACAACTCATTGGATCGGGCAAATCATAAGGGAAATGAATGGGGTATTCCGATCAGGAATTTGTTCAGCATCGAGTTCACCTAGAGTTGGTGAATGCATACTTTTTTTATTTGCCACGCAACAGCGAAATTCTGGTGCGATTTTTGACTAGATCGAATATCATAAATGAAAAAATAATCACGCCGGAACCCCTTGAATGTTTTTGGCGCTTTTGTGAGATGACCAATGAACTAAGATGTTTTTATATGTAGATGCGTTGACCACGCCCAAAAAGGGCAATAAAAAAGAAAGGTAATTGCCCGGAATTCACATAGTCACGCGCCGTCTAGTGTACACATCACTACAGGGTGAAATTGATATCATTAGCATCCTTTTATTTTAAACTAAGAATCTACCATCAAACAGAACAAATTTTACTATAGGAGTAAATCGAGCGAAGCAAAAAAAAGTCGGCTGTTGCAAAAATTTGAGTCGAGTGAGCATTGCAGTTTAGTATGGAACAGCAGTTTTTTTTTGCTCCCTCATCATTTACTCCCATACTAAAAATTGTTCAGTTTGATGGCTAGGCTCGTAGTTTAAAAGAGTGCTAATGATATCAATTTCACCATGTATATCGCGCCATTTTAAAGTGCAGTGATGTTTGCTTAAGACGCGTCTATTTGTAAACGCGACATTGCCAAAGAAACAATCAGATGATGAAGACTATAACCCCATGTGCGTGCTACACCTAAACTGACATTATGAGCTGTAAACAGAAGACCACTTCGCATAGTTTTAGGTGCCACCTAAGATGCGGCCTTATGGTACTTGATATATGTAAGAAAAATATAACAAAAAAGGCGAAACTTACATATCTTGTACTTGGTCTTGCTGAACTCGTGTATATGCGCGACCTCGCCGCACTGGGCGAACAGAAGCTTCACGTAGTCGGTGCTGGCCTCGTACGGGACTCCCACGAGCACCGCGGTCTCCGCGCGCGACTCCACCGCCACCGAGATGGCGGTCCCGTCGAGTACCGTCCCCTCTTCAGACAGCGCCTGCGAGGGGTACCGCGTTAGCACTTTGATGCTTTTCATTGTAAGACTATGGTTATGAATATTTGATTTGAAGGGAAACGGAGACGCGAGACTGAGCGTGCTAACATGGTGTTTCAGTCTATCAGTTTCCCTTCAAATCAAATATACGTGACCAGACTGACGCGAGACTAAACGTGTAACCTTAGTCTTACTGTCGATGACTTACTAACTTCATGTAATTTATTTATGATTTATCTGTAGTATTTATATATTTTTTTTTACAGATTTTTACATCTCTAGAAGCAAAATCCAAAAGCTATTGTAATGATACGAATTTGAATAATTTATTTGATTTGTTTAAAGAGCATTGTTGAATACAAAACAATTTATACATTTAGATTGAAGACTTGTATTGGATGGCACTTAAACCTGCAACTTGCCAATCAGGGGCTTTGCTTTCACCTAATTAGGCTACCAGTTCGATACCAATAGGTCCCAAATTGGGCAAACTCTCGCGTCTTTGACAAAATGCTATGAGATTGAAGATTTTACTACTGATCAACATTTTAGGATTTTTAATTGGATGAAAGCACAACACAACATTTGAATTGAAACAGGACATCATGGCTATAACATGGAATACAAACTTATTTAAATTAATGAAAACATTTTTGTTGATTTTGATAAATACTAAAGAAAAGAAATATGTAGTTTACTTTTTCCATATTGAATCTACTTTTATTTTTATCGCCCGTAGAAAATTCTATAAACAGGTAAGAAAGTTCAAGGTGGTATTGATTTTACAATTATTGAGAAAGTGTTTACTTTCTAGAACAGGCTCAATTGTTTTGTTTGAAGTTTATTCATTTGAAGACTGTACATTTATTCCAGTATTTTTAAACAAGCCTGTATTGCTATTAATTCCTTGGATTCTGAAATATGTTGTTGATAATTGTCATTAATAATTTGCAAATTTTCATAATGAACATGACAGTAACCTCTCAACTTACCTTTACCATTTAGGAACTGCCCTAAGCTTTGGGATTAAAGTAAGATTAACTTACGACTAAATACAAGTTATGATTTATGGCAGTTATTTAGAGAAGATTTTAATAATTTACAGATTTGCCACAAACATGTTATTGTAAATAGTTACAATTTATCTCATGGCAAAAAATTTATGATAATAAAGAAACCTAAGTGGTAGTAATATTAATGGAAATAATTTAAATAAAAGATGTAGCCAGAACAGTTATATAGTTGTGGAGTATGGGAGGAAGGAAAACTTATATTATAAACTTATAATGTAAAATAACAAGAATGCACGTCATAAAAACAGATTTATCTCGTTGTCTTCCAATCTACAGCCCAAAACGCCTTCTGTGTGAATGTGACAATCTATAAAATTGATTTGGCTATAAAGGTAAGAGAATGAAGAAAACTAATTCTGGAACATGTTGATGCTCTGGGCCTTTTTATCTGTTAATTATGTTTACTACCTACATTATTGTGTACCTACATTCTAGCAAAATAAAGAATCTGAATCAGAATCTGAAACATGTTTCAGAATTGGGTATTTGACTACATACAATATATTTTAATATTATCTTCTCAATAAAAAAAAGGTTAGAAAATAACACTAAACTCCCATGAGTTTTTAGCTTGAATACTATTTTTTTAATAACAAGATAGACTTAAAAATTTATGAAATTTTAATGACTTTACAACTCAAAATAAAGCAAAAATTTCTATTCTATTTTTATTTAATGGCGTTTCCTTGTTAGATTTCGCCAGTGTCAAGTAGTTTGAGGGAGTGTCTATCCAATCTCGAGGATTGTTTTTGAGTAAGAACAACTGAGAAGGATTTTGGAGCCTCGTGGCAGGCTGAGACGCGAACCGCGCGAACACCACGCGAGAGACAAGTGTTCGAGGCAAACCCCGCAACGTGACTCCAGTAAAAATTTCATACAAAGTGCATGTTTTGAACTTTTGACATCAATAAAGAGTAGTTATTTGACTAGTTGATAACTAGTCTAGCGTATTATTATGAAGCATCTAGGAACCCAGAACATTGAAATTTTTTTATAAAGAATTATTACCATTATTTACCACCACTTAGAAGAAATAACAGGACCTTTATACACTCAGCTGATCTACCACATTGAACTACAATTTGAAGAACAAATTTTGAATTTTTATACTAAAAAAAGATAAAAATCCCAATGAGTCCCTACCACAGTAGAAGACCAGCTTTAAAAAACATTCAAATAGTCACTCATTCTGAACAAGACTTCAGGGTTGAAACAGGCAATTTGGAAAAATAAAATCTTAGTCTTAGGCCTTTCCAGTACACTGATAAAGGCATAATATTCTAGCTACAGACTTTTCAATAGAATATAAATAAGTTATAAAAACTTTTGTTTACCTTCTCCAGAGACTCTTTGTTTTTGAATTCGACTATAGCCGATAATGTTGGAGTAGTGGTCAGTTCAGTAACAATGATTGGACCACGTCTAAAAAGAAAGAAAATTTCTATTGTTAATACTCCGCTCCAGGCATCGGTGGCCGAGTGCTGCCTGCACTTCGACACACGTTAACTCTAATTTAATAAAAAATTATCAATTTCAAAAAAATCTCACAGGCACATTAATCAAAATATATCTTCTACAAAAATCATGACATTTCAGGGATATTTGAATGTTGGCAGCTACAATGAATAAACAAAACTACAGTATACAGCAGGAGCTACTCACTTCACGTTGGTGACTTCCCCGTGCTTGGAGAACAACTCCTTCAGTTTCTCTTGGTAATCAAAGAGATAGGTCGACGGGAGGTTCTCCACGAGCAGTTTACCAGACTCGACCTTCTCTTCCTTCTTTTCCTCGGGTTTGTCGCCATCGGCCTGGCTCTGGTCAGCTTCGGCGGTCTCCTCGGCCGCCGCGTCGCCGGCTTCGGCACCGACAGCCTGTTCTGCCTGACCGTTGTTCTCTTCCGCCTCTGTGGTTTCCGCCACTTCGGCCTCGGGTACCTCCTCTGCTGGGGCAGGTTTGGGTTTCGCCGCCTGAGCCTTCGCGCCACGGCCTCTCTTCTGAGCAACCATTGTGATAGATTATCTGGAATGCAACAGTTCTCATGAAGAACTAGTGATCGGCACGCTCCTTGGCCATATCGATGTTTTCCCGCCGGATAACGCCTAGTTTTTATGACTAAACTTATGCATACTTACTTGGCACCCATTCTGAGCCCTCAAGGACATTTTATAGTGACGCTACGGCGCGAAACGCCGTAATACGTAATATTGCCTAAATTGCGGTTTTGTATGATGTGATGTGCTAATTTTAGCATCAAGCTTTTACAATTATAACGGTATTCACGAAAACATGACGCGCCATAAGCCATGGCGTTTCCGAGTGGAAAATTCATAAAGCCCTAACGCCCAAGCGCGCGTTGGCACGATAACGTTTTCAACTTACAATCTAGATATTATGACAATATGTGGGAAGTTTTACTCACCGATTAAATATTAGATTGGAAAATCAATTGCAGTTCAATATAACGCGAAACGACGCCAAATTATAGGCAATAATAACACGAAACCGGCATCACGCAAGCGCAGCCGCCATTAAAAAGTTAGGTTATTGGGGTTGCCAGCAACAAAAAGTCTTGAAATGCGTCGTAAAGTTTGTAGTCTATGGATAAGACACATCATCGATCGACGAATTCAAAAATATCCGATCTATATCCGAAGTAATCCGAACCACCAAAACAACTTGAAATGGCGGTACCGCGGCGTTCATCATGTCCGTGTGAAACGAGGATCGCGAATAACAGCAATACAATACAGACAGAAATGCAACTATAGTTCACAGACAGATGGAGCGAAATACAACATACGCGATATAAATTCATATTCTAGGAAAACCGGAGTTTCGTTGTCGCCGCGGTTCGCTGAGTCGGTGTGCTAAAGGTACAGATAGACAAGCTCAATAATAGCATGCTAATGAGCATGCTAATGAAATGAGCATGCTACAAACAACGTCTACACTTGCTAAAAGAATGCGTCCCACCACCCCGCACCTCAGGTAGCATTCTCAAAAATCAACAGCATGAGAATTGAATAATTGAAGAATGGGAATTCCAGCGAGTTAGGTAGGTATTATAGAATTTTAATGAGGGATTTTTAGAAAGCCATTAAAAAAGAAAAAGTAGTTCCTAATGGCTCG
Source organism: Agonopterix heracliana (assembly GCA_963693445.1). NCBI lineage: Eukaryota > Metazoa > Arthropoda > Insecta > Lepidoptera > Depressariidae > Agonopterix > Agonopterix heracliana. The sequence continues at coordinate 21,571,963 of OY856308.1, read as the reverse complement.
ATAGATGGCGTTGACGAGACAGGGGCTCGCGACCTTGAATATAATAAAATACAAATAAAATAGTAAGAATTTGTGTTTTTAAGTAAGCAGCAAAATATTCCGTCAACGGATGCGTCTGACTCACTGAAATTCATTTTTGTTTACTTTATAGCCTAAAATTTTCGTCTTCGAGCCCTTCTCTGGTCAACGCCATCTATCGCCGGTATGATGAACTACGTTTGAGTAGCTGTCAGAAAACTCCTCATTTTCAAAAGATTGCTCATTTATTTAGTTTTTACTTTATTTTCGAAGTCTTGTCGCTACTTCTGAGATGTAGAATATAATGGATGTCAGTCTTAAAACTTTATGACATTAATCTTGCTTGAAGGCTTGTATGGCTCCGTCCCTTTTCAGGCGATATTAAGAGTCCTATCACAAAATGCGAGCACTCGATTTTAGGTATTTGCGTGGCCCGCCCTGGTGTGAGTGTTCGTACAACGACGTTACGCTTTAGTGTGCGTTTGAGTACAACTTATAGTCCAAGAAATCGTTTTGATACTATTTCTCTAAATTGTAGGATAGTAATTTAGATTTTGTTGATAATAGAATAATAATTGTTTAAATAGTTTCAATGTTATACCGATCTTGTGATTTACAAAAACATAATGTGGCGCAAGGTGTATAGGTAGATAAGCCATGTTTTTAAACCGGTTAAATAAATATTGTTTGTAAATAATACGGTAGATCGGGGCCGGACAAGTGTCGCTGACTTGTTGCAGATAATAACCATCGATTGTAAAACTATAGATAACACTAGCCAGAACTCAGAACACCATTAAGTCGTATTAGTCGTATAGACTACCATTTATATGATGACTATTGAGTTTTATAAGAGTTATTTTGTCTTGTACTTATGATTTAAATGCGTCTAATTTGAATGTGTGTCTGTGTGACCGATTTGTTTGTTGGGTATGTTAATGTATCCCGTAGAAGCACTTAGCTTAATTAGTTAGTCTTTTACTAGCTACTCTTTTTGTTTGTCAAAATGTTATATTATGTACGTTTTTTTTTTCATTTTATTTTAGGTACCTTAAACAGTTTTTAAAACGTGTTATCATATAATTGGCGTTGTAAAATTTAAATTTTGTTGTATTAGAAATTAAGTAATTTGCTGTTTGAAAGATAATTAAATTAAATTAGGCAGGAATTAATAAAAACAATGAAATGAATTATAATATTTATGTTCTAAAATGTTATGCCATAAAACGAAAGAAAGAAAATATTACTATAAATATAGCGCGGCGGCGCTGGCAAATGTCTCGAAAAATGCGGGGGAGGGTGAGGGGGCCTGCGCAGTAGCAACATGGATGGGTAATGTTTAAAGTTATTAGGTATCTATCCAATTCTGCTCGTGTAGTGTAGGTACCAGAGTTGGGCGTAATCGATTACTTTTCGTAATCGCATTGAGTATTCGGGATTATACCTATATCTTAACTATAATAAAACTGTAATATTATAAGTGTGTATGTACACACGGCGACACATCATGTTACGCACTCAATATAACCATAACTACACTACGTACAAAACACAAAATAGTGCGGTAGAGAGCCTGCATAGACGTGGCTGCCGGCGGCGCGGGCGCAGCGTGCCGTGAGACGAAACAACAACAACATACCGCACCCTCTCGCACGATTCGCAGCGTTCAACTTCTAATAGTTCAAAGTCCAAACAGGGTAACCTGACCTGTCGCCGTGTGTACATTGAAGATATGAGTATGTATGTATGTATTTGTTATAGATTATTTTATTTTATTTGTAAGTAGGTTTATTTATACACTCAAGCCATTTCTTTCTTTTTATGCTACATCGCCTACTTATTTTTCGTTTGCTAATTTCCTCTACCGTAAGGTTGTCTGGAAGAAATCGCTTTTTAGCGATAAGACCGCCTTATTTGTATCTACTTGTAATTCTTTATCTGTATTCAAATGTTTGTTCTGTTTTGGTGTGCAATAAAGTATAATTGAATAGAAGATATGAACAAAAAAAAATTACGATATGGTTTTTGGGTGTGCTTGATTCCAAATTAACAGTTTTTATTTTTTGTCTGTCTGTTTGTTCGAGCATCGCGCAAAAACTACTGAACCGATTTTGACGAGACTTTTATGTGATGATCTGACTTCAAATCTGGTATATTTAAGAAAAGAGAAGAGAAGAGAAGAGAAGAGAAGAGAAGAGAAGAGAAGAGAAGAGAAGAGAAGAGAAGAGAAGAGAAGAGAAGAGAAGAGAAGAGAAGAGAAGAGAAGAGAAGAGAAGAGAAGAGAAGAGAAGAGAAGAGAAGAGAAGAGAAGAGAAGAGAAGAGAAACCTAGTACAGTTATAGCGATTGCGGATTGCGGAGCCTCGTGGCAGGCAAAAACGCGAACCGCGCGAACACTTAATTTTATCTTTATAGAGGTGGAAAAAGACTGCTATAGGTACTTTGAACACACCTTTCTCCACCATGTTTGCGCAAAAGTAAAAAAATGTTCTGCCTATGGAGTAAAGGCGCGTCGCGCGCGTGCAGAGAAATCATTCTAGACGTGCTATTCTACTCTATACTTTGACTACTTCTGCACGTCTAGTATGATTTCTCTACTTGTGCGCGACTCGGCTTTCTTCCACACTACATGTCGCGGCAAACGCGGTTTTCGCTCTCCGAAAAGCGCGGGAACAACAAGCAAAGTACACACACGGCGACACATCAGGTTATGCACCCTATATACCCATAACTACACTACGTAAAAACACAAAATAGTGCGGTAGAGAGCCTGCATAGACGCGGCTGCCGGCGCGGGCGTAGCGTGCCGTGAGACGAAACAACAACAACATACCGCACCCTCTCGCACGATTCGCAGCGTTCAACTTCTAATAGTTCAAAGACCAAACAGGGTAACCGGACCTGTCGCCATGTGTACAACAGCACGTCTTCTAGTATGATTTTTCTACATACGCGCGACGCGCCTTTGCTGTATAGATTTTTGAACATCACAAGTAGTAAGTGTATAATTTCCATGGTAATTTTGACATTTTCTACTGCTGATATAAACGTGTGATGTCGGCTGTTTCACCACTCTGAGTAAGTTCTTGTTAGCTTATCCGACAGATAGTTTGAGATATTTTGTATGAAATTATGTCAAAATATCTGTCGGATAAGCTAACAAGAACTTACTCAGATGTGGTGAAACAAGCCCTTTGTTTTATTATAATTAATTTAGAAAAAAGTATAAAACCCTTATATTATGTAATATTACCTTATACGTAATATTTTGATCGAACGAACCTGACGTTTTTCAGGCCAAAAACATACTGTGGGTATCTCTTTGTGTGGGATGTAACAAAACAACCTTGTAAGTATTATAAAGGAATGGTTTAGATAATCAATATAAACAACTTTAACTATGGAGCAAATTATAAAACACATCAAAAATCAGCTGTTTCATACAAATCAGCAGTAGTAATGTATTGGACAGCGGATTTTTTTCGACATTATCTCCATAGTGAAAGTTGTTCAGTTTGATGGTCTAAACCACCCCTTTAAAAATTGTTAGGCTGTTTTGGTACACCTTGTTCACCTCATGGGATATTATAAAATATTCATTGGATCAAGTTCACTTGTTCGGCGTACACTAGTCGATTGTTTTTTTTAATCGCTCTAGATCGCCGATCTAATGTGTCAGATCTGATTATTTACTAATTTACTAAACAGTTTAAGTCATCATAAAATCATAAAAAAATAAAAAATATCTCAGAGCGCGCGAAAAATTGTTGTACAGGTCCTAGCTCGACGAGTGCTCGCGCACGACTGAGGACTTGAGGAGCGTGTTGATTTGATGCCGAATATGTAGTACTCTAATTTTATTTATTGTAATGTTGTCTTACAAGATTACAAAAAAATAACGAATGATTCGTATTCCTTAAAGATCGAACTTATATATCATATTAAGTTATTTTATAAAACATTGTTGGTTTAGAAAATAATTGACGCTGAATCTCGTCATTTTCTGCCAAAAATGGCTTACTTATTTTTTTTTTGAGGCGATTCAAGGCATTTATTGAAATTTTACAACATTAACAAACAATTAAAATATGTGCATAATCATTTGAGAATTTTTAATTTTTGTAGAATTGAATGGAACTATGTAAATTTGAGCGTCAAAGATGCACCGCCGACAGTTTTTATGGAAAACCATGTTCGTAAAATATTTATTGTAAATTCTAGGAAACGAAAATGTAAAAAGTGCTACATTATCAAACAAGAAAAAGAACGGATCTATCGTTAGCCATAAGCAAATAATTGTAGAACCTTACTGTTTCTGAGAATTACTGCGTCAAAAATCTCACATTTCCGCAAATAATGTAATAGTGCTCTTAACAACATCAACGAATTGACATTGACAGCTGCGGACTCGCTTGACACATGTTTGTGAAAGATAACCTCAAAACAAAAGGCGAATTTTAACCATGCATTTCGTTTTGGTTAACCAGTGAAATAAAGATAACTAATGAAAGCGATGAAGTCGAAGTCGTTCGACCTGAAGGAATCTCCTGCTGAGAAGGGTAAACATAGTAAGAGTTTTGATTTTATCGGTTTGTACAAAACTGCCGCGGAAACCAACGTTAGGTTGCTAGATAAACAACAATCGAGCGAAAGCCCCGCCTCGAAGGTGAAGCCTAGTACCCCGAAACGCGAGCAATCTCCTAGTAAAAAGAAGAAGAAAAATGAGCCGGTAGATATATCGCGTATCACCATAGACGGTCGCAGTTTGAACCAGAGCGGCAGAAGTTCACCAGTTAACGACTCTAGAGTCACATCCACTCCTTATTCTACCGCTAAAATTCTAAAGCAAGAACCCAAAGTCAAATCAATAATGAAGAATCCATCCACTAATGATGTTGATGCCATGGACGACTCAAGTTTTGATCCGTCTTGTTTCAAACGTAAAAAGAGGAACAAATCGGTTAGTTTCATGTTGGATGACACGGAAGAGGTAGCCACGAAGAAGACCAAGTCTAATGAACCTACGAAACTTGACAAAAAAGATAAATTAAAAGCTAAAAATGCTAAAGATGAATCGAAGAAGAAAGATAGGAAGATAAAAAAGCATCAGCAAGCAGAGAAGGAGAATAAGGGTAGTGTTAATATGGATACGGATAACGTAGATAATACAGATAAGTCTAAAACTAAAGGAGAAAAGGTTAAAAATAATTTGACGGACGCCACAGTGGATTCTGAAGATCAAAATCAAGTTAGTCAAGGAAAAAAGAAAAAGTTTAAAAAGTTAAAAAAACTAAAGAAAACAGAAGATACTCCCGATCAGGTAGAAAATGAAAGCACCAACAATGAAGAGACGGCAGAAAACAAAACAAAAAAAAATAAGAAGAAAAAACATCAACAAAAACCCGAAGCCGATGGTGAACCGGCAAATAAATCCCGTAAAAAGGAAGAGAAACCAGATGTAATCGCTGAGAATTTAGAAAATTTAAGCATAGGTGACAACGCACACACACTAACAAACTTACTGGACGAAATGACCGTAGTAGACAAGGATAAAAAAAAGAAAAATAAACAGAAACTCAAAAATAAAATAACTAAAGACAATACCACATCCAGTAATGAAGTTGACTCGGAGAAGATTGATGAAGGGAAGGAGAAGATTAAATGGAAGAAGAGGAAGTGGAACAAGGATAAAAAGGGGAACATTGAAGACAAGCTGGAGACTTCAGTCATAATAGACAATCTGCCAATCAAGCTGATGACAAGTTATAGGAAACTATTGGCCGATCATTTCGGAAAGTTAGGACTTATTAAGAAAATTGGGTAAGACATATTTTGATAAATTATTCAACAGTACAGATACTTAAGGTGGTTGGAGAGCTGTCAATTTCATACAAAACGTTGTCGTATAACACTCGTAGACGGTGTTAATAAAAGTAATGTTTTATATATGGAAAAATAGCTTAGAAAATCTAGTTTGCGCATATCAAATAATATTTACAATTTGTAATATAATTACGAAGATATAAGGGTTTGAAATTTTGTATGAATAATTTCAAAGCGTGATATCTTCGTAATAATATTATAAATTGTAAATATTATTTGAATGCTAATTTGGAGAATAGGTAACTTTTCCGACTGTATACATATTTGTCCGATCCACCCATCGGATCCGCCCCACCCATACACCCCGCCGACTAGAGTGCGAAAGAGACAACTGCTGCTCGGACCAATTTTATCTACATAAAATTTACGACAAAATCATTTAGTATTCCCCTGTTTCCTCCTCCAAAACTAAACCGATTTTAATAATTTTTTCAAGAATAATATGAGAAAGAATTTGGCTATGTCTGTATGTTTTGCTTTTTTTGTTTATGTTCGTTAAATTTCTTTGCTGGATGTCTGAAAACGGGTGGCAAAATTGTTCAAAAGTGCAAAAAAATAAAACATAGGGACATAGCAGAGGTAACATAGATTGTATGGTAAAAATTTTTTTGCTCTAGTGTCATTAACTCATGATCCAGGGAGGAAACAGGGGAATACGTTTGTATGGAAAAAACTGTACTCGCCTATCCTCTTAAGTGACTAACAATAATTTGTATTTATTTGCAGTATTGCAGAGGTGTACCCAACAGAGGAGCCCAAGCCAGTGTTCACAACCACCATCAACTTCTACAGCGAGGGCGCAGCCGCTAAGGTGAAGGATGCATTATTTATGTCCAAGTACACATTATTGTCATTTTCTAAGTCTTCTACAGGGTGCTTCTTCATCTATTGACACGTTTTTATTAAGTGGATGATCAGACCATCAAACTGAATAACTTTCTCTATGGGACCAACATCGAAATCGCAAAAATAATCAGCTTTTTTGGCTCAAGTAGGTTTGCAGTTTTGTATGGAGCAGCTGATTTTATTTCACGTTTCCTGAGTGTGGCTCCAAAGTGGAAGTTGTTCAATTTGATGGTCTGAATTCACAGTTTGCTAGGCTGTCCCTTCACCCTGTATATCACGCTGCCATACTTCGGCCACTGTTCGTTATAGTTTAGGAACTGTGCTAATATCACCACCTAACCACCCCCAGGCCCTAGAAGAAGACAACACTTCCCTGGAAGGCAGCCGCATCCGCGTCAAGCGTCTCCTGCCACCGACGGAGACGACCCTCGTGGTCCGCACGTACGCTGAACTGAGCGAGCAGGCTCTCAGCTCCGTGTTCATCCAGGCCGGCAGGATTAGGAGCATAAAGCTGCTGGTCAAAGGGAAGAAAACTATCAGTAAGTTAACTATGCGTTTTTTTAAACTTTAGGTACTGAATAATATAGGGTCCAACTTAGTATGATGTCGGTTTTTTAAGAGGATGATCAGACCATGTGTTAATCCAGAACATATTCTATCTGCATACCAAATTTCATACCAATCCATTCAGCCGTTTATGCTTGATTGAGTGACAAACATCTATCATCCAAACTTTGACATACGCGCGCGTACTTCTGGCGTACGCGCAGAAATGTCTTAATTTTTTTCCCAATTGATTGGTAAGTGAAGGGTTATGGGAAATATTACCGAAGTTGAGTAATTTCCGTCCTGGAGTGCGATTTTTGAATCTCATTCGCTGAGCTCAGCAGTTGAAAATGTCAAAATTACTATGGAGATATGAGTCGTTTTACTGCTGAATTGACTCTCAAAAATCATACTTCAAGAGTGCGATTTTCGAATGTCAAATTTACAGTAGAAAGATGCGTATATCCATAGTAATTTTGACATTTTCAACTGCTGAGCTCAGCGAATGAGATTCAAAAATCGCACTCCTGAGTGAAAGTAAGTTAGCCATGAATTTTAATGATGATTCTTTTTGTTAAGGTACCGCTTTCATAGAATTCGATGGACCAGAAGCTGTCGAACGGGCAATCAAAATGGCGGCGGAAGGTAAAATAGGCGGGAAAAAGATACACGTATCCAAGTTCGAGCAAAGACGAGGTCAGAGGAAAAAGGAAGACAAACCTAAAGGCAATGACAGCGAGAATGAAGGAGACAGCGAAGACTCCAATGATTAGATTTAGTTTTTAAAATAGATTTTTAATTAATGTGTCGTTTTCTAGAAAAAAAGGGGACTATATTGTCGCTCGTTGCGCAAGGTAAGACGTTTTTAGCAACTATTTTAATGAGATATATCTATTTGTATAAATGAACGCGTTATTCATAACAGAAGCGACACTTAAGTCCCTTTTCCCAGATAATGTTACAAATAACGGGCACAGTAAAAAGCCCTTAGTGATCATACAAATGTACAATGTAACATACCACTAGGGTATAGGACGTCTTTAGTAACATCCCAGTAAGATATAGATTTCCTCCCGATTAATGATGTGCCACTAAATATTTGTATAATGTATTTTCTTCAATCTTAATAAAGTGTTCTCTTACACATTGTATTTACCTTAGATAAAGATAAGACTCAGTCAAAAATATACTTACTACTCTCTTACAGAGACTCTGTCGAATCCAAGAAAATATAGTGCTCACACTTTATATAACGTTCTATAGAAAGATACGTCGATATTCGATTTCAGCCAATCTCTCGTACAAGTATTAGTCATACTTATAAACTCGATGATTATACAGCTTCAATCTCACAAAAGCAGTTCCATCTATTTTTCTTTCTTTTTATAAATATCGTCAACACATAGTGCTTGCATTTTAATATTTAGCATTTATATTTTACTGTACAATAGCGTTCTTTTAAGTTATATTCTCTTTTAAATGTTTATTATTATAGGAACTTTGGTCCTGATAATTTGTTATAATGATAAGAAAATACCACGTAAATTGATCGCAGAAAAGCTGAAGCAGGAACAATGAGATATAATTACAAACAGTCTTCACGAACAGTCGGCCTCGAAAGTTATCTAGTTCAAATCAATGAAAATAACTGAATCATTCAATTCCTTGGGGTGGAACACTTTTTTGGCCGACTGTCCATAGTTCATTTTAGACTATTTTATATTGCATTATTGGAATTAGTTGGATCGTGGGTAATTATTTGATATTAGGTTACATAATGTAAAAACAGATTATTATTTTAGGAAGTACAATTTCCGTTTTTGTCTAATTTTGTAAGTGAACGACAATATGAAATGGAAATAAACAGACGCGTTGATTTTATTTGATTTTTCATTTACTTCAATGTTAAGGTGGTTTTTGGGTAAAGCCAGGGTAAAGACCGTCGCACAAAAAGTAAGCACCATGAGCTAAGACCAAAGTAAGTTGACTCAATCCCAAATAGTAATTATTAATTATAGTAAGCCCCAGGGATTAATATTTTGGTGGTTAGTTTGGGATTTAACCATTGATTCTTTATTCGTAGGATTCAACCCTTTGTCAAGCAATAGCCAGCATTAAATTCAATAATAAATCTTATTGAAAACGTATTGTCATATTAGATCAAAATAAAATTAATGGATAGGCCTCACGCGAACATTTCAAACCAGAAAAATGAGGCAAAACAAATGAAAGGTTTACTTTATTTGTATGCAAGTGCCCTAGATTTGACAGATGCGCTAGTTTATATGGACCAAGTGCACCAGTAGTGTGCTTCAACTTACCGCGCTTTAGGCGTATCCATTAATTTTATTTTGATCTAAGATTGTCAGGTAATATTGTGATGATATGTAAAAATGAACTTTAAAAAATACAAGAAAAAATAAAAAGATATGTTTCCGCCCGGGATCGAACCGGGGGCCTTCTGCGTGTTAGGCAGATGTGATAACCGCTACACCACGGAAACTTGAATAATACGGGCGAAAACATACATCCCATACATTCACAAAATCAAAACTATATGGATAATCTGGAATGTAAGGTACTAACTAACCGGTAATAAGATTATTTCAAAGTAAATTATGATACAATAAAACAAGATATAAATTGAAACAATAATTTATTGTGTTCCTTAATTTCAATAGTATGCGTTCAAATTAATTATACTGTATACACAAGATCCTTAAGTTCGTTAACTACAGTAATTACAATAAATTATTTACATTAATTAATAATAAATTACAATTATAGGGTGCCGCGGCACTTTATCTAAAATCTAATTTAGATTAAAAATAATACTTTCAAACATACAGTTGTTATTATGTAGGTATGCGTCCTGATATACAAAAATATTTATTTAATAATAATCAGAAAAATAATTTACTTCGTTTGGTGCCTCAAATTTTCGATGGGGTCAACGTCGCGAGTCCAACTTCGGAAATTAATTGTATAATTCTATCTTATATTATGTCTAGAGTTCTTTTAAGCGTTTTTCCAATCGTTGGCCACGCGATTTAAACCATGGTTATTGCTAGACGAATAATTAGTTATTTTCTCGTATCCATGTTCATCCGATCACAAACTTGGACAATTCTTGGCTATTTATTTATTTTATTTATTTATTTACCACAAAAAAGACAGTAAGGTAAAAGGCAGATTTATTTCGGTAGTGTTAAAATAATGTCAACGATCAGTACGATCACACTAAAATGTCTTTTCAGCTGGGTTAAGGCCTCCGCACATTGCAGCGATATTATCGACAGCGATATCGCGACACCTTATACACTGCAGCGATTCCGCGATTCGCGTCACGCATGCGTCCACCACTGAATGCAGTCGAAAGAGATTGCGTCAGGTTGCGATAATATCGCGGCAGTGTGTAAGATCGCGCGCGTCCCCATACAAAATGTACTGGAAACAATTATCGCTAAATCGCAGCGATAATTATCGCTCGATAAAATCGCTGCAATGTGCGGAAGACATTATCTTATACGGTTTGTAATAGACCGATAAATCAAGTGACAAAGACCCGTCTCGATTTTTCGTTCGTTGGTTCCAATTTAAAGTCCGGAAATACTTAGCAACTTTCGTTAAGTCCAAAGTCTCCATAAATAAATAAACACGGCGTATGAAAGCAAGAATCAATGCAACTGTTTGTCTATTGCATAGACATTACTATACTAGCGGATTAGTTTCCTATAACGAATGGTTTTAAACATTCGAACCAAAAGTGACAGCACACAATTGGGTCATTAAAAATGTTTTAACAACACATTGTTTTCCTGTCTCTGTCGCACTTATGTTTGTGTAATAAAAGACTATTATCTCCCTTGCACACGCTAGTATATGTAACATAAGCCGTTACTTTAAATACAATTATCTTTTTTTCGTCTTTAAAATCAACTGCGCTGTCACAATATTAAAGCCTGACCAGAAATATAAAAAAACCTGGTTTGGGGGCGCTGCAATCGATTGTCACCTTTAATGTCAGTGTTCCAAGTACAAAAATTAGTTCCAATGATTTTCTGCAACATGGCGAGGTTTTTTATATTTCTGGTCGGGCTTTACCTCCAGTTACAGTTGAAATAAATTCACGTCTTGCATTTCCAAGAAACAATAGCAATATCTGGAACGTGCATCTCTCGCATGTAATACAACAGACGTAGACGTACGGGTATACAACGCGACGTGTGTGTATACGCAGGAAGCGGTCGCTCGGCTGAGAGGCGGTGGGCTAGTCGTAGCCCTACAACAAACCCTAGGGATGCCGCTGGTTCGGCACCGGGATGCTGTGGACAAAATTGTTGTTATTGACTTTGTACTCTATAAAACTAGATTTAAAGCTCACATTTGTGTGTTTCATTTCAAAGTGAGGGGATGTTCAAATGTCGTACAAACTTAAATCGACTTTTCAAATTACGTTCAATAATAAGACCAAGGCAAAAAAACAAGGCAAAAAATTTAACTAGGAAATGTCTTCACAAGATCGGCAGAGATATGAGATATTTGTCCCTTGTCTTAGCCAAAACGGCAAAACTATAAACAAGTCCACAAAATTATTTTGTGTAGGCATAAAGAATCTAATCTAAGAGAACGACTAGATTCAAGAATCGGGAACTCCAAAATAAATAAAAACGCAGTAAGAACCCGTTATAATGATTAACTTTAGCTTAGATTCAAGAATGTTTGACTTCCTTCAATAAATAAATTAAATTAAAACAGACGATACTGGTTGGCTGCTATTATACAGGGTGTAACAAAAATCCTAGTAATATTTTGAAGGTCGGTTATTTGGTACAAAATTACAGTATACTACGTACTCTACTCAAATGTGTAGGACAGCTGATTATTTAGATCTTTTTTCCTTGTTCACATAGTGAAAGTAGTTCAATTTGATGGTCTAATCTAAAACACCCATTTAAATACTGCATACATACATACATATGCTCACAGGGTGTTTTCTTAGGGTGTTTTGTTACACCCTGTATGAGATAATGAAACTCACCCATAAAATTCAGGAAAACTAGTATCGGTATTGAACTGGAAATTGACGGGCGTCTTCGGCGAGGCGCAGCTGTAGCTCAGATAGTCATCGGACGCATGTAGCTGTCGGTTAACGTTCGGCTCGGAGGCGCTCCGCGTGATCTTGGGCATCGCGCGCAGCATGCACTCGAGCGACGCGAGGATCTGCCGGAAGAGCGGGCGCTGTTCGCGGTCGAACTTGAGGCAGTCGTCGAAGAGCCGCTTGAGAGCCTGCGGCGCGCCCTGCCTGAGGCGCCGCGCGTCCGGCCTGAGCAGGCCGCGGCCTACCATCCAGAGGATCTGTCGAGTGAATAATTATGTATAGAACAGGGGGTCTACCCGGACATTAGAACTTCGCAATTGCGTGAACGTTTTCGGTCTAATGTCAAATCTATTACAATGAAGTTCGGACCGAAACGGTCGCGATGTAACGAAAATCAAAAGTCCGGGTACCTGGTCCTTGTTGTTGAGCCTGGAGTAGGGCAGCTCGCCGGCCATCAGCTCGTAGAGCACGATCCCGTACGCGTACACGTCGGAGCGGAAGGTGTAGGGCGCGGGCTCCTCCATGCGGATCACCTCGGGCGCCATCCACAGGATCGAGCCCGTCGGTTGCTGCCACTGCACCCCACCCGCCGTCGACGTGTCTGCAATGGATAATGTTCACACATTTTGAATTTCATCTCACCGTATTCCCTATTAAAAATATCAGTGAAAGAGGTATCTGTTGGAACGTGACGTCACACGCAGTTATATAATTATAGTGCATATTTAATTTGAATGTAATCTTACCTGACCACCGTACTTTGGCTGTTGCTAGGCCGAAGTCTCCAATTTTAACAGACCAGTCGTCTCTCAGGAATATGTTATTCGATTTCAGGTCCCTGCACAAACAATACATTTATTATTATTTGAAAAAGCAGAATGAAAATGATGTTTGATACTTTTAGGTCGCCACTTGACCTCAAAAACAAAAAAGGCTCCTGCTTTCTATTGGCTATGTGCTTGTGCACGACACTAGCACCCCTAGCGGTGTTGGACCGCCGTGAATTATTTCAAGTAAGTAACATTGTTAGTCCCAAACAATTACAACGCCGATGGACCGGGTCTCACCAAATTCTTATAAGAACGAGATAGATTACGTACTTTCATCCGATACTCAGATTGTCAGAGATGTTGGGACAATAAACCAAATAAAGTTCAGTTCTGATCACCGTCCATTACGCGCTAAAATCAAGTTCGACATCAAGATTTATCGCAAAAAGTTGTTTCTTAGTAATATCAGAAAACACGACAAAGACACATTAATAAACCACACAGAGTCTTTCAACCTCCAGTTAAAAAACCATTTTGACAGCTTAAGTTTAAATCCAGATTCAGATGTAGAAACTCAGTATCAACACATAACAGTAGCAAGTAGAAAACTTAAGCAAGCTAGGAAGAATAAAAACAAATTAACAGCAGAAACTATCACACTAATAGAAGAAAGAGAGAAATCAAAATCAGACTCGAGAGAATACAGGAGAATCGATAAAAAAGTTAAGAGAAGTATAAGAAAAGATGTTAGGAATTTCAACACACATTTAGTGAAAATAGCACTGCAAAGAAACAGATCACTCCGAATTGCCAAACAAGGGATATCAAAGGGCAAGATGTGGATTACGTGTTTAAGAGACGAAAACAATCATAAACACAATAGCAGAGACCAAATTCTAGAAATATGCCCCAAATTTTATGAAACTCTTTATTCCGACAGCACCAAATCAAATCTGGATAATAACTACTCCTGCTCCGACACCATCTCCCCCATATCCGCACACGAAGTACACGTCGCACTGAAGGGAATGAAATATGGCAAAAGTCCCGGGGAGGATGGCGTGACGACAGAAGCACTCAAAATAGGGAAACTTACTTTGATACCATATCTCACGAATTTATTTAATACCATTCTTTATACTGGTCAGCTTCCACAGAAAATGTGTCACTCTAACATAATACTGCTCCACAAGAAAGGAGACAAAGATGATATAGGCAATTATAGACCTATTAGCCTGGTGTCACACATTTACAAAATATTTATAAAAACAATTCAAAACCGCATTGCTGGACCACTTGACATACATCAGCCCCCAGAACAAGCTGGTTTTCGTCCCAATTTCTCTACTACAGACCACCTCCAGTCCTTAAATCAGATAATCGAAAAGTTTTCCGAGTTTCACAAACCCCTATACCTAGCATTTGTGGATTATTCTAAGGCATTTGATAGCATTACGCACTCATCTATATTTAAAGCTCTTAAAAACCAAGACATAGAACACACTTACATAAATCTCATCTGGAAAATATACAATAATAGTACAGCCAACATAAAATTGCACAGCAGTGGCGCAATATTTAAAATCGATCGCGCAATATTTTGAATCGATGGGCGGGTGTTACAGTATGTCGACGAATATATCTACTTGGGCCAGATAGTCTCTTTTGAGAACAGACAAGATAAAGAAGTCGAAAGACGGATTCAAAATGCCTGGAAGAGCTACTGGTCCATGAAAGAGCTTATGAAGGGTGACCTTCCTCTGACACTCAAGCGAAAACTCGTCGATATGTGCATCCTGCCCATCTTAACTTACGGTGCTCAGACTTGGTCTTTGACCGAACATCAGAAATCCAGTCTCAAGATTTGCCAACGAGCTATGGAGCGCAGCATTTTAGGTGTAAAATTAACCGATCGGGTGCGAAACACAGATCTGCGCTCCAAAACTGGTATAGCGGACGTAGGCCTAAAAACAGCTCTGCTAAAGTGGGATTGGGCTGGACATATCTGCCGAATGCACCCGGAGAGGTGGACCAAGATGGCCACAGAATGGGTTCCACAAGACGGTTGCCGACGTCGAGGAAGACCCAAGAGAAGATGGAGTGACGACTTGAATACCTTCCTGAACGGTTGGCCTGATTTCGCGTTGCATAGGGAAGATTGGAGGAAAAGAGGGGAGGCCTTTGCCCAGCAGTGGGACACAAAATAGGCTAAATAAAAAAAAAAAAAAAAACATGTTAGTTAAAAGTTTGTTATTTTTATAATAAACTAGTGTTTACCCGCGACTTGGTCCGCACAAATTATACAGATTTTAAGTCAGATCATAAGTTATCAAACAGAAAAAGTTTCATCAAAATCGGATCAGTAGTTTTGCGTGATGCGCGAACAAACAAACAAACACACAAACAAACAGACAACATTTCTAAAAAAGGTTGATTTCGATTCAGGTATACCTAAAAACCATATTGTAATCTTTTTTTTGTAAATATCTTCAATGTACAGACACACTTCAGTTACAGTTTTATAATAGTTTAACTAATGTAATGAGTAATGACTAATGTAAAAAATAAACGTACCTATGTATAATATTCTTGGCGTGCAGATAGTCCATGCCCTGCGCGGTCTGCCTCGCAACGTCGATGAGGTATAGCATGGGGAAGGGCGTCTCGAGCACGTGCAGGTGCTGGTAGAGCGACGAGCCCTCGCACCACTGCGTCACGATGGCCAGCGACGGCTTCGACACGCACCCCATGAACAGCAGGATGTTGCAGTGCCGCGTCTTGCGCAGGACCGCCACCTGACAAACATAAGAGTCTAAGCACCAGGGCCGTAGCTAGGGGGGGGGCATCGTGGGGCAATGCCCTACCTTAAAATATCAATGCCCTACCTTAAAAATCACCCAACCATTACTTCTTTCCTATATGGGCAACGTCTTTACTATGTGGGGAACCTATCGGTGAGGCCGAAGAATAAGTCCGCAGTAATTTCAATGTTTATTTGAACAGAACTTGATGAATGCAATTTGACACTCGATTTTCGACAGCGATCATCTTCGCGTTTAGATGCACAATGCAATGCGCATGACGGCCGGCGCATGTCACGGGGCGCATGCGTCCGACGAGCTCGTGAGGTGATCGTGTCGTGATCGTACCTGTCCGGTCAGCGGGGACGGATGTAGTAGACAGGGACGGATTGCGAATGAAGTTCCCGCAACTATATGGGCAAGTTGGGCAAATTCCCTTACAAAACTGACAGAATTCTAGTGACAACAAAGTTCCAGTGCTGTGAAATTTCGGGCTCGCTTCGCTCGCTCCAGCCTTTAAATAGTTTTTTAAATAAACTTGGATTGACACTGTTTTTAGACTTGGTGTGTGAAATTTCGAGCTCGCTTCGCTCGCTCCAGCCTTTGATATTATAAGCGTGGGTAGGTATGAGTTACCAACACCGTTTTGAGTCTTGGACTGTGAAATTTCGAGCTCGCTTCGCTCGCTCCAGCCTATGATATTATGAGCGTAGTTAGGCTAATAGAACTCATACCAACACCGTTTTGAGTCTTGGAGTGTGAAATGTCGAGCTCGCTTCGCTCGCTCCAGCCTATTATATTAGGAGCGTAGTTAGGCTAATGAAACTCATACCAACACCATTTTGAGTCTTGGAGTCTGAAATTTCGAGCTCACTTCGCTCGCTCCAGCCTATGATACTACGAGCGTAGGTAGACTAATGGAACGCATACGAACACCGTTTTGAGTTTGAAACTTCGAGCTCGCTACGCTCGCTCCAGTTTTTGAATGGTGTCTTGAGGATAGGTAGGCTAATGGAACTCGGTATCACCATCGTTTTGAGACTTGGTATATTTTTTTCTCATCTCATCCAAAAACTAGCCTTTTTCCTACCTTAAACCTCCTGTGCCCTACCTTCAATCCAGTCCTAGCTACGGCCCTGCTAAGACTTGTAACCTCGAGGGCGATCGTGAAACGCGCGTCTACTGTGCGTAAACGAGCAGATACAGCGATACAGAAACTCTTCTTGTAAAGTTTTCCTATTTGTATGAAATGACAGCTAAGTGTCCAAGATGTTTCGAATCTTGATTTTTCCTACTTTTCGACTCTTCGTAGTAGTTTTCCCTCATCTTGGCTAGAATATAATTCAAGTTCCAGGATCATTTCGATGGGTGTTTTAACACTGTCATTTTTGTTGAGTTATTTATACGGATAAACTAAATAGTACATAACAATAACATATATAAATAGCTCTTGATCCTTTATAATACCGCGATAGCATCATACATTTTCTTGTAAACAAAAAACGACGTCCTTTTACTATGGGCCCCGTATTCTTCTGTTACAAATGTGTACCTCGTTTTTGAAGGCCTGTAGCTGCGCAGGAGTGGGAGTCTTAACGTTGAGCGTCTTCACGGCGACGGGGCCGTGCCAGTGCGCCTTGTACACCGTCCCGAAACTGCCTGAACCTAAACACACACATGGTTAAACAACATCACCACAGAAAAGAGATATACAGTAGAACAACTTCATGCAAGCGCTCGAATTGCAACGCACACAGACGAACGGCACGTACTCAGCACGATAAGGTACTTCGGGGCGTAACAGTACGGAAGTACCTGTGGGGACTTGCCATAGATGTCAACACCCACAAGTTATAGCAAAGAAGCTAACAGATGGCGATACCGTCGCGCTCAGAAATATGCTCCATACAAAGACAACGTTCACCGTAAATACGTAACTCATAACCTACTACAAATAAGGTTCACAATCGAATGCGAGACATAAATCGCGCAAGAGAAATAATCACAGATATTCGATATATATACAAGGTCCAACTAAGATCTGTTGGACCACGGCCGGTCCCCAGGCTTCACACTAAGCCTGGTGGAAGATCTTCCCTTTTCAATGGAGGAACATTCCCAAGTACCACCTCCATATTGGTGACCCTCGACAAAGAACATCGCAACCTGAACACCGCAGAGCAGCACCAACACAGACCAGCAACCAACCCTTCACACCCCTCGACCAGGTCAAACAAGCAGCAGTCACACGCCGTCAACCCGAAGCCGCACCAGGTCCATCGCAGCTGTCTTCACACCGCTTCCTGGGCCTGCAGCTTCCTCAACGACAGTCAGCGTCTGCATAGAAGGATCTTCCGCAGCCCACGTGTCTGAGCTCACCTCCACGTGGCAGTTCTGCTCGCCTTCTCCACGCCTGTCACACACTCGCAGCACATCGCTCGTCAGACTCACTTGACTGGAGCCCTGCACCTACATGGATACAGACTGCACACTTCGAACAACTCAACGACCTCCGGTCTGAGGGGGGAGTACTGTGGGGACTTGCCATAGATGTCAACACCCACAAGTTATAGCAAAGAAGCTAACAGATGCCGATACCGTCGCGCTCAGAAATATGCTCCATACAAAGACAACGTTCACCGTAAATACGTAACTCATAACCTACTACAAATAAGGTTCACAATCGAATGCGAGACATAAATCGCGCAAGAGAAATAATCACAGATATTCGATATATATACAAGGTCCAACTAAGAACTGTTGGACCACGGCCGATCCCCAGGCTTCACACTAAGCCTGGTGGAAGATCTTCCCTTTTCAATGGAGGAACATTCCCAAGTAGCACCTCCATATACCAAAGGCCGTGTAAGTGGCGCTCCGGCGTCGCATTTCTTGTCGGCCCTTCTTGGCTTCGTCGAGCGGGTGGCAAGAGCACAATGTGCGCACACCGTGTGCCATCATAGTCGGCACTGTCAGCACAACACGTCTATAATATTTTTCTCTCCTCCGGACGGAAAGCGTCAACTTTCGTCCCGCTGCGCTAAAGTAGTTGCCGCTTGCCACCTCAGTTGAGGAGAAAAATAGTATACTAACCTCGGGCAGTAAATAAGAAAGCCTCAGATCACATGTTTGTTGAACTTGACATACCGAATTAAATGAGATATGAGACCTTTCTTACTTTTCTGCCGTCGGTGTGGAATCTAGGTACTATAATAACCAGTATTATTTGTTAAATGTGGAGATTTTTCAATTGGCGTTTAGATTTATATAAGAATATTTAATAAAATTGTAATGCTGTAAATCTTCCTAAAATAAAATAAATAAATAAATTATTTTCAAAGTCTAAACGTTCATAATTAATTATTAAATATAAATAAGTACCTATCCGCGCCCCAATCAGTATCTCATCGGCGTGTATGACCCAGTCGTCGTAGCTCTCCCGGGGTGACAGCGCGTTCTTCCACGACTCGTCCGCGGATCGCGCTCGAGCTCGCCGCGGTCTTATCGTACCCGTAGGCGATGCCTGGCGGACAATAAGAAGAATTATAGATATTTGTAGCGATACGGGTGTGTCGGCATAAAGCCTAACGGCAGTATTCGTCTGCTTACGAATACTGCCTCAAGCGTCAAATTTAATGCCGTACTTTTTGTCCGTTGTGCACGTCATCTCTTAGTTCAAGTTTCAACAGCTAAAACCCCCTTATTTTTATTATTAAAACCGTTTGTTTATACTAATATTATAAAGAGGAAAGATTTGATTTTTTGTTTGTTTGTTTGTTATGGATATGCTCCGAAACTACTGGGCCGATCTGAATAATTCTTTCACCATTAGAATGCTGCATTATCAGTGATTAACATAGGCTATAGAAAACGGCCAAGTGTGTGTCGGGAAGATTCGGTACAAAGTTCGCCGTAGTCCTCTATTTTTTAAATAAAGAATATTTAATTGATTCTCACCTGTGTGCTTTGACTGTGTTGCTCTCCTCCCTTGTCTTTATCCTCCTTGGTTTGTCGATTCGACGTTAGGTAGTTGGACGATTGTGGAGAATTGTTACACTGCAACCAATAACAAATATTGTGGGTTATCTAAACAGTGTAAGGAGGCCTTTGTTGCCACCGAGGGCTCGTCTATTCTGGATAGTACACAGGGTGTTAATATCTGGCGTTCAAAACAAAACTACATTCTACTCAAATGCTTGGATATATTCTTCTTTCAGCTTGACGTTCTGAAGTACCCTTTTATATGACGATAACTTTCTGGCACATTCCAGTATGTTCAGCGTACCTGGTTGTACTTGCGCTGGTGCTCGGCGAGGGTCATGGGCCGCTGCACCATGTTGATGCAGACGTTGGGCGCCGAGTTGGAGCGGTCCTGCTGGTTCAGCGAGCGCGGGTGCTGTTGCCTGGCATCGTACAACTTTGTTAGGCTACCAATCATTTTACTTTCTAGAACACATCACGATACAATTGATTTTTTTGATAGTATGATTTATAATACGAACTGCTTTGCAAAATTTGTAAACAACTGACAATAAACTGATGTATAAACGATGTCAGATGTATTTGACGTTATTTTGGGAATCTACCTCTGCTTCATAAGGTGTTATGGCTAGATTAGATAAGAGTAGGTACATCTAGAAAATCTACAACAACACAACTTTTAAATAAAGTTCTGAATCAATTTAACAAATTGATCTACATATGCTGATTGTGCCGCCTGCTGGTTTCGAATAGCACAATCCAGGCAGGTATCGAAAAAGGCGACTAATCTCATCAAGTATCGTCAACATCTCTGACACCATGTGCTGGTAAGTCACTGCATCCGACCCCGCCTGTGATATACAAGAGAGTCTTAGAGAGTACATTTGTGTTCACCACACACACTCATGCATAGACTTAAACTCTAGCGATAGACTTGCCCTTCCATAGAAGCAACATGTTCCACTTGAATGAGGTGTACGCCTGATTGATGTTCCCGAGTTCACTTCGTCACTATGGCAATGACAGACCGCAATGTGTCATTTTGTGTTGTTTTGTGTGACATGTTGTTTGTTTGAACGAGCTTGTCTATCGCTAGAGTAATATGTCTATGCACTCATGCAATCCTACGTATCCAACTGCTTTTTGGACAGTAGTCAAGATTGGCTCAGAGAAAACTTATACTGCAAAAATATTACACCTAGGTTCAGATCTAGCTCTTAACTAATAAGATTCCTCAGGTAGTGGAGCGGAGCGGTTGAGAAATATGAGGTAACAGCACTTGTGCGCCATAGAGCGACAGTCGACATATTTCACACTCTCCCGCCATCGCCATAGTGTAATTAAACTAGTAGTCACGCTCGGCGGTCGTAACCGGTCAATCGTGCCAGGGAGAGTCCCAGTACCGACTTACCTGCGCGCGGCACCGAATTTGCCAGTGTCCCGTCCACCGCACACCGCGCGAGCATAGATCCGCCGCGACTGCTCAGATGTTCTGAGCTTTCACACTATATTATAATTACGCTATGCTCCCGCACCGCAGGAACCTACTCAGTTAAGTGCTAGACCTGTACTGTAGTCATATAGCTCAATGGGCGGTGTTTCTCTATTTGACATTAATAATTAATCTTACAACACATCTAAATACGTGATAGATATGACGACATCAACACAAATCTAAGAAACATGTTAAATAAGAAATTAAAATGTGCTACTTCACAAACCAAACACTTTAGTATGGCCAGCTTGCACTATATTAACAAAGCAAGCAATTGAAATACTTGATAATCACCAGTTGATATCATAGTCCTTCATCTTCTTGGCTGGTGAGACAGACCTGCATTTATTATAGCATTTATATATTTGTATGTTTCTTAGGAACATTTTGTATGAAAGGCTATCTTTTAGACTTTCATTATTAGAAAGCCATCAACCTCAAGTAGTAGATGGCACCATAAGATATAATTATTAGAGTAATTCTGTTAAACAAATCAATGTATTTTATGGCCAATTGTGAAATAATAACAATAACTAATCAAAACCTAAAAAGAATACAATTTTGATAAGGTAGATAATTTTGTTTGAATATTGCAGACTTTTTTTACTCTTAGACATAATTTATAAACCTAGAATTGGTCAGGAGATGAACTAAAAATTCCAATCGCGCCTTTTATCTCGCTTAGAAATGTGCAAAAAAGAAAGATGTATTGCTACCTCTACACGCTCGCGCGAGCTAACGCAAGGCCGCTGTACATCGACTGCATGCATATGCTCACGAATATATTCCCCGAGGGGGTAGTCAGAGATATTCTGAAACCTCAGAATATCCACGTTTCACTAGTAGCACCGAAACTCTGTCCAGTGTGACGGGGAGTGGGCCGTCCGTCGCCACTTATAATGGACAGTGGGTACAATACTTGCCTCGAAATTGAAGGTTGCAGGTTTCCTCACGATGTTTTCCTTCACCGAAAAGCCAGTGGTGTTACAAATCATACATAAATTCCTAAACACTCATTGGTACGAGTCAGCTTGGACAGGGATCGAACAATCATCGCCTCCTGCACGGCAGGCAAGGTTACTCGTCACCACGGCTTTCTAATTAACATCAACTCTTTTACATAGTAAACTAGTAACAATTATGTTATAGATGAGTCAATGTATATCCGGCTCACGTAAGCTCCTATGAGCGTGTGGCGGTAGCATTAGTCGCGATGCGGCGCGTGCAGCATTGTCACACTGCCTTGCCCGACCATTTGGGTACACAATCCACTTGTAGAGTTAGGGTTCAACCAAGAATTATTTATGATATACTAGCAGCTTAGAGCATGACAGACACATAGGTCCCAGGTCGTAGATAGGATTCTGGTACTTTAATTGTGACTAGATAATTTGTGTGACAATGTTCAAGATATTTATTTATTTATAGCAGTAGATTTTCATCTTTCTATAAAAAGTATTGTCTTCTGGTAATACTAAATGCATATATTTATTATTTCATTATTTATAATTAAAGAAATGAATGCAATAACTTACTTGCTCTGGTCTGCTCTCATCATATGATGGTAACCAAAGTGTGGGAAGTGGAGGATGGCTTGTTGGCTCTCCGGGTTCTGGGCGAGTAGGGCCGCATAGTATGTGTCCGTCATTCGCACCTACAAACACACATTTCATTAAATACTACAAACATTGTTTTATTAATATTTTTCATTCTTTTTCGTGTCAGCGTGAGCTATATCGGATGACAATAACTCATGATGTAGTGGAAAGATTGGCAGGTGGTTGTATTGAGGCTGGTGAGATGAACTCAGGTTTTGTCACTTGGGGAGGCTCTTTCCTTGTACCAATTCAAATGATATTCAATTCAATTAACTCCAGATTTTTTTAGTATTTTCGTAGAATTTGTGTTATAAAGAGGTTGAAGCAATATAGTATTTTTTATTTTTTAAATCTATAATTATTGGACTTCTTGCTTGTGCGTTAGCACCGCATTTCCGCCAGTGTCAAGTGGTTTGAGGGAGTATCTATCGAATCTCGAGGATTGTTTTTGAGTAAGAACACAACTGAGAAGGATTGTGGAGCCTCGTGGCAGGCTGAAACGTGAACCGCGCGAACACCACGCGAAAGACAAGTGTTCGGGGCAAATCCTGCAACGTGATTCCATTGAATTTATTGCTAATTATCCCAATTGTCTGCAAATGTAGACCATCTCTTCAGGAACTCATACATCTTTTAAAGTATTTATTTACATTCAGAACAGTTTGTTTAAAACGCACCTGATGACAAATACTGGGTACTTTATCAGCGCACCGCTGATGGAACTTGAAGTTGCACTGCGAGCAGTAGAAGCCGTTGAACAGGAGCCGCCGGCAGCACTCGCAGAAGGCCAGCGTGAAGAATGTCTTGCGCGTGAACTGGTGTGATATGTGTGACATGATTGGCAGCTTGTCTAGCGTTCTCACTGTTACCTGCGGATGGTGGGGCGTTAGTCGGGATCTGATATTGGGCTGTTTTAATTTACCAAACTCAAGCTAACACTTTCTGAAGTATGCTTTGGGGCATACTGAAAAGTTTGCAGAAGTACCGACCAGTGTATGAAATCAGTTAATAATACAGGCTTCAGATCTATATATATATTTCTAATACATATGATGGACTCATAACAAACAAATTTAAGGTCTGTATTGAGAGAAAATCTAAAGGCTATTACACCTTCCTAAATTCAGATTCTAATTGAGGGACAGAGCTATAGATTAAAAAAGGACGTACTTACTACATCCCGTTCTAATCTATAGCTCTGTCCCTCAATAAGAATCTGAATTTAGGTGAAATAGCCCCTTTAGGCTCAATTAAGGTGAGCTGGTGCATGCCAAACTCAACCATGCTGGTCCAGTGAGGTATTTAAATTTTCCCTTAGTCCTCTATTCAATTCTTATTTTTAAAATGTGGCATCCAATGTGTTGATGACTTTGGCAACATCTAGTTTAAATATCAATAGTGCTTGATTTTGTGTGGTAATAAATATTTGGTGATTTCTAGGATTGTTTTTTGCACAAAAACACACACTTCAGCCACCAAAAAATGGAAACGATCGATCGTCGAAGTTCTGGGCTGGAAAGATTTAAAATGACATGCCATCGACTCGATAGAAGAAGAGCCACCAAAAATTGGTGGAACTTCATTGCAAGTCTGGGAGCAGGCAACAGACACACGACCATCCACTAACAGACTTGCAACATGCATGTAGTCCTCAAAAATATCTATTAAACTATTAGGCAAGCACTACACTCTCATGAGAACTTCTCGGCGAGAATTCTGGGCAAGAACTTCCAAAGGAAAATTACTAGGGCTTGCATCGCCGCGAGAACAATGAAGGGCATCCTCACTCTCAATCTCGGCCTTTCTCATCTGTTCTCGGCGAGAACTGGTGACCAGTACAACAGGGGGTCACTATGACACCTATTACAGGCACCAGTCTCCCACAAACACCACTGATTGTAACAATGTAGTCACTAAGCAATTATGTATTCGTTTGTGGTAGACAATAAACATTATTATTATTAATGTAGTACCTGCTTTAGGACCAGTTACCTGCAGTATCCAATACTGCCTACAGAAACAATAAAAAAATAATCTTACCTCAAACAACAGGAAAACCAAAGTAAACAAAGCACAGAACTGACCTCTTCAGCATCGATCATAGTAATATCGATGTCCCAAGGTAGTTTTTGATTACTGCCTGTCCTTACAACTTCACACATTTCACACGTCAAGTTGCGGAGCTTCAGCGCCTTGGAGAGCGCGTCCCGCAGCGTGACGCCCTCCTTCACCTGCACGCTCGTGCGCTGCTGGTTCGGCAGGTGCGCCCTGAGGAACACCTTCGGCTGCCGCGTAAGTGTATCGAACTTTTTAGAGTCATCATGCACCGAACATTCTTCACTCCTATCCGGCGATTCTGACTGTAATAACTCGCGCAGAGTCCGCTCCCTAAGCTCTAAATTATGCAATTTTGACGTCAACTCCTGATATTCAGATAAATAAAGCGAGGGGGGGTGCTGGAATCCAGCGAATTTAGCATTGAGAGCGTCAATGTTTTCACGGGTTACGTTTATGATACTTTGAATGTTCCTAATTTCGTATGTAGGGTCTGCTACGTCGTCACTGTCCGTGGATGTCGACATGTTATCACTGTTGAGAGATAATGCAGGTATATTTCCATTAATTTTTCTTGAACAATTTTCTTTCTCTCTAGTAACTGCCATTTCTTTTCTTTCTGTATTTTTTTAATTTTTCTCCGCAACTCGCTCGCGCAGACATTTGCACAGATAATGATATTTTTTTTTGGTTGTCATGTCAATGTCATCACTCACGTATGTACCTTTTTTTTATGCCTCGTTTGCACAGAATATTGGTCCGACTGCGGTTAAGTTTCCATTCGGAACGTGTATCCGAAATAAAATCGTTCAGAAATTGATTGATTTTAGATCGAATCAGAGAAAACGTCAAATTAAAGTATTTCTGAACGATAAGAATTTTGGAAATCTTCTGAAGAATTCCTGTTTAATTGGGATTTTTGAAAAAATAAATAACTTTCGCACCAAAGGACTCTGGAATATGGTACAAATACATATTTTACTTCTCTTACACCTTTCTATATTGTGCAAAAGCGAAGATTCAATATCAATTTTACCCCAATAAATTCCAACAATTTTGGTCGTCATATTTCAGCAAAATGGAATCTCCTGCCGTCCGGCGTGTGTGCTACGACCAGATGAAGACGATCATGGACTTCATGGGCCAGCACGTGGAGTTCGCCATGGGTGTACTGCGCACCACGGAGGCGAGACACATGTCCAAGAAACTTTGGGACGAACTCGCCCAGATCGTGAACAACATCCGCGGGGGCACGAAGAAGACTCCAGACTTGTGGAGTAGGGTATGATATAATAGAAATAGTTTATTTGTCAAAATACAACTTTGGGGTTCTGCAAAGAACTCAAATATAGAAATTCTGCAGTGATATCAAAACAGTGTCTTGAAAATAGCATGCGCTCCATGGTTCACGAAAATGGAAGAAATTCATGAGTATCTAAGTATCCCCACTGTGAAAGACGAAGTGAACTGCTCTACCAAGACCTACAGAGATAGGATCACTCACCGTATAAATAAGCTGGCTTTGCCGCTAAGTGAACCTCTCGGGATAAGACGTCTGAAACGACGACACATTTGGAATACCTAACTTATGCCCTGTAGTGACCAAATGAAGGCGGCCTGACAATGGGAAGGCATGCCTGCAACCATCCATACATGCAAAAGAACTGATCATGGTCCTCAGACCGATACACAGCCATTTCGTTAATTTGGTTTCAATTTCATGTGTGGCCCACATCACTGTCACGGAAATGCCGACTATCAAGCAAGAAATATCAAATATCTCGAAACGATATAAGAATCGGCTAGCCAATCATGTTAATGAGCTGGCAGTTGCGCTAACAGATAACAGTAATGACGTAAAAAGGCTAAAGCGACTTCACATACACAATCTAGACATTCCTAGAAGGCAATAATAAAGGAATACCCTCCACTGGGAGCTGGTCAATTCCACAAATAAACATCCTCACCCACATGATCTGCTTATAGTGTCAGCACTGATTGCAGATAGTCAATAAATAAAAAAAAAAAACTGGGTTCTCATCATCAGCAGTATCGGCACGTATTCACCCACTGCAGGGCATAAGCCCTCCCCATTTAGCCTTCCATGGCTAGGAAGTGTTGATAGCGATGATAGTCCATACGGAAGAGAGCTAGCGACTCAATCAAGAGGCGGCGGTTCGATTCCTGGCCTGTATCACTAAGTTCTACGGAATTTATGTACGGTTGTATTTAACATTATCACTAGCTCGACGGTGAAGGAAAACATCGTAAGGAAACATGCATACCCGAGAATAATAAAAAATTTGTTCGGATGTATGTGTAAAATATGGGTGAGCTTGGGGCGAACACAAAAGATCAGCGATGGTCGCAGTGTTACATAACGAAACTTGCTTGCAATAGCCCAGCCAACAATAATAGGAAGTGTTGCTAAAATTGCTGAATCTACTCTCAGCAGCTAGATTTTTATTTGGCAATACTTCTGTACACCTTTGAAATAAATATCTGCTCTTTCCAGTACTGGAGTGACTTCAAAAACAAGTTAAAGAAGAAAGTCAAAATACTAAACAGGAAGAAGCGGACCGGCTCCACGGAGAAGGGCACTAAACCTCTCACCAAGTTGGAGAAGAGAGCCCTCGTCATCCTCGGACCTAAGTTCGCTAAGTTAAACAACAAGGATGATGACACTAGGAATTCTTATTCTGTAAGTTTTGGTCTGAACTCAAGTCAATTTTTATTTTTTATAGCCTATTTTGTGTCCCACTGCTGGGCAAAGGCCTCCCCTCTTTTCCTCCAATCTTCCCTATGCAACGCGAAATCAGACTAACCGTTCAGGAAGGTATTCAAGTCGTCACTCCATCTTCTCTTGGGTCTTCCTCGACCCCGGCAACAGTCTTGTGGAACCCATTCTGTGGCCATCTTGGTCCACCTCTCCGGTGCATTCGGCAGATATGTCCTGCCCAATCCCACTTTAGCAGAGCTGTTCTTAGGCTATTTTTAGTCTATTACTCTGGAAAAAAAAAATTCTTTAGCCCTCGCAACCGGGCTATAAGATTACAATAGATAAATGATTTGGTATGTCACGTTTTTTTTTTTGGAGCGCTGAATTGAAAACCATTTCGAGATAATTGTCTCAATAATCATATTTTCTATGTCAGAGATTTTAAAATGAAAGCATAAGCATAGCATACAGAGTTACTATAGTGGAACTACTAGTGAAACATGGATGTTCTGAGGTTTCAAAATATCTCTGACTACCCCTCGGAGAATATAGTCGTGAGCTTATGCTATGCATCTAATAAATATTTATGTTTTTTTCCAGCAACATTTACCACCTGAAGTTAAAATAGAATATCATCAGGATAACACGGACTTTGGTAAAGAGCAGAGTGAAGAGAGTGATCGCTTAACAGGTAAACATTCATTAAATTTACTAGAATAGTTCTTTGGTAGAAATTATTGTATTATTGTGTGTGTAGATTTCGATTTTCCTGATTACCACTTAAATAAAAAGCTCAACTTCACATACACCTCATAGGAGTCGCGTGGCTAAGGGGGTAACAAGAGGATGTGTGTCGGCTTGCGATTTAATTGGCTAACTGGCGAAATCTAACAAGGAAACGCCATTAAATAAAAATAGAATAGAATACACCTCATCGCTGAAGTGATAAATAAATAAAAATTTTACCTGTTTTAGAAGCGATTAACTTTAATGGGAGAATTGTGCATATTTTTCTTTGCTCATCTCTGATATAATTTAGTCAATAGATTGCCATGCATACACCTCTATAAAACCTCACACCCTGGGAACACAGGGAACCACAGTAGTAAAGTAATACATTGTACTATTGCAGATGGTGGTGACAAAGAAGATGAAAGTGAAGAATCAAACCCTGAGGAGAATGGTGATGATGACGAAGAACAGAATTCCAGTGAACTTTCACTACAAAGTAAACAGTTTATTGTTCTTTATTATTATTACGCTCCCGGGTGTTTCTCTTGAGCGTTTAAACACTGTCAATATCCTAAACAAATATTTTTACGATTTAGTTTCTATGGGAGTTTTGTTCCATTAGGGCTCGTCCGCACAGCGATTTTTAAATGATGTGAATGTGATAACATAGGATGACTTCTGATAAGACTCTTATATCAAGACACTAAGTACGAAAATTGTTTGTTTCACGCGTCTTCCTATGCTGTTTACCGCTAAAATGACCTCCTACACCCTACTTTCACATGGGAAGACGTGTGCAACAAGCAATTTTCGTACTTATTTTCTTGACATGTGTCCTGTCAGAAGTCATCCTATGTTATCACATTCGCGCGAATAAAAATCGCTGTGCGGACGAGCCCTTAGCAAAGACCTATCCAACGACACCTCACTCGATTTACATTTATGTTTTTGGGTTACTGTTATCTGTCGATCTGTCGTCATAACAAATTTCGATTCAATAGGTGCAAAAATGAGAGAGTTATTGAGGCGGGGTATACAGACAGAATAGACGAAAGTATAAGGGTTCCTTGTTTGACTACGGAACCCTAAAAAGCCGTCATTAGCGCTCAATTTGGCACCGCACAAAGTAACAAAACATATCTCAATCTTTCTCGTTTTCTCAAAGGCAGAACTGGCAAAGTCTGTTCCGCGCGCAGGTAAGTCGGTATTGATTCTGAACTCCTCATTTTACAGGTCTCTACCCTAAATGGTTAATAGAAGTAGAAAAGAAACGCGCTGAAGCGGAACTGACTCGAGCCAACGCCGAAGTGCAAAGGGCCAACGTCGCAGTGAAGAGTGCCGAAGCAGCTCTCCTGCAAGCCGAAGCATTGAAGAGGCTCTCTGAAGCAGCCAGCCTCCAAGCCGACGCGCTGATGAGGATAGCCTTGTATTTAGAGAGTAGGGGCCATAATCCGCATTTATTATCAGGTATAGGCCTTCCTTCATGAGGGGGCGATCTTGATCATATTGATCCACTCGGGTAATAGTTATTTGTTATGCTAGGCTGCAAAGTTGCTTTTTGGCGCGAGTACTTTTATTGAAACCTGAGCGTTTAGCGAAGGTTTCAAAGGTATGAGACGCAGAATAACTTTGTAGCCGAGCGAAACACACAATTTTTCACCTCACAACAGCGAGGAAAAAAAGTGAATTGCTAAAAAGAACATTTCAAAAAGTTTTTATTTTCGTGCTGGCCAGTGTCATGAAATAGTTATTAAGCATTTTCAGTGCATTGGCGGTATACAAAAATATTGAATAGACAGATTCGAATTTCAAAAACTCTTTCCACGCTAGCGGATAAAATACACTTTTGCACTCAGATTTCGAACGATAAACAGAATCTTTCCGAGCTTGTGAGGTGAAAAAGTTATTGGTCATAGTGGGGGTAACATTATTATGAACCTTAAAAAATATAAAAGTATTGTTTTTGCCTTAGTGAGGTAAACATTTTTTTACCCAGTAGGAAACTGTTTGCCTCTGCGTTTATTTTCCATGATTATGGGGGAAGAAATAAGATTTCGCACTATTAAATAAATGTTATGCTATGTAGTTCTCTTTTTACTGAAGCTATGCTAAGGTTAAAGACACAAGTTGAGATGAAAATAATTAATACAGCTAGGAAGTAAAACCAAAATCTAATGGGGTTGATTTTTCAACTTTTTCCTGTAGCTGCAATGGTAAAGGTACAGTTTCAAAAATCCACCCTGTATTACGTAGCACATTGCGTAAACTTTAATGCGTTACTCAAGGGGGTGTTTCAGACCATCAAACTGAACAATTTACTACCTACTATGGGACCAATAATGAAATCGGGAAAAAAATTGGTGGTCCATAGAAAAAGTTAAATTGCTACTCGACCCAAATGTATGGAACGGCTGTTTTTTTTGCTACTTCAATCAATATCAATACCTAACCTATAGGTCACATAGCCCATAGTGAAAGTTGTTCAGTTTGATGGTCTGAATGTATGTGATACATTTAAGTTTACACTCATTATACAGGGTGTAAGGAAAAGTATCAATAACCTTTAGCCTCTCGTATGTTGACATTCTAAACACAATAAAATTGATATTGTCTTTGGAACGATCCGTCACAAACACAAAGGATGGGTTAAACCACATACTCTACCCCATCCATAGAAAGAGAAGGTACTAGAAGGAAGCACATGTCTTGTCTATTCACTCAGTAAGAGATGCACATAGCAAATTCGCTCTAGAAAAGGAGATCGCTACTTATTGCTGTCCTTATTGACGTAACCACTTTTTTGTTCTACGGCGGCTGTCTAACTCCGCAGTCAGACATCTATTTTCATACAAATTGTATAGGATTTTATGAATATCGCTATCTCACACGCGGTTACACTGATGTTCCGTCTACCAGCGTAAGCGAAAAATTCTTCGCCTATGACCCCATCAAACTGAACAACATTTACTATGGAAGCAAACCTGTCAGAACAAAAAACAGCTGTCTCATACATTATAGTCGAGTAGGCATTGTAGTTTAGTATGGAACAGCGGATATTCTTTTTGCGTTGACAGGTTTGCTCCCATAGTAAAAGTTGTTCAGTTTGATGGGTAGAGTATGTGGTTTAAAGGTTAATGATACTTTTCCTCACACCTGTATTTGTGAAGAATTTAACTAATGATAGGTAAAGTTTATTTTTACCCAACTGCCTCAGAAAGTGAAGGTAATGTTTTGTTAAGTAAATATGTAAATTGAATCATTGATCATAGTTGGTAGTTGATAAAGGTGTAAATTAATGTTATACAGGGTGTAAAATTAAATGTGATACATATTGAATGGGGTGCTTCAGACTATCAAACTGAACAACTTTCACTATGAAGCCAACATAAAAAAATATGTTGTTCAGTTTGATGGCCTGAACAACCCAAATTGATATGTAAAGCATTTAATTTTACAACCAATCTCATTTTGAAAAAAATATCTTCATAATGAGTGTACATATTAGGAAATTAGAAGAAATAAACTTATTTGTCCAAAAAAATTGGTTTATTTAACCATCAATCATACGTCAGCCATTCTGCTCAAATCATCACAATATTTACATTAACTTAAATATATTTTCACAATCCTTTACAGGGCCTATAGCATAATGCGCGCGACAACATTATTTATCCCGCGCCTTTTCTCAAGTCGCGCCTTACAATTAGCAATATCGCGCTGCCATGCTAGCACCACTGCTATTTACAGCATATCAAAATCGTCTCTCTGGAACAGAAATGGTTTAAGTTCAGTACTTACCTATTTAATTTACATTTACTAAACTTTACTAAAGAAATACAAACAGTTATAGAATATTGTGATCTTATAGCTAAAAAGTTTTTTCAATATAAAGATGAAAAACCTAATGGTGGAATCACACTTTCTTATCAGTCCAATCATTTTAGTGTTTGACAATAACTATAATTCATCTATCGCTGAAACTTTGCAGTGTGATAAAGTAAAGTATACAGATTATGTTTGACAAATAATCTAGGACTGGAAAAAAATAAACGTAGATTATTTGTCAATCCAAATCTGTATACTTTACTTTATCACACTGCAAAGTTTCAGCGATAGATGAATTATTGTTAGGGTATCCATACAAGGAAACTCTATATGTGTTATTTGTTATACGGCTACGCTGTATTCGCCAAAATATATGAAAAACAAACATGCCATCCACAAACCCAGCCATCCACAAACATGCCATCCACATCCGCTATCAAACCCAGCCCGGGAGCTTCTTCGGCGTAAATGAAGCAGAGGTCCTTGGCTGCGATGAGTGCTTAGGTCGGGACACTCATTAGAGATGGCGGCGGAAGAACCTTAAGGGTCAACGGCGGCGCTCAAGTCTTCCAGGAAGGTGACGACCTTGGTGTCAGGTAGCAACCGACCGTAAAACTAAAGCCAATCTTCATACCAATCATGAGACAAGACACAAATATGAAAAGGAGAAAAAATGCTAGGGCGTCCCCCATAAGCGACGTTGGCGACGATACTGCAAGGAATACTAGGGCGTTCCCCAATAGCGACGGAAAATCAAGAGAACGAACGACGGTGACAATGTCCCAGCTGCGTATCGCCACCTGGAACATTGGCACCATGACTGGACGCAGTGCTGAGCTAAGCGACATTTTGGAGAGACGCCACATCAATATCTGTTGTGTACAGGAAACAAAATGGAAAGGCGCAAAGTCACGACATATTGGCAAAGGATATAAACTTCTATACAATGGAAAGGAAAACGCTAAGAACGGGGTAGGAATAATCTTGGATCAACACCTCAGCCAAAACATTGTGGAAGTGAACAGAGTAAGTGATCGTACCATGTCTGTAAAGCTCGCCTTAGAGAAGCAGGGCTGCCTTAATATCGTGTGTGTATATGCCCCGCAAACCGGATGCCCCGAAGCGGAGAAACAGGAGTTCTGGGAGGAACTGCACGTCCACATAAACACAATACCAACAGAAGAGCAAAAACTTATTTGCGGAGATTTGAACGGGCATGTGGGCATGTATAGGGACGGTTTTGAGGGACACCATGGCGGTTTTGGGTATGGGAAGCAAAACAAGGAGGGAGCTACAATTTTGGAATTTGCTTCATCACAGAATTTTGCCGTGGTAAACACATTTTTCCAAAAGAAGGACGAACACCTGATAACGTATAAAAGTGGAAACTCAAAAACACAAATTGATTATATTCTCGCTGACAAGATAAACCTTAAACAATTCAAGGATTGTAAAGTAATTCCAGGCGAACCCCTCACGAGCCAGCACCGACTGCTCCTAGCAACGTTTAAACTTAAAACGCCAATTAAAAAGAAATTTCAAAAAATAGAGAGGATTAAGTGGAGGGAACTGTGCATGGAAAAAGGTAAGAAATTCCAAACTGACGTCAGAGATTTCCTATGCGAGAATCCTCCTCGAAATGACTCCCCCAACATGACATGGTCAAAATTTGAAAGTTTCTGTGTTACCACTGCAAAAGATGTACTAGGAACTAGCAAAGGAGCTCCGAATAACGGAAAAGACACCAAATGGTGGAATAGCCGCACTAGGGACACTGTATCTGAAAAGAAGCGTCTGTTCAAAATCTGGCAGGAAACTGGCCAGGATGACGACAAACAAGTGTATAAAGAGGCTAAGAAAAGCGCCCGAAGAACAGTGGCAATAGAAAAAGAAAAGGCTGATGCGGAACTCTATAAGCGCCTGGAACTAGCAACGGACAATGAAATATATAAAATAGCAAAACACAGATATCACAACACCAAAGATATAAATACTACAAAATATATAAAGGATGAGAGAGGGGTGCTGCTCACAAATGACAAAGACATATGTAGACGATGGTATAGATATTATAACGACCTCCTAAATGAAGAATTCCCACGCAAAACAGAAACAGAAGAACCACGAATACAAGGACCTGCAAACGAAGTCACAATCACAGAAGTCAGAAAAGCCATTTCTAAGATGAAAAATCATAAAGCAAGTGGACCAGATGAAATACCTGCTGAAATCTGGAAAACCCTCAAAGACGGGGAGGTGTGGCTGTGCGAACTTTTTAACAACATCCTCAGAACTGAAAGAATGCCAGACGCATGGCGGAAGAGCATACTAGTTCCTTTCTATAAAAATAAAGGAGACGTGCGGGACTGTGGAAATTTTCGTGGTATTAAACTGACTTCACATACCCTCAAAGTCTGGGAAAGAGTCTTGAGCGAACGCCTTTCGAACCTCGTAACATTAACAGAAAATCAATTTGGCTTTACACCAGGAAAAAGTACCACGGACGCAATTCATGCTATCAGACTAGTAATGGAGAAAGCTCGGGAAAACAAACAGAACCTGTTTATGGTCTTCATAGACCTAGAAAAGGCCTTTGACCGGGTACCAAGAAACATCATTTGGCAAGCTCTAAGAGCACACGGTGTTCCCGAATGCTACATTAGACTTATGGTAGACATGTACACAGAGGTACAAACTTGCGTGCGATGTCCAGCGGGGAAGTCCGAGAGCTTCGACATAAAAGTAGTAACTACCAGGGCAGCGCCTTAAGCTCCTTGCTCTTCAATATAGTGATGAATTATCTAACTGCAAAAATTCAAAAACCGACACCTTGGAATCTCTTATATGCGGATGATGTGGCCTTGATTTCCGAAAACCTGATCGAAACACAAGAAAACCTGGAAAAATGGAGAGAGTCACTAGAGTCAAATGGTTTACGAATCAGTAGAACTAAGACTGAGTGTATGATCTGTAACTTCGACCCTGACACTGCCATCAGCGCAACTATCAAGCTCGGCGACATAGCCCTCCCACGAGTAAAAACCTTCAAATACCTGGGATCGGTTATCTCAGAAAATGGGTCAATTGAAGCAGACATTACTCATAGGACAACATCTGGGTGGAACAAGTGGCGCTCGCTGACCGGAGTTCTGTGTGATACGAAAATCCCAATAAAAACAAAGGGAAAAATCTATAAAACAGCAGTGAGACCAGCACTACTCTATGGCAGCGAGTCCTGGCCGACCACAAAGATGCATGAACAGAAACTCCACACAACGGAGATGCATATGCTACGGTGGTCGGGTGGAGTAACTCTTAAAGATAAGGTGCGCAACGAATATGTAAGAGGGAGCTTTAAGATCGCACCCATAACCGACAAGATAGGTGAAGCGAGGCTGAGATGGTACGGTCACGTGATGAGAAGACCAGACGATAACGTCGTTAAAAAGTGCCTTTCCATTGCTACAAAGAAAAGGGGAAGAGGGAGACCTCAAACCACCTGGTTGACGAATGTCCAGAGAGACATGAAAGCGTTAGGACTCCGCCAACAAGATGTCTACCAAAGGCCTGAATGGCGTCGCATGATTGGGAAAGCCGACCCCGTGTAACGGGACAAGGCGAGGCAGAAGAAGAAACATGCCATCCACATGTGCATGGAAATAAAGCAAATATAGACTAATGTGGCCGAATAACTCGCATAACAAAGTGAGGACCATAACACTTATGTCTTTATGTGCCCTCTGATGACTAGAGGACACAGTGGTGGATTGTGGAACAATTGGCAAACACATAATACACTCTTACACTACTATTACACTCACTATTGGCAGAATCATCATCACCCATGATGAAGCCATATACATCTTATATTCATATAGAAAGGGAAACAAAACTTACAATCTCATTATATTCAAGCACATGTTTCCTGATGGCGGATCCATCGACCCACGTCACGAAATCCTCCAACGATCTGTTCACGAGGAAAGCTGGATCCTTCACAACCTCTGGGCCTACTCTCACATGGCCTTGCTCTATAAACTTTGTTGCTTCTTTCAGATTCTCTGACATTTTACCTGTAATTAATAAAAGTTAAATGGTTTAGTACAAAATCATTTTGCAAACTTTATAGTTACTGAATGAAGACCAGAAATTAGTAAATAAACTATTTGTGATGAAAAAAAATTTATTGCAAAATCTACCAAAAATAATTACATAATATCATCAGCATGAGGACTTGTAAGTACCCCATAATTCACTCAGGTGGAGAGCCTAGGTGGAGCATGGGCCCAGACCTGAAAATACTAGTCTGTAGTGACTGGCGACATCTCCAAACTAGAGTATTTTCAAGTGTTCTATCACACTACTCAGAAAGCTGCTGCTACTACCTACGTCGTAGGTCAGCGATAACTGGTCCTGCAGTGCACTTGACCCACCAGGCTAGTTTGGATTGAACACTGTGGTGTTAGCACACATGTTGCGTTTCATGTTTGGAGCTTAGCACCAAATGTTGTAAGCGTGAACAAGCAGTCTTAGAATGGCAGTGGTAAGTGGTCGTACATACATAGTCAAATTTTAACGCATTTGAAAATCACATCACTTTAAGCATCTCAAATGAATATCATATTTCAGATTAAAACTTACTTCTAAGCA
Source organism: Agonopterix heracliana (assembly GCA_963693445.1). NCBI lineage: Eukaryota > Metazoa > Arthropoda > Insecta > Lepidoptera > Depressariidae > Agonopterix > Agonopterix heracliana. Next base: position 21,534,944 of record OY856308.1, on the reverse strand, counting down.
TAACAGCAGGCAGTCTCCGCCGGCAGAACGAACTCGCAGATACGTTAGTAGCCAACGCCAGGTCCCATCTTGTGGGAATTAAGCCCATTTGGTATAATTTCTCCAGTAACTGAGCACTTGATTCCGTCCTAAATTCCGACGACGCATCCAAGTCTTTGATCTTATTTGCCAGCTCCCTGATGTCTCTGGATAGTTTATTATACCTTTGAAAATATAATATATTTATAGTAATGGTAGATAATGTCGTAAAATATCAAAGTAAACTAAAACATACTTGGTGTAATCTTCACGCTTCTGAATGTAGTACTTTTTCATAACTTTCACTTCGTTTAAGTTGTTGTCGACTTTCCATGATATAAAGTCTACTTTTTTGAGTAATTTTTGCTCGTGAAACTTGAGTTTTCGCACCATTTTTACTTATTTTTTCACTTTTTCGCAAAGTAAACACACAACACGTGCTGTATGGTTTTCAGAATTTGACAGTGACAGTGACAGACAGACATTTTTTTTTTTTTTAATGTTTATCCTTTCGGATAGGCTATGGGAACTAGCCCTTACTGCCTGGTCATTAGTGTCTTTTTTCTTTGTACTTAAACCTAACCTAACCTAAACTTAATACCTAACTCTTGAAATGCGAGGGTGGTACACACATTCCAATGGTCAGGGGAGTTTCACGCGAGAATCAATCCGAATCAAACGGGAGCGCCTTCTTTATTTCTCACTTTTACTATATTGCTCTCCATTAATGTCACATTATCAAACTAATTCCACCAAATTAACACAATAATAGCCACGAAAAACGAATTTAGAAAATTAAGAAACAAAGCCCGTCTGTTTCTTCACAATGAGCGTTTTTCTTTTTTTTTTTTAATGCCGTTTTCTTATAACTCAATAGATGGCAGTAGTGTCTGTACGACAAACTGTCAAGCAAAAACTTCCTCTGCAATGTCACCTAGGTATAGACTAAAAAACGTAGAGATTTCATTCTCTTTGGTTCGGATTTGGAAGACGTCAAGAAAAAAAATTGAAATTATTTTCGATTTCTTTCTTAGCCAAAAATACAGTCCTTTTTCGTTGTTTTTCAGAAAAGCAGTTTGAAGTAAACTATTCTATTCTATTTTTATTTATTGGCGTTTCCTTGTTAGATTTCGCCAGTGTCAAGTAGTTTGAGGGAGTGTCTATCCAATCTCGAGGATTGTTTTTGAGTAAGAACAACTGAGAAGGATTTTGGAGCCTCGTGGCAGCCTGAGACGCGAACCGCGCGAACACCACGCGAGAGACAAGTGTTCAAGGCAAACCCTGCAACGTGACTCTCTGAAGTAAACTAACAAACACGACAAAGTAAATGCTACGATACGAGTTTGATTAACAATGACATTTGACAGCTCAAGTTTTCTTATTGCCAGTTCAATTTCAGATTTTGCCTTATGATCAAAGAGTTTTTATATTTATTTTAGTCAAATTGTAGTCTTGTATCACCTTAAAGAGTAAATTAGCATAAGAAATATAGTTAAATATAATAAAAAAAATATGTTCCAAAAGATTTTTGTTTTTTTTTCACTTCACTTTTACCCTCATTTCGGGGAAAGATAATTTTTCAGTGTTTGACATAGATTCGTATAGACCGTAGCGTCATCTATCGATCTACTATGAAACGAAAAAAAAAACGCTCATTCCCGTGCAAAACTCTCCTGATGACGATGGGATGATAGATGAACGATGAGGATGAAATTTTGGTCGATTTTGTAAGCACGCGCGTTGCCGCCAAAATCACCAGTACGATTTAACTTGCACCAAAACTTTTGTTCTTTCTTCGTATGTATTTGAGATTCCTGTTATGTTGGTCGATTTACGCAACTTTTTGGCACACAATCCGCACGAAATTATGTCACAAATATCACTAAAACCAATTTTTTACGAATATCAAATACGTAGAAAGAGAAGGAACTAGAAGAAAGCACGTGTCTTGTCATATCACTCAGTAAGAGATGCACATAGCAAATTCGCTCTAGTTAAAAAAGGAGATCTCTACTTATTGCTGTCCTTATCGACGTAGCCACTTTTTTGTTCTACGACGGCTGTCTGACTCCGGAGTCAGACATCTATTTTCATACAAATTGTATAGGGTTTTATGACTATCGCTGTCTCATACGCGGTTACACTGATGTTACGTCTATCAGCGTAAGCGAAAAATACTTCGCCTATGATCAAATACAACTTTGACCGAACAAATTTAATGGCGGGAAGCCAATCCTGACAGACAGACAGTCAGACAGACAGTTCGGATATGTTCACGTCGTATAAAGGTAGGAACACAATATTTGCTCAACTATTGAGCGATTTTACCGCTTATCATTCACCTTGTCGGTCGACTCGGTGAACCAACAGATTTCTTTCTTTCTTCTTCTTTCAAAAAGAAAGAAAAGAGAAAACAATTATTTCTTTCTTTCTTACGCCTGCGACAGAAATAGAAGGTTTGAATTTGATTAGGATAGGATAGGTACATTCTTTCTGTCAAAATAAAAAAAAAAGTACTGCTGACTTCCGGGGTGCGTTCTCCGAAATCGAATGTTTTTGTTTTGTTGTGATCAAGAAATGAAGTTGTGATTGCCAAATATTCTGAATTATATATTTTAAATTCATCGACACGTAATCTATCTGCAACTGACGAAGATACAATCAGCGCAATTTCTCTAGTCTTATCGTATATGACAACTTCACAAAACAACAACAAAAATGGATGGACAGGCAACTTCAAACTTCGCCAATTTCCTCCAATACAAAGCAAATCTTGACGCTCTGGACAAGATGACATCAGACTTGGATAATGAACTTGCCGATTCCCAGCAAATGATGGCCCAGATAAAGGCCATGTTCGACTCTATCCCTAAACAAAACCCGGAGCCGGTGGACAACGGGCTACGCCATGAAGACTTGTCTAATTTTCTAGAAGACGGTGTCCCGAAGCTTCTGCTGCCCGACATGACTGAGAATACGGCCGATATCGACCTGGATGACGTCATCGCCACTATGAAAGGTATGTCTTTTTTATTTAATAATTTTTTTAACTAGTTGTTCCCCGCGACTCTGTCTGCGTGGACCTTAAAGAAGTATTCTATGTGTTAATCCAGAACATCTTCTATATGTGTCCCAAATTTCATCCAAATCCGTTCAGCCGTTTATGCGTGATTCAAACTCAAAACAATTTATTCAATATAGGAGCGTGCTTATCTTATCTTATCTTATCTTGTTGTGGGGGCTGGCAGGCCAGCAACACTTCGACCCAGTGGGATCTTTTGTGTTAGCCCCAATACTTTTCGCTTTCCTCACCCTTCAAATACATGGTCAATGAAGGAGGCAATACCATTGAGGGGAAGAAACCTAAGATCTCCCGGTTTTGGGTATCCATCTCCGAGGAGGCACTTGCGTTTTGCCGCCAAGACATCACAGTCACAAAGAATATGTTCCATAGTCTCTTCATCCTCTCCGCATGCTCGGCAGCTGGGATCTAGGGTGAGTTTCATTTTGTGCATCATCGCGCCTGTGGCGTAGTGCCCAGTGAGGGCTCCGACGATGGCACGAGCCTTGCTCCTGCTGTTGTTCAGTATGAACTTTGAGACACGAGTTGTCACATTGCTGATAAATTTCTTGGAGTGTTGTAGACCTGCAAGGCCAGACCACTCCAGTTAGTAGGAGCGTGCTTATTAAACGTCAATACTTTTTTTTTAAACTTTCGCTGCTAAGCTCAAAATAATGATACTCGCGCAGTGCTAACACTGTGGAATGCTATACAATTCTGACTCAACATTTGAGTCGTGCACACTGCGGCCCATTTGTCGCTGAACTACGTCGTAGGTCGTCAGCAGTTAAAGTGTTAAGTAACCACCGCGTCGGAACGTGTTGTCGCTGTAGAGAAGATGCGACCAGAAACTCTACAGATTGAGTCACAAACATCTAAATATCATCACAAACTTTTGCATTTATAATATAAGTGAGATTTAGAGCAGATACTACAATCTCACCAGAACTTCAGAGGAAAATTATTGCGACTCACAATGCCGCGAGAACCATGAAGTGTCGTAACACTCTCGTTCTAGTTCTTTCTCGTCTGTTGTGCCTGCTTACATGATATTTCTTGGTTCTTGTAGGCCATATGTTTGGCTATTAAACCATGAGCAATTCCTTTGTATGTATCAATGTATGCAGGCATGCTTTCCCACTGTCAGGATGCCTTCATTTGGTCACTACAGGCTCATAAGTAATCCCTAATGCGTCTGTTTATGACACTTTATTTCGAGAGGTTTACTTGGAGGCAGAGAGGTTAACATTACATTCCTAATTGTTCTATTTAAGACTACCATTATTAATGTTTAAAATAAAAATATCTTTTAAAGGTTATGCAGAAGATTTGAAAAAGAACATAAGCTTCAACCAGTCTCAACCGCAGATCTCCAAAGAAATGAAAAGCTTGAATCTGGATGAGTATGCCTCCAGTCTTGAGCAGTTGGGACAACGGTTGGCAAATATAAAACTTGGCAAGAGCGAGGGAGACAACAGGAATGCTGAACTTGAAACTAAATTGGAACAGTTGTGCCTGGATGTGAATATGTTTACTCAGGTATGTTTACTTACTACAGCTGGTATGGGCATATTAATAGATAACAGGTACATGACACGATTGTGTCGAGACCTCCGCTTCTAAATACCTAGTAGACAAAGTTGTATTACGTTATGCATTACAACCTGCCCAAATACAACAACAACAACTAATACAACTTTGTCTACTAGGTATTTAGAAGCGGAGGTCTCGACACAATCGTGTCATCTACCTGTTAGTCATGGATTTCCGCAATGTAACGCCTGATTCAATAAATTATATTAATAGATAATAATAGTACTGTATAGAAGCGAAACTATGATTAAACCGACATGTGATTGGTAGGCATTTCTTGACATTTTGTATGCATATTTTGACATTTAACGCGGGAGTTTCGTTTCTATAGTGTAACTATTATTATCTATTCATATGCTACAGGTATGGGTACTTTTAAGTTGGTAGTTATAGCAATGTTTCTGACCACACTGAAAGGGATTATTGACACATTGTACCTATAAATTACAAACTCAAAAAATCTGTATCTAACTATTGTCTCATATTCTTGAACTTGTTAATAAGATTTTTCAGAAATATATATAATAGTTTTAGGCTATAATCACCAAAGCTTCACTATTCTATGAGTGCATCAATCTACCTTTATTCCATATAGATCCATAGAGGTATTAGTAACATAAGATAATATAATGTCCGTGATGGATGAACTAAATAGTCATTTCTTATACCTTTTTGCAGATTGTTCAAGCAAAAACAACACTAAGTGAGTGCAATAAGAGCTGGCCGGAGATGCGACAAGACAACAGCTCACTGCATTATGACAACATCATCAACAAGTTACTCTCGGGTATCAATGAAGTCACATATTTGTTGCAAAATAAGAACTGATTTATTTAACCGTCTTAAGTCTAATGTGTATCTGAATATAATTAACGTAAGTTATAGGTATGTAAAATGAAAAATGTTACTAAAAGTTAAATAAAACATTTAATTGATTTAGTTTTGTTTGTATAAAAATTCAAAGTCCATTTCTCAGTCACAAGTCACTGGCATTTTTTAAATTAAATATAAATACACTCAACACAATAAAAATCAAAATTCCCCAAGTGCCTGCTTCGTAACTCCACCTAGAACACGGTGAAGATTGAAAAGGGAAATACGATCCTAATTCATTCCCTGAAAAAAAAAACATGCAAACAGGTTTAAAATTACAACAGATCTCTGTACTTGTCGTATCTGCTTCAGGTAATAATGTCATCAAGTCAGTCTTGAAGTTTAATCCGTTTGCGACTGTCACGGTCGTTAAAATCACTTTGATCAACATCCATAGTCTTTGAGTCATCATCTTTAGACGGTTTCTCATCTGCCTCTAATACTTTCAATCGTACCCCACAAACTACAGCCCCATGTAACGTTTTTATGGCCTCCTGAGCTGCTCTAGCAGATGCATACTTCGCAAAACCAAATGTTTTATTCGGGAACGTAGAAATATCAATAAGATCCCCAAAACGGCAGAAAACATCACTCAGTACGTTTATTGGAGGAGGATGCGGTTTGCAAACTACAAAACATCTCTGAGCTACTCTAGCTGTTAAATTTGACATTGGCTGGGCAGGTGGTAAAGGAACACTGCAATAATTCGGATCATGTCTGGGTTCTTCGGTTCGTAACTCTGTTCTGCCAGTTGTAGCTGCCTTGATCAACGTGGATGCTTGTGCTATAGCATCTGCTAGTTGTACCAAATCTGGACTACCTGCGTCTAAGGCATTTTTAAAGGTGTTCACGATAGTTGTTAAATCGTTTGCTGCTTTGCTCAAAGGGTTATCAGGTTTCACCGATACAATCTCTCCAGATGGATATTCAAAATTGTTCAGTCTATCTATGCAGTGAGCGGCAGATCTTTCATCGTCGTAAGTGACTACAGCTTTACAATAACCATTGTACGTATCCACAGTGTATTGACATTGGATCATTCCTGGTACGATATTGAATAATCTTTCTATATGCTTTTGGGAAACGGCAGGACTACACGTAGCACAAACCGTATTGTTATTTTGTGATTGATTCCTAATAAGAGGCCCCATGCTTTCTCTGTGCATGTTTTCTTCTCTATGATTAAAGTAATCAACAAAGCTGTCTTTGCGAAGACTTGAGCTGCTGGAACGGAAACTGTCATTGAGGAAATCGGAACTGTCTCTGCCCCTTTTAAGTTCTATTTTAGGAGTAGGCGGCGAAGCGAAGACCGGTCTGTATTTCCTATCGCACCCCTCAAAAGCCTTAGCCGTGTCTACAAACGTTTTAAACTGTACATAAGCTAAACCTTTGCTTTCGTCTGTCAATTTGTCTTTTTGTATATGAACGGACTCTACATGAGCGAACTGTGAGAAGTGTTGCCGTATTTCATCGTCGGTTGCTTGTTTAACAACTTTTATAAACAGTCGATTGTATTTTTCATCTTTCGCGTCGTTCTTGTCGTTTTTGTTGGTTGCTACCATTACTTTGATGGGTTTGGACCCGTTTTGTATGTTAGTCAGGTGTAAACCTTCTATGGCTGCTGCGGCGGAGGACGTTTTGCTGTATTTGATGTAAGCTACGCCCTTGGACTCGCCGGTGTTGCGGTCCCTGGGCATGTAGAGGTCCTCGATTTCCCCGTATTTCTCGAAAGGCGTACGCAAGTCATCCTCGCGTAAATCCTTGCTGCAAACAACGAAAACTCTGGAGTAGGGAGGTTTTTCGTCCTTGCGCTCTTCTACGCGGTTCGTTTGCCAATTAATCATGTTAGTCTAACGGTAAGTTACGATCGTCGAGTCTTTTCTTCAGTCAATCAATGGGGCAGTCACACTCAAATGAAAAGTATCAATTAACCAAGTCGTCTGTGTTCTTCAAGTCACAAATCTTTTCACAGATCATTAAGAATATATCCAAGGATTGTACGGCTATAATTTAAGATCACAAATCAATGAAAAGTAAAGAAAAAATTTATCAGCCACAATTTTAACATATGGGGTCAATGACATAATGACAAGACATGAAGCACTTATCTGTCAAATTTACGTAGAAAACGACGCCATCTTTTACATTTTCCGGACATAAAACTGACAACCAGGTTCTTCTTCAACACAGTAGATGTCGTTAAAGTGCAAGTATGGGTATTCTACTTTTTTGGGGTAAATTCCCTCTAGTAGGGGGGTACTTTAATATGTTGTTATTTATTGTATATTTGTCAGTTGTTATAGTAATAAACATGAGTAGAGGGATTAATATTAAAATAAACAAAAACACAAATTATTTGAAATTAAAAAGGACCGTCCCTTAAACGCTATGACAGTATATTTATGAAATTACACAATAATATATTCAGCGCAACTGTTGGTATTGAAATAAAAGTATTTGCACACTTTCAAATATTTTTTATACAGCATCTAAGGGTAATTTATACAACAGCATAGTAAATTTGGTCCTAGCTACTGGCAACTCTCATTGTATCAAGATGGCGGAGCTGCGTCAGCTGCGTGTTGCGTGTGGAATGATTGTGTTTTGTTATTTGTGATTCTTCAAAGAATGAGTTCTGTGTCTGCTTCTCATTTCGAAATGTGACTTTAAAGGATACACTAAGGTACTTTAAAGAGACATTTCAAAACCGAGGCAGTACCTATATCCATTGAAATAAAGTAATATTAGGCATATATACCTACCTATACCTACGTATATGTATAGTAATCAGTCAACCGTCCATTGGTTATCTACCAACCAATCAACTGAAGGGGTAATTTGTGATAAGGATAGATGATTTCAATTTGGGTCACCAGAAACCGCGCGAGTAGGTTCTCTTTTCCTTTTGGTATAATTACTATACTCTTTGACATGAAGACAAGACCATAGAAAACATGACAAGACAAAGATAACCACAGATTACTGATATGTAGCAAGCTACAAATACAATAATGGCACCCGTGCCACGATCAATCAAGATCGTGATCCGTTGCGCCGTTAGCACACCGACCGTTTTTTTTTCTAGGTGTTCGATACCTACATGTATGGTGCTAAGGTTTGTGCGAATGTTTCGCTAATATTTCGCTTTTTCATGCGAAACGCGTGCTAAAAGCGTGACGGAAAAAATGTTAACATTACAAATACAATTTGATTTTTCATCACATCCGTTTTCAGAAAAGAATGATTGGCTTGTTTACCACTTGCCTCTATTCTATTCTTTTTTTTTTTTTTTTTTTTTTTTTTTTTTTAACCTGTTTTGTCCCACTGCTGGGCAAAGGTCTCCCCTAAACTCTTCCACGTCTCTCTATTTGCTGCTACATGTTTCTATTCTATTCTATATTTCAAAAAATGGCTGCCATCTTGGGTATGTGATGATTTTGCCAATGTCGAGTTTTTATAGCAAAAGTGCTTGACGTTGTACGGTTATATTGATATTTTGGTGACTTCAAGGGTTGTTCTTATAAAAGAACAATATCCTGAGCCACTGGATTTCCACTGTGGACCGGGGATGGGGCAACCGACGCGCACGCGACCACCCAATAGCAGCGCCACAGAGCAAATCCACCACTTGCCTCAATAGGCTGTAGCACGGCTGTAGACAGCCACACAACATCAACATTTTCCGGTATAATAATGTACTCTTTGATCAACATCACACACAAATGTCAAAAATCTCAAAACATGCGTAGGTAGCGTCTGTGCTCAAGAGTGTGGTGCGGTTTATTCGGCTTTTCTCATTTATCTCATGTTACAATGTTTAAAATGATGAGTGGTTCTTCCCCCTTTCTTCAATCTAATCTAAAGTGTGATACATGAAGAACTTAACTTGCTAGAGAGTACTTCGTAATACACTATTTCTCTTTCGGTTTTGTATACTTACAAACACTCAATAAAATCTACCAAAAAATGTTTCACAAACCGGATAACTCTTTCCTGCAATCACGCCAAAGACACAACAGTTACAGAAACGAAGAATTCTCTGAAGTAAATGATTTATTTAACAAGAAATTTCAGTTCAGATTCAGTGACGACTGGAAACTACCTGACATCGAAAAATGGTTTTCTGGACCACCATGGAAGGTAAAAGAGCTTGAGAGATTGAAAACCACGTTGAATTATCACAAGAGTCAGTTAAATGACTTTAATATTGAGGAGTGGAGTGCTCATACAAGGAGGAGGAACCCTGCGGGGGAGGTTGGGTGGAAGATCCGAAGTCTTGTGAATCCTGAGTTCTTAACGCAGGCGTGGACCAAGTTCTACGAGTGTGCATGTACATATAATATTGTAGCAAATGAGGCATTGTTTGACCGGATGATGGCATCGCTGCACTTGTGCGAGGCACCGGGGGCTTTTATTACGTCGTTCAATCATTATTTGATATCAAGATATCCAGATATTAAGGTAATATAGTGCTTTAATTTTCGAAGTCGTCTTTAAAGGCTTCCGCACATTGCCGCGATATTATCGAGCGATATGTCACGCATGCGCAGCACCACTAAATCGATTGCGTCGGAACAAAATAGCAGCGATAATATCGCGGCAGTGTGTAGGATCGCGCGTCCCCATACAAAATGTACTGAGAACAATTATCGCAAAATCGCAGTGATAATATCGCTCGATATTAATGAGTGAGTGGAGGCCTTAACTGCTCGGTATGGGTGGGTGGCTCATGGTGCCAGTGGTTACCAAAGGTTGAATTAATATGTCCCATGTCTTGCCATAGGTGTCATATAAGTTGACTAAAGGTTATGGTTTCTTACAAGGGGTAAGAGTCACCTTGTAAAAATGATTTAAAATATATTAAGGTATAAGGTTTTTAATTAGTTGGTGAAACTTAAGAAACTCATTTGGTACTACCTGTTACTGAGTACAATTGCATGGTAATGACCTCCCGCTCTATCCTCCTATCATATGATTATGAGGTCAATGTCCGCACGCGCCCGCGTACTATACGCACTGCGTGTACCTTACCACAATAATAATAATAATGTTGTTAATCATCAATACCAATTATAAACACTTAAAAAGCAGGTTGTAGCAATATTTCTGGTAACCCTGAAAGGTTTATGGCCAGGCACGTATCCAGGGGGGGGGGGGATTTATCCCTCTCCGAAATCCGAATATTTGTATGGAGAAAGCACTTACTTTTTCATTGCTTTTCTTTGAATATCCCCCCTCCCCGAAAATTAAATGTCCCCCCCTGAAACAAAAGTCTGCATATGTGCTTGGTTATGGCCGTTACTTTATGTATGTATGGTACATACTACTCATTAGTATAATCATTCTATGAACAAATATTTTCAAACAATGAAATAAAAGTAATTATGATCGAATGAAACCATCTGTTTTACATTCAATTCGTGAGGAAGGTGGAGGTTTATTGTTAAATACATTAATTTGTGTTTCAGTTTATTTCTTGATAAATACCTTAGTATGTAATTCCTCTATGATAAATTGTAAAGTTTTATTTGTTTTTACTACCACTGACTATCACAATCGTGAAAAGAACTTGAATTAAATGTATGAGAATGAAATAGCGGATTTTAAAGAAAATTTTATTTATTTATTTTAACACTTTATTGTACACACAGAAATACAGATGAGTACAGCATAATAATTAAAAGTACAAAGGGCGAGCTTATCTCTGAAGAGATTTCTTCCAGCAGACCCATGATAAATATTGATTATAAAGAATATTTATGTTGTGTTATTGAGAAAAAGATTGGTTCAGTTGGTTAACTGAAGAACTTTCACTAGGAATAGTCAAAGTTATTCAGTTAAAATTTGTTAGTAAACACCCATTTAAATATGTCCACACCTTTCTCTAGCACCCCGTACTACTAATGTTTATTTAAATAGGCAAAAATTGTTTATGGTTATTGTGTTGTGGTTGTGTGGTGGTGTTGTTTTATAAACAAAGACACATGAGCTAATACAAAATAGGGAAGCCTCGTCGCAAGCCAATAAAGCACACGATTTAAGTACACAACCATCCGCCAGCCTACTTGACATGAGACTTTCAGTAAACATTGTATATTACAATAACAGTATAAACTTCAGCCGAATGTTTCAAACAATGCTCATTGTCCTTGCATTGTGATTGTAAAGTAATTGATGCCAACTATCTTTATTACCTTATAATCTCACAGCTACATTTGAAGAACAATCACAATTGTTTTATCTATTGATATTACAATCTGTAGGTACCATAAATTAAACAATTGGAAAGTACAACTCACTGAAGTTAACTTGGCATCTGGGAGTAATGCACCTTTGAACATATTTCCATATTGTACGACCAGTTTTTGTTTAGACCTATCGGTCGTGGAAGTAAATATGTATAAAGGTATTGCGCTTGTCTTGAATACAACAATATTATTTTATGATATCATCATGAAGAGACTTATGGATGTTGATGAGGCGAGAGATGTCTGTCAGAATAGTAGCATGGGGCAAACTGTTGTCTCTGCCTACCCCAGCAGTGGGACATAGGAGTGAGCATATGTATGTATGCATCCGAGCCAGGTGCCAAGTTAACTTCTACTAAAGGAGATTCTTATTATTTATTGCCGCTTTATAATTTTTCTTTTTGAAGTATACAGTATTTGGCATTTATCGCCGCATGTCCTTTAATATTGTTCATAAATCATAATAGAGTTCGCACGACCCTTCTCATTTTCGTCGTGGTCAGAAATTTTGCTAGAACCACTAACTATGTTGTAGAAAGACTCACTTGTAGCCAAAAGATCTTAGCAAAAAACTAGAATTTAATCCATAAAAATAATGCATTAGAAAAATAATCCCATAATGAGGCTAATTGTATTAGCGACATCCTTACTATTAAATGGGATGGGAGGTCTATTTTAAGTGAACCACATTACAATGTATTTTTGAATTAGTATTGTCGAATTAAAATGAAAAATTATGACTACGAACATTTATTTACATGCTGTAAAATGTGTATCAATAAAATAAATTTTTACATTTGTAATCATATTCACCAAATAAATGTTTGTAATCAAACTCCTCCTATTGATAAGTAAACTTTCTCCTTCCAGTGGAGATGGCTCGCCAGCACTCTGAACCCGTACTACGAAGGCAACTCCCCCTCGTACATGATCAGCGACGATCGCTTCATGTTCCACACTCTCGACAATTGGCACTTTGGTGTGGACAATACGGGGAATCTCATGGACTGGGATAATTCACAGGCTATCATTGAGAAGGCCAAGTCTTTGGGCAAGGTAAAGAATTTATAAATCGGATGAAGTAATAAATTGCATTTAATAGGTGAAATGCCAGGTTATTAAATCTTACATTTTTAGGGACTTTAAAGGTATGTACACACGGCGTCTGCTCAGGCTACCCTGTTTGGACTTTGAACTATTAGAAGTTGAACGCTGCGTATCGTGTGAGAGGGTGCGGTATGTTGTTTTTGTTTCGTCTCACGGCACGCTGTGCCCGCGCCGGCAGCCGCGTCTATGCAGGCTCTCTACCGCACTATTTTGTGTTTTATACGTAGTGTGGTTATGGGTATATAGGGTGCGTAACCTGATGTGTCGCCGTGTGTACAACCTTTTCCATGAAACAATAGTTTTTCCAATACAGTTCGAATCCACAGCCGCGTGTGTCGTTTTGGTGATAATTTTTTAAGCATGCATAGTTGGTGTAAAGCCATTTATCATAATTTTTAAGGTGTAGGCTGGCCACTGCTGGACTTTCCAACTTAGTTGAGCATATCCTTTGAATTGAAGCCATCAAACATTAAAGTATTTAATTTAAATAATTTACAGGTGCTCCTGGTGACAGCTGACGGCTCTATAGACTGCCTGCAGAAGCCAGATGCTCAGGAAGAGGTCACCTCGCCCCTCCACTACTGTGAGATCGTCACTGCGCTGCAAGCTCTCAGTCCAGGTACGGTACTTCACTTTTCCTGTATAATTTTTTATATTCTTGTTCTCAAGGAATGAGGGATTTTCAGAAAGCCATTAAAAGAAAAATTTGTTCCTAATGGCTCGATAGATGGCGGTGACGAGACAGGGGCGAGCGACCTTGCAGATAATAAAATAGTAAGAATTTCTGTTTCTAAGTAAGCAGCAAAATATGAACATATATTTTGTCAACGGATGCGTCTGACTCAGTGACTTGCATTTTTGTTTACTTTTTAGCTTAAAATTTTCGCCTTTGGACCCTTCTCTGGTCAACGCCATCTATCGCCAGTACGTTGAACTACGTATGACTAATCAAATTAAAGATTGAAAAATTTGTCTCGGGCGGGACTTGAAACCCGCACTGTTCCAATCCGGGGAAGTGCGTTATCCAAGTTCGATTAAGACGCAACAGATTGAAAATTTCGTTCTCTGGTTAGTGGATTCGGTAGCGAAATCGGATAACGCACTTCCCCGGATTGGAAGAGTGCGGGTTCAAGTCCCCGCCCTAGACACATTTTTCAATCTTTAATTTGATTCGAAATAGCACAACATGGCTGTAACATGTTTATAAACAATAATACGTATGACTAGCTGTCAGAAAACTCCTAATTTCTAAACAGCTCTCTTTCATTACTTCCTCTTGGATAGTAATACTTCTTTACTACCTGCGTCCTGTGTTCTTGGCAATAAACTTCTTTGTATTTACACTCCTTGTACTTCTGTAACATTACTCCCCTTTCTTGTAATAAAACTCCCCCTTTATTAAACTAAATTTTTTCTCTCCCTTTTTATGAAATACTGAAAATTCATATAGATTTTTTCTTTCTATCATGTAAATTTTGTAAGCCATTGCAAGCATGTCACACATCTTTTCCTTTAAATAACGTTGAAAGGTTCCAGTAAAAATATAATGTTAATTTGTTCCAGGTGGGACCTTCATATTCAAGCTGTTTACAATGTTTGAGCACTCCACTGTGAGTCTTCTGTACCTGATCAACCATCTCTTCGGAGAAGTTAACATCTACAAGCCGGTCACGTCTCGACAAGGAAACTCTGAAGTTTACGCAGTGTGCCTAAAGTACAAAGGAAGTGACTTCTTAAAGCAGTACATTCCCGTTCTGAAGACTGCATTCGGAACCGAATTGTATGGCAATTCGTCCTTGTTTCCTTTAAATGAAATCCCAGAGACTTTTGTAAAGCAAGTCGAAGAATGCGCCTACTATTTTTGTGCAATACAATGTCAAGTTATAGACAATAATTTGTATGCTTATTGTATGCAAAACAATGCAGCATTGTACAGGGAAATGAAGAGGCTTCGTGCAGTTGTCGCTACAGAATTTCTCACGCACTACGGTTTGAAATGTCTTAGTTCAGAACACGAAATTTTGAAAGGAAGCTTACACGAAGATAATAGAATAAACACGAATCCGAGGTACCACCGAGGCTCCTACACTGAAAGACAATTGTACAAAGAGATGTCCTCAAAACAGAAATGTGAATATTTAAAGACATTCTTACAGACCGAAGTTCTATCAAACCCAATGATGTTGGTAAATGAACAAGTCAAATGGATACCTCTTGACGACAATTTGAAACTGGACATTAAGTTCACGTATGGACATCCATTGGAGAAAATTAACAGTTCGCAGTTCATCTTCGTGCCAATTTTTAAGTTGTACTTACAAATTATAGTTGAGGATGATTTCAAAAAGATAATTTTCTCGAATGATTGTGGAAACAAGGAAAGTTCAGTGGGTGACTTGGATAGCGAAATTGGCAAAACGCTTTCACTGCCTGAATTCGATTTCAGAGACAGCTATAGCGTTTATGAAAAAAACTGCCTCAAGTCACTGGTGAATGTGTTGAAAGATTTGTCAAAGGATGAATCCCTTTTGTTACAGAATTTCAACACATTAACTCACTTCAATGTGAGCATTTTATACATTCTATCAAAGAAATGCTTTACGAAAACTGGCTTTATGCCTAATGGTGACATAATCTTAAATCACTTGTACAGCAAAGAATCTTTGAAATATATTGATTCAATATCAAGCGAATGTGATAGAGTGAGTAAGGAAGCGACAAGGGATGTGTTGAATTCCCTCCCGGTACAGATAACAAATGCTGGAGATTTCTTCAATGATATCGTGTTTTACAACAACACTTTCTACAGGAACAAATGTATGGAGTATATTTTGAAAATTGAACTGTCGCTTTAATAGTTTAATTTAAATACACGTGAAGTGTGAAATTGAAATCAGTTTCGCTGATTGCTATTGGATTTCGTTTTGAAATGATGCATTTAGTTACTTATTGAAAAAGATTTGTTGTACAGAATTTGTATGCAGGAGAAATAAAGATTTTTATGTTGAACTACCATGCAATTGTTTTACTTTTACCACTGAATAGGTGTATGTAAGAGTGTATATGCTTTTACATAAAAGTAGTGATGCAACGAATACCACTTTTACGAATACGAATACGAATACGAATATTGGTTCTGCTATTCGGCGAATACGAATACGAATACGAATAGTGAAAAAATATTAAAAAATCTTTAAATACACGTTAGTAATCTTAAATTATTATTTTACAATCAAAAGAAAAGCTAGTTAGTACGGTAATTTAAAAAACCGATCGAGAGGGTGTCGGACAAGCACTAAATTTTGTCTTGAACTATTTTTGTTTCATTTTAAAAGACCTATTAATCGACACCTTTCGGGGAATCTATCCCGATAGATAAAAGAAAAGCCTTCTGGTGGATCGAGATAGTGGAGCCTACAGGACAGAGGGTTCGTTACACGTCAAAAAAATATGTTTTCTTTATTATCACTTATCAGATTTTGGGTTATGGTACAGTAAGTATAAAGTTTTCTCAATTTTGCATCAATTGAAACAAAATTTTCCATTTTTTTCCACGGGAGGTAAAATGATAAACAAATTGAGATGAGGCACAAAGACAGACCAAGAGACAAACTGAATGGAAAAAACTATGTTCTTTATCTACCTACGGAATCTTAAGAGGATAGTCCTCCTTGCAGAGCGGTTGAGCTCGCTAAATACAAACGATGTTAGATCCTGTTTTTAATACTAACCAATCAAAGATAACGAATTTATTTACGTTTTCAAAGATACAGTTGCTCGAATATTTCCATACACATCTTAAATTAATCTTAGCACTAAAACATGACTAAAACTGTATTTGTGAACAGAAATATGACAAACCACAAGCACACAGATTAGTTTCTAAATTATATTTAAAAAAAAATTGGCTTTAATTGGTTTGTTTTGAAAAATAGGATCAAACTTCGTTTGTATACAGCGCGCTGTGGCGCGCTGAAGGACTAGGTATCCTCATAAAACAACCAGGCATTTGATTATTTTAATCTTGTTTTTTCTGTGTTAATTCTGTTGAAAATAGGCTTTCTGACGACAGTGGATTATTTTAAAGGATACCTATTATTTCTGGCAAATTTCTTCAGCGTATGAAAATGTATGTCTTCATTAATCTTCATGGCAGAAATTAATTCGGTTTTGCGAAAATACTTAAATTACGAATGTCTTCTTGATATTCGGCGAATACGAATATTCGGTAATAGGCTGCTATTCGGCGAATACGAATATTCGTATTCGTATTCGTTGCATCACTACATAAAAGTATTATTTCATCATTATCATGCTCGGACGCAGTACACACGGCGACACATCAAACTACGCAAAGGAAAAAGCCGGCCGCGCGTGATTACCTGTGCGCGGGCCAGCATGTATGCAGTAAGGGGTTACAAATTTTCTTCTTTACGTAGAAAGAGAAGGAACTAGAAGAAAGCACGTGTCTAGTCATATCACTCAGTAAGAGATACACATAGCAAATTCGTTCTAGTTAAAAAAGGAGATCGTTACTTATCGCTGTCCTTATCGACGTAGCCATATTTTTGTATTACGACGGCTGTCTGACTCCGGAGTCAGACATCTATTTTCATACAAATAGTATAGGATTTTATGACTATCGCTGTCTCATACGCGGTTACACTGATGTTACGTCTATCAGCGTAAGCGAAAAACACTTCGCATATGCTTCTTACGATATTCAAGACAAAAAAGCGCACAAAAGTGACAGTGACAGTGATAGTGCGGCGGCGGCGGGCGCGCGCAGCGGTGCCAGACGTACGATAATTATCGTACATGTACGATAATTTCGACACCAGTACGATGTACGATACAATATGAATTATCGTACGCCAAAGTACGATAATTTACAACCCTCCTCCGAAGTGTGGTGAAAAGATTATCCAGTGCCCTAAAATCATCTAAAAATACAAAATAATGTACCGTAGGTCGAGGATTACCCCTCGAATCTATCAAACGAATGAGAATGAAAGTTCAATCATTCTGATTCAATTCAACAAATACGTAAGTTATTTTTTAAATTTCTGTCTTGTGGAACTTCCTAAAATTCATATTCTATTTCTAGTTTTGCGAAATAGCGCGTTTTCGCGCGATTCTAGCAGTTGTACGATAATTTTTCATCTGGTACGATAATTTTTGAATATTGATACGATAATTCACTCGCACTCGTCTGGCAACCCTGGGCGCGCGTCTAAACCAAACTGTGGGAGTTTTTGGCGGGCTTTGGTAGCTGACGTTTGGAGTCCTCATATTTCATCGAATTTTTATTGTTTATAGTGAGTTTTGGTTCGTAAAATTGGTGTTGTTTTGCGTAACAAAGTGTCGTACAAGTGAACAATATACAGTTCAGTGAAATATGATGGTATGTGGGTAGTAAACAGGAAAAGTGTTCCGTGATTTTAGCGCGGCAAAGCGGTCGGTTCACCTCTTTCCTGTGGACTTCTCTGCTTTTCCTGCGTCTTTCGATTGCCTCCAAAAACTCCAAAGAACCATCAAAACGTCGAATACCAACGTTTTAATGTGAAAACAGAAGAACATTAAAAATAAAATAAGATTTAGCCAAAAGGTCTAGTAACCAGGCTAGTAAATAAATTGAAAAAAAAAAAAAAAAAAAAAACCAAACTGTCAAACTAAAACTGTACAATTCAAAATATTGCAACAATTTACAAGCCGAGTAAAGATCTTTATTAAATAAAAGGCTAATGTGATTAATTATTGTGCAATATATTTGCGTTGTGATAATTAACGCTCACCATGGATCTCTCTGAAGGTAAATATTCGACATAACCTATCTGAATTTTCGGCGTAATATTTCCACCTACTATTTCTTTAGAAATGGTTCTATAAAGATTTTATATTGAACATTCAAGTGAAGAAAACAATTTAAGACCATCAATAGCCTTATTATAAACGTGGTAGACCTAAAAAACATATATTTTAGATTTCACATTTTAGGTTATAATAAAACTGAATATAATTGTATTATGTTATTATTTACAACCCTAAGAACTGCTATAGCGTCCCCTTTACCAATTTCCCTGTTTATTTTATCTATACGGGCCTTGCGCAGACAACCATGGCGACATCAATTATGAAAACTAGAAACTGGTTGGTTTGTGGCTTTTCCAGGCCAGTTTCTATAGTTAACTTGGCCGGGTAGTCTAGTGCGCAAGGTCCCTAAACGCAACTCATTTTCACTTTCTTTTCATGCATAGATTTAAAACTTTTCACGTATGCTGAAAGATGGAACCAAGAAATTGAGAGTGAGATAGCTAGTTGAATAGAATAAGAATGGAATATCTTTATTTGCTCTGAATAGGTACAGTACAGATCTTAATGTCATACAATTATACAATAATATAAAACAACCATTACATAGGACCTTATTGTGGACTAGGATTGTGAAACCGTTTGTAAACAAAAAAGACAAAACATTATTTTTTGTATCGGTCACCGTGGCCGGGTTTTGTGTTTGGCAAGATGTCAATCCTATAGAATAGTTGCCAAACAAATCGTCTTTTAGAATGAAAAAGTTAAACTATTGCTTTTCCATGTGCGGCCACAATATGTCTAAATCTATAGTGTAAATCTATGTTTTAATGCAAAGTCAACACAACATAAAACATGTAACAAACTTCTAGGTACAACGACGGACGACCTATGGACGCCGTACAAGGAGTTGGTAGCCGTGGTGGAAGGGTACCTGGCCCACGAGAGCGGTGGCGCTCCATACGCAGTGCACACGTTCGAGTCCGTGCTGAGGCGACACAAACAAACATTCTTGTCATTATTCAAGAACCCTGTAAGTAATGATTTTAACTGACTGACTCAGAAGAAGGGTAATGTTAGCGACTTGTTGATAGAGTTGGTTTTTATACCTATAAATATTGTAGCTTATACTAAAGGATCAATATAATTACAGCATGTAAATGATAGTTAGATGGGCACATAATATGCCTTATCTTAACTATTATAAAACCGTAAAATCATGAGGAATAAAAAAGTAGCGGTTCTCTTCATATAAATTCAAATAACATTCGATAGCGCGATTTAAAAACGTGCAGCGCCATCTATTGACAAAATTGTTAGTTTGATTGTTTGCGCATCACGCAAAAACTACTGAACCAATTTTGATGAAACTTTTTTTGTTTGATAGCATATGATCTGACTTAAAATCTGGTATATAATTTGTGCGGACGAAGTCGCGGGAAAACACTAGTATTATATATAATTATTAACGTCCATCTAAGTATCTAGTTTTATCATTTGTGCTGTACACATTTTGTCTGCCTCACACTTTAGAAACTGTCTGTGTTGCCGATTTGCTGGAAGAAATATCTTTAGAGATAAGCTCGCCCTTTGTACATGTATACTTTAAATTGTTTTTTTCTGTAATATTATGTGTGCAATAAAGTCTTAAATAAAATGCCTGAGCTGTTTGAAAAAATATCCAAGTATTAGTTATTACATAAAAGCACGTAATAACTTGTAGGGGCTTTCTGTGGTTCCCTTAGGCCTTGTAGTTCAGTTGTAGGTATTATGTAAAAGTTGTAGGCAAAGACACCATAACTAGTTGACATAAGTTTATTGTCAAAAGTAAGTGAGTTTGGTTGCCTGAGCCGCTTATATAGTTGAATGTTGTAAAACGACTGACTTTACTAGGTCACGAGTGTATTATTTAAGCGCCTCATTATGAATATCATTACTCATCAATATAGACTAAATGTATGGAATTTGTTCCGTATATGACTAGAGATCGGATATTAGCAGGGTTGGAAAAAAAAACAGTTTTTTTTTAATTTTATAAAACAAACAGTTCAAAATGTTTTAAACAAGTGTTTTTTATGTTTTTTTTTTCTTTTGTGTTTAGGCCATTTAATTTCAAATAAATTAGACCTATAATATTTGATTTCTTGACTAGGTATTTTTAAATTCGCCTTAATAAATTCAATATGTACAAAAATCTGTCAGTGGATAAAAATTTATTTTATGTTACGTATCTCTAATCAATACTGAACGCTTTACATTCTAACAATTCTAACTAATTCATTCATTCATTCATTTTTAATAGGGGAAGCCCCAATATTCATATTATTTTATGTTTAAAATAAGGGTAGTAAAATAAAATTATATGTTTTATTTAATTACATTGCTAAATAAAATTTTCCTCATAATTCCTATTTCAAAAGTTCAAAAATATAATAGCATAGAGATAGACTCAACTGGTTTTATGTCAAGCTATTTAGAGTCCTAAATATTAATTTATTTCCATTCATTCGCAATGAAAAGTAGTTTTAAACCTTGTTTTTTTCTTAATGAATTTTCTTATTCTTTTCTTAATAAATTTTCTTATAAATAAACACTTAATAAAAAACACGGTTTTAATTCAACCTGTTTTAAACACTGTTTTAAACACGTGTTTTAAAACAACTTGTTTTAATCATGCCAACCCTGGATATTAGGATGCATATTTACCTAAACTTCATTTTTGACTAAGAAATTATTCTCATTATTAGTTACTAGAGGACCGCGGCGAACTCCGTACTGCCTTAGAATCTTCCCGACACACACTTGGCCGTTTTTTGTAGCCTATGTTAATCAATGATAATGTAGCATTATAATGGTGAAAGAATTATTCAGATTGGTCCAGTAGTTTCGGAGCCTATTCATTACAATACAAACAAACAAAAAATCAAATCTTTCCTCTTTATAATATTAGTATACATGTTATAACCAGGTTTGAGATGGTTTTGGTTGGTTGGAAGGTTTGGTTTGGGATTTTCTGAGTGTTCTAACTTATGACTCCCTCGGGATATATTTGTGAGCATTATGTATCAATGAATAACCAGCTTTGCTGTTTTAAATCAGATTATCAACTACTGTATATTGTTGTAATTTGATTGTTGCAGGCAAAGAATCCAGCAAGCAGAGAGGAAATAAAGCGGGGAATGACAGAAGGGGTGAATTTGCCAAGTGTTGGGAGGACAATGTTGTCCAGAGAGCTTGTTGATGAAGCCACTATTATATCAGGTAATTTTAGCATAACTATGAAAAACTTGAATGTTTGTATTTTGTAGGCAGAGGTTGTAAATTGGCAAATTATTATTTATTTAAAAAATACCTACAAATTTAAAATGTACACACACATTATAAAGGATAGTAACATAACATACACATATTATACAGGATAAACATTTCTATAACATAACAACATTACTATGAATAGAAAATAACTTTTGTCCATGTTTCAAAATTCAAACATGAGATATTGGTGTAAAATAAAGAATATTTGATTGATTGATTGATTGATATTTTTCTTCCTTCTGAATGTTATTTTCGACTTTGATTTGGACTAGATAATCTGTAGACGATGTAAAAGATATTTATTATATTGTATAACCTCTGTATTACAGACATGTACAACGTGAACGAGTACCTAGCCCTAGAACTGCTGCACACAGCACAGCGTCAGTCCCCGCGTCACCCGTCCTTAGCGCGCGGACTGGTAGCCGTGCTACTGTTCTACGACGGTCGACGCGCGCTCGTGCAGGCGCTCAAGGAGCTCGTCATGAGTGCGCAGGGGGTCTGCTGGTGAGTAGACTGTACTAAAGACATGTAGCTACCTAGCTACTGTACTACGACGGTCGACGCGCGCTCGTGCAGGCGCTCAAGGAGCTCGTCATGAGTGCGCAGGGGGTCTGCTGGTGAGTAGACTGTACTACAGACATGTAGCTACCTAGCTACTGTACTACGACGGTCGACGCGCGCTCGTGCAGGCGCTCAAGGAGCTCTTCATGAGCGCGCAGGGGGTCTGCTGGTGAGTAGACTGTACTACAGACATGTCGCCACCTGGCTGGTGTCCGTGTTGCTGTTCTACAATGTGCTTGCATAAATTGGTATCATTTTAGTAGAACATCAAAACTAAATGTCCTTTGTTTAGATCTTAAAGTCTGTCTATATGTAATCTACAATGTACAAATAAATTGCAGGTCAATAAACGCCAGAGAAGAAATAGTGAACTATGTGACGAGATACGTAGAACAGTTGATATCGGACGGCCTCCTGGGCAACGTGCTGGATGCTCTGAAACAGTACACGCTGGAGAAGGAGCTGGAGCTGCTGCAGAACAACCGAGCCCTGCCGCCTCACAGGCACCACGTGCGGCTACTGGCTTCCATCGAGAGCACCAGGTCCGTTGTAGATAAGTTTTTGTTCAGCAAATACTGGTAACTTTAATATACCAGGAGACAGCCAATGAGTGTGTTTATTCATCATCATCACAGCCTATAATAAGTCCCTCTGCAGGGCCCAGGCCTAACCTCAAGGAGGGTGTATGGGTGATAGGTCACCACGCGTGCCCAATGCGGATTGCTGGACTTCACATACGCATCGGATCATGTTTTCCTTCACCGTTTGAGAGCAGTCGTTATCAGTGTGTAATTTATTGAAACAGGCGTTACTTTGCGGAAATCCATGATTAATCCTCGGTGTTGGACGCTCGGCGGGGTAACAACTCTGTTTCGAACGTTCGTCGGTCTAACTCCTGAGGATGCTCCTTGGTGGAGCGAAACACGTGTAGAGTAGAAATTATTTGGTAGGCAGGTTGTATTGCATAACGTAATATAACTTTGTCTACTAGGTATTTAGAAGTGGAGGTCTCGACACAATCGTGTCATCTACCTGTTATCAGTGTGTTTATTATTTGACAGAAAATTGCTGGCGGGAGTTGTGTTTGCTGCTTCTGCACAACGTGGTCTTGGCAGAGACATCTTGCTTAGACTTCTATCAGAGGTAATCATTAAAACTTTCGTGTTATTAATTGTTTAGGAACTTTATATTGTTCAAATAAGATTCTGAACAAAGTATAGTTTCAAGCTTTCGGGATAGTTCTGTTGCACATTGTATTCTATCTTATTCCATTATATTTATTTTAAACCCTGGTGTATAGCATACAGAAGAAGAGTCGAGGCAGCGTCGAGGCGCCTTAAAGTCGCCTTAAAGTCCTTGACATACGGTCAATAATTGTATACCAAGAATAAATCCGGAATCAAATATAATATTAAGGTCGTTAAGGCGAACCTGCGCCTCGACGCTGCCTCGACTCTTCTTCTGTATGCTATACGTCTAACACAGAAAGAGGAATGTTGTAATTTTGACTCCTTTCTCTGTATCCCAAACAGATGGACTAATTAATATGCCTTTATTACCCGACTGCGACAGAAGGAGGGTTATGTTTTTCGAGCGTATGTATGTATGTATGTATGTATGTATGTTTGTATGTCTATTTCTTTGGCACGCCCTACAGCCTAAACGGCTTGATGGATTTTAACGAATGAGGTGTCCTTAGATTCGTAAAAATCGTGAGAGTGTCATAGGATACATTATTTTAATATGGCGTCTGCGAATTAAAAAAGAGAGGGTGGAGAATCAAATTTTTTTCGTAAAAAAATTCAATATGGGTATCAAATGAAAGCTGGTGAAGAGCAGATTCCAAATATATATATATTATAGTACTTTTGTGCATCCATTTTGACACAAGACTAAAAAGTATGAAATAAACTATATTATTAAGAAAAACAAAAAACCCGACTGCATAAGAACTATTAACTGAAAAGATATAAACAAGCTCCTTTAATCAGCTTAATAACTTTGTTTGAGCAAATTACTACAATTTGAATGTTATTAGGTACTTATTATACTCCATTCAGGAATTAGAGCGACAAAATGTAAACAACAGTGATAGTGTAGAAAATACCATCTCGAGACTGTTGTGAGACGATTGTTTTTATTATTTATAGATAGACCATACATTTTTAATGTCGACGCAATTTATTAAATGCCGTGCCGACATAATTTAATTCTTAAAAAATGTACCAAAGGTTTCTGACCACGTAATGTCACTTTGACAGTGACGTTTCTTTGTTTACATTTTGTCGCTCTAATTCCTGAACGGAGTATAGGTAGGTATTGCAGGCGGGTACAAAGCAATAATTAAAAATAGGTAAGTAGATATGTTTTGTAATTTTTCTTTGTCCCCGTTTGCGATACCTACCTAATAAGTACCTAATAACATTCAAATTGTATTAATTTGCTCAAACAAAGTTATTAAGCTGATTAAAGGAGCTTGTTTTTATCTTTTCAGTTAATAGTTCTTATGCAGTCGGGTTTTTTGTTTTTCTTAATAATATTTTTGTAATCTTATACCAATTTTTGCGAGACGATTCTTAGCTATGTTTCATGGAATCAGTCCAGTTGTTTTCAAGATAACAAATGATTTTTCTTTAGCAAACAACGTCACCGTCTCGCGGACCCACCGGCGCGTTGGACGAGATATCTCTTGGACTACAGATGGCGTTACTCTATGCATTAGATCTATCAGTATTACACAGGTATGTCACTGTCATTTAATACCAATTTCCTAGACTTTATTAGCTACAATTCTTTCAGATCATGGAAGTTCTTGTTTTTCTGATCACTATTGATCATAGATTAGATGATTTCGATCTCTTTGCTTTTTAGATCTTTTTTTTTTGCGAAAGAAATAAAAATCCAAGCTCAATTCTGTGCATTTTTGAACCTATTTTTGTATATGTTAATTTATTTTTTTCCAGCATTTAATGATTTTGGTGTCGGTTCTGTAGTTTGACACACCCTCTAAAGTGTTCACCATGCCTTAAGGCGTATCAGCCGTGGACCACTCTCCTCTCACTCACACTCCATACTTATCGATGAGAAAGAGCGCGTGGCTCCGGTCAGAATTTTGCTGTTTTCTTTGAAAAATTCGATGATTTTTTATTAATTTCGAAAAAGTAAAAAAACCACATCATTCAAAATTGTATTGTGAACAATATAGTAAATTTTCATTTTGTTCCGATTAAAAATGTAAGAGTAAAATGGTTACAACTGGAAAAAAAGGGGTGACTTTAGAGTCCCTTTTCTTCGGTTTTATTCATTAAAATCGATTTCTAGAAAAACCACATCACTTCTCATATCCTGTAGATGGTTCAGTTTAAATTTCAGCTCAAAAAGTGCCATAGTTAATGAATAAAATGGTTACAAAATTACCCAAAACCGGCAGGTAGCCCCTTAAATAAACATATTGTAAATTGATTCCAGACGAGAAGATGGCGAAGAATTAGCAAAGAAACTCCCTCTTATCCAAGACCCGGATCTCATCTCGGTCTTACTAGACGAGCTGTCTCCCCCCTCGCACCAGAGCCAGCACGAGGAGAAGCTCTCGGGAGTGAGAGCGTTGTGCCAGCTGGCGCTCGGGCTGGCGCTAGCGGCGCTGAAGAGGGCGCCACAGTCGCTGCTGCGGAGCGGCCCCGCCGGCGAGCTGAAGGTGGAGCTCCTCGACCAGGATGAGCTCCTGGTGGACGCGGCTATAGACGGCAAGGTGAAAACAAAATACATATGGTCTTTTAAAGAAGTTAAAACTTTCATATCTGGTAAATGGAAGAAACATTGTTTTAAAAACGACTATGTGGTAAGAAATGCCGCAGGTGGATGAAAACCTATACTATACTGAAACCTTTCCAGAAGACACGAGATTTCATGTTAAAGAATCTCCAAAGTCAGTCCAGGACTTTTCGTGTAAATCGCGAAACATACAAACTTGGCTGATCAATTGACTGACAAACACAGCCACCATGAACCACTGAAGATAGAAGCAAGAAATGTTAAATACATATTCTAGAAGTTGTAGGGGTGCACTAAGAAAGGATTTTCCAAAAAAAACCCTAAAGGGGTGTCCCGGGGTGTTGTAGTTTTACACAATCCACGCGGACGAAGTCGCGGGCATAAGCTATAATTAAATAATAATAATAATATTGTTACAGGTCTTCGAATACATAGACGAAGCGATCTTGTCGACCGACCTGGTCGCCAAGGAGGAGTATTACCAGCGTCGCATCCACACGCTCATCACTGACTTTATAGTGCTCATGCATTCCAAACTCATGGAGATGAGAGTCAAGTGAGTCGACTTAAATAAAATACACTGACAATTAAGCCAAAAAGACGCCGCATAGTCATGGTCACCCATGGTCGCCTGTGGTTGCAGAGTTGACAATTTCATACAAAACTTTGTCGTAGAACACTCGTAGACGGTATTAATAAAAGTAATGTTTTATATATGGAAAAATAGCTTAGAAAATCTAGATTGCGCGTCTCAAATAATATTTAAATTTATAATATAATTACGAAGATATCAAGCTTTGAAATTATTCATACAAAATTTCACCGTCTACGAGTGTTCTACGACAAAGTTTTGTATAAAATTGACAACTTTGCAACGACCACTACTACTACACATAAGTTACGAATCAAAATAATTGGTTCTTAAATCCTCTCTCGTAGCCTTTTTGACGCTCTCAGTTTCGTACCGCAGTTGCTGAAAGCGGCGTCTTTGTGGCTTGATTTTAGTTGGTCCAATGCTACCAACCTAAGCGCTACACTAGCGCCTGCTTGTCTACCTTTGGTTACGCAAAAGATAATGTGCTTTACGCTTACATCTGTTGTTTCTAAAAATCCTGTCTCACTAATCATAATTCCCTCCAGGGCCGACGAAGCAGCCCGAGCAGTACAGATGTACGCTGCAGAAGGCATAGCCCCGCCCGCTGGAGCCGGCCAGAGTCGAACTCGGCTGGACTCGCTCCTGCGCTGCGTGGAGCGACTGTACGCACGCGACCCACTCGGCCTCAGACACGACTACTGGCGCGCGTGTGACACTACACACTCGCACGTGTACAGGTAACATTATACTTGTTGTGTACGTGGTTTCGGAACGACCTACTTCTCTCTTTTCTAATCTCAGTTCGGCCAAGGCTTTGTTCTGTCTGTAGAAACCTACCAACAAAATTTCCGTCTACCGCTGGCGGTATGGGAACAGCGTGCATGCGTGCATACGTGCGTGCGTGGGTGCTTCTGCTTGTCAGTGTAGGTGTGTATTTCAATGTCAGGTCTATTAGCCTCTTGTCAGTGGGCTTCCTATATCCAACAATTGCCGTATCAGTGGAACCGGCTCCTGATTTACTCCACAGACAGGGGATTTAAATTCTCATTTTCGATTCTAATTGGAATTTCTCTGATTCTAATTAGAATGCAGTGTTATTCTTATTAAAATATTAGTCAGAGTTAAGTTTTTGTCTATTTCTTTTGTTAGTTCAATGCAGTAGTGATGAATTGTAGTTAAAATACGACACTTAATGTGAAGTACTTACCAAAAAAAATTACTATGTTTCGGAAAACAATACAAAAAGAGGAAGGAAAAGAGGTCACATTGAGTATAGTTAACAAAAATTAAAGATTAATTACCTTACCATGATAAAATCCAAAAATAGTAACAAAACACGAAGTCTAGAACACTTTTTCACTAATTTGAAAACGGCCACTTTCGTTCACGCACTCTGTCGTGGTTTTACTAACGTCTTTTGTTATGATTTTGTTCTACAAGGCCACCTAAATGATAGCTTACTAGCTAGCCTGCTCTTTCATAAATGTATTAAACATGCGAGTAAAAGAGCAAAGAGTATTTATAGTTGTTCGTTTTTAAATAAATCGGCCACTTGACTATGTACCGGCTCCCGGTGAGTCCACAGTTACGGAATAAAAAATTATAACCGGGAGCCGGTGACCCCACTGACGAGAGGTTAAGGACATTTCTATTTCATTAGTGCGATTTAAATAAATTGTGTTTAGAGTTTTTTTAACCTGTTTCGTCTCACTGTTTGGCAAAAGTCTCCTCATAGCTTTTCCAGCCTTCTCTATACCGATACCGTGTCATCATTTGCCTTTCTGCTTCACGGGCATTCAGAGATGACGGTTTATAGGGAAAGAAGAACGGATGCCACAGGCATGATGATGCACAAAACGAAACTCACCCTAGATCCCAGCTGCCGAGCATGCGGAGAGGAAGAAGAGACCATGGAACATATCCTTTGTGACTGTGATCTCTTGGCGGCAAAACGCATGTGCCTCCTCGGAGATGGATACCCAAAACCGGGAGATCTTATGTTTCTTCCCCTCAATGGTATTGCCTCCTTCATTGACCATGTATTTGAAGGGTGAAGAAAGCAAAAAGTATTGGGGCTAACACAAAAGATCCCACTGGGTCGAAGTGTCGCTATGGTTTACCAGCCCCTACAACAAGATAAGATAATACGTAATACGCAATGAGTCCTAACATCATAAATGTCCGTACACAGATCGGGCAGCCGAGCGGCGACCCTGTACAAGTTCGTGCGCCTCTCCGGGTCGCTGGTGTGCGCGTCGCTGCTGCCGGCCTACCTGCGCGCGCTGGCCGGGGTCTGCGTGCCCAAACACACGTGGGCACTACTGGCCAGGAGGGACGCCTTGTCTGCGCACCACCTGCTGACCGCTCTACATCGATACCACAGGTATTGATTATTGTAATCATTGACTTACAGTCTAACGATAGACAAGTACGTTCAGAGAAACAACATGTCACATAAAATGACACGTTCTGTCATGGCCATACGAACGAAGTGAACTTGGTAACATCAATGCGGTACGGGAACCGTATTCCAGTGTAACATGCAGTTCCTACTGATCGCCTTATCTAATATTGGTACATTAATATCGTTAATAGTAATAGTTATGTTGTAGAGTTTCTGCCCGCATCTTCTCTACAGGGCAGGGACAACAGGGTTCCGACGCGGTGGAAGCTTCAAAAAATGATTTGATGATTCATTTCGAATACGCAGCAGGATATTTTTAGGTGCAGAAGTGTGTGCGCTAAAGACACATGCAGCAACCTATAGGAATATAGGAAAAAGATACGATCAGATGTGGAGTCGGATGCAGTGGCTATAACCATCTGTCTCAATCTTTTGTCATCAGAGATGTCGACGATGCCTGAGCCTGAATCACAATTTCTTATTCAACATTATTCAGGTTTCCTCACGATGGTTTTCTTCACCGATTTAGAGCAGTCGGTATTACGTATACGTAAGTTAGAAAAACATGGTATGTAATCTTCGATCAACAATATACAACTAGATAACGGGTCGCATACAAAATCAAAGAGAAATTCTGTCCTCGTGAATATACAACATTTTTTGTTAACGAACCGAGAAAACAGTCGGAATACATTATAATTTCGACCTCAAAGCAACCATAATTCCTAGTAATTTAAAAAAGGAACACTGCGGCATTGCGAGACGTGCTTACGTTGGCTTTGTTCGAACGCAACTAATTCAAAATAAGACCTCACTCCAATAGTGAGGCGTTATTTGCCGGGACATGTTTTGAGCGCTGACGCGTTATCTAGTTGGATATTGTTGATCGAAGCATGTAATTCTATTCAATAATGAATGGTGTGCCTCAATTATTATTGTTATTTGGCAGTAACCTCAGAGCGGATCCGGCGCCGTTCTCCGACCACCTGCACTCGTCGTCGCTCGGCGCTTCCGCCATAGTCACACCGGCCGCTAGACCGGGCAAGCTACTCGTCCGGCAAGAGGAGGTAAGTTTATGTTTTTCGATCGAACTGTTTCTTGGTTGACGAGTTTCTTGGACGAACTGTACATGTATGTATCAACCAAAAGATGGTAGTTAAAATGTGTTTTTTTTTAGGTGGAAGCGATGATAGCAGCCCTCAAGTTGATAGCGGCGGTGGCCCGCGAGGACCACGCGGCCTGCGCGAACATCTGCGAGAACTTGCAGTGGGACGCCGTCAACTGCATGTTCGGTAAGCATATTCATTACATCCTTAATAAAATCTGAAATAGTTCTTTTATCCGAAAACAACGAAATTCTCGCTTATTATCGGTATTCTGTTCTTCCATCCTTCATGATTATGCTGTTTTTACAGAAACTTAAGAAAGCTAAAATTTTGCACAAAGACAAAGCAGTCCAATTAGATAATTTGAGTATTCATCTTTGGAGGTAAAATATTAAGCAACATTTTGTTGTTGAACCCGAGGATTTGTTTGTGTGAAATGGACCGTCAAAATCTACGAGTAAATAGCCAAGATATACATACGAAAGTGGACGCGTAACAACTGGTATCTCTGAAGGCAGATAAGAAATGTCTTCAGTTAGACCACGCAAGGCGTGGAAGCGGGAGGTAGCAGACACGCGAACGCCATTGGCCGATCAGTCGCCTTTTATGTCCACGAAAATCCTTACCACTTTTCCCGAGTGCTTATCATCCGTTGCGCGACCTGTACCATGAGTACAACTAGTGCTTGTATCACGGCATGGAGACCACCCTGTTTCGCCACTTCGCCAGTCAAGAGCAATCATGTTATCGTACGTTTTGTCTGCAGGTCTCATCTGCTGCCACATCCCCATCCAGCTGAAGGCGGAGCTGTGCCTCACGCTGGCGGCGCTGGGCGGCACGGCGGGCACGGCGGGGCGCGTGTGGGCCGCGCTCGAGGCCGCGCAGCTCGTGTGCGCGCCCAAGGACAAGCGCGCGCTCGCCGCCGAGCTGCAGGAGGTATGTGTCTGTGTACAGTACAGGGCTCATCCAGCTGAAGGCGGAGCTGTGCCACGGCGGGGCGCGTGTGGGCCGCGCTCGAGCCTTATCTCTTATCTTATCTCATCCATCTGAGCTGGGACTGTACCATATTCTTTTTTATACTGTGACATATCAGAAATATAATTTCTAAGATATTGTTTTCCGCAGGTTGAATGTCGCATGGAAGAGTATCCACTGTCGCGCGCGTTCCTCACGCTCATAGACTCGCTGTGCTCCGCGGCGCCGCTGCCTCGAGCCCTGGGCGCCGGCAGCAGGCCGCCCGGGTTGGACCCCTACCTGGAGCACGTGCTGCACAGGCTGGCCCTGCCCGCCGCGCACAGACCCTACGCCAAGCCCGGCGAGAAGTGGCAGGTGAGCCGTTACTATGTACACTCTCTGTGCTCTCTGTGACTCTTGCTGCCAAGACCGCACGCGAGCAGCTGCGAGACAATCGCGAGCCGTGGCACCTGCGGAGTTGACCCTAAGTGTAGGGACACACCTGCGGAACGCTCCGCACCGAACGTTCGGTTATATACGCGCCTATTCCGAAAAATGGCGCGTAATGGCTTGTCGCCGGTATAGGGAAAAGCGATGCGCGAGTATTTAACCGAACGTTCGGAACGTCCGCAGGTGTGTCCCTACACTAAGACTCCCGAGAAAAAAGAGCCATTCTAAAATTGTAAAACATTGTTCGTTTACAAATTGTGTCAAACAGGTTGGTGTCAATGAGTTCTTAGATACTTGGATGACACTACCAGTTTAACCATGAAGAACCTAGCGTGTTAGTATCTAACTCTAACTAATCCGGAAACATTTGCAGGTGCTATCCCTCTGCTTCCGGCTCTTCGCCCGCTGGCTGGACCAGTACGAGCCCTCCGCGTCGGACTTCCCCCCTCTCCACCGCGAGGCCGACTCCAACCCCCCGCCGGGCTTCAGGCTGCTGCTGCAGCTGCACACCAAGTCGGAGCTGCTGCGGCTGCTGCTCACCACCCTGGACGAGGCGCACCACCTGCTGGACCACGACCCCGCCAGCGCCAAGGTGAGCAGCATCTTTACAAGCCCAGCCTATAATTTTTTTTCGCCAGTAACTTTTCTCTACCCATCTGCGGCGAACGAGCCGAAGGAGGCGAACCAATCGAATTTTAGAATTCTTTGTATGAATTTCTATGACACCTCGCAACTTATCCGCGGTGAATCGGTAGAATCGTCAGAAGAATTAAAAGGAAATTCGTTTCGTTCGCCTCCTTTGGCTCCTTCGCCGCGGATCGATAATTATGCTAGTATGGGATTACAAGGGATACTACAATGACATTAAGCGGGATATACTAAACAAAGATCATATTTTATAAGTCGACCTGATTAGGCAGTCCTCGTCCGTCACGTTACTGACGCCCGAGGCGGGGTTATATTGCTTGCGAACTGAATTATGTCAGAAATCAGCCTATTGGTCTTCAAGTTCTGCACATCTGTAACGTCGCGGGCAAGGACTAAGTTATCAGATTGACCTGTAACATCTAATGCGTTGTCTGCAGGAGTACGTGGAGCAGTGTCTAGTGTCAGTGCTGCAGATGTTGGAGCGAGCGCTGGCTCTGGAGCGCGCGCTAGTCACGACAGCCACCGAGGCCGGCCGCTCTGTTCTCATCGTAGGACTCTCCAAGCTCATACTGGGTACGTTGACTTATGAGTCAGTGGTATACCACCGTCGCAGAGACTTGTATGACTGTTGGCTTTAGGATCCTTAGTCTAGTTTTCTCAGTTTTACCAACGCTATCTTCGCTGTTCCCAGAAAGCGATAACAATCCTCCATTGCGTCCTATGCCGGGTGTAAACTATACACAAAGTGCCGTCTACAATTTCCAATTTCCTCTTTCTTCCATATGCTAAACTAAATTTAATTTTATTTTATTTTGTTTGGAAAACTTTCAGCTATAATTACAATAATAGTTCTGTTAATGCTATAGTACAATCTACGTATCCATTTCCCCTTTCCTCCGCTCAAAGCGATGACAACCTATAAACGTGGTTCCGTGTGCGCAGCGGCGGAAGGCCCGGACAACAGTGACCGGCTGGTGACGTGCTGCAAGGTGCTGCAGCACGGGGCGGCGCTGCCCGCTGCCGCAGCGCGCGCCGTGGCGCTGCTGTGCCGCGCGCTGCAGTCCCCCGCCGCCGCCCGGCACCTGCTGCCCGCCGTCACGCACAGGCACACGCTCGCCGCTGAGATCAGGTACTGTAGTCACTCTACTGCCGGTGCATAACATACAGGGTGTCGCCGCTGCAGTCCCCCGCCGCCGCCCGGCACCTGCTGCCCGCCGTCACGCACAGGCACACGCTCGCCGCTGAGATCAGGTACTGTAGTCACTCTACTGCCGGTGCATAACATACAGGGTGTCGCCGCTGCAGTCCCCCGCCGCCGCCCGGCACCTGCTGCCCGCCGTCACGCACAGGCACACGCTCGCCGCTGAGATCAGGTACTGTAGTCACTCTACTGCCGGTGCATAACTATATTACATGCAATATATTTACAAATACTGCCTATATTAGCCAGTATTTACAAGTAGATAAACACAAAAAATAAATACGGTGGTTAGTCAGACCAACAATCATTCTTATTATTATCACATCCGAGCATACAATATTAAAGTAATTGGAGACTCCTTGACTAAGATACTTGTATATGCTCCTAGTGAGGTTAGGAGTCTCCAACATTACAAATATTCTCAAGAAACCACGTATTTACTTATAACAAAAGACATTTGAGAGAAGAGATTTTTGATTGATAATTATTGGAACAGACACGGCTTTGTGGAGTGCCTGGAAGCGGAAGAGTGGGGCGACGAAGAAGAGAACGCGAACATACGACAGACGAAGGAGGGGATAGTGATGTTGATACAGCAGGTGCTGCCCACCGCTGCGCCTAACTTCGCCCACCTGCTGCTCGGCTACCAGCTGACCGATGACGTGAGTATAAGAGAACATACGACAGACGAAGGAGGAGATTAGTAGATTACACACCGAGGGCAGGAAAGTAAGAAAGGTCTCTTTTTATATTTACTGTCGACAATGATGAAAGTTGACGCTTACCACACGGAGGGGTGAAAAGTGATGTTCCGGAGGTGGCGCTGGTCGCATACCTACGAAAATGTCTGACATAAACCAAGTTTTGTCTCTATATCACTGTCTACAAGGTGTTACAAAACTACAAATAAACATTTAAGGGGGTGGTGTAGACCATCAAACTGAACAACTTTCACTATGGGACCAATATAGAAATCGCGAAAAAAATAATTTATGTTCTATACTCTACAAATCGACTAGAGCTAAAATATGTATGGGATATAAAATTATTTTTTTCGCGATTTCGATGTTGGTCCCATAGAGAAAGTTGTTCAGTTTGACGGTCTGAACAACCCCCTTATGAGTTTTAAAAATTTATTGTTAGTTATGAAACACCCTGTATATCTGACCACCACATTCTACTGCGTGCGTTCGATTTTGTTTAAGGATGAGAGCGGTTTTATTTCCTGCTTACATACGTTTTACAGATACAATGACTTAAAAGTTTTTATATTTCATTAGGAAACAAGGTAAATAAGAAATTATACGTTCTAGGTAAGCCACAGTGCGCTGAACGAGCCAGGAGCGGCGGGGTACCCTCGCACGTGTCTGCACTCCATACTAGACATACTGGAACAACACATCACCGGACAAAACAACAATGACAGGTATTATATCTTTACTATCTTAATTAAATCAGCACACATCCACTCACTGCTGGGCATAGGCCTCCTTTTTATTGCGCCATTTGGTCCTGTGCTAATTTCATCCAATGTGAACCCGTCACACGCAGAATGTCGTCAGACTGACGTGCGGGTGGTCTGCTTACTTAACTCCGTCCTTTCCTTGGCTACTACTCTGATATTGTCTTCGATCCTCTGTGAACCCGTCGATCGATTCTTGAAACCTAAAATACACAATTTAATCCATACTTTCATTCATAGGATTTTTTTTTGCAACAATGTTGTCCACTAAAACTAAATATCATAAGTGTGAATATAAATAAACTCTTTCGTCATTTCTGATCAATCAATAACCAAAGACAATATTGACAGCCAATTAGTGCTGGCTGTAAATATTGATTGATCAGAAATGCCGAGAGGACGTGCAACGAAACATGAGCGATGACCTTGAATGCGCAGAAATTAAATTCGGCGGGAGGCGGCCGATGGACCTATAAGTCGCCTTTTACGTCATCAACCTGCGCGAAAATTTTACAGTTGTTATTACATGAGATCTGAGACCTTTCTTAATTTCCTGCCCTCGGTGTGTAATCTACTATTCCTGGTCGTGCTGTACCACTTTCCCTCAGCGCTCATGATTCGTTCGGCGACTTGTGTGTATGTATGTATGTATGTGTTGAGTTAAACTGAACCGTGTTCCCTCGACAGAGAGGCGTCGAACCTGGTGGAGAGTTGCTACAGACTGTTGTACTGGGTTTGCGCGCGACGCAGCACGTCTGCGCCCGCATTGCGTCTATTGCGAGCGCGCGACCACCTGCTAGCGCGCCACGTGCGCGCTACTGTCAACCTTGAGGTTATACATTCATTATTTTACTGCTTCTAAACTATTATAAAACTGTAACTGAAGTGTGTCTGTACATTGAAGACATTTACAAAAAAAAGATTACGATATGGGTTTTAGGTATCCCCGACTCGAAATCAACCTTTTTTAGAAATTTTATCTGTCTGTTTGTCTGTTTGTTTGTTTGTTGTTCGCGCATCACGCAAAAACTACTGAACCGATTTTGATGAAACTTTTTTTGTTTGATTGCTTATGATCTGACTTAAAATCTGGTATATAATTTGTGCGGACGAAGTCGCGGGTAAACACTAGTACTCAAGAAAATCACTCCTTCTCTTAGGGGTACTGTCTACAGGCTCTAGGCTACTTGTGTGAATTACGTAACGCGAAATTCCATACACTAAAATTCCATATTCTAAAATTTAAGCTTTCCCTCTTGTCCTCCTTCACATTCCGTTTTTGCGATGGTTTTGCATCTTTCCGCGAACAAATTTCAAACCATGAATATGCATAATTAGTAGTTCTAAAATCATAACAGCAAGCCTTGATTAAAAATTACTGGACTGGACCAATTCAAATTTTACTTCATTTTATAGATGAGCTTGAGCTATAAAACAAGAATCCAATCCAATCCAAATCCAATTACAATAATGGCTCACTC
Source organism: Agonopterix heracliana (assembly GCA_963693445.1). Lineage (NCBI taxonomy): Eukaryota > Metazoa > Arthropoda > Insecta > Lepidoptera > Depressariidae > Agonopterix > Agonopterix heracliana. Next base: position 21,498,282 of record OY856308.1, on the reverse strand, counting down.
AATCAAAAGTTAAGATATTATTGATTATAAACATGTTACAGCCATGTTGTGCTATTTCGAATCAAATTAAAGATTGAAAAATTTGTCTCGCACGTTTCCCCGGTTTGGAAGAGCGTGGGTTCAAGTCCCGCCCGAGACAAATTTTTCAATCTTTAATTTGATTCAAAAGTTAAGAGTTACAGTTTATATGCATTTTGTTTGTTTGTTTATAGCATATGCTCACGACTATATTCCCCGAGGGGGTAGTCAGAGATATTCTGAAACCTCAGAACATCCACGTTTCACCAGTAGTACCGAAACTCTGTCCTGTGTGACGGGGGGTGAGCTCGTCGCCACTAATAGGCTAATAATAATATTGTCACTGATTACAGACGGCGTCGGTAGTGACGCTATCAGCTCGCTCGTGGGTGCTACGAGCGTGCGCCTGCGAGGCCGGCGCGGCGGCTGCAGCCAGGCACCACGCGGCACTCTCCGCCCTCCTCACCGCGCTCACCCACACCGCGCACCACCCCACACAGGTATGTGTGCAAGCAAGGTGCAAGACGACTGGTTAAAAAGTAGTGTGGGGACAGGCTGTTGGTGCACTAGGATATGTCGCGGCCGACCGTGCTGAGTGCTGACGGCGCGCAGGCTAGGCAAGGCACTGGCGCGGAACTGATGGCACCGAGCGAATCTAATACATAAGGAGGCCTCCGCAGGCTCACCGATACAAAGGATCTTAGCTCGAAGCCGACGTAGGTTAGCATCTGCTACGTATTAGAGCAAAAAAATCACACTCACAATCATCGATTGGACCTGACATATCCGCATGTATCATTTTCCCGTTTTCGTATATTATGAGATATTAAGACGGACTGACAAGTGGTTATAGCAAATAACATGTTGTTGCCTTCAGGAGTGGGAATGGTGCCTGCTGAGGCGCACGCTGGAGGCCCTGCCGGTGAGCGTGGAGGCGGCCGCGGAGCCGCGCTGGGAACTGTTCAACGCGCACCAGCTCAGGCACGCCATCGCCGGCTGCGACCTGCCCACCGGTAAGTGTATCACGAGTGGAGTGATGCTGCGGCTCTGCGGTGAGCGGAGGCGCGTTGCTTAGAGGTATGGTCACTCAATCATGAGTTTCTGGGTTCGAATCCGCACGGCCGACATGCCATGTACCAATGAATTTTTCTAACTTATGTATGTAATGCCGACTGTTATCAAACGGTGAAGGAAAACATCGTGAGAAAACCTGCATACGCTGAAGAAGAATTTCTGATGCGTATGTAAAGTCTACCAAATTACCAATCCGCTTTGGGCATGCGATGATAGACTAACGCCCATACACCCACCCTCCTTGAGAGTAGGCCCGTGCACCGCAGTGGGATGTGTAATAGCCTGAACATGATGAATGAATGATTAAGACAGTTGTCTTCACAATTTCTATTCATCTTACAGTTGAATAGAAATGAAAAAAAAAAGAGAGCAGAGCGGTTGAGTAAAGCATTGAAACGTAGATATAAAAATGGAGTAAATTGTCAGGTCTGGGCGGTAAGCGTATAAGTGTGTCGCGGGTGCACGCGCTGCTGGCGCGGGAGCTGACCGCGCTGAACGCGACCGCGCCGCAGAGGAACCTCGTCGTGCAGGAGATACAAAAGGTACTGCAACATATTATTATTTAATGTACGTCTGGCATTTTTATAAAGTGCTTGTCTATGGACATTGACCACCACTAACATAAGATGAACCGATTGAGGTTTAACTGAAAGGTATGATCTTATTTAAAATGATGATGAGATGTTTTAGGGAGTCGGAATTGTCTCCTAGACTTAGGAATAAAGTCGTTATATTCCCGGAAATCGTGATTTTAAAAGATTTCATAAACTACACTTTTTTATGTAATGTCTAAATCTTTCTTTTACATTTTGAACTTGTGCTAAAAATACGTTTATTTGAATAAATGTCATGAATGATTTACATATTTGCGTATTATGGGCATTAGATCCAATTCAACATTTTCTTTACTACAATAATTAAAATGTTTCTAGGTTTTAGACTACGTAACAGAAGTGAACCGTCAACGCAACCTAGCCGCCACACTCACCCACTACTACGACTCCTGGCGACAACTAACCGAGATACTCTTCTGCGTCGCTCCCCAGGACATGCTCAACCTTGAATCCAGAAAAAACCTCCTCTTAAACATACTACAAGACTTACTAAACAAAATACCGCCAGCCGAAGTCCTGCCACAGTTAGGAAACTTGGCTTCCGGAACTATATTGTTACTACTAGTTAACCTTAGACACTGCTACATCTTACAGAAGCGAGAATCGAATCTCAAATCGTCAGATTTCGAAACAACATTCTTCGGACCTTCCAATCAAATCATGCAAACGAATTCTCTGACCCTAAAGTTTATTCTACACAAAATTCTTAGCTGGATTCTAGTATCGGGCGGTTGTACGCAAAAAATGCGCGTGAATCTATACGGGGCTTTGTTAAACTATTTAAATATAGTCAATTTGAAAGCCAGTCCGGCGGAGCCTGAAGAAGAAGTAAATACGACTTATGTAAGCCGTCTCGACAGTTCGAAATCGCGGCCTAGCAGAGAAGAATCGTCCGTAAAGTCCATGGTCATAGATGTCATAAGCGGTTTTGGTGATAACCTCTGTTCGATAGTATGCAGTGACTGTATAGGGGGAGGTCATGACGTCTGTCGGATGGTGGCGCTGTCGTGTTTGGATACACTGATAGAGATAAACCCTAGGACGGAGTGGATGAATACGCTGACCAATCAGGGATACTTGAGGAGTCTGATTGACAGTTTGCTGCAAGATGATGAGGGGTTGAAAGAGGTGAGTTTTGTTTAAATTGGTTATTATCTTCTCAAAATGTTATCAGATTTTACACCTTGTATAGAAATAAATTTCCACTTGTTTAAGTCTCAACAATAAATGTAACAACTTTTCTAGAAAACCTACCATCTTGTTGCTCATTTAATATTCTTACCAAACTATTGATTATTCTAAGCGGTGTTAGTATCGATTCTGTTAACTTAGAAGCAAAAATGACGATATTATCCTTCTTCCAGACGCTAGAACCAAACCCAAAGTCCCTACGAGTCCTCTACATCTACGAGTCAAAAATGGCGCTCCTGATAAAGATTGCTGGCACCCGCCTCGGAGCGGAGACCGTCCTAGCGCAGGGCGCGCTCTCCTGCCTCGCGAACATGACCGCGCTGGACTGCCACCCGGACATACACACCGGCTACGCGAACAGACACGACACTGAGTTTGTGCCTTCAGTCGCCAACAGGTCTGTGTTATAGTATAGTATAGTCTGTTACAACAGAGACCGTCCTAGCGCAGGGCGCGCTTTCCTGCCTCGCGAACATGACCGCGCTGGACCCTTGTTCATAGGATTGCCAGGTGGTTTTTCCGCAAGGCCGGACATAGCCATTGAAAAAGTCGGAAATTTAGGTCCCAATGTTGGACAGATGGAGAACCATGGTCATTAATAAGTGCGGTTTTGGCCGAATATTCCGTCTGTGGTAGAATCCTAACATAGATCTTGCCTATCTCGCTTTGCTAGGCATAAATGCTGCGTAATTGTACAATCCTCTGTGGTAATTGCGTGCGAAGTTCCTGCAGTTTCAATTACAAAAACCGGTCTTGTAAATATTTGGTCGGACACGACCGCATAAAGCCAAACATGTTCGGCCAGTCGCTTGGAAAGACCTGCGTTACATAGTAAAGTGATTATTATTGTTTGGGCGCAGGTTCCGTCAGATCCTAGTGCCGGCGCTGGCGCTGTGCGACGCGCTGCTCACGACGCTGGGCACTCAGAACCACAGCTGCGTCATACACGTCACGCACCTGCTGCTCAGTCACGTCGAGTGCATTGACTGTGTGCTCAGGTACGTTATATACTTTACATTTTTTTGTTATCTGTCACTCTTAAATTGGATCCACCACCCTTTGTTTATCTATTGTCATCTTAAAGATGGGTTCCGAGCTAAGGTTGGAACAACAAGTTTCTATTGTATGTCATTATGCCGATCTGACACTATTCTTATTCATAGTCACAGAATTGTTCAAGTATCTAAACTATAATGATTTGATTTAAAATCTGCTTTATAACTTGTGCGGACGAAGTCGTGAGTAAAAGCTCGTAGCTTATATTTGTCTTAGACTGCTTTAACATTTGGCAATTTGGAGTGATTCTGTCGCACTAAAATCGAATAATGTGAAGGCCTTAGGCACGAAAACTTAGGTAATCCGCCTGGAAACTCGTTCTGAAATTTTTCACAAAAAATGCGACTGTGCATTTAATCTTAAAATTTTCTTTATGTATACTTAATACTTTTCTATTGTCATATGCCTAAACCTCATCAGATCGTCGCTGCTACGACCTTGACACTTTACGCCTAAAGTTGTTATTCCGTAATGTTAACAGAGCGGCACATCCAAACTCACCGGAAGGTCTACTCATAGAACTGGAAGCGATAACGTCAGTGATAGCGCGGGCGTCGAACCGGGAGGTGTTCGGGCTGGTGCAGAGCGACACGGCGCTGCAGCACAGCGCGGCCAGCGTGCAGCGCGTGCAGACCCTCGTGCTCGCGCTCGTGCCGCGCTTCCAGCGCCCCCCGCCACACCCCGCCGAGCACGACTGTCGCAGGCACTACAAGGTACAGTACGACCAGGAAATAATTCCACTCGTCAATCTTCGCTTGCGCAAAGCAAGCCCGAGTCCCCGACAAAACCCGAAGTCATTTAGTAATCAAAGAGTGCAAAGTCGGATAAACACACGTAGCGAAAAGGGCGCGAAAACAAATTAGCCAATAGCGGCAAGGTATTTAAGGCATCGGATTGGGCAGTATAATTTCGCGCGCTGTTAAAATTTGTCAACTGCGCAGGTACATTGGTAAGACTTATTAACCTGGTACTCCTGTATTTTGTTTTATGGTTTATGGCCCATAAGCCAATCACTCATTTAGTTACCGATGGAACATTTCAACCATACCAATAGCGCATGGATGATAACTTGTCTGTGATGTTCATGAGGCGTTGAAAGAGCGCAGATTCAAACTGCCTGCACTGGTCAGTAGTAACCGTCGACGGCACACAAAAACGAGCAGTCCAACTCTTCACTAATTTGTCAGCTACTTCTTAGTAGTGATAGTAAACATTGGCCACACCTCGGGCCATCTCGTAAACCTATCCACTGCTGTCAAACAATAGCCATTTGAGGATGGCAGTGGTCCTATGAAGTCTAGGTGTACATATTTGACGGAAGCTGTCGGGAAATTGTGTTAACAACGGTGAAATTGGCACGTAATTTTGCTGCGCTGACACGGAATACAGCCTCGAGCCCAAATTTTGTAATCTTTTCGTATGCTGGGCAATTAGACGCGTAGTCGTTAGCGCGCCAGAATGGCTGAGGTTGTGTAATTTCTCAAAGTATGCCTTCCGAAAGCTTCCATTAGATTCGGCAACCGTTAACCGACTTCATTACAATATCCGAAATATCAAGCCTGTCTCTTTTCAAAACAGACTATATTGTCTCCAGACCGTCAGATCTTTAAACATCATCGTGACATCTTAACATTGCAGATAGTATGTAACCTGTTAACGTACGCGCGCAACATAATAGAGCGGGACGGGTCGCGGGTCCTGTTCCGTCCCACTCTGGCGCCGAGCGACGCGCGCGACGCCAGCGCCGCCCCGCACTGCGGCGCCGTGCTGCAGCTGCTACAGGCCGCCGCCCAGCGCGCGCAGCTCTCTGCCAAGCTGCTCTCCACCGCGCTGCACCAGCTGCACGCCCTACCAGCATGCACTTCGCACGGTATGTATCCTTGGATCGCCCACAAACTAGCGAAGGAACAATCGTTTCGACGTGCGTTTAACAATTAATTGTGTTCTATTAGGGTTGTGACATAGTTAATGACGGCGACCGACGGCTGGCTCATACAAAAATGACATTTAGTATAGGCCGGCAGTCGTTCGCCGTCGGTAACAGTCTCAACCCTTAACCTATTCTATTCTAAAGGTTGTGGCTCCATTGCAGTGTTAATGACTAGGCCAACAATATCTAGTATAAATAGCAAAAATGCTTAACGTTGTACGATAATCACTATTTGGTGACCTCTATCATCATCATCAGCCCATACGTCCACCCATATTTTACGCATACCTCCGAACTTATGGTATTTTCTTTTCATTCTCGGGTATACAGGATGTTTTCCTTCGCCGCCGAGCTAGTGATAATGATAAATACAACCGTACATAAATTCCGTACAACTTAGTGGTACAGGCCAGGAATCGAACCGCCGCCTCATGATTGAGTCGCTAGCTCTCTTCCGTATGGACTATCATCGCTCTAAAACCGTACCGTATGTAAGAATTTATTTAAAAATCCGTCTCTTTCCACAGACATGAAGAAACTCCTCCCCGAAGACTCGACAGCGACGTCCCCCATAGAGATGCGCGCGCAGGTAGTGTCGCTGCTGCGCACGCGCGTGCAGGCGCGGCGGCTGGAGCTGCAGTACTGCGAGCACGCCGTCGAGTCCGCCATGTACCTCGTGTGGGCGCACGTGCACGTGTACCTGCGCGTGTCCGTGTGCCTCACAGACGACAAGGAGACCGGTACGTGTGTGTAGTGTCGCTAATGCGCGCTGCAGTACTGCGAGAGGTGATGACGTATATTCCTTTATGCTATGCCTAATTTCGAGAAGGCTATGCTCGGAGTTTCCCTGCGAGATCGAATCAGAAATGAAGAGATCCGCAGAAGAACCAGTGTTACTGACATAGCCCAAAGAATTGCTAAACTAAAGTAGCAGTATGCCGGGCACATTGCTCGCAGAACCGATGGCCGATGGGGTCGAAGAGTTCTCGAGTGGCGACCGCGTACCGGAAAGCGCAGCGTGGACCGACGAACTGGTGAAGGAGGCGGGAACCTGTTGGATGAGGGCAGCGCAGGACCGGTCGTTGTGGCGATCCTTGGGGGATTCCAATGTCCAGCATTGGACGTCTATCGGCTGAGATGATGATTATTGTTCTTATATTCTAACAAGCATATGCTCACGACAATATTCCCCGAGGGGGTAGTCAGAGATATTCTGAAACCTCCGAACTTCCACGTTTCACTTAGTACCGAAACTGTCCAGTGTGACGGAGAGTGAGCCCGTCGCCACTTGTAATGAACAGTGGGTACAATACATGCCTCGTAATTGAAGCATGCAGGTTTCCTCACGATGTTTTCCTTCACCGAAAAGCCAGTGGTGTTACAAATCGTACATACATTCTGAAAAACTCATTGGTTCGAGTCGACCAAGAGTGCGATTTTTGAATGTCATACGTCGAACTCAGCAGAAGCAAATGTCAAAATTACTCTGGAGATATGCATCTTTCTACTGCTGATTTGCATTCAAAAATCATACTAAAGGAGAGAGATTTTTGAGAGTCAAATCTGCAGTAGAAAGATGCATATCTCCATAGTAATTTTGACATTTTCAACAGCTGAGCTCACTGAATGAGATTAAAAAATCGCACTCTTGGACGGGGATCGAACCATCGCATCCTGCACGGCAGGAAAGGTTACTCGCCACTGGACCACCACTGCTTCTATATTTTATCAATACTTCTAAACTATTATAAAACTGTAACTGAAGTGTGTCTGTACATTGAAGATATTTACAAAAAAATGATTACGATATGGTTTTTAGGTATCCCTGACTCGAAATCAACCTTTTTTAGAAATTTTGTCTGTCTGTTTGTCTGTTTGTTTGTTTGTTCGCGCATCACGCAAAAACTACTGAACCGATTTTGATGAAACTTTTTTGTTTGATAGCTTATGATCTGACTTAAAATCTGGTATATAATTTGTGCGGACGAAGTCGCGGGAAAACACTAGTTATTTATAAAGACTGTTTGTTCATAGCGTTAACGACAGCAAAGGCGTGGAGCGGGGCGGCGGGCGCGGAGCTGCCGGAGCTGCGCAAAGGCCTCGTCGCGGTCTTCAACGACCGCTTCACCGAACAACTGCTAGACACCGTCAAGGTTTGTTACTTTATATGACTACTGATACCTCAGTTCCACCCATGACGATGTTCAACTAAGTTATAATTTCTACCTCTCCGATTTTATTCATAATTTAATCGACCTCTAAATAATAGTAGGTGGTGAGAGAAAAGTAGTCTGAAATGACAGTCTGAAATGACAGTCTGAAATGACATACAGAACGACTAGAAAAATGTGTACGTTCGTCAATATTCGTTTGCGCAGACCAGGAGTTCAATTCTCTAAGCGCAAACATCAGTTGAAACTTCGGCGAGCTGTCAATTCGGTATGCGTTGTGTCAAACTTAATATGAAAACATCGACGAACTGAAGGATGCAAGAACGATGTTAGCGACTTAGAGAATTGCACTCCAGACCTAAGCCCCCGTCAAAACCCGAAGTAATTTAGTAATTGAAAATCAATCATATTCATATTCATATTCATTTATTTCATAAAAATAATTTTACATGTCAAATGTTGGTACTATAGGTACTTATACTTAATTACATTATTTATATTAAAATCAGGTTACATTCCAATAACATTTGGTATTTTGATGTTTTGTACGTTATAAAATTCATCAATGTCATACGCGGTATTCAAAGGGTGCAATATCGGGTGCTACTAAATCTTTCTCTGTCTTGCTCTAAGTCAAATCGCAGACCAACTGACGTTTCCTCGCCTAAAAGTAAGCATTTCTACGCTTATGCTTATGCTTTAACACTTTCGCTGCCAAGTTCGTGCTAAAGTTCGTGGTCCTCGTAGGTGCGCACAGTCGTAACGGTGAAACGATCAAAATGGCTCACCCTGTGGGTCACCCGCATAGGCGTAAGGTTTTCGTTGACCCGCGCGGTAGGTTAGGTCATGAGCACAGGCGAAATGCAATTGAACTGACTCGTTACGTGGGATCTTCAGCACTGCGGCCCATTTTTAGTCGACCTACGACGTAGGTCGTCAGCAGCGAAAGTGTTAAACATAAGTGGTCTAAGTTTTACTATTGTTTCTGTCCCATAAAGTTATTATACCTTTTCTGACCACCCTACGGTCGTGAATTTATGTATGTTATTATGTACACCGCAGACGAGTGTCTGTCGTGCGGTACATACAGTTCTAACACTTAGATCATTGTTGCAGAACCAGCCGCCTACGCAGCGTGGCTTCCTCGAGGTCCTACTGAAGGATATAAAGAGCATGATACAGTTCTCACCACTCTAACACTTGTAGCGTAATGTTATTAATATTATTGTCTCTTTATAATTAATCTGTCGTCAGTGCATTTGTAATGTTAATAATAAAGTCATTTTGGAATTATTTTTGTTGTATTTTTATAACAAATTCTACAGAACCTATGAAGTTTATATAAACGCACAAATACGACATGGTGGGCTACTATTTCATGCTACTATCATAGTATTTATGTAAATGGCATGGCAACTGTATTATAAGGCCAAATTGATTGTGATATAAACAGATAGGCAAGACAAACCAGTGAATTTAGCTTAAAATAGTTTATTCGTTATTTTATGGACGGAACACAATCACATAAATTCTATTCAGTATGAGGATTAAAAACACGTAAAATAAACTTTCAGGTAAAACCAAACATGCATATTACTTTTTAAGAGCCTCTGACAGCTATAAAATAATTGTTCATAAATTGTTACACAATTAAGGTAGATCTAAGACACTAATATTTCTGAGATCATAATATCACTGTTCCCACACTTGCGCGATTTCTTCGTCAGAGTCCGGATCAACTTCTATGTATAGTAGTCCGTCAGGAGGCAATTCATGTAACACTGAAACAACACAATTTAAAAATGACAGAATAATTACCAAGTTGAAAAACTTGTAAGTTATAAAAGCTATGGTATCATCACAGACGCTTGCGTTGAGAGACTTGTAAACACTTTGGATGCATGGGTCTAGTAGATCGCTGTGTACTTTTTCTTTTGATTACGAGGGCTTATAGTATGGTGTTCTGATTCTGACAGCAGATTACTGACTGTCCGCACTGGCCCAGAGCGTTATAATTCTTTCCTTTTTCTATTAGAGGCTTTTGCCCTGCAGTGGGATCCTACAGTTCTACCAGCGTATTTTTTTTCAGTCAAAAGTAAAAGACTTACCAAAACTATCATTATTAAAATCTTTCACATTTCCGGGCTGGATCAAAAGAGATTGCCCTTTCAGATGATTGAACACGTCAGCTGTTTCCATGGTAAGGGTTTGGTTTTCCGGTTCTATAATTTCCTGTAATACATAAAACATATGCTAATAAATTAGCAAATACATAATAATAAAATAAAGAATGTGAAATGTCATGCAAACGAAATAATGTAGTTTTCTTTCAAATATCACCTGTGCAGAAGTGACTGCCGTTTCACCATCTCTTACATCCTCGGTATCTTCGGCATACGACAGCATTCGTTGAGCCAATTCACAAACAAGATTGTGCTTATGTAACTGTGCTTCTCTTTGGTATCTGTAAAAGTAAATTCTTAAGTTGTTGCAACTTTGAAAACTTAATAACTTTCTTTCAGAGTGGTCTGAATCTTCGCTCTACCTACAAAATAAAACCACAGAAGGTATCAGAAAGAGTAAATATGGTATTAAATACAGTAGGTACGGCCACTACCTGCCCCCCACCAATTTTTGTCTCGCCTCATTTTGGTACCAAGCGTGGCTGAAAATATAGACAATGATGTATTTCTTGTCTCACTCGCATCCATTCAGTATCGCTCGCACATGCTACCTCTTGTCACATTTTCCCAATTGTATGAAGTAACAGCCAAATGTCCAAGGTGTGATAAAACTATAAGTTTTTACTATAGATAGATATATTATTAATTATTATACTGGTGTTAGGAAAATTATCATTAACCTTTAAACCACATACTATACCCATCAAACTGAACAACTTTTACTATGGGATCAAACATGTCAGCGCAAAAATAAAATCAGCTGCTGGTACCCAAAGCGGCGCTTGTCAAAACCGTACCCGTAGCGCTAATTCCTCAAGTAGGGAGGTATTGCAGTTTAGTATGGAACAGCAGATTTTTTTCTGTTTGCTCCCATAGTAAAAGTGGTTCAGTTTGATGGGTAGAGCATGTGGTTTAAATGTTAATGATCCTTTTCCTTACACCTGTTGTACATTGAAAGTAGCTTTCGGGAGATCCAAAACTTGTTTATAAATACATATCTACGCGTGCAGTTACAAGTATAGTTACTAATTAGACAAGATTAGAGCACAAAGACTGAAGAATGTGTTGGTGATACGTACCCCTGGTTGCACCCTAAGCACCTGTAAGGTTGCCAGGGTCCGTGTGCGGCGACCCTGTGCCGGTAGAAGGCGCCGTAGTCGTCGAACGTCTCCGCACACTTGTCACACTTCGACGTGCGCTTGCGCTCGTGCATGCGGAGGTGCCTGGCGATGTACGATATTTACTCTTCAGATGGCAGGTATAGTTGGTAACCGATAATACAAGATTAGGATTTGATTTATCTTCTCTACAACACCTTACGTCTGATAGCTATCTATGTAATATTATTATTTTTAATAAAATAAAACCGGTCAAGTGCGAGTCGGGCTACTCGCGCCCGAGGGATCCGTACCACCATACAACATAAAAAAATTGTTATACTGTAGAGTTTGCTCTATAAAATTACACCAAGTTTGACGCTTGCATGTATGACTGTTGTGTAGTTCCTTGTATGAGGACGCCCCTTAATTTTTAACTTTTTGTCATTTTTATTGTTTGCTAGCAAATCCGCCATAATAACGCACATTCTGTAAAATGTCCACTTTCTATTTATTACGGTTCAAAAGTTACAGCCCTAAATAGGTAGTACGGACGGACGGGCAACGTAGGCTTAGTGTTATGAAAACGGGAACCGTTTTCACCCTTTGGGTACGGAACCCGAAAAAAATTATTTTAGAGGATGCCCCATAAAAGCAAAGGTTGCCAACTAGTCCCTTTGGGTATGGAATCTCAAAAAGGTAAATACTAAATAGTATAGTATACCTATTGTTAGTATACCTACCTGTTGAGCAGTGACTGCGAGGTGTAGGCGGCGGCCCCGCACAGCCGACACTTGTACACGCGCTCGTCGCAGTGCGCGCGCGTGTGTTAGTATACCTACCTGTTGAGCAGTGACTGCGAGGTGTAGGCGGCGGCCCCGCACAGCCGACACTTGTACACGCGCTCGTCGCAGTGCGCGCGCGTGTGTTAGTATACCTACCTGTTGAGCAGTGACTGCGAGGTGTAGGCGGCGGCCCCGCACAGCCGACACTTGTACACGCGCTCGTCGCAGTGCGCGCGCGTGTGTTAGTATACCTACCTGTTGAGCAGTGACTGCGAGGTGTAGGCGGCGGCCCCGCACAGCCGACACTTGTACACGCGCTCGTCGCAGTGCGCGCGCGTGTGTTAGTATACCTACCTGTTGAGCAGTGACTGCGAGGTGTAGGCGGCGGCCCCGCACAGCCGACACTTGTACACGCGCTCGTCGCAGTGCGCGCGCGTGTGTTAGTATACCTACCTGTTGAGCAGTGACTGCGAGGTGTAGGCGGCGGCCCCGCACAGCCGACACTTGTACACGCGCTCGTCGCAGTGCGCGCGCGTGTGTTAGTATACCTACCTGTTGAGCAGTGACTGCGAGGTGTAGGCGGCGGCCCCGCACAGCCGACACTTGTACACGCGCTCGTCGCAGTGCGCGCGCGTGTGTTAGTATACCTACCTGTTGAGCAGTGACTGCGAGGTGTAGGCGGCGGCCCCGCACAGCCGACACTTGTACACGCGCTCGTCGCAGTGCGCGCGCGTGTGTTAGTATACCTACCTGTTGAGCAGTGACTGCGAGGTGTAGGCGGCGGCCCCGCACAGCCGACACTTGTACACGCGCTCGTCGCAGTGCGCGCGCGTGTGTTAGTATACCTACCTGTTGAGCAGTGACTGCGAGGTGTAGGCGGCGGCCCCGCACAGCCGACACTTGTACACGCGCTCGTCGCAGTGCGCGCGCGTGTGTTAGTATACCTACCTGTTGAGCAGTGACTGCGAGGTGTAGGCGGCGGCCCCGCACAGCCGACACTTGTACACGCGCTCGTCGCAGTGCGCGCGCGTGTGTTAGTATACCTACCTGTTGAGCAGTGACTGCGAGGTGTAGGCGGCGGCCCCGCACAGCCGACACTTGTACACGCGCTCGTCGCAGTGCGCGCGCGTGTGCGCGTCCAGCGCGCCGCGCGAGTGGTACGCCTTCGTGCACCCGCCGACCGGGCACGGGTACCTGTTGGTCATTCACTAGCTAGTCACATCAAGACCTCATTCCTCTAACCATTTTAGTAGCGTAGCCATTAATAATTTGAAAGTATTGTCAGGATTGTAGCAGTCAGCTTTCTGTTATGATAATGGCTTAGACAATTTAACTAGGGACCAGCCTTTGGGTAGCATTTCCCCTCAGAATATCTCTGACTACCCCCTCGGGGAATATATAGCCCTATGTACCATGCGTGATGTCATCACGGTGATGACGTTCAGAACATACCTCGGCTCTCTCTTATGTGTCAGCAGATGGGCCTGGTAGGTGAACTCGTTCCTGAACCACCTCCGGCACAGCCTGCAGGCGGTCGGCTGCCTGCGGTGCTGCCTCGCGTAGTGCACGCGCAGCTCCCAGCGCCGGCGGTACCGCGCGCCGCACCGCTCGCAGACCTGCGTGTGCGCCGCGTGCGTGACGCCGTGGTGACGCAGCGAGTCCTGGATACATGTTGGAATCTAAACTATTATAAAACTGTAAGGTGTCTGTACATTAAAGATATTTAAAAAAAAAAGATTAACTACGATATGGTTTTTAGGTATCCCTGACTCGAAATCAACCTTTTTTAGAAATGTTGTCTGTCTGTTTGTCTGTTTGTTTGTTTGTTTGTTTGTTCGCGCATCACGCAAAAACTACTGGACCGATTTTGATGAAACTTTTTTTGTTTGATAGCTTATGATCTGACTTAAAATATGGTATATAATTTGTGCGGACGAAGCCGCGGGAAAACAAGTTGGCAATAAAATTCTATACAAAAATTGATGACGTCATCGATTTTGTGATGCGTAGGTCATTTTGCTTGTCATTCAGATACGAAGGCATTTTTTGTCCCACAATACTTGCCGGCAACAACGAAACGACATCCTTCTGACCTAAAGAATCCATTACAGGAATCGAATTGCGGTAAGCGTATTTTGCAAACGAAATCCTTCGTCCCACCCTTCGATCAAAATAAAATGAATGGATAGGCCTAAAGCGCGGTAAGTTGAAGCAAACTACTGGTGCACTTGGTACATACAAACTAGCGCCATTATCTGTCAAATCTAGGGCACTTTCATACAAGTGACAAGTAAAAATTTCATTTGTTTTGCCTCATTTTTCTGGTTTGAAATGTTCGCTTAAGGCCTATCCATTCATTTTATTTTGATCGAAGGTCCCACTCAACTATATCTTACCCCCAGTGCTACAATGTCATCTAAACAATACAACGTTCGCAAGACCATAGCACGTGGGGATCTTTAGCCTTCCCCATCGAGAGACAGTGTACGATGCACGTACATCAATTATCTGGGTCAATCGCTAGATGGTAATTCGGAAACATAGCAACGGTTTTAGACATTGGACGCAGCGGACGCTGACTCCGCGCGGCCCCAATAAAAGTGCATCGAACGTAGAGCGCTCAACATTACCTTATAAGTACATTTAACTAATTAACTTTAGTGTTCGAATATACGTGGATACGACCATTACTCTCAGCTGTTTCATTCCTACGGCCGTATACTACTTCAGCACTCAGTAACCCAGCAAATCATAAGGATATCATTATCCGTTAGCATATCAAGTCAGAGAGCAGACTAGCTCTCACAGACAGACTATTTTGCAATCGACAGTGAACAAATAAATAAAAGACAACTTACCTGATTTTTACCAACGAAGCTGCAGCCAGGCTCCTTGCATATGAACGGGTTTACATTCAGGTGTCTTCTGTGGTGCTTTATCAGTTCAGTTTTACTTATGACGCCGTCTTTGCACTCTTCACACTCATAGGGACGCTGGAAAAAGGACAGCTTTGAAATTGAGCACCCTATTACCACATCTTGGACGCTTTGCTGTCATTTCATAAAAATGGGAAAAATTTACAAGAGGTATTATGCGATACTGAGTGTGAGCGAGACAGGAACACGTCATTGCCTACATTTTCCGTCACGCTTCCCACCAACGGTGTTGAGGTTAAGATTTTGTGGGGGTCATACATATGGAGTATACATAACCGGAGCTTAAGAATTTATATTGTAATAGTTATTAAGTCGTGTTATGTTGTAGAGTTTCTGGCCGCATCTTCACTACAGCGACAACACGTTCCGACGCGGTGGTAGCTTAAAAAAGATTTGACGTTTAATAAGTGTGCTTCAAGCTCCTATTGAATAAATTATATTGACTTTGACTTTGGTCTATACTGTATTTAGTGCTAGAAGATACTCTTTCTATAGACTGATACTGTGCAATTTCTTGAGTTCCGTGAACTTTATGTATAAGGCACTAAGCTTCGATCAACAATATACAACTAGATAACGGGTCGCATACAAAATCAAAGAGAAATTCTGTCCTCGTGAATATACAACATTTTTTGTTAACGAACCGAGAAAACAGTCCGAATACATTATAATTTCGACCTCAAAGCAACCATAATTCCTAGTAATTTAAAAAAGGAACACTGCGGCATTGCGAGACGTGCTTACGTTGGCTTTGTTCGAACGCAACTAATTCAAAATAAGACCTCACTCCAATAGTGAGGCCTTATTTGCCGGGACATGTTTTGAGCGCTGACGCGTTATCTAGTTGGATATTGTTGATCGAAGGCACTAACCGTTATTTTCGTTTATCTGAGTGAGCATAATCTGTTGTGGTAGCTAATGTGGATGTGTACAAATAATCACCTGTAATTTCAAATAGTTGGTCAAGTCAGAGTCAACGTAATGTGTTCCAGCATGTGTGGACACTTCCTCCGCTGTTGGGAATGAAGTGAGACAGATTTGGCAAGTTAGGTGCTTCGGGGCAGCCTTCCTGACTCTCTCTGTTGCTAAAACAATAGCGTAATTTATATTAAACACTATGCATTTTTTAAATTGTGTGGTGCAATGTGGAATACCAATATGGTACCTACTCTCCTTCTCACCATTAATTCCTGCTAATGTCAAGTAGTTTGTGGGAGTATCTAGCCCAGTGGTGGCCAAGACGTCGACCGCGGTCTACCCGGTCGTCCGCGGTCGACAAAGAAATTAATAACTAAATTAAAAACGAAAAAAAAATACAGAATGTCTATCAAAATCAGGCTATTCATATACATTCATTGCTAAACCTTTTGCGGTTGAAGGTAGACTGCAAGGTATATTTAAAATTTTAATGTAGACCGTACAATGTATGAAGTTTGGCCAACCCTTATCTAACCCAATCTCAAGGATTGATTTTTCAGAGAAAGCACATTTGAAAAAAGAGACGGAGGAGCTGCGTGAATGACACAACCATTTGCATCCAAACTTTGTAATGTGACTGCTGGAATATCACTGTCTTCATTTAGGTGCCATCACATCTAGCCTATTACATCTACAGGGTGAAATTTATATTATTAGCATCCTTTTAAACTAAGAGTCTACCCATCAAACTGAACAACTTTTACTATGGGAGCAAACCAATTGGAGCAAAAAAAAATCAGCTGTCCCATACATTTGAGTCGTGTAGGCAGCGGCGGCGAGTGCAGGTTAGTATGGGACAGCAGATTTTTTTTTGCTCCGATTGGTTTGGTCCCGTAGGAAAAGTTGTTCAGTTTGATGGGTAGACTCTTAGGCCGAGATTCAGAGACGATTTTTTCCGTCTTAGCTCAAGCTAAGTAAATGTATGGATTTTGACATACGGGAGTTCGAACTATGACTTACAAATCGTCTCTGAATCTCGGCCTTAGTTTAAAAGGATGCTAATGATATCAATTTCACCCTGTATATGTATACTTATTTACTTTGTAATCCATGTACCTATATTATTTTACAGAAAATTTTGGCCAGTGGTTTGTCAAATTTATGATCATACTCACATACATGAAAAGGTACTTTCAATTTTCTTGGTTTTTCTTCTAGATTGCAATCATTGACATCCTCGAAACTGCTGATGTCTGGAACTAGATAATTCCTCTTATGTGTCAGTATACCATTGCCTTTCAGAGCATGTTGTAAATCTGCTTTTGTTGGTGGTGTCTTGGTTTGTATGCTATTGTTTTCTGAAATTTTAATTTATTATGCTATTTACTGGAATCTATTTTACTTATTACATTGTTTGGGAAAATTTAAGAAAAACAGTGCATTGGTAATTTGGTAAAACATGGCAGAGACCAATCTGTTCTAAGATTCTCATATTTCTACCTCTTTCGCTTCAACATTCATCATTAGGTCATGCTCTATTCTAATCTTAATATAGGGACTCCATCTTAGTGGATTAAATGGCAAAAATGCTTGACATGTACGGTTTTTTTTTTTTTTCTTTATGTCCTAATGCAATCTGTCCTGCATGGGACATCAGAAAATAATTTGCGATACACTTGAATAACAATTTAAAGAGAAAAACACTCACAATCAGTTGCAGAAACGCTCATTAAAGTTAATCCTAAATTAAATCTCTTGCTAGCTTTTACTACGTTAACAAGACAAAAACTATCAGCAAGATATTTAATGGAGGATTAACTTTAATAAGCGTTTCTGCAACTGTGTTATTTTTTAAATTAGTTATTCAAGGATAAATAATTTGTGTTATTCTCTATAAATTGTTATTCAAAGATCATTCCTTATTAACATGCAAAAATAACATAAACCATGGATACAACTACATTAAGGGATACATAAAGATATAGATGAGGTTAGAAGATCCTTGATCCTAGAAGTGAAGAAGTTTGATGGTTTTGTAGGTTTGAAATAATCCACTTTGCTTGTACCATTATTTTCACTTAAGTACTCAGTAGCCAGATGTTCATTAGAGGAAGCTTCTATGAGGAGTGAATGTGCCTTCGATGCCATCTCCTGGAATTCAAAGCACAATTCCACAACATAACGACATTTGTGACATATGTTGGACGGAAGACCATCTCTTTGAAGGACCTGGAAAATCATATTTATTATTAAATATTTTGTATATTGTAATTGATTGTAATGTATGATATGTTTATCATACAAAATAAGGAGCATAACAAATAGTTTTCTGTTATACCTATACATTTGACAGCTCAATATCTCAGTCTGTAGTCATCATTGCTGCTGTGCCAAGGGTTACAGGTTCGAATCCGTAAGGGGCAAATATTTGTATGATGAATATACTCAATACTTTATTGCGTTTCACAATGGTATGAAATAGGTGGTGTAAACATATAATAGTACAAGTACAACATTATGAACCCTGTTAGGGCACATCAATTTTGGAAGAGAGGAGGACTTGAATAGATACTAGATAGGCACAAGTTACCCAAGATTATTATCATTTAAGTATTATACATTTATAGTATTTTATTAGTAAGTCATCTACTAGTATTATTATATTTATTTAAGTATATAAAATTATTAGGTAAGTACATTTACTTATTTATAAAATTGTTATATTTATCTACTTACCAATTTATTTCTATTTCTGGGTATTTAATTTGCTACATACTTACAATATATTATAATTATTATTCATTGTATTATCATTCTGGTATTCATCCAAGGTATAATAGCTTTTTTGTATTAATAATTGTTTTAAATGGAATATGAACGTTTTGTCATTTGTTATGTTTTTTAGGATATCCGGCAATTTCTTGTAGATTTTTATGGACATTACCAACGACAATCCGAATGCATATTTAGTCGGGAGATGGGACGCATTAATATATGAAATTTTGGTTTCTTAGTCAATAGTTGATGGGCACGTCTGATTGTTTTGTGTAGAATTTGGTGTATTTCCGTACAAATTTACAATTTTCCAAAATGTTGATGCATGGCAAGGTAAGTTTTTTGTGCGCTTGAAAATGGGGTTTACAGGTTTCGATTTGTTTTATATTTACTAAAGTTCGTTACAGTTTCTTTTGGATAATAAAAAGGCAGGAGGCATCAGTACTATTCCCCCATGTAATATGTAACTATATGAATGTTTGTTCCCAAGTCATGCATGTTTGTATGGTCAAAGTGTAATCTTGTATGTATTCTATATCGGTGTCTAAAAGTTCAGGCTAGATTCTTAGATAATCTGTGTAACCAAATCCACGATATTTATTTAATGTTTAAACAAATAAATATCAAACGACACATTAGATACATAAACTCACGACCAAAATCCTTTTGAAGGTGGTTAACAACTATGTAGAAGAAATAGTTTTAAACTAACATTCAAACCAGTGGCGCAAAGTACGAGTTTAGCGAGCGAAGTGTGGCCACTATTATCAAATATATTTGACATGGCGCCGGTTGATTGCAAGCAGAGACGACATATCTTCTCGTAGTCTACAACAAGTATCACATTTTCGTGCATTTTCAGTGAAAATGATAAATTAAAAACATTTCAGATTTTTTCACGAAGCCTATTATTGACATTTGGCAATTTTCTTTTTTTTTTTCAATTTATTTACTAGCCTGGTTACTAGACCTTTTGGCTAAATCTTATTTCATTTTTAATTTTCTTCAGTTTTCGTATTCGACGTTTTGATGGTTTTTTTGGAGTTTTTGGAGACAATCGAAACACGCAGGAAAAGCAAAGAAGTCCACAGGAAAGAGGTAAACCGACCGATTTGCCGCGCTAAAATCACGGAACACTTTTCCTGTTTACGACCCATGCACCATCATATTTCACAGCGAAATAGGTACTTGGCCTATGTATTTCACTCATAGGCCAAGTATTTCGCTTACGCTGATAGACGGAACATCAGTGTAACCGCGTATGAGACAGCGATAATTTCATCCAGTGATACCATAGGAAATCAAACTCCCATAAAAATGGGTAAATGAACTATGCTATATTATGTACACACGGCGTGTGTGTACACAAGTGCGATTTTTGAATCTCATTCGGTGAGCTCAGCAGTTGAAAATGTCAAAATTACTTTGGAGATATGCATCTTTCTACTGCTGATTTGACTTTCAAAAATCATTAATCATACATAGCGATTTTTGAAAGTCAAATCCACACTATAAAGACATTTACAACTGCTGAATTCACCGAATGAGATTCCCACGCCGCTCGTAGGGTGAATACTTACAGTCCTTTGAGTCTAGTACGATTTCACTACATGTGCGCACCGCGCCTTCGGCTGCTTAGAAAATAACCAGGGCCTCTAGAAAAAGTACTTTCGATTAGCATTAACGACAGTAGAAAAAAAAAATAAACGTATGGACTTGACGTATGGTGGAGAAAGAAAACGTCAAAATGTTTCGATCGCCAATGTCAAATCCATACATTCTGTCATTTCTACTAGCGTCTACGCCAAAAGAAATGATACCTTGTCTATAGCCCCTGTAGTGCGATTTTTGAAAGACACCCGTAACTCGCTGTAAACAGCAGTAGAAAATGTTAAAATTACTATGGACATTATGCGTCTTTCTACTGCTGATTTGAACGTGTGACTTTCAAAACTTGCACTGCTGTTCTCGCGCTTTTCAGAGCGTCGCGCTAGCTGCGTCAAGTACTTAGTATGGAAAAAATAGAGTCGGCACGCTAGTAGAGAAATCATACTAGACGGGCTGGTACCCATTGAACATAATCCGCTTCCGTGGAACTGCCTCCGTGGTCTAATGGTTAAGAGCATTGGGCTCTTGACACGGAGGTCGTGGGTTCGATTCCCACGGGGGGCACCTAGTGAAATGTCACTTTGTGCGTTTTCCCCAGTTGGTTAGGACATTGCAGGCTGAGTCACCTGATTGTCTGAAAAGAAAGATGATTCCGTGCTTCGGATCGCACGTTAAACTGTTGGTCCCGGCTACTATCTCTGGTGGTAGTAGTCGTTACATAAAAACCACGTCAGAGGCCGTAAGGCGGTTTGAATAAACTCTGACACCAGAGCACGGCTAGCATGCCACCCACGACAAAGCGTTTAAACGAGAAAAACGTCATGCGCGCTCTTTTTGGCGTACGTAAAATAATAAAGATGGAGGCACGTCTCGATTTTTGTCGTTTTCTCGGCGTTGGCATGCTAGAGATGCAGGGCTTGCAGCCCACTCGATAAGAAGTAGAAGAACATAATAATAGCACATTATGCAATATGCAATTTTCAATTTATTGTTACCTGTTGTGTCATTATAATAACGAGAATACATTTTAATAAAGTTATTTATTTGTATCAAATCATAAATTATGTTGTTAACTTCTAGAACATTATCATATTTTAATGTAAGATATGATACACACCTTTTCTGGTAAGCTATAGAGGCTCATATTCTGTACTATAATTGTAAGACCTTGCTAAAACCTACAGTTAAATTTCAAAATCCATACATTTCGACCCTACTTAGCTCGAACTTAAGCATCAATTACATTGAACAATTTGCAGGGAGCCAACATTTTTAGTGTATGGTAGGTAAGGTAACCTAGTTTAAGGTGAACAGAATCAAATGAGATCGAAACCCGAACCTGATTTTTAGTAGGCTTAAGTAGGTAAACTGGTTTTCGCTTCTTGTATGAAAACAATCATCTCGAAAACATTACTAGAACTAAAAAAAGAAAGCAATGCTACCTAACATTATTTAATAAAGAATCTAACCAGCTTTACCGACATTGCCCAATTAGGACAATGCCTTAGGGCCTGTTTCACCAATTCTGGGTAAGTTCTCGTTAGCTTATACGACAGATAGTTTGACATATTTTGTATGAAATAATGTTAAAATATCTGTCGGATAACCTAACAAGAACTTATTCAGAAGTGGCCTTAGTCTTCCAGTTTACAAATAATAAATGACCTATTATATATTATATATATTATATACTCTTTCCTAGCTAAACTAGATATACCTACTTTGACTATTATAATTATCTACTTGTGTAGGTACTATCTACCGACATATTGAATTTACCTTTATATACCGTGTTGGAGTGTCACTGTATTCCATTTCTCTTATACGTATATTTTCAATAAACAGATGTTCTTCAAATACGCGAATTTATAGTAGGTGACCAATTGAGTCTGCCAGTTGCGAAGACCCATATATTTTTAAAATATTCGTCGCTTGGAAAACTGAAGAAAAAATACATCACTTAAAAACGCAAAAAAGCTACAACTCCTCACCCTACCTATACGAAAAAAATGGTAAAGTAGTTTTTACGTGATGCTCGAACAAACAAACAAACGCACAAACAATCAAACGAATAGACAAACAGACATAAAAAAAACCTCAGTAATTTTTCTTTATGATCCAACCTTAGACGATTTATATAGGGACCGCCTCGCCTTAGCATTTCCCCTCTGCCAACGTGCCAGATCAAACAATCTTACGCATTTACATACAATTTTATACCTTATCTAACAGCCTTTAATTGCGGAACAATAATTTCGAAGCTATCGCGTTTGGGGTTCACACGACACAGTTTTTCATGAATTTTAACATTCAAAATTAAAATCTAAAGTAATGGAATAAAGACCAAAGTTGCGGATTTCATGCTGCCTCAAACATACATACCTCATGCTACCAAAAAGTGGCAGATAAGTTTGTTAGTAGAATAAATAAATACTCTAAGGGCCTGTTTCACCACTTCTGAATAAGTTCTTGTTAGCGTATCCGACAGATATTTTGACATAATTTCATACAAAATATGTCTAACTATCCGTCGGATAAGCTAACAAGAACTTACCCAGAAGTGGTGAAACAGGCCCTAAGGATTCAACTCACGTCAACGACATCTATCATGGTATGTTTTACAGGTTAACCTAACTAAAGCTGCTGGCACGTTCACAGACACATACAAATGAGTTCGATGAGACATTCTGCGTGCAGTGAGACAAAGGCATTGCGTAAATGTGTGGCACGCGCCAGCTTTAGTTAACCGACCTCTATTTTTAATGCTGTTTTTTGTTGGAGCTTTTAACCCTGAGGCAATGACAGCTATCCATGGTATGGTATGCTTATCTACGTTTAACCAGCGGTTACAAAATACCTCATGAAACCTCTTCCGGCTTACCCTTGGCACAGCCCTTGGTGTACCTTATTTTCAAGGTGGAAACAGGGTAATTTTAATATGACATCTGACCACCCTTATTGAGATTACAAATCACAAAATTTAGCTTTAACTTTTAAATTATTGTCTTTAACACTTGCCCGATGAATGAAACTATTAAAATGCGTTTTATTATTAATGTTTCCTGCAATAAAACGTGAATTAATGTTAACATACCCGTGGAATGAAATATTTTCTTTGCAACGTTCAGTGCGGCTCTTGCATCCTAAAACGCTGCACGCTACCATGTTGTGAACTTAAAGTCACCCAATCGCAACAAATTACAATGAATTAAATTATTACGAAATAACTATTCATCGAAATATAGAGCAACAAACATTTTTATGAAATTTTTGTTGTTTGACTCCGATGTCAGACCATAGAGGCTAGAGCAAAAATATGGCTACGTCAATAAGGACAGCAATAAGGTAGCGATCTCCTTTTTTAACTAGAGTGAATTTGTATTATGCATCCCTCAATGAGTAAATGAGACAAAACACGTTCTTCGTTCTATTACTTGCTCTTTCTACGATTTCACTGAACTAATTTGATGATTTGACATTTCTGAGAAAAAACACTGCACTCGTAGCATGTTACACGTGATACCGCTTTATCACGCCTTTTATCTCGTTCGTTCATGTGCAAATGGAAGAAAAAATTCAAAACAAACTGTCTTTCAGAAGTTTGCTGAAAAGCTTTGAATTTTTTTATCATGAAAGCTTTTCTAAAATATTCAGTGAGTGTCTGAAGCAAGGTTTTACTCGACTCTGAATACGAAAATTGGCGTTAGCATCGGTTTTGACCAAGAAGTTTGAAATTTTAAATCCATGGTCTGAAGTCTGAAAGAAATGAAAGACGTATAATTTTTACGGTCGTCTGAAGCCTCTGAAGGATCAGAGTGAAAAGTGATTTGCGTGTACAGAAGCGTAATCTATTTCATTACACGCTGTGAAATAATTATTATGGTGAAATCAGATTGGCTTCCCGCCATTAAATTTGATCGGTCAAAGTTGTATTTGATACCTATTCGTGAAAAATTGGTTTTAGTGATATTTGTGACATAATTTCGTGCGGATTGTGTGCCAAAAAGTTGCGTAAATCGACCAACATAACAGGAATCTCAAATACATACGAAGAAAGAACAAAAGTTTTGGTGCAAGTTAAATCGTACTGGTGATTTTGGCGGCAACGCGCGTGCTTACAAAATCGACCAAAATTTCATCCTCATCGTTCATCTATCATCCCATCGTCATCAGGAGAGTTTTGCACAGGAATTGTGAAGAAACAGACGGGCTTTGTTTCTTAATTTTCTAAATTCGTTTTTCGTGGCTATTATTGTGTTAATGTGGTGGAATTAGTTTGATAATGTGCCATTAATGGAGAGCAATATAGTAAGAGTGAGAAATAAAGAAGGCGCTCCCGTTTGTTTCGGATTGATTCTCGCGTGAAACTCCCCTGACCATTGGAATGTGTGTACCACCCTCGCATTTCAAGAGTTAGGTATTAAGGTTAGGTTAGGTTAGGTTTAAGTACAAAGAAAAAAAGACACTAATGACCAGGCAGTAAGGGCTAGTTCCCATAGCCTATCCGAAAGGATAAACTTAAAAAAAAAAAATTATGGTGAAATCACTGATCAACATGTGCAATAAAGGAGCACCGGTAGTTTTTTTGCATTTTTCAACATTAAAATTAATGTAATTTTTATTCTTCGTCTCATGATCATGCCAAGCCAGTATGGCTTATTAACCGATTTTTAATAATTGATTCATAGCCTTGATGTCAAATTGTGCTGCGCGACACGGAACGTCCTAATCGAAGAAACGTCAAAAGGTCACCGCACCGAAATAACCTCAAAATTTCATGTGTTGTGTTTACGTATCACATTAGAAATCTTTATTTTATTAGATTTGAGAAAATAAAGTGATTCAAAATGGAGGACAATATAAAAGTAGGTAATTACATTATCATACAAAAGCAGAACTACAAGAAACTCCATAAATTAAACAAACCCAACTCTTCGATCACTTTGGGCCGTGATAACATAAATTTAACAGGCATAGAAGGTTGCCCGTACTTCTCTCTGTTTAAAATGATCCCTAACGGTAAGAGAGGTAGAGAATACCGCTTAGAATTGACCACGGAAACCGTAGATTTGAAGGACGAAATAGACATAAAAAGTTCAGGAAGTGACAACAGAAATATACAGGATGACGGCAGATCTCAAAAGTTGACCCACGAGGAGATCAAAGAGCTGACTTCGGATGCTAGTAAAGCGTCAGACATCGTCGAAACCTTAATATCTAACTCTAAAACCTTTCATAACAAAACTGAGTTCTCACAGGAAAAATATCTAAAGAAAAAAGAAAAGAAATACTTTGAATATTTACAAATAATAAAACCTAATTTAAGAGTAATTAGCGAAGTTATGTACCGTTTAGATCCTAATAAAATACAGAATATACGAATGGATACGCTATCACAAATAATGACAATGAGTAATGTACATTGTGAAGGGAACTATTTACTTTATGATTCGGGATCGAACGGTCTACTAGCCGCAGCTTTATTAAGCGCTATCGGTCACCAAACGAACGGTAAACTAATACATATGCATCCGGGAAACATGTCTCAGAAACAAGCTTTGCTAGCCATGAATTTTCCCGAAGAACAATACAACAGATGTATCTCTGTGAATATTTATTCGGCTTTAAGACAAGTTTATCAAGGTTGCGATACTCACAAAAAGAATGAAGTAAATGGTAATGAAAAATGTGATACAAAAGAAAATCCATTAAAACGTAAAGCCGATGACGATGGAGAATTTAAAAATAAAGTTACTAAAACGGAAAATAATGATGTTAATAATAAAGATGAAAATTCTGCCATAGATATCACAAAAGATAATCATGAAAGTAAAAGTGCTAACAATACAGAAGAAAATTCAATTTCTGTAGATACTTCAACTGAAAATTCTGCTAAAGTTGAAGAAAAACCTGAACCAAGAAAACCTAAATGGCATTACGACAACATAGCAGCTTCAGAATTATTGAAAGATAATGTAGATGGTTTAGTGATAGCTTGCAAGGAGGAGCCTCAGGGTATATTCAAGGAGCTGATGCCGTTTGTGAAGGGGGGCCGTCCGTTCGTCATTTATTACACGGTGGCTGAACCTCTGCAGCAGATGTATATGACTCTGAAGTCAGATCCAAACGTCGTCGCTCTGAGACTTCAGTGTAATTGGATGAGGAATTATCAGGTAAACATACATAGTAGTAAATGCTTAGAGTATACAGTACTATAGAGCTCGCGCAACGAAGTGGGAACAGTAGGCACGGGTGAGAACAAAACGACGTTCCCGCCAAGAGCGCTTGTAGTCGTGGTTGAGTGCTAGCACTGTTCGTGCCTCTAGAGATTTTTTAAATATTTACGAATCATAATGTTTAAATGTGCGATTCGATCTTGCAAAAACGATACTAGGAAACACACGAAATTTAAATCCAGTATCACATATAATCGGTAATTTCGTTTTTATACCTTTTTTGATGAAAACAAATCACGCATCGCGGGGGTGAAGGAGACGTGGGAGGCGGGCACGCACGGGTTCGCCCGCGTACCGCGAACCCCACGCGAGACCGTAGTGATGTGACGCGACCGACGCTGTAGTCGATATTTATATTTTTTAAATGTTTTCTAGGTACATACTGATACCTATTTAAAACCTTAAATCATTTAATATAAATAATGTTGATGTATGTTTTGTACGATATACTTTCTAAAATGGAATGGAATGTTAGGTTAGGGTGTCGCAAAGAGGGTCCCACACTTAGAAAAAATTTACGCTAATTTTATATGGAGCTGGGACTTATAAAAATTTTGATCGAAATTGTATGATTTTTTTTTATTTTTGCATGGGAAAGGGCGTGTTTACGGGTACCCCAGGGGTTCGAAAAATTAGCTATTTTTTCGCTAGAATTCACCGTTATCTAGATATTTCAAAAATTATGTTTTTACTACATTACTCGGTTAGGTTAGCGTGGAGTGAAGCGACTATATTATTTGATTTATTATTAAAGAAATATACATTAAACCCGATCTTGTAATTTATAAATCTTAATATTTAACAAGTCTGATATTCGGACTTTTCTATTACATATAGGTACTTATGTTTTAATAAATATTTTTGAAATCATTTCATTATTTCAATACAAGGTGTTACAAAAGTAAAAATAAACATTTAAAACTTCTATTCTTCGTTATTGGTCCCATAGTGCAAGTTCTTCAGTTTGATGGTCTAAACCACCCCTTTGAAGACCGCCATTTGTACACTTACGTTCTTTTTATTCCGTTTTGTTGCTGTATGTATGTTTTTGGTGTGCAAATAAATATTATACAAACATTTCTCGTTTAATAGTTTATAAAATTACATATTGAAATAAAAAGTACCTAACAAAGATATTTATTTAGATAACTAATCGATAGGTCGTTGCCGATCGGCATGTAATTGATACATCCCTATCTGTCATATACACATCACTATAAAATCTGTAGCTCATTTGCCTACGATGCGTACCAAGCATTTTGTGCGATACGCGTGCTCTATACTACTGTATTATGTATCCTCTAAGAGTAAATGATTTATTTGTCCGTCACACAATTATAATTATTGTTGAATGGGCTATTGCAAGCAGGGTTCGAAGTGATAATTATCGTGATAATTATTATGATTATTATCACTTCGAGATAATTATCATTGATAATTATCATTCATGATTATTATCACTTCGAGATAATTATCATTGATAATTATCACGATAATTATACGTTGATAAGTATCTTGATAATTATAAAATTTATCGGAAACACAAAAAGCTTGGGATAGCCGTGTATTTCGAAGATTTTTCACGATTCGTGAAAAAAGAAGCTCCCAAACACGAAATCATTTTTTCTCAATGTTTTCTGTAGTTTTTCTCAATTATTTCTTATTCATTGTGATGAAAACCGATTATGCCAAAGACTAGGTGCAGTTTGGACTGGATAAGAGATTATTCAAGCAAAAAAAGCAATTTTAGAACTTTTAGTTAGAAATTTGTCAGAATCAACTAAGAATCAGCTTGGATAATTATCTGATAATTATCAAAGAAAATAATTATCTTGATAATTTCAAACCCTGCAACCTGCACCCTGGAAAATTGTTCAGTTTGTTCAACTCTGCTATATTTGTTATAATATCAACAGTCAGCCATGAGCATATAATATAATTGATTTTTAAATAGTTGTTTGTTTGCAGGTGTTGCCAGAGAGGACGCATCCAGAGGTGACAATGAACGCACAGAGCGGGTTCCTGCTGACCGGGTACATACTTAAATGAAATAACTTTACTATGTAAGCAATAAATATTTTGTTTTTAAGTTGTTGTAATTTTTATATTCACCAATAGTTCTTAGATTAATTTTAGTAGTAGAGTAGTTCTTAGTTAACATAGTTACATTAGTGGTCAGAAATATTGCTACATGCTACAAACTGTAGCTAGGCTCACTTTTAGCACACTTAGAAGGTTTCAAGGTAAAATAATGTGAAAAGTGGTGATGGGTAGCTAGGCTTTCGCCCATAAATACACTGTGTAAAATGTCCTTAGTCGCCTCGTACAACACCCACGGGAAGCAATGGGGTAGTCCTAATCCAAGCTAAGGAACCACATGGTAAACAACATAACATACCCATCTATACATAAATGGGTAGATAGAGTGCACACACAAAGCCTACCCAAACGACTTACCATGAGTTTTCACTGTACTTTACTACTGTAGTTGCGTCGCCAATTCGTATGACAGAAATTAGTTCTCAACGTAACCAAAGGAGTGCTGTACGAAATTCAATACAAAATAGGTGACGTAGCTACAGTAGTAAAGTTCGGTGAAAACTTATGGTAAGCCTACTGTACACTGAAGTGCTATTTGAATAGTGAGGTTCGAAATCATGATCGAATGAATACACAAACTGCTACTGCTGATTTCAACGTATGACTTTCAAAAACCGCATGCCTGGGCGTATTCGCTAAAATGTGACAGTGATCTTGGTTTGGGAATGGAATTTTCTTGATATGTGTAGAGTGAACTGATAAAATCTTTAAAAATACTACACTAAAGGCGTATTCTGCGTTCTACACGTTTTACGTTCTACGCACTGCTGTAAAGATCGGTGACTGCGTTGTATGTTTACCTGGGGTGCGTTCAGAACCTACGCCCAGAGTGCGCCCAGAGTGCACTCCGAGTGCAACTTTTCGCCCTAACGCCGTTCAGAGGCTCGGTGAAAAGCGTATTACCCATAAGAGCGAGCGAGAAGAACAACCGCACCCAAAGGTTCTGAACGCAGCCCTGGGTCAAACTATTCAGTTAGGTAGGCCCGACTTCGAGAAAGAGGTCAATCGTCGAATCCAACTCGGTTGGACTGTGTTCGGGAAACTACGTAGGATCTTCTCGTCCCAAATACCGCAGTGTCTCAAGACGAAAGTCTGTCCAGTGATGATGATGACACACGGAACTGAGATTTCGTTGTACTCAAGGCTTCATAAAAAGGCTGAAAGTCACCCAAAGGGTAGAGAGGGCTATGCTCGGAGTTTTCCTGCGAGATCGAATCAGAAATGAAGAGATAAGCAGAAGAACCAGATTAGCCGACAAAGCCCAAAGAAATGGTAAACTACCTATAAAGTGGCACTTTGCTCGCAGAACCGATGGCTGTTGGGACCGAAGTGTTCTCGAGTGGCGACCGCGTAACGGAAAGCGTAGTGTGGGTAGGCACCCCACAAGGTGGACCGACGACCTGGTGAAGGCGGCGGGAATGGCGATCCTTGGGGGACGCATTGTCTACAGGCTAATTATGATGATGATGAAAGGCATACTAGAAAAAAAAAGAAATAATGCTATATTTTACGGCTACAAGGACATTGACATCAAAAAAAGTTATGTTATTTTGAATTCTCTTTGGTGCTCTTTTGGTTTGAACACTTTTGTTTGATTTGCTCTGACTGGTTTGTTCCCATAGTCAAAGTTTGATGGGTTTAGTATGTGGTTTAAAGGTTAATGATAGGTACTTTTCCTTACACCCTGTATACCTCTAACCTACCTACTTACTGATTGAATCGGGTAGTTACACAATTCTGTTTCACTGTTCCGATTATCAGACTCTAAGTACGTACCTACCTAGGTATGCAAAAGTAGTTGTTAGAGTGGTTCAAAGAATAAGTAAAATAAGGAAAGTACCTACCTAACGGTAAATTTTTCTATCATTTCCTAAAAATGGAATACCTTGAATGAATACCTTCCTGAGATTATTCCACAGTTTACCTTATCTTGTACGTACATACATAGATAGGGATATATGAAAATATGTATGTTATAGATTATGCTTAGAAAAAGTATATGTCTTACCGTATAAAACAAAAGGGGCCAAGTTTCATAGGTTGGTGTGCGTGAGGCGCCATGTAAAATTATGCTAAGTTATGTATGTGTGCGTGTATATGTATAGGGTTTAGGAGCCAGTATTGGTTCCAATTTTTTTCGATGCTTTCGTATCTTCGACTGTCAATCTTGACATATAACTTTATCAAAGAGATTATGTATATTCTACTGACATTTATACAGGGTAAATTTTATATCACTGCTGATAACTTCAGCATGTATTCTATTCATCAAACTGAACAACTTTCACTATGGAGCCAACTAAGAAATGGTGAAATAAAAAGCTGTCCCATACATTTGAGTCAAATAGGTAGGTAGGTACTGCAGTTTCGTATGGTCATCTCTGGTGGTTATAGTAGTCGTTACATAAAACCACGTAAGAGACCGAAGGCGGTCTGAAAAAACTGACACTTGCCCACACGATAAGAAGATGGGACAGCGGATTTTTTATTCGCGATTTCGAAGTTGTCTCTAAAGTGAAAGTTGTTCAGTTTGATGAGGAGAATTACAATACAGTCTGTCTTTAAAGTCTTGGCAAAAAATGAGGGCGCTGTCTCCACGCAAGAACGTCAAAATCAAGAATAACCTGGCAAAACCACCATACCTACTAAAATGATTAGTTCCTCAAACATTCATGCCACGACTGTATAGACAGACTATACACGCTGAAGTTATCCGCAGTGATATAAAATTTACCCCGTAATAAGTAGAGCAAATCATTAAGTAGTCTTCCTATTTTAAAGGGTAGGTAAGGTAAAGGTGAGCATTGCAACAACTGCACGATTAACAACTCATCAAAAAGGTCATTGGGAGTTGTAGCAAAGATTCGACCACGCTACCAACGGTTTTGTAAGTAAGCTGAGGAGTCGCGTTGTAGGTCTGCTATAGGGTAGTTGCATCGCGATTCGATTGTTGGTTGCCCCCTCCCCGGCCTACAACGAAGCTCCAGTGGTGGCTCAAGATAGTGTTCTTTTCGAAAAACAATCCTTGAAGTCACCAAAATACATAAGTTACCGTACAACGTCAAGCACTCTTGCTACAAAAACTAGACATTGGCAAAATCATCACATACCCAAGATGGCAGCCATTTTTTAAAATATAGAATAGAATAAGTAAGCTGAGTAAGCTCTAAAGCATCAACATTTATTTTAATCCTTCTCCCTTTACTGAAATTGTCGTGACATTACCCCACCCACCCACCTACTTCTCTTCACGTGGTCTGGATAAATAAAAATGGTTCTAACAAATTCAACCACTTTCTCAAATCCCACAGCATCCCTTTAATTAAAACAAACCAACATCGCTCTCCCTTTTGTTTATTTTCAATGGAGCCGAACATCGAAACAAAACAAACAAATTGGAAGCCCATTCAGACCCGACCCGGCACACAACTATCAATTTAATTGGAGATCAGCGGGCAGCCTCTTTACCTCGCTAACTTTTCGATTTACATTCAAAACGGTCTTTTAAAACCAACTCAATAACTACGCAAGTCTAAAACCCTCTGAAGGCGTACTTTTTAAATCATTCGACTGTAATACTTCTGTGCTGCGTTTCTATTGGTGGAGACGTCGAGGGAGGGGCTTGCTGGCCCCGCCCGGTGTTCCCCGCGCATGCTAAACGCGATTTAAACCCCGTTTAAGCGGTATTTTGGGCCAAAACCGCAAGAAAATGTATGTAACATCGGTTAGGGAGGGCGTACCTAAATGAAAACACATTTTCTCGGTTGAGCGGCGATTTATCTAACATGGCCGACAGTTTGTTCGGATGCGCGCGAAAGTGCAGCTGTCATTGACGGTTTTTTTTAATGAAGCGTCTTATTTTGATTGCGACAATAATTAATTTTTCTGCTAATAATCTGCGATCAACTTTTATTTATTAATAGTTTTAATTAAATAAAGAAAACATTTAACTGTTAACTTTGATGATGATGTGTAAATGAATTAAAGTTAATAACTCTAATAAAACCATAAGGTCGTATAAAGGTTAAAACAATGGATTCTAGAATGCAGGACAGTCACAAATCGTTCTTAATCAAAGATCTTCTCGGAGATGTGCTGAGGCCCGGCGCAGCAGGTGGGTGATACTTAATTAGAGTTAGAAGAAAGTTGGTAATTGTAGCGAAGATTGTGATATTCGAGATTATTGATGATGTCGAGTGGCGACAGCATACCGGAAGGCGCAGCGTGGGTAGGGCCGCTACAAGGCGGACCGATGACCTGGTGAAGGTGGTGGAAACCAGTTGGAAGAGGGCAGTGCAGGACCGGCCGCTGTGGCGACCCTTGGGGGCCTATGTCCAGCAGTGGACGTCTCTCGGCTGAGATAATGATTAGTTTAATAAGAAGAAAGATAATACATACAGGAGCCATACTTGGCTTTATTATTTATAGTGAATACTCAAAAGTAAAACAACAAATATTAACTTTTGACGTCCCGGTCACCCAAAATGTTAAACTGCTCTGCATCCCGAAGTCCGCCCGCCGCCGGCGAAACCGGTTTGCACAACGACTGATTTCAACTGCTAATATCTTTGAACTTAGACCAATCAGTGATGAGTATTGTACACCAATGGAAAGCTTATATCCTTACCTGATCACTTACCGGTCTATACAAGTGAAAATAATCCCTAGAATAAAGAAATAAAGTACAGAATGGCTTAGAGTCATAGGTCGCGATATCGCGACTTCGGGACGTAGAGGATCGAAATCAGCTGACCGGATATCGCGACTTCGGGACGTCAAAGGTTAAAAACCAAGTTTCGCTCGCGGTAAGGATCCTTGAAAACAATATTTTTGGTAATATTCTATAGTGGTACGGAACCTTCCATGATCGATACAGTCACGCTCTTGGCCGGTTTTTTCTTCTTTCGAAGATTTTTTTAATTTAACGCGGATTATTACAAAGTATCTAATGTATGTTTAAAACTCGTAGTCATTGTACTACGTTCAAGGGTTACCCATACCATACCTATTTCCACTGCCCCACTAACCCAATGGGATGATTACATAGTTATAGAGAATATAAACGAATAGATGAAATTAGAATTAATGTCTAACAGGAAGACCAAACAAGATTATTATAATTATTGTTCTACGAGACGCCGCGCCGCGCGGCGTAGTAGTTTCGTAGCAAATTCGTAGCATTTTCGTAGCACGCATAACTTCATATTTTTATGGTACATACCTAAGTTGGTACTGAGAATTACAATTTTCAATATAACTGATCGACATAGTCCCTCCCGATGGGGATCACCACCTCCACCTCTTCCAGCTTCTGGAACCATCAGGCGCTCTCGGCCAGGAATATGCCAATTTCCAGCCGATTCTCGCCGATGATGATCCCTACATCTCAAATGTATGCATGTAATGTAATGTTTGCCTTTTAATTATTAACTGTCTCTTTTGCGGGTCTGCTGGAAGAAATCTCTTCAGAGATAAGCTCGCTCTTTGTACATGTTTTCTCATCTTTGTATGTTATCTTGTATGTGTGTACAATAAAGTGTCAAAAAAAAAACAACTCAAAAACTCAACATTTTTTATTCTAAATAATATCACATAGATAACTTTCTGACGTCATTTTTGATTCTACCACCGCTTCGAAAGGTGTTCCGTTGTAGAGAAGATGCGGCCAGAAACTCTACAACACACTTCTTTTAAACAAAACAAAATATACAAAGTAAAGAATATTGAATTACATAGTGTAACATTGTCAAGACCAGACTATTATAATAATGTTGATTTAGTGATTGTACATACATATAATTAAATGCTGCCGATCCCGTCCGATCACTCCGTAGTGTAGGCTCACTCACGTTCGTTCGTAATACTACGTAGTAGTAGGTAGGAAGTAAGTCCTACTTAATATTTAGAACTAAAATTGCAAACCGTTTTGATCCGTGGCGTGCCCAAAATATTGTGTCGCGTGCCATAGGTTCGCCACCTCTGCGTTAGTTCATATAAACGGTATTGAAGCGATTTGGGCGGATTTTCGCGCTGCGACCCGACCCGATGCGGCTCGCCCTAATATGTGCTTACCTTTACTCTGTGGCTATGTGAAACTGAGTAAAGATTTCTTTGGGTCTGCTAAGTAGTTTCCCATTGAGTCGATTGACTTTATCGTAAAGTCTGTTCTTCCATTTTGGTTTCATTTTCTTTGTCCTTTTCTTAGCAACTTCCCAACCGATCCCCGCACCCAATCCGTAGTGTAGTTCCAGCAACGCTATAGGCTATGCCGAGATCCGTACCTCTTCTGCACTCGTAGTATGCTGCACGTGATACGGCTGTATCACGTCTTTTATCTCGTTCGTTCGCACGCAAATAGAAAGAGAGCTAAGGTGTGATAGCTTGGTGATAGCGCTGTATCACTGCGGCATGCTAGCTATGCTGGTCTGGTTGATTATGCTCTTTCATTTGTGCGGTTAACTTTCTAGGGTGCTCTGAGGTCACAGGTGTGGTCTTTCCGTTGTTCACAGCAGCTGTTGTTGCTCTAGTGCCGTTGGCAATAAATTAAGCTATAACTCTTTTCGCGAAGGGCTCACTACCCTCCAAACTGGACAGCGGTTTGGTACTTCTACTGAAACGTGGATCTTCTGAGTTTTCAGACTATCTATCTCTGAAGTAGGTGTTTCATAAGTAACAATAAATATTTAAAACTCTTAGCCCCACTTGCGCCAACCTGGTTTAGCAATAAACTCCAGGTTAAGTTGGTAACCCATGATTTTTTGTATAGAAAAACAACTGAAAGAGCCATTTTATCCAGAGTTAATTGCTAACCCGTGGTTGGCGCAAGTGGGCCTTAAGGGGTTTGTTTAGATCGTCAAACTGAACAACTTTCTCTATAGGAACCAACATCAAAATCGCGAAAAAAAAAATTATATCCCATACATATTTTACCTCTAGATTTGTAGAGTATGGAACATCTTTTTTTTTTCGCGATTTTGATATTGGTCCCATAGAGAATGTTGTTCAGTTTGATGGTCTACACCACCCCCTTAAAGGTTTATTTGTATTTTTGTAACACCTTGTATACCTAAAACATTTTAGTTGTTTTAGGAATTGATATTTTAGACAGTCACACACAACGAAGTACTAAAGTTAGTTCGTGATAAACATTGGTTTACATTGAACCTAACATTTTAATGTTTTCATATAAAAATACAGTAATTTTTACTGTGTGCATCTTACCACCATAATTTAAACAGAAGTTAAACAGATTAACGCGCAATAGTAGGACGAAATACCTTGGAGGCATCTTTTATTTTACCATTTTCGACCAGATTTATACAATTTACCGAAACCAAAGTCATACCTCAGTATTCTTGGATAGTTTATCTAATGAAATCATCAATTGAATACACGATTGGAAAACTTGATAGAAAATCGTCACAAAGATGACGTATTTTCATGTATTTTTAAACATTTTTCTCGTTTTAGAAGAACTTAAAATTGTTTCCGATTTTTGGTATTTATACTTACTCACATATTCACCATTAGTTTATCTAGTGAAATCATAAAAATGTCTATAAAAAGAACTTTTGTTAATTCTTTAATAAATAATAAATCTAAATAAAATACGGCACACGCACGCACTTTTCTGAGGGCTGGGCAATCGCGTTTCTCATAGAAAATATTCGTCATACATGTGTTTGTGGTCTACTGTACCTAATTTACATGTTAGGTAGTATACTTGAATTAACTCTATACCTAATTTCCTTTCAAACTTACGCTCTAACATGAAAAATTTATGTATCCAGGTAATTTCATAGTCAAGTATCAAAATTAGGTCCTAATTTATGCACCTACATGTTAAGGGTGCGCGCACACTTGCAAATTAGCAGCTTATTAGTGCGCAAGGCGCGCCGCACACTTGAACACGTAGGTTTATTATTGTTTAACATTGTTAGTTTTAATATTCATGATGTTGTGGTAGGCTTCGATTGTGGATGGAAGTCAAGGAAGAATTGTTGAGGTAGGCGAATTTGGAATGCAAATATGCAACGGCGAATAGAAAAAAATGTCTGCATTTACAAACCATTTGGGTTGGATAGTAACTTTGCTAAAACTTAAAACAACTAAAGGACATAGAACAGAAGTGGCTGTGACTTCCTGTCATCTTGAAAATTTTGTGATTGGGATCCAGAGAAACCAAGATAATATCTACATCTTTGATAAAGTTATATGTCAAGATTGACAGTCGAAGATGCGAAAGCGTCGAAAAAAATTGGAACCAGTACTGGTTCCTAAACCCTATACATATACACGCACACATACATAATTTGTATGGCGCCTCACGCACACCAACCTATGAAACTTGGGCCCTTTTGTTTTATACGGGATATTCGTGAGGCTCATTCTAGACATATACTTTTTCTAAGATCTACATAAATCTCGACTTAGAGAAATCTTGAGATTTCCCGTAACACATTTTAGGTTTGTATTTATGCTTTTCAACCGATTTTTTCAGGTTTGGTAGGTGGCCGCAAAATCACGAAATTTTCAAGATAGCGGACGGAAAGTTACTATACTTTTTTCCAAATAAGGACGACGAGATTTTCCGATTCCTATTTAGATTTCTGGCCAATTCTGATTACCAAATGTAATTTATTTATAAGATAGCTATACTATCCGACATATCTTGGACGGAACAAAAGCTGTTCTAAGAATAAGTAAGAAGAAGTGTTTCAAATCTCTGTTTCTGTAATGCAAAATAGCCTTAAAATTTCGTTGCTATTTGGAATGGAGCATAAGTACCTACCTATGTCAAAATTCCGACATTTATTACCTCGTACAAGTTTCAGGGTAAAATGACGTGTGATTTAAATAATCCAACTTATTTTAAGTAGATTGCATTAGATGCGGTTGGTTCAAGTACAGCGGTTTCGAGGGTTAAAGTAGAATAAAGATGTGAGTGGGCGCAACTAAACGCGCGAACGTGTCTTTCTACAATTTTCCCTTCACTTTGCTGCAACTTTTAGTTTCCAGACTATCTAACGAGCACTTATCGAGCGCTTGACCACCTTCCTATTATTTTTACTTCTTTTCCGTTTTAACACGTACCTAACCCTGACCAGAAAAATGTAGGTACAACCTACATTAGGACTGCTACAATCAATACAATACAAAGTTATTGTTGTAAGTATAAAGAGATGCCCTATTCAAGCACTATAGTCACCTTGGTCATACGATGGAACGGAGTAGGAGATGTTCTTGAAAGTAACTGTATGATTCGTTTTTGAGGACAAGGCTATAGCCAAGCCATGTATTTCACATATTATCCAAACCATGTATAGTAGGGATGGGCGATATATATCGTATATAGTTATTGAAACGTATATCACATGAATATCTTAAAATCAGATATTGATGCGTACAGAAACTATATATTTGGTGAAACACTATATTGCCGCACAAACTCGATTCGCCTCGATTTCAAGATATCTGAGATTCATAGATATAGGATATCAAACCGTATTGCATCGCTATACGGGCTAGCGGCTACCGGTTAGGGTGTCGCAACGAAGGTCCCACACTTAGAAACATTTTACGCTAATTTTATATGGAGCTGGACTTGGAAAAATTTTGAACGATTTCGTATGAGCCATCGACTTAGACGATTTTTCGGGTGAAATTTGTATGGGGGCTGGACTTGTAAAATTTTCAAAACTCAATTTTTTTTTATTTTTGCACGCGGAAGGGTGGGTTTCAGGGTACCCCAGGGGTTCGAAAAATTTGCTATTTTTTCGCTAGGATTCACCGTTATCGAGATATTTTATAAATTATGTTTTTAGAAAGGGAACGCGCGATCTACTGTGTCATCTTAGAATATCTTAGTATTGTTATCTTTATCCAATAACACATAAAAAAATACGCCGATCTGAACCGAGGAAAGCCGAGTGATAAAAGTATACCAACACCCTGCTAGAGAGTGAAATACCTAGCAATAATTATGCATTCGTACAATATCAAACCTTAAGTGTATACTGACTGATATAGCGTTACTGGATATCGACCGATATCCAATATATAGTTTCAGAATCAGATATTCAATATCAATATATAGTTTCGATTTGATATTACGAAAATTCGATATTACCCATCCCTAATGTATAGTAGATTACACACCGAGGACAGGAAAGTAAGAAAGTTCTCAGATCTCACGTAAGTAGTTGTTGTAAGTTGTAACAAACATGTGATCTAAGGCTTTCTTATTTACTGTCCGAGCTTAGTATTTAGTATTTATTTATTATTTAGTATTTATTTTTCCCCTCGACGGAGGTGGAAAGCGACAATTTCGTTCAGCGCAGCGGGACGACAATTGACGCTTTCCGTCCGGAGGGGAGAAAACTACATAAATGTAAAGATATGACTATATTATAAATAACTGCCGCTCATTTTGTATCTAAATGTTAATGCTAATACTGATCCTCACTGACCAGGCCCTGAGTCTAGTGTGGGATCACAGCTTAAACCTGTTAATGTACCTTATCTATCCAATGTGCTAGGTATGTAGGTATAGGTAGGTAATCTAATGTTGTTAATCATAAAGTGTCCTGAAAACCTGTATCACGCATTTTTTGTATGCTTGGTATCAAAAAGGCTTAAACTCATGTCTGTCATCCCTTTCAAACAAAAATTTTACTGCAACTCCGTGATACTTTTCTGGATGGGCAGGAACTTTGCTACATGTAGGTACCTACCAAGAAACAAGGATCCCCTTAGTTTAGGGTTTCAGATTGGAATTACTACATGTTAGTGGTGATAGGCTAGCTTACTTCACGAGCATTCGTTAAACTCTTTATAAGTCAATAGTCTCATCAATAAATAATGACTTCTATGCA
This sequence comes from Agonopterix heracliana, assembly GCA_963693445.1. Classification (NCBI taxonomy): domain Eukaryota; kingdom Metazoa; phylum Arthropoda; class Insecta; order Lepidoptera; family Depressariidae; genus Agonopterix; species Agonopterix heracliana. The sequence continues at coordinate 21,458,716 of OY856308.1, read as the reverse complement.
GAACGCATATGCTCTCGAGCGCAGCACGTCGCCACTCGACCGCGCACACGTCCGCCACGCGCCGCGGTCGAACTACGATTGAGTTATAATTGTTTTTTTAAAGATGCACTCTTTAATTTGTTAGGGCTTTGTCTTTTTTGAATTGGAAATGTAATGAATTGGAAATAATTGGCTGTTGTTTTTTAACTTTTTTGTTATTATCAACCATTTATCAACTGCCTGTTTGCTGTATATTACAAGCAAGTAATAAATGATTTGCCCGGAATCCAGAGACCGAGTCCGAGATTCAAAGCCCAAACAGCAGAGATCTACTCTATTTTTAGATTATGTCATCCTGTCGGCCTAGCAAGCCGCCTTCGAGAAATCCAGAAAGGTTGAGATATGCTTTTGTCGTTGTTATTTGGCGAATTTTTTTTATCGGGCACAGGCCCACCACACATTCCCACAGCTGTAACTCCTGTAAACCAGGATCAACAGCGGCGACATTTCACAACACTAGACAATGAAGTCCAGCGAGCCCGGGAGATGACTCTTATCCGTCTTGGAACCCGCAATGAATTAAGCGAAGAAGATAGGAGGGGTAGGAAAAAGAAATATCCATCCATTATTTTGCGGATGCCAAATAAATACCTACGCAAAACGAGAAAACCGTTTTCGTTTTGTATAGCTTTGTAGTGTACCTATGACATAGTAGTCCTACTGGTTGTACCATTACATTAGTCATTCACCCTCTTAGGCCCGATTCGTCCTAACGCGAGTAAATTTTATTCTATGTCGCCGGTTACTATAGAGTAAACTGATTTTGCGTTTTACCAACCCTAATCTAAATGAAATGTCAATGTCACATACTTAAAAAAAAAAGAAACCTAACAAATTAAAACTGTATAACCTCACATTGCAATAAGTACGGATACAACGACCTCTTTCTTTAGGTCAATTATACATTCGTTCTTTTAGTAAGGGGTGTGTAAACACCAAAAGTAAAATTGTTCCTTGTATAGTTACTCTTCTATAAATCTAAGTTTGATCCGGGCTTAAAGAGAGAAGTTGTATGGTTTACTTCTAGAATATTTAGTGCTTTAGGATGGAATAACGTGGCAACTAACAAGAACACAGTAAGAAGATAAACTTTTAGCGTAGTATAAAGTATTGCATAACATAATAATAATCGACACTATTGTATGACCCGTAGTTGGTTTTAGAGATAAGTATTCTAAATGATCCCAAATAGGTACACCTATCTCCGTGATTGTTTAATAATTATATTTTAATCCAATAATAAATAAAAAATATCTAAAAAAATCTCATCATTTATAACGACAGTTTAAACATGATTCTGAATGCGGTATTATAATTTAACAAATATTCGTACCTATTATAATGGTAGAATAGAGTAGGAGGGTTGGGCAATAGGTCGTGATTGTTTATAAGTGATTGTTAGAGGATTGACGGGGACGGGAGCCGGGATGGACAACCCTTGTACAATGGCATAACGACTGTAGTGCGATTTAGAACTCTTGATAATGCACCCCTAAAAAAATTGAAAAAAAGTGGTGCAGACTAAATGCTAGGGATAAACATCAAAGTTATTATTTTAATCATTTTACTTAGATTTTACTTCATAAAAATAATACGACTAATGAATGTTGTAGAAGAGGTATGTTAGGATCAAAGCAAGGGCACCAAGGGCTGGGCTCGGCGATCTGTTGTCTCTATCTAGGTACACACGGCGACACATCAAGGTACGCAAAACCAAAATAAGCTGGTCGCGCATAGGTAGAGTAAAAGTATAACGTCGCGTGGCCAGCTTATGCTTGTTTTGCGTAGCTTGATGTTTCGCCGTGTGTACTCTAATGGGAGAAGTTCCTAATGTAAGTGTGTGTGCAGGTTCTTGTTTCCTTTTCTCTTTTCTTGGAGACAACTATACTCAATATCCCAATATTTGGTTGGGCACAGTGTAAGAATAATACTTACTACTTATGACATGAGCCTCCTACCTACTCTCTATGCAACGCAAACTTCGACCAACGATTCTAAAATCAGTTTTGTCTCTATCTTGAACATCAAGTCTACTTCGATGCCATAAACTAGAACACATCTTTAATTATTTTGATTCATCTTTACGATAGGACAATGAGTTCTCCAGTAGCGACCGCGTACCAGAAACCGCAGCGTAGGCACAAGGTAGACCGCGATTGTCCGCGATGATTGTGGTGAACGCGGCGCGAACTCGTTGGATGAGGTCAGCGCAGGACTGGTGGTTGTGGTGATCCTTGGTGGACGCCTTTGTCCAGCATTCGACGTCTATCAGCTCATATGATGATGATGATCTTTACGATTGTAATCGACAAATAAGGTTCACTCCCCGATGAACAATGTACAAAATATAAGGTTTACCTTTCCACATCTCATTTAGTGCTATCGCGGATATAGGAGCGTTTCTTTTTAGCTACATTTTTATTGTAGCATGCAAATTTGATGTGTAATAAACTTATAAAGAATGATGGTTGGGAAAGTCAAAACTACGAAGGATCAAAACTGCACAGGCCGCATTTAGCCGGCGGCCGGCGGGCGGGACGAGATCGAGCGGGTGTCGATTCTGAAGATCGCCGCGGGGTACATCGCTAATTTGTCACGCGTGCCCTTAACTTAGATTGTTTACGTACATAGTTTGTTTACGTACATCCTTCATTGTGCATGCGACGATATTTAGATATGAAGAGATTTAGGAATACCGTCTTTGAGGAAATATCGACAAATTAATGACTGTATGGGAAAAAAATAATGAAAATGTGGTGTGTGAATGTTGCAAGCACATTTTTTGGTCTATACAGCCTAAATCTATACAAATAGGTACGCAGTTTTTGCAAATCCTAGCGCTATGCACTATCCCCGACGAATTACAACTATGGGATAGTTGCACTTATAAATCACGATTCAGTTCTTCGCTTTATTTATCCTGTCTTCTAGATTACTCCATAGTTGCATTAACTCCGGGATTAATAGTCTAATTAATTTGAGTGAAAATATCCCAGAAAGGTAATATATGCCTTATAGCATAGCATATAGCATATGCTCACGACTATATTCCCCTAGGAGGTAGTCAGAGATATTCTGAAACCTCAATAGCCCGTCGCCACTTTTCATGGACAGTGGGTACAATGCATGACTCGAAATTGAAGCTTGCAGGTTTCCTCACGATGTTTTTCTTCACCGAAAAGCCAATGTTACAAATCGTACATAAATTCCGAAAAACTCATTGGTACGAGTCGACCTGGACGGGGATTGAACCATCGCCTCCTGCACGGCAGGCAAGGTTACTCCCACTGGACCACCACGGCTTTGCCTATATATTATTTTAATATTAGGACTACACATGTTTTAAGTTTTAGTCATGTTTTTAACATTTAATTTGAATACCCCAGACGTTAAGGTGGTTTCCGTCCATACAAAACGTTGTCGTATAACACTCGTAGACGGTGTTAATAAAAGTAATGTTTTATATATGGAAAAATAGCTTAGAAAATCTAGTTTGCGCATATCAAATAATATTTACAATTTATAATATTATTACGAAGATATCACGCTTTCAAATTATTCATACAACATTTCAAACCCTTATATCTTCGTAATTATATTACAATTTTTAAATATTATTTGATATTCGCAAACTAGATTTTCTAAGCTATTTTTCCATATATAAAACATTACTTTTATTAACACCGTCTGCGAGTGTTATACGACAACGTTTTTTATGAAATTGACAGCTCTCCAACCACCTTAATAATTAAGTTCCAGTTATTTTTGGACACGAATTACGCTACGTTATGACAGGGAATATTTTATAAATCGCCCTAAGGATATTTAAATTGTAAATGTCGCTCGTTCTTTTAGAGTCGTGTTTTTTCTTAACAAAGGGCAATTAGGACGATTTACATTTACAGCTCATTTACAATCGAGACCTGCGGGCGTTTCTATTTAGGGTTCCGTACCCAGAGGCTGAAAACGGTACTATTAAGCCTACGTTGTCCGTGCGTCGGTCTGTCTGTCCTAACTATTTAGGGCTGTAACTTTTGAACCGCAATGGCTAGACAGATGAAATTTTCACAGAATGTGCGATATTAAAAACATAAAAAAATAAAAAAATAAGGGGGTCCTCATACAAAAAACTAGTTTTTATCAACGTTTTATTTTTCTCGCTCTATCGTAAATACTGTTAATACATATAAGCATCAAGCTGGGTGTGATTATAGAGCAAACTCTTCAAACCAATGATAAAAACCGGCCAAGTGTGAGTCGGTCTCGCGCTAAAGGTCCCGGAGAAACAATAAATGTTGTTCTTTGTGTCTTTGTTGTGTGGCGGTGTAGTACGGAACCATCGGTGCACGAGTGGCCTGGCTCGCACTTGACCAGTTTTATTTTAAAAACCTGCCATGTTCGAGTCAGGTTTCAATTAGATTATTACACTTTACATTCATAGAATTTTCGACGGTTCGATAGCCCAGTCGGTAGTGATCGTGCCTGCGCGCCGAGAGTCACGGGTTCAAAACCTGCAAGGGGCAAATATTTGTATGATGTATGTTAATATTTGTACCCAAGTTATGGATGTTTTTTGTATCGATATACCTAACTATGTACTTATTCTATATCGTTGTCTAGACATCATAATAAAAATCCAGGCTACTAACTTTTAGTATGAAAGGTATACTTTTTGTAGTTGCGCTGCGCCCTTATTTTCCTTTTGGGAAATTTGCTTTACTGTCATGAGTAGGTATATACCATTAAAGTTTTGAAAGTGTCTACTCTAACACCCTGTATACTGAAACGGTGAACACAGACCATCAAAGTGAACAACTTTCACTATGGAGCCTACCACAGAAAATGCCGTCCTATACAAAACTGCTGTACCTACCCGACTCAAATGTATGGGACAGCTGATTTTTTTGCGCGTTTCCTGAGCTAGGCTCAATAGTGAAAGTTGTTCAGTTCGATGGTCTGAGTTCACCGTTTCAGTATTTGCTAGGAAGTCACTTACACCCTGTGCCCTGTATACTACGTTTTGATGGATACAATACACGCTAAAATCGAAGTTCCTATCTAACGAAGATCAAAATATAAAAATTATTCTTCTATATTATTAAGCTTCATGTTCACTCGGCTGAACGAATGTAGAAAAATATAATGGTATAAGTACAAGTCGTTAACGATGTTTTGGATGAAGATATTCAAGCGAAAATATTAAGATCCCTCGACGTCTCTCCACGGAGAAGTGTAAGCTAAAACATGTTTATGCGAAATTATAACGAGAGAAACCCTCGACGACCCGCCTCTCGTGGCGCCCGCAGAATAACAAGTAATCGGGGATCTACGCCATTATACGATATAAAAAGTTTACAGGAAAAAACCACATGAAAAGCGACCAGGTTGAATGCGGGTTGCCCACTCTTCACCATTTTTACGCAAATTAAAAGAGACAAACCATAGACAAGATTTTCCCGCGCGCGCTAAAACACCATTCACCGACGTCGTATTCAATTGCTCGGGAGCGAAACGGAACGCCCCGAGGCATTAATTAGAGCAGAAAACTCGTGTATAGCCGTTCCTTTTTTAAAAACTGAGGTCTTTATACAAGATCTCGCCTTTGTATGTTACGTTTGTGCTTGCGCTAAAGTGTCAAGCCTTAGTGTCAAGTGTCGCTTTTACCTTTGTTGTCTATGGTTTAAAAGACGCTAGATTTGATTTGCGACATACTTACCTTGTTTCTTTTTCACAGGTTTGGTTCAAAGTAAAGAAACCAGCGCTAATAGGAGCAATTCACCAACACCGAGCCAACACTTGGAGACATCTGATGTCGACGATGATATATCAGTTGGAGATAATCGTAGTGAAACTTCTACACCGAGGAACACATCATTTGAAGCCGACGGTTATGAAAATAAGGAAAAAGACAACGAGAGGTCTTCACCGCTCGAATACAATTTAAACAATCGAATATCGAATTCTAATTACAACTCTCCTTTCAAAGAGGACGATAACGAATTTGAAAATCGGAGTGACGAGAGAATGAAGCTATACGATAGTGGTCTCTTTCATTTATATAGATCAGATAGGGAGAGCAACAAGGATGAGAATAATGAGAGTGGTTCTGCATTTGTCCATATGGCGGGTACGTTTCCAGAGAGCATCTATGGTCGGTCGATGGATTTGACGAAGAATTCGTTCCAGTCGCAGTTGCTGGCTGGTTTTGCTGCGTCGGTTATAGCTGGGAATTCACAAAGAGAGTCACAGGATTCGAGCGGTAAGTTTTTCCAACTGATAATTAAAAGATTAATATTTGGCAAACCTTACAAACTTGTGTTGGATTGTTGCATGGGCGATAACTTCAGCATTAATTGGTTAGGTAATAATAGTTTTGATTGAGAGCGTTGGTAAAGCTTTTATGGGGCGCGTTGTGGAGAGGTATTGAACCAGAATGCTGGCATAGGTATTGTCTTTCTATCAATTAAAAATTAAATAAAAAAAAATATTTTTAGGTATAGACTCTATACCTACCTGTGAGAGCAGACTGCCTTACAAGCGGTGAAACATGAAAATACTCCATGACAGTCCTTCGTTGTTTCCAATTTTAGGTTTGACCCTTTCTAATCCAACGAAGAAAATAAAAATAAAAATGTGTATTAATTTTTTATTCTGATAGAAAGGGACAAAAATAATGTTAGAAACATTGACGATGGAAACGTACAAAAGAAGGTTCAACATTACCGACCGACGTGGCCAATTTTCGTGTTTCTATACTCGCAAGGAGAATTGGCATCCATTGGTTTAATATCCATGTATGGACACACAATCATGAAGGTCCGGGGTCGAAACCGCACGGATGACATGCCACGTACCAATGAGTTTTGAAGCTTATGTAGGTAATACCGACTGCTCTTAATCGGTGAAGGAAAAACACACGAGGAAACCTGTGTAGAATTCTGACGCGTACTTATGTGAAGTCTACCAATCCGCCTTGGGCACATGTGGTCTTCTAACGCCTACCTAACATACGACCTTCTTGAGATACCTGTGCCCTGCAGTGGGACGTATATAGGCTGATAATGATGAATGCTACATGTCTTTGATAATGCTAATGTTATTTGACTGTAATCTATCTAAGTGATGCTCGCAAAATCGCTGAAGAGGACGCATTCAGCAATAAAAGCTAATTGTTTTCCCCAAATAGATCGTCAGTCATCAAGCCGGCCTCCCTGCGCGCCGAGTTCGGGCCGCAAGCCGCGCCGGCGCCGCACCGCGTTCACGCACGCACAGCTCGCGTACCTGGAGCGCAAGTTTAGATGCCAAAAGTACCTGAGCGTGGCTGATCGGGGTGACGTCGCTGATGCGCTCAGTTTGAGCGAGACTCAAGTTAAAACTTGGTATCAGAATCGACGGTGAGTACTACGTTTTTAGGGCTATCTATACGAGCAATTTTTTTCTCATTAATCCAAAATGTAATTTAAAATCATTGGATTTTTGATTGGACGACTGAGGCTTATATAACACCGCTACATTTCTTTCCGTGGTTGTTGTAGGAGGCGCATGTGGCTAGGGTTTCTTTGCAGTGTTTTTGTGTCACTTATTCCATACTACTCCAAAAGGGAATGTGGTCGTGAGTTTACGTTGAGTGTAAGTTGTAGCTATGTTTGAAGGAAGTAAAACAATGTATAGAATCACATACAAGCAGATGATAACTAATAAAATGATGATCCCAAGTTGGGTGCCAATTTATGCAACTGGCGCCCAACATCGGTCTTGATGAATTCTTTTTTCATCAGAACAAAATGGAAGCGCCAGAATCAGCTGCGCCTGGAACAACTGCGCGCGCAGGCGGCGAGCAGTGAGCGCGAACTGTCTGCTCACGCGCTGCCCCTTGCGTGCGCGCTGCTGCCTCCCTATCCCGCGTACATGCACTGCCATCTGTAAACTAGCAATAACGATATTGTTTAGGTATTTAGCTGCTTCCAGTTTCTGCTATCTTTATCGGATATTATGGCAGATGACGGATAGTCCACAGGGGACAATCTGTCTGACGATCGGCAGAGGTAGACAGAGAGAGCAGACTTTTTCTTGTCTGTATCTGTGTTAGAATAAAGGTATAAAATTGTGGCCATTGTGGCTAATAAATGTAAATATGGAAATATTTTCGATAAGTTCCTTTTAAACTTTCAATTAATCAGTTAATCAATAACTAAGGGATAAATATCTAGTCAAAGAGTACTAGGTATTTTACTTCAGTACTAAATTGGTGTATGTTTATCTGGATATTGTAAATATATTTGTTATAAGTACATATAGGTAGGTACAATTCACCACTCGCTTTGAATTACTAACATAATACGAAAGTCAGTTGTTTAGTTTCATTGTTTGAATTCACCCTTAAAGTTATGTTAGTTAATTATAAATTGTATAATGTACTTAAACAATGAGTTAGCTATCTCAAGATTTGAGTTATTTATATGATCTGAATACTAAGGCCTAATGTTAATATTTAGAACGGAAGTAGATATTTATTTTCTTCCCTCTCTTCTTTATCTCCTTTATTAGATATTCTTTTAATTAAAAAACCTGATGGCTGGGTATTTCGTGACATCCGTTATTAATTATGTTTTAAATCTAATCACGACGGCACTCGACACTTTCGGTTATAAATAAGAACAGAAATGTGATACCTAGAAACAAATAAAATCAGTCAAACAATCAGTCAAATCTTTAATACCTACTTATAGTAAGCTTACCCCTTTTTTATTTTCTTAGCGTTGAATAAGTATTTACCGAGTATTGATTGACTATCTCTCGGTAACTGAAACATAAGTAAGTACCTATGTTTTAGTTTGTAAAAATTTATAGAAGTGATGAGATGGCACAACTTTGTAATTCAGTATGTCAAGTTTTTTTTTGGAGGGCTGAATCGAAAACCATTTCGAGATTACTGTATCAATAACATAACTTTCTATGTTAGAGATTATACAATTAAAGGATTGCAGATATTTTTATTAAAATAATGTCGTTTTTCGTTCAAACGAGTGACGTCCCTCCCGGACCAGTAAACTCCTCGGTAAACTTAAAATAACTGGCCATTAAGAAAAAAAAATACATTCACAATGTCCGATTTTGACATTTTATGTTGCCGTTTCTGTTTCCTATGTTTTAGTTTGTAAAAATTTATAGAAGTGATGAGATGGCACAACTTTGTAATTCAGTATGTCAAGATTTTTTTTGGAGGGCTGAATCGAAAACCATTTCGAGATTACTGTATCAATAACATAACTTTCTATGTTAGAGATTATACAATTAAAGGATTGCAGATATTTTTATTAAAATAATGTCGTTTTTCGTTCAAACGAGTGACGTACCAGTAAACTCCTCGGTAAACTTAAAATAACTGGCCATTAAGAAAAAAAAATACATTCACAATGTCCGATTTTGACATTTTATGTTGCCGTTCTGTTTCCAGCATAAATTTAGAAAGAGAAAGCAGGAGATTTTTTTTATTACGGGTTTTCTCCAATTCTCCATGGAGTTTGAATGATTTTCTGGCATTTTACAGATCAAATTAATTTAAATATTAAATTTATATTGAAAATTCCATGAATCGCAAAAAATATAATTATTTTCTTAAAATTATGTATAATATCAGTAAAATAATTATATCAAAAAATACAAAAAAAACTTGTAAGTGTACCCAATTATTGTTATTATTTAGTTAGGTAGTGGAGTTTTGTAGTTAAGTACACTTATCTAGATTATTGAGTTAATAAAAGTTGAGATTGTGCAATAAAATACGTACTTACCTACTTCTTTGTTTTCATTGAAACTGTACAAAAGTTAAACTAGTTTAAACGTAGCGATATTTGAAGAAACGAATTGTAATTCTAGTCATTGTAAACACTATTAGAACATTTGTAGAATTATAAAAATTAAAACAATTTAAAACCACACAGCTTTTCAATCACGTTCCATTTTACGCGTTGTAAAGAGAAACATTTGTGTTTGGAACAAATTATGCAAATACTTGGCGCCATTTGGAATCATGGCTGCCAACCGCTGTCAATTTGCATCTGTTAGCAAGTTGTTAACATTCGGATTTGGTCTGCAGCCGCTACAGCGCTTGATGCAGCGAGTTTATGTGTTTGATTGTTATGCAGATTTATGGACTAATAATCAAAAGTAATCTTAAGTCACCCGATTATCTTTGCCATCAGGGCCCTGTTTAATTATGTTTCGCAGCTTCATTCTTTGCGATTTATTTGTTTACATATTGTAGTGGCGCCCCCAAGCATCAGCCTTGCACGGATTTTCAAAGTAGTTTTTAAGGTTTTTAAAATGGTAACACTACCCCCTCCACTACCTGTCTATCCCTGCAACGCTACTTTGCGCCGCCGGGCTCGTCATTCCGTGTCTCCGTGCTCAAGCCTTTCGCACGTCGACAATAATTACCAGTCAAAAAAAAAAAAAAAAAAAACGTTAAAAATTATTCAAATAAAAAATTTTCTACTTACTTAAACTTGAACTTTCAACATGGGGAAGAAACGAAAAAGTGAGGACAGCGAAGAGAAGATTAGAAGAAAAATAGAGAAATTACAGAACAAATTACAACGTTATAACCACAATGACGATTCTTCATCGGAAGCAGAATCAAACAACAGTAAGTAACAAATAAAATCTACTCATTTGATGCGAGCAACTAATCTCGGGGTTGTCTTCATCATATACCTATAAAGATGCGTAACTACTATTACTGAGTTTTTACCGTCAAAAAATAACTAACGATGCGTAACTGCTAAAATTGGGCTTTTATCATCAATATAATCTATGATGCGAGTAGCTACCACTTGGGCTATTTCGTCATGAACAAATATAAAGATCGTCACGTCATTTCAGATGCCGATGCTGTCGACAACGAGCTCTTCGTGTTCCCTGACGTGTCTTTTTACGACACGCCCGACCACGTGTTCGAGCACGCGTTCGAACACGTGTCTTTCACCACGCCGGCGTCGCAAGCCGCGGAGGAGCCCCGGCCCCCATCGCCGTTACTACCCCGGCCCCCAACGCCGGTTCAACCCCGGCTCCCAACGCCGGATCAGCCCCGGCCCCCAACGCCGGCCCAGCCCTTGCCCTCAACGCCGGTGCAGGCTGTCGCATCCACCTCCACCCCGCTTACCGAAACACCAACTGCGAAAATACCCGAGGACATACCGCAAGTAGAATTAGACGACGATATTCTTCAGCTCTTAGGTGATGCGCCAGAACCCGACACGACGTTTGGTAAAGCTATACATAATGATATAGCGACTAGGTGGCAAGACATTATAAAAAAGGGCCTTAATAAAGAGGCCAAAGAGAAGATCCTCAAAGAATATTTAATTCCAAGTAATTGTGAATCTTTAGTTCCACCCATCCTAAACCCAGAAGCCAAAGCCGCGCTTACAGAACCATCTGTAAAACGCGATGCATCACTTATGCATAGGCAAAAACAAATTAGTATCGCGGTAGCCGCGCTGGGTCAAGTCATGGACATTTTACTTAAAGAAAAAGATCCTAAATTAAATGAATTAACACACAAGGCTATAAAGCCTCTTAGCGATGCATGTAGGCTTTTGTGCGACATGCATCATGGTGAGAGTAAGATAAGGAGAAAGTTCGTAATATCAACAGTAAACACTAGTCTCAAGGACACTCTCATAAACTCGAATACTGACAAGTTTCTTTTCGGTGACAATATGACGGATAAATTAAAGGCAGCAAAGACCGTGCAAAGATCAGGCGAAGCACTCAAGGTTCCACAAAAGCCTCAATATACAAAAAGTAATTTCAGCAACAGAGGTCGGTCAAACTTCAGGACCCTGCATCAGAGGCCGACGGGCAGGCTGGATGCAGGGAGGACGCAGTCAGGCCCGCGCAACACGTACGCAGGCGGCAGTGCGCAGACCGCGCCACCACCGCGCCGGCCGCGCCCCCGCTCGCCGCCGCCACCGCAACCGCCACCACCGCAGACCTATCGGCGGATGACTCGCCGCTAGTCGAGGTACAATACGCAGGCCGCTTACCATATTTTTTACAACAATGGCTCAAAATAACTAACGATCCTACGATTCTGTCATGGGTAGAAGGATACACAATTCCTTTTTCCTCCACTCCGACACAAATTAATAAACCTAGCGTTTATCCAAAATCCTTACAAGAATCGTTAGATTTTGATAAGTCTATCAACAGCTTATTGCAGATAAATGCTATTCGTACTTGTAGCCATGATGATGATGAATTTGTTTCTAATATCTTCTTAGTGCCAAAGCCAAATGGTGACAAAAGATTTATTTTAAATTTAAAAAATCTGAATAAATTTATAACAACTAGTCACTTTAAAATGGAAGATTATAGAACTGCATCAAAATTAATCACTAAAGATTGTTATATGTCATCCATAGATTTAAAAGACGCATATTTTTTAATTTGTGTTGATGAATCACAGCGAAAATATCTTAGATTCCAGTATCAGGGCCAGCTATATGAATTTAATTGTCTTCCATTCGGCTTAAGCACCGCACCATTTGTATTCACAAAAATAATGAAACCCGTCATGGAATACCTAAGAAACCAAGGCTATTTATCCGTTATTTATCTTGACGATATTTTACTCTTTGGTCAAACTTTCCACGAATGCGATAATAATGTGAAAACTACTATCAATTTGCTGCAATCACTAGGTTTTATCATAAACTGGGAAAAAAGCTGTTTAATTCCACAACAAAAATCAAAATTCTTAGGTTTTGTTTACGACTCAAAAAATATGATTCTAACATTACCCTTAGAAAAGAAAATAAAAATAAAAGACATTGTCAATCATTTTTTAGGAGTAGGTAGATGCAAATTACGCGAATATGCAAGATTAATTGGTTTTCTCGTATCAGCATGTCCCGCAGTACAATACTCATGGTTGTATACAAAAGAACTTGAGTCTCACAAGTATCTAAATTTACTTAAAAACCCAAGTTATGAACAAGTTATTAATGTACCAGATTACTTAAGTAATGATTTAAACTGGTGGTTACAAAACATTGATAACGCCTATTCTCCATTCAGATTTAATCAATTTGATCTAGTCATATATTCTGATGCTTCTCGAACTGGATGGGGAGCTTACAGTAATCACGAAAAATCTTATGGTTTTTGGAGGGAAGATGAGACTCTTTTACATATAAACGAACTGGAATTAAAAGCAGCTTTTTTCGCATTAAAGGTTTTTACAAAAAACATTCACAGTCAAGATATTTTATTACGGATTGATAACACAACCGCTATATCTTGCATAAACCGAATGGGAAGTGTACAATTCCCACATTTAAATAGAATAAGTAAGGATATATGGCAGTGGTGTGAGGAACGTGACATATATATTTTTGCATCATACATAAATACAAAAGATAATTATGAAGCGGATGCCCTGTCACGCAAAAAATTCCAAGACACTGAGTGGGAGCTAGGAGATTATGCTTTTGAAAAAATAACGCACATGTTCGGAAATTTTGAAGTTGATTTATTTGCAAGCCGTTGTAATACAAAGTGTTCCACTTATGTGACTTGGTTGAGTGACCCTGATGCCTGGGCAGTAGATGCATTTACCATTTCATGGGAAAATATATATTTCTACGCTTTTCCCCCATTTTCACTTATATTAAAAATGTTGCGAAAGATAATGGCAGACAAAGCAGAAGGAGTTGTTGTAGTTCCTTACTGGCCCACTCAACCGTGGTTCCCATTGTTTAAGAAGTTAATCAGTTCCCAATGCATTTACTTTGAACCTGATATTAATTTACTAAAATCTCCTTTCAGGTCTTCCCACAATCTACATCACACCCTGCGCCTTGTTGCCGCCAGATTATCAAGCAACAATTTTTAAATATGTCCTTGTCACCGAGATCAGTCGATATTATGTTAAATGCTCTGTCAGAAAGTACCTATAAACAATACAACGGTTGTATTAAATCTTGGTTCGAATTCTGTAAAAATTATAATTACGAATGTACTGCAACCACTGTACCCATTGTGATTAATTTCTTAACTGAAAATTTTGATAAAGGAGCCAAGTATGGAACATTGAACTCGTACAAATCTGCATTGTGTTTGTTATATCCTAACATACAAGATGATTATAGAATAAAACGTTTTCTGAAGGGAGTATTCAGGATGAGACCTACAAAACCTAAATATAACCTTACTTGGGACACTAATAATGTTCTAGAATTTTTGTCTAATCAATGGCCAAATGAAGATCTCAACCTGGAAACTCTTTCCAAAAAGGTACTGACTCTGTTGGCTCTGGTTACAGCGCACCGTGTGCAAACATTCGCGCTCATAAAGCTTGATAACATACTTATCAATAATCCCAATGAAGTGATTATAAAAATTCCGGACCTCATCAAAACTTCCAAACCTAACTGCTTTCAGCCCGTTTTGAAGCTTCCATTCTATAATGAAAAACCAAGTATATGCCCTGCGAGATGCATTAAAGAATACATAAATAAAACACATACCTTACGAAGCACAGATAACAATCATTTATTCATTAGTCACAAGAAACCACACAAAAAAGTATCTTCCCAAACATTAAGTCACTGGATTAAGGACACTTTACACAAAAGCGGTATCGATATATCAATTTTTGGTGCACACAGCACTCGTCATGCAGCCACTTCCGCAGCCAACAGACTTGGTGTCAATATCGACATTATCAGACAAACTGCAGGATGGAGTCGTTCTTCAGTCACTTTTGCCAAATTCTATAACAAGGCCGTCGTTGATAATGATAACACTCAATTCGCTCGATGTATACTTTCCTCAGATTTGGTACAATCCTGAAACAAAAACAGAAAATTATTTATAAATAATGTATAGAAAAAGTATTTTTTGTTGTTGTTGATTAAGAAATAAACATTATTTACTTACCTTCATTATTTCTTATTATTTGCAGTTCAAAACTTAACACCTAAATATGTTACATTTTATATTTGTTATCTCTGAACATCCTACAATATGTAAACAAATAAATCGCAAAGAATGAAGCTGCGAAACATAATTGAAAATCAAACGAACTTACCAAGTGAAGTTCGATGACAATTATGTGAGCAGCTTCATTCGACGCGATTTATACACACCCACCCTTTAAACTATGAATGAACCCTACCCTAATTTATAAATATAAAATGTAAAATTAACTTTAAACAAAATGACGAGCCCGGCGGCGCAAAGTAGCGTTGCAGGGATAGACAGGTAGTGGAGGGGGTAGTGTTACCATTTTAAAAACCTTAAAAACTACTTTGAAAATCCGTGCAAGGCTGATGCTTGGGGGCGCCACTACAATATGTAAACAAATAAATCGCGTCGAATGAAGCTGCTCACATAATTGTCATCGAACTTCACTTGGTAAGTTCGTTTGATTTTCAATAAACGCGACAAGTGACAATTGACAATGACAATTCAGAGAACATTGCTGGTTACTAATGACGCTAAACTTGCAGTGCTTCATGTGTCCTAGCATTCTCAGCAATGTTGGTACTCTGAATTGTCATTGTTAATTGTCACTTGTCGCGTAAATATTAAACAGGGTCCTGGGTTCAATACCCATGGGCTAAATGATATGAAACTTTGTGCGTTTTCCCCCAGGTTGTTAGGATATTGCAGGCTGAATCACCTGATTGCCTGAAAAGAAAGATGATCCCGTGCTTCGGATGACACGTTAAGCCGTTGCCCGGCTACCTATCACTGGTGGTAGTAGTCGTTACATAAAAATCACGTCAGAGGCCGTAAGGCGGTTTGAATAAACTCTGAGACCAGGCTTGCTGCCCACACGATAAGTATTAGAATATAACGCTCATATGAGCTCTTCACTATGAGGGTAGTTCTGTACTCCAGCTAGGGGGATAACACAGGCTGAAGATAAAATGTTATATGAACTCGGTGTATTAGTTCAAATTGTGTTTAAGTACAATTTTATGCATTCGATACCTACGATAAATAATTTAAATGTTCGTTAGAATATAAATCAACGTGGATGTTCTGAGGTTTCAGAATATCTCTGAGCATATGGTAATAAAACAAGTCAAACTCAAATTTGTTTATTCAACATTAGATCACATACTTTCTAGATTTCTTCAGATTTCATAGCTTTCTGACGTTGTTAATTTTTTGATTCTACCATCGCGACGGAAGGTGTTCCGTTGTAGAGACAATGCGGCCAGAAACTCTACAAATACTGCTTGAGCTCTGGAGTGCGATTTTTTGAATCTCATTCGCTGAGCTCGGCAGTTGAAAATGTCAAAATTACTATGGAGTTACGTATCTTTCTACTGCTGATTAGCCTTTCAAAAATCATACTCAAGGAGAGCGATTTTTGAAAGTCAAATCAGCAGTAGAAAGATGCATTTCTCCAGAGTAATTTTGACATTTGCTACTAACTTCGACGTATGACATTCAAAAATCGCACTCCAGGTCACTTGCTTATTCATCACAGTCAGCAGTCTTTAAATAGTTTCATTCGTTTGATGAAACGGTGGAATTAAAAAATTATCATAGATAATTATTACTTCGATAATTTTTAAATTCTATATTACCCATATTGATTCGTGACGTAAAGACGACTGAAAATGTTATTTTCATCGAAAGGTATCTATTGAGCCACGATCGTCTATTTAATAATTATTAAACTTAAAAATTACAAGAACATTTTGATAAATTGTAGCCTACAATAAGATAATGCAAATACGTACAAATCTTTAGTTCGCAATTCTCCTTTAATTCTATAAAGTTTAATTTTACCCCTAAATAGAAATAAAGCGCTATTTCGACACAAAACAGAACTTACGACCAACAAGAGCTCCAAAAGTCGCGTTACTCAACAATTTATTCAAAATAGATGCTAATTCGGCCTTTTCATTTCAAAATTGTGATTATTTATCCGCGTCTTTATTTCAGATTTGAGTAACGCGGGTTTATTACAGGGGCCGAGTCGTAATTGGTCTGTTTTGATCTCTGTGGGGTGGGGGTGGGCTTTAGGGAGAGTGTAGGCTATCGAAGCAAAGGCTGCAATCGCGGTAAATATTCGGTGATTGAACCGAGATTGGACTACGTACGAACCATAACTTTTCACAAATTTGGTATTGCGCTAATCGCGGTACTGCTCTTGACAGCCGTTAGAGCCGTTTTGACAGATCGCTCAGCTGTTAAAGGCTGTCAGTTATACATAGAGTTTAGCGCGATGCGAATTCAGCACAGTTGAATAATAATTGGATTGCAATGTGATTAGAACTGAAATTGGATAAGAATAGAACTTCGATGTTTTAACTTAGCGCAATCGGGCTCCAGATAGCGGTTATACTGAATGTAGATTGACCTATATCCAGACGAAATTGTTCATATTCATTGTATTAAAAACTGGCGCTGTCAAACTTGTGTTGATTGATTCATTATGAAACCGAATAGTTTAAAAACATTCGTTCCTTCCAGCATAGTCTCTGAAAACAGTCGTGTTGTATTGTGTCCAATTATGTCTCCTAGCTCATTATCTAAAGTTTCGAGAATGTATAGGGTTCTTCTTAACATGCTGACGGTTTTTGAAGGGGATGCTCAGACCATCTATAGCACCAACATCGAAATCGTGAAAAAAATCAGCTGTTCCATACAAAACTGCAAACCTACTCGAGCCACACCTACTGGGCACAGCAGATATTTTTTTCGAGATTTCTATGTTGGTCCCACGGAGAAAGTTGTTCCGTTTGATGGTCTGATCATCCCCTTAAACACTGTTAGCATGTTCAGTTCAACCCTGTATTTAGGGTCCAACTTAATTTATGCTGACATTTTTTTAAGAGGACGATTAGACCGTCAAAATGAACAACTTCTTCTGTAGCACCAACATCGAAATCACGATAAAAAAACAGCTTTTCCATACAAAACTGCAAACCTACTCGAGCCAAACGTATGGGACAGTAGATTTTTTTCGCGATTTCTATGTTGGTCCCATAGAGAAAGTTGTTCAGTTTGATGGTCTGATCATACCCTTAAACACCGTTAGCATGTTAAGTTCAACCCTGTATATACGTTCCAACTGAATATGATGACACTTTTTTAAGACGACGATCAGACCATCAAACTGTAAAACTTGCTCTATGGGACCAACATCGAAATCGCGAAAAAAATCAGATCTTTCATACAAAACTGCAAACCTACTCGAGCCAAATGTATGGGACAGTAGATTTATTTTTCGCGATTTCTATGTTGGTCCCATAGAGAAAGTTATTCAGTTTGATGGTCTGATCATCCCCTTAAAAATGTATATTAAGTGGCACCCTGCATATTATTTCATCTCGTGCATAGGTACATCTTAAAACCTAACAAAACCACAATGGATTCAACGACAAATCGCAACGACCCGCTCAGCCAATGAAAATTCTCCCTTAATTGAAGCATTTGCCTGTACAAGGGCCACGGAACCGCTGAATGGATTAGTTAGCGCTGCGGATAACGATCGGGTTCAAACGTCTAATGGACGGCTCCACTTACCGTGTTTGCGCTGCGACTTGTTCAGACCGTGCGTAGTTATCTTAATTTTGATCGCTTGTTTATTTTATTGGCAGTTATTGGACTGTGTGAGATGAGGGAGTCGTCGGAATTATAGGAAATTGCACATTATATGTATAGGTAGCTATTAGGTTTTTAAATAGACAATTTAATGCAGTTGCATTTTTGTAGTTCACAATAGATCTTAATTAAAATATAAACTGTGATCATAATTAATAAAGCAATATTTATAGTCTTACAAATTGCTCGAATAGTTCTCTAGGAAATCATAGTCTTAATAAACCTACTTACGATAATAACTTAGGTTATAAATGGTTATTTTCGGTTTGTAAATGTGTAGTCGGTGTATGCCATTAGGCATAAGCATAAGCATGCATAAGAATAAGCATTATATGCTCACGACTATATTCCCCGAGGGGGTAGTCAAAGATATTCTGAAATCTCAGAACATCCACTTTTACCAGTAGTACCGAAACTGTCCAGTGTGACGGGGCGGTGAGCCCGTCGCCACTAATAATGGAAAGTGGGTACAATAGGTACATGCCTTGAAATTGAAGCATGCAGGTTTCCTCACGATGTTTTCCTTCACCGAAAAGCCAGAAAACCACGGTGGTGGTGTGTTGTGTGTGTGGGGGTGTGTGGTGGTGTGTGTGTGGTCGTGTAAACTAATGGATAGGTCAGAAACTTAATACCAACATCTTCTAGATCGCTACCCATTTCCTGGGGACTATAAAGTTTGTTAACGTTAAGACTATTCTACAATCAGTAAACATATGACTAAACATTTCTTGTTACAATTTACTTCAAGCTTCATCGCACAAAACAAAACAGAAACCTTTAATTAATTAAGTTTCGTTTTATATTCTCTAATCTTTACCAATGTGGACGTTCCGCAACCACCATGTTTGTTAGGCACAATATTATTATATTATACCTAATTATAATCATAATAATAAAAGCAACAGCAGATAATGATGACAAAACAGAAAAAGCTAATCCAATTAAGATAGAAAGAAGATTCCTTGAAGACTTGAACGACGAAGACTGGCATGTAGCGCATCTTAAAGATATAGACTTTGAAACGAGAAGAAGTGGCTGCAAAGAAGAAACTGTCGACGAAAAAATTGCAAAATACAGAAGAAATTTGAAACACGACGCTGGAAATCTTCAATATGTTAACGCTGACCCTTTGCCGTTTGACGAGAAGGATTTAGACGACATTCCTTGTAAAGATAACTTTATTGGTAATGTTAAAAAAATTAAAATCAAAGACTCTGCTAATGTTGGAAAGACTTCTGAAGATATTAATAAAGAAACTACTGTCAAACCCATAAAAGCAAATGTACGAGCTGATACAGATGCAAATTCTAAACAAACAACAAAAGCATTTGAAGATAAAAAAGAAGTAAAAGACACAGCGACAACGCCTAAGATAAAACAAAAACACAAAAAACTTAAAGAGGAAGAAAATCTAACAGCAGATGAAAAGGCAAGGAGAGCAAGTGAATACGCATTCAGTTCTATAGAATATTACGATGAAACGATGGATTTCGATGAGTCGGTCTGTCCTGATGATGTAGAAGTGATTATTCCTGATCAGGATATTATAAGGAACTATGACGTGGAGTGCGAGTTGACTCTTCAATGGACCAGTTTGGAGTGAAGGAATTTGCAATAAACAGGTTTTTTTTTTTTGACAGTTGTTTACTAAATAGGCATATTTTTCCTTTTTATTATCATTACACATTCGTGTAGGTAAGTGGAGCTGTTCTTTGTAAATTTTCAGCAAAAAATTGCTAAAATATATCTATACATGACAAAACTGACCGAGAGCATGATGGACAAGCCCATTATAGGGTTCCGTAGTCATTGTAGGTAAGTGGTATTTAAGTTTTTTTTCCCTGACCCTGACACCCTTAATAATTTTCATTAAAAGTTGCTCTTAGGAAGTTAACTTTCTTAGTTAAATATTTTCCGATTTTCATAAATTCATAAAATCAGCCCACTTCGACCCACTGCTGGGCATATAGGTACTTACCTCCTTTTTATTGCGCTACTCCTCACGGTCCTGGGTCAATCTGATCCATGTCTGACCCGCAACCCTTACAATTTCGTCTGACCAACGTGCAACGCATCGGTGGTCTGCCCACTGACCTCCTTTTAAACTTCATTACCTATTTCAAAAGATTGGTTTGTTCGCCTTATTTTTAACTTTGAGCGTCAATGATTGTAATAATAACTAGTCCAAAAAAGGTTTTTGGTTCATTTTTTAAGGGCTGTCCAATGACACCTCACTCGATAAACTAAACCCCTTTTGTTTTTTTTCGTCCATCCGGGGGTCAAATAAATAAATAAATAAATAAAAATAAACATTCTTTATTTCAGACATTACAAACATATTGTTGACAAGAAACTAAAAAACACATTTCTTTTTGTGTGCACAAAATGGCACACAATTGACAAAATTAAATCTGTGTTCATAATAGGTAACAACATTTTACTTTGATCTAAGCTTACAACACGTTACTTGGGTAAAGCCACGTAAAATTGTACATTTTCTTCCTTTCACATGTCCCATAAAAGTTAAAGTTCATAACTTTAAAAATAAAATTCTAAAAGTGGTTGATGTAGTAACATTCGGTTAAGAGAAGTATAATTTATTGTTATACCTATTTATTTTTGGCGAATACGACCAAAATTTATAGTAGTAGCATATTTTCTAATTTATACTTTTTTTTCTCTATACTGAAATACTTGTCCCAAACCTACCATAAGACCTATCAAGTGAATTTTATATTTAAAACAACCTATTGATTTGAACAGTATCATTTTAACTTACTTCATAATTGTATTTTACGTCAGTAATGACTGCTTCTTTGACAATATTACGATATCTTACATATTTTTACCACAATGATACCCATGTCCACAAATATGGTGTCTCGAGAGTTACGTTGCGAGTGTTACCGAATACTTGCTTAATATCCATGTATCCAAACTTTTTAAAGCAGTGTTATTATGGCAACACTGATGCTCGCCCTGACATAGGAAAAAAAAAAAAAATGTCAAACATTCATGCACCAAAAATCGACATTTCATGTGTGACGATCAAGTTGACCTGGTAAGTTCATTGAATTTATTTACTCATTTTGAGGTTGAAATGTGCATATTTTTTGTTTTTGATTAGTGTTACTCAATGCTACATTCGTACTGATGTGAATGAACCACGAATTGTGGTGGTACAGTGGATTCATTTACAGATATCACAATTTTAGGTTAGAACCGCACGTTTTTTCTGTCGCGAGAGTTACCAAGCGTTACTGCGAGCGTAACCAAGCGTTACTGCGAGAGTTACCGAGTGTTACCTTAGTGTTACCTTACTTTATGAGTCTCGAGCGTTACTATTTGTCACGTATGTTACTGTGTTACTGTCTCGAGAGTTACTTGTACAATTTTGCGTGGCCTTACCCACTTACTAGATTGACGAATACAAATGGAGAGGACAAGTGCAAAATGAGAAGTTATCTCTGAAATTCTAGCGGTGAGCGGTGACTGTGTGAGCACATGCAGGCATAATTGATAATGTGCACACTCATATAAAAACAGCATCCCGACTACAGCATGAGTAATGCGCACATTCAATCAGTCAATCAAATCTCCCACATCAACCCAATGCTGGGCATAGGCCTAATTTTTATTGCGCCACTCATAGTTCTGTCCTGTGCCAATCTGATCTAATGCGAACCCGTCATCACTTGTCATCGGAGTACTTACATAGCGGACCAAATTCTACATTAAGGCTGCACCGAGCCTATTGTGCTGCCCCCAATCGTATTTTTTTAATTTCTTAACAATTAAACAATATTTCCAAAAAAACAAGAATGTCACATTGTAGTCATTACTGATTTTCAATTTATCGGGTCACTGTAGATTTGTTTTTTTAATGTTTGTAGTTATGTTTTATGCTTGTAGCTATTATCGTTAAAACCGCCAAAAGTGGCCACTTTTGGCGGTTTTAACGATAATAGCTACAAGCATAAAACATAATAATCCGTAATGTTTCGATAAATTGAAAGCCAATCAGGACTACAATGTGACATTCTTGTTTTTTGGAAATGTTGTTTAATTGTAAGTATAGAAATAAAAAAAATACGATTGAGGGCAGCACAATAGGCTTGGTAGGCTCTTAAGTAGCCACTGACATGGGGTTTAAACATGTTTTAAAACAGAAAATTACTCTTTAATTATGTTGATACATTGCCGCGGCCGTGGGCAAGCAAGCATGTAGGTAAAGTAGAATTTAAATGTAATTTTCACAATCACTTCAGAGTTTTAATACTCAAAATGCCATCTTGTGGCATATCATGCCAGTTGTTCAGTCCTGTTGAAGCTCTTCCGATACGACCTGAAACTGAAAAGTTCTAAACCCACCCTTTGAACCAGTTGCCGTATGAATCTAAAAGATGGCAGCACTAGTAACATCGCGGAGCAGAGAAGACGCCAGACAGGGCGTGCCTGGGGTTGATTCCAAATTTCGAATGGTTCTGCAAGTTGCATAGTTAAAAGGAAATACCGATAGATGGCGGTGTTTGCTACAGTACATGCAACTTTATGAAGTCTTGTTACTTTTAGAGAAAGCGGGGAAAGCGTGGGTGGGTTAAGGATAGGTTAGGACTGTTTCAAACAAAATGGGGAGGTTACACCAAAACAAGTACACGAATCGTACAAACTTTTTTCAGGTTTTTTTATTTTAAATAATATGGTAGGTCGATAATATGCCCGAGTAGGGGGTTGACTAAGGGATATTATAGGCTATTCTAGGCTAGGCAAAGAAAACCTTTTGCCCATAAAATACCCAAGTAATTCAACCAATTAAGGTTGGATTAGGTACCTACACCAAAACAGTTTATACCTACACATTGCATTTGGTATTGACTGCTGTGTTAACGCAAACATTTTGGTCTTACAATTAACATAACGACGACGCATGCATCCGCTGGGAGGAGATAAATAACGAATCTATGGAGGAACAGAACCATTAGTTACAGCCACGTGGATAACAACAATGTTACGAAAGCTCGGCGTTATAATAAGTACTTACCTACCTATAGCATAGCAATATGCTGCAATGTGTGGTTACTCCACACTAGGGGCAGAGGCAGCGGAGGGGGAAATGCACCTGGCGGCACATTATTGGGGGCGGCAATTGCAAATAAAACCGGTCAAGTACGACTCGTGCTACTCGCGCACTGAGGGTTCCGTACCACACCACCACACAACATATCACTTAAAGCCTGACCAGGATATAAAAAACCTGGTTTGGGGGCGCTGCAATCGACTATAACCTTTAATGACAGAGTTCCAAGTACAAAAATTAGTTCCAATGATTTTCCGCAACATGGCGAGGTTTTTTATTTTCCTGGTCGGGCTTTACAAAAAATCTTTTTTACTCCGGGACCATTAGCGCAAGACCAACTCACACTTGGCCAATTTTTATTATTTGTTGTTATACTGTAGAGTTTGCTCTATAATCACCCGAAGTTTGACGCTTGTATGTATTACCGTTTTTACAATAGAGCGAGAAGAAAAACGTAGATAAAAACTAGTTTCTTGTTGATAGCCCCCCTAAATTTTTATTATTTTTTAATAAATTACACATATTCTGTGAAAATTTCAACCATCTAGCTATTACGGTTCAAAAGTTACAGCCCTAAATAGGTAGGACGGACGGACGGACGGACGTACAACTAGGCTTATTAATATGGTCCCGTTTTCACCCTTTGGGTACGGAACCCTAAAAAAGTGTACCTTGATCGAACTCCACTCCACCCGGACGAAATCGCTTCCTAGACCTGTAGCGTTTCATAATAATACCCTCCTTCCACCCTTTACCGTGCGTAAACACTGAAGACAATGAAGTAAGACATGTTACACAACAAACAGTAAAGATAATACACATGTCATGTCTGGTAGACATTACAAATCTTGTAAACAAGACCGACACTAATGCTGGCGTGCAGTAAGGAAGGAATTAGAAACCTTACCACTTCACGACGTGTTGCCTACGAAATCAAGGTTTCTGGGTCAATACACTGTTTTGGTAAAAGTTATTTAGGTTGACAACGTTTTGTATGAAAGTTCATCATCATCATCATCAGCCTATATACGTCCCACTGCAGGGCACAGGCCTACCTTCTAGGAGGGTGTTTGGGCGTTAGTCCACCACGCGTGCCCAATGCGGATTGGTAGACTTCACATATGCATCAGAATGTCTTCTTCTGCATATGCAGGTTTCCCCACGATGTTTTCCTTCACCGTTTGAGAGCAGTCGGTAATACGTACATTAAGTTAGAAAAACCCATTGGTACGCGTGGCATGTTGTCCGTGCGGATTCGAACCCGGACCTCATGATTGAGAGTCCATACCTCTCCGCATTGCGCCACCGAGCTCTTACGTATGAAAGTTAATGATCATAAAACATACATACATAAACTCACAACCGTACGGAGATTTTGGGAAGTCTGGAACCTTGTAAACGATCTTTTAAAGTTGCATTTGTAGCAAGATTAGCTTTTAGAATTTTTAAGGTTTCAAGGTGGTATGGACTTGTTAGTTAACGATGGGTGATTGACAAGCCTTCCGTCTACATACACCCTGCATCATCATCATCTCAGCCAAAGGATGTCCACTGCTGGGTATGTGCCTCCCCCAAGGATCGCCACAACGACCGGTCCTGCGCTGCCCTCATCCAGCGGGTTCCCGCCGCCTTCGCCAGGTCGTCGGTCCACGTTGTCGGAACTCCTACCCACGCTGCGCTTTCCGGTACACGGTCGCCACTCGAGAACTTCTTCGGCCGCATCGGCCATCGGTTCTGCATAAGAAATCTTATCACTTAGTCGCCTCGTATGATACCTACGGGAAGACATGTGGTGGTATATTTTTAGATGGAAGCACAGCTATTACACAGTTTTAGGGTAAACAGTTGCATTACTTTAAGGGGTGGTTGTACCCATAATACTGAACAACTTTCCCTAAAAAACCTTTGAAATGTTCGCTTAAGGCCTATCCATTCATTTTATTTTGATCGAAGAAAAAACCTATAGGAAATTAAAAAAAAAAAAAAAAAAAAAAAAAAATTCACAAAAAAAAATTTGAATTTCCATACTTTGCAATCTACTGATCAAACGTTTGAATGAATAGTAGGTTTATTTTTTGGTAATTTCCTACTTACAAGTTTCTTAGGGAAAGTTGTTCAGAATCATGTGTACAATCAACCCACTGTTTACCCTAGCACCTTGTAGATCCAATCTAGTAGAATACCTATATTTTAATTCTTTAATTAAAACTCTTGGTATGTACAGTAATTTAAAACATAATAATATTCTCTAGCGTTCTTATCTACTCATAAAATATGCCTAGGATAAGCTCTAGATCATTGAACGTGATCAGATAAACGGGATTTTGACCTTTTTTATTATCTTTAAGTTCTTTTTTCTTTAATCTTGTTGTTTCCATTTCTTCTGTATTATTATCTTAATAAATATAGTAGGAATTACATAACATAGTTACAACAGTTACAACCACTTTGAGCTTTATAGCTAAGTAAATCCAGTATAAAGTATGAACTGTAGGAGCGGAGACTGGAACACAGATGGAATATCCATTCGATTCCCGAAACAGTCCGTAAGGCTTTTTATTATATAGGTACCCTGTTCCCTGAATCACTGTGCAAAACTTGTGTAAACTGAAAAATTATAAAATCAAAACTACTAAACGTTCATACATTCGCCTGACAGCTTTTCACCCCGCAACTTGGCGCATCCTCCAACCGCATCCTACCCGCACGAGGCACAGCCGCAATCAAAAGTGAACCTAATCCCCTTTCACATAAGATGACTAGTCTCCTCTTATCTTATGTTATCCTGGTACTTATACGGGACAGGGACACGTGATACGACAACGTGGTCCCGTTTCACACGGGGCTCGACTCTAGTTTTTTTTTAGTATCAATATGACATGACATAATTTATTGATAATTTATACCGATAATTAAATCATTATCATTGATGTGAAATGAGTTTCCACAGTGATCTGGTATTGAATGAAAAACTTAGAGGCCGCAGGTAATTATTAGGTACCTATTATGCCTATGTACTCTACTGACGCGAGTCAGTACCTACTTTATACAAGGAAGGTGTTACAAAAATACAAATAAGCATTTAAGGGGGTTGTTTAGACCATCAAACTGAACAACTTTCACTATGGGACCAACATCGAAAAGGCGAAAAAAAAAATGTTCTATACTTACTCTACTCGAGCTAAATGTATGGACAGCTGATTTTTTTTAGCGATTTCTAATTTTGGTCCCATAATGAAAGTTGTTCAGTTTGATGGTCTAAACAACCCCCTTAAAAGTTTTAAATGTTTATTTTTACTTTTGTAACACCCAGTATACTATCCGTATTCCGTACCCGTAGCTTTTATAAAAAAAAATACGATAAGATGAAGAATAAAAAAAAAGCTAAACGTAATATTTTGTGAACATTCAACAATCCTGTCTTATGCAAGTGTTTAAACTTATGATAACTGATAAGACATGACTCAAGTATTTTCCGTAACCCTTACCTTACTAAATTGTTGTTCCAAATTGTCAAGGTTACTTATAGCTTGGCATAAACGCGATAAAGTTGTGTGTGGAATTACGGTCTAATTAAACAAATTATCATATTTCAGCACAGAAATAACATAAAAAAGGTCAAGAAACGGGTAACTTTACGATTACAGGAACAAATTAAAAGTTTCATAATTAAGGCGATAACTTCGGAAACACATTATGTGACTTAATTAACTCTACCCTGGTAATTACCTACTGTGAATATTCGAATAGCGTCGGTCAGTTTGTCTGCTGGTGCGGGCTTATTTCTAAAGTGTCTTGTACCTGTTTGAAACTTTAAGTGATAGTGATTGCTTCTCGATCTCGCAGGAAAACTCCGAGCATAGCCCTCTCCAATTGCCCTTTGGGTGTCTTTCTGCCTTTTTAAGAGGACTTGAGTGAGCGACCACGTCTTTGCTTGGAGTTTCCCTGCGAGATCGAATCAGAATTGAAGAGTTCCGCAGAAGAACCAGAGTAGCTGACATATCTGCAGAATTGCTAAACTAATGTGGCAGTGGGCGGGCTCATAGCTCGCAGAACAGATGGCCGATGGGGCCTGCTAGTTCTCTAGTGGTGACCATGTACCGGAAAGCGCAGTGGGTACCCCACCAGATAGACCGATGACCTGGTGAAGACGGCGGGATCCTTTGGGAGGCTTAAGTCCAATTACAAACCATGCTTGGTTTTCTGGTGTCCCATATTACAATAGATCTTTTGTTGCAACAAAGGATAATTTGATAATTCGTTGTGGGTTCCATTATAGTTTATAGTGATCCCCCGGGCTCGCTAGACTTGATCTAATGTTATTGAATGGTTGCAGCTGCTGATCCTGTTTACTATCTACTGAAGTTACAGTACTTCGATAGACTGGCTAGCGAAAAAGAGTACGAAATTCTTATTCGAAGCCGGGCCAAGATACTAGTTTAAAAAAAACTCTGTACGTTCCAAAAAAGGGAACATTAGGAAAAAAATTAAAAGATTTTTCGATAATTAGTTGCCAGGAGTCAAAGATGCCCGTTAATCATACGAGAGGGAACTGAAATCTGGTATCCCTCTCTCCTTCAAACGAAATCCCTATTTCTCTCCTTGTTCAGCTGGAGAACTACCGGGGCATGCAATTATGTCTCCCCAATCCGTAAGAACCTATCCGCAATGCAGATGTTAAACAAAAACAGTCTTTATGGCAACTGAGTAAAGTAAAGAGTTCGATTGTTTACATTTCAGAAATAAGAAAGAAAAATATTACGAGTGACCAGTTCGGGAGCTATGGCAACCGAAAGTGAACAATAACTTGTATGCAATTAAGTAACAAATCTCTTGCAGTGTTTCGCAGCAGAAAGTGACATAGCGACTTTGAGCCTTGTTCCTCAGGTTTACGGATGGAAGTTGGTTTCAGTGATGGGGCTAGGATCTCCAGGTCGTTTCTGTGAGCCTGGTAGTGAATGCCCTTTAACACGTGACGTCACCCTCTGTGGTTTCCCATTGATTTCGGGAAGATTGTCTTGTGTGTTTTGTTTGTTTGCTAAGAAAGAAAGTGTTTATGACGTCGTCGTCATTGTATTTTTTTTTCAATAACGTTTATTATGATGAAATGTGGTGTGGCTTTCAGTAAACTATAAAAGGGACCAGTGTTAAGTTTAGAAAAATGAAAAGAATACTTATTTAGGAGTTAGGAGTTTATTCAAGAGTACCTATGCAAGAAAACCTTTGGTATTTTTCAAATACATACATAACATTCAGGGTGTAAACAAACCTTAATGTGCTACATACTATGGGTGTTTCAGACCATCAAATCGAACAAATTTTACATGGGACCAATTTTAAGTCGCGAAAAATTTGTTACTCCTATTATGTTTCTACATAACTATGCGCAAAAGGTGTACATCCCTCGTGGGTAGGATGAGAGCCAGCGCCAACAGCATCTTGACCATGTTTGCTAGTAGGTTTGATTGTCAGTACGTGAACTGTATGGTTCACGTGTTGACAAACAAACAATTATAATAGATTAATATGTTGTTGTGTATAAACTAACAATAGGCTAAGTATGTTACTAACAAAATTGTGATCCCAGTTGGTCGAAAATAAAGTTTTCTATTCTATTCTATTCCATAAAAAATCTATATGGGACGGAACGACAGATTTTTTCTATTCGCTACGAGTATTTCAATGTTGGGCTCATTGTGAAAGTTGTTCAGTTTGATAGACTGCGAATCACCCCTTGAAGTATGTAACGCATTAAAGTTTACACCGAAGCGATAAGTAGGTACGTTGCCTCATGTCATGAATGGGTCATGACTCATGACCCATGATCCCTTTCGGAGTGATCCGATAATCTACGTATCATTGTTGACCGATTTTGATGAATGTTTTTGTGTTTGAAGCTTAGGATTAGACTTACAAACTGGTGCAGCAGTACAAGATTTATTATTGTCCCCGATGTACCTGCGCAGTTGACAAATTTTAATAGCGCGTGATATTATATTGACCAATCAGGATCAGGATGATTAGGCAAAAGAGAAGTGGGTCGTCCGGCAGCCAGGTGGGTTGACGACATCTGGAAAAGTATAGGCAAGACCTGGATGCGACTGGCAGAGGACCGAGAAGAATGGCAAAATATGGAGGAGGTTTATGCCCTGTAGTGGGTAGATACAGGCTGAAAATGATGATGAATCAGGATGTGCCGTCTTGAATCCCTTGCCACGATTGGCTAATTGATTACTAAACGATTTCGGGTTTTGTCGGGGGCTCTGCGCAAACTAAGATTGACGAGGGAATCATTTCTCTGCGCCCTGTTTAATAAACGTGACAATTTACAATGTTAACATTAATTTGAGTTATAAATACTTAAATATTAAGTTTATAACGTATATAGCCGTGGTGGTCCAGTGGCGAGTAACCTTGCCTGCCGTGCAGGAGGCGATGGTTCGATCCCCGTCCAGGCCGACTCGTACCAATGAGTTTTACGGAATTTATGTACGGTTTGTAACACACTGGCTTTTCGGTGAAGGAAAACATCGTGAGGAAACCTGTATTATACCCACTGTCCATTATAAGTGGCGACGGGCTCACCCCCCGTCACACTGGACAGAGTTTCGGTACTACTGGTGAAACGTGGATGTTCTGAGGTTTCTGAATATCTCTGACTACCCCCTCGGGGAATATAGTCGTGCGTGAGCATATGCTATGCTATGCTATAACGTATTTAATATTAGGTTGTTTGCAACATAATGTCGTTAGCGACTGCGCGCGCATAGCTAAAGATGCCCAGCCGTAGCCCAGCAATTTTCCAAAAATATTTGTCTAAAATAGTTGTGTTTTTTTATTAGTCTTTCCTCGCGAGTATGTTGCAAAACGTCGTATGAAACGCGTGAGCGTTGGTCATTACAGCCTCGGCTAGTATATGCAGCACTCGCCTGCGGCTCATGCTGCAATCCCGCCTCGGCTGTTATGACCAACTCACTTGTATCACTATTCCGCTTCTATTTTTAAGTCTTGTTTTGTCAGACTCGCTTTTTCAACCTGTTAACAATTTCGAAATTACGATAAATGTATTTTTGAACATTTCCTTTTGAAACTGTAATTATAAGCATGTTTATTTGAACATGCCGAACAAGGCGTATACCAGACGATTATGTTTACAATTAAAATCGATTTAACATCGATTTAACTCAACTCCTGATTATACATGCGTCTGCCTCTGGCGCGTTAATTCTTATTTTATTTATTACCAAATGTATTTATAGCCTTATTGGCGTTACGCAGAGACTTAGTGAAATAAATGTGTTTGTAGGTGGTACCTACCTATGTAACCAGACCACTGCCGTAATTGTTACGTGTGGGTACGGGAATAGTTTGTACAGCCGCAGGCGATGCTAGATTTAGTCGACACTCTGAAATTTCTGATATTCATACTAGGTGATTATTTAAACACTTTTCAGGGGTGGTTCAGGCCATCAAACTGAACAAATTTTACTATCTGGTATGGCATCAAACATAAACTCGCAAAAAAATTGGCTGTTCCATACTAAACTGCAATGATTCGATTTGCGATTTGAGCAAATGTAGTAAGTACCAGAGGCTTCTTTCTCAGCACTCATCATAATTAGACTACATAATGAATTTACTTTAATGCCAAATTTTATCGAAATCGATTCAGAAATCCCACTGCTGGGTACAGGCCTCTTCATTTTCACGCCAACCGTACTGTAGCCGGGGGACTATTTAATTACCAAAAAGATTACCAATTGCCGACTGCCGTTTAGAAATTGTTGAAAGGTACTAAATCAAAGACCAATCTAAAGTTGACTTTTTCATCTGGTCTTATAGCTTTGTATGGCAAACTTAAGACAGTCTTACTATAACGTATGGGTATTGAACTAAGGTGAAGAACATGACAGTAAGTATAGAAAAAAAACGGTAACAACGAAATTTAAAAATTTTAGACACAATTTTTATTTTTTTCTACGGCGGCGGGTTGTGATCTGTATATAAGACTTAGGTTTTTATATTAGTCATTTAGTATCTTACAACAATTTCTAAACGGCAATCGGTAATCTTTTTGATAATTAAATAGTCCGGCTACAGTACTAAGAACGGTCCCCCGCTAGTTTCATCGACTGTTTGCCGGCTACTCTATCTACATATGTCATCCAACCACCTGGCTGCTGGTCTGCCCACTGACCCACTGAATATTTAGGTAAGTAAGTACTTTGAGTTATTTCTTGTTATCATCAGTGTATTTTTTGTCAAGATTGGCCGCCCCTAATATCTGGCGTTCCTAGGCCCGGGCCTACTGGTTCTAAGAGCAAATCGGCCACTGAATTACTTAATAAAAGTGTGTCGAATATCCTATTACGAAATAGCTAGCATACTAAACTGAAACCTACGTGCTAGATTACGTTTGTAGTTGATAGCTAGATAACTAGGCCCAAGAGCTTACTGCAGTTGTTAAAAATTATCACAACTGTCATAGTTCGCTACACTGCTACACATTACAAACTCACGCAAATTAAACCATTTTAATGTTTAAGTCGTTACCATTAAGGCTGTGTCGAGGGACGAAACTTTTTGACCCGTGCTGTAGAGTCAAGCGTGTGTTTGTTTGTTTGTCCCTCAGGACACATTCCCGTTTTGACCAACGTTTTTGTTCGCTTCTTTTCAACGGCCAGTTTCAATTTAACTGATTGTTTTATGAAACAAAGGGGCACGTAAACGGGTGGTTAAATTATTTGGATGTTTTTGGAGAATGTTTAGGAATCTAAGTCTCCAGGGGGTGTATTGAAAAGAGAAGTAAATTGTTTACTCCAGTAAAGTTACGGATCGCTTGTATGGCGAACGTAAATAATTTATAATAGCCGGTTTTTTTCGTTTATATTATAAATTATAATTCTAGTTATCATTTAGATTGAAAATCCCACTAAATTTTTGTATAAATAATTAAACAAAGTAAAAAAAATCATGTAAAATTGGCAAAAAATAGTATATACTTAGGTACAATGTTTTTTTGTCATTTGTTAAATACATTTGTATTCTTTTATATTAGAAGTAAATCCAACGAAAAATCACCACGGAACCTTTGTTTTTAAATAAGTAGAAATAATGAAAAACACAATTTTAGTCCAAAATTTACAAAATGTATATGTAAACTCATAACCTAAAACAAACAATAAAAATTAAAAAAGAAAGAAATCTGACACTATATATAAAAAATGTACATTTTAGTACTAAAAACTAAAAATACGAAATCTAGGATGGATTCGTTAAAAATTTGTTTATAAGATCTAGCAAAAAAAAAAGCTTATTATAAATTATTTCCTTTCGATCCGTATTTTTACTGGACTATAGTTTGAGTTTTGTAAATAAATATTAATATTCAAACGTTTAAAATACGAATTCAGAGTCGTGTTGCAAGTCTGTTATTGGGTGGTCGCGTGTCAGTTGCCTGCTCCCGCCGGCTTTAAAAGAAGCACCACGATTCTAAGGTGGCTCAAGTGTGCTTTTGTACAAAAACACTCCTTGAGATCACCCAAATATCTATTATCGTACATTTGCTATTTAAACTGGATATTGGCAAAATTATCGATACCACCATGTAGCCACAAACTTTAAGAATAGAATAGAATAGAAAATACGAGCTCATAAACGTTTTATTTGGGGTGGTCAGTACCTATTAAAGTGTGCAGTTATAGCTAATTTAATCATCAGTTAGTCCACCTCGCGTGCCAAATGCGGCTTGGTGGACTTTATTTAGTCTACATACTCATGAATAAATATCCCTACAGAATGCTAGCTTCATACACGCTGTAAGTGCATACACCGAGAGCGCAAATGCGTTCTGCGTACAAACGAAATCTGGTGATATTTTCAATACTATCCTATTTATTTCGTTAAAATATATTTAAGATTTATATGGAAATCTTTGAGGCACTTTAACATTAAAACTATAAATTTTAACGAAAATCGGACTTCATACAAACATAGAGATTAGTTTCTAGATTGTTTCTGAAAAATTGCATTAACTTTATTTGGTCAGTATTGAAAATATCATCCTTTGTTTGTATGCAGCGCGAATTATATTCCCTTGGGTGCCTGTCCATTGACGCGGAGATAGACAGCGGAGCGGAGAAACGGAGTTTTATTCACCAATAAGATTGCATGAAATCTCGGAGCTGAGATGGAAAATGACCTCTACCCGTGCTTTTCGTAGAATGAAAAAAAACCGAGTCGCGCCGAAGTAGAGAAATTATACAAGATGTGCTGGTGCGCACATATCCAGGCTGATTGTGTGCACCTGTTCGTACATCCTCTAACGCGCGCTATGTGTGAGTGTCCGAAATCGGCCGCTTGTATGAAGCTTCCGCTCTGTAAGGATATTTATTCATGTGGTATGAAGGTTTTCTCTGAATGATGGAAATAGAGAAACTTCTTGGTACAATGTCGAACACGGACCAAGGCATTTAATTTAGGCTTTGTGATCTAATTAAGCTTTTACAGTTTAATTAAGTGTCATCCTACAAAAAGACAGCAGAATTATAATTGCTATTCCTTCAAATGCAACCTAATTACAAACCACTAAACTCAAGGTACATACAAAACAAATAAAACATTTATCAAGCAATTTGAAACCTTATTCTCACTTTCAAGCGTGAGATATTAGCATGTCTGAAGACGTGAACATGTCCTGAGGGGTTGCAAGCATGTTAATATTTTCGTACCGATTACGAAGGCACGGGAATCAAGCCACATTAGTGTTTATTGCGAAGGTATAAGAGTTAGATCAGGGTAATTATGAAGTTGGGTGAAAGGCAGTGAAGTGAAGGCTCGTCTAGTGCAGGTTTGCAGACTGTTTAAAGTTTAGTTTAACTTTGACGTAGTAGGCAATTTTATTGTACAGTACGGTGTACAGGGTGCTAACATAAAGCAAACAAAAAATAAAAAATTGGGATAGTAGGTTTTACGTTTCTTAATGTTCATTTCAATAAAGTAACCGCGCTGTAGAACTGCCGCATATGAACGGACAGCAACCTATAATGATAATGCCGCCAAAATAATTATAGACTTTAGAAGAATTATTATAGGCATTATAGGTTGCTGTCCGTTCATATGTAGCAGTTCTACGGCAAGCTACCGCCTAATATTAAAGCTCTCTCAGGCAAAAAGTTCCTGAATAAACTGAAATAAAAGACAAATAAATACTTTTTAATTTAATTTAATTTAATTTAAATCTGTGCTAGTCAATATGTGACCATATGACTTAAATTAATTATATAATTATGTTTTTAGTACATAGGTAGTTAATAAAACAAATAAATAATTAAAACTGACATTAGGAATTAAATTAAGTACCGTCTGTATTGTATAAAAATTTAGTTGATTTTTGCTTTTCCTCTTTTAAAATGTCTTGTCTTACTTCATTGCTTGTTTAGATGCAGAATTAGTTAGTTATTATAATTTGATACATCCACATGGGTAAAATTACATTGTGACAATCGTATATTGTATTCTACATCACATCCTACAAAAACATGAAATTTATCGCAATAAAGAAATTGAAAAAAAAAGTAAAGGCGAGAGTAAAGGCCTTTTTATGTCAAACTCAAAAATCTGCGGCCGTAGTATGCTGTGCGCGATGAGGCTATATCAAGCCTTTTATCTCGTTCGTTCCCGCGCAAATAGATACAGGGTCCATGGCTTCAGACGCTGGATGTAGATTTATTACCATATGCCTACAAACCAAATTCGCCATACGCATAAATAAATATTTAAGGGGTTGATCAGACCATAATACTGAACAACTTTCTCCATGAAATCGCGAAAAAAAATCAGCTGTCCCATACATTTGTCTCGAGTAGGTTAATTTGCAGTTTTGTATAGAAGAGCTAATTTTTGTTTCGCGATTTCGATGTTAGTCCCATAGAGAAAGTTGTTCAGTATGATGGTCTGATCAACCCCTTAAATAAGTGTCAGCATTTCATCTTAAGGGGCTACCTGCCGGTTTTGGGTAATTTTGTAACCATTTTATTCATTAACTATGGCACTTTTTGAGCTGAAATTTAAACTGAACCATCTACAGGATATGAGAAGTGATGTGGTTTTTCTAGAAATCGATTTTAATGAATAAAACCGAAGAAAAGGGACTCTAAAGTCACCCCTTTTTTTCCAGTTGTAACCATTTTACTCTTACATTTTTAATCGGAACAAAATGAAAATTTACTATATTGTTCACAATACAATTTAGAATGATGTGGTTTTTTTACTTTTTCGAAATTAATAAAAAATCATCGAATTTTTCAAAGAAAACAGCAAAATTCTGACCGGAGCCACGCGTCTTTCTCATCGATTAGTATGGAGTGTGAGTGAGAGGAGAGTGGTCCACGGCTGATACGCCTTAAAATGAAATCTTCAATTAGGTGCAACGTATGCCTAAGTTATACAAGTAAAGCCTCTATTTAGTATGCATATTCATGCTTGTCGTTGTGGTACTCGTAGCTGTAGCGGGGGTTCTGACCACCCCAAAGGGGATTGTGGTCGTGAGTTTATGTCAAAGATACGATGACCATTCTCTAATCTAACAGATCCAGAGGTAATCATCTCAGCTATCGATTTATGATTAGTGTTTTATTTTGTCAGATATCTCGTATGGTATCGCATAACAGATTGTAAATCTCCATTTTACGCCGACGGCCTCCATATTTGCATTTTATTACATTATCTTTTGAATTTTATATGACGTGCAGTGGCTGAAGCTGTAAAATTTTGCTTTTGTCCATTTTGAAAAGGTTCCGTAACATATATGGCACTTAACTTTTTTTTAAAGTTGCATTTTTATTTTTATTTCTGTTAACGTACGTACCTACTCGTATTGTAGGCAATGGATACATTTACTGGACTGCATATAGGAGATGAATAAAAAACAAAAAGTATTAAAGGGAAAAGAAGAGTCCTAGATACCAAGGAATATAAGGTCTAACAAAATTTGCTGAAACTATTTTAAGGGGATGATCAGACCATCAAACCGAACCACTTTCTCTAAGGGACCAATATCGAAATCGCGAAAAAAAATGTGCAGTCCCATACATTTCGATCGAGTAGGTTTGTATGGAACAGCTGATTATTTTTTCGCGATTTCGATATTGGTCCCATAGAGAAAGTTGTTCAGTTTGATAGTCTGGTCACCACATATTAAGAATGACCCTATCTTACGTCCCCTTCAAGGATGGGATGTAGGAAACACAAAAACAAAAAAAGGTCGTCACGGGACGCCGGGCAGATGTGATACTTCTTCCAATTTAAATTTCGAACTTCCGCTCCCGATTTAAATTTCTAACTTCCGTCACAGAAAAAGGTTGCCGATCAGAATTTCAAAGCCCCGGGATAAGAAGTATCATTTCAAAAAAAATATTCAACATAATATCACAGCTTTCTGACGTCATAAATTTTGACTCTACCACCGCGTCAGAAGGTGTTCCATTGAATTCAGCGCGGGTTCTGCGGATTGGTTTAGGTTACCTAATCCAATCGGACCCCGGATAGGTTACCCTAAATTTTTTTTTTAAGGACAATGCCACACAAATTATCTAGTCTCATTTAAAGTATCAGAAT
Source organism: Agonopterix heracliana (assembly GCA_963693445.1). Classification (NCBI taxonomy): domain Eukaryota; kingdom Metazoa; phylum Arthropoda; class Insecta; order Lepidoptera; family Depressariidae; genus Agonopterix; species Agonopterix heracliana. Next base: position 21,421,347 of record OY856308.1, on the reverse strand, counting down.
TTAGCCTGGACTTGTATTATGATGACTGGACAACGATATAGAATACATATATAGATACAAACATCCATCCATAACTCGGGTACAAATATTCATATTCATACAAATATTTGACCCATACGGGATTCAAACCCGCGACCCTCCGCACAGCAGGCAGGTTCACTACACAGACTGTGCTATCGGGCCGTAAATTTAATAGTGATGCTAAATCCATTGCCTCCTCCGTGCGTGTAGTGATTACGTTCCATTACATTATAATCGTAAACAGACAGATACACTACGCACATCCTAATACTATTCCTGCCTACATTCAGTTTCAGAATTCACAGTTAAAAATACTCGCACTTGTTACCGATTCTAATCTATTACATCACTGCTGTGGGAAAATAAAATATTTCGTTTTTTGATTTCGTAATGCTTTTTACCGAACATGGCTTTGAAATTTTAATTTGCTTTTTCTGTGTTATTTTTAGGCTATACAGGGTGTAACAAAACACTAGTAATACTTAAGGGGTGCTTCAGACCAACAAACTGAACAACTTTTACAATAGAGCCAACATCGAAACCGCGAAAAAAAACGGCTCTTTCATACAAAATTGCAGTACCTACCGACTCGACTCAAATGTATGGGACAGCAGATTTTTTAATTTTTTCTTGATATTGGCTCCATATTGAATGTTGTTCAGTTTGATGGCCTGAAGCACCTTAAACTTGCCTCCACCAACACGCACTGGGCCCGCGTGGTGGAGTATGGCCCGCTCCCTCTCACCGTTATTCGTGAGAGGAGGCCTTTGCCCTGCAGTGGGATTCTACAGGCTATAACTTACTTTTTTATGTGTAAGTATCGATGGCGCGTTGGGAGACGTATATACACTCAATCACGAGGTTCCGGGTTCGAATCCGCACGAACGACAAGACATTTACTAGTGAGTTTTTTAACTTATGTACGTAATACCGACTGTTCTCAAACAGCGAAGGAAAACATTGTGCGGAAACCTGCGTGTACGGAAGAAGAAATTGTGATGCGTATTTTGAAATCTAATAATCCGCATTGAACATGCTAACGCCTATACACCCTCCTTGAAGGTAGACACATAATTAAATAGGTAGATAGATGATTATAATGATAATTATAGGCTACGTGGTTTTCGGCTTAAAGTTTAGACAACTCCATCTCTTTCTTCAGATGTCGTTCGAGGTAAATAGTATACAGTTTCTTTTGCAGTGTATATCCAACCTGAAATTTTAACCGGTTAAATCACTACATAGCATGAAACAAAGTCGCTTCCCGCTGTCTGTCTGTCCCTATGGATACTACGCAGCGGATTTTGATGTTTTTTTTTAAATAGATAGAGAGTCAAGAGGAAGGTTTATAAAATATGTTCATTGCACCCCGTACGAAGCCGGAGCGGGTTGCTAGTACTAAATATACAATGAGTCTACCTACCCTAGAACCTACTGTATTTCGTATGATTACTTATTTTCAATTCGATCCTTAACTTTCAACAACCTAATTGATTTTGTTCAGTCACGCAATACGAAAAATATATTAATTTGTGGGTTCAAAAAATATGGCTGCAAGGAGTTTCTTGTAAGCATATGCTCACGACTATATTCCCCGAGGGGGTAGTCAGAGATATTCTGAAACCTCAGAACATCCACGTTTCACCAGTAGTACCGAAACTCTGTCCAGTGTGACGGGGGGTGTGCGTGCCCGTCGCTACTTATAATGGACAGTGGGTACAATACACGCCTCGAAATTGAAGCATGCAGGAGTGCGATTTTTGAATCTCATTCGGTGAGCTCAGCAGTTGAAAATGTCAACATTACAATGGAGATACGCATCTTTCTACTGCTGATTTGACATTCAAAAATCGCACTCCAGATGTATGATTTTTGACAGTCAAATAAGCAGTAGAAAGATGCATATCTCCATAGAAATTTTGACATTTTCAACTGCTGAATTCATCGAATGATATTCAAAAATCGCACTCCTGGTTTCCTCACGATGTTTTCCTTCAGCGAAAAGCCAGTGGTGTAACAAATCGTACATAAATTCCGAAAAACTCATTGGAGTTTCTTGTGTCTTGTCAAATTAAACTAAAAAAATTCTTACAACCCTTCAAATAAAATTCGTTGTGTTAACTTGTGTTGTAGCGGTATTTGATACGATTACGACAACATGCTTACTATACAAGATACAAATTTGGTTCTAATCTCATAAAGCCATACATGATTCAGATACACGAGGTTATACATAATGAAACAGACATATTTTATCGAAAACACTCCTTTTGAATTGTATTACAGTATTCTGTAGCAAATTCCGATGTGAAATTCGGCTACTCTATTATTTATTGGTACTTTCCATACAAGACATCCCTCGAGACAATTCTGCATCCAAGTTTTATTCAATATTCCTCAAAGACAAACTAATATCTTATTCACAAAGCTAGCGACATTATAAAACAATTTTTGCACCTTTGTCCACTCCGTTAAAAAATAAAGCTATAAAACTTTTTGAGGAATTCGGTCAATATTTGTCTCGCGTAGATTTTAGGGACAATTATAAATAGATCGACCCAGTGTCCACAAAACGTGTGATGCGATTAACTGAAGAAAAAAGTGTAGAATAGAAAAACACGCGGCGACATATCGTGAATGCTTCCAGTCCGCCCTACAACTTTTCGCGCGTTGGTCGACACCTACGCGCTGCCCAGTTCGATTTAACCTCCATTCGCTACCTTGAAATTTAAAAAAACAATTAAGAAAAAAATTGCGTCATGTACAAAGTGCCGATGAAGACCCCAGTGACCTGTGTTCAATTTGTAGAACAATGAGAGCGTGTGAATGCTCCTGCATGAATGGAGTAGCATTTTGGCGGCAAACTAAAGCGACAGCGCGCTTGACAGATGAGTTTTCCGCGCTTTTCCTTCAGGTGCGTTCAACTAACATCATTGATAACGCGTAACGACACGAAATTGATGATTTATGTTTATTATTGTTTCCAATTTTCTCTTCGCTTCATCTAAATTTAATTATGAGTATTTACACAATTTATGTCCCAAAATGCTATAAAAGACGCTCATTTACAAATGAGTATATTCTAATAATAATAAATCAGAAGTTAAAAGCTATTTTGTGTTCAGAATTGTGTCATTTCACGAAATATACCGTGCTGGCCCAGTTAAGAAGACTTATAGGTGAATTATGCGCACCTCAGTTCTACACGAAACATCAAAGCGTTGACTGGCAAACTTCTTTATTTTATATTTTCGTAACAAACAGCATTTTAAACTAGTTTTGGTGAAAAGTGGAAAGGATTTCGCGAAAAAGTGAAAAGGTTCTTTCCCGTCAGATATTATTAGTTCATGCGGGGAGACGCACGTGGCTTCTGCTCGGACCCAAACAAGTGTTTCTATTTTAAATGTGACGTTTTGAAATGTGTCTCTGCGGTCGTGCTATGATAAATTGACGGTTCGATAAATCGTTCTTGCGATGGAGCTTTTTATATCGTTTTGTACTAGTTCCGAGGTGAAAGTTTCGTTTTGCGGGCGGCGGGGATTCGTAAGTTTCTTTTTAGCAATATAAATTTGTCATTTCTCGTTTTATGATTCACTGTTGTGATGCGGTATTGTTTAAGATGTGTCCTATATTTGATTTTAATATGATTTTGATGAGCATTTTACGATTTGTAGCGTTGATAGAGTTAACTCTTTTATTTTATTGAAATTTTACTACGTAAGTAATAACAAGCGATACCTATTGACTTCTCTGACGAAATGCCTCAGAATAGACTTCCTCACTCATTGCCACCAGGGCCTTGTTTAATAAACGCGACAAGTGACAATTGACAGTGACAATTCAGAGTACATTGCTGGTTACTAATGACGCTAAACTTGCAGTGTCCTATCATTCTCAGCAATGTACTCTGAATTGTCATTGTCAATTGTCACTTGTCGCGTTTATTAAACATAAAAAAACATAAGTAGGTACCTAAGTATTGAAATGTTTATATTCATCAAACTTTTGGCCATAATCTTTATGAGTTAATTTAGTAACTACCACATATGCCCATATCCACATTCACGATTGACATTTACGTAGGAATCGAACCCACGACCTCCGTCTCAAAAGCCCAATGTTCTTAACCATTAGACCACGGAGGCAGTTAGGCTGTTATGATAGTCGAAAATTCAGTTAAAATAATAACAACTTTCAAATGTGGTTGGTAGTTGTAGCAAGGATTTTGATGTCGAAAAAGAATACGGTCGTGTGTTTATGTGTATACAGGTGTAAGGAAAAGTATCATTAACCTTTAAACCACATGCTCTACCCATCAAACTGAACAACTTTTACTATGGGAGCAAACATGTCAGAGCAAAAAAAAATCTGCTCTCTCATACAGTTTAGTCCAGTAGGTACTCGTATTGCACTTTAGTTTGGAACAATTGTTTTTTTTTTTTGCTTTGCCTGGTTTGCTCTCGTAGTAAAAGTTGTTCATGTTTGATGGGTAGAGTATGTGGTTTAAAGGTTAATGATACTTTTTCTTACACCCTGTATATTGTAGTCGAAAAATCCAACAGCATTCGTAACCTTAACACCCTGACATTAGACATAAGTATCGGTCGCAAGTTTTTACAGCACTTGGTCAGTTCTTGCCCCTCCACCATCGAGGGGGGGAGGGTGTTAACGACAGGGTCTGAGCTCATTAAAGGGTCCGTTAGCTTTATCAGTGACTATAAGGCTGTTACTGTTTTTATTTATGTTTGAATTTAGTTTAATTAGCACTCACACCGTTTATAGTGAGTTAAGTGATTTTATGATGACGCTTTTAAGCCACTAGTTCGTTGTTAATTCGTCCCTAGTTGGTCTATTCTTAGTTCTTACTGCGTCCCTAGTAAGTTTCTACTTCGTTCTTACTTCGTCCCTAGTTTGTCCCATACTTCGTTCTCACTTCATCCCTAGTTGGTCCCTACCACGCGTCCCTACTTCTTTCTTAGTTCATCCTTATTTGGTCTCTACTACATTCTCACTTCATCCCTAGTTGGTCCGTTCCAGGTCCCAGGTCCCAACTTCGTTCTTAGTTCTTCCCTAGTTGGTCCCTACTTCATTCTCACTTCATCCCTATTTCGTCTTTATTTCGACCCCATTTCGTGCCGTGTTGTGTACCTACTCGTATTTTAATGGTATGTTACTTTTTAGCAGCTGAGCTATTCAATATGCTAAATTATTTATAGGGCTTGAAGTTGAAAAATGCAACAAACTTTCTAACCTCTTCGTAAAGAGAACATTCTCATACAAATATATTTATTTTTTTGAGATTTGACAAATATTAACTGTACTTATAGACGTTAAAAATACAAAGCTCGAAACCCAGCGCGGCTGATTATCCCACCAAAAAAAAACAAACTAGAAGTATCCCCAAATTCAACCCTTTTGGGCTTCGAAACGAGGATTGATGCAGCCGTCATCATAAAATACAAGTAAGTAGGTACGTCAAAGACAGAGATTTCGAGATTATACAGTAGGGGTGGATAATCTCGTAACAGTTTCCACAGCCCACATCCGTTGCTATACATACTTGTATAACAACGACATAATGCTGCTTATCCATCTGATAAAAATGACAAGGTCTTTACCCTATGGTAATGAAATTAATGTACTGGCATTCGCGGCGGGGGGACATGAAACAAAGGTCTGTTGAATTTTGTACTGTCTCTCAGTGCCTTAAGACACAATGTCTAATATCTGGCCTGTTATGGTGATTAGACACAAGAAAGTGAATCAACGTCCCTTGGTCTTTTCAGAGTGGAATGACTCCTTGAGATATGTTGCAAGGCTATTGCCTTGTTTTTCTTTTTGCTGTTCAATTTGAACTGGACTTCCATTTTAATATCATGTTTTTCCAAATGACAAAAACACGTCGTTCCATCTTAAAACCCAGAAGACAAAAGGCGATTATGGTCAATACCTGGCTCAACTCGGCAGTAGAAAGATGCATTGACATTTTCTACTGCCGAGTTGATCATAATGATGTTCAAAAAACCACCGACTCCTGCATGGAATGCAAGTTTACTAGCCACTATATCATCAAGTCTTCTCAAATATAATAATATGTACCTAACTTCAGTTAATATATGCCTTCGTATCGGAATGACCTATTGACTTAAATTCTTAACCAATTAAGCTATCACCACGCATAAAACCATACTAATCTGTCGCGATCGGCATCGTGCGTAAATAATCACCTTCGTGACGTTCAATAAAGTACCTTAGGGTCATCAAGATAAGGTTTAACGGGTCGAGTCAGCGAGGATCAGGCGGGGCTGAGAAACTGCCTGTTTCCGCTCATATCCTGAGCTCACATGTCTACGGGTTTTTGAAAAAGAGGGGTTTCTTCGAAGAAGATTTAAGGGCTAAATATTTTGTGTATGATTACATACATAGCTCACTGCCGAAGTAAATGCTCTGCATGCCCTCTCTCAAATTAAATATTGCATGCTCATGGGCAGATCACAGAACTCTATCTAAAATACTGTTCACCACCTTTATATTACCTGTGTCACAATAAAGTCTTTGAAGTTTGAAGTTCGGCCGCATTAAATTCCGAAGTGGCCAGAAACTTTACTACAACTTCTTATTACCATGAAAGTTTTTAACATTTAATTTCATCAATATATCTCTCTACTAGACTGCGGCGAACTTCGTACCGCCTTAGAACCTTCCCGACACAGACTTGGCCGTTTTTTTGCCTATGTTCATCACAGATAAATGTAGCATTCTAGTGGCGAAATAATTATTCAGATCGGTCCAGTAGTTTCGGAGCCTATTCAATACAAACAAACAAACAAAAAATCACATCTTTCCTCTTTTTAACCGACTTCAACAAAAGGAGGAGGTTCTCAATTCGACCCGTATGTTTTTTTTTGTATGTTTGTTACGCGATTGCACCGCCAATTGTGAATTGATTTTGATGATTCTTATTTTGTTTGGTAGGTCATAATTCCGAGGTGGTCCCACGAAATTGATTCAGCGCTTGTTGAAAAAATTTACAAAATAACAAATATGTACACAGATCACGGACTTGAAAAAAATACGGACGTAATGTTACACTAGAAAGATATGAAGTATAAACGCGTATGAGATAGCGATAGTCATAAAATCCTATACAATTTGTATGAAGCTAGATGTCTGCCTCCGAAGTCAGACAGCCGTCGTCAAACAAAAAAGTGGTTACGTCGGTCCGTGACACAGGTGACATTTTTGTTTGTCGATTATCTTCAGGAGTGCGATTTTTAAACATCACACGTTCAAGTCAGCGGTAGAAAATGTCAAAATTACTATGGAGATTATGCATATTTCGTCTTTCGACTGCTAATTCGAACGTATGATGTTCAAAAATCGCACTCCAGCAATGTTTTGATGGGGACTGTCAAACTATGTTTTTTTTACTGTCATAACCAAGAATCTTTATATGCCTATATATCTAAAACTTCTTGGTCATACTGTTGTGTTTAAACGTATAATAACTTTATGGTTTTCTACAGTATCTGATAACATTTCTTTTTTGAAAAAAAAAAAAAAAGATATAGGAGGTACCGAAACACTGCCGAAACACATAGATTTAATTGTTCATGGCGGTCGGAAATGTTCGTCGTTTTAAGGGTTCCGTAGTCAAACAAGGAACCCTTATACTTTCGTCCATTCTGTCTGTCTGTCTGTATGCCCCGCCTCAATAACTCGCTCATTTTTGCATCTATTGAATCGAAATATGGCATAAAGACAGATAACAGTAACCCAAAAACAGAAATGTTGTACGAAACATGGGTTGGATTTTTTAAATCGAGTGAGGTGTAGAGCGTACACCGTATCCTTTGCATTGAAGTAGGGTAGACCCGGGTTAATTGTAACACGGGTTAATAGTAACATTGACAATATTTCGGTAACTAAACAAGCCAAGGATGTGTGTGTGGAAAGAGGTGATGGCTCTTGTATGTCCGGACCTACTCTCCAATTGCCGTGTGTGCAACGTGGAGGTGTCTTGTGTTACAGAGGAATCAATTTTACGTGCGGTCATTTCAATCATTTTCGATCAATTCATTACGTTGTAACTTCTGAAATAATCCATGCTTTTAACAGATATTACGATCATACGTTGTAATAGGAACTAGAGAATGCTACAGATGATGAGTAGTTCATTATTTTCGTTGGTATCATGGTTTTTTAATGTTTTTATCTAAAATTGACACCAAGGGATAATTGTAACACTTTTGATGGGGTTGATTGTAACGTTACAATTAACACTGTGTTACAATTGACCCATGATCAAATTTTTATTATTAAGATGGTTTAAAAATACTCTGACATCAAGTTGACCACTAACTTGCCTCCATCAACCCGCACCAACCTCAGCGTTGGATTGAGAACGGCCGCTCATCTAACTCTAATTTAGATTGATTTTTTATAGTATGTTAGGTGGAATATTATTGGGTAGGCTTGCTTTCTAATTTAACTTCCAATTTAAATAGTACACAACGAAACCGCAGTCGTGATTTTGACAGAATTATATGATTTTTGATTGCACTTTAAACGTAAATAAATCCACGTGGCCAGGTATAATAGTAACATTTGGTTAATTGTAACAGATTCGTTTGTATGAAAACTTTTATGGTTGATTTACATATGCGAAAGATAAGTTTTTTAGTTTATTACAATGCTATTATATATAGTTAACTAAAGTGATTAATAATATATAGCAATTATTTCAAATTTTTACTTTAAAGCAATAAAACGCTAAGTTGTTTTTCCGTTAAATTTTATAAAAACTGTTGATAATATTCCAATGCAATAAAAATATTACTAATAAAGAAGAGGTAAGTTACTTGATGGTAAATAAATAAGACCGATTTATTGATTATTTTGGGTTTTATTTAGATTTAAAAAACTGTTACAAATGACCCGGGGTAAGGGTTAATTGTAACACTGGTCACTGCTCACGTCAAGAACGAATTACGAAAGGTTCTATAAGACTTCTGAACACTTTAAATGAAAAATCCAGTACGTTAAGAAACTGCCTTTCATAATGTGTATGTAACGTTTCTTAGATATGAATAGTTTCCCCGCAATCGAGGTAGAAGTAAAAACTGTTACTATTAATCCGGGTCTACCCTACTTATAACTGCTTAGTCGAACTAATGTATTTCACCTAGATTTCAACACTGAAAAGAATGAAATAAAAAAATTTTAACAAAAAATTAAAACCGACTTCAAAAATCAAAACTAAAAAGGTAAAAATAATAATATTGCAGTCGTTGACTTTTGCATTCGAATCTATAAGAACATTAATTAGTTTTATTGGAGTCGGTGTCAAGCCAAGCCAAGCCAAAAAATTACTGCAAGCCCAGTTGCGAATCGTACCGGCTTGACACCGAGTCCGATAAGACAAATTAATGTTCTTATAGATTCGAATGCAAAAGTCAACGACTGCAATATTATTATTTTTACCTTTTTAGTTTTGAAGTCGGTTTAAATTTTTTGTTAATTTTTTTTAAATATTAGTAAGTATAGAAGTATAGATAGTATAGATAGGATAGACTACATCATAAGTGATTGTCATGCGACACGAAAAGAAGAGGCCATACCTTCTTTCAGACCACATCTTTCTCCAATCATACTATTTTGTATATATAAATACTTGATGTATTTAATAAACAAAGAAAAATTAAAACATTTACTCTCAAAAACAAAACAATTAATTCTAACAAAATAACCGGATAACATACGAAAAATGGAACCTCTTAAAATTACTGCAAGCAAATATTTTGGCTCGGGCTCCAGTTCAGTATGATAAATGAAATGGCCACCGGCTACTGGTCCGGAATACTGACCGGTTGAACGCACCCGATCTGTCAAAATGACATAATGGCGCGAACCATGAACTTATTTTGGCGCGATCATAGTTCAAGATGGCTGACCCGGCTGATCGTTGAATGCAAAGAAGTGGAAGAGAGATAACCTTACATTTAAAGGAGAAATAGCACTTCCTTAAAATTTTATTTTCGATTCTTTTGACGGGGAAAGCTGACCACTAAATTGCCTTCATCAGCTCGCAGTCCAGCATGGTGAAGTATGATCCAATCCGTCCTACCATGGTTAGATGGATTCATGAGAAAGGACCTTTACCTTGCAGTGGGGCCTACAGGCTAATAAATAACTTAGGTACATAATTACCTATAAATTGGACGTCCTTCACTTTTATCCATATTTATTTAAGGTCAGTTTGGGTAAGTGAAACACCGGGGCAAGTGGGACACATTCAAATATCTTCAATAATTAAAGCTTTTACTTAGTTCTGTAGGTGTCGGTATCAACGATATCAATGTACTAAAGTAATAGGTCTATGGCCATAAACAATTTGTATTTATACTAAGATTAGTTCCGGCTTTCACGTTTGAAGGTGGTATGTCTAAATATATGTCTAGTTTTCGAAATTTTGCAGCCAGAGGGACTTACCCCGTAGAGGCACTTGCCCCGACTGACCTTAAGTATGTATGTGCTAGTAAAATAGGCACAGCCTACGTGGTGGATTGATATTAAACAAACGCTTCAAAACTTTTCGCCAGCTCGCCAGCAAGTAACGAATTGGAAAAATTGTTATACGTGCTCAGAATCTAACCCAGACTAGACTTCAAAACTGCAGACGGCTTGCGCTAGTTAGTTACTTGCTATTGTAGTTTGTCCGCTGGGACATTTAATTAGAGCTACTGCTAGTCGAATCTATTATTTATTCTATGCCTGCAGCTTGAACATAGTTTTCAATAGCATTCCATGAAGTTAGGTGGATCCTGGAGGCTGGAGGCAAAGCATTGACGGATTGACAGAGACCAGGCAAGTGGTTTGTCCAGAATCTAGGCAGATGAGGCTAATACCCCACAGAGAGAAAGCTTCGACAAAATCGCGCTAGTGGACAATAGCGAGTGCATCACGTGACCATTTTGTGCGATCCTGGCCTCTCAGAGACGAAGCTTTTAGAAGCTAAACGCACAAAATGGTTATTCGATGCGCTCGCCCAATGTTTTCCATAGATTGCTCATAGGCCAATTGTTTTTGTAGCTTTCCCTCTCTGGGGAATTTACTCAATTGATCTAGGTTAGTTGATGGCATAAAATGTGCAGGAAAGCCGATGAAGATTACTGAAAACGATCAGTTTCATTCGTGTAAAATAATTGCGCAGCTCAAATTGACATTTTATTTTTAAATGTAAGCATTGAACAACTTCTATTCAGTCTCGTGGTACCATAAATATTTTGATCTTCGTTTCAAAATAATTATCTTGAAGTAATTACGAATTTCTAGGTACTTTGCAATTTTGCATCAGTCATACATACATCATCATCTTCTTCTTGTTTAAGAGCTACGCTCTTGTCGGTGGAGTATTTGCCAATCCGCGTACACAGGTAGCTAAAATTAAATAAAGAAACAAGAAAATTTGTACATTTTTGTTAAATGAGCTGGATTTTAAAAGCTTTCTCTGCTTTTCGAGATTTGTTGCTCTTCGTGTAATGCGGGTCGCATTAGGAGGCCGTGGCTGTAGCTGCTTGTTATTTAAGAGTCATTTAACCGTTCAGTGACACACTCATCACAATATTAAAGATTTCTCAATAAAGAAGAAGTATTAGGTAATCCAACTTACTTCAAAAGCGTAATAGTTAGATTACACATCGAGGGCAGGAAAGTAAGAAAGATCTCATGTAGGTACTCGTAATTGTTGACCTATGCGAAGCCGTCAACAAACATGTGATCTGAGGCTTAGCTTTTTCTCCTCTCCGGACGGAAAGCGTCAATTTTCGTCCCGCTGCCCTATACGAATTCGTATGTTAAAAACCCTACCGTACCTACGTATAGTAATTTGGAGTATCTATACTTGCAGGTCCGTGATCTATACCTCTTTAATTTAGGTTTTCATTTATTCAAAGTTGAGAAATCTTTAACATTGTGATGAAGGTACATCTGAACGGTAAAAAGAATCTTAAAGGTTTATAATACACCAGTCTTTGCCCGCTGTTTAGCATACGATTACCTAAAAAGTAGCCTTTGACCTTTTGTTAAACTGAAACCTACTTGTTGCCAAATTTCATTAAAACGGGTCGGTAGTTTGGGCGTAAAGACGTAATGAACGGACACTTTAGGATTTATAATATTAGTGGGGATACATACTTACGTAAACTCAAACTTGATTACCTTTTGGGTTAGTCAGAAACTTTATGACAATCCTTACTTTCTTTTCTAACGCTAGGTCATAAAGTAAAATAATTTACCGATTACAATAGATACCTACATTATATCATGCTAAGACGTGGCATATATATTTTTGGATACATATTTTATTTACATAAAGGAATTCTTTTTTTCTTCTTTTTGATATGACGTCATAATTGTTCAAAATATCATGCTTCTTATTTCTTATATTATTTAATGACCATTAAGTTATGGTAAATATAAAATTTTATTAATAATACATACTGTGAATTCCGTAGTTATGATTTGTATGCGAGTTTAGTATAGTACCTAATTGAATTTATAATGTAAATGTTAACGAATTTAATAGGAAGCAATAAATAAAAGGCTTTTTTATTATTTTTATTTATTTATTGCTGTTATGGAAGGTATACATTATTTTTCTAGTTACCTAGGTACCTAATCTAACATCCAAAACTACACTACTATGTACTTATATGATATTAAATTAACAAATAAAATTAAAGATAGTTGGGACTTATATAACATGTTTATGAATAAACGCAAAACTAGAAAATTGTTTGTGTAGAATCGAGAGCAGAATCGAATTATCAAGGTTTCAATATAAGTAATTTTTTTTTCAAAATAAATTAATTTATTTGTTTGTATAATTTAAAATTAACTGAACTAGATGTCAACCCACAACCGCACAGGTACACTTAGCGCTTTTATACATTGCCGAAATAATAACAAATCGTGTTTGCATGAAAACTTAAAATGCGAATAACTTTAAATTTTAATTAATAAAATAATGAAATTATTGTTTCAATTATATTATTTCGTTAAAAATCGTTGGGGTTTATGTGGTTTTGCGCTTATTCATTAACACGTATACTAAAGTCACTAAACAGCTAAACACCCTGAAAGGGATTACGGTCGTAAGTTTATTTATACGTCAAAACCCGAAGTAATTAAATTCAATGTTTCTTTCCACTATTTTTGGTTTCATAGCATTTTCTCAAGCTGCTTGGCGCTGCATCGGTTCCTGGCACCACCAGTAGTTCAAGTAGCAGCGTATCCGATGCAATAACTTTTGCATGACATATTGAACAGTCATATTTTCTATTTTGATACCAATAATAGTGTCTCGACTCCAAGTCTCATATAAAATCTTACTAAATTTTTGTCCGAATCGACAAAATTGCCTACACTGTAAGCACTATTATGTATGTATATTCTTCTTCTTATCGTGTTGGTAAGCCCTGGTGTCAGAGTTTATTCAAACCACCTTACGGCCTCTGACGTGGTTTTAATGTAACGACTACTACCACCAGTGATAGTAGCCGGGACCAACGCTTTAAAGTGCCATTCGAAGCACGGAATCATCTTTCTTTTCAGACAATCAGGTGGATTCAGCCTGCAACATCCTAACCAACTGGGGAAAAACGCACAAAGTGACATATCACTAGGTGTCCCCGGTGGGAATCGAACCCACGACCTCCGTGTCAAGAGCCCAATGCCAAGTATTTGATTAAAACACTTAGTCGTACTTATTTGGTATTTTGCTCTTTAGGAGCTCTTTTGGCTCTGTAATTTTTGAAGCGTACATTGTTTATCTAGTTGTGTCATTTATATTATAAGATTTATAAGATATCAGTGCAATAGTGTCAAATTTTGGGTTTGGACATAGGTATTATGTTTTCAGAATTGGCTTTTTTCTTCGTTGAACTCCATTCCATCTAGATATCTTTTATTATTCTAAAAATAGATTTAGAAATGCCATAAAACGTTGTGCATCGATCTCCATTTCTTTTTTATGCCAACTCGTATATACACCTCACCAAATTTATGGTGATTTAAATCTGCCGGAACAACCCCATAAGTCGTAATGTATAGTAGAACACCATGAATATACGGGAAATGCGCCATATTGGTGCAAAACTGCGAAATACTGCGGTATTTAAGGTGTCAATACTTAGAATATTACATTGCAAAAAATCTGACGAACTGATAAACTTTTTTGTCGTTTAAAATAGTATGATTAAAATAATCTAAAATACATAAAATCATAAATAAAAGAGTTTTATAGTACATAGGTAGTTTAAATTTACAATAATATGCATACAGGATGCGTCAAATTAATTGTTCTTCTGTGTGGAAACATTACGAAAACGTTTAATTTTCAAATTCTGAAGTTACATTTGAAATAACATTTTTATCAGATTGAATAATTAGGTATGCATGTGCATCACGACTATATTCCCAAAGGAGGTAGTCAGAGATATTCTGAAACCTCAGACCATCCACGTTTCACTAGTAGCACAGAGACTGTCCAGTGTGATAGGGACAGGGAGTCAGCCCGTCGCCAATTATAATGGGCAGTGGGTACAAAACATGCTTTGTAAATGTAGCATGCAGGTTTCCTCACGACGTTTTCCTTCACCGAAAAGCCAGTGGTGTTACAAATCGTACATAAATTCCGAAAAACTCATTGGTACGAGTCGGCCCTTAGCGGGAATTGAACCATTGCCTCCAGCGCGGCAGGCAAGGTTACTCGCCACTGGACCACCACGGCTTTAATCTCAAATTCAAGTGTTTAGAATTCACGAAAACTAAAAGTATTAAAACTACCTGAGGAAACATTGTAAATACTTAAGTAAAACTAACTTCCTACAGTTCTACCAAGAAAGTTAACGAATAAAAATCCCTTCTCCAGACAATGGATAGACAACACAAAGTTCTTTATCCTCCGCAATTTGTATCCTCGCAAACATTCATCACAGATCGCAACCACATTATTTACTTCCCACACACAACATTTTACTCTCACACTTCGTCTTATCTTCAGGAAACGGTGACACTTCTCTAAAATGAAAACTGTATTGTAAAAGTTTGTTATTGTGACGCCCGGCGCGGCTTGCAGTGCGGGCGAGGGCGTGGACGGCATGGCAGCCGTACAATGGTGCCGAGATTGCAGTGGCTGCAGGGCTTAATTTTCGGACGACATTGAATGTACGTTTTGAGGCAAGATGATGAAGAATGCGGCTGTCAACCAACATACACACAATCACAACACAACACGTGTCGCATTAGGAATTGTTGCTAATACAGGGTGTTTCACAAGTACAAATAAATTTTTAAAACCTTTAAGGGGGTTGTTTAGACTGTCAAACTGAACAACTTTCTCTATGGGACCAATATCGAAAGAGCAAAAAAAAAATCTGATATCCCATACATATTTTAGCTCTAGTCGATTTGTAGAGTATAGAACATAATTTTTTTTTTTCGCGATTTTGATATTGGTCCCATAGTGAAAGTTCTTCAGTTTGATGGTCTAAACCACCCCCTTAAATGTTTAATTGTATTTTTGTAACACAAATAATAAATAATAAAAAATAATAGTATAATAAATTTGGGATTTGGGATACTTTGGGATTGTTGCTAATATAATAAATTTTCTAATTATATAAAGCAATCAAATATTAAGTCAACATCATCATCATCAGCCTATCATCGTCCACTGCTGAACATAGGCCTCTCCCAAGGCGCGCCAGAAAACTCTGTCCTCGGCCTTCCTCATCCAGTCGCTCTCCGCAACTTTTTTTATGTCGTCTGTCCAGCAGGCAGCAGGACGTCCCACACTACGCCTACCAGTTCGCGGTCTCCACTATAGAACTCTGACACCCTATCGATTGTCAGTTCTTCGGCAGATATGACCATACAAAACTGTTGTAACTACCCGACTCAAATGTATTGGACAGCTGATTTTTTTTCGCGTTTCCTGAGGTAGGCTCCATAGTGAAAGTTGTTCAGTTTGATGGTCTGAGTTCACCGTTTCAGTCTGCGGAGGGCTGTCCCTTACACCCTGTATAGTTACTCCACAGATTTGTCCACAGCTAACTCCTAGGGCAACCTTTGATCCCATAAACAGCTGGGTACAATAATACAATTAAATTTATTCATAATATGAGTATTGTTCTAAAAACATTTTGTGTAGGTAATAAATAACAAATTAAAAATCGATCACTTCTTTCAAAAAAATCCATTGGCAGATCGCTGTGGCATCTACGGACATTGATGAAAATTATCGCTGAAGCTACGAGCCCATAAGTTTCATGCGGATTGAAACAACGAAATCATAACTCAGAACCGAAAAACATTTCTCTCGCGTAAGTGTATACTTGCATTATGTTGTATATCCTGCGATAGGAGTATATCTAAGAAGCTGGTGCTAGTTAATATTTTACGACCTCCGGGAGTCAGTGCCTTATCGATAATTTTGTGGTCGCACTGTATCTACGCCGCTGCACTCAACTGAAATATTATTTCTATAAAATACTTAATAAGATATTCGTAGTGGTCGTTGATTGAGTATTTTAATGGAAAGAGATGGAGATATGACAAAAATGTATGAGAAATCGTGCCTTTGTTTCACTTAATTGCAGGATTTTGTATGCAATTTTAACTATAAGTCAAACAAAAATATCGCATACGCAGCAAGCGACAAACAACATAGATTTTCTCTCGCTCATTCTCTGTAATTAGCGTATAAGCCTGTTTCGTTTTCGTGACAATTATAATTTTAATGCCCGTTCTAGTTATTCTCCTTCTATGATAGTAGTAGTAAATAGTTCGTAGAGTGTGCACTTATTGTTAAAAAAAATAGAAATAGTATAGGGTTCCCAAATTTTCTTAAATTTTTATTGTAAACAATTAAGTTTTGCTTCAAATCAATTGATTGTTGTTGAAGTTGGTTTAGTTGGTGTAAGATGGCACTTAATTATAAACTAATATACCATTTTAGTTTCATGTTCTCAGTCGTAAAATATTTTCGCGATCCCTACGATCAAGAAGACGATGGCAAAACGCGAATAAACTTGTGATTGTGCTATTCATTCGTACTTGATTACTAGAGTCGACTGTATAACTTTATTACAAAAACATAATATCATATTTGATTACTATAATAATTTCGAAACTTACATTTGTCATAATTTTCTTTTGATGTTGACTGTACAATTATTAACACTCAGTTAATCTATACAATGTTCTTGGTTAATCTCCATTAAATCTCTTGCTGTCACTTTTTGTCTTGTTGACGTAACGTAATAGTAAAAGCTAGAAAGAGATTTAATGGAGGCTTAACTTTAATGAGCGTTTCTGCAACTGAGTGTTTGTTTTTAAAAATGTAAAAAAAAAACTACACTCAGTTAAAAGCCTAAAAATCCAAACACACAAATCGACTCTCAACAAAATCCTTTCTCAGCGAAATTTCTTTTAAAAACTCCGCTTTTTTTACAACCAAAAAACGGTCTAATAACACCTCGGAACGGACAGTAAGCGCGTAATACCATGATATAAGGTGTCCGCTATTTTATCTGGGCCCATTTCGGTGGGCCCGTTTAATCGTCGAGCTGGGACCGAGGGGCAGGCCGAGCCCTCGGACTCAGCAGCTGTAAATCTTTGCAGCTTATTTGTTGGAAAAAATAAGGTGAATTGAGATGTATAGGAATTCTTACTGGCTGCTTAGTTGTTGGTTGAGATTAATATGGGGGTCGATTTAAGACGCTCTTATCCCGTCGAGGCCGTTTTTTGAACACGAACGAAAGTGTTTTAAACTGTGTTTTAAAGTCTGAAATTAAATTATGTCTTATTTAAGGATCGGGCGGATGGGCGACTGTTCTCAATCACACGATTAGATTAAGTTTACTCGATAGAAAGAAATCCCAAAGTTACCCCTTTTTGTTATGTTTTTTCAATACTATGATTAAACTGCTGATATTTAACGTTATATTCTTGTACTTAACTAAATACATTAAATATTTCTAGTGAACTCAGGAGAAGTTTTAGCTTAGAAACTCCCATGAGCAAAGATATTGACGAAAAACACGTTTTTTTGCGATCCTGCTTTCAATTGGAGCGGGATAGCTAATTGTAAACTTATGCTTGCAAGAAAGAGACGCTTGCACTGGGATATCCTAGCCTTAAAGACTTATTTCGGTGAACTAACTAAAGGTCGCTCGATGTGTAGTAAAGTTTGTTACCGAAATCATTGTGCACAGCACGTTCGGTTACGATTTAATGAATAAAAAATCTTATTGCATTTTAAGGCGTAATAGTAGGTGGAAATACCTCGGAGGCATTTTTTATTTTTCATTTTACGACTAGATTTATACCATTTACCGAAACTAAAGTCATACCTCAGTATTTTTGGATAGTTTATCTAGTGAAATCATAAACTGAATACACGATTGGAATTACTTCACTCCGCTTCGGCCGCCATCGAAACCGCAGTTCCGAAACTAGTTACGATCAAGGAATTTTTTTTACTTGAACGAAACCAGTTGCGCACAAGGCTTATTTTTTACTTGTACGTAACTGGTTTCGATAGAGGAATTATCGTCACAAAGATGACGTATTTTCATGCATTTTTCTCTTTTTAGAAGAACTTA
Source organism: Agonopterix heracliana (assembly GCA_963693445.1). Lineage (NCBI taxonomy): Eukaryota > Metazoa > Arthropoda > Insecta > Lepidoptera > Depressariidae > Agonopterix > Agonopterix heracliana. The sequence goes on along the minus strand of OY856308.1, from coordinate 21,402,658 downwards.
AAATAGTTTCCGATTATTTGCATTTATACTCACATATTCAACATTAGTTTAACTAGTGAAATCATAAAAAAATCAATCAAGAAAAATTACTTTGGTTAGTTCTTTTTAATCGAAAATACGGCTCACGCACACACTTTTCGGAGTGCTGGGAAATCGCGTTTCTCATTTCATTTCATTTCATTTATTCATTAACAATTAACATTGTATTCGAAATCTAATAATTGTACACAAATTTTAATTATATGGTCAATTACAAGTATCCACATAGAAAATATTCGTCGGGACCTATGGCCCCTTAAGTTTATATTCATATTTTTTGAATACTTATGTTTTCAGCGTCTTGTTTCTTTTCTCTCTATTTTACTACTTATGTTTTGGTGTAAAATAAAATACATTTGATTTTACAAATAAAACACAAATAAAACTTTTCGAGTTGAAGTTGACGTATTTTAATAGGTAACAAGATAGGCTACATCACACTTACACAGTTAATAAATTAAGCAAACATATAAACTGTTCGCTTAGTAGTTTTTAGTACTAGCATATAATACCCGCCAGACGCGACATCTATCATAATATCAACCATCCTTTCAACAAAAGTTTTCGAAATTTCGAAAATCCCCTAGAACTCGAAAACTCTACTTCCAACGGCGCTCGCGTCATGTTATGTGCCTGCGGTCAAAAGGAACAACTTCGTATACGGTCGAAGATCGCATTCCATCTTGATACCGTCAATAAGCTAAATGGGAGCTTGCTAGTGGTACGATCTTCGACCGTATACAAAGTTGTTCCTTTTGACCGCAGGCACATAACATGACGCGACCGCCATCGGTTCCATCTTCATTACACAGCTTAGCGCCTGAATATTATTTAATAGCAATTTGCGGGGCACTTAGACCTTAATAGGGTGCAGATAAGGTCGATTGCGGTAAGGGCACCGCCTCGCCTTGCCCGCGGGTTAGAAGCTCTAGATGTGGCTAAAACGGTGTTCTTACCTTCTGGGTGGTTCTGGTTTTATTTTACTTAATCTATTTTCTCGTAGCAAAGTGCTACGTGGTGCTACGCCGTAGTAGAAGATATGACTTAGTATACAGGATGTTACAAAAATATAAATAAACATTTGATGGAGTGGTTTAGACCATCAGACTGAACAACTTTCACTATGGGGCCGATGTCGAAATCGCGAAAAATAAATCAGCTGGACCACGGTACGATAGTAACTAATATTAAATAATCAGAGCCTATTACCATGAGTTTTCCCTGGACTTTACTACTGTAGTTACGTCGCCAATTCGTATGGCAGAAATTAGTTCTCAACGTAACCACTAGGAGCGCTGTACGAAATTCAATACAAAATTGGTGACGTTACTGGTCTACACGCAGAAATCCCAAGGTTACCCCTTTTTGTGTTTTATTTAATTGCTGATAATATTTAACTTTATATTTTTGTACTTCACTAATAAATACATTAAATATTTCTAGACCAATTCGCTGAATTTTACCCAAGAGAAAAGATATTGATGAAAAATTAATTTTTTGCGATTTGATATTATTTTGAATAAACAATTACGGTTTGATTTGACTATTTCCCTATTGATGTTTAAACTCGGGTCCTATCCAGTGATGCCATACGTCCATGTTAAGTACACACATCAGGCGAATGGGCGGAAGGGCCACGGCAGACCCTCCGTGATGGAATGGACCTACATAATGAGATGACTCCAGTATTCACATTGGCAGCATCGTTTTGTATTTAGTATGTCATATTTCTTTTATCTTTACACCAATATCTCACTCGTGCTTTCCTAAGTACGGCATATTTTCTTTCGCTATTTCTGATTTGATACCATTGTAAAGATGCCACCACCACCCATTTCCACCTTAGTGTGTTCACACACGATGACGCACAGACGGAGCAGCAAACGTCAGTCCGTCATTTGTGAAGCAAGGAGTTGTATGAAACCGCACGTAGAAGCACACACGGTGACGCATTGACGCACCGGGTGTGGTTCTATATACTGACATCTGTCGCTCCCTCAGTGCGTCATCGTATGTGAACGCACTTCAATATAATTTTACTGCGAGGATTCTCGAGCGCGCTGCATATTAAAGAAGTTTCATCCTATTTTCAATATTAACCAATCAAAGCCAATGGAATATTTCAAACAGAATCGAATCTCCGTGTCTGTATTTTGTCAGATTTCCGTTAAAATTATAAAGTTTCAATGCTGGGATTAATTTAAGATTTAGTATGGAAATCTTTGAGCTACCACGGTAATGAATCTATAATTATAATATGTATTGTATTGTATCGGAAATTGGACAGAATACAGACACAGTATAAGCTACTAGATCATGTTTAAAAAAAATTATGGACTTAAATTGGCTAATATTCAAAATAGGACGAAACTTTTTTGGTAAGGAACACGCTGTAAGATCCCGTGTATACAGGGTGTTAGGGTTAAACAGTTGCCCCCATGACACTGAATAACTTTCCCTAAGAAAGCTTTAGGAAATTTCGCAAAAAAATATCTCGACTTTGTACAAACGTTCGATCAACTGATTGCATCTAGTATGCAGTCCAATTTTTTTTGTTAATTTCCTATAGTAAGGGAATAGTTGTTCAGTATCATATAAATATGGGTACAATTACCCCTTATAGTAATGCAACTATTTACCCTAACACCCTGTAGATAGGTAGATTGCACACATTCTGTCCATACTGGTCTCAAACTTTGACCCAAATAATATTTATTTTAAAAGAATACAGACGTAATAGACCAGTTTGACAGCGACTCAAATAATATATTTTATGTGAGAACAAACGATGTTTTGATAAAAATAACCATAGGCCATAACCTGAGCTCGTAAATCGTTCACAATGCGCTGCGCGCGCGCTTATATTGTAATCGAATTTCTGGTGCGGCCATGAAATGTGAGAGGAGCGTTGTTCATGAAAAAGTTGACATAATTCCTTTGGGAGAAAAAGTAAAACATAAAGTGACTAAAAACTATTACTCACTTTATGTGCTGTATTTTTCCCCAAGGAATTATTTCAATCATCATCATCTTAGCCGATGGATGTCCACTGCTGGACGTAGACCTCTCCCAAGGATCGCTAAAACGACCGGTCCTGCGCTGCCCTCATCCAACCGGTACCCACTGCCTTCATCAGGTCGTCGGTCCACCTTGTGGACTGGATTATTTGAAAGCAGTAAAAGTGAAAGCATAAAATGAAAAATTATAACCCTTACCGTCTGATTGCTTTAAGATGCAAGAAATGTAACCTTTGATCGTAGCTAAAGGATCAAATACACCCAGAGATAGTTACGGAAATCGCACTCATGTTTTACGACATTTTTGGAATAGTGGGTTATTATGTTCCCCCTTCCCACGTTGCCCCTATAGAAAGGCTTGCCCATTCAGACCTACCTGGAGGGCTAGCATGTCAGATGCACATCTCGATTTTTCTAGTTTTTTCGGGGGTGACAAGCTAGTCCCTCTGATCAGGATTATATGTATCCATTGCTGTATGGTTCACGTGTTGACAAACAAACAATTATAATAGATTAATTTGTTGTTGTGTATAAACTAACAATAGGCTAAGTATGTTACTAACAAAATTGTGATCCCAGTTGGTCGAAAAATAAAGTTTCTATTCTATTCTATTCTATATAATTTAGATTTAGAATCTTTTATTGAAGCGATTTTTCAATCATCATTTTTCGTGGCCACATACAATTGTTACATCAAACGTAACAGCTCCGTACTCGTATAGTTTATGGTCGATAAATCCATGTTGTCTAATAAAATCTTGCGGCGGGATCATGCATGCTAGGGGTACCGTAACTACTCAGGTACAATGTGCATGGGCACACATACATCATACTGATATCTATGAGCGAGGAGCTAGGTTAAAATTCCGGTCAAGTGCGAGTCGGATTCACGCACCGAGGGTTCCTTAGCATCATATTAAAAAAAATACTAGTGCCGTCGCAATGGTAGTCCAGTGGCGAATAACCTTACCTGCCATGCAGGAGGCAATGGTTCGATTCCCGTCCAGGCCGACTCATAATAATTAGTTTTTCGTAATTTGTGTACGATTTGTAACACGCGTTTTTCGCGTTTTCGACGTTGGTCCCATAGAGGAAATTGTTCAGATTGATGGTCTGGTCATCTCCTTAAAAAACCACCAGGATATTAAGAAGGAGCTTGTATACGCACTTGTAACACCACTGGCTTTTCGGTGAAGGAAAACATCGTGAGGAAACAATTTCGAGGCATGTATTGTACTCACTGTCAAATTACAAGTGGCGACGGGCTCACTCCTCGACTTTCGCAGTAACGTAGGGAACACCTCCCCGTCACACTGGACAGAGTTTCGGTAATAGTGAAACGTGGATGTTCTGAGGTTTCCGAATATCTCTGACTAGGAATATAGTCGTGAGCATATGCATGAGTTACTAAATCCTAGCTCTGATTATTATTTTGTAGGAATGGTAGGAGTGCCTTCGAATATGAGTGGCATCCTAGAAAATGTTTATGGGATCGTAATTCCATTCGTAGCTGTTCGTTTCCATACACTTCCCGTCGATTTAATACTTTATATAGATTTATGAGTTCAGCAGTGATTGATAGGTACATTGCAAGTGCAATTTATTACTCAATAGCAAATATTGCGTACTGAGAGAAAAAAAAACGATAAAATTGAAACGAATTCAAAATTACTTGTTTCAACTTTTCAATTTAACTATTAAAAGTATTTATAGTCTATTTAAAGTCGGTTATAATTACCACAGGTTTCCAATAATCAAAAATGAAGCAGATTCCAAACTAAAGTACCAGGTAATAATAAAATTCAGAAACCACATTACGACCTAACGTGTGGCAGATGTTGACGACGTGTTTCTGGAATGTTGTCCGTCTGGTGCTTAGGTGATGGTAACTGCGGGATAAAAGTACCAGGTAGTCATAAAACAACAGCTGTTTTGTTAAGTGCACTCAGTTTGTGAAGAAATCGGTTATGAGTTCAAAGCGAGAACTTCCAGGGCTCGGGAATGTTTCAAATCTATGTTACAAAATCAGCTACTAGTACAAATTGGAATATTACTTGTATCCCCTTGTTTGTGTAGTGCACGAGTAAAGGTTATATAGATTTTACTTGTTTCATCATGATCATCATCAGCCTATATACGTCTCACTGCAGGGCACAGGCCTACCCTCTAGGAGGGTGATTGGGCGTAAGTCCACCACGCGTGCCCAATGCGGATTGGTAGACTTCACATATGCATCAGAATTTCTTCTTCTGCATATGCAAGTTTCCTCACGATGTTTTCCTTCACTGTTTGAGAGCAGTTGGTAATACGTACATAAGTTAGAAAAACTCATTGTGGTACGTGGCATGTTGTCCGTGCGGATTCTAACCCGGACCTCATGATCGAGAGTCCATGCCTCTCCGCAACGCGCCACCGAGCTCTTACATCTTTTACACCTAGTTCGGCCTATGCACAACACAACATCAGACTTTCTTCCTACTCCAATCTTCCTTGATTAAATTCTTCCCAGGTACCCTTCTGATTGGGGCCATCCCCGCAGCACTAGACAATTAGAGGCAGTTAGAGACCTCTAACCAATGATTGTAGAGCTTGTGTTACATGTGATTGCTGTATTGTTTCTAGCTTACAGGACATCAGGCAGATAATAAGTTGATGAGTATAATTTATCAGCTGTCTTGGAAAAAGGTGTATTTATATGTAAATCTACTATTGAGCCGGTTTATTATTATTAACAATCCCCAGCCACGTTGAGGGGCAGTAGTCCTTGAATACTGGACTGTAATGCGCCAAGTGAACGTCCAGGAGTTCTGCTACTGGCAGCAGGCGGGCTGCTATGGCTTTCAGCATCTCGATGACCTGGGGCCCGACGTTCTGCGGCTTGGTCGCCAGGATGCCGATAGCTTTTGACCTGAGCGCGAAGTTTATTGTGTTTCTGAGGTGGAACTGCAAAGGAATATTTTTTTATGAAAGTGTGTACTTTTATAAGGCCTTCGTCATGTATGGAGCGGAGTTTTGGGTTAATAAAAGGATAGATCGAAGAAGACTTATTACGTTGAGATATCATATAATTATAAAGAACATGATAAGAATGATTTGTATTTGAGGATATTTGAAAGTAGCGCCTGTGATAGAAAAGCTGAGCAATAAATAGCTTGTCATGATTTTGGCATGTTATGTAGAGAGCTATGGAGTGCAGCATACTAGGCTTAAAACTGATGGAACGGATCAAAAATGATACAGTTCGTTTCAGAACCCAAGTGACGAACGTTGCTTCCACAGCTAAAGAGGGATTGGGGTGGAAATGTCTGCTGCATAACATAATTGAAATCTTGGATGTCATATTCGATAAAAGACTTACTTGAATGAGTAATGCGACGCCAAGATGAACAGGCTTCACCTCCATCTGTTTCAGCTTCCGCACCAGGTTCCTTGGAGTCAGATCGTCCAGTCTGCCAAGCTGTGCCAAGATCCTGGGAGCCTGTTAGTGCAGTATTTATTTCACTTGTTTTTTGGATGCATCATTAAGCTGTTTTAATTTGGACAGGTCTCTTTCATGTGCCCGATGAGTTGGTGATTGATTACTCAGAAAATACAATGACTCTTGGAAGAGGCCAATAATAGAGGAATCAAGATAGTAGTCAATTATGGTTCTCAGCAACGTGTAAAGACCTGACTTTGCAAAACTAACATAATTGGACGTAGTTTTGCAAAGGGGATCCAACCAACTATGAAGTCCATAGTGGGTTGGATCTTCTTTGCGAAACTACGTCCAATTATACGGTACATAGTTTTCTTCCGAATTTTGGAGTATTTAGCATTACGAAAAATGTTATATGGAATGACGTGTCAAGTGGTGATAGGTGGCTGGATCACAATAACTATGTACAGAAAACCTCCACGATATCCAAGAGAATTTACTTTATGCCGGAACCACGTCATCATCATATGCCTTACCATATGTTACAGATGATTTACGCAGTGATGCAGCCAGAACCATACGGCCTAACTAAACCTGATTGCTGATATTTTATGATTTTGTATTCAAAGATAGTAAACAAGTTTCGTATAATAAAGGCTTCGACCTTTCTTAATGCAATTAGGGGGAAGTTGAAACCATACAAGGTTAATTGAAATTCGAATCTAATTAAAGCCTTTTCTATGTCAAGGTTAAGGTAATTTTGAGGGTACCGTGCCCCCATAGGAAGAATTCGCTGTTGGTCCCACTGTTTGTTAGTGTGTCACAGCTAATTAGGTCAGAGTAGATACTGCATGCTTGCATTTATTTCATGTGGAGTTTACAAATTGCAAAAGACGTCCATAACGGGGGTTCAAACTTTAAAGAATGGAAACAATGGAGGGATCACAAAAGAATGCTGAAGCTTCATCGCCTGTCCAAAATATCCTTCTTCTGGACAAAGTTCTCATCTTTCTTACGTCATTCCTAAATATTTATTAATGTTGTTAAGTCGAGCTTCAGTATTGGAAATGATCATCAACTTTAGGTACACAACCCCGAACATTGTACGTCTTTGGATGGGTGTCCGCTTTAGTAGTTTTTCATCTCGAACGTCTCCGTTCCGTTCTTGAGAAGGCTCATTAAACTTAGTCTCAGATGTTCCCGTTAGATGGCGGTGTATGTACTCATTCAGAAGTCACTAAAGGCGGCTTTAAAATACTCTGACAGAAAATTGATTAGGTACTGACTTGCATTCAGGCACGTATCCATGGGGGGGTAGGTGGGGTTCCATTATATGATGGCAATGACGATGACGATGAAAAAGAAAAGCCATACTCACAGTATATATAATATCATAAGCCCTGGCGCAGGCGTGAAACACCTGAACATCAGCCATCAGGTCGTGCATGTCCCTGCTCTCGACGGCCGTGTAGTACCGGTGCGCGGTGTCGATGCGGCTGGTCGTGCTGGCGTTGCGAGGCAGGTCTTTCGCTATGTCGATGAGCTTCATCACGAGAGCGGAGTAGATGCGGCGGCTGATCGCGTCTGTGCGCCGGGATCGGTAGTTGTCAACCTCCCTGGTGATTGGGTAATATAAGACATTATACAGGATGGTACGTATAGGAGTGGTCATAGTTAAAGGGTGCTTAGACTATCAAACTAAAAACTTTAAATATGGAGCCAACAAAACATCGCGCAAAAGAATCTGCTGAAATCGGACTGAAATGCCTCCTTGACTCAAATTTATGGAACGATACTACTGAAAACGAAACTGAAATACGACGAAACTGGAATACGAAGAATTCGGAAAACGACGACTCTGGAACACGATGAATCCGGAACAAGTCATCCGATTTTGCAATCGGTTGCCCGATGCAAAAGGTCTAAGAGTGGCAAGAAAACCTTGTTTTTATAAGACCTTTAAACAAGGGCTTCGCCAGCCCATGGCCCATGGGGGGCAAGTTAATATTATTGAGGATGAGAAAAGTATAATTGTAGGTACAGTCAAGAGCATGAAGCTTTACACTTCTAGCGCGAGTCTTTGCCACGTCAAGTCAATTGCACGGCCTTAGGACTTTTGTTGCTTTGTAGTTGGCTACATTTTTATGACCCAACAATACTTTGTGTTGCGTTATACCTAGACACCAGCTAAGAAGGGTTTTTCCAAATTCAAAATGTGGGTCATCTGGGACGCGATAATATTATAATAAAATACCTATACCTATTCCTTGTTTGTTCATACGGAAAGCTTAGGGAAAAAATGCAACCGTCCAGTCAGCGCTAGTTAATTTGGTAGATAAAACGTGGTGAGGCCGTAAGGAACGTAGGGGGGATGCATTCAAGTGTAAATTTCGGGAGTAATTACACAAAAAATGCTCTCGGGACTTGGTCAGCATTATTGTCATACATGGTTTTAGGATTTTTTTGAATAATCCATCGAATAGTCAGACACCTCTGCGGTTTATACTTCATGAATTATGTCTGTTCATGGTTTATAAGCGTATGCATGCCCCGCCCACTACTTCTGAGTTTTCGGTTGCATGTTACCTCTTTTTAGGTCGTCAAGGACTCTGGTGGACGGTCATCTTAAGTTTTATAGGTAGTACCATTGTAATGAGAACCACCAACCTTTTAACGATATATTTGATGAGAAGCGACATTGTGCGGTTGAGGTAGACCTGGTTGTCCTTCTTCAGGTCGAAGAGGAGCTCCTCATCGAACCTGGAGTCTTGGAGGGCTTCCACTATCACCTTGGCGAGCCGACGGTTTTCTTGGAATAATTTCTGTTTTATGAACACACGTTTTTTAATTGACTAGTACAGATTTCAGTTTATTCAGGAATATCAGGCGGTAGCTTATTATAAACTTTAGCGGCATTGTAGGTTGCAGTCCTTTCATATGCGGCAGTTCTACAGCGAGGGATTTGAAGCTCACGCTCATGGCATTGATAATCAGAGCTATTAAAAAAATACTAAATTAACAAATCCGCTTATTAGCAGTTCTTATACTCTGTCCAGTGCATAGGTAGAGAGCTTGTCGGCACTTTTAATGGACAGTTGTTGGGTGCTTCTCCTGCACCCAGATCACAACACTAACCATGAAACACCACCAATGACTGCACTTTATCAAGACCTAAACTGCTTAGCGCTTTCACACACGATGACGCATTGACGTAGTGGCAGACGTCAGTCCTTCATTTGTGAAGCAAGGAGTTGTAAGAAACAGCACGTAGAAGCACACACGGTAACGGATTGACGCACCGGGTGTGCTACTACGTGCGGTTTCATACAACCACAGAGTACATACAACTCCATGCCTCACAGCTTGACGGACTGAAGTCTGCCGCTCCGTCAATGCGTCATCGTGTGTGTTTCCACTTGATAATTCCAGTCACGACCATGTTACTGGTCCCAAATCGGATCAGAGCACGCACAATATCTCGTAGTATCTCGTGCCGCCACAACAAAATAGAGACCTTTGTAGTAATCAATCGGAAATATCTGAAAAATGAATCAACCCTATCCCATTACCGGAATCGCAAGAGTGAACCGGCTTGTTTGGAGTCCTGCCAGTGTCCCGGACAGGCTTTTAAGTTTTTTCTAGCTTTGTTTACGATTTACAGTGTAAACGTCCGTCTCGTCGTCGTTTTGTAATAATGAATACTAAATTGTATGCATTTGTTTAAAGTCATAATTGGAGTCACGTTGCAGGTTCTGACCCGAGCACTTGACTCGCGTGATTTTCGCGTGTCGCAATTTTGCCTGCCACGAGGCTCCGCAATTCTCAATCTCTTCTTGTTCTTGATCAAAAACAATCCAAGATAAAATATTCGACTCTGACGGAAATGCAGATATTTAATCATGTGGTGCTAACGCACGAGCAAACTTAATTACAGAATAAGAAAATGTAGCCGTCGTGTACCTATTAATACCCAAGTATAGTACGTACACTCCCTTCCCCAAATTGTTGACCTCACCCCCTGTCGGTGGTACAGTGGATGACAGTTAACAGCGTTATATCGCACTCACTAAGAATGCATGTGCATAACTCTTCTTGTCAGTGCGAGCTTGTTTGTATGATGGGTTCTCGTGTGGTTTGTATTAGAAAAAAACATTAATATTTGAAATAACAGTAAACAATTTTATTTCGTGAAACGTTTCGAAAATATCACCAGATATAAAATATTAAACTAAAAAATTAACAACAAAAAGTCCGACTACCGTAAAAAGCTAAATTGGCTAAAAGACTTTTTATTCGAACGCAGTCTCTTTTGTGAACTAAAAATGCCGGCCAGCATGAAACGAATGCGCTTTTATTTTTTTAAAAGCTCATATTTTTTGCTAAACACCCAATCCCGAGACTACGTTAACCCTTGTTACACAATGGGGATAAAATGTAAACTCTGGAAACAAAACAATTACAATTACCTCGTGTATATTTGCGCTGGAAATTCCAAAAGCGCAGACCAAAAAGTATATCCCAAACACAACCATTCTGTGCTACAATATTCACTTTAACTGCCTATACTCATTTTATTTTAACACCAAAACGTATCTTTTGTAGAACAGAGAGAATATTCAACGAATTCGCTCAGAAATTCAGTGGAGGGAATTCTGGCCGCAAACGCAACCAGTTTTGGTTAAAAATGTATTTAAACCGTGACGTCACGTGTCGGAGAGTTTTAAAAACTGATGTCCGCCGAATGAAACGAATGTGCTCACATTAAAGAGCTGTTCCACAAACGTTGGTTTATTCTGCGAGAACACCTTCTGTTTATTTACTTTATTTTGTTAACTCGCTGTCAAAATGTTTTGTAAGACAACGTTTTCTTTTGTTTTGAATATTAGCAAATGACTCATTTTTAAAAATGATTAGTTTTCTAGAGTCTTAGATTTCTTTTGCTGATAGAGTGCTATTTTTCTTAATTTCACTCATCCTAATTAGTATTTCAAAGTGACACAAACTATGGCATTTAATGCATTATTTGAAAACGAATCATGATAGGTATATTCCAATTAAAAATAGCAGCCCTGGTTTCTTTTTTTAGTTCGACTGTAACTATTCGTTAAGTCAGGTCAGAGGCCTATTGGCGGCTTGAAAATTCTCTGACAGCAAGGTGACCACTAACTTGCCTCCACCAACCCGCACTGGGCCCGTGTGGTGGATTATGGCCCGCTCCCTCTAACCCTTATTCGTGAGAGGAGGCCTTTGCCCTGCTGTGGGATTCTACAGGCAATAACTTACTTTTTTTTAAATGGGGTTGATTACCAAATTTTAAATAGACAAGACCTTAAGCCAAGATCCTCCGGCTCGGTGGAGTCTGGACAGATGGCCTGAGTCAGGTAGCAGGGAGCGACTGAATGAGGAAGGCCGAAGATTTAGTTTTGTGGTGCGTCTTGGGAGACACCTACCCAGCAGAAGACGATGAAGGCTGAAGAACCTTAAGCTACATAATAGACCCTTTTCAACTATTTAAAAATGTTTTTGTACGGGATAAGGTAATGTCTTTTCTGACCTAGGAATTTCAATGGAAATGTCGCAAATTTTAACTACTCGTACAAATTACCAAACCAAGCTGTTAAACCCTAAACATTTACATAATTGTTCACGGTAAACGTTACACGCCTCACAATGTGTTTTTTAATTTTTATCACCTTTCCCGGACCATAAAAATGAAGTCGCAATCCAAGAATCACACGAAACTCAATTGTACATAAATACAGACGAGTGAAATTTGCATAACTATGCAGAGTTGCTCTCGTGTCGATTGGCAGTAAATCTATAGTTTTACGTGGGATTGTAAAAGTGGGAGATTGCGACACTTGACTAGGTGTGAGAGTACATTCGGTAGGTTTCAATCTCGATACAAACGCTACGGTGTACGTATTCTAAGTTGTTTTTGTTGTTACGTCCTTAGATCAAAATAAAATTAATGGATAGGCCTAAAGCGCGGTAAGTTGAAGCACACTACTGGTGCACTTGGTCCTTTCAAACTAGCGCCATTATCTGTCAAATCTAGGACACTTGAATACAAATTTGAAGTAAACCTTTCATTGGTTTTACCTCATTTTTCTGGTTTGAAATGTTCGCGTAAGGCCTATCCATTAATTTCATTTTGTTTTGATCTAAGGTTACGTCAACTGAAATATAATAAAACAATGTGACGACTCTACAATAACAGTTGTCTATCAATATTGCCTAAAATTGGTTCTGAAAGCTTCCTATTAATCTATCCTTTACAAAGTCGATGGCATCCATCTAAACTAACTTTTTACGATTTTAGAAGTGCCAACTAAAATAAAAAGCGTCCTAATAATTTTTAAGACGAGGCTCTGTACCATAATTATGTAGCATTGATATTAAAATTGTAAGGGTTCCTTTTTTTACGAAAACCTTAAATCTGTAGCTGATGATGATGTTGAGGAAAATTTTTTTTTACACTAATCTCAGGTATATCCTTTACGGTTTTGAGCTAATTCTCGTTGGGAATGAAAATCTATTAAGACGCTCTTATCCCGTCGTGGCCGTTTTTTGAACAAGAACGAAAGTGTTTTAAACTGTGTTTTAAAGTCTGAAATTAAATTATGTCTTATTTAAGGATCGGGCGGATGGGCGACTGTTCTCAATTACACGATTAGATTAAGTTTACTCGATAGAAAAAAATCCCAAAGTTACCCCATTTTGTTATCTTTTTTCAATACTATGATTAAACTGCTGATATTTAACGTTTTATTCTTGTACTTAACTAAATACATTAAATATTTCTAGTGAACTCAGGAGAAGTTTTAGCTTAGAAACTCCTATGAGCAAAGATATTGACGAAAAACACGTTTTTTTGCGATCCTGCTTTCAATTGGAGCGGGATGGCTAATTGTAAACTTATGCTTGCAAGAAAGAGACGCTTGCACTGGTATATCCTAGCCTTAACAAACAGTTAACCAGGAAGGTGGCATAGTTAACAAACCTACCTCCTTGAATGACCCAGTTGACAAAATTACCGTACCTTAGTTATAAATAAACCTTATTTTTTTTCTGAAAATGTATTTTTAAATAACAAATCAGTGCAAAAACCAACAAAACACATTTTATATCGGCTTCTTTTGTTTCGTTTTATCGGCATAATATGCATCCACTCGGAAAGAGTTACAAAATGTTCGACCGTTCTTTTTTTATAGAAACGTTGAATTTAGGAATCGCCGGAAAATTAAAACATGTTTTTAATAAAATAGGGAGTTAAACACTCCTATTTATTTTATAAAACAAATTATGTGTTTTCATCATCTCAAAAGAATTGGTTTGACAATTTTGCTTCCATTTATATTTACGTTTTAAAATAGAAATACAGTCGGATTGGGAAATGTCTTTGACTACTTATATGAGGACTGGTAACGTTTGTAATTCTACTAACAAACATTTCTGCCACTTTTTGCTGGGGACGAGGTAACATGCAATATGCGACTTTGGATTTTATTCCCTATAACTTTAGATTCTAATTTTGAATGTTAAAAATCATGAAAAGTAGTCTCGTGTAAACCCCAAACGTTCTATGTTCGAAATTATTGTTTCGCAATTATATGCTGACTCGTTTAGTGATAAGGTATAAAATTTAATGTAAATGCACATGATCAATTGATCTTATACCGTGGCAGAGGGGAAATGCTACCGCAAGGCGAGTCCTTATAATTAATGCGAATGTAAAAGACTTTCTGCCAGTTGCAGAAACGCTCATTAAAGTTAATCCTCCATTAAATCTCTTGCTAGCTTTTACTACGTCAAGACGTCAACAAGACAAAAGGTGACAGTAAGAGATTTAATGGAGGATTAACTTCAATTAGCATTTCTGCAACTGAGTATTCTACTGATATTGTTTTCAACTATTTTTGTCTGTTTTAACTTTGTTGCTCGTCAATTGTACTTGTCATTCTCGTTGTTTATATTAATTTGTCTATTTGCACAATAGAGTGTTCAAAAAGTTTGTACACCCTGTATATATTTTCTTTTGGCACCACTACAAAGTGTCGCCTTGGGCGAGTAAGGGATCGGGCCGTGCTCTAAATGCGGGCGGAGTGCGTTTACAGGCTTCTTCTTAAGGGGCCATAGGTCCAGACGAATATTTTCTATGAGAAACGCGATTGCCGAGCGCTCCGAAAAGTGTGTGCGTGAGCCGTATTTTCGATTAAAAACAACTAACCAAAGTACTTTTTCTAGATTTTATTTATGATTGCACTAGTTAAACTAATGGTGAATATGTGAGTATAAATACCAACAATCGGAAACTATTTTAAGTTCTTCTAAACCGAGAAAAATGTTTAAAAATGCATGAAAATACGTCATCTTTGTGACGATTTTCTATCGAGTGAAGTAATTCCAATCGTGTATTCAGTTGATGATTGCACTAGATGAAATATCCAAAAATACTGAGGTATGACTTTAGTTTCGGTAAATGGTATAAATCTAGTCGTAAAATGAAAAATAAAAGATGCCTCCGAGGTATTTCCACCTACTATTACGTCTTATTATACTGACGGTTTTTTTAAGGAGATGACCAGACCAAGCCATCAAACTGAACAACTTTCTCTATGGGACCAACGTTGAAATCGCGAAAAAAAACAGCTGCTTCATACAAAACTGCATTCCTACTCTACCCAAATATTGTATATGGGACATAAATTTTTTATATGTAGATCTCGATGTTGGTAGAGAAAGTGGTTCAGTTTGATGGTCTGATCATCCGCTTAACATCCACATCCGCATCTACCTGCCGGTTTTGAGTATCTTTGTAACCATTTTATTCATTAACTATGGCACTTTTTGAGCTGAAAAATAAACTTAACCATCGACAGGATATGAGAAGTGATGTGATTTTTCTAGAAATCGATTTTAATGAATAAAACCGAAGAAAAGGGACTCTAATGTCACCCCTTTTTTTCCAGTTGTAACCATTCTACTCTTACATTTTTAATCGGAAGAAAATGAAAATTTCCAATATTGTTCACAATACAATTTAGAATGATGTGGTTTTCTTACTTTTTAGAAATTAATAAAAAATCATCTAATTTTTCAAAGAAAACAGCTAAATTCTGACCGGAGCCACGCGCTCGTTCGCGTCGATTAGTATGGAGAGTCGTGGTCCAGGGCAGATACGCCTTAAATACCGTCAGCATTAAGTTGGACCCTGTGTAGAACTAATTTTCTTCTTATCGTGTGGGCAGCAAGCCCTGGATGCATTCGGTTATGTGTAAATCGGACTTGCGTTACGGACCCGGCCTCTGCCGTGGTGTTTATGTAACGACTACTACCACCAGAGATAGTAGCTGGGACCACCGGCTTAACGTGCTATCCAAAGTACGGAATCAACTTTCTTTTCAGACACTAATTATCGATGATCAGGTGATTCAGCCTGCAATGTCCTAACCAACTGGGGAAAAACGCACAAAGTGACATATCATTATTTGTCCCCGTGGGAATCGAACCCACGACCTCAGTGTCAAGAACAAATACACAATAGAGAAAGTCGGAGCTACAATTAACAAACCAATTGTACATGTCAACAATCACAGTCACTCGAATGATTTTCCAGTACCAATACTCGATACCGAAATATAGCCCGCGTCCATTTACCCGGCTCGGGAATCTCGCCGGCGATGAAATTTCATTCAATTTCCTCTACAATTTTCCGCGAAACTACTACTTTTAGCCTACACATACACACACACATAACACGGGGAAGGCAATCGGCACAACTACGAGATTGATACCAATTTTCCGGTATCGGTATTTTTTTGTGTCAATTGTGTTAGATAGCAGTACATTTTTTTTACTAAGCGTGCTAGTTATTAGTGTTACCCAACAATTATAATGCCTAAAATAATACCTATGTGTTGCCTAGTATTTTTAGGAACCCATTTTGATAGTGAAACTTTGAGATTCATCTAGAAATGAGGTTGGCGCAATGACATAAAATAGTTATTAAAGTGGACTGAAGGTATAGAAAAATATTGAATAGAAAGATACGAATTCTTTCCACCACGCTAGCGGATAAAATTCACTTTTGCACTCCGATTTTGAATGATAAACAGAATCTTTCCGAGAGCTGTGAGCTGAAAAACCTATTATCCTTTTAGAATTGTAATTTTGATACTGGTATACTAAAGGAAATACGTTATAATAAACATCAACCCCATAAAAGAACGACTATAATAAAAGCCAGGAAACTAGAAAACGAGTTAAGAAAATTTTTACGATTTTTCACCACTTCCCAACGCATGTGAAAGTATAAGTGACACTTTAGGTAGGAAATCGAATATGTTTTGTCAAACACATGTCGGCCAAATGTGGTCCCTTGGTGATAGAGCGACGGATGAAGGCCTTTGGGAGCCCATCTCTACCCTGTCTATAGTTTGTTATAACTTTTTTATTTGTTTAACACGTCCACTGCCTGTAAGAGGCTCGAACAACCTCGCGCCTTATTTTCACTGAGTGTAGTAGGTACATAAAACATTGTAAATTGCGTTGCTCCTGATGTAGATGCTATCACTTTATTACCTTTGTATATTTGATAAGGATAAGAGGTATCTAGAGCCACAATATATTCACACATAGCACAGCATTTGCTCACCACTCTAGGTACTATTTTCCGAGACGACTCATTTCACGGCTATGTTCTAGATATTCCCCGATTCAGAAATGTTTTAACCACAAATACCATAAATAAGAATATCAAGGTTTACGAAATAAAATCAGACTATCATCCTATATTAAAAACTAAGAATAATAGGTGATAATATTCTTGTCATTGACTTCGCCCTCGTGGATGTCGGAAAACTTGAAGACGTCGTTGAGATTCCGAAAAATACTTTCTTAGTGAACCCCTACATTCTCTGTTAAAATTGGTTGCATTATACCTTAAAGCAGCGATTACATTACCCAACTTGCAGGGCCGATTTCGAGATACATTGCCTGCTTTGTTCCCTATATTATAAAGAGTAGCGATCAAAGCAAGCAATGAATGCCGAAATCAGCCCTAAATGTAGGGTAATGTAATCGCTGCTTCCTAAGGTCTCTTTAGGGATACGCGGTGCATGGTGCGGCGCGTTGGGCGGCGCTTAGCTCCGGCAATAGATCTATGACAATTTAACGTGTGTGACTGCATAAATGGTCTCTTATATCAGTACCTAATATACATTACATTTAGCCGCCCAACGCGCCACGCGACTCAACGAGGCCTTATGGTTCTATTTTCAGTGGTTTAGGTTGTGTATCGTCTTGTCTATTAGTCAGTCATAGTTCCGTGACTGATTACCTCGTAAAATTTTTCTTGGTCTATGGTTTTACAATTTATTAGTACCTACCTGTCGGTCAGTGAGTCATTCGAACTATTTTTTAAATATATGATCAGCATAACATAGCATAAGCATATGCTCACGACTATATTCCCCGAGGGGGTAGTCAGAGATATTCTGAAATCTCAGAACATCCACGTTTCACCAGTAGTACCGAAACTCTGTCCAGTGTGACGGGGGGTGAGCCCGTCGCCACTTTAATGCCCTCCGGTACAATCGGTCTACTTTCCCGAACGGTCCACTTTCACTATTCGTCTATTTTACCAAACCGTCCACTTATTTTTCCTCATCCGTCTACTTCCCGATCAGTCCACTTTCCCGAACGGTCCACTTTCACTATTCTTCTATTTTACCAAACCGTCCACTTGCATTGCCTCATCCCCTCCGGTACCATTGGTCTACTTTCCCTAACGGTCCACTTCCCCAATCGGTCCACTTTCACTATTCGTCTATTTTACCAAACCGTCCACTTATTTACACATACACATTCTCTTTTTCCGTCGTGAGTAAAAAATTACAGAGGATGTCAAAAGTGACAGGAGCTGACAAGTGACAGAAAATGTCAAGGTTAATGAAGGTATTTTTTGTCATCAGCTGTAACTTTTGACATCGCCTGTCACTATTGTTATCTTCTGTCATTTTTGACACAAGCTGTCACACAATTTTTGATAGCTACGCGGTTATTAATTAAGCTAGAGTAAATCATTATAACGGGTTCTTACCGCGTTTTAATTTATTTTGGAGTTCCCGTTATTATATAATACGTTAGGTTTTGTTTGTTTTTTTTTTGTTTTGTTATAAGTAATATGTTTTGTTTGTTTTGTATGTTATTGTTATATTATTGTAATATCGGGAACTCCAAAATAAATAAAAACACTTAGAAACTCTGAATATCAAAGAGAGTTTACTGTGAAGATATCCCATTATATTCCCCTCCTGTACCATCTAGGCATAGTAGGTACCTTAGGCGGGCTAAAAATCCAATAATATCAAGTTTTATGACACACCTACCTACCTATAAGAAACAACAAATTTCGTCAACATTGACTTACAGACAGGCCCTTTCATAGAAGCAACATGTTCCACTTGAATGCGGTGCGCTCACTTTCTAATCTAGTAGACCGATCAGGAAAGTGGACCGTTTGGACAAGTAGACCGATCGGAAAAGTGGACCGTTTGGACAAGTAGACCGATCGGGAAAGTGGACCGTTTGGACAAGTAGACTGATCGGGAAGTAGACGGATCGGGAAAGTGGACCGTTTGGACAAGTAGACCGATCGGGAAAGTGGACTGTTTGGACAAGTAGACCGTTCGGGAAAGTAGACCGATTGTACCGGAGGGCTGTAATGGACAGTGGGTACAATACATGCCTCGAAATTCTCACGATGTTTCCCTAAACGATATCGATGTACGATGTTTAAATAAATAAATAAATAACGCTCACAGGCACATACATTGTAATGATCCCAAACTAAGCACTAAAGGCTTTTATTATGGAAACCATACAACAAAACGGCACGAACATCCATGACTGAACCGGGATTCGAACCCAGGACCCTGGTTTGGCAGTCCGGCGTGGTAACCATTACACCAACCGGGTCGTCATAAATATATGATCAATGAGCTTATACAACTAGAGGGATAGCTTCCTACAAACAATTCTCAAAAATGCGTAACCACTTCAGAGTTTCAAAGACGTAGCTTGGAAATCGATACATACGCCAAAGTAAACTATGTTTGTCTCGTTCCTTCTGCCGTCAAAAAAATTACGATGAAATGAGAAAGACGTTATTATTTTAAAAACGTCAGTACAAACGGCCACTGTTGCCAGTGGTTAGAAATAATTTCCCCAGAATTAATTACTGAATTTAATTAATTTATTACCTGAATTTTAAACTTGAATATATAGTCTGTGTTTTCTGATCAGATTTATAATTAAACTTTAAGGGCCTGTTTCAACACTTCCGAATAAGTTCTTGTTAGCTTATCGGACAGCTCATTTGACATATTTTTTATGAAGAATATGTCAAATGAGCTGTCGGATAAGCAACAAGTAACAAGAACTTATTCGGAAGTTGTGAAACAGGCCCTAAATATATCGTATTATACAGGGTTGATATTTAATCAGCCCAGATCGGATAACGTCACCATTTATTCTCTTCACTTTCACTATGCAAATAATAGTAGATTATGCACCAAGGGGATAAAGCAGTGCTTTTCGTCACGGGTGTTATATTGAATCCCGAGCGTAACGAGGGATTCTAGGGCTAACTCCCGAGCGCAGCGAGGGAGTTTAGAGTTAACTCCCGAGCGTAGCGAGGGAGTTAAGACTAGAATCCCGAGTGAAGCGAGGGGTTCAAGCTCGCCCAAGACGAAAACACGTTTATCCCCGAGGAGCATACTCTACTTTTCACACCTTCCGCGAGAAAATTAAAAGCAACACTATTAGAAACAACGTATTTTATTAGAGTTATAACAAAGTATTCGAGTTATTATTGTAGTATAGTATTTAGAATACATTATTTGTAAGTTGGCTTGTTTACCAGCAGTAACTCATCTGAAAGTTTTTCGATATCTTCGCTTTTTATATTTTAAGAGTTCATTTCCACGACAAGCGCCATTTATCCAAAAAATCAATGCCACCTCTGTAACAAATAATATGTTATGTATATATACTTTATATTATGTAGCTATTTTAGGAACCTAAAATTCAATCAGTAGGTATGTAGGTAGGTACTTACTTTTACGGCAAGAAAACTGTGGTCAGGTGCTTCATTTAGAATAGTTTCTACATTTTGAGTTGAGCTTTATATATAGGTACTTTTGATTTCTTCGCTCGATGACCTTCCCGATTTCCTCTTTAAAAATGCCTATAATTTGAATGTGAGTATAAATAACAATAAAGTATTCATTTCTTGCTATAAAAATCGTTCTATAATACAATACTGTGATTTGCAAAATTTGCGCCTTTTTTCTTTTTTTGTTTTCTATGCTCGTGGTGGTCATCAGTTCTATTTTCGAATTAAGTTCTTTTTGGTGCAGGTCTCCATGATAAGTTTTCATACGAATTTTACTAGGAATTTTAAGTTGCGGTCGTAGTAACTATAAATAATCTGTGGATGCGGTTCCAAATTCAAATCACTTTATTGACCGGCGGGTTATAATGAAATTCAGTACAACATTATGACCCGGCGCAGCGTAGGGCTATAATGACTTGCTTTAGGTTAGATATACGTGACATATAATTGGCCATTTTCGAGCGGGTGGTGTGAAAAGATTTTTATTATTTATTTATTTATTTTATTTACTACTAGCTGTGCCCGCGACTTCGTACGCGCAGAGAAGTTCTTAATAATATATTAAGAAAAAATAAAAAAAATAATAAGAAATGCAAAGAAAGAGAAATAAATAGAAATTTTGAAAAAAAGTAAATTAGAATTTACCATTTTTAGAATTTTATTATATGTATAGATGGTGCCGGCTTCGAAGTCGCGAAGAAAGGAATCAGCTGTCCCATACATTTGAGTCGAGTCGGTACTGCAGTTTTGTATGAAACAGCTGATTTGGTTTTCGCGATTTCTATGTTGGCTCTATAGTGAAAGTTGTACAGTTTGGTTAGGGGAATGAATGGTGAAGTTATCCGGACTGATTAAAACTTAACCCTGTACCTATGAAATAACGAAGAGGGTACCGAAACTCCCAACAATGTGGGAAAATCAAAATCGTATTTACTTGCAACACTGATGGCAAAAACAATGCGTGAAAATTTTATTTAGTTTTTCAATGTTATCTTGAATAATCTTAACAAAATATAGTAAACTTACTTGTGAAAAGTAACACCACTTCCTTTATTATTCTTTTCCGACCGTGATTTACAAATTTTTACGGCGCATTTCCACATTTTGGTAGCTTAATTTAAACGTCACGGATATGTCTGTACTCACCATAGATAAGCGACGGACTGAAGTCAAAGAAGTCTGCGGACTTCGACGAAGTGGCAACGCTTTAGTGCCCTATACTACTAATCTAGTCATTAATATCATTGTATATGATGATCGTACATTATGGCATTAAAAGTAATCATAAGTTACCACTGAAAAATTGGTCTTGAAAAGCGCATTTTTATCAGCCTCCTAAGTGAAAGTTTACTTCAATTGTGCGCTGGGAGCTTTTTAAAAAGTTTTTGGCTTCACCCCGCAGTCTAATAAAACAACTACGACACGCTATGAGTGCCTGCAATACGTATTCTTTTGACATATGTCTCAAAAGTTAAAAGGCAGACGCCTTGGCAGTCGAGCTTTTCACGAAAATAAGAAAATTTTAACAATTTTTTATGCTAAGTAGTATCGAAGGAAGTTAAGAGTAGAAAATTCGTGATAGCCAGCCAACATTTGTTTTGAGCTTTTATATTTTTCAAACAGAACAATAGAAACATTGTTAATCTTGTTGTTAACATATCAATCTTGTTTAACCACAACCACAGATTTTCTATTAAAATCAAATAGGACAGTGACGTAACTATGGACGCAGTTCCGCAAAAAGGATCCAACCCACAATGGGCTCTATAGTGGGTTGGATCATTTTTGCGGAACTGCGTCCCTATATAAAATAAGTACGTCGAAAAGGCGGTTTCTAAGCTTAGTATGGGAAAAATATATAGATGGCGTTAGTATTAGTGCTCAAACACGCAAATCGGTTCGAAACATTTTTATTTTATTTATTTGTAAAACAACAGACATACAAGACACAATACACATTTAAACAGACTCAAGTAAGCGTCTCCAATATTGCGCAGGTGTAGTACGAACCCAAAAAGACCGATTTAGGTTTTAATTGACTAGCAACAACTGCTAAGAAGTATATTAAAGTACTCAGAGTATTAATAACATGTTTATAATTATTACGTTACTTATTATTATTATTAGGTATTAGCGGATTGATAAATAAATAAATATCTTGGACATTGTCACAGAAATTACTAGATAGTCACATTTAAAGTACCAGAATCTAGCTTGGACTTGTATTATGATGACTAGTCAATGATATAGAAAAAAAACGATAAATGAATAATTGACGAATAACGATGAATAACGACGAAATCGAGAAACGAACCCACTCAATGCAATTGACCAGTAATTTTTTGTGACTAAAACGCCATCTAGACAAGAACTCTTTGATAGTTCACTATGAACACTGATTGTAGTGATTGCTTTCAACAAAAAATAATCTGCTTAAATTGTGATAAAAATTTTGCCGCATTTGATACGTTAACACTTGCCACATCACTCCTACTTTTTTTCAACGTTACATGGAATTCGTAAATAACTGGATTTTCTTTCCAGTTGTCATAGATCCCCACAAGATGGCGCTAGTGGTGGGAGGTCGCGGCTAGGCAGGCTGCCAGTCGCACGACGACCGTCCGATGGGAAAGACGTCCGGAGGGCGTCCCGAAGGAGGAGTTCGCCCTCAGAGGATTAGTATTAGGAGGTAAACACAAATGCTGATGATAAATAATGGACGGAAACTAATATTTTTACCATCTTAGGTTCAGAAAAGAGCACTTATTTAGAAAAATGTAATATTATTTTGGTTAGGGTGAGCCTTGCTACACCGGAGAGAAAGCTTCGACACAATCGCGCTAGTGGTCAATCTATGGAAGACATTGGGAGATCATTTTGTGCGCTCCTGGCTCCACAGGGACTCACTGGATCACATGAAGAGCTCGCCCGACGTCTTCTATGATTGTCCACTAGCGCGATTGTGTTGAAGCTTTCTCTCTGTCGGGGTATTTACTTATGTGCTACAACGGTACGCTTTAAAAGATGGGGTAGTTGCAGAAGTATCTGACCACCTCAAATGGGATATGGCCATATCCCATTTGGTTATGAGTTAAAATAAAGATTTGATGTATGTATGTGTTAAAATACAGTGAAAATATAATACAAAACAGTGATTGTTGACAATGAGGATTTAGACTGCCGCAAAAAGGAGAATAGTACTTATATAAATAGTAGGTAGATAGGTACAAAGAAAATAGGTAGCAAGAATAATTTCAAAGAATTAATAACTGTTTTATTATATAATTTGGCAGCAAAAATAAACAATTCTGTTTCTAGATCAAGGTGCTCTATATCGACCCATTGTTTACGTTCAAACTAATTCACGTCGAGATGAACTGGAATGGGATATTTTTAAAACTTAACTACAATGGCTACAATGAATTGGATGTGGCATTCTGACTGAGTGTAGATTAAATGCATGCATGTATTTGTAAAGTTTTATAATAGACTAACATGAGACTTACAAAAGCTTCAGATTTTTGTGGAGATGAATGATTATTTTATTAATGATTGAATTGAATTAGTTCATTGAATTAATGAATGATTAAAATTACTCGTATTATTTCATTAATTTAAGTAAAGAATATTTTATTATTGGAAAAGATTAACATAAAAGGTAGGTAACAAATAAATTATAGTTACATTATTTTGCCAGCTAAAGTTCTTGCTAATTCTGTTTAAAAAACCAACTCTTCCACAAGTTTACAAAAATCCTATAAATAGTCCTAATTATTGATTTAATAAAAAGAAGTATGGATGGTCTTTAAGACTTTTGACCGCGTTTCAAATTAACTTCTGATTCACGAGTCATCAACATCATACAGACAAAGAGTTTGAACAAACGGCCGCAGTTGTTCGACCGTCAATCTTCCCCTCCTTTGACACGTGGGAAGCGTTTGACAGTGCAAACCATCTGTATTTGTTTGACATGATTCCTTTAAACTCGAATAAACACCGTGATTTTTATGTATTCGTTAATGATTTTATTCTTTAACATTTTGTCTTTCATGTGAGTTCAGGAAACTTTAGTGAAAAGTAAATAAATTCAGGTGTCTTACAAGGTTTCGAATTTGGGCCGAGACTTTAAATCATTTATGTTAGTAGGTAGTCTTTGACATGAAACAAATTACCAGTGTTGGATTTAATACAAATTAATATTACCTTGTAATGGTACAGAGTGATGAATTTAATTGTTCGTTATACACAGCCAGGATTAGATGTAAGGGCAGTCAATAGTACATTTGTCACCGCTGCTCAGCAATTTTGGAAACTTTCCAATATGTTTGTTAGTTATTTCACATTAAATTTGTAAGGCGGAGGTACAGACTTGAGTTTACTATTGTCTTAAAATTTTACGTTTTGTTGGTATTTTGTTCTAAATTAAACAAAAACTTGTATTAAGATATATATTTTTTTTAATTTTCTTTATTTTAATTTATATGACACAATTTTATATACTCTCAATCCTTATTTTATTAGAGATTTACCCTAGTTGTTATTCTTCACCAGTATGCTCAAATCTTTACAAACCGTATAGAAATTTGTTCGTTTCCCTAAAAATTGTTTAGTTCAGAGCACGTGGTACATCGGGGCACGTCGATCGTCGATAGGTTGATCTTAGTCTATTTATTTTTGTTTCTCACTAATTGTTAAGTTATTTTTAAACTCCAGTCGTATCCATTGATTGGTAAGTTGAAGGCCCGCTATGTTTTTGTAACTAACGTTTTCTGTAAAATTTTATTTGGTTAATACAATTGTAGGTTAAAAAAATAAAACAACAACATTTCATTTACTACAGGGTTAGTTTTCCCAAAAATATTAATAGTAATAGAAAAAAAAACACGCATTGTAATATTTAATATTATAGATTTATATTATAGATTTTATTAATCGTTCTCGTCTGCCCATAAGCAAGCATGCAAGAAAATATATATTTCCCATCTAAATATTAGATTTCAAGATCGTTCTTGCAGAATTGAATATACTAACATCAATCGTCATATTCGTCATGATTAATAGTTATGGATGTAACGTTAATATTAACATTTCGCAGTTTTCATTCTTCTCGACTGTTGTCTACAACTCTTTACAAGTTCTGAATTAAAAATCCTTCACTGTACTGTACACACATCAACCAAGAATATACGTGTATTATATACTATGCTGCTACAGTCTTCAGGGATTAGACCAATACTTAACTACTTTTTGGTGCCAGACGAGGCTAGAGTCGACGAATCGGTCGATTCATTCACTTGTGTAATACCTCCATCTAACAGCCTCTTGAAAGTATTGATTGATGATAGTTAAAACATCTTCATTAGGCTCATGTCTTGTAGCGATCTGATGGTGATCATTGTTCAATTTGCGCCGGAAGTAATTTTAGGTCGGGCTGTTTCAACTTCTTGACTATGGAATGCTTGTTTTCTGTCGTTATGAACGACCCGTAAACTTTATAAACTCTCTATCTACCAAGAAAAGAGTCACATTAACAGCTATGTCTCAAGACAGTTATTCGTCGTACAGGTGTTTGAGCATGAGGCTATTCAGCCCCTGGACTTTCGACTTCATCTACTAATGCTACTTTTATTATGTCCGCACGGAAAATGTTAATATATTTCAGTCTTTACGATTGTTGGCAGAGAGTCGGGAGTTGCTTGGGGCCGGCGGTCGCGCGGCACGTGCGCGCGCGCCACGGCCGCGGCCGCAGGCACGAGCGGCGCGTGGCGCCGGCGCGAGCGCGGCCCGCAGCCGCGCAGGCCCATGGAGATCCTAACCAGCATCTACGCGCTGCTGTCCGGCGGGGTAAGTCGCAAGAGTTTGAGAGAGATGTATGACAACTAGGTCTAGTTTGCATGACGTCAGGTGAGATTCTGTCGTAGACAAGGGGAACAATATGCGAAAGAGTATGGTACTATACTAGGTACATAACCCCTGGTGTCCATCTTATTTACATGTACACACGTTTCATTCAAAAATGCGACCTTTACCCTACAATGGGAACCTACAGGCTATAATTGACTAGATAACACATTATCACTCAGTTGCAGAAACGTTCATTAGAGTTAATCCTCCATTAAATATCTTGCTAGCTTTGACTACTCCAACAAGACAATAAGTGACAGCAAGAGATTTAATGGAGGATTAACTCTAATGAGCGTTTCTCAAACGGGGTGTATGAAATGCAATAAAAATATTGAGTAATTGCGATGCAATCCATCGTAAATCTGGAAGGTAAAACTATATACCTACCCATGCCCACACTATCACTCATACAAAAAAAGAGTACACAATTTTACTTCATTCCAACTTGCTAGCATTTTGATACCAAAATAGTGCATAAGGAGCTTTAAGCGGACTTGTCTAAGCGGTAATAGCGAAACTGGCCAAAGTAAGATACCAACGTTGAACCTAATTATAAAACGGCAGTTTAGTGTGGTTGAGTTATTATTCGTAACGTATTCTACTTATGTACAAACTTCTTATTGTGCATTTTCCCCATTTTCCCAGATTACCTAGGTTGCCGTGTGATTCCTTCTCTTGGGTTAACTGAGTATCGTGTGAGGCGATTAAGAGATAAACTTTATTCAAGGCGATAGAATGACCACCTATGCCACTAAATAATAATAATTTAACACCTGTACCTTACAAAACACGCTTTAGAAGTTGTTATAAAGTTCCTGACCGCCTCGAAACGGAAAGCAGTCGTGAGCTTGCGTATATCGAACAAACATTTCCCTCCCTACAGCAAGGCATCAACCCCAAAATCGACTCGGTTGCGTTTCGGCTCCACTGCGGCGCGACTACAGCAGCACTGCTGGCAGCGAGCGCGGCGCTCACCACGCGCCATCTTGTGGGAAACCCTATTGACTGCATACACACGAGGTTCGTACACAACAGAGTGAACTAGGCGGTGACGCGGTTCTGAGGCGCAAGGATAGATGGCGTTGTGACTGATTGTGAAAGTTTGGCGCAATGCGTGTAATATTTGTGGTCTGTTGGCGTGGAAAGGGGTTTGGTTCTTGGTTGAGGAAATGTATGATTGGAAACTCTGGAATGATAAATTTAGAATATCTCTGACGACTCCCCTCGGGATAAAGTCAGGAAAAGAAGAAGAATAGATACATAATTGTCTGCCTAACAAACAACGTTAGATTTAGATAGGTACCAATTTCTATTGTTTGTCATAACAAAATTCGCACAAAAGTGAATATTTGTGATTCTTTTTATTAGTATAATCTTTATTCCCTTAATTATACTAGTACGTATTTTTTCTTAGCTCCTAGCTACAATTTGTATGTCACGTGTAGCCAACAATTTTGGATAAAATCTCAATACAGTGACGTAGTGTGATTAAGGCCCCCAGTATAAAAAGGGTCCTTTTCTAGAATAATATAAAGGATTGTATATTTTTAAATGGAACAGCTGATATTTCTCGCAATTTCGATGTTGGTACCGTTTATACCAGTTATTCAGTGCGATTTTTGAATCTCATTCGGTGAGCTCAGTTGAAAATGTCCAAATTACTATGGATATACCTACGCATCTTTCTACTGCTGATTTGACTTTAAAAAATCGCACTCCTGAAGTATGATTTTTTAGAGTCAAATCAGCAGAAGAAAGATGCAGATCTCCATAGTAATTTGGACATTTTCAACTGCTGAGCTCACCGAATGAGATTCAAAAATCGCACTCCAGATCATCATTTTAAAGAACCGTCTCGTCGGTATATAAAGGTGGAACCTGTATAATGGAAGGCTATAAAAGTCATTAAACTAGGTGGTCTTATGCTGGTTATTTTTCTCCAGAGATATCCCCGAAGACGTCCTGAACACGTACTGCTGGATCCACTCGACGTTCACAGTGGCGGGGGAGGCGGCGGAGGGCGCCTACCCCGGGGTGCGGGGGGCGGGGAACTCGCCCCGCCGGTATGGCAAGTACTACCAGTGGGTCGCCTTCACGCTGTTCTTCCAGGTTAGTACACGTTTGATATTAGACTTTATTGCACGCAAGAAGATACGAAATTTGATTGAAGAGATCACGGAACATTATAAGAGGGGTTAGCAATGCAAAGTAGCGCTTTCTTCGGAGCCGGGTGTCGCCACTTGTCTTCCCGCTCACGCCGCTACAATTACTCATGCCCTCTCGCTCGCACCACGCCACGCGCCTTATGGTGCTATGCAAATCATTGCATAACATGTGGCGACACGTTCCACGCCTACCCCTCTTATAATGTTCTGTGGAAGAGATCATCAGAGAACATCAACGTGCCAATTTTTGCAATGGGTCCGCTTACAACGGGCTGGCTGTACGTCAAAATCAAAGAACCTAAACCACAGATTACTAGTTACTTCGTAACAGAAGCAGCACTTCCTTAGAAAACGGTAAGTTTTTGCGCTTTAATCATTTACTGCCAGACGGTACGCGCGAAAATGTATCTAATGGCATTTGACTCAGAGTTGTTACTACTTCGTACAGCGCGCAACGTATGTGACGTTGCCGTCTGGAGCTAGTGGAATTCTTACAAGCGCAGCATCTACGATGCGCCAAAGTGTAGCTACTAATCTCGGTTCCTACGGAGGCCTACCTTATAAGGTATAGTATCACTGTATGAAACCCAAAACAAAAATGGACTAAAAAGTCAAATTCGTGGCCTATAATTTTTATCAAAGGGCCCCTTTTCCAATACGCCTATTATTAAAGGGCCCTTTTTCTGCTGACCCTATAAAATGTTTTTTTTAAAAGTTAAGACGTATTAGAATGTAATAAAATAAACTTAACCGTATCCAGAGGGCCTACCATGAGTTTTCCCTGTATTTTACTACTGTAGTTACGTCGCCAATTCGTATGACAGAAATTAGTTCTCAACGTAACCACTAGGAGCGCTGTACGAAATTCAATACAAAATTGGTGACGTAACAACAGTAGTAAAGAACGGTGAAAACGCATGGTACACCCACTGAATCTTCAAATCGGAATGTCGATAGGACAAACAGCAGAAAGATTTGTGATTTTTTCAGACTGTGTTTGTTCAGATTACTTAATAGGCCATGGGAGCTTATGGTGTAGGTTCGGTGTTTCAGGGTCACCACTACTATGGTATTAAAATTATTTGTAAAACAGTTTGTTGCTATTTTCGTAATGTTTCTGACAATTAAACCTGAGAGAACTTTTCCCTTTGTTCTAAACATTAGGGTACGAGTATCTGCCCTATTAGTAATTAATCAGTGAACTATTAGGAAAAAAGATCAGAGGTAACAAACCTAAAAAAAATTACAGTCGAATTGAGAACCTCCTCCTTTTTTTGAACTTGGTTAAAAATACTTGGCTGCTATCCGGTTCACAGACTTGTACGTGCATATCGTCTAAACAAAAACAAGTATGAAACATTTCACGAACTGATGTCGACAATAAACAAGTCTTAGCACCTCTGCAGTGGTCTCGTACATTTGAATTATCGCCATACTCCCATGACTTGTAGAAATGAATAAACATAAATTAAAAATCTGTTTATCGCGAGAACCTTGCCTGCCGTGCAGGAGGCGATGGTTCGATCCCCGTCCAAGCCGACTCGTACCAATGAGTTTTTCGGAATTTATGTACGATTTGTTACACCACTGGCTTTTCGGTGAAGGAAAACATCGTGAGGAAACCGGCATGCTTCCATTTCGAGGCGTGTATTGTACCCACTGTCCATTATAAGTGGCGACGGGCTCACCCCCTGTCACACTGGACAGTGTTTCGGTACTTCTGGTGAAACGTGGATGTTCTGAGGTTTCAGAATATCTCTGACTACCCCCTCGGGGAATATAGTCGTGAGCATATGCTTTATCGCGAGAAAATAGAAAAAAAATTGAACACGAAAAGGCTAGATTCTGGTTCTTTAAATGGGGCTAGATAATCTGTATGACAATCCTCAATACACAAATAGTAAAACAAAACATAAATAACAACATAACATAACATAACACATATTCTTAAATATAATTGACTATCTTTTGAAGTTATTTTTAGTAGATTACACACCGAGGACAGGAAAGTAAGAAAGGTCTCAGATCTCGCCGAGGTCAACACTCATGTATCTGAGGCTTTCTTATTTACTGTCCGAGGTTAGTATACAATTTTTCTTCTCGACGGAGGTGGAAAGCGACAACTTCGTTTAGCGCAGCGGGACGAGAATTGACGCTTTCCGTCCGGAGGGAAGAAAAAGTCTTTATTGAATCATCACTATCACTACATAGTATAAAACAAAGCCACTTCCCGCTGTCTGTCTGTCCCTATGTATGCTTAGATCTCTAAAACTACGCAACGGATTTTGATGCATTTTTTTAATAGATAGAGTGATTCAAGAGGAAAGTTTATGTGTGCATTGCACCCGTGCGAAGCCGGGGCGGGTCGCAAGTCTAATCTAATCTAATCTAAACTATTATAAAACTGTAACTGAAGTGTGTCTGTACATTGAAGATATTTACAAAAAAAAGATTACGATATGGTTTTTAGGTATCCCTGACACGAAATCAATATTTTTTACAAATTTTGTCTGTCTGTTTATTTGTGTGTTTGTTTGTTTGTTTGTTCGCGCATCACGCAAAAACTACTGAACCGATTTTGATGAAAATTTTTTTGTTTGATAGCTTATGATCTGACTTAAAATCTGGTATATAATTTGTGCGGACGAAGTCGCGGGAAAACACTATACTAAATAAAGTAAGAAAACGAAACTATGATTCTCCAATGAAATGACTACGAAGTGCTACGGCGTAGTCCAGAAGAGGTCTCGTAGCGCGTAGGCTTCAGAGTACTACGCAAAATCTATCTAACTATTATAAAACTGTAACTGAAGTGTGTCTGTACATTGAAGATATTTACAAAAAAAGATTACGATATGGTTTTTAGGTATATCTGACTCGAAATTAACCTTTTTTCTGTTTGTTTGTTTGTGTGTGCGTTTAGTGGTTTAGGCTGTGCGTTGTCTGTCATTCAGTCAGTCAGTCAGTCACGGAACTCTTTTATATAAGTATATATTTTGTTTGGTATAGATTTATTATTAAATAATATTAAATGTTTCGCTAATAACTAGGTAATTAGCTTTTGTAAACAAGTGTTTATGTTTCTCTAATCAAACAGAATAAAACAGAGAAAACAAGGCAAAAAACACAAAACGTTTAATTTCAATTTATTTAGCCTTTTCAATCCACAACCATCGTGTAGAATATCTTTTCATCTTCAAGTACCAACACAGAATAACACAAAACAAATAATGATCAATCACCACAGAGATGATTCGATGGATCCAATCACTTAGTTATTTTGACCAATAATACGGCAGTTAGTTATAGTGTAGTGTAGTCATAGTGAACTGGCACTATCTCGCGCCATTTGATTGGCCTCTGTATTATCTATCACGCTATGATGTGTAGCGATGCCGGCTAGAATTGGCTAGTGCGACTTTTATTTGTTTTATACTATTGATTTTTTTTGTATCTTTCGAACCTTAAGGCTAGGTTATCCCAGTGCAAGCGTCTCTTTCTTGCAAGCATAAGTTTACAATTAGCCATCCCGCTCCAATTGAAAGCAGGATCGCAAAAAAACGTGTTTTTCGTCAATATCTTTGCTCATGGGAGTTTCTAAGCTAAAAATTCTTCTGAGTTCACTAGAAATATTTAATGTATTTAGTTAAGTACAAGGATAAAAAGTTAAATATCAGCAGTTTAATCATAGTATTGAAAAAACATAACAAAAAGGGGTAACTTTGGGATGTTTTTCTATCTAGTAAACTTAATCTAATCGTGTAATTGAGAACAGTCGCCCATCCGCCCGATCCTTAAATAAGACATAATTTAATTTCAGACTTTAAAACACCGTTTAAAACACTTTCGTTCGTGTTCAAAAAACGGCCTCGACGGGATAACAGCGTCTTAAGGGCATTTGGGTCCGGAAAGCAAGTCCAATTTACATAACTCCGAATGAAGTACGACCGAATTATTTTATGAACCGTTCGTTACCTGAACAGAAATAGCATCAAATTAATTTGCTGCGTAGAACAGTAAAACGATGGACGTTTATAAAAATGAAATGAATGAAAAAAAAAATCTTCTGAACTGCCATTGTCTGATCAATTGTAGGGGTTGATTTTCCAAAAATCATTTATCCGTAAAATATATATTCCAAGTTTCATGTTTCTATCTTTAGCGGTTTAGGCCGTGCGATGTCTGTTAGTCATTCAGTCACAGAACTGTTTTATAAGTATAGATAAATATAGATAAATGTGGGAACTTGTTGTCAGCATCTGACTATCAATTTGTCTTTTGAAATCCAATTGTTGTTTAGCTGTAAGTTCTCCAAAAAGGAAATAAATAAATAAATAAAAAATAAAATAAATAAAATAGCATAAGCATAATATGCTCACGACCGTATTCCCCGAGGAGATAAATATCTTGGACATTGTCACACAAATTATCTAGTCACATTTTTTCAATTTCCTAAATTTATAAATTCATCGTTTTCTTTGACTTTTTCAAGGCTAGGGTCCGTCTTAATATGCTGACATTTTTTTAAGGGGATGATCAGACCATCAAACTGAACAACTTTCTCTATGGGATGGGATGGGATGGGAAGAAATCACCTATTCTGATTTTATTAGCATAGCATAGCATATGCTCACGACTATATTCCCCGAGGGGGTAGTCATAGATATTCTGAAACCTCTGAACATCCACGTTTCACCAGTAGTACCGAAACTCTGTCCAGTGTGACGGGGGGTGAGCCCGTCGCCCGTCGCCTATTCTGATTTTATTA
This sequence comes from Agonopterix heracliana, assembly GCA_963693445.1. NCBI lineage: Eukaryota > Metazoa > Arthropoda > Insecta > Lepidoptera > Depressariidae > Agonopterix > Agonopterix heracliana. The sequence goes on along the minus strand of OY856308.1, from coordinate 21,369,168 downwards.
AGAGATTTAAAATAGTCAACAGTTCTGAAACATAATTAGTCAATTACGATGACGATTAGGATAGTCATCCCCTCGGAGAATATAGTCGTGTGAATAGTAACCAAACGAAACTATGAATTGACTACGAAGTGCTACGGCGTAGTCCAGAGGTCTCGTAGCGCGTAGGCTTGAGATTACTACGAAAAATATATACTTATAAAACAGTTCTGTGACTGACAGACTGACGTCACACGGCCAAAACCACTAAAGATAGAAACATGCAATTTTCAATACATATTCTACAGAGCATGTAGGGGTAAGAAAGGCTTTTTTTCCGAAAATCCGAAATCCTCGCGGACGAAGTCGCGGGAAAAAGCTAGTGTTTTATAATTTTGCAGTAAACGAATTATTCATTTCATCTAAACCTTAGACTATTTATAAATGGACCAGTCACGTGTAATTCTACTATAGTAGATTACACACCGAGGACAGGAAAGTAAGAAAGGTCTTAGATCTCATGTAATTGTTAACAATGTTGTCAACAAACATGTGATCTGAGGCTTTCTTATTTACTGTCCGAGTCTTAGCGCAGCGGGACGACAATTGACGCTTTCCGTCCGGAGGGGAGAAACTTTCTGCCACTTTTTGCGGGGGGCGAGAAAGCATGAAATCCGCAACTTTGGACTTCATTCCATTACTTTAGCTTCGAATTTTGAATGTTAAAAATCATGAAAAACGTGATAATTATGTTCGAAGCTATTGTTCCTCAGTTATTGGCTGTCGTGTTAAGTTATCTAAACTATTATAAAACTGTAACTGAAGTGTGTCTGTTACATTGAAGATATTTACAATAAAAAAATTAAGATATGGTTTTTAGGTATCCCTGACTCGAAATCAACCTTTTATAGAAATTTTGTCTCTGTTTGTCTGTTTGTTTGTTTGTTCGCGCATCACGCAAAAACTACTGAACCCATTTAGGCGAAACTCTTTTTTGTTTGATAGCTTATGACCTGACTTAAAATCTGGTATATTATTTGTGCTGACGAAGTCGCGGGTAAGCACTAGTAAGGTATAAAATTGTATGTAAATGCCTAAGATTTCTTGATCTTGTACGTTGGCAGAGGGTAACGCTAACGCGAGGTGGGTCCCTATATAAATCGTCTAAGATCAGAACACATCCATCAATTACAATCGCCTCTTATTAACATACAAACCAGTAAGAAATATTAAGATTTTGATATTTATACAAACTATACAGTTTGTAAAATTTTTTTGTTAACGCTCGCTCTCTCCGTTGCACACTCGATTTATACAGGGTGTAAATGACAGCCTAGAAAATATTGAAACGGTGAATTCAGATCATCAAATTGAACAACATTCACTATGGAGCCACCCTCAGGAAACGTGAAAAAAATCTGCCTTTTATGCATTTGATTCGTTGGATGAGTTCACCGTTTCATTAGGTACTTGCTAGGCTGTCACTTACACCCTGTATAAAAAATGACGGCGACGCATCCAATTCTCGCCGGCGACACAGCGGCACTCAATAAATAAGCGATAAAACGATAAAGGATTGTGCGCGGCTTCTGCCTTGATTGCTTCCACACTAGCTGCGTTGCCTGGCTTCTCTCGCACGATTCTGTTAAACATCACGTTTGTTAGTATACTACTTGCTATGGTAGCTGGCAAGAGAAACTTTCAAATGAAATGCTTCTGTGGGCTTAAAGAGCTTATTCTCGATAGTCGTACTCAATATAAACCTGAAACTCAAAATTTTGTGTTCAAATAAATTCACATAGATAGCTTTCTGACGTAATTTTCGGCGTCGGAAGCTTCGATCAAAACAAAATGAATGGATAGGCCGCCTTACGCGAACATTTCAAACAAGAAAAATGAGGCAAAACAAATGAAAGGTTTACTTCAAATTTGTATGCAAGTGCCAAGTGCCCTAGATTTGACAGATAATGGCGCTAGTTTGTATGGACCAAGTGCACCAGTAGTTTGCTTCAACTTACCGCGCTTTAGGCCTATCCATTCATTTTATTTTGATCTAAGGTCGGAAGGTGTTCCGTTGTACAAAAGATGCGGCTAGAAATTTTTCAACACACATCTTTTTAACAAATCAATAATATTAAAGTACAATTATAAATAAACTATTGAATCGAATCATATAATCATAGAATTTATAGTAATCTTTATACAGGGTGTTACATAAGTAAGAATAAATTTTTAAAACTCTTAAGGGGGTTGTTTAGACCGTCAAACTGAACAACTTTCTCTATGGGGCCAACACCGAAATCGCGAAAAAAAAAAATTGATATCCCATACATATTTTAGCTTTAGTCGATTTGTAGAGTATGTAACATCAATTTTTTTTTTCGCTATTTTGGTATTGGTCCCGTAGTGAAAGTTTTTCAGTTTGATGGTCTAAACCACCCCCTTAAAGGTTTATTTGTATTTTTGTAACACCTTGTATAGAGGATTTGTTAAACATGGGACTTAAACATGTTCTCTTTGATCAGATGATTGCATTTAGTATGGAAAGTCCTAAATTTTTTTGCGAATTTCCTATTAGTTTCTTAGGGAATGTTGCTAAGTATCATAGGTACAATCACCCCTCAAGTGATGCAACTAAACCCTAACACACTGTACATTAAAAAAAATACTCAAGGTGAGACACTTTTGTAACTGTATAATATAATTTATTTTTAAACCTTCAATTGTCTTAATTGTCCCCTTAATTTCTTAATGACCACAATAAATCGTCACAAATAAGCTCGCAGTAATCAGAGTATGACAGTATGGTGACCAAGTGTTGGAGATATAAAACGGTAAGTATGTTAACGTGGAGGTGGCGGTGTGTCTCGGTTTTGATTTATTGTATGTGGTCTGAACACACGTGGCGGGTACATTGCAGGGAGGTGGTGTAGGTGACGGGTGACGAGCGATTCCCAGCTAGTTTCGTTATCTACAGGGTGTAAAATTAAATCCGTTACGTATCAAAGGGGGTGGTTCAAACATAAATCCAAGAGTCGGAGATTTGGAGTCTGGGACCATATCGTGTCCTTGTTTTTTTGTAAATATCTTCAATGTATACAATTTTGTTACAGTTTTTTTTATTTTTCATTAGAGTTCTTGCGTGCGTTAGCACCGCATTTCCGCAAGTGTCAAGTGGTTTGAGGGAGTATTTATCCAATCTCGAGGATTGTTTTTGAGTAAGAACACGACTGAGAAGGTTTGCGGAGCCTCGTAGCAGGCTGAAACGCGAACCGCGCGAACATCACGCGAATGACAAGTGTTCGGGGCAAACCTTGCAACGTGACTAACACAACTGAGAAGGATTGCAGAGCCTCGTGGCAGGCTGAAACGCGAACCGCGCGAACATCACGCGAATGACAAGTGTTCGGGGCAAACCTTGCAACGTGACTCCGTTTAAGTTTGTTAATAATGTAAGAATGTTCTTATTTTTATTTTGAGGTTGTCAAAAAAACATTAAGCTACAAATAGATCGATAGATAAGAAGATCCCCTTTTAAACAAATTTTGGTGGAATAATGAATCAAGTTGTTACTTTAACAGGTCTTTATCTAAGGTTGCTATTGCCAGCCTTTAGTCACAGTATCACTATCATGCTTGCAGTAGGGTAACGCTACATCCTTTGCCGTGCTGTGAGGACTACAGGGTGAAATTGATATCATTAGCATCCTTTTAAACTAAGCGTCTACCCATCAAACTGAACAACTTTTACTATGGGAGCAAAACAATCGGAGCAAAAAAAAATCAGCTGTCCCATACTTAAACTGCACCCGCCGCCGCTGCATTACACGACTCAAATATATGGGACAGCTGTTTTTTTTTGCTCCGATTGCTTTGCTCCCATAGTAAAAGTTGTTCAGTTTGATGGGTAGACTCTTATTTTAAATGGATGCTAATGATATCAATATCACCCTGTATAGTAATACTGTGCTTTAGTCCATTAAAATTCTACAAAAGAAACGGTTTTCTTGGTACAGCGTGGCCTCGTATTATGACGAAAATTAAGCGACACTATTCCTGAATGTTAATGAGGCACAAAAGTTTCGACTTTATAACTTTGTCCATTTCGGTACCATTTAATAGATTCTCCTTGACCTCTATCGCTTATGCCATAAGGCACAGATTGCAGTTTTACAATCTTGCAGTGCGTGTATCTTTACGACGCACCTGTGGATGTGGGTCGCTACGGTCACAGTGACATATTGTTGTTTTGCCCTTTGTGTTCCCAGAGGACTTAAGAAAAAGATAATGCCAGGTTTCCAAATAATCTTAGGCCACCAATGTACACATATGAAACCATATGGAAATAACAGTATGAAATGCCAATTATTAAAATGGTAAATTATTTGTTAACAAATCCGCCGTAATAACGCATATTCTGTAAACATTTCAACTAGCTATTACGGTTCAAAAGTGTCTGCCCTAAATAGGTATGACGGACGGATGGACGGACGGTTTTCATCCTTTGGGTACGGAACCCGAAAAACGAGCTTTTACCCGCGACTTCATCATATTATAAAATCATAAGCATTCAAACAAAAAAAGTTTCATCAAAATAGGTTCATTAGTTTTTATGTGATGCTAGAACAAGTAAACAAAAAAACAGACGGACAAAAAGTCAGAAAATTTGTGATTTAGAGTCAGGGACACCTAAAAACCATATCGCAACCTTTTTCTTGTGTCTGCGTTTCCACCAGAGATGCGAGGTAGTGAGGCGGTGAGCGAGGAAACAATCCGCTCATTGGGAAATTGAAGCACTCCCATTGGCCGATTTTTTCCTCGCTCACGCCTCGCTACCTCGCAGATCTCTGGTGGAAAAGCAGCCATGGTGAGCTTAACTGTAAAATAGTTTTTATCCAGCAAACCGTTGAGTGAAAGGAAAACTAAGTATTAGCAAGACCAGCGCTGCCGGTGGACGAAAACTGTGCACTTATCGGCGTTCGAGTGACGGAGACCACTGTTCACTGTAGCTTTATTCCAGTCCTCTCTTGTGCAGGTGTTGCACAAGGGACATTCCAGCAGGTGTCCCATCGACTGATAGGGTAGGTTCGCTGCAGTCCCACTGCGTTAGTCATTATCACAGAACAAGGGTTCTATAACAGTATGACACTAGCACAGTGCAGCGTAGTTCTTTCTCACTCTCACTAACTTAGTATCGTACGTGCTTTGCTTGCCTATTCTCGTTAGTGCGAGCCTGGTTGTCCAGGGTGCGGTCCGGGTACCCCTATGGGAAAAAGGTGTGAGTTTATGATGTACTAGTGTTTACCCGCGACTTCGTCCGCACAAATTATATACCAGATTTTAAGTCAGATTATAAGCTATCAAACAAAAAAAGTTTCATCAAAATCGGTTCAGTAGTTTTTGAGTGATGTGCGAACAAACAAACACACAAACAAACACACAAACAAACAGACAAACATCATCATTCCCTTGCCCATTTCCCATTATCTGGGGGTCGACAAACAGACAAACAGACAGACAAAATTTCTAAAAAAGTTTGATTTCGAGTCAGGGATACCTAAGAACCATATCGTAATCTTTTTTTTGTAAATATCTTCAATGTACAGACACACTTAAGTTACAGTTTTATAATAGTTTAGATGTATGTGCTCCAGGTAACAATGTTGTCACCAACACTCAGTGTACGTGGTCCTCGTCTACAGGGCGAAATTGATATCATTAGCATCCTTTTAAACTAAGAGTCTACCATCAATCTGAACAACTTTTAACTATGGGAGCAAAACGATCGGAGCAAAAAAAACAGCTGTTCCATACTAAACTGCAATGCGTAGTCGTACCCGACTCAAATGTATGCAACAGCGGTTTGTTCACATAGTACCTAAAAGTTGTTCAGTTTGATGGGTATTAAGCAATCTTTAGTTTGTATCAATGGATGCTAATGGTATCAATTTTACCCTGTATAAGTGTAGTGACACATCTGCGGAACGTACGGCGCCGAACGTTCGGTTGAATACGCGTGCAATGCTTTTCCCTATACCGACGGCAATACACCAATACTACGCGCCATATTTCCTAGTAGTAGCCGTGGTGGTCCAGTGGCGAGTAACCTTGCCTTCTGTGCAGAAGGCGATGGTTCGATCCCCGTCCAAGCCGACTCGTACCAATGAGTTTTTCGGAATTTATTTACGATTTGTTACACCACTGGCTTTTCGGTGAAGGAAAACATCGTGAGGAAACCTGCATGCTTCAATTTCGAGGCGTGTATTGTACCCACTGTCCATTATAAGTGGCGACGGGCTCACCCCCCGTCACACTGGACAGAGTTTCGGTACTACTGGTGAAACGTGGATGTTCTGAGGTTTCAGAATATCTCTGACTACCCCCTCGGGGAATATAGTCGTGAGCATATGCTTATGCTATATTTCCTAGTAGTCGCATATTCAACCGAACGTTCGGAGCCGTACGTTCCGCAGATGTGTCACTACACTAAGCGAGTGTCCGTATCAACACAGTCTCGTAGTTCGTACGCACGCTCGATTTGGACGATCGGACGCTTGTATGTGGTCTGTATATGTACCAATTCTGTCTCTAGGCACGAATTTGGCATCAATCAGTTTTATGGAGGACGATGTATGACGTTTTTACTTAAGGCCGACTGTAGTGACTCTGAATACTCTGATGTAATTCAGTTTTCCACACAATCTCGAATAGTCAAATGTTACCGTTAAGAAGACAATATCGTTTTTAAAAACGCCCTACGACTTTGAGCGCAGATATCTCGAGACAGAAGCATTTAAACGATTTAGTTTCTACGGGAGAGACATATCCAACGAACACTCATTCGAAAAAAAAATCCTACGTTTCGTAAAGTTTTTTTTCTTTCGTTGTATGGGAAAGGGATGGGGAAGGGGTGTATGGGAAAAAAATTGGTTGTAGGGAAAAAAAAATTGTTTCTTCAAAACATGGACCTATGGTCCATGCTTCATAACTACTACATTTCTGGTTTTGGGCACAGACTAAAAAGAAGAACCAGACGTAATGTCATCTAATCATGAGTGAAGCACCCATTTCTTTTGTGTGCCTTATGTCTGTGGTTATGTCACGCGGTACATAAGGTGACGGGTTGTCGGACCTGCGCCTAGAGCTGGTGCATCTGTGTGAGTGTAGGTCCCGTGTAGAACAAAACGAGATTGTATTACCTTGCATGCTTCACATCTTTGTAGTGCAATACTCGGTCCGTATTTCTTTCATGTCCGTGGTTTTGGGTTACTGTTATCTGTCTTTATGCCAAATTTCGATTCAATAAGTGCAAAAATGAGCGAGTTATTGAGGCGGGGCATACAGACAGACAAACAGGATGGACGAAAGTATAAGGGTTCTTTGTTTGACTACGGAACCCTATAAACGTTCAATATCCTAAATAGAACAGTAATTAATCCCAACAGTTGCATCAGAAAAATGCATAAAAATTAAAACGTCATCCATCTTACAGCTGTAACGCGATATTTTCCCGCGTTTTCTCCCTCAGCTGTCATAACTGTCAACCGGCGCCGCCATCTGTCGCTCACGGCGCAAATTAGCGTGCTACGTTTAGAAATAGAGCATTCGATTTTTAAAACCTAAATAATTGACACGAGAAACATTGGCGTTGAACGAAATAGTGGCCAGTTTTTATTGTTCCGCATTAGTTTATATATCAGGAAATTATATTTTTAATTTTTTATATTTATTGTTTTCGATCTTTGACCCACGACTCCGTCCGGTCTGTATAAATTATATACCAGTTTTCAAGTCGATATATAAGCTTACATTACAGGGTTTGTAGGGTATCGGTACTACTGGTGAAACGTGGATGTTCTGAGGTTTCAGAATATCTCTGACTACCCCCTCGGGGAATATAGTCGTGAGCATATGCTTATATAAGCTTTCAAACAAACAAGTTTCATCGTTTCGCGTGTTGTCGAGCATCACGCGAAACTACAAACAAACAAACAGACCAAAAATCCAAAAATATGTGATTTGGAATCGGGGACACCTAAAAACCATCATAATTATGGTAAGTAACTTATTTTATATATGTTTAATGAACAACACACTTCTGTTACAGTTTTAAGATATAGTTAAGAAAGACTATGTTATGTAATACTACAATAGCAAGGTGTCCAATAACACACTTTTCGACTTAACTGTACTGCCGCGATATTTTTTACGTATTTGTTACAGGCGGTGAAATTGATATCATTAGCATCCTTTTAAACGAAGAGTCTACCCATCAAACTGAACAACTTTTTCTATGGGAGCAAACCGATCGGTGCAAAAAATTTATAAGCTGTTCCATTCCTACTCGACTCAAATTTTAATGTATGCAACAGCAGATTTTTTTTCTCCGATCGGTTTGCTCCCAAAGTAAAAGTTGTTCAGTTTGATGTGTAGACTCTTAGTTTAAAAGGATGCTAAAGATATAAATTTCACCCTGTTACTTGTATTATAATATCTGTGACCCTGTATACACAGTGTAAGGAAAAGTATAATTAACCTTTAAACAACATACTCTACCCATCAAACTGAACAACTTTTACTATGGGTGCAAACCTGTCAGAACAAAAAAAAAATCTGCTGTCCCATACGTTTGAATCGAGTAGGTAGGTATTGCAGTTTAGTATGGGACAGCAGATTTTTTTTTGTTCTGACAGGTTTGCACCCATAGTAAAAGTTGTTCAGTTTGATGGGTAGAGCATGTGGTTTAAAGGTTAATGGTACTTTTCCTTACAACCTGTATACTAAAATATTTAAAAGTGTAGGTATACATAGTAAGTACCTATATCATTAGTATAGGTAATTATTTACTGTACAGTTTGAAGTACAAAAGTAAGTTTTGAACTCTTCATACTGTAATTGTAGCTATAGGATAGCACACATATGCTCTTTGGCGTGCTCGAAGTTTAATTCTGTGGGTCCGGTGAATAACGGTCTAACTCAACTTAGATCCAAAATGAGTTTTTAAGGCCATAATACTCAATTTTTTTTTCTCTACAAAATGGTGTTACTGAAATATTCATACCTTTAATAATTCCAGAGATAGACTTATTACAAAACGATTTAAGTCCATTTTTTTATCGTGCACAATGGTTGAAATACAGTTAGATCATAAAACTAATATAAAATTAGGTGAACATGGATTTATTTCGACTTAAATCCTTCGTCACAATTTATTTTGTTTTGTGAAATATGATTTATCTGAGTTAAATCAAATTTCAAAAACCTTAATAGTTAATACCTTCATAAAAAAATCAAGTTTAGCTCATGAATATGATGCGCGTTTGATAGCGGGCTAAGTACGGAAACTGACATCATCTGGGACTGGGGAGAACGCTATACATCTCACTAAAAATGTATGTCGAAAAAGTGAGTTAAACCGTCTATCACCAAATATTTTCTTTTATGTAGTGATAATAAGAATCACTTAGTATGAATACAATCTGGCGATTTTTTTAAAGGATGGTACCTACTGTTAGATTGAACTAAGTGATAATGTCAGGTCTTGTTTTAGCTAGGGATTGCCGAACCGCACTTCAAGCATAGGCTTGTACATAGAGTGGTAAAGAAAGAACCTGTTGTTTATTCTTTGAAATTAAATTATTTTTTTCCTAAAATATCGTGTATTTTGTATAATAACAACACTGCAAAGCGAACCGGATATCAAACGTGTATTAATATGACAATACACCAGACTGGTCATAAAATTTTGAGGCACAGAATCGTGAGTTCTAACTTGATAAGTTTTTAAGCATGCGTCGCTTTAGAATTGGTTATTGTATTGTTTTTAGAATGGTTTTTTGTTTAATATTTCCCTTTCCAGCATTACTGATACCACGCGGCGTTACCCACGTCGCGAAATTTGCATCTAAGCTAGTGTTACCCATAAAAAATATACATATATATGATAAAATTACTTATAACGAAATGAATATTTTTTCTAGAAAATGTCTAATTTTTGTGTCATTTAAGTATAATGCTGAATATGGTGGATATTAAAAGCTTAAACAGTGAGCTTAGAAAGTACATTTTGCAAGTGTTTGTTATATTTTTCCACAAAAATAATATTAAATATTCGATTTAAATCTATACGCACAAAATATTACCTTTGTAAAAAAGAATTTAACTCAAAAAACACTTTGTAATTTTGTGATGAGCTTGTTTTACCTAAATAAAACTACGTTTATCAATTCGTTTTGATTCAGTTTACAAAGTTAGTTTTCCGGTGGTGTGTATTAAAGAAAGGGATGGAATTAAAATGAAATTAAAAAATAACATAAACCATTTCACACCAAGGTTATTGTGAAGTGTAAAAGGCCCTAACTCAATTTAAATCATAATGTAACGTATTTTTATTAGTGTCAAAAGGTTTAATTCAACTTCTGAACGAAATATCTCCAGCACGGTAAGTATTTCATAGAAAAAACCATATAATAATAAAAGAACATAAAAATATCTAGAAGACACAGTGATTAGCTTGCAAAAATATGAAATGGTTTTCGAGAAAATAATTTTTTACACCAAAAAATTATGTTTTTAGGCTCTCCTGTAAAGTTGCATTTTTTGAGTTGGACCGTTATTCACCGGACACACAGAATTATATTTTGAATATTAACCAATTAAGTACCTAAAAAAAAATTCAACGCAATTTTTAAACACCGTCTAAAATCTAATCTCTGTGCGGCTTTTTAGATATTCGCTTAAATGTTGTCGCTTTAAAAGTTACAATAGCTCTCAGATTTCCGTACAAATCCTAAATAAAATTAATCCTAGTAACCACTAATAGAAAAATTACAAGCTTCCCTAGGGATAAACTATAGGCACAGAGATAAGTTTAGTACCTAGACCGTGTTTAAAAAAATCATTGACTTTAATTGGTTATTATTTGGTTAGTAAAAAGTAAGTTATAGCCTATAGAATCCCACTGCAGGGCAAAGGCCTCCTCTCACGAATAAGGGTGAGAGGGAGTGGGCCATACTCCACCACGCGGGCCCAGTGCGTGTTGGTGGAGGAGATTTGGTTAGTACTCTGTGTTATTATTGAAAATAGGTTCTATCTTCGTATGTATGCGCAGTGCGCCCGGGCTTACTGCAGGTACTATCATTTTAACAAGTTGGTGGACAGTCGAACGACAGACAATAAAACTATTGTTACGTATGTCTATTTTCCACCGAAGTGTTAACAGCCTCGTGTGACCTGAGACCATTTAACTATGGAGTAGTTACGCGCGTTCTACTAACAAACTTTTCTGACATTTTTTTTGGGGGAAAAGTTAGCATGAAATACGCAACTTTGGATTTAATGCCATTAGTTTAAGCCTGACCAGGAATATAAAAAACCTGGTTTGGGGGCGCTGCAATCGACTATAACCTTTAATGACAGAGTTCGAAGTACAAAAATGAGTTCCAATGATTTTTCCGCATCATGGCGAGGTTTTTTATATTTCTGGTCGGGCTTTACTTTAGATTTTGATTGCTGAAAATAACAAAAAATGATCAAACTATCAATCAAATGTACTTTATAGCCTCGTGGGAACCCCAAACGAGACCAATTTGAAGATATTGTTCCGTAAGTATAGCCATCATTTAGTCACAAAGTATTTTTTTCATGTTAATGCACATGATCAGTTGATCTTGTAACTTGGCAGAGGGGAATGCTAACGCGAGGCTGGTCCCTTGTTAAATGGTCTTAGGTGAAGGAAATCTAAAGCTCTTTGCGTAAGATAATCGCATTTGTGTCACCTTCAATATCAAGTAGTAAGGTTAGGTATGATGTACTCTATCGGCCATCAACTGTGACATTCAGACACCTTGACAGAAAACTGTCGTAACGACAGAAAAGTGTCTACTCCGTCTATTCCGAAAGCATGCTTACAGCGCTACGTCAACGTTACGTCACTTTTGTCAGCCGCTATGTCAGACTGACAAAATATGACAGCAAAAGAAACATTACAAGATGTTTTAGGTTTACTGCACACAAACTCAGTTGCAGAAACCCTCATTAAAGTTAATCCTTCATTAAATCTCTTGCTGTTTCTTTGTTTGTACTTCCATCGTACTTCTAATCGATTTGACTCTCTTCATGCAAGCAAGAGATTTAATGTAGGATTAACTCTAATGATCGTTTCTGCAACAAAGTGTAAATAATTTAAAAACTAGCTTTGCCCGCGACTTCAACCGCGTAATATTAGAATATCGCAAAATCCTTTCTTTTCTCTCTCTTTCTATTCATTCTTATTCTTTCTTTCCTTTCTTTTTTCTCTTTCTTTAGTGCATTCTCCGTAGAACATTATAGGGTCCTTCGTAATATGCTGACACTTTTTTAAGGGGATGATCACACCGTCAAACTGGACAACTTTCTCTATAGCAACAATATCGAAATCGCGAAAAAAAACTGTTCTATACAGAACTGGAAAGCTATTCGATCCAAATGTATAATATGACTGCACGGACCTGAAAGAAATACGGACCGAGTATTGCACTAAAAAGATGTGAAGCATGCAAGGTAATACAATCTCGTTTGTTCTACAAGGGACCTACATTCACACAGATGCACTAGCTCTAGGCGCAGGTCCGACAACCCGTCACCTTATGTACTGCGTGACAGCACGCACACAAAAGAAATGGGTGCTTCACTCATGATTAGATGACGTTACGTCTGGTTCTTCTTTTTAGTCTGTGTAGGACTGCTGATTTTTTTTTCGTGATTTAGATAAAGCGATTTTTGAGCGCAGTCTTTGACGGCACGAAATCACCGCGATTTCGCCGCGATATTTTATTTATTTTATTTTTATTTATTTAGCAAACATATTACATTGTATTACAGTTAAATCTTTTTCACAATGTAACTTATACTTAAAAAAAACATAAATTGACAAAAGCAGGCAACAACAAAACGCAGACAGACTGCTCATATTTCTAAAATCAGTATCGCAGTAGAATCGCGGCGATAACACTCAGCATCGATGTAGTGTCGTTGCGATGCAGTTGCGACATCGCCTACGCTAAAAAATCGTTTGTGTGATAGGTCTCTTAGAACCCATTTCGTACCCGTAAGTTTTAAAACAATAACATTCGATCCTAAATATAAATCCATTTCGTTTTATTGGCAGAAGCATCTTTTAAGTTACACATAATTCAAACAGCAGTCAATATTTATCGCCGTTTTATAGTTTGTACAGTAACGAAAGATGTTTTTTCAGAAAATAAAACAAGATTCGTTCCGGATTGATGACTGGAGCACGTCAAAACTACAACTGCTATCATAAATGTCTCTATTATTGTTGGAGCCCTTCCAATGTCGTAACTACTTCGTATAACTCATCGACCTTTTTATTTAATATTTCTACAAAGTAACTTACAAGCGTCTAACTAGAGTGTTTAAATTATCACGTATTTAAGAGTCCTTTTACAGTTCAGAAGCTCCGAGAATAAAGGCTCTCCCACATTGCTGCGATTTTATCGAGCGATAATATAGAGAGCGACTTCGCGATTTGCGTCACGCATGCGCCCCACCACTTATTTTCTTGCGTGAGGTTGCGATAATATCGCGGCAGTGTGTAGGATCGAGCGCGACCCCATACAAAATGTACTGAGAACAAATATCGCAAAGTTGCCGCGATATTATCGCTCGATAAAATCGCGGCAATGTGGTCCCTTAATGAAAATCCAACGTGAAAAAGTACGTACTACTCCAACTTACTACAAAAGACTGAAAGCTATTTTTTATTATTCTTTTATAGGTTAACATTCCACTTTTAAGAATATCGAAATAAATGTAAAAACCGTTTTGATTTCTTGTAAGGGTTCCGTACCCAAAGGGTGAAACCGGGACCCTATTAATAAGCCTACGCTGTCCGTCCGTCCGTCTGTCTATCTGTTTGTCCTACCTATTTAGGGCTGTAACTTTTGAACTTGTTTTGTAATAGCTAGACAGTTTTTCACAGAATGTACATTTTATGGTGGATTTGGTAACAAATAATTTAAAAAATTTCAAATTTCAAAATTTCAAAAAGTTAAAAATCAACGTTTCTTCTTCTCGCTCTATCGTAAAAACGATAATACATACCAGTGTCAAACTTGGTGTGAGTGAGACAAACAAACATACTCGTATAAAGCAAAATCTACAGTATAACAACAAATAATAAAAACCGGCCAAGTGTGAGTCGGTCTTGCGCTAAAGGTCCCGGCGCAAACGAAACTTTTATGTAAGATGTTGTGCAGAACGGACGCTATGTGGAACGGAACCCTCAGGGCGGTTTAGACCTACAAAAACCTATAAAAGTATTGCATAAAAATAGCTTCTGTAGTATATTGGAGTGACACTTTTTTAATTAAGAGTTTCTCGAATAAGACATTTTAAATAGGTATTGTGATGAGAGCCCTACAGAGCGGTAAAAGGACTCTTAAGAGCAGCCGGTGACGGATTAACGGTGTTAATTATAATTATCTTTATAGTGGGAGATGTAAACATGGCGTGTGCCGCAACTACGTAGTCGTGCGGTTTCATCAGCTGACCTAATAACTTCAAATATTATGATGTTAATGTTCGGGCTCTACTCCGAGGTGAGGCGGCCGTGTCGGTGACGGGCGAGCACTGGAGCACTGCACGCGTGTGCCGGACGACCAACTTAACATTATAAATAGAATGCACATCGGCCCTGTATGTATCGTAAGGAGCTTTTTCAGTGAGGCCGCAGTCGACGCGATCGTTTCAGCGAGCCGCTCGCGCCTCTCCGCGCGCGACTCCCGCCAAAAACATTACAAGTTTTGAAAACGGAACGCGAACTATTTTGTTTCTTTTTAAATTAAACTTTTTTTCTTCTTTCCTCGGCCAGTGTTTCGTGTTCGCTCGTTCACAGTTCTGTCAGTGTTGTGGGGACTCGTGACAACAAGTGAGTGCGTCCAGACAAATGTCGATTTCTAAACGTGTTAAACGTTTCGGCCGCTAATCACCGCGCGCGTAACCGTGTTTCAAAAATAAAACGCTGCCGATTCGAAACCGGAGCACCTCGAAGGTTAATGACAAAATAAAAAGCGTGCATTAAATTATGTGTCTAAACTGCCGGCATCCTGGATTCCTCAGCATTATACTGTTGATGTGAGTCACTGTCGCGAAATATCTTCTGTTGTCTTCACTTAAATTTACGACTAGACCGATCCTCTTTGAAAGAACAGTTTCAATCATATCGTAGGTATATTAATTTATTTATAATTACGTAGCATTAAGATTTGTTTAACGTAGTCACCATTGTAACTTTTCACGAGTGTATTTTGTTTTGGTAACTAATAGAAAAACATGGCATGACATTTCGATGTGCGTTATAAGTGGCGACGGGCTCACTACCCGTCACACTGAATAGAGTTTCGGTAGGTACTACTAGTGAAACGTGGATGTTTTCAGAATATCTCTAACTACCCCCTCAGAACATATAGTCCTCAACATATGATTGCACTGATAGAAAAATATTTACCGGGTACTGCCTGCCTATGTACAAAATATTTTCGCAAATGTCATGACATTTCAAGGTGTTCTTTACCTAAAAAAGGTAACAATTGAGACCCGTAACGTTATCGGAGAGGAGAAAGTATCGTTTATTGACATTTATTGAGGTCCTAAGAGTCTGAGGCACAAGGTTTCAGACTACTTCACTTGTAAGCCGTGCAGCGATTGAATTGAGTCTTTATATTGAGAGCTGTAGAGTTTATTACTGTTTACTCAGTTTATTTGTTCCAACTTAGAAAAAATACTTTTTCATTGAAAGAAATATAACGACATGTTTGAAAAAAGGTAGAATTTTTCGATCCATTTACACCCTATGTAGGTATGCAGTAAAAGTAGTGCCAATATGCTAACCTAGCTTTGAGATATGTGCAGAGGTTTGAATGGTAGCTTTGAGATATGTGCAAGCATTTTAATGGTAGCTTTGAGATATGTGCAAAGATTTGAATGGTAGCTTTGAGATATGTGCAGAGATTTGAATGGTAACTTTGAGATATGTGCAAATATTTGAATGGTAGCTTTGAGATATGTCCAGAGATTTGAATGGTAGCTTTGAGATAGGTGCAAAGATTTGAATGGTAGCTTTGAGATGTGCAAAGATTTGAATGGTAACTTTGAGATAATTATGTGCAAAGATTTGAATGGTAACTTTGAGATATGTGCAAAGATTTAAATGGTAGCTTTGAGATATGTGCAAAGATTTGAATGGTAACTTTGAGATATGTGCAGAGATTTGAATGGTAACTTTGAGATGTGCAAAGTTTTGAATGGTAACTTTGAGATATGTGCAAACATTTTAATGGTAGCTTTGAGATATGTGCAAAGATTTGAATGGTAGCTTTAAGATATGTGCAAAGATTTAAATGGTAGCTTTGAGATATGTATAATGATTTGAATGTTTTTTTATATAAAAGCATAGACACGATAGTTCTTTTTATAATCAGTTATGTGCAGTTTATAGCACCAATTTATGTTATCTCTATATTATAAATATCAATAAACCAAGAACCTATACCAAGAAACTATTGGCTTTTGGAGAATAATAATTTTCTTTAGGTTCATTTGTATACAAATATCCTTTTTTGTATTATTTACACGGTGTAAACTTCAATTCGTTACATACTTTAGGGTGTGCTTCAGAACATCAAACTTTTACTATGGGACCAACTAATCAGCTGTTACATACAGTTAACAGTTGTGTCAAGATTATAACTTTTCAGATTTTACTAAAGATGTAACAACATTGCCCTCTGTTTTGCGCTTTACCATAGCCAAGTAAATAAAGTTTTTAATATTTTACAAAGTTTTTATCTCTTGAGGAATATTATACAAGAAGCAAATGTGTTAATTATTAAGTATAGATAGCTTTCCTGTAAAACTTAGACACTAGAAAAATCTAGGAAACTCGTTAAGCACATACGGAGCAACATAAAATCTTATTACGATTCCTAAAGGCTCCAATACAACTTTCGGAAAACTTAGGTTATATAATACTCGTAGGTAGGTAATATTGTAATCTAAAATGCAATTCTTGCATGGTAATAAGGCATTTTCATGAATAAAATTATTGTTCAAAGACACTGGACTCATAGCGTTACAATATTGGTTACTAACAAAAACTTAGCTGATAATCTAAAGGCTGATCGAAAATGTTCCGTGTTTTTTCTCGATTCTCGAATATTTTATGGAGCAATTTGTTGATTGATTAATACACATTTTTTTCAACGCTTTTTCTTCTAGCTCTATCGTAAAAACGGTAATACATATAAGCGTCAATGTGATTATACAGTGCAAACTCTACAGTATAACAACAAAATAATCAAAATTGGCTAAGTGTGTCGTGAAAACTAATTTTGATGGTAAAAATACAGGGTCCAACTTAAAATGCTGACACTTTTTAAGGGGATGATCAGACCATCCAACTGAACAAGTTTCTCTATGGGACCAACATAGAAATCGCGAAAAAAAAAATCTGCTTTCGCATACATTTTGGCTCGAGTAGGTTTGCAGTTTTGTATGGGACAGCTGATTTTTTGTTCGCGATTTCGATGTTGGTGCCATAGAGAAAGTTGTCCAGTTTGACGGTCTGATCATCCCCTTAAAAAAGTGTCAGCATATTAAGAAGGATCCTGTATATACTAATGTAAATGTTATTGCGTGCGGTGGTATAGAACCCTCGTTGTGCGAGTAGTCCGACTTGCACTTGGCTGGTTTTTTAATGAAGTATGAACCTTCATTAAGGGGCCATAGGTCCCGACGAATATTTTCTATGAGAAAGGCGATTGCCGAGCGCTCCAAAAAGTGTGTGCGTGAGCCGTATTTTCGATTAAAAACAACAAACCAAAGTACTTTTTCTAGATTTTATTTATGATTGCACTAGTTAAACTAATGGTGAATATGTGAGTATAAATACCAACAATCGGAAACTATTTTAAGTTCTTCTAAACCGAGAAAAATGTTTAAAAGTGCATGAAAATACGTCATCTTTGTGACGATTTTCTATCGAGTGAAGTAATTCCAATCGTGTATTCAGTTGATGATTTCACTAGATGAACTATCCAAAAATACTGAGGTATGACTTTAGTTTCGGTAAATGGTATAAATCTAGTCGTAAAATGAAAAATAAAAGATGCCTCCGAGGTATTTCCACCTACTATCACGTCTTAAACAGTTTATGAATCTTTTAGAGTATATCGCTGTGCTTTTTAAACTTTAGTAATGCTTATTAAAATCGCACGTGTTCCAATTATTAGAAGCATCCATCATTGTAATCTCGAGCCGCGCTGGACGAGGCCGGTAATTTGCGCGTTTCGCAACATAGTGCGCACAGCGGTTCAACGCGCCGGGCATTTGGACAATGTTGACCCAGTATCTGATAGAGTACGGCGTTACTATGTGTGGGTTAGGGATTGCATGGTTTTTGCGTTAATCTTATTTGGTATTTTAGTTGTAGTTTTGGTAAGATGGAATAGATTTCTTATGATAAACTTTTCGCCTGGGTATTCTATTATTTATGATATTTTATTCATTATTCAAGGAAAATCTAATTTCATTCATTATCCTAATATAGGGGAAAGGTGTACAAGATGATCCCCTTAAGGGAAAATGCTCGTAGTTTAAAAAATATTCGGTTTAATTCTGAAGTTTAAGCGATTAATGATAGCAAGTTTATCTGTCTACCTGTTATCATACTCAAAATGTTGAATTTAGTAATATTTCATTATTAAATTTAAATTTTTCTAAAACCCTACGAAAGGATCATCTTGGACACCCCGGTGTCCAAGATGATCCCTAGGGTATGGGCAAGATGATCATGCCCCTTTTTAAGGAAAATTATATGTTTTTGTGGAATTAAATTTTATCTCAAAGAACTATTCTCAAGCTGAGCCAGCCTTCTTAATACTCACAAAATAAGTAATAACAACCATTATTATAATAAAATCAATCGTATAGTGTATAATTTTAGCAAGATTCTAAAATACCGTACTTAATCTCATACACCCGAGAACAGGATCATCTTGCCCCAATTTCAACTTTTTTAGTCTTTGTTCGATAACATAATTTTTATGCTTTCTGTTGTTGCCATACCATTCAAAATACTAAATAGGGGCATTATATAAAGCCACTTACACAACAATCTTTGTAATTGACTGCCTAGATCAAAAGTTACCTAAGCTTAAAATCAACCCTACCTTAGATCAAAGTCACAAAATTTATGTTTTTTTCCATAAAAATTTACTCGTCTGTCACATCGCCATGACGAATTCACTGATGCGAGGGGGTATCGGGGGCTACGTTTTACCAAACAAAACAACCAGATAGGGTTTATAGTTTCGCTGCAATTGAGAGGGATCATCTTACCTCAAGGGATCATCTCGTAAACCTTTCCCCTACTATCACAGTTAATCGATCTAATATCGAGAGATTTAACATCAAAAACAACTGATTTAATAAATAAGTGTCCGAATAAGTTTAAATTACTTACGTTTGAAAATTTTATTGTTTGTGTCATTTCTAATTATTATTTAACTAATGAACCAAGTTTCAGAGTACCTAAGTTCCATTAGGTAAACAATGCGTGACCTAATCTAATTAATATTAATTAAATTAGTAATTACAGTCTGAACCACGGATTTTATATCTAATGCTATTACACAGAGGATAACTTTTAAAATGGAATCTCAACTTTTAGTAGCCGTAACCGTCAAATTAGAAAGTTATCTAAACCATAAATAACTTTAAACGACATTTTAACATCACAAAACTAAAATACCCAATAAAACTTGATCCCAAACATCGTCAAACCTTCTACTTTACTTTACAATCTCGTATACCAACCTACCCGGGGCATTACCACCCATAACGCTCCAAAAATGATTTCCCTTACATATTTACGTGGACATAAAAAAGTTTTTCAAAAACCGCCTCATTAAAACATCCTCGAGGTTATTTAGTGGGGACATTATGACGTCATTTAGTCGTTCGGACCGTGCTTCGGGACAAAATGGCGGCGTTATCGGCCTTTTCTTTGCCGCGCTTTCCACTGCCAGTCGTTTCCCGCTCGATTGATGACCGATTGACACTGATCGTTTGACAGATACGCGCTAGATGACGTTTTAAATGTCCAGTCGAGTTGTTTATTTTTGTTTTTTAGACTCGATTCTGTGACAAATCTTTTGACTAAATGATTAATCAATGTCCTCTGGGATTATTTGGGTAGATATTGTGCAATAGAAAGTTTTGAAACTGAGGGAAAGATTTCAACGTATTTAAGATACTGTGTGGATTTTTAACGCTTTTTATGTATGACACTGGCAAGCCATGTGCTAACATGATTATGTCAGTGACTGTACAAATTATTATTAATTTACGTAAAATAAATGTTTTCATAAAAACATTATAAATTCTATACCTACGTTCTTAGGAAAAGTATATGTCTAGAATGAGCCTCACGGAAATACCGTATAAAACAAAATTGGCCAAGTTTCGTAGGTTGGTGTGCGTGAGGCGCCATACAAATTATATTATTTGTGTGCGTGTATATGGATAGAGTTTAGGAGCCAGTACTGGTTCCAATTTTTTTCGACGCTTTCGTATCTTCGACTGTCAATCTTGACATATGCTTACCTAACTTTATCAAAACCTACGTTGATATTCCGATTCAAAATTCTGGCTTCAAACCATTGAGGTACTATGTTAACTAGAGAAGCTACCGAGAAGTAATGTTTTGTAACACGCGTTAGGGTGCACACGCTCTAACCCACTTAGCCTGTGCCAGGCGCTCGTCGCAGCGTAACACTCCCAGCACGCGCCCCACACTGCTGATCATGGTGCACAGATTTTGTTCGCGTTGTCTGCTCTATACATAATTACTCAATGCTTCAAACTGATGTTGGAATCTTAATTAACAAATTACAAAATAATGACTGGACGTAGATTTCAAACATAGTTTAGAATAACTCATTTGCTAATCATAGTTATGCTAGCAAGTTTGAAATTCAAATGAAACCATCATTAAGCAGGCCAGTGGTCAAATCAGTAGGCTCTAGAGGCAGTTGTGAATAAGATAAGAGAATAATTCCTTTGAGACCGTCTTAAATATTAACTGGTGTTTGTAATTATCATTTGGACGTTTTGCCAAAACTTTGAGGAGATGAATTGAGTTGTACCACATTTTGATCTCCTTGTTATTCTCATTATTAATTCCTTTTGTCTATAAGCCCTTATCTAACTGAACTAATAATTTATTCAGAAGTGACATTTGAAATAATTGTACCTCGTCTTGGATCAAAGTAAAATGAATGGATTACGCGAACATTTCAAACGAGGAAAAATAAGTTTTAAAGTTATTGCGTTTACTTTGACGAAACGTCAGATAATAGGTACCTACTTCAAATACCTTTGGGTTGAGTAGGTCATGCTGTTTTATATGGAACAGCAGTTTCTTGTTGCGATTTCAATGTTTGTAAACCGATTTGTCTGCTCTTAAAAACCTACCTACGGTTCTACAGGGTGAAATCGATATCATTAGCATCCTTTTAAACTAAGAGTCTACCCATCAAACTGAACAACTTTTACTATGGGAGCAAACCAATCGGAGCAAAAAAAAAATCTGTTGTCCAATACTAAACTGCACCCACCGCCGCTGCCGACACGACTCAAATGTATGGGACAGCAGATTTTTTATTTTGCTCCGATGGTTTGCTCGTTTGCTCCCATAGTAAAAGTTGTTCAGTTTGATGGGTAGACTCTTAGTTTAAAAGGATGCTAATGATATCGATTTCACCCTGTATAGTCAGTTGTAACACAGCCGAAATTTTGGGAACTTCAAAAACAATAAAGGCCTCCGCACATTGCAGCGATTTTATCGAGCGATAATATCGCTGCGATTTTGCGATAATTGTTTCCAGTACATTTTGTATGGGGACGCGCGCGATCCTACACACTGCCGAGATATTATCGAGCGATAATACCGCTGCGATTTTGCGATAATTGTTCTCAGTACATTTTGTATGGGGACGCGCTCGTTCCCACACACAATATTATCGCAACCTGACGCAATCTCTTTCGACTGCATTCAGTGCTGCGCGCATGCGCGAATCGCGGAATCGCTGAAGACATTTGAAATAATTGAACCTCGTCTCAGATCAAAGTAAATTGTGTGTAAGGTGTCGTGATATCGCTGTCGATAATATCGCTCGATAATATCGCTGCAATGTGCGGAGGCCTTAAAAAACATGGTAAGAACCAGTTAAAGTGATTAACACCTAGCACCACCCATTACCTCCTACGAGCTATAGACTTACTTTACAGTTATTTGACATCTTACAAATGCTATTTGGACACAGAGTTTTCAAAACTTTGGAAAAGACACGGTAAATACTCGTAGTTTAGTCAGTATAGAAATAAAGCAGTAGAGCAACAGAATTCCTACGATTGTAAGCGCATAAATCAGCCGATACGCCGAACGTGTTCGGACCGTAAATGTCCGGAACAGATTTTAACGTCTGTCTGTCCGCTTGACGCAATCTTGCAGGTGGTTTTATTTCTGAAAGGTTAGTAAAAGTCTGGATGTACTGAGCTAGGGACTAGTACGTAATTGTAGAATGTTTCACAATTTCGCGAAATCGCGTATTCTCTCTATTCTCAGATGTTTATTATTACTGAGTCATAAAGATCTTCGTCATCATTTCACTCTTGTTTAAAGATTGATTATATTTATACAGTCGATTCCGATTACAGCGAGCGTGTACTTGATTAAAATACATAAGTGTACCTAGGTATACAGGGTGAAATTGATATCATTAGCATCCTTTTAAACTAAGAGTCTCCCTATTAAACTGAACAACTTTTAACATTGGACCAAACAGATCGGAGCAAAAATAAAATCAGCTGTTGCATACATTTTGAGTCCAGTAGGCATTACAGTTTAGTATGGAACGGCTGATTTTTTGTGGCTCTGATTATTGGTTCTTCTTTCTTTCTGACGAATAAATGTATTTTTTATTGTATTTATATAATCAGCATCAAAATAATAGAAGTAAGAGGTCGGTTTTAGTTAACTGTTCGATATGCTTAAACAAAATAATAATGTCATTGTTGTAGCAAAGTTTCAGACCATCGAAAAAGGGAGTTTTGACTTTATGTATGGACACTTTATCATAATTTAGTATTGTCGGTATTCAATACGTAGAATGTAAACTAAACGCAATAAGAAAGCACTAACGAAACGCTTGAATGTCAAAGTGACATCTGTCACAAGTTGTCTGTGGCTCGCTCTCTGATCTCTATGGATTGTGTTTAAACAAACTAGCACTTTCCGTACTATTGGGGTTTTAAGACACATTTAGAATTTTATTTAAAGCCGTTTCAATTAAGCAGTTCTCAATCGTTTTGGATCGCTTTAGACGATTAAATTCAATCTCCATTCAATATTCCGGGACGCAGTCAGACGGGAAAAGATACTTACTCACAGAAAACGAGCAAAGACAATGACCGGTTTTGGTTCCAGCCTATGAATAAAAAATCGTCCAAGCGCAAATCGGACCACGCAGTTTATTGGTTCCGTTATCATTTCTTTTACAAAATACGTAAATAAACGACCGTATTTCTCCTTTTGGTATGGTCAGAACTCAGAACCTTTGCTTTTCATTTTAATGTTGCAATTGTTGCATAGTTTATTATATAACATTTTTAACGCCGCAAAATTTAAACAGTACCTAGGTCTACCATGAGAATTCACCATACTTTACTACTGTAGTTCTGTCACCAATTTTGTATTGAATTTCGTACAGCTCTCCTAGTGGTTACTTTGAGAACTAATTTTTACCATACGAATTGGCGACGTAATACAGTAGTAGTACAGTGAAAACTCATGGTAGGCCATCAGTTAATTTAAGACGATTTCTCTTTATGACATTGAAATATTGAGATTTAGATCTAAAATATACTGTGTTAGACATGGACCGAGACATGGTCTGGACAATCTAATAAAAGTTCCCACACAATCCTAAATCAATTCATTGTTCTCGATCACTTAATACAAGTTTATCTTGAAAAATGCTTTGTAAGATCATGCCGATTAAAGAGGTCACAACAAAAAATATGTAGGAACTACAAATCTGTGACAGACTGGGATGGACATACGGCCATGTTTCTTATTCATACGGAATTCAAATAAATAGTTCTTATCCGTTTTTCACCCGTATTCTTAGTTGTTTTCTTGACATATACCCACTCGAGTGGAGGACGTTTTTGACATAATTTGTATGACAAAAATATCAAAAACGTCCTCGACTCAAGTAAGGAGGAAACAACTAAGATCTTCAAAAAGACGATTGGCCATGATAGTTACATGTAAGCTAATCAACGCCAAGACAGAACGGAGTTGAAGGAGATGCCGTGGCTAAAATCAGTCAGGAGCACGTCATTTTACTTTGCTGGCTCAAAGACCCCAAGAAGATACGTCCATATCCCAAAGAGGAGGAAACCAATTAAAGCATGCCTATGGCAATGCTCTCTCCTCTGTGCATCTACAGTTTAGTATGGAACAGAGATTTTTTTGTGCTGGCAAGTTTTCTCCCATAGTTAAAGTTGTTCAGTTTTATGGTAGTATGTGGTTTGATGGTTAATGATACTATTCCCCACACCCTGTATATGCATATAACATTTCCTGACTGATAGACAACGCACATCCTAAATTACTGAATTAAATTTTAGTAGTTACATAATTATTCTGTAAGGATGCAATTAGAAAGGATTTATCGATAACAACCCCTATCTGGGTGCAACTGAGTGATAAAGATTTCAGAAAATACACGCGGACGAAGATGCCGACAAAAGCTAGTACTATATGAATTTAATAAAGACAAGAAATTATTCGAACTTGTCCATAAAGAAATCAATGAAAATTCAGCGCCATTGTCTGTTAACGCCTTTATGTGTGCTATAGTATTAGTTTAGCCAACTTAACACATCCCCTGTCAGAACTCTTATCACGACGCTCTAAGGATGAGAATTGATTGCTTCTTAGGATTGCGGATGTGTGAAAAAAGCATGGTAACCACAATAGTCCTACCATACTTGATTCGAATGAGGATGGCAAAAGATGTAAACAAATCTGGCACGCAACATTAAAGATATTAAGTACATCATGAATGTTGTATGCTCAATGCGGATTAGTAGATTTTATAAATCGCAATCGTATGTAAATACAAGGTAAATAACCAATCTATCTATTTGTAATTCGATTTTTGAATACTGCCCTAATTATTCCCAGGTGTGAATTAAGTTTTTTAACTAAACAAAAATACAGATCCGTCACTGTTCTACGATCATGACGATTTCTCCCCTCCGGACGGAAAGCGTCAATTGTCGTCCCGCTGCGCTAAAAGAAGTTGTCGCTTTCCACCTCAGTCGAGGAGAAAAATAGTATACTAACCTCGGACAGTAAATAAGAAAGCCTCAGATCACATGTTTGTTGACCTCGGCTTCGCCTCGGTCTTACTTTCCTGTCCTCGGTATGAATCTATTATAACCTATATGAGAAATACATTTTCTCGATAAAAGATAGCGCTGTCTGATCATAGCTCGGTCCACGATTAGGTACTTACTAATTTGTCAAAATGAGCCAAAATCGTTATAGGTAGGTACTTACCAAATCACATGGTAAGGTATAGAGAAGCGAAATTTTTCATTTGTGTGTGAATAAAGCTTTTAATTCTAAATACGTAATTAATTTTTGAAGAAAGTTATTTGTTTACATTTAATATCAGTCCTATTGGAATATAGTATAAAACGGTTAAAGTACCGGAGATCGATTCGATTCAACCGAACGAAGATATCTGGTGCATTGACTTGACATGGTACTCTCAGGACATCATCTTCTTCTGTTTTTATTTTATTTACTCCGATATCCGCAAAACTAGTCAAGACAACTTGACGCCTATTGCTATGCAAATAAGGACTCTTTCTATCGCCGCTTAATACAGTCATCAATAAAATATAAATCTGTTTAAGTATATTAAGCTTCATAAATCGAGGGAGCTATGCCAATGGCGGCAATTCGGTCGAGTATTATCTTGGAATTATTTTGTCTTGAAGCCGACTTAATGACGGTTTTATGCTATTTTTGGGGTTGATAGTGTATTTTGTACCAGTCTTTCTTTGGTTAAAATATTAATGTATAAATTCACGACCATAATCTAGACCGGGGTGGTTAGAGACGTTGCAATGCAACTATCTTTTTAACGTGCAAGACGCTCTTTGAGCATAACATCAAATATTAGTAGCGTATTTTTTAACACCCTGTATACAAGGTGTTACAAAAATACAAATAAACATTTAAGGGGGTAGTTTAGACCATCAAAATCAACAACTTTCACTATGGGACCAACATCGAAATCGCGAAAAAAATAATTTATGTTCTATACTCTCTACAAAGAGGAGCTAAAATATGTATGGGATTTCAGATATTTTTTTTCGCGATTTCGATGTTGGTCCCATAGAGAAAGTTGTTCAGTTTGACGGTCTAAACAACCTCCTTAAGAGTTTTAAAAATTTATTCTTACTTATGTAACACCTTGTACAGGGTGTAAGTGACAGCCTAGCTAATACTGAAACGATGACTCAGACTATCAAACTGAACAACTTTCACTATGGAGCCACCCTCAGGAAACGCAAAAAAAACAGTTTCCTGAGGTAGGCTCCATAGTGAAAGTTGTTCAGTTTGATGGTGAACTCAGTTCACCTTTTCAGTATTTGCTCGGCTGTCATATAGTTGGATCCTGTTTAAAGTTTCACGATGGAATGACGTGCGCTTGGCTTAAAGTATAGAATATAAGTATTAGATCTACCTGTAGGTATCTTTGTAATAAAATATGAAGTCAAATAACAAAGATAATTATGAACTGTACGCCTCATTTGTTTGTACCAATATCTGTTGTATGCCCTGTTTTATTTATATTTGTATTTGATGTAAATGAAGTATAATTTCGTTCATTGATCCATGCTTTCAATGGTTTGGCGGACGGACGGCTTAAAAATACTCTTACAGCAAGTTCAATACTAACTTAAGGCTAGGTTATCCCACTGCAAGCGTCTCTTTCTTGCAAGCATAAGTTTACAATTAGCCATCCCGCTCCAATTGAAAGCAGGATCGCAAAAAAACGTGTTTTTCGTCAATGTCTTTGCTCATGGGAGTTTCTAAGCTAAAAATTCTTCTGAGTTCACTAGAAATATTAAATGTATTTAGTTAAGTACAAGAATAAAAAGTTAAATATCAGCAGTTTAATCATATTATTGAAAAAACATAACAAAAAGGGGGTATCTTTGGGATGTTTTTCTATCTAGTAAACTTAATCTAATCGTGTAATTGAGAACAGTCGCCCATCCGCCCGATCCTTAAATAAGACATAATTTAATTTCAGACTTTAAAACACAGTTTAAAACACTTTCGTTCGTGTTCAAAAAACGGCCTCGACGGGATAACAGCGTCTTAAGTTAAATCTCATAAGGGTTATATCCTGGACACACTCGTTCAAATGGCGTTCGTACTGACGCTGCCAAGTTGAGAAGAAGGGGTTGCACAATGCACATGCGAGTTAGAGGCATTTACATAACAGGCATTTAGTATGGATAGTCTAAAATATCCTTTGCTAATTTCCTATAGGTTCCTTTGGGAAAGTTGTTCAGTATCTTGGGTACAATCATCCTTTGAAGTTAATGCAACTATCTACTCTAACACCCTGTAATAGAGTTGATTGTGTAAGATCGTTCTTCTTCTTTTAAACAGAGACTGAAGTTTAAAAAGCAGTAAAACAAAAAGCCGTGGCTGTGATTCAAAACTATGCCAGTTCTCACTAATGGACAAACTATTAAAAGTTACTTAAACTTATTTATTTTAACATCCAACTCTTTGGAGAGTTGGTCGTTTGCTTCGTTTTATTGTTAAACTGAAAGTGAATAATTAATTTGTCTGCTTGTTTATTTAATTAACAGGTTTTAGTACCCAACCTAATAGTAACACTGTAGGGTCGGTATTTTAATGTTTATTCATTGCTTTAACAGCAACCCTTTTGACGAAAGGTTTTATTGTATAAGATCCCACAGTCCGACAATAACACACCCTCATATTTAATAGAAACTAGCTATTGCCCGCGATTTCGTCTGCGTTGTTATTAAAAAAACATCCAATGTTGGCACACGCATAGAATCATCATCATCTCAGCCGATGGACGTCCACTGCTGGATATAGGCCTCCCCCAAGGATCGCCATAACGACCGGTCCTGCGCCGCTCTCATCCAACGGTTTCCCGCCGCCTTCACCAGGTCGTCCGTCCACCGTGTGGGGGGCCTACCCACGCTGCGCTTTCCGGTACGCGGCCGCCATTCGAGAACCTTCCGAACACAACACATAGAATGCGTTGTGTTAATTCAGAACGCATTTTATAAATATAATCCAAATACAAATTCAATCGCTTATGCCTGATTAAGTCACAAATATCGAAACATCGTCACAAATTTTCACATCCACAATATTAGTAGGAAGTTGAATAGTATATAATTTTGTTGATGTGTATAACGTCTAAAAGATCTACTTGAGCTATTTTTATTCGGGCCTTACGTGGATACACATACCAATTAAACATACAAAAATTTAGTCAAGAACATCAATTAATCCCGCCGACATTCGCGACTCAAAGTCTATTGCTATATTTAAAAAGAGAACGAAAGAGCACTATCTTTCTCTACCTTAAGTGATATATATATATATATATATAATATTTATTCTGATATATATTGTATTTTGTAGGTTGTATATTGTATAATATATTTATTTATTGTTTGTTTGTACACAATAAGTTTGCCTTGTAATTATTAACTGTCTCTTTTGCGGGTCTGCTGGAAGAAATCTCTTCAGAGATAAGCTCGCCCTTTGTACATGTTTTCTCAACTTTGTATATTTTTATGTTTTTGTGTGCAATAAAGTGTTATAATAATAATTAATTAAGACATTGGATATTGTTTAGGTATTGATAGTGAAATGTGACCATTATGAATAATTATACTGCTCTTATAATTACTCTCCTTTTATAAGGTTTTCTATGAAAGTTAGTATAAACATTTTAAGTAAGTATATTATATTTATTTAAAGCTGGGATCATATAGTATAATGTATGTAGGATAGTAAGATCACAGCTATAATAGTACCCCAGTAGTTTCAGGTTCATCAGACGCGAAAGTGATGTAAAAATCCACGTAGGTATATTAAGGTATTTTTAACCGTAAAAGCCTCGTTTATATGAATGTATATTATAATATAGAGAGCAGAGAGTCCTTGTGGATTATCAGAGTTAACCATCGGCTATCTCTGTCGGTCGAGAGACGACCGAATTTGTCGACGCTTTGTTATTCAAGTTGCCTGTTAGCGAGGTTATTTACGTTTTCGTACCGTCTTCTTTTTGACAGGTTTGTTGGTTATCAATTTTGTATTCATTATTATTCAATTTTATCTGTATCTCATTTTGTGGGGTCAACGCTTGGTCAACGCAATATCGCACGTCCTTTTAATATACGGAAACGGACTGGTGAAACGTGGATGTTCATTGGTTGGATGATCATTGGTTTCGTGGTTTCAAAATATCTCGGACTATATCTCGGGGAATATAGTCGTGAGCATTATATGCTATCATAGCATAATATAGCATTGCTATGCTTATGCTTTTAATAGTCTTAATGATGCACTGCAAAAATGCGAATTTAACAGAAAGGTAGTTGTAATTGTCTAAATATATCTTGTCGTATAAAAACATAATTCAACTAAACTTGTTTTTTTAATTTTTTATGAAAGTGTTGTGGTGGAGGTGCGATATGTCCAGATGAAAACGTCACTTTATTCCGATAATGGGACTTTTTGCTTTTACGAGTAGGACGTTGTGATGCATAGGACATTCCGATACGAAGGCGACATAACGGGCAAATACCATAATATGTAAGGTCAAATTTAATCGCATTTGGTATCTGTTACTAAGCACAATTACGTGATAATGACCCCCCGCTCGATCATATGATTCTGAAATCAATGTTCGCCCGCCGGCCGCGCACTGCGTACGATACGTACGATAATAATAATTTTGAAAATCATCAATACCTATTATAAACATTGATAATGCAATCTGTTATCATTAACAAGTGCCCTGGTTGAGTTTCGCCAACTAATTAAAAATGACCCTATATAAGGTACCTACGTTAAAATTGATCGCCGAATTTTGATTTCCGTGTTTGACGGTTATTTGACATCAAAGTATGTTATTTTGAACTTGCATTTCAATTAGGCAATGTTCTTTATCCACGAAAAGAAGCTTATAAGCATAAACTAGAATATAATCCGCATTGTAAATCTCGCCCCGGGGTCGCACCACGGGGGACAATGGGGTAAGATGGCCATCGAATCCACTAACGAGAGATAAATCTGACCTACATAAAAATGATGAGCCAGTGCAATTTGAGCGAGACAGCGATTAATGCGATATACGAGTATTTATATCGCCTTTTTTCAAAAGATGAAAAAAGAAAAGGGTTTTAATAGAACTCTAGTCAGTAATCAGTAATCACATTATGCGGCTTTGTCGTTGGAGAGTTGTGTTTGGTGGTGATGTTGGTTGTTGTGGTGGTTTCCGTAAGGTAAATCGCGAGCTACCTATGAGTTTTATGTTTCTTTCCTACACTCTCAATCGACTCAACGGAGGAAATTTATCGAGTTGAGGACGTTTTTGACATTTCTGAAACACAATTTGTCTGAATGGAGGTCAACTCGAGTGGAAGAAATCTCGAGGAAGCAACATAATGTCAACAATCTTAAACTATTCATTCAGATTCAAATTGTATAAGTATCTTCCTAATTTTCTCTCCAAATTACAACTATCATCATATCGTATGCCATTTTTGTCTTCCTGCTTGGATCCGAGGCGGGGGGGGGGGTTAAATTTTGAGGTCAAGGTGTTTCAGCCAAGCACGTATCCAGACTTTTGTTTCGGGGGGGGGGGGGGACATTAAATTTTCGGGGGGGGATATTCATAGAAAAACAATGAAAAAGTAGGTGCTGTAATCACTTTTCCATACAAATGTTCGGATTTCGGGGGGGGATAAATCCCATAGGAGAGGGTCTGGTCAGGTGCCCCACAGTCGCAGGTTGGAGACTCCCTCAAACCCCACTTGTGGAGGTGATAGTTAGTCCTTCCGTGGTTGGTTCTGAACCGGTTAAGCTTAACCCAGGTCTTACGGACCTTTTCAAAACCAGCCGGTTTGACAGTCGGGTCTCGCACGAGGCTTGCATGCGGATGGTCAAAAAGGCCCCAATATATTCTACAACTACCATTAGTATTCATTCACACTGTTTAACAATCTATGGGAATCGGAGCTATAATGGTCTCTTTCTGAATTTAACAGCACACGCTAAATTTATGTCAAATTATAACAGTATACTCTTTAGTTAAAAACTAGTATTTTTTTAACCTTGTTGTACTTCAGCAAAGTAATGTCTTCTGTATTCTTATAGTACTAATACCTAAAATGGTTTGATGGTTTACTTGGCTAGTTAATGGTTTAATAATGTGTTAAATAGTGCAAACAGTATAATTATAGTGCTCATCATCATCAGCCTATCATCGTCCATTGCTGAACATAGGCCTATCCTAAGGCACGCCACAAGAGTGTCCTCGGCCTTCGTCATCCGTCGCTCCCCGCCACCTTTTCTAGGTCATCTGTCCAGCGGGCAGCAGGACGTCCCACATTACGCCTACCAGTTCGCGGTCTCCACTCTAGAACTCTGAAACCCCATCGGTTGTCAGTTCTTCGGCAGATATGACCAGCCCATTGCCACTTCAGCTTACTAATTTTCTAAGTCAACCACTTTAGTTCTCTGACGTATCACTTCATTTCTAATGTGATCTCTCAGAATTATAGTACTATTGCAATTTAATTGCCCGAGTGGTTTCGAGCTGGAATTGGACCATTCATCTTTATTTCTGGGTGTCGTACGACTTGAAGTTTATCAAATGATGGACACCAGCCCCTCTAGTATGATAACTCTACACGCGCGCGACGCGCCTTCACTGCATAGAAAATGATCTCTGCCACACTTTTCAGAGAGAGAAAGCCGCGACAAGCATAGTAGGTATGGAAAATAGCCGCGCGTAAGTAGAGAAATCATACCTATTGCCCTGCACTGCACTGCAGGCCAAGCATGCGGTTCATTAATTTTGAAATAATGTCCTAATTGTCCTAATATAATATGAACAATTATTGCATAGGTTGAGATTGGAATTCATAAGATTCAAATTGAAAAGAACAGAACATGTCACAGGAGTCTGAAAATAGGTAACTTATATGACGAGTAAACGACGTTCAATCAATGAATTTCTTCGCAGATAAAGGTGAAATAAAGCACTCCCAGATCACGCTTATTTTTTATAATGATGAGGAAAACCCCTTACATTAATAAAATAAGTTGTTTATTAAAAAAAATCCTCCGTATTTCAAAGTTTTCCCACATTGACCATGACTTGTTCCGGCATTAAATAGGTAACTAAGTCAATATATCGAGTCTATATATCACAGTGACTCTTACAAACAAACCGTATGTTACTGTTGATTGTTTTACTATATAACATCTGAAAAGAACGCAGACTTCTGTACAGGGCCGGACTTAATGTTACCACGCTATTTAATTAATCTGGCGGAAATATTATGAGCTATCTTGACAACGATAGTTTTTATTACGGTTTCGTACCCAACCAAAGGACCGTATTACTAAGACTCCGTGTCCGTCCGCCTTTCAATTCAATATTTAAATATCGTTTGCCTCCATTTGGGCACTTCAGTTGAGTGCAGATGTCTCGTCAAGAAGGCAATTCTGAGGTTTCTCCACCCTTGTCTGGGTTTCTCTTCAAGCAAAATAATAAAATGTTTTGTTTTCGTTGCCTTCAATCAACATGTTTTTCATGGGCCCTTTTTCTATTAGGTTCTTTATTTGGTTTGCAATTCCGACCCTGTCTAACCTTGAAATTCGCACCAACCTTGATATTAACACTAACCAAAATCATTACAATTTACATTCATAAACAACACCAACAAACCGAAAGTTTATTTTTTTAAGTCCAGTAACATCGAATTCGTTCTGTTGAATGGAGTAGATCTTTTGCTTTCCACAAGTAAAAAGTATTCGCCAGACGATCTATTTTGGAATGTAGGAAGTTTATAAGTATAAATAAATTGAAGTCGGAATTATCTCAGTGTATGCGATGTACGATCGATGTCTTATTTGTAGAACTAACTTGTTCTGTAACAGAGTGCATTTATTTTTATATAAACAGTTTACTGAATGATGAAACATTGAATTATTTCGAACTTGTCAGTTTTAATAACGTGTCAGTTTTGTTTGTATTTTTATTTTGTAGCACAATAGCAATATATTGAATGGTACTACCTCAAAACAGTTGACTATACAGGGTCCAACTTAATATGCTGACACATTTTTAAGGGGATGATCAGACCACCGAACTGAACAACTTTCTCTATGGGGCCAACATTGAAATCGCGAAAAAAAAATCAGCTGTCCCATACATTTGGCTCGCGTAGGTTTGCAGTTTTGTATGGGACAGAAGATTTTTTTTTCGCGATTTCGATGTTGGTCCCATAGAGTAAGTTGTTCAGTTTGACGGTCTGATCATCCCCTTAAAAAAGTGTCAGCATATTAAGAAGGACCCTATATACAAGGTGTTTCATAAGTAACAATACATTCTTGAAATTCTTAAGGGGGTGGTGTAGACCATCAAACTGAACAACTTTCTCTATGGGACCAACATCGAAATCGCGAAAAAAATTAATTTCATATCCCATACATATTTTAGCTCTAGTCGATTTGTAGTGTAGAGTATAGAACATAACATTTATTTTTCCCGATTTCGCTATTGGTCCCATAGTGAAAGTTGTTCAGTTTGACGGTCTTAACAACCCCCTTAAGAGTTTCAAAAATTTATTGTTACTTATGAAACACCTTGTATACGAACTCTATTTACAGACAACAGAAAATGCACCTCAAAGGCCAATTGAAACAGCGCAACAAGGCTATAACCATGTTTATTTAACCTATAATCATATTTGCAAAATGTTTAAAACAGTTTACCTATTGTGCCTATACAGGGTGTAAGGAAAAGCATCATTAACTTTTAAACCACATACTCTACCCATCAAACTGAACAACTTTTACTGTGGGACCAAGCAAACCTGTTAGAACAAAAAATGTTTAGTATGGGACAACTGTTTTTTTTTAACTGACTGGTTTGCTCCCATAGTAAAAGTTGTTCAGTGTGATGTAGAGTATGTGGTGTAAAGGTAAATGATACTTTTCCTTACAACCTGTATAAGTCGCTAATAAATAGATACTTATATTTACTTACTAATTTTAAAAATGTTTCTACCAAAAAGAAATAAATATAAATGAACCAAAACCATAGCGTATAGAAATTTGTAACTTAAAAGAATAAAGTGAAACCAGTATAAAATAATTAATTGTAGAGATTTGTTTGGAGCCGCATATCCTATCCGCTCATTAGCGGAATGAAGAGGGATTTAAAACATAATATTGCCGACATTTGGCCGACACGTCCTTTGTTTATCTTTTAAGCCAACTGTCTTTAAACACCTTCATTTGAATTGCTGATGTCTTAATAAAAATGAGGAGTCGCGTTGTGGATCTGCTAGTGGGTGGTCGCGTGTCGCGTGTAGCTCGTTGGTTGCCCCCTCCCAGCTCGACAGCGGGGCTCCAGTGGTGGCTCAAGATAGTGTTCTTTTGTAAGAACAACCCTTGAAGTCACCAAAATATCTTCATAACCGTACAACGTCAAGCACTTTTGCTACAAAAACTCGACATTGGCAAAATCATCACAAACCAAGATGGCAGCCATATTTTAAAAATAGAATAGAATAGAATAAAAATGAGGGCCGAGTGTGGTTAAATCGTTCTAGGTAGGTACCTACCCTTTTCTTTTACCAAGCTACATATATATAAGGTTACGGTAAAACCTCAAATAAATAAAGTTAAATACAGGAATCGCGGGTTAATAAATAGGTTGGAGTAAAACTATTGAAACTCTTCGCTTAGTTGTCGAAAGAATTATTTCTCGGTCGAACTTGGCATTCGATGCGGTTTTCTCTAAACCGCTTCTTATTTATTACGCACTAAGTTTTTCTTCTGACTTTCTCCGCGTCTAATTTTATTAATGGAAATTGTACCTACGTCCAGAAGTGGTAATTTTGAAATTCACGTTCAAATCAGCAGCAGATAACATCGAAATTACTATGGAGCTTAGGTATATGCATCATTTGATTTGATTCGATCATGATTTTGAATAAATTAAATTAATCAAACGTGGATGTTCTCAGTTTTTAGAACATAGACTCTGACTACCCCCTGTCGGGGAGTATAGTCGTGATCATATGCCATTTTATCCTTAAATTAATTAGTTGAAAGTGTGACTTTCAAAAATAGCACTTCAGGTTGTAAGCATAGCGAAGAAATTATACAGGGTGTTACATAAGTAAGAACACATTTTTAATACTCTTAAGGGGGTTGTTTAGACCGTCAAACTGAACAACTTTCTATATGGGACCAACATCGACATCGCGAAAAATAAAATCGGATATCCCATACATATTTTAGCTCGAGTCGATTTGTAGAGTAGCTACCTATAGAACATAATTATTATTTTTCGCGCTTTCGATATTGGTCCCATAGTGAAAGTTGTTCAGTTTGATGGTCAAAACCCCCTTAAATGTTTATTTGTATTTTTGTAACACCTTGTATTAGCCGTCCAAAGTTGCTATGAAAAAAAGAACCTCAGTATTGATATTAGGTACCTAACCTATGTATGTTAGTAGGGTAGGTATAGTGATTACACACCGAGGGCAGGAAAGTAAGAAAGGTCTCAGATATCATGTAATTGTTGATCGAGGCGAAGCCGAGGCTTTCTTATTTACTGCCCGAGGTTAGTATCCTATTTTTATCCTCGACGGAGGTGGAAAGCGGCAACTTCGTGCAGCACAGCGGGACGAAAATAGACGCTTTCCATCCGGAGGGGACAAAATGTACATTATAAATTTACATCTAGGCGTGAAAAAATAAGTGTCAGGCACTAAAATAAAGTAGGGATTATAGAATTTAATAAACAACCGGTCATTTATCATTATTTAATGTTTTCTAATGTAATATCAAGATCCACTAATAGATGCGTAGGTATGATTTATTTGTATTTCAATAAAATAAAATGTTGTAAGAAGAATTTCGTTTTAATATTAATATTAGCGCAGATTAGTGTAGATTTAGGTCGATTTTGTTAGCGAAAATGTACGATTTGTGTTTATTTTTCAATTTCTAGTAAGTTATTCTTAAATACTAAATTTTTTAACGTAAATATTTGTTTTAAGATTCTCGGGAGTTAGAAAATGAAACATATTGCGAATACCTTTTTGTGTTAATCTCCAATAGGCGGTGCGGTACCGTGCTTTAATATATACAAATAAAGGGCATGGCTCATGGCTACAAAATGGTATAAAGATATTGCATAATGTTTCACATAAAGTTTCCTAGAAACCGCCGATTTATATTTGATACATGTTATATTTTCTCTGTATTTTTGTTTTGGGGAAATTATTTGATAAATTGATCTATAATTTCATAACGTACCGAACTTGTAGAATATGCTAGGTACCTAAAAACGTGCGTGGTGAGTCGTTGTGACGTCACAAAATATTAAAATTTGGACGAGATGGGCACTTACTACTGACAAAAATAGTCACCAATTTTCACTCCACATTACTAAAAGCAAATACCCGTTTTCTCCTTGCGAATCTAGAACCCATGACCCTTGTCTTTGCAGGCAGGTTCACTAACAACCATGTTATCAGATCGTAACAATGTACACAGTACACATTCAATAGTTATTGAATTACAATCAGACAGACAAACTGAGGGCAAATATAGATAGGAGATGAACAAGGAAGACATAAGAAGGGCGTGTCTTGCTCACTCCGACGGGAGACAAGCACGAATTTGTACTACACACTAGGTTATATCGAAGACGAGGTTGTTTGTCTTGGATCCTTTACTTTTATAGTACCTACATATACACAGTCCTTCATAATATACTGAAACTTTTAAGGGGACGATCAGACCATCAAACTAAACAATTTCTCTATGGGATAATATCTAAATCGCGAGAAAAAAGTAGATTTGCAGTTTTGAACAGCTGTTTTTTTTTTCGCGATTTCGATGTTGGTGCCGCAGAGAAAGTTGTTCAGTTTGGTGGTCTGTTTATCCCCTTAAAAAGTGTCAGCATATTAAGGGGCTACCTGCCGGTTTTGGGTAATTTTGTAACCATTTTATTCATTAACTATGGCACTTTTTGAGCAGAAATTTAAACTGAACCATCTACAGGATATGAGAAGTGATGTGGTTTTTCTAGAAATCGATTTTAATGAATAAAACCGAAGAAAAGGGACTCTAAAGTCACCCCTTTTTTTCCAGTTGTAACCATTTTACTCTTACATTTTTAATCGGAACAAAATGAAACTTTACTATATTGTTCACAATACAATTTAGAATGATGTGGTTTTTTTACTTTTTCGAAATTAATAAAAAATCATCGAATTTTTCAAAGAAAACAGCAAAATTCTGACCGGAGCCACGCGCTCTTTCTCATCGATTAGTATGGAGTGTGAGTGAGAGGAGAGTGGTCCACGGCTGATACGCCTTAAGAAGAACCCTGTATGCATAAGATTAAACCGATCGGATTCCAATATACTAAACTGCAATGCCCACTCGACTCAAATGTATGCAACAGCTGTTTTTTTTTGCTTCCCTCGGTTTGCTCCCTTAGTAAAAGTTGTTCAGTTTTCACCCTGTATAAGACAGATAATTAAAGTTTTCGGGATTCCGTATGTAAATTGGAAAAACCTTCCGTTTACCAAATTGTGACTCGCAATTTCTTCCGGGAGGTTCTGATGTGGTGCATTTCTAATACAGTAGGTACTACTGCATTTTTATGTCGGGCGTTGATAAGTACTGGTTAATAACAAACTCGAGACCGGAATCCCATACGGGGTGATCAGAAACATTGCTAAAACTATCCACTTTCTATTTAAGAATGGAGTTGTTCTTTTAAAAAGCTCTGAAAGCCCATGTACGCTGTAGAACCAACAGAAGACAATTACAAACGAACATGATCTGATAATAATAGCCCGCTAGAGGTGTTCATAAAGTGTAAGTAGAAGGATGATGTTGTAACCAGGGTTGAAACAGGTATGCTTAGATGGTTCGGTCACGACTCACTAGGGAGAATTATTGACCGAATGTGAGCGGAACAGTCGAGAGAGGGCGTCCGAGGAGAACTTACCATGACCAAATAAATGGTCTTCTCCGAAAAGGACATGTGCGCAGATCCTCAACCGACGAAAGTGTGTGAGAGTGGACGAGGCGAGAGAAATATGTCAGGATCGTAGTGTTTGGCGAGCCGAAGTCTCTGCCTACCCCCTTGGGATATAATGGCGTGAGATAGCATAGCATAGCATATGCTCACGACTATATTCCCCGAGGGGGTAGTCAGAGATATTCTGAAACCTCAGAACATCCACGTTTCACCAGTAGTACCGAAACTCTGTCCAGTGTGACGGGGGGTGAGCCCGAGGGCGTGAGATACGTATGTAATATTTCATAAAAATTGCAACCTTAAAGATTCTTAGATAAAGTAAATTTCAGATCTTACGTCAGAACTTGGTCAGAACGTTATCTACAACCCCGTACAGACAATTCTCTTAAAATTTATAGTCTCTACCCACCTCGTTAAGGTACGTCGAACTGCAGTAGGATGCGGCAAAGCCTATCGATCTATTCAGCCCATAAATTTCGAAATGAAATGAGAAGTTGCTGTCTTCGTTCTGTGTGCCGTTTAATAATTTATGTCTTGGTGTTTTGGAGTAACATTTTCTGTTTTTAGTCCCTGCACCTTAGTAATAAATTATTGTAATAATTTTCAATGTTCTTGATAAGGTAGTAGAAAAAATATATTTTGTCAAGAAAAGATTTCTGTATTATATTTTAAATAAATTATAGCCTAATCTTATATTTTTGTGTTTCGAACATCCCGATTTGTATACGAAGTGTTTGCTATTCAATCAGTCAATACACCAAATACATATAAGTAAAGAGAGTCAACAGACAGGAAATACAGAAGGTACAAAAACGGCGGTCTTATCGCTAAAAAGTGATAAGACGAGCGAGCGGGCGAGCTATTTCGATTACGTGTTGTTATGATAAGTGAAATAAGAAGTAGTTATTTTATGTTGTCATCGAAACAATACGACAATACCAGGTCATATTAAAGTTTCATAATTTGTGCTTTAGTGTGTGTGG
This sequence comes from Agonopterix heracliana, assembly GCA_963693445.1. NCBI lineage: Eukaryota > Metazoa > Arthropoda > Insecta > Lepidoptera > Depressariidae > Agonopterix > Agonopterix heracliana. Next base: position 21,329,688 of record OY856308.1, on the reverse strand, counting down.
GAAGCGCTCGTTGGCGTAGTGGAGCTTTGGTATTGGAAACGATCACCGAAGTTAAGCAACGTCAGGTCCGGTCAGTCTTTGGATGGGTGACCGTTTAGTGGTATTTCATCTCGAGCGTTTCCGTGCTTCAGAAGGCACATTAAGCAGTTGGTCTCGGATAGTTCCATCAGATGGCGTTGTAACTATTCGTTAAGCCAGGTCATAGGCCTATTGAGGCGGCTTGAAAATACTCTGACAGCAAGTTGACCACTACCTTGCCTCCACCGACACGCACTGGGCCCGCGTGGTGGAGTATGGCCCACTCCCTCTCACCCTTATTCGTGAGAGGAGGCCTTTGCCCTGCAGTGGGATTCTATAGGCTATAACTTACAAACTTACTTAAGTTGTGCTTTTGTACCTTGGATCCTACATCACTGCATGGCAAACGGATTCCACACCGAAGTAATTACGTCTACCTGTACGTTACGTCTTCACCGCCCGACTACAGAATCGATTTCCATAACATTTGAGCAGAGAAGTTCTTTGAAGCCTGAGAATAATGCAGGCTACATTTTATCTCTAAAACAAAAAGAATGTTCTAACTAAACGTACGAAGACGCAGGCAAAAGTTAGTTTATCCTGAACGTTTTTCGTGACAGCTTTTGTAGCGAAACATGACAGACATGACTGTATTTAAACATAAACTAAGCAGACTTGCAGATTTCAGCCAATTCAGATTTATGGCGTAAACATTGCAGCAATTCACTATTTAATGTTCTACTAAGTGGCTTTGAGATTAAGATTGTCTAAACATATCTAATGGTTGATTAAAGTGTTTATTATTGAAAACTCATCATCATCATCATCATCAGTGACTTGAACATATGCCTCCCCCAAGACGCGTCGATTCTTCCGTCTTCCTCATCCAATCACTCCGAGCTACCTGTTTCTGGTCGTCGGTCTAGCGGGCCAGTGGGCTGCCCACTCATGAAAATCTTATGAACGGTTTTGCTTAAGAGCCAAAACACATGTACATATACATGCATAAACTCAAGATCGTTCGGGATGGTCAGAACATTGCTAAAACTACGGACTTACTGTTGAAGAATGCCAAAACACACCACTATTACTCACAATTTTTAATTTTGTAGCGATACGGACAGCTGGTATTTTCCTGTTTTTTCAACGTACGAGTAACATGCAAAGAAACGGAGAAAAATAACAGTTATTAAAACTGATTTTTCGTGTAAACCAATCTTCTTCGTACGTTGGTAGTAGAAATACAGAAACGTGACTGCGTCTGCCATGTTACAAAGCCAGCAACGGTCCAGTTTTAAGCCTGAATTTCCACGAGATAGCGAGTTAATTTGCGAGCACATCGAGTTAAGTAGAAGCTACAGTCGTTCTTGTGGAAGTGTAAATCGAGCTTTAGTATCACGGCCTTTTTGCGACTGTAACACTACTGTATCGCCGCCAAGTCTCTCGGTTCCCAAACGTCTAACCAACAAGACCTTGCGTAGTACCCATCCATAGCACGAGCTTATGCGCAGCCCCATATCTCAGACGGATCATTGATCGATGTACTTCATCGATTTGGCTCGCGATCTGACGATTGTATCGATGCCAGATCCATCATATGCGCGCGCGCATGTCATGTTATGTTGCCTGCGGTTTTGTAGTGCGTTGAACCGTGATGAAATGTTGCTATTCCCTGAAATTGGGTCTTGTTTGATTGGAGAAGAAAATCGTTGCGTTTTGATTTGACTCCGCGTTTGCTTTGATGGTAAAAGGATTTTATAGTTCAGTGTTTAAAAAGACTAACATACGTAAACTCACGACCCTAATTTCTATAGAGGTGGTCAGCAATTATGCTACATAAATTTTACCGTTTTTAAGATTTTAAGCGTTATATTATCACAATCTTTCTTCTTATCGAGTGGGCTGCAAGCCCTGGTGTCAGAGTTTATTCAAACCGCCTTACGGCCTCTGACGTGGTTTTTTTATGTAACGACTACTACCACCAGTGATAGTAGCAGAGACCAACAGCTTAACGTGCCATCCGAAGCACGGAATCGTCTTTCTTTTCAGACAATCAGGTGACTCAGCCTGCAATGTCCTAACCAACTGGGAAAAACGCACAAAGTGACATTTCACTAGGTGCCACGTGGGAATCGAACCCACGACCTCCGTGTCAAGAGCCCAATGCTCTTAACCATTAGACCACGGAGGCAGGCATATTATCCCCTTATATGACCCTTTTCCATTAGAGATTTTCACTCAATGCATTCTCAATTCGTTCGCGATGCGCTCATACATGAAAGGACGCACATATGCGGTCTGCGAACTATATCACAGATTATTTAATAGTTACTCCCGTACCGCTATATAGTCCGCAAAACCCACATAATTATGCCATCAATGTGTTATTGTCACGTCGTTACTAGAGGCATTAACTATAAGTAAATAAGTATTTATAAGCTATAGAATCCCACTGCAGGGCAAAGGCCTCTTCTCACGAATAAAGGTGAGAATAAGAGGGCCGTTCTACCACGCTTGGTAAATAATAAGTACCAAAGATAAAACCTCTCAAATTGCTACAAGAACACTTTCATTGGTCGTAGAATCTAGAACATGACATTTCAGCAAACGGAACACGCCAAGAACACGTTTACGACACTGACGATCTTCACTAAATGTCCCTAAATTTAATAGCTATGGGTGTCCCCCTTAGGGTTTGCATTCAGAAACATTTCAGGAATATATAGACGGAACGGACTACTGGGAAAATATTACGCCTTTCAAAGGAAATAAACCCATAGTTTCCTTTCATATTAAATAGAAAAATAGCTTCATTATGAAAGCAGACTACACATTACGTTTGATTAGTACCTAAAAGCTAGCTTTTGCTATATTACAAATTTGGTGCTTTTATTCTTAAAACACAGTGAGTGACCTATGCAATTTTTTAACTGTAATTTCGTATTATGTAGCCTGATAACGATAACTGTCTTTTGTTTGCAATTTAAAGATTTCGACCCTCGTTTTACATACACCAGCTCTATTTAATTTTATAAATTCGTTCTATTATGGGTTCAGACAGTTTTGTGCAGAATTTACAAGAAACAGTAGGTAGTTTCACACGTGGGCCCAGTACGGCTAGCATGCCACCCACGACAACGCGTTTAAACGAGTAAAACGTCATGCGCGCTCTTTTTGGCGTACGTAAAATAATAAAGATGGAGGCACGTCTCGATTTTTGTCGTTTTCTCGGCGGTGGCATGCTAGAGGGGCAGTAGTACCCAAGTGCCCAAACTATACTCTGAAATGGAATCCGACATCAACAATTTCAAACAAAAGAGTGTCTTTTGTTTAAAATGTTTGATCTCGGATTCCATTTCAGAGTATACTTAACCAGGGCTCTGTTTAATAAACGCGACAAGTGACAATTAACAATGACAATTCAGAGTACGCACGGCGACAGATCAACCTACCCATAGTGGTACCTTATGTCCATGAACATAAAGTTCAACTAATGGGTAGGTTGATCTGTCGCCGTGCGTACATTGCTGAGAATGCTAGGACACTGCAAGTTCTGCGTCATTAGTTACCAGCAATTGTACTCTGAATTATCATTGTCAATTGTCACTTGTCGCGTTTATTGAACAGGGCCCAGAAGAGTATCTAGTACTACATACAGAACGAAAACTCCCTGCTCCCCACGAATTTAAACCTCACCCCATCTGGCAGGAAGCGCGGCAGAAAATGAAGGCAATGGCGTTTTCCTGTCTCGCTCGCACTCAGTATCGCACATGCTTGCCTCTTGTAAATTTTTCCCATTTTTACGAAATGACACCTAAATATCCAAAGTGTGTCTATGCTGAGAGGAGGAAGGAACTATTGAACACATCCTTTGTGACTGCGATGTCTTAACGCATGTGCCTCATGGGAGATGGTTATCCAAATCCGGGAGATTGCAGGTTTTTTCTCCTGAACGGCAGTGCCCTCATTTACCACGTTTTTGAAGGTTGAAGAAATAAATACAGGGTGTAAGTGACAGCCTGGCAAATACCTACTGAAACGGTGAATTCAGACCATCAAACTGAACAACTTTCACGATGGCGCCACGCTCAGGAAACGTGAAAAAATCTACTGTTTCTAACATTTGAGTGGAGCAGCTGTTTTTCTCGCGTTTCCTGAGGGTGGCTATAGTGAAAGTTGTTCAGTTTGATGGTCGGAATTCACCGTTTCAGAACAGTGCAGTCACTTACACCCTGTATACGTAGGGGTCAAAAAAATATTGGTTCTGTAAAGTCGGTTTACGGACAATAGTTTTACATGATAACGTCATAAAGAAACATTGATGAGAACTGCTAGCTCTGACGTCACGCGAAACGTGACACTTTTTCGTGCGTGCAGCCGCTGTTCATCACGTCAAAAAGATTCCATTGGGTCAAAGCTTGCCAGCCAGCCCCCATAATAAGATTAGGCGTATATAATCTAACCTAGACAGATAGACGTCACCCGGAAACATACTAAAAGAAAGCATCTTAATCAAAATGCAAACGCAGCAGGCCTCCACCGCCTGCGTACGCGCTCGACGCGCGTCCGAAATAGCGCGCAACTGGGTTAATACCCGACGTTTTTTGCGCCACACACCAGACGTTGTTCTTGTACTAAAACATAATAACATACCATTATGTTGTGCCTGTCTGTAGTAGAAACTGTATGTAACACATGCATGTTTTCCGGAAATATGGTTATTTTAAGGTATCATTAGCATTAATGGCCACGGGCTCACCCCTCGTCACACTGGACAGAGTTTCGGTACTACTGGTGAAACGTGGATGTTCTGAAGGTTTCAGAATATCTCTGACTACCCCCTCGGGGGATACAGTCGTGAGCATATGCTATGCTTATCATTAACATTCGTAGCATTTTTAACAGATCTCTTGGATATTGTCACATAGATTATCTAGTAGTCCCGATACAAATCGAAGTACCAGAATCTAGTCCAGACTTGTATTTGATGAATGGACAATAATGTACAGGGTCCAACTTAATAATAAATAATAAATAAATAAATATCTTGGACAGTGTCACACAAATTATCTAGTCACATTTCAAGTTCCAGAATCTAGCCTGGACTTGTATTATGATAAGACAACGATATAGGATACATATATAGATACAAACATCCATGACTCGGGTACAAATATTCATATTCGTCATACAAATATTTGTCCCTTACGGGATTTGAACCCACGACCCCCGGCACAGCAGGCAGGTTCACTACAGACTGTGCTGTCGGGCCGTCAGTTAATAGCCTGACGGTTTATTAATCGGACCTACAACTGAAAAATAAAAAAAAAAATCTTCTGTTCCATAGTTCCATATTATCAAACTGCAATCCTACTGGACCAAAATATATGGGACAGCTGATAATTTTTTTCGCTCTTTCGATATTGGTCCCATTGAGACAGTTGATCAGTTTGATGGTCTGATCATTCCTTAAAAAACCCGACTCTATAATTCCCTCTGTGAAGACTTTTACGTTTACCGTCAGAATTGAGTGAGGTGTGATTGGTGTGATCAAAGAAAATTGATTACCACCTAAAGAAAATGAACGATACTAACTTGAATTCAAACCTTTAACCTTAGGGGTAGATTTTTAGTCTCAAAGTTCAAAAATACAATCCCTAAATAACAGAACAAGTTACCTACGAGAGTTGAACGTAACCTATTTTCATCCAGTATTAACTGTCCCTAAATAGACGCTGTTTATTTACAAATCTTTAAACATATTTATCGTTAGCTTATGCTGTTTATGGGCTGAACTCAGGGAGAAACAGCTCCCTTATTATTAAAACTATAAGGGCGACACAATCCAGGCTTGTGGGCACGAAAAATATGTCTCAAAATTACACAGAAGCTTAGAAGCCATAAAACTTTGAGATTATGGAGTGAAAGGTTATTAAAATGTTACGTCAATAAATTTACTATAATCTGAAAGTTTACTAAATAGTAAACTAAGTAGTAGTAGTAGTCTTAGTATAAATATACTAAAGAAATTGAAACGTTAATAAAAATATTCTTTTAGGTTCGACTACCTCGACTTCGAAACTCAAACATTTGGACTATACAGAGTGTTACAAAAGTAAAAATAAACATTTCAGACTTTTAAGGGGGTTGTTTAGACCATCAACTTTCACTATGGGGCCAACACTGAAATCACGAAAAAAATTATCTGCTATCCCATACATTTAGCTCGAGTAGATTTGTAGTTAGGTATGGAACATTTTTATTTTTTTCGCTTTTTCGATATTGTTCCCGTAGTGAAAGTTGTTCAGTTTGATTGTCTAAACCACCCCCTTAAATGTTTACTTGTATTTTTGTAACACCTTGTATAGTTTTCATTACTGACCTTAAAATAACTGCTTGCTTGATACAAAGTTATCAACGTAACAAAACTTTTAGACCTGATGCTTCATAGTGTGGAAACAAATTACAAAGAATCTGTGTAACATTCATCCATCTAGAAATAACATTCTAGGTTTCAGCTCTTGTGACTAAAAATATACGTAACAATAAATTACACAAATAGAAGTGCTTCTTTTAATTAAATAGAGTTATCTAGGTAAATCTACTTTGTAAACAATGAGAATTTTTCCTAGGAATTTTCTCATCGATCTTACAAAATTCTAGCTGTTCCTGACTTGGAATATTTATAATTTAGGTGTCGTATACTAATAAGACCTCTCTCTTTTTTGAAATCTGTTGAAAAGTAGCATAGCGTATGCATAAGCTCACGACTGAATTCCCCAAGGGGGGAGTCAGAGATATAGAGAGATATAAAAACGGCTGAACGGATTTGGATGAAATTTGGCACACAGATAGAATATGTTCTGGATTAACACATAGGATACTTTTTTAAGGTCCACGCAGACGGAGTCGCGGGCAACAGCTAGTTGTACATAAATTCCGAAAAACTCGGTTGAAAAGTAGGCCGAATTTATGTTCCTGACCACTTCCTAATGGAAGTACGGTTGTGTATACAAATATACGTTCATCAATTCTTACAAATTCTATTTTCAAACAGCCCTTCATAGATTGATGAATCCTCAATCGTTACGCTACTGATGAATCAGGGCACTTCATTGCGTCAATCATCGTTCCCAGTGAATCAACATAAACAAAAATGTTCAAAGAAATTTACACTAGTACCGAACTATTTGGTAAATACAATGTACATCCCGTTTTTCTTTTACGATTGTTTGTTTTTCGATATGACTAGATGATTTTGATTGTGTGCAATCTGGTTTAGTTTTCAATTCGATGTAAACTTTAGCTTGTTGAAATTTCAGAGAGGTTAAGGCTAGGTTATCCCAGTGCAAGCGTCTCTTTCTTGCTAGCATAAGTTTACAATTAGCCATCCAGCTCCAATTGAAAGCAGGATCGCAAAAAAACGTGTTTTTCGTCAATATCTTTGCTCATGGGAGTTTCTAAGCTAAAATTTCTTCTGAGTTCACTAGAAATATTTAATGTATTTAGTCAAGTACAAGAATAAAAAGTTAAATATTAGCAGTTTAATCATAGTATTGAAAAAACATAACAATAACTTTGGGATGTTTTTCTATCTAGTAAACTTAATCTAATCGTGTAATTGAGAACAGTCGCCCATCCGCCCGCTCCTTAAATAAGACATAATTTAATTTCAGACTTTAAAACACAGTTTAAAACACTTTCGTTCGTGTTCAAAAAAATCGGCCTCGACGGGGTCTTAAGAATAAGGTCGACTTTTTCAAAGAATGCGAATTTGTCCACACTTTATTTTTGTTTTTCATACTTCTAATTATCTTCCTATCTTCTTTTAATTAATTCAATTTGCGTAATCAGGCATTGCTTTGCAGAAATCGATGACTAATAGATGGTATCGCAACATTTCGGTCTAGCATTGTGTTTGGTCGCTGCTGTTGATCTTGATTCACAGGAGTGAGAATAAGTGATCGGGCAGTGGTAAAAAATCTCTTCTCAATTCAAAAATGAGCAACCGGATGGAATGGCTACTGAAATGCTTTCCAAACTTTACGATTGTAGTGTTATAATAAACATTGATTGATTTTGAGGCGAGAGTTGTAGAGGGTGGCCTACACCCTTTCATCCTCATTCGTGAGGCCTTTGCCCTATAGTGGAATCCTACTGGCTAAAACTGTATACTTGTGTAAGTAAATGAATCGTATTTGAAAGACACTTCCTGAACATTCACACTTCTGAAGACTTGATTCAGTCTTGAATCTTCTTAATGTGGTAAATTTCCGGATACCGATCTCAATACATTCACACAGAGCTACAAAATAGCAGCTTTTCAGAGTGTAAACACAACTTCGTCATGTCATCGGCCTACAGGCGGCACCTTACAAGTCATTACGTGTTTTCCCACTGTATTCCTTGTAATACCTTAAAGAGAGCCCTTACAAATGCCACATGCCTCGAAGGCAGGGACGTATCGATTCTACATTCAAATCTACTGCGGCTTGAGACAGCAGTGACATTCTCCGGGATTAGGGGGATTAAAAAGGTCAATTGCATTATGCCTGTTTTTATTTTGTTACAGAGTTTTCCTCAAGATATAGTTATTGTAGTATTTTATTTCTGTAATCGCAGTCGTTTCATCGTCGCATAACAAGCATGTAAAAGGCTTATATATGAACTTGATGGGTTTATGTACGCGGAGATGAAGAACTGTCAATACTCAATATCTTTATTGCTGGTCCAAAATTGCTAGTTACACTTTCAATATGAACCCTGCGATAACCCTACAAGATTTAAATAATTTATTACATCTATCTTTTTATATACCTTTTAAAATCCCAAAGGCCTAAAGTAGATTATTATATTGATAGTTATTAGTGAGATAATTGATTTTAAAGGATTTTGTTTGGATTTATTATTATTTTTAAACGAGATCTTACAAAACAGTGGCAGATGAATACATAGTAATGTATGTGCATGTGAGCTTTTATTTATATTTCTTGTACGAAATTTCAAACAATCAAACAAATCATAACGCGTTAATATTTATTAGTGTCTCTTAAAAAAACACATTAACAAAATTACGCATGTTCCGCAAATAAACGGTCCGGTAATCCGGAACCCGATGCCGGACGTTGTCCGTCCCACGTGGACGAGGACCGGAAACAGCGGAATTTAGAAGACACTCCAAATGAGACCGTGATTCACTCGAGTGAGTTAATGAGTTTGAGATACATGCGTCAACATCCGCGGGTTTATTTACGATAATTGAACACTCACTTTTAGTGTATTTAGGGTTTTCGGAATTGATATGACCTGTCAAGGGGTGCCTAGTTGGGTAGGCGATGCTCTAAGGGTAGGCGTATCCAACTAGGATGGGGTACTTTCGGGAAACTCCGTCATATCATATATAAATTTGTCCTCGGCCCTAACACAATGACTCGAAACAAAGGTGTTCAATCAATTCGTCCTACCAGTGGTGCGGAAATGTGGACCCTGACGATCACGAGTTCAACTAGTTCAATTCAAAGTTGCTCAGCGAGCTATGAAGAGAGCTATGCTCGGTGTTTCTCTGAAAGATCACATCAGGTATGAGAGAATTGAAGTGGTTGACATTGCTAAGAAAATTAGCAAGCTGAAGGCCACTTTAGATTTCACATTAACTACTAGATGTCCATATAATTTAATAAACACAAAAAAACATATAATACAGAACACCACAGAAATAAAAACGTAGTAAGTACCTACTTAATAAATCTTACACAAAAATTAAAATTAAAAGATATCCTCCTAAGCGCCCTCCCGAGGTAGAGTACCTACCTAGGAGGCCTCATTGGCTGCATTGCCTCTTTGAATAGCCAAACTTATCTTTTGAGCAAAATAGCTGCCAGCCCTCCTGTCTCCCGTGTCCTCAAACAGGCGCCTTGAGAGGCACTTTAGGCGTTGTGAGGGACGCCCTGCGCCCCGTATCAGATTATTCGTCGTAAGCCAGTGAGATCCTACAAGGAGAAGTCACTGACAAACGCCCAAAGTTCCACTGCAGTTCCCTCCGGACTCACCTAAAGAGACCAGAAGCAGGTGGTTATCCGACTTATTGTGGAAGAGCGGTAGATTAAAAAAGTCTAATAAATGTCTGTAATTTTAAATACTACAACCTTTACAGTTTAAAATTGACGCTCTAGCCATGTAAAAAGTTGTAACCCAAAAAATTCAAATTTTAAAGAAAATATGCTCTACAACTTGCGAATTCATGTAAAAACAAACAGGCTCTTTACACTGAGGCATTTAATTGAGACTGACTGACGAATAAACCTTTCGTGGCGTTTTACCTTCAGATAATATTTTGTTGGTGAGCGCGCTCCATACAAACGAAGTTTGATTCTATTTTGAATATTAACCAATTAAATTCAATGACCTTTTTAACACGATCCACGAACGACTTCGAACGAATATCCTTGTCCTATAATCCTCAGGATTGTCAGATTTCTTTGAAAGTTACACCGGCTCAAAGATTTCTATACGAAAAAAAGCGACAATTTTAAACTGTAAAGGTTGGAATATTTTAAATTAAGACGCTGTTATACCGTCGAGGCCGTTTTTTGAACACAAACGAAAGTGTTTTAAACTGTGTTTTAAAGTCTGAAATTAAATTATGTCTTATTTAAGGATCGGGCGGATGGGCGACTGTTCTCAATAACACGATTAGATTAAGTTTACTCGATAGAAAAAAATCCCAAAGTTACCCCTTTTTGTTATGTTTTTTCAATACTATGATTAAACTGCTGATATTTAACTTTTTATTCTTGTACTTAACTAAATACATTAAATATTTCTAGTGAACTCAGGAGAAGTTTTAGCTTAGAAACTCCCATGAGCAAAGATATCGACGAAAAACACGTTTTTTTGCGATCCTGCTTTCAATTGGAGCGGGATGGCTAATTGTAAACTTATGCTTGCAAGAAAGAGACGCTTGCAGTGGGATAACCTAGCCTTAAGGACACTTAAAAAAAATAATAATCTCGGAGCAGTTTAAGCCGGTTCCGAAACCAATATCTTCCTGTACTATATCACCATTATTACCCCAACAATAATTTCATTAATTCATTCTATAAGTATTCCTCATTCCTCACATAAATTGCGTTCAATGAATGCAGAACATAAATAATTTTTGTCCCATGCATATTCAGCAATAAATTTTTAGTTCATATCGTACACTTTAATAATATGCGAGTATGTTTATATAGAATTCTTTGTTAACTTTCTCGCTGTATTCAAATGTGAATAATAATAGCTTGAGAAGAGAACAATGGATAAATCTTCGTGAGTTATTATGTTGGGAAAATATCACGCGAGTGGATATTGTGAATTTGTTATATATTTTAAGAACACCTCTATTATCTCTCACTACCCCTCGGGGATACGTTTTATAAGTAAGTAAGTCATAGCCTGTGGGATCCCACTGCAGGGCAAAGGCCTCGTCTCACGAATAAGGGTGAGAGTGAATAATAAATAATAATAATAAATAACGCTCACAGGCACATACACTGTAATGATCCCAAGTAAGCCTCAGGCTTTTTGTTATGGGAACCATACAACAACGGCACACACATATAACATCCATGACCTAACCGGGATTCGAACCCAGGACCCTGGTTTGGCAGTCCGGCGTGGTAACCATCACACCAACCGGGTCTTCGAAACCATCACACCAACCGAATCTTCTATACTCTATTATGCGGTCCCATTGGGAGAATTTTCAAGACCACAGGTTGTGAGGAAAAGTATCAGTAACCTTTAAACCACATACTGTACCCATAAAACTGAACAACTTTTACTATGGGAGCAAACACGTCAGAACAAAAAAACTGCTTTCATACGTTTCACTCTTGTAGGTATACAGACAGTTTAGTATGGAACAGCAGATTTTTTTTGCGCTGACAGGTTTGCTCCCATGGTAAAAGTTGTTCAGTTTGATGGGTAGAGCATGTGGTTTAAACGTTAAACCCTGTAGGTAAAGGGAACACTTTTTAAGGTGACGATCAAACCGTCAAACTGAACAACTTTCTCTATGCTACCAACATCAACATCACAATTAAAAATGTGTTGTTCCATACAAAACTGTAAATACAGCAGATTTTTTGGTCCCAAAGAGAAAGTTGTTCAGTTTGTTGGTCTGATCATCCTCTTAAAAAACTGTCAGCATTTCAAGTTGGACCGTGTCTAGATTTTTGTAAGGTTTTAGTGGGGTAAAATCATAGAGCAATCTATAGTCGTGAGCATATGCTATGCTTAAATTAAAATCATAGAGAAATTACACGCTCCCCTAGGGGTAAAACCCTTTCTCGTCAAAGTCTGTCCAGCACAGCTAGCATGCCAGCCACGACAAAGCGTTTAAACGAGAAAAACGTCGTGCGCGCTCTTTCTGGCATACGTAAAATAATAAGGATGAAGGCACATCTCGATTTTTATCGTTTTCTCGGGGGTGGCATGCGGGCCCTACTGTAGTTTCCAAAGACAAACAGACGGAGCGACGCCTACCGGAACATTACATAGCACGTAAAGATTATATTATAGTCTAAGATCTCGTTACAAATTACCTGTCCCCATCATGTTTAAGCAATGATATTATTCTATTGGAAAGGTTGATCCAAAAAATAATATTTTCATCCTGGCCTGTCGCCACTTCCTGGCGGCTGGTAGCAACAATTTTGCACTATTGATTATCTAACTAAACGATTATTTGTTTAGGTATAATGTATGCTGTACTTATGTCAAATTGAAGCTAAAATATACATAAATATAAAAAAATTATGGTTTCCTTGACAATAAGGGTTGAGCCTCATCTGGCAGTACCGAATCGAATTTTTCACGCTCTTTCCCATTCTGTCGCTCAGGAACGTCATTGGCTAGAGCGAGAAAGGTCACAGCACTGCCGGTGCTGCCGCGTATGATTTCATTCCCACTATCTTTCTCGCCCTAGCAAACGACGTTCCTGAGCGACAGAAAAAGATGGAGAGACGGAAAAATGCGATGCGGTGCTGGCAGATGAGGTTCAAGTGTTCCGTTTTGCCATTTCTGGTACTGAACACTAAAAATAGTCAGATCATAGGATTGCTACATTGCGTCGCTTCGGTAGGGTTTCGATCGTGTAAATGGGAAAGATTTACTCGTAAACTTTTAAAGTGATTTTAATTACATTCTATTCTTTCACTTTCACTTTTATATGTGAGATCTGTGTGTGTGAGATTTTATAATCTCCTCTGTTCTTGGAAGTTAAAAGTATCTGTTAATCGTAAACAGGAACAAAATGTCTAAACCTGACTGATAGGGGTGGCTGAGACAGGAATAAGAGTGGCAACTCTATGTTTTCAGTATCCTTAAACTAAGTCATTTCCACTGGAATATGTAAATATCATTGCCTAAACACATGGAGGTAAAAAACTTGTAACGGGATCTCGAGTAATATGTATTCTAAGAATTGATGAACATAAGACGTCATAAGAATTTTACTGTTTGGGACAAAAATAATATCCAGTAGGCGTTCTATTAGCCACACCCACTGAATTGTTCTCTTTCACGTGATATTTAGCGGAGTTACATTGTTGGTTAGTTTGTTATCAAATTTATCATTTCGGAAAAGAAATTATGGCGTTATTACTGATTTAATCATTAATCAAAATGTTCTTTGATTTAAATCGGGGGGAATCGTATTGCATTATACCTATCAAATTGAATAACTTTTACTATATGGGAGCAAACCGATAGGAGCAAAAAAAAATCTGCTGTTGCATACGCATTTGAGTCGAACGGGCACATGCAGTTTAGTATGGGTACAACTGATTTTTTTGCTCCGATCGGTTTGCTCCCATAGTAAAAGTTGTTTAGTTTGATGGGTAGACTCTTAGTTTAAAAGGATGCTAATGATATCAATTTCACCCTGTAGTAGCTATTCATCGATTTGCATGATGGTACAGTGAATAGATCGAAATAATTCCTTGTTTTTTAAATGTTATTATACTAATAGTAGATGTACAACCTCGTGCTACTAACACAATCGATAAATCTGATTTTTTTTTATTTATTATTGTGCTATGAAGATCAAAATCAAGATTGCTAATTGATGCGAATAAATGTTCCAGCTCTTTGTTTCTTTGAAACACAATTGTCTTAAAATTATAGGTACTGTTATCTGGAACAAAGTGTAGTAAAGACCAAAAACGATATAAATCAACCAGCGAATTTCAAACAAATCGCACTTTTATCTACCGCGACCCGCACACGAACGTAAATAACTCCTAAGAGTGCAGAGACGCGATCAAAGCATCTCAAATGGTACACAAGAACCGAATGCAGTACGAGAGCTCATTACTGACGATTTATATTTGGAATCCATGTTTTATTGCAGCTGTTCTCAAACTTTTTAGACTGGTCCATATATGAACCTTAACAATATGCAGCGAACAACACACGCAAAGGTGCTAAAAGACAAATTCGTTTTGTCAAAAGTAACAAATTATTTGTTTGACGTCTGATTTGACTAGTTGTCAACTTGCGTCCGCACATTCGGCCACAAATTTGGCTTCGGCCAAAAGTTTTAGTAGTTACAACAAACCAGGTAGCTATGTTACTGTTAAAAAGTCGCTTTTATAAAAATATCTATAAAACTGCCGTTTCGTGTTTCTATATTGAATCCTTAATTAATCTTGACATAAATTCTTGTATACCTCATATTAATTTTATAAATTATTTCGAATTTAAGGTAATCTAGACTCCTTACACGTTCGCGACAAAAATTACAGTATAGATTTTGCATTGATTTTATACTTTTTACTCAGGCATTTTAGTATTTCTACTTATGATTAAACGTTCGGCGTCGGCTTTGGCCAAAAACTCGGACACTTTAATAGTAAACTAGCGGATTCGTGCAGTACATAGTATATATTATATACTAAATTTTAAAAAATATACTTGCTAATACAGGCACAGCTGACCCAACAAATTCAAAGAGACAAAATGTCCTGAGAAGCTAAGTTCAGCCGAAGATAACTTACTCCAAGTTAGGCGCATATTATAACTTTAACTAAGTATTGTTTTGTTTATTTGTTTCGACACTGAATTATACTAGCCATTTATAAAACTTAAGCAATTGTCGTATATACTTGGCCTAGTAAACTCTAACAAACTTTGAATTCGGATCGTTTATTTGTGGACAGGTGGAAATACAAACGTCTAAATAATATGGTCGTATAGCTCTCTATGAACAATTTCGTTACGAATATTTTCATCAGTTAAAATACTTATTGGTACAAGTCATAATATCGTGCATAATATATCCATTGCATGCAATTTTTTTATATTCAAGGTAAGATCTTTGAAAATTTCTTTGAAAGATAATTAAATTATGTTGGGGCTATATTAAGCATTGTGGGACCACCACATCGCAACCCAACTTTGAGAACCACTTCACAACCGATTCGGAAACGAATTAGATCCTGCAAGAGTCAACGACACCGGATGGTATTTATTCGGAAAAAGATATGGCAACATTGGCATTTTTACGACTGTTTAAAATAACTACCATTGTGGTAGCTTAAGGTAGTTCATGCTTGAAGACAGTTAGTTATCCTTTCACCTTTTGAAGTGAAATTTATTCTGTCTTGTATTGCTTTATTTATAGCTTATTTAAAGTATACAGTGACGTGTACAGATGTTTATAGCGTGATGGTATTTATACTAATGGCTTGACTGCTAGTTTGGGATGTTTATGGTGTTTTCTGTACCAGGGACTAATGAGGCGACGTGGGTTTATTTGAGATTTAAAATATCTTGGTGTAGTCGGATGAATAGAGGGCGAATGGGAACGTATACCTAGTGAATAACATTTTGGTTTTGTTCTTTATTTGATTCTTCTTTTCGTTGATGACAGAAAAGTCGGTTTTTAAATGCCCAAAATGTAATTTCCTAACAAATTGCTTGCGCTCGGCTTTACTTCAGCTCACCTGATGGAAAGTGTAGATAAAGCTCGGAATGTATCGCGTAGCATATACAGGGTGTTTCATAAGTAAGAATAAATTTTTAAAACTCTTAAGGGGGTTGTTTAGACCGTCAAACTGAACAACTTTCTCTATGGGACCAACATCGAAATCGCGAAAAAAAAAATTTTATATCCCATTACATATTTTAGCTCTAGTCGATTTGGAGAGTATAGAACATCAATTTTTTTTTCGCGATTTCGATATTGGTCCCATAGTGAAAGTTGTTCAGTTTGATGGTCTAAACCACCCCCTTAAAGGTTTATTTGTATTTTTGTAACACCTTGTATACAAAATAATCTTGTAATATTTAAAAGGGAGTGATTTATCCCATAACATTGAACAAGGTTAAGAACGTTGGGGAAAAAAGTTGCTGTTCCACACAGTTTTGTATGAAACAACAGATTTCTTTTATTTTTTCTCAATGTTGGCTCATTAGTGAAAGTTTTTCAGCTTGATGTTCTAAACCACTCCTTTAAATATTATTAGGGTGTTTCGTTACACCCTGTATAAATTTATCACCATAATCCTTTTTCGGTAGATCAGAAACTTTGCTGGTACTTGTACCAAGGCTTAACCTTACGTTGAAGATTTAATCCTAGACCGTTCGACAATTCGTAGGCATACGACACTCATACGGAAAGATATGGGATGTTTAAGAGGATAGGCGAGTACTGTTTTTTCCATACAAACGTATTCCCCTGTTTCCTCCCTGGATAATGTCATAGAGCAAACATTTTTTACCATACACTTTATGTTATCTCTGCTATATCCCTATGTTGGGCTTTTTTACATAAATTAATTACTGTTCATAAATTACCAATTTTATCGCCTTTCTTCAGACATCCAGAAAACAAATTTTACGAATATAAACAGAAAAATAATAAATAAATAACGCTCACAGGCACATACATTGTAATTATCCCAAACTAAGCACTAAAGGCTTTTATTATGGAAACCATACAACAACGGCACGAACATATAACATCCATGACCGAACCGGGATTCGAACCCAGGACCCTGGTTTGGCAGTCCGGCGTGGTAACCATTACACCAACCGGGTCGTCAAAAGAAAAACATACAAATATAGCCAAAGTCTTTCTTATATATTATACTTGGAGGAGGAAACAGGGGAATACGAAATGCAGATTTTGTCGATTTTATGTAGATAAACTCGGTCCGAGCTGCAGTTGTTTCTTTCGCACTCTAGTCGGTGGGGTGTATTGGTGGGGCAGATCGGATGAATACGTATACAGTCGGAAAAGTGACCTATTCTCCAAATTAGCATTTCAGCCCGCCTACACGTAACATAAATATTATTTTATTCCAAACTTGAACTATTCGTCTATTTTTGATAAGATAACACAAATAGGTACATCAAAAAAACATAAAGCTTAAGCATGGCGCACATTAAAACAGTTTTTAAAATCATTCTAGTTTTAATGCAAGCAATTCTGTCACAATATTTTACATTTGAGAGAGAACTTATTAGTTTTCTTTTCAAAAATATTAGTTAACTTTGACACTACCATTAAAACTGGTAAATGCTCATTGCATGCAATTTGGCAAAGATGCAAAAAAAACCGCAAACATGTTTCTCTTTTGTTTTTAATTTAAAACCCAAAGTACGGTGCTAAGTAGGCAGTTTGTCAGAGTAAAAACTATTTATCTGACAATGAGTCTTGTCGTAACAACACTTTGTAGTTTAACTTCTGCAATTCTGACTAATTTCTTGCATGAAAAACGGGTTTGGAAAGATAAAATTTGTAGGTATACCTACTCATAATGCTAGAATTCTTAAGGTAAGCGCATATCTCGATGGGCTGCATCTGGGCACAAAAATCAGTCCAAATCGCTTCTATAAAATTAATATAAACTATCACCCGTCATAATATGCCTATCTATGTGTGTGTACCTTAAATATTATATTTATAACATTAAAAGGGCGGGACGAGTCGCATTTTTGGGAGGCAGATTTCCATAAGTGTGATGCCGATGCGGCCCGCTCTGCTCCGATTAACTTTGATGTGGTTCGTTGTAGTGTGCGAGTACCAAGCGGAGGATTATTACGTCGAAATTAAAATCCATGCGATGCGGCCCGCCCTAATATACATTTGCCTGGTGTATTTTTTCAGTAGAATAGATTCAAATAAAACATTCGTATTTTTTCTATTCAGGAGTGTAAACGATCAATAATTGTCCTGTTGCTTGAGCGTAAGTAAAACCATAGACACTCACCACACACTTGAGCTAACTTCTATCGTAAGTTCTTCAGACAATATCTAATGCATAAATCCAGTAATGTTTGCCCCAATTACTCCCACTTACCGTAAATACAAATTTAAAAATACTCGCCGACTGTGAACTTGTGAATGAATAATACAATATAATTGGAGAGTGTGTCAGTTTGCGCGGCTGCCAACTCTCGTTTTCTTGCGTGTAGAGTAGCCAAGTGTTGCGGTGTGATAGGATTATGATATATCAATTATCAAGTAAATAAAATCATAACACGATAAAAATTTAAATGTTTTTTGTGAAGAAAATAAACGACGGGATTAAAATTAAGCGTTGGGACATTATTATATTTAAGTGGACAAGTTTTAGTTACTAAGACAAATTAAACATCTCAAAAGTTCGGTACATACAGAACTAATAACGGTACTACTGATACTAGATGTAAAGTTTTACAAAGTCCTAATCC
Organism: Agonopterix heracliana; assembly: GCA_963693445.1. Taxonomy (NCBI): domain Eukaryota; kingdom Metazoa; phylum Arthropoda; class Insecta; order Lepidoptera; family Depressariidae; genus Agonopterix; species Agonopterix heracliana. The sequence goes on along the minus strand of OY856308.1, from coordinate 21,310,947 downwards.
TAAATGTGTTTATGGTTTTCATCCTACTAACGTGTTTTGGAAGGAACAAAAAACAAGTTTTTTCTATTTAAAATGGAAGTCGACAAATTTGTGATATTTAATATCACAAAAGTCTTAATAGACATGATGCTCTCAGCTATATAACATATAAATCTAGGAACAAATTGATCGATTTCATCATCGAATGTACCTACCTGTTTCCTATACAGATTTATGCACACCCAAAAGAAAGTACCTATATATAAACAGAAAAGTATCAAAGCGTTTTAATCTCAAGAATCTCGATTAAAATATCTACAAGATGTTTCTACCTTCCTGGCTTAACAATCGGGCCAAGAAATTAGGTCAGTGTCCTCTTAACGATAAGAACCACGGTCACCCTAATCTTTACCGAGGTGACAGCGATGAAAATTATAGAATTAGTGACATTTATTTTGTTTCACTATGAGCTGTCTCTCTTGTAAATTGTATTTTCTGTGACATTCTTTTAAAGAGCACATAAACGAGTTGACACTCTTTGTTCTGTGTTTTACGACTTTATGAATTGTTTGGTTTTATTTAGATTTATTTTGTTTCCTGTGTGGTCCCGGCATAGAATTGGGCGACCCGATCACTATTTCTGAGTGTCACTCCAATAGTTTACTTGTGTTATAGGTACGCACCTACATTACTCTAACTTTGGGCGCCAATCTGTCTATTCAAGCGTTTCAATTACGTCAAATTCCTTTTTTTTATTTTTACTATTCAGAGCAGTGATTTCTTATGGATATTGATTTGATGATAAGTTTGTAGCCGAATATAGAATCTCCAACTGCAAACAAATTTTGAGTTTATATCTATGTATTTTCAAAAACTAAAGCTTTTGCTGCAGGTGTTCCGTAATGTTTTCGAAGTTTGTTCGTGGTATGCGTGTGCTGCTTGCTGATTTCGGACACAGTGACTACTTCAACTCCGTTGGCTTTGATGAGCTGTCATTTATGGCTAACATAGCCAATCTTCTTTGAGAAGATCCTCGCACCAAGCGGGCACGTGAGCACATCGTGCTTATAGTAATAACTAATATTGTACTACGAACTAATGTTTGCACGTGCAAACAACCAAATCTATGATTTTCATGACAAATTTAAAGCCTTACTATCAGCGTCTATACAATATTAGTTATTACTATAAGCACGATGTGCTCACGTGCCCGCATACTAAAACGATTGGCCACCAAATCTACCCACTTAGTGGGCTCTATGCCACGTCTTTTCATATTCTCGCGCTTTTGCACATTTTTATACCTGATATAGTTGCTCGCCATGCTTACTAATTCGGTATGTCACATTGAGTAGACAACGCGAACAAAATCTGTGCACCATGATCAGCAGTGTGGGGCGCGTGCTGGGAGCGTCAGGCTGCGACGAGCGCCTGGCACAGGCTAAGTGGGTTAGAGCGCGTGCACCCTAACGCGTTTTACAAAACATTATTTCTCTGTAGCTTCTCTAGTTTTTTTTTGTCTTCATTTTATATTTTTTACGGATAGAAGACATAATTTTAAGACCCCTATTTCATTTTTATTGTGATTCATCGAGTTTATCGATATAAATTTAATTTTTAAATTATTTTGATCTTTAATCTCTAAGTGCAAAAATGGTGGAGAAAAAATAATTCGAACTCCATGGAGAAAAACTACCTACTGCTGTATTTAAAAAAAATTAAAACCTGCCTCCTGTTTCTAACTCTATGCTGAAAACAGATACGGCAACATCAAATGTCAAATTCTGTCATTGTGAAAGTATTTTTTTTTCTTAATGGCCAGTTACTTAAGTTCATTTTATGTTTACCAAGGAGTTTGCAGGGGCAGCGATTGACGTCACTCGTGGACCGAAAAAACGACGTTATTATATTAAAAATATCTGTAATCCTTTCATTTTAAAATCTCTGACATAGAAAATATGATTATTGAGACAATTATCTCGAAATGGTTTTCGATTTAGACCTCCAAAAAAAAATACATACATACCGAATTATCATCACCATCTCAGCCGATGGACGTCCACTGCTGGACAATGGCTCGCCATAACGCTGTCATGCCATGCTTACTAATGTTATACTTATAATATAGGTACCTACATAATTAAGTATTAAAGAACGTAGTAGTGAGGCCGTCAAAGGGTAATCACCTCAGAGTGTGTCACTTTAGTGATCTGATCACTTTACCACGTGCTGTTGTCAGATTGTCCGTCGTTTTGTTCTGTTATTAGTTAATTACATCATCCTGCTGATCACTGGTTTCTTTTTCATATGTCAGTTACACAGTTAGTTATATTAATTAAGAGAAGTTTATTCCGAGAGCGAAAATGCGCGCTGCATACAAACGTACTATGGTGATATTTTCAATACTAACCGATTAAAGTCAATGAAATTTTGCAGTAACAATCTAGAAACAAATTTCTATGCTTGTATGAAGTCAGATTTTCGTTAAAATATACAGTTTCAATGCTAGGATTAATTTAAGATTTGTATGGAAATCTTTGAGGCACTTTAACTTTAAAACTATATATTTTAACCATAGACCTATGTACTTTAGTACATTGATATCGTTGATTTTAACGAAAATCTGACTCCATACAAGCACAGAAATTTGTTTCTAGATTGTTTCTGCAAAATGTCATTGACTTTAATTAATTAGTATTGAAAATATCACCATAGTACGTTTGTATGGAGCGCGCCAACAGTAATATACAGGGTGTCGTAAGAAGCAACTAATTCCTTTCATAGATTTAAGGAAACTGAAACTACCTTCTTTTTTTCAATAATCGTGGTGACCGTGTGGCTGCCGGTTATAGCTACTGCATCCGACCCCACCTCTGATCATATTGGTTTCTCGTTCCATCAGATACAGGACGAGAGAGTGCATACGTGTTTAGCGCATACACTTCTCTTCTTCTTCTTAGCCATTCTCAACGGCAATGGTTTAGGCCTCCTTCAGTCTATGCCATACCTCTTAATCTTCTCTATGCATTTCACTCCAGCTGTTCTTTTGATATCGTCATACCAACGCATTTGCGGAGTTCCTCTTGGCCATTTTTTCTCCCCACGGACTCCACTTCAACAGTACATTCCCCACGAGCCTTCTTTTCTGAAGATATGACCAGTCCATTGCCTTTCGAGCTTCGCGATACGCTTGATGACGTCAATGACTTTGCACTGCTCTCTGAGCAGTTCGTTTCGCTTTCGGTCTCTTAGAGTAATTCCTACCATCTACTTCTCACTCTCTGCGCTACTCTGGGTGTGTTGGTGACCTCCTTCGCACACACACTTACCTATGCATTTAAAAATATCCTACATAGATACTTAGTCGAAATCTGCTATGATAATTCATTGACGGCCCGATAGCAGTCTGTAGTGACCCTGCTGTGCCGAGGGTCGCGGGTCCGAATCCCTGAAGGGACAGATATTTGTATGATGAATATGAATATTTGTACCCGAGTCATGGATATTTGTATCTATAATATGTATTCTATATCGTTGTCTAGTTATCATAATACAAGTCCAGGCTAGTTTCTGGTACTTTAAATGTGACTAGATAATTTGTGTGACATTGTCCAAGATATTTATTATTATTTATTTATTTATTCATTCAAGTTCGAGTCATGTCAGAGACAATGAGGATACGATATTAAATTTGTAAATAGCGTTCAATTTATATTCGATCAGGCTGATAATGTATACACCACGTCAAACTTAGCTTATAAGTAGCTAGTTCAACTAGGTACTGTAGGTAAGCCACTGCAGACTTTGTCTAAGCATTATAGAACTTCTGAAACTTTGATGTAGATCCACTACGTGGCAGAGCATAGGGACATTGGTATTTAACATAAGTAGGTTTAATATGATAAGCCTGATTGTTGGCTTTAGTATGAAATATTATATTACACCTAAATTTTTCTATGGCCTAGTCAGAAGCCGGTAGCATGTTGCGCGTGATACGGCTATATAACAACTTTTATCTCATTCGTTCGCGTAAATAGAACGCTGCTATACTACGGCCGTTGATAGTTCAATCGGTGATAGCATATTTTATCCGTCCAAATCCGTGCGTATTTCGGAAGGCACGTTAAGCTATTGGCCCCGGATGGTTCTGTCAGATAACGGTGTAGCTGTTTGTAAAGCCTTTCCTCTTTAGGCGGCTTGAAAGAACATAAGTTCACCACTATTTATGACTCCACTGTTCAGCACCGAGCCTACGTAGTGGAGCGTGGCTCACTGCCTCTAACGTCTAGTCGTATGAGGAGGTATGTGCCCTGCGGTGGGACGCAGTAACTGATTATGACGATGATGAACTTGTTGTCAGCATCCGACCATCAATTTGTCTTTGTAGAAATCAAACTGTTATGTAGCTGTAAGTTCTTCAATTAAAAAAAAAGATAGTTAGCAAGAAAGCACAAGCTGTCATTCATGTCAATTCATATAGCAAAAATAAATAATAATTATCTATTATTAAATCTTTGAAATGTCATGCATGAGACAATAAAAATAACGTACTTTTAAAACTTTGAAGCTTCAATCTATTTTATGTCTATTGCAATTTGATTATCATTGTTTTTGTATTTTTGTATTTACTTATATGGTGTAAACTTAATCGTTACATTGTTTTGGTGGTGTTTCGGAACATCAAACTGAACAAATTTTACTGAGGGACCAACAAACCGACATCGATAGTTTCATAGAAGATATCAAACAGGATAAGCTACTCGACCCAAATTAATGGAACATCTTATTTTTTGTCGCGATTTCGATGTTGGTAGCTTGCTAGTGAAATTTGTAGGATCTGAAGCATCCACTTTAATATGTATACATATTAAAGTATAGCAAACACCCTTTATAAAACTTCACTAGCAGAAGGGCTCTAAACAAAATAGTTATAGTAAAAATTACGACATAATAAATAATACAAACTCGTCTGGATGTCTCTCGATGTTCATTTGTCAAAATTAAGTGGTCAAAGATCGGTTGAAACAGACGTACCTACACCTACAGTCGTTAAGGGTCGGCACTACCCTAATCGGGCCAAACAGGGTTCGGCGTTCCGACTTTTGAGGATAGTAAATAGCTATATTTAGAAACAAAATTAATACCATCGCTTCTTTAAAAGATGAAGTACAAGATGAACAAAAAAAATTTGAGTAAAATTGTGTAGTTACATCAGAAAGTAATCGAGAATTTCATGAAAAACTCCAGAATAGCACTGCCGCGTTCCGAGTCCTGTGATTTAGTGAAACAAAATAAAACAACAAAATATATTTCTAATCAATGGCAAAACATCAAAGAACACTTTAAACAAATCAGTTTTTCGATACGACTTCTAGTTTTTTTGCAATTTGTTACCAAAAATCACATATTTTTTTGGACGTTTTCTTCATACAAATTACTATGGGCCGTCAATCGTTCGAAATCATTGCGAATAGACCGGTGACCGGCAACACCCAACCCTGTCTTAGAAGATTAATGAACAAATCCATTTTTAGCTAAAGTAGGCAAAGCAACTTATAAAAAACCGGGCAAGTGGGTGTCGGGCCACATGCAGTGTAGGGTTCCGTAGTTGCCCGTCACGATATGTGGACTTAGAAGTACATTTTATAAATTGGTCGACTATACTCGTTATTATTACAGAATATCTGTAAGTTTATTACTATTGTTACTAGCAAACTAACGATTGATAATCTGAAATCATCATCATCATCGTCAGATATGTTTTAAATAAGAATGGAATAAGAGTGAATTCTGTACCGTAGTAGGTAACTCAAACGATTGACTTTGTAAGTCATTTGCACGACAGAATTTTGCGCGAAAAGACATTGCGCGACACAAGACAACACAAAGGAATTTCACAAAAGTTACTTTCCGGGCACTGTTTGGTAGTTTTTGGTTATTTTGGTAATTTATGGTAGTTTTTGAGTCTTTCGGTAGTTTTTGGTAAATTTTCGTAAAAAGTAACCAAAAAGTTATTTTGTTAGATTTTCGTACTTTTCGGTAGTAGTTTTTGGTTATTTTGGTAGTTTCTGGTTTTTTTGGTAGATTTTCGTACTTTTTGGTAGATTATTGTTATTTTGGAAATTTTTCGTACTTTTTGGTAGTTTATGGTTAATTTGTTACTTTTTGGTTCATCTCATTTCATTTTATTTATTTACCTAAAATTGTAGGTATGTAGGTACATAAGTTACAAATGGTAAGTACAGAGTACCTATTAGTCACACTACAATATAATTTATAAACATTAAGAAAAAAACAGATTTAAACAATAGGTGCCAGACAATAACTTAACTACCACCTTTCACTTACTACAATTAAATTAGTTAAATGTTATAAAATCAGTTCAATGTGATTAGTTAAAAATTATAATAACCTATTGAGGTACAAATAATCGGTCTGCAACACATTTTTTTCTACTCAGATTGATGCCTGTTTGTTTACTTATACTGAAGAAACTAATTAAAGTCATAGGGACACTGTTCGATTAATAATTCTTTAACCTTCTTCAGAAATTTCTTGTCGGCTTTAATGTCATCTGGTATTTTACTATACACAAGAACAGTATTCGACTTTATTTGGTAGTCCTTAGCATCGATGCTAGTCGGTAATTTGGTACCAGTAGCTCATTTTTGCGAGTTAAATTTAATCTCTTGCTACGGAATACTACGGGGTATCGTCTCACGATCTCGCACAGATCGAGGATATACGAAGCTGTCACAGTGAGTAATTTAAAGTCGGTAAACAAGGATCGGCATGACACCCTTACTGACTGAATTCCGCTTACGATTCGAATGTAGGTACCTCTTTTGCAAAACATATAATTTATTTATGTCAACAAACCCACCCCGTAGCCAAGCCGTCAAGAACTCTTTTGTTTTTATGGTAGTTTTTGGTAATTTTCATTCTTCTATCAAATATTTCCAAAAAGTATAAAAATCTACCAAAATAACCAAAAACTACGAAAATCTACCAAAATAACCAGAAACAACGAAAAACTACCAAAAGAACCAAAAACTACCAAAAGAACCTAAAGAACTATTGACATTGTACTAATTTTTTTCTTTAAAATTACTTCTTGTTAATATTGCTGTGCCCTTTCAGGATTCATGTACCCACTTTAGCTGCTAAGTAACACCTATATGTTCTTGTGTCGCACAATGTCCTTCAGCGTGACGAAAATTACTGCTGAAATCTACCAAAATCTACCAGCCCTGTTTCAAATTCTACCAAATAATATTAATGTCGTTACAGATGGTTAAAATTTAATATAAAACTCGTTTTTGAACAAAATATTATCAATTTTATCTAAACGCTCATCATTACACATGTTATTTTCGCATTTTTGTATAATTTTTATTGGTTTTCATCACTTTGTAACATGGATGAAATTTTCAAATAAATATGAAATTTGGTCGTCCCTACGCAAGTTTAAATTTAGTACAGTTTTCTGTGTCTCATAAGCAGAGTCAGAAATTTTGGTAGCACTTTTAATTATGCCAAAGGGATTGCACGTTTATCGACTTCTGATTGTGTCCATATACGGGTAATTTTTTATCACTGCGGATAACACCAGCATGTATTCTACTCATCAAACTGAACAACTTTCACTATGGAGCCAACTTCAAAAGAGCGAAAAAAAAATCAGCTGTCCTATACAAAACTGCAGTACCTAGGTACATATTCGACTCAAATGTATGGAACAGCTGATTTATTTTCGCTATTTTGAAGTTCGATACATGCTGAAGTTATCCGCAGTGATATAAAATATACCCGTATATCGACATTATTGGAAGTCGATAAACATATTAAAAGTGCTAGGTACCAAAATTCCAACTCTGTTCAGAAGCCCTCTTTTGTAAAAAAAAACAACATTAGGCGATATGATTAATATTTGCTGTACTAGAAGTGAGTTCGGTGGCGCGTTGCGGAGTGGTATGGACTCTCAATCAAGAGGTCCGCGTTCGAATCCGCACGGACAACATGCCACGAACCAATGAGTTTTTCTAACTTATGTACGTATTACCGACTGCTCTCAAAGGGTGAACGAAAACATCGCGAGGAAACCTGCATAATGCAGACGAAGAAATTCTGATGTATATGTGAAGTCTACCAATCCGCTTTGGGCATGCGTGGTGAACTTACGCCCAAACACCCTCCTAGAAGGTAGGCCTGTGCCCTGCAGTGGGACGTATACAGGGTGTTACAAAAGTAAGAATAAATTTTTAAAACTCTTAAGGGGGTTGTTTAGATCCTCAAACTGAACAACTTTCTCTATGGGACCAACATCGAAATCGCGAAAAAAAAAATTTGATATCCCATACCTACATTTTTAGCTCGAGTCGATTTGTAGAGTATAGAACATAAATTATTTTTTTCGCGATTTCGATATTGGTCCCATAGTGAAAGTTGTTGAGTTTGATGGTCTAAACCACCCCCTTAAAATGTTTATTTGTATTTTTGTAACACCTTGTATAGGCTGATGATTATGATGATGATGTACTAGAAGTTCCGGAAAACTTGCAAACCCTGCAATCGTTTTCTCAGCCATTTGTATTGCCAGCTTAGATTTTATTAGCCTGAATCCTTGCATTTTAAATACATTAACATTTTCGAATACCCAATTTCTACTAAAATCTACTAAACAATTTTGCCCTAAATCTACCAATAAAGAAGAAATCTACTAAAAGTCGTCACACTGATGTCCTTTTGCGCAAATATTTTTGAAGGCAATCGTTCCAGTTACTGCAAAATTAATTTTGCTAATACCAATAATATTAAACTTATAATAATTTCATTATTCTGTTAAAAGTTTTAATTTGTTCTGTTATAATAATTTTAAGTTTTTTTAAGCCTTAGTAATACTGTGATCTAATTAGCTAGAACCCATCCCATCCTACCACCAGGGGTGATCTTTGATCAGTCACATTATAGGTCCATCACGGTACTGTACTGTTGCTGTAAATGTCAATTTCGACCTACGGCTCTCAAGTCCAGATGCTACATGATGATTGCCACGCACAACCAAACATTCAACATTAATTTAATGTGGTAAAATCTGCCTTCCGAGTAGTAGGTAGGTACCCTAAATTCGGTCGGACCTACGAACCTGCCAGGATAGGGTCGGCCGACCAGACTTTTTAGTCCTTACTAATTGGACTCTAGACTAACAGACTAGTTACGTCCTTTAATTCAACGAGGTAAAATGTTGTGTCACCAGGTAGGGTTCACTTTTTCCTTCACACCAGTAAACATGCCAGCCAAGCTGCGCCGCGCGCTGCAGCCGACCAAGTTTTTTGCAAGAAAAGTATTACTAAAAGCTATCAAATTGATTTTTTCATTAATCTTATAAGATAGGGTTGAGTGTTGTCGGCCACCGGTCTTTTTCTTTTGACAGATATGTCAAACGGGCCGTAGGTAGTGCCGACCCTTAATAGGGCGTATTATTTATGTATTTTAATCTTCAAAGAGTTTCTGGACCACCTTACTGCTTGATTTAATTTTAATATATTGGAAAAAAATTGTTTACGAAACTTTTCATGATGCGCCTGCAAGACATCTTCAATCAAACTTTGATTAACTTGTTTATGCTAAGTGTGTTAGTAATAAAAGCTCTGGATGTCTGGATCGTTTTTAGTGATTAAAGCCTTTTTAACCAGACTGCGCGACGCAAAGGAAGGGTTAACGTGTTTATCAGCCTATGTATGTAAGTTAGTTCCTTTGTGGCATACTAGAGACCAAACGTTCTTACGACAATCGATTTGTCTTACTCTTGAAAGTGACACTAAATGAACGAAAAGAATTAACAGCGCTGTAGCTTTTGCTTCAGCATAAATGCTGAGTCAGAACCTTTCTCATCGGCGCAATACAGGTCGCACGGTATCATATTCCACCATACCTACAATATTGTTACTGACCGGTCTGTCATGGGAGCTCCCTGTTGCTGCTGCAGTTTTGCACGGACCTCCTTATGCGGACTTAATAATGATACCTACTGCCTATGTCTGTCACTGTTTATCCTGTATTATTCTGATGAAATAAATGAGTTATCTATCTATCCTATCTATCTAAAGATATGACAGTAGTCAAAATGCAATATGGTAACAACCATATTGAACAAAAACAGAGCGAAGAGTTGACCGCTCTCACGCAGTCCGAAGAACCACGCGTCAGTCGCATCAGCCGCTGCCGCTGGGATCGGAAGTGAACCTTTAAGTAAATAGGTAGAGTTTTATCTTGCTTGGCCGTCTGTACAATGTACATTAAGTCCTTTTTTCCTTTCGGAGTGGTCAAAAACATTAATACAACAAGCAAGGTTAACATTTAGCATGTTGACGATTTCAGGATGATGGAATGACGTCGTCTTAGCTCTTCGCTCACTTCTTCTTTCTTTTTTTTTGTTCATAAGAATACGATTGAAATACACCCTATATCTATCACAACATAAGCGTTGTCTAAACATCAACTAAATATTTTAATGAGTCAATTTAAAAAAAAGAAATAGTAGGTAAGTACTACATTTATTGCAGTCAATAAAATATAGAGTAAACAATACTGTGGAATATTGCAAATATGCTCAGCATTTTATAACATTATGAATCTGATAGAAATGATAACTGTATACAATATTTTATAGCAAAGCAAAAACATTCTTTATTGAAGGATATTAAGGTGCAAAATATAATTTTTAAACAAACCAAACATTAACTTCACTACTTCTTCCCTATTAAAATTATCAGTTGTATCAAACTGAAAACATCTTTATTACTTAACTTTAACGTTCATTTTTTAACGTAGAAATTTTTTGACACGTATTTACAACTAAAGAAAATTGTGAAACAAAGAGACACGAGCAGGTGATTTGTCTCATCTTCAAACAATAACGAACCTAAATAGCTTAAAAAGAAATTCTAAACTTGTTTAACACGATAATAATATCCATCAGAGCTCTTATAAATCTGCCGTTGTCATAATAGAGTAAATCATATGTGACTACATTGAAAGCTCATTAGGCCTTTTATTTTGTTGCTGAAATAACCATTTTTTTTTCAATTTTCGTTCTTATTTTCTGTAGGGTAAGGTTTTTAATACGCATTCAAAACTGTACATTTTATTTTTGTTTATCAAACCGGTGAAAGACGTGGAGTATATTTCTATAAAGTTTATAAAAATAAAATGTTACCGTTACTATTGTTTATTTATACAATTAACAGAAAAACCTTGAGATATAACGACTCAATTTATCTTATTTAACTAGGAGGAATGTGGTCGTTTAGATTCTAATTTCAAAAGATATTTTACATACGGTTTGATGAGACAACATGGATGTTTGCTTTCGCCATCTTGTTTTTTTTAAATGTGTTTTATAATTTTCTTTGAAGTATGGTAGGTACTAGGATTAGTAGGATTACAACAGGATGTGTTAACGATTTGTTTTATTTACTTATAAACAAAATTACAGTAGGTACACATCAAGCAATTTTGAGTAGAAGTGTTGGGAGAGGCCGTCCGAGGAAAACATACCATGATCAAATCTATGATCTCTTCTGAAAAGGGCAAGTGCATAGCACCCTCAATCGACGGAAGTGCAAGAAAAGATGTATGAATGTGAATGAGGCTAAAGAGGTGTGTCAGAGTCGTAGCGTGTGGCGGTCCGTGGTCTCTGCCTACCCCCATGGGACAATGGCGCGAGCTTATGATTGCTTTACCTAAAAAAGGCATTCGTTTCAAAGGTTGTCCAAAGTCTCAGTAGAGTTTCTAGGTCTTACCTTACATTATTTGACTAATTTGTTTGATTTATTAAACCCGATGGAACACAATAAAAATTCATGAACCAAAATGCACTGTTGATAATATATTCAAAAAGCTTTCGATATTATTTCTGGTTTTATTTCGGTCTGTAATCTTTATTATCGGCCGAGACATGAACTGTTCGTGATATTCCACCATTAATCTTTACTAGAACTGGTTTAAAATTGATCAGAAGTGAACAAATAATGACTTTAAGTTTGATTTACTAAATAAATTGATCCATTTCGTGCTGTCCCAAGTTTTTGCTGCATTTTGTACTGCGAATGCACTAGTAAATAGGTTTCTACAGACTGTTTTAGGCGCTCCTTCGAATCGGCAACGTTTTGAGTTTCTAAAATAATTCGCGTATATTCCGACTACAAAAAGTTGTCTATAAATTGTCAACAAATATTTAATTAATTTTGCAGCATCACTAACCGATGATTAAACAAATAATATAATGGCTAAAAACACATGAGAAGAACAAAACTAAAAAAATGAAACGAAGAAAAAATGACACAAACGACGTCGCTACTGAAGTTTATAAAAATACCAAAAAAGTTACACCAACGTAAACGAACTTGAAGCAACTGTAAACAGCTAAACACTGCCAAAATAGTGCCTTACGACCAACGAACCGTTAAAACTCCTGGTGCTCCGAAACAATAATATTACGAAAATAATGTTAGTGGACAGAAAAAGTCTCGATCTAAAATGTTAGACGTTTTTCGCGGGTTAAAAAATCTAATTAAGGTAAACTACGTGCACATCGACTCGCCTGTTTTCCGCCTGCACTATTCTATAACAGTGATCCTCCTGATATCGTTCAGTCTAATAGTGACCACTAGACAATACGTTGGTAACCCTATAGACTGTATACACACTAAAGACATACCAGAGGACGTTTTGAACACCTATTGCTGGATACACTCGACGTATACGTTGAAGAGTTTCTTTAACAAGAAGGTGGGAGTGGAGGTGCCGTATCCTGGAATCGGGAACAGCAGAGAGAAGGGGAAGGAAGACATGAGTGACAGGAAGATCTATAAGTACTACCAATGGGTGTGCTTCTGCCTATTTTTTCAGGTAAGTTTTAGATTAATTTCGATAGATTTTAAAGTAATTTGTAATAGGTAGGTACGGTATCTTAGGTAAATAATATTGAAGTCTAATGACTTTTCACTATAGCAATGAGATATAATGATAAGGAATGTATGAATAGATTTACAAAAAAATGCGTTTGGCTCATTTTCAAATTATCAAAGTTATGCTTGCAAATCAATAGGTTTTTGCTCGGTTTCATAATCCCTTACATACAAATATGTTTTATTGAATGATTTGATAAAACCGAATATGTATTTTGCTTAACCAATACATTCTTCTATTTACAAAAACGGAAAACCAATACAAGATACGTGATAATTACCATTGTTTGTAAAAGCCACGTTGCCGCTAATCCAAAAACGATACAGGTAGTCTGTTCTTCTCTCTTTTCCACAGCTATACCGTGATGCTTGCAATGTATAAATCAGCCTTTATAAAATATCATTTGCAAACTTATAAAGTCTGCGTGTAGCATAGATTCTAAATTCCGTACTCTCCACCTATTCAATTGAGCATTTTTTTTCAAACAGCTACCTTGTTCAAAATGTTAACTTTTTTAAAAATATCATTAAATGAATGATTTAAAGCTATAATATGTTTCGTAATATAATTAGGTATCTAATATTAGCACTCAAATGGTAAAATATTAGTTATTTTCGCTTACAGATCGATTTTAACGGGACCTGGCGGAGATTTTCTTTCCCTTCCGTTACCATAGAATTTAGTGAATAAATCCTAAAAGAAGCATTATAGAAGAATAAAAAACCGTTTAGTATGATATTTTATACATGACGTATTGGAAAACGACACCGTTTTTAACGAAAACATTATAATTGTTTAGTTTTAGGCATTTCTTTGTACTATCCGTTACCACATGGTCAAGATGGCAGTGTATTTTTCTCTTTAACGATCAGATCAGTAGGAATGTCTATGAGTTTTGTATATGAAATGGAAGTCCTCTTTTGATTTTATATTGTTATTCACTAAAATAATAGAAAAATCGAATAATTATGTACTTTTTCACATAATTTATAGTGTTTCAAAAACGGACAGTAACGGAAAAGACGGTAACGGAATCATAAGGCTGGTGGCATAAAGGTACGAAAATATCGAATAATTAAAAATTAATTCAAATTCATAATAAAGAAAAAGGGAAGAATACGAAATCAAAATACAAGAACAAACTCGTTCAGACCATCAAACTAATCAACTTTCTCTATGGGACCACTGTCGAAATCGCGAAAAACAAAATAAACTGTTCCATACAAAACAGCAATCCTACTTAACCCATATGTATGGGACAGATAAGAAAACACGTTTCTTGTATGGTGACCCCTCATAAATTGTAACCTTTCGTTTTTTTTTTATAATTTATTAAAAGATCTGCTACACTAACTTCTGTGTATAATAAAATTCAGTGAAAATGTCAACCATCAACCCATTACGGTTCAAAAGATACAGGTATCATACATAATAACGAAGCGCTTCCAACTCTTCGCGCTCTATCTCAAGAACGGTCAGTTATACAAAATATTACAAAAGATCGCATTTTTAGACAATTTTAAGCTCTAAAATTTTTACTTAACCTTAAATGTCATTTAAAGCATAGGAAAGAAGATATTTTCAAAAAACCTGTTTTTTGACATTAGTCCATGAATATCTTGATTTGCTTAGTCGATATTTAATGTGCCTTTTGACATAACATAAAAATTGTCATAACGATTATTTTTACAAGTTTGTAGCTTATTATCTCTCATAATTAAATTAAATTAAAAAAAAATTTTTAATAAAATTATTATTGTAATGTTCTCATTGTGCCCAATACTTTATGCTTATCTTCCGTTACTTTTCGGGGTCCCCATAATACATTACCGCCAAGATGGCAACGGAGGGGAAGTAACGGTCCTAACGCTAGAAAATCTTTAAAAAAATAATTTAAATGTTTTCGCTATCAATTAAGGTTATATTTTGCTCAATGAGTCTTGGTTATGAACCAATAAATATTTAAAATGTAATTTCAAAGCAAAAAAGTAGCAACTTAGTCGAAAATTTACCTTGATTTGTCCTGGTAACGTATCTGGGGGACAATTTACGGACCCGACGTAAACCACGCGCCCGGTTCACTTTACTGGCAATTTCTGCCAAAACTGAAGAATGTAGGGCAAGTTTTGAGGTTTCCATATAAAATTAAATGTTGCTTGATGTAAAAAAACACCTTATTTGTTCGAAATTTTAATCGGATCAGGGTAAAATCGTGGTAACGGAATATGGGATGTCCCTTTTTTCAAATTTCTCGGACACAATTAAAACATGTTTATTTCTTATTTTTTGTACTACGCAGTGCCTGATAAGGATATTTTATACAAGTTAATGCATATATTGATCTAGAACAAGTGTTTCCAATTCAGAAAAACATATATAATAACATGAAAAAGACCAATGTTTTTTCATTTTCTTGCCTGGACGCTAGGAAATGTGGGTATCCTGCATGACAAAAGTTAGCTTTCTGATTGATTTTACTATCAATCAATATACTTTTAAAAATTATTTTATATAAAATATTAAATTTGTCACCACCTCAATACATTAAAACGATGTTTGCTGAGTAATTAATTGAGATATGAATTTTTTAAGTGTCCGGACATGCCAAAAACACAAGGTAGCTGTTTGAAAAAAAATGCTCAATTACGTCGAGAAGCATATTAAGGTATTGCTTTTAAAATTTAAATTATTTTAAGCTTGAATTTATGCTTGTTTCCTTGAAAAGCTAAGTTTAGATGGCGGTTAAAGCTTGGAAACCACTAAAAGGGATGCATGGAAGGAGCGTCCCCGAGGTGAAGAAACCTGAATTCGTCTGCACCCTACACCACGGGCAGTCAGTCTCGATTGCTGACTGGCTATAATCTTTCTATTGCAGCATGATTTATTGTAATGCGATACGCTGATACGCAAAAAGAAGTAGACTACAATAAGAGGCTAGGTAATGGTCAAATTACCCATTCTAACTATCCAAGACCATCGAAGGCTAAAAGTGAAGACCTGGTGATGTCAAATTGACATCCCCATTTTACGGAACTATCCAAACGTGGACCCGGACGATAGGACTAGTTCATCAATTCAAGGTCGCTCAGCGAGCTATGGAGAGAGCTATGCTCGGTGTTTCTCTGAGGGATCACATCAGAAATGAAGTGATTCGTCACAGAACTAAAGTGGCTGACATAGCGCAGAAAATTAGCAAGCTGAAGTGGCAATGGGCTGGTCATATCTGCCGAAGAACTGACAACCGATGGGGTTTCAGAGTTCTAGAGTGGAGACCGCGAACTGGTAGCCGTAGTGTGGGACGCCCTGCTGCCCGCTGGACAGACGACCTAAAAAAAGTAGCGGGGAGCGACTGGATGAGGAAGGCCAAGGACAGAGTTTTGTGGCGCGCCTTGGGAGAGGCCTATGTTCAACAGTGGACGATGATAGGCTGATGATGATGATGATCCAAAACCAACTGGTTAGCGTGCCTTCCGTGATACTAAAGATCAAGTACCACTTAACCTGTCATCCATCCACATACTGTCCTGACCGGGAGATTCTACGTCGGTGATCGTTCCACACAGGTTGACGGGTCCACAAGCATAAAATTAATGTCAACTTTGAGCGACTTTTATAGTGGCTATCACCTTATAACTCTAGGTTAATCGCAGGATTAACTTCATTGCTCTATAAATAACTGTCGGTAGTTTAGAGTCCATTCCTCACAGTAATAAAGGTTATCATAGCGTGGCTAAAGCAAATATTTTCATAACAAACATTTTAGAGATTTAGATTCTCTATGCGGTGTACGGTTGGAACGAGAATGGATGGAAATTGTTTTGTTTAGTTAGAGTGATGTTTGAATATCAACAATGAAATAAGTATTTGCATCATAATTTTACAATTGCATGCAATTTTGTATTAAAAAACTTCAGGTGTTTCACACACCTCGACCTAACAATCGATTCGTACAAGAATAAAAAAATTGATGTACAAAGTGTTACAAAAATACAAATAAACATTTCAGTGGGTGGTTTAGACCATCAAACTAAACAACTTTCACTATGGGACCAATATTGAAATCCCGAAAAAAAAAGATGTTCCATACTCTACAAATCGTCTAGAGCTAAAATATGTATGGGATATCCGATTTTTTTTTCGCGATTTCGATGTTGGTCCCATAGAGAAAGTTGTTCAGTTTGACGGTCTAAACAACCCCCTTAAGAGTTTTAAATATTTATTTTTTCTTATGAAACACCTTGTATACAATTGACTAAAAACTGTATTTGAAGGCATTTTCGTCTTAGTGTTACCAGTGTTACCACCAAAAAAATATTTTATCAGGCGTTCGATCGCGCTAATTTAAATAATTTAAAACATCGAAGATCAATCCTTATTCAATTTCTGTTCTTATCACATTGAAAGCGAGTTACTATTCAACTGTGCAGAATTCCATATCGTGCTAAACTTATTTACTATGGGATTGAAAGCCTGAAACGATTAGCGCCAAATGTCAAATGATTACCGCGATAGTCGCGATAACGAACGTGTAAAAAGTATTCGCATGCGGTCCAATTAAGTTTCAGTGGAGATTTATTTAGCGCGATCCGTTCCCAGAAAAACAGCTTCATACAAGCGTAAATCCACACATGCCCAGCGTGCGGCAATACGTAAACTTTCACGAACGAGTATAAGGGTTGAACTACACCACGTAGCACAGCATCGCATTTTTCCGTCTCTCCAACCTTTTCTGTCACTCAGGAACGTCATTTGCTAGAGCAAATAAGATAGACGGAACCGAACAGCACAGAACAGCACACCGCGTGCGATCGCGTTCCGTCTTTCTTATATGCTCTAGCAAATGACGTTCCTGAGTGACAGAAAAGGATGGAGAGACGGAAAAATGCGATGCTGTGCTTCCTGGTGTAGTTCAACCCTTAGCGGCAGTTTGGCAGAAACCACAGACCAGTAAGAAACATTGCTGCGCATGTAGGGTGTAACGGCCGCCGCCGCGAGCTTGTATGAAGTCTTTTTTCTGGTAGGGTATTTAATCTGGTTATTTCTTACTGCAATTAGTTCTTATACTTATTTAAAACCATGGCTATAATAATACCTTTTAGGGTGACCAGAGCAACTTAGCAGGCACTTTATTATCGCCGAGAACAGACGAGAAAGGCCAAGAAAAAGTGTGTGGATGCCCTTCATTGTTTATGTAGCATCGTGAACCGCAGCAATTTTCCTTGGAAGTTCCTGCGGAGAAGTTCTCGCTAGAGTGTAGTGCCTCATCATCATCATCAGAACCCATATACGTCCCACTGCAGGGCACAGGCCTACCCTCAGGATGCATGGCGTGCCCAATGCCGATTGGTAGACTTCACATACGCATCGGAATTTCTTTTTCAGCGTATGCAGGTTTCCGCAAGATGTTTTCCTTCACCGTTTGAGAGCAGTCGGTATTACGCACATAAGTTAGAAAAACTCATCGGTATATGGCATGTGGTCCGTGCGGATTCGAACCCTGACCTCAAGATTGAGTTTCCATAGTTCTCCGTAACGCGCCACCGACGCTCTCAACGAGTGTACTGCCTGCTAACATTTAAAACTAAAATGATAACACGGACCTAAAAAAAAGATAGACGTAATCTCGTCTAATCACGAGTGAACCCATAACCCACGAACCCACGGTAAGCACCCATTTCTTTTGTGTGCGTGCTGTCAAGCGGTACATAATGGTGACGGGTGTCGGACCTGCGCCTAGAGCTAGTGCATCTGTGTGAGTGTAGGTCCCTTGTAGAACAAACGAAAATGTAGGACCTTGCTTGCTTCACATCTTTTTAGTGTCTTTTTTTCAGGTCCGTGAATGATAACTCAAAAATATAAATTTCAAATCGATTAAAGTCAAAGATAACAGTTTGACTGATCGTAAAAGCGTTAGCTAGATACCTAATAAAAATAGTGAAACGGGTCACCGGTAAACAAGCCTCTAATAATAGTCGTCTTTGTTTTACTTGCCTCCTGTTTATGCTGCTCGCACCTTCGTGTTGCGACACGCTGCGTTTTGTTACCTGCTCTGCTGTTTTTAGAGGAAACTCGGTCAATTTTTATGATATTTAGACACGGACATATACTCTAGCGATAGACAGGCCCTGTCATAGAAGCAACATGTTCCACTTGAATAAGGTGGGCGCACCGCATTGATGTTCCCGAGTTCACTTCGTCACTATGGATGTTGTTTGTTTGAACGAGCTTGTCTGTCGCTAGAGTATATGTCAGTGTATTTAGACCTTCCTCTAGAGAATTAGGTAACTTTACTGTTTTTTAGCTGATCATCGATACGTAAAGATCGATAATTTTCTGGTCCGCAATTCCTGTTCATCTTCAACAGCCTATTATGCGTTTTACTGCAGAGCACAGGCGTACCCTAAAAGAAAGCGTTACATGGGCGTAATTCCAGACTTATGTACGTAATATCGACTGCTCTCAAACGGCGAAGGAAAACATTACGAGGAAAACTGCATGCGATGAAGAAGAATTCGTCATATTATGCAGGTTTCCCAGCTGTGTTTTCTTTCACCGTTTGAGAGCAGGCGGTAACGTAGGCTTAGAACAAAATAAATTTTATTTTCAATACCATTAGTCAAAAACTCGTGCGTGTGGATTCGAATCATGATGGAGTGTTTAATAGTCTGATATACGTTTTCATAACTCATAATTGACGCTAGTCAGAAATTGGTAGTCAAACATTAAGAGAATCGTCATCATTATCATTATCAGCCCCTATAGGTCTCCATATATAACCTCTGTGAAGTACATGCGATACCAGGCCCCTGTAGATATACAGGGTGTTTCATAAGTAACAATAAATTTTTTAAACTCTTAAGGGGTTTGTTTAGACCGTCAAACTGAACAACTTTCTCTATGGGAACAACATGAAAATCGCGAAAAAAAAAATTGTGATCCCATACATATTTTAGCTCTAGTCGATTTGTAGAGTATGGAACATCAATTATTTTTTTCGCGATTTCGATATTGGTCCCACAGTGAAAGTTGTTCAGTTTGATGGTCTAAACCACCCCCTTAAAGGTTTATTTGTAGTTTTGTAACACCTTGTATATCGCCATCTACTGAAAAATCTAAAGACAGCCAAAGTTTTAAGCCCAACACAAAGTTCCAGCGATTACAGATAAAATTCATTCCTATCCTTATCAACATTTAGTATGTATCCTAGATGTCTTAAAAGACATGTATTCTGCCAGAAAAACTAACATTTACTTTATCTTAAAAGTAATTTACGCTTATCTTAAAGTAAGCTTAACTTTTAAGGCCAACAAAAAGCTATATTTGGTGCAATTGTCTAGATAAGTTTCATTCGTATCCTTCCTTATTGTTATAACTATTAGTTAGGGAGCTAATTCTGGCAACGAGCATTGTTTTTATTAAGGGGAGTCGGAAGCCATGCGGAATCCATGCAAATTGCAAATTCTTACAACATGCTAATGTTGGGGAGTGAGGAGCGGTCTCGATGTCACGGTTTTGCGACTGGGAAAATGATGTTTTAGTACTAAAGTACATACGTATACTTTTTATTGTACATACGTATATGTACATAGATTAAATAGAAATAGCTGTACAACAAATAGCTTACTAACTCTGTCAAAAGTTACAGTGGTTTTATGTATCACAAAATTTTAATATAATTTTGCATTGTCAGTGCCAATCAACTATTGTATTGATAAACAACAACTTTATTGTTACGAAACAAAGAAATATGAACATGTGAAAGTAATAAAATAGAATAATGTTTATAACACAGCGTGCTGTTTCAATGAATTTGAAATTGAAATTTGAAACGAATAAACTACATTTTCGACATATACACGACCACAATTCATAATCTCTTTTACAGAGAGGGTAGATCTTTTAAAAGTACGGTTGTTACAACCGTACTTACGAGAGCTGACGCTCGTGTTTCGAGGTCACAAACTACTATATTTCGTGTAAGTCGCAGCGGCGAAACCTCGGCTTAACCCGGACATCAAAAAGAAAATGTACAAACACAGCGTCTTAATATCGGCTGATTAGCATTCGACAGTCGGTCGCCTCCGTGCCTCCTTCCACTTGCTAATGCCAAATGCGACCTAATTTTCACTTTATTTAACAAGAGTATCTGGTATTTCTTTGTCTATTTGGACATTAAGAGTTTTTTTTTATTTACCAATTTTACCATACGAATGAGGGATTTTCCAAGACTAGTAAATCGAAAAATCACTATACAGGGTGTTACATAAGTAAGAATAAATTTTTAAAACTCTTAAGGGGGTTGTGTTTAGACCGTCAAACTGAACAAATTTCTCTATGGGACCAACATCGAAATCGCGAAAAAAAAAAACTGATATCCCATACATATTTTAGCTCGAGTCGATTTGTACAGAACATTTTTTTTTCGCGATTTCGATATTGGTCCCATAGTGAATGTTGTTGAGTTTGATGGTCTAAACCACCCCCTTAAATGTTTATTTGTATTTTTGTAACACCTTGTATAGATGGCATTATTAAAATTACTGATAAAGCTGCCACATTGACGGTAAAAAAATGCTGTCTGTCTGTGGTTTGGGTTTTTCTTATGATCATCACTTGACGTGAGTGGGTAATCTGTGTACTATTTATAAATTCATAATAACGAATAAGTCTAATAAGCATAACACAGAAAATGTTAGTTTGTTATACCTGAAATGAACATTGACTGCACAAAAGGTCGATCAATTCAAAGTATCAAAACGTATTTTACATTATAATCTTAATCCTAATAACGAATTAACAAATTTTTCCCTAATATTATGGAATCAACATTTTAACAACTTTAACGCCATTCCTTCGAACAATATTTTTTATATTATATAGTACAAGGTGTTACAAAAATACAAATAAACATTTAAAGGGGTGGTTTAGACCTTAGATCAAAATAAAATTAATGGATAGGCCAAAGCGCGGTAAGTTGAAGCAAACTACTGGTGCACTTGGTCCATACAAACTAGCGCCATTATCTGCCAAATCTAGGGCACTTGCATACAAATTTGAAGTAAACCTTTCATTTGTTATGCCTCATTTTTCTGGTTTGAAATGTTCGCGTAAGGCCTATCCATTCATTTTATTTTGATCTAAGGTTAAGACCATAAAACTGAACCACTTTCACTACAGGACCAATATCGAAAAAGCGAAAAAAAATATGATGTTCCATACTCTACAAATCGACTAGAGCTAAAATAAATGTATGGGATAAAGAATTTTTTTTTGTGATTTCGATGTTGGTTCCATAGAGAAAGTTGTTCAGTTTGACGGTGTAAACAACACCCTTAACAGTTTTAAATATTAATGTTTACTTATGAAACACTTTGTATAATATATTTTTTAAATTAATATTATAGACGCCTCATAAGTACTTGAAAGGTGGCAATTAAAATAAAATGTTTTTTTCAAACATAAGGTCTTTCTTAATATGCTCACGGAGATAATCAGACCATCAAACTGAACCACTTTCTGTATGGGACCAACATAGAAACCACGATAAAAAAATCGCAAGGTTTATAGTTTTGTATGGAACAGCAGATTTTTTTTCGACAGCTGTAGTGTATTTCAACTAGAACAATAAATTGAAGGCCTGTATTGTGATTTGTGTATTCAATAAATAAGCTCTCAGGCAAACACTTTTTAACGAAAGAAAAAGATACACATTTGTAAAGACAATAAGCGTGAAAATTTAAGCAAATAAGACCACCTGCGATGTTACATTAGCCCACTATTAGCCCCGGATCGAGTTACGAATTCACCGACACACGCTAATTTTGACTAATTTTAATTTCAAAGCTTGTTTATCCCATTACTGAGGAGATTCTGGAAATTAACTGTGAAGAGAGGTATGCTACAATGTGGTTGTCGTTTTAAACTGGGTGATTTTGTAAACACTTTCAAAATTTTCAAGGGTGGTTCAAAAAATAAAACTATACATACAGGTTCCAATTTAATATGCTGACACTTTTTTGAAAGGATGATCAGACCATCCAACTGAACAACTTTCTCTATGGGACCAACGTAGAAATCGCGAAAAAAAAACCAGCCGAGTAGGTTTGCAGTTTTGTATGGAACAGCAGATTTTTTTTTCGCGATTTCGATGTTGGTGCCATAGAGAAAGTTGTTCAGTTTGACGGTTTGATCATCCCCTTGAAAAAGTGTCAGCATATAAAGAAGGACCCTGTATCCTATTCAACAAAGACAATTAGGTTCCTACAAAAAATTCAGAGATTCGCACCGAAGAATGTCAAAATAAGAAAATGTTTGTACGTTAAACTAAACAATATGTTTTAGTAATTACAAACAAGCCATCAATAAAATAATCGGTACCAATACGTTTTGAAACGTCTAAACAAAGTCAGTGTTCAAGTAAACAAATTGAAATAAAATCAATATTAATTTTGGCATCGGATGCGAGGGTAAATCTTTCATCGGTCGAGATAGACACGTTGTTGCAGGTAAAATTTTACCTACTGTAGCGATGACAACAGGGTTATGTTTTAAGGCTAGCTTGCACCAAAAAGTATTTTAGGTTTAACCATGGATCTAAATCATAAAGGATAGCACTCCTCCTTACAAGCATTGATACAAGAAAATTTGACGTTCGTCTCCGTCGTCGATATTTCCAATTTTACGTGCGTCCCTTTCTATTCCAATGACGTCACAATTACATGAACGACAATTGAGTGACGTCATGCCTAGACATACATTAGAAAGGGACAAAGTTAACGTCACTAAAAACCACTACGGAGAAGAACTATCATTACCGACCATCAAGGAGTATTATCATGTTTTCCCTCTTGTTAGGCAGTCTGTGCTCCACTATAGAGGATTCCAAACTTCTTACGATACTGTGACCAAGAAAAAGATGGCGCGACGACCTGGATGCCCACGAAGCAGAATGTCAACTGATGGCACGGGATAGAGAAGGTTGAAAAAGCTTAACAATGGGACGAAATAGGTAAAAAAAAAACGGTCACTATCATTATTATGAGCAAAGAGAATATAATGATTATGAGCAGAGACAGAGCGTTCTAAATACGTATAAGCTTTTAAACATTTTTTGGTGCAAGCCAGCCTAAATATTGTCATTTGTGACCACAAAATCTTTCTTTCTTCCTTTTAAAACTATGATAAAAAGATACAAAAATACGTCAAATAATGATATTATGTTAACAGTGAGTCAGAACAACAGCTGGAAAAAAAGTATATGACCACCCCAAAAGTGATTAAAAAGTTGAGTTTTAGAATGGATGTATAAATAAAGGCGTGTAGGAAGAGTAGGGACAGAAAATAGTTAAAATAATCGACTACAAAATTAAAAATGTCTAATTTTATACAATTTTGTCTAATTTTATAAAATTAGACAGGCAGCAGGCAGGCAACCGGCAGGCAGGCGGGCAGGTTTAGGCAGTTTCCAGAAGTCTTCTTAAACTCTAATTTTCGGACCCACCACACATTCCCACCGCTATAACTCCTCTAAATCAACATCAACAGCGGCGACCACTCACGACACTAGACAATGAAGTCCAGCGAGCCTGGGAGATGACTCTATCTGAACTCTAATTTGTCTCTTTCCCTATTCGTCCAACAACCACAACCTACCAACAACGTCCAATACGCCTCTCACGAATAAGGGAAAGAGGAACCCTACTAACTCCACCACATCTTGTTATCAATTATTTAATTAAATATACTATGTATTACTTGTATACAGGGTGTTTCATAAGTAATAATAAATTTTTGAAATTCATAAGGGGGTTGTTTAGACCGTCAAACTGAACAACTTTCTCTATGGGACCAACATCGAAATCGCGAAAAAAATAATTTTAAATCCAATACATATTTTAGCTCTAGTCGATTTGTAGAGTATAGAACATAATTTTTTTTTTCGCGATTTCGATATTGGTCCCATAGTGAAAGTTGTTCAGTTTGATGGTCTACACCACCCCATTAAATGTTTATTTGTAGTTTTGTAACACCTTGTATAACCTTAGCTTAAGACTTTATATTGTAATAGTCATAAAGTCGTGTTATGCTGTAGAGTTTCTGGCCGCATCTTCTCTACAGCGACAACACGTTCTGACGCGGTGGTAGCTTAAAAAAGAATTGACGTTTAATAAGTGAGCTTCAGGCTTCTATATTGAATAAATTAATTTGATTTTGAGTTTGAGTTATCAAACTTTACCTAAACACCTTTTACACAAACCGAACTAATAAAATCCGGCAGCTTTCAGATCATATATTCCATACGGCGACGCACATAATGCATGAGGCCCACTATCCGCTATCCACTACACCAGATTAGAGTAGATCCCGCGGGTGTTGTAGCCTCAACAAATTGACTACATTGTGCGTCCAATACAGCCATTGTGGATGTTAGAGATGTTATCGGGCTGCGGATATTTTAGGACAGGAGTTAACATTAGCTCTTTAATTTACGGGGATTTGATCCGGTGCGCGCTCCATACATACGAAGTCTGGTTATATTTTCAATACTGACCAGTCAATGTAATTTTTAAAAAACAATCTAGTTTTTTTAGTAAACCTAAATAAAAGCATATTATAAAAAGTACGTTTATATCTAATTATTTATATCTTTGATGTGTTCATCAAAGTCTCTGTAGAGACTACTCTACAAAACTCTATGTAGAGTTCAACTAAGGGTAGGTTGATCTGTCGCCGTGTGTACAGACACTTCTGTTAAAATTTTATAAAGGAGGACGCATATATTTAGAGCGTTCACACACGATGACGCATGACGGAGCGGCTTGCGGCTGCGTCAGTGCGGGGAATCGTTGCGGCTGTCGCAGTGATGTCCGTCAGTGCGACTTGCAGTCCGTCAGAACGACGTCACTGCGGCAATGGTGTTGCCAGACATACAATAATTATCCTAGATCTGCTATATTTTTGAGTGAATGCGATACAACATTTCGATTGATTATTTTAATATACACGTAACGGAACGTTTTCAAGTAGCGATATAAGCGTCAATTTTCGTCCCGCTGCGCTAAACGAAGTTGTCGCTTTCCACCTTCGTCGAGGAGAAGAATAGCATACTAACCTCAGACAGTAAATAAGAAAGTGACCTCAGCTACAATTAGGTACATGAGATCTGAGACCTTTCTTACTTTCCTATCCTCGGTGTGTAATCTACTATTAGCATAACTGGGGTAACCGAGTTTACGGTTAATTTTACAAGCGGAGTGGCTGCCTTTTTGAACTTTTTTGTTTCCTAACCGATTTCTTTCCAAATTTATTATATCTGAGGATTCCTAAGGACACCGAACACGAGAATCCAAAGTCATAATTCAGAAAAGTGGCCGCTATCTTAACTTTTTTGTTTTTCAACCGATTGCTTTCTAAGTCGATATCTGGGGGTTTCTGCAGTCTCCGAACACGAATCCGCAGTCAAAAATTCAGAAAAGTGACCGCCATCTTTAACTTTTTTGTTTTTACACCGATTGCTTCAAAAATCGATATCTGGGGGTTTCTATGGACACCGAACATGAAACCGCAGTCAAAAATTCAGATTAGTGGTCGCCATCTTGAACTTTTTTGTTTCTCAACCGATTGCTTCCAAAATCGATATTTGGGGGTTTCTAAGGACACCGAACACGAATCCGAAGTCAAAAATTCAGAAAAGTGACCGCCATCTTGAACTTTTTTGTTTCTCAACCGATTGCTTTCAAAATCGATATTTGGGGGTTTCTAAGGACACCGAACACGAATCCGCAGTCAAAAATTCAGAAAAGTGACCGCCATCTTGAACTTTTTTGTTTTTACACCGATTGCTTCCAAAATCGATATTTGAGGGTTTCTAAGGTCACCGAACACGAATCCGCAGTCAAAAATTCAGAAAAGTGACCGCCATCTTGAACTTTTTTGTTTCTCAACCGATTGCTTTCAAAATCGATATTTGAGGGTTTCTAAGGTCACCGAACACGAATCCGCAGTCAAAAATTCAGAAAAGTGACCGCCATCTTGAACTTTTTTGTTTCTCAACCGATTGCTTTCAAAATCGATATTTGGGGGTTTCTAAGGACACCGAACACGAATCCGCAGTCAAAAATTCAGAAAAGTGACCGCCATCTTGAACTTTTTGGTTTTTACACCGATTGCTTTCAAAATCGATATTTGGGGGTTTCTAAGGACACCGAACACGAATCCGCAGTCAAAAATTCAGAAAAGTGGTCGCCATCTTGAACTCTTTTGCTTTTACACCGATTGCTTTCAAAATCAATGTCTAGGGGTTTCTAAGGACCCCGAACACGAATCCGCAGTCAAAAATTCAGAAAAGTGGTCGCCATCTTAAACTTTTTTGTTTCTCAACCGATTGCTTCCAAAATCGATATTTGGGGGTTTCTAAGGACACCGAACACGAATCCGCAGTCAAAAATTCAGAAAAGTGACCGCCATCTTGAACTTTTTTGTTTCTCAACCGATTGCTTCCAAAATCGATATCTGGGGGTTTCTAAGGACACGGAACACGAATCCGCAGTCAAAAATTCAGAAAAGTGGTCGCCATCTTGAACTTTTTTGTTTTTACACCGATTGCTTTCAAAATCAATGTCTGGGGGTTTCTAAGGACACCGAACACGAATCCGCAGTCAAAAATTCAGAAAAGTGACCGCCATCTTGAACTTTTTTGTTTCTCAACCGATTGCTTCCAAAATCGATATTTGGGGGTTTCTAAGGACACCGAACACGAATCCGAAGTCAAAAATTCAGAAAAGTGACCGCCATCTTGAACTTTTTTGTTTCTCAA
The DNA here is from genome assembly GCA_963693445.1 of Agonopterix heracliana. Lineage (NCBI taxonomy): Eukaryota > Metazoa > Arthropoda > Insecta > Lepidoptera > Depressariidae > Agonopterix > Agonopterix heracliana. Next base: position 21,283,181 of record OY856308.1, on the reverse strand, counting down.
CCGATTGCTTTCAAAATCGATATTTGGGGGTTTCTAAGGACACCGAACACGAATCCGCAGTCAAAAATTCAGAAAAGTGACCGCCATCTTGAACTTTTTTGTTTTTACACCGATTGCTTCCAAAATCGATATTTGAGGGTTTCTAAGGTCACCGAACACGAATCCGCAGTCAAAAATTCAGAAAAGTGACCGCCATCTTGAACTTTTTTGTTTCTCAACCGATTGCTTTCAAAATCGATATTTGGGGGTTTCTAAGGACACCGAACACGAATCCGCAGTCAAAAATTCAGAAAAGTGACCGCCATCTTGAACTTTTTTGTTTTTACACCGATTGCTTCCAAAATCGATATTTGAGGGTTTCTAAGGTCACCGAACACGAATCCGCAGTCAAAAATTCAGAAAAGTGACCGCCATCTTGAACTTTTTTGTTTTTACACCGATTGCTTCCAAAATCGATATTTGAGGGTTTCTAAGGTCACCGAACACGAATCCGCAGTCAAAAATTCAGAAAAGTGACCGCCATCTTTAATTAATTTTTGACTGTGGATTCGTGTTCGGTGTCCTTAGAAACCCCCAAATATTGATTTTGAAAGCAATCGGTGTAAAAACAAAAAAGTTCAAGATGGCGACCACTTTTCTGAATTTTTGACTGCGGATTCATGTTCGGTGTCCATAGAAACCCCCAGATATCGATTTTTGAAGCAATCGGAGTAAAAACAAAAAAGTTAAAGATGGCAACCCCTTTTCTGAATTTTTGACTGCGGATTCGTGTTCGGTGTCCTTAGAAACCCCCAAATATCGATTTTGAAAGCAATCGGTTGAGAAACAAAAAAGTTCAAAATGGCGGTCACTTTTCTGAATTTTTGACTGCGGATTCGTGTTCGGTGTCCTTAGAAACCCCCAAATATCGATTTTGAAAGCAATCGGAGTAAAAACAAAAAAGTTAAAGATGGCAACCCCTTTTCTGAATTTTTGACTGCGGATTCGTGTTCGGTGTCCTTAGAAACCCCCAAATATCGATTTTGAAAGCAATCGGTTGAGAAACAAAAAAGTTCAAGATGGCGGTCACTTTTCTGAATTTTTGACTGCGGATTCGTGTTCGGTGACCTTAGAAACCCCCAAATATCGATTTTGAAAGCAATCGGTTGAGAAACAAAAAAGTTCAAGATGGCGGTCACTTTTCTGAATTTTTGACTGCGGATTCGTGTTCGGTGACCTTAGAAACCCCCAAATATCGATTTTGAAAGCAATCGGTTGAGAAACAAAAAAGTTCAAGATGGCGGTCACTTTTCTGAATTTTTGACTGCGGATTCGTGTTCGGTGACCTTAGAAACCCCCAAATATCGATTTTGAAAGCAATCGGTTGAGAAACAAAAAAGTTCACGATGTCGGTCACTTTTCTGAATTTTTGACTGCGGATTCGTGTTCGGTGACCTTAGAAACCCTCAAATATCGATTTTGGAAGCAATCGGTGTAAAAACAAAAAAGTTCAAGATGGCGACCACTTTTCTGAATTTTTGACTTCGGATTCGTGTTCGGTGTATTTAGAAACCCCCAAATATCGATTTTGAAAGCAATCGGTTGAGAAACAAAAAAGTTCAAGATGGCGGTCACTTTTCTGAATTTTTGACTGCGGATTCGTGTTCGGTGACCTTAGAAACCCTCAAATATCGATTTTGGAAGCAATCGGTGTAAAAACAAAAAAGTTCAAGATGGCGGTCACTTTTCTGAATTTTTGACTGCGGATTCGTGTTCGGTGTCCTAAGAAACCCCCAAATATCGATTTTGAAAGCAATCGGTTGAGAAACAAAAAAGTTCAAGATGGCAGCCTCTTTTCTGAATTCTGACGTCAGATTCGTGCAGATATTGATTTTGGAAGCAATCGGTTAGAAAACTACCAAAATCTACCAAACGAACCAGAAATTACCATATTATACTATACTACCATTATCTACCAACAAATGACAAAAAAAAACGACCAAAATTTACCAAAAGAATCAAAAACTACCAAAATCTACCAAAAACTACAAAAAGAACGAAAATTTACCAAAATCTACAATAATCTATCATTCAAAACAAAAACTACGAAAATCTACAACAAAAAATCATCATCAAAATCAATTCCCAATTGGCGGAGTAATCGCGTAACAAACATACAAAAAAAAAACATACGGGTCGAATTGAGAACCTCCTCCTTTTGTTGAAGTCGGTTAAAAATAGCAGAACTTTCGGCCATCTAAGGTGTATCTGCTGGCAACTTTACGCGCGTCACTGCGTCACCCGTGTGCCATACCATGCGACAGCGCCGCAGTGACGGACTGCAGTGCGACTGTCGCACGTTTCCCGCATTGACGCGCGGCAATGCGGCTCCGCATGCGTCACTGCATTGACGCGCGTCAATGCAGCAAACGTGCGACAGTCGCACTGCAGTCCGTCACTGCGGCGCTGTCGCATGGTATGGCACACGAGTGACGCAGTGACGCGCGTAAAGTTGCCAGCAGATACACCTTAGATGGCCGAAATTTCTGCTAATTTCGAGTAATTTTACAATCTGTTGCCCCATTATGAAAAATATATAGGTGTTTCACTCGAAACGCAACATAAATATTATTTGATGTTAGAGAAAAATTAATAATAAAACCGATTCCTTGTTATAGTAGATTATTTTTGTAAACTATTTTTTGTTAAGGTGGCACATCTAGTAAAGTGTTGTCCGTAGAAAGAGAAGGAACTAGAAGCAAGCACGTGTCTTGTCATATCACTCAGTAAGAGATGCACATAGCAAATTCGCTCTAGTTAAAAAAGGAGATCGCTACTTATTGCTGTCCTTATCGACGTAGCCACTTTTTTGTTCTACGACGGCTGTCTGACTCCGGAGTCAGATATCTATTTTCATACAAATTGTATAGGATTTTATGACTATCGCTGTCTCATACGCGGTTACACTGATGTTTCGTCTATCAGCGTAAGCGAAAAATACTTCGCCTATGGTGTTGTCACATCTTGTGTTTATATATCCTCGACGTACTTTAGATCTATGTTATCGTTTCCATGGTGATTGGTATTGTTACTGTCAAGAAAATTATATTTCGATTTTTCCACTGCGTAAGCTATTTTACTTTAATATGGTAGGGTAGTAGAGCGTTAAAATTCGTTAATAACAGTGAAAATTCGAAGCCGTGAGTTTGGCAAAAGTTATTCCGAAAGAATAAAGGTTCGAAATAGTGGAAATATGTCGACAAAATATGTTAAACTCGAAATTCGACCGTTCGACGGAAATGACTAAAATTTCAAATATTGATGCTGCTGAGAACCCACACCGGAGCACTCGACGCTGTAGAAGGGATCCTCAAAAAGCCAATATATTCAAGTAAAGATGCCACACCGGAAGAGTTGTCGAAATACAAAACTGATAACGATGCTTACAAGCGAATCGAAAGCACAGCCTTTTACTGTTCACCTCTAATATGACCGAAAAGATCCTTACCAAAGTACCTAATGCGCTTTAGCAAAAGAAGCTTGGGAGGAACTTAACCGGCTTTATGAAAGAGTATCTAAGGATCGTTTCTATGATGTATGCATGCAATTCTTTGGATACAAGCATGACCCCTCACATGACATGGGAAATCACTTAACTGCAGTTAAAAATCTATGGCATGAAGGAAATCTGATCATGACTAAACAAGAACAATACAGATTACCGGAGATGCTGTTGATAATTATGTAAAGTTATGGATTCACTGCCTGACGAGCTGACGAGTACTTTAACTTCAAATCCAGTTGGGCTTTAATGTCTGTAAGTGATCATATAATAGAAAACCTGACTACTCAGCTATTCACTTAAGAAAGGTCGCTTAACCAGAAAAATGTGGATGAAGGCGGAAGCAGCAGTGAACTTCTTGTTCTACGAGGTGAAAAGCATTTTGCGAAAGGTAAAAACAATGCAAATAAGAACAAATTATGCAATTATTGCAAGGAAGGGTTTCATAAAGTCAAATCCTGCGAAAAGTGGATAGTGGATGGTAGACCTCCCAAACCTCCAAAGCAACCCACAAATGTAGCGATGATGACGGGCTTAGCCCCAGCCTGTGGTGATAAGAATGCAGACAAAGACTCTTGGTACGTAGACAATGGTGCCACCACTCATGTTACCAATAGAGAAGAGTCCTTTGAGTACTTTGAGAATTCTCATAGAGTTATGACGGCAAATGGAGATGCTATTGAAGCCATTGGAAAAGGTTCTATACAACTCGAAGCTGACATAACCTGCCACAAGGAGCTGATTACCTTGACGAACGTTTGGTACATACCAAGAATTCAAAGAAATTTGTTCTCAGTGCCATAGATAGAAATTTGGAGAGAGACCTAGAGCTAAGATACCCGGAGACCTTATCGAAAGCGAAATTGATTTTCAGTCGATTGAAGAAGTTGAGACAAATGGCAATGACGTAACACAACAAAATGAAGTCATGCCAGACGCAGAATTAAGCGGGCGACAGTTTCGTGATCGAAGATAGATTAAACCTCCTGAGAGATTACATTTTGATCAATCCGTTAATGAAGCCATAATATCTGTACTTGAACCATCTTCATATCGTGAATCCTTGCGTAGTCCTGAAAAGGATAAGTGGATCGAAGCGATCAGTCGTGAAATAAAGACATTAAATGAAAATCTGACTTTGGAGCTGAAGACTCACCCAAAGAAAAGAAAAGCACCACTATGCAAATGGGTATTAAAAGTCAAAAGAAACCTAGTAAAGCATTGTGAAGAGCTTGGATTGAAAAAGAGGAGTGAATGTTAAGATGGGTACTAAAAATCAAAAGAAATCTGATAAAGCAAATCAAAAGAAACCTGATAAAGCTTTGTGAAGAGCCTGGATTGAAAAAGAGGAGTGAATGTTAAGGTGGCACATCTAGTAAAGTGTTGTCACATCTTTTGTTTATATATCCTCGAGACATACTTTAGATCTATGTAATGGTTTCCATAATGTTGATACTGTCAAGAAAATTATATTTCGATGTTTCCACTGCGTAAGCTATTTTACTTTAATATTTTTCTCCTCGACGGAGGTGGCAAGCGACATCTTTGTTTAGCGCAGCGGGACGAAAATTGACGCTTTCCGTCTGGAGGGGAGAACGCTAAATGAAGTTTCCGCTTTCCACCTCTGTCGAGAAGAAAAATTGTGTACTAACCTAGGACTTTCTGTCCGAGTAAGAAAGCCTCAGATCACATGTTAAGGCCGAGGTCAACAATTACATGAGCTCTAGGGAATCCAATCCCGCACTAAAAACGCGATCCCGCATGCCTGCGGGATTGAGGTCAATAATCCCGCGGATCCCGCGGGACTTGCGGGATTGAGTTTTTATTAACTTTTTTTTGTTTTAAGTAGTAAAAATGAAATTAGGAGAAGTAAATTTAAATATAATTACTAAGTAGTTTTATTACTCATTACTATTAGTCAATGAGGCGTTTTCCAAGACTAGTAAATCGAAAAATCATTAGACGGCTATGTTAAAATTACTCCTAATCCTGTCATATTGACAGTAAAAGTGCCGTTTGTCTATGGTTCGCATCAAGTCTGACAGATGGTGTTGCCAATGGATAAATTGTTCACTACCAATAAATACGCCATAGCAATGAAAATGTTAGTTTGTTATATGTAAAATGAACATTAACTGCACAAAAATTCGATTAGTTGGAAGTATCAAAACGTCTTTCACATGAAAACCTTCATAATCCTATTAACAAAGTAACAAGTTGCTCCCTAAAATCAGGGAACAAAAAAACACTGAACACTTTCGATCTGACAGCTAAAAAAAATGGTTCAAAGACACTGGAAGGATGGCGTTACAATCGTATAAATTGGTACGATTGTAACGCCATCCTTCTGTCTTTGAACCATTTTTTTTTTATATTAAAACGCGTCATTCTATAAACGGGTGCCAGCACAGGCTGAGCCTCGACCTTTTGACTCAAATTCTCAATTGTGTAATAATACTTTTTTGTGTACTTAGACTGTAAGAAAAATTGAGGCAGTAAATGACTTTTTAATTTAATTTTAATTTAATTTAATTTAAACGTAAAAACAGCTTATTTTTACCCGAATGCGACAGAAGGAGGGTTATGTTTTTTCTGATAATGCTTTTAAAGAAATGATTGGTAATACTTGAACTGACATTGTTCCGAATTCCAATACAGCACAGCTAGCATGCCACCCACGACAAAGCGTTTAAACGAGAAAACCGTCATACGCGCTCTTTCTGGCATACGTAAAGTAATAGGGATGGAGGCACATCTCGATTTTTATCGTTTTCTCGAGGTTGGCATGCGAGGCCTACTGGATTCACACAACACAAAATATAAATTCAAGATAATGCTGTAAGCTAAAAACTGAAAAAAAAAAACATTCTAATTATATAGTAAAGTTGTTAAATAACTTATTAATGAGGCTGTTGTGCTGGGGGTCTAACAAAAAAGTAGAACGTAGTCTGAGCCCATTTTTAGGGTTCCATAGTCAAACAAGGAACCCTTCTACTTTCATCAATTCTATCCGTCTGTCTGTCTGTATGCCCCACCTTATTTACTCGCTCATTTTAGCACCTATTGATATTGACTCGAAATTTGCCATAAAGATAGATACAGTAACCCATTTTTTTCGACGCATCGATCCCGAACAACAAAAAGGGGGTTTAAAAAAAATCTTTTTTCATACATCGAGTGAGGTGTCTTTGGGTAAATCTTGTCAAATGGAACAAAACTCTCATAAAAACTAAATCGCTGTTACGATTCTGTCTCGAAATATCTGCGCTCAAAGTCAAAATTGTCTCTTAGGTATGATAAAAATTAAAAGATTAATACTTTTCTTCTGATTCTAATCATGCAATGGTTACGGAACCCTATCATGGGCGAGTCCGACCTGCTCTAGGCCGATTTTTCTATAAAAAAATGCAATCCCGCAAACGTGCGGGATCCCGCATGAGTAATCCCGCATTTGTGATCCCGCAAAAAAGGTGCGGGATCCCGCAAATGCGGGATCCCGCTTATGCGGGATTGGATTCCCTAATGAGCTCTGAGACCTTTCCTGTCCTCGGTGTGTGTAATCTACTATTTTCTCCCCTCCGGACAGAAAGCGTCAATTTTTGCAACGCTGCGCTAAACAAAGTTGTCGCTTTCCACCTCCGTCGGGGAGAAAAATAGTATACTAACCTCGGACAAAAAATAAGAAAACCTCATTACATGAGATCTGAGACCTTTCTTACTTTCCTGTCCTCGGTGTGTAATCTTTACTATTATAAAACCGTAAAACCATAAGGAACAAAAAAGTAGCTGTTCACTTCATATAAATTCAAATGACCTCGATAGCGCGATTTAAATGACGTGCAGCGCCATCTATTGACAAAATAGTGTGTTTGTTTGTTTGTTCGCGCATCACGCAAAAACTACTGAACCGATTTAGATGAAACTTTTTTTGTTTGATAGCTTATGATCTGACCTAAAATCTGGTATATAATTTGTGCGGACGAAGTCGCGGGAAAACACTAGTCTACTATAAAACCGCCAGTTGCAGTTTTAACGATAATAGCTACAAGCATAAAACATAATAATCCGTAATGTTTCGATAAATTGAAAGCCAATCAGGACTACAATGTGACATTCTTGTTTTTTGGAAATGTTATTTAATTGTACAGAAATAAAAAAAATACGATTGGGGGCAGCACAATAGGCTCGGTAGGCTCTTAAGCCGTTGAAAAATTTACCGTCAACATGGTTACCCCGGGTAAGGTAACGATCCGTTACGTGCAATAATAAAATAATAAAATATTGTAGTCAATCATGCTACTCAAAAATATCGCAGATCTAGGATAATTATTCCATATCTCGCAACACCATTGCCGCAGTGACGTCGTTCTGACGGACTGCAAGTCGCACTGACGGACATCACTGCGACTGCAGCAACGATTCCCCGCACTGACGCAGGCGCAAGCCGCTCCGTCATGCGTCATCGTGTGTGAACGCTCTTATCCGCGACGAACGAGCCGAAGAAGGAGAAAGAATCAAATTTTAGAATTCTTTGTATTAAATTCTATGACACCTCGCACACTTAACCGTCAGGAGAATTAAAAGGAAAATAGTTTTGTTCGCCTCCTTCTCCGTGGATAGATATGCGTTCACCCTAATAGTGCAAAGTAGACTGAGCTAAGTTAGGTCTCTGCCAGGACCCCTTGACGCGAAGCGGCGAAGTGAAGATCACGAAACGTGTCCGTACATAATGTGCCCTTCACTGTTCCCTTCAGTGCCTTAAATAAACTTAAGTAGCTACTCTCAGTCAACACATTTCAATACCAAGTTACATATAAAAAATGTCCTCAAAAATTTGTCTAAAATTGTTGTATTTTACGAAATTTTAGTACTTTTTCCTCGCAAGTATGTTGAAAAACGACGTATGAAACGCGTGAGCATTGGTCATTACAGCCTCTGCTAGCAAGCAACACTCGCCTGGCGGGTCGTGTTGCAATCCCGCCTCGACTGTAATGTCAAACTTTCACATTTATAATATTCGTAGGATGCAAAGTTAACCCAACCCGCAAAAATTATATAAAATTATATGCACTGTAATTCGTATAGATTGTAAATCGTCTGAAACAATAACATAAAGTGCATTGCATTGTATAAGGATCAACTATTAATATAGGAGCCTCGTTTACATTGCGCCGGGAAAGTATGCTAGACTTATTCAAAATTTAGTTTTAAGACAGTTTAGAAAATGTTGAGAAATAATGTTCGTAGCTATATTTCCGAAGGTGGTAAGACAGAGGTAATGGAGAATATGAAAGATTATAATTATAGTTCACATTATTATTTACAATCATCTTTGTGTTAAAATAAAAGTAACAAAAGAGGAGACTAACTAACTACGACTAATGTGGTGACTGTCACGTGTAATTAATAATTAATTACACGAAATAAAATAAAAAAAAAGATATACCTACCTAATTAGCTACATATATTTAATTATAAATGGAAGCAGAAAAAATAAAAACAACAAAAATTTTAACTCAAAAGAAAGTAATAGATACCTCATTAATCATTATTTATCTTAAATTAATCAGATGCAAATTAATTACCAACTCGTATACTAATATATATTTTCACGTTTAGTTGCCCAGACAGGCATCCTCAATATCTTGCTACCCGTACCATAAAAAGCAAGCGCTTTCGACTACTGTCTAATTGGTCAAAGAAAATAAACTATAGGAAATCCTCTGCAAGTAGTGTAAACGAGGCAGTTCCGTGAATTAAATCCGAAGTGGTCGGCGCCGGCGCATTGCTCCAATTTCCTTAATCACTTCAATACTCAGCTATCGATCTTTACTTGCATTAGAGTATAAATATATTTAAGCTTAGCCTAGGTTGCGGTGCGGTGCTAATCTACACACACAAAAAATCACGACCTGTTCATTTTTTGAGTTGTCAGAAACATTATAACCAACAAACATAACCAATCAACTTTTATGAATATTTTAGCTAGGTTCGTATTTTGGGTGAGAGAAGAAGGTGGGGTGGTATGGTATTATGGTCGGTACATTGACCGGTTATTTTGATATAAATTTAACATAACACGCTCACGCAGCAATGTATTTCAGATTGCATTCGATCGGACGCATAGTGTAAAGCAGCTTAGAGTGCAGTTTAGTTGCTATGGAAAGAACAGTATGTTAGCCTATAAAACGTAAGGTAATAAAGCGGCGGACGTCGGAATGAAGCGATAAATAATTATAGCTTCAACTGAAACGTGGGAAAATGTGAATTCGCTTCACCTTTGCCTTCATTTCACACTCGAAATTAATTTCACACAATTTTACGACAAAGTGCAAGGTTCTTATGCACTTCGAGTGCATTTTGATGTTGAGTTGCATTGAAAAGTTTGGTCTGCTCTGTTATTTAACTAACTTTCTTATTTTACAATAGTATTTATAACCTACTGGTTCAAGTTTAAGAATAAACGTAGGTATTATCATTGTGTGCTCATTGTTTATTTATTCGGTTTTCACCTGTTGTCCTCGACACATTCATTTGACCTAAAATATCGTAAAGAGAGTTAAAAAGTAAAACAAACATTTGAATAAGTGCATCACAAATAATAGGTGCCCGAATTATCTTTTTAAATGTTTGTTTTTGGCGTTTTTTTTTTTTAAATTGATGGATAAATCTTAAATTATGATATAACCACCTCCTTGGTCTAATGGTTCAGAGCATTGGGCTCTTGAAACGAGGTCGTGGGTTCCATTTTCACGTGGGACACCTAGTAATATGACTTTGTGCGTTTTTCCCTAGTTGGTTAGGACATTGCAGGCTGAATCACCTGATTCTCTGAAAAGAAAGTTAATTGTCGTTGTTCCCGGCTACTATCTCTGGAGATAATAGTCGTTAAATAAAAACCACGTCAGAAGGTCGTAAGGCGTTTTGAATAAACTCTGACACTTGCCCACACTTGGTCCGTTTGTTGTTCAGTTTGATGGTCTGATCATCCCCTTAAAAAAGTGTCAGCATATTAAGAAGGACTCTGTATACTTACTATCTCAATCTGCAAGTAAGAGAACACACAATTACAACTAACAAAGATTTTTATATTTATACAGGGTGTTACATAAGTAAGAATAAATTTTTATAACTTTTAAGGGGGTTGTTTAGACCGTCAAACTGAACAACTTTCTCTATGGGACCAACATCAAAATCACGAAAAAAAAAATCTGATATCCCATACATATTTTAGCTCGAGTCGATTTGTAGAGTATAGAACATACATTTTTTTTTCGCGATTTCGATATTGGTCCCATAGTGAAAGTTGTTCAGTTTGATGGTCTACACCACCCCCTTAAAGGTTTATTTGTATTTTTGTAACACCTTGTATAAAGAGCGTAATGTCACTGCATTAAATAATTAAAGCATGATGGTGAATACACAGTACCTAAGCTCTCTGGACTTTGTGTCGCGTATGTCAATTATGTCGCATACCTCCAGCAACTAAAAGTAAATATAAGTAAATGAACACCCAAATCTATGACTAATGGTTGTCAGTTCATGAATACTGCAATTTCCTCTAACATGTGGTAATATACAGAAATAGTAAGCTACCGCGGTACTCCAATCAAGCAATACCGACACTAAGTGCGTTCACACACGATGACGCGCTGACGGATCGGCAGATGTCAGTCCATAGACCCACACCCGGTGCGTCAATGCTTCATACCGTGCTTGCTTCTACGTGCGGTTTCATACAACTCCTTGCTTCATAAATGACAGACTGACGTTTGCTACTCCGTCAGTGCGTCATCGTGTGTGAACGCACTAAGACTTCATCATCGACGTAACTTACACACTCGAAGACAGCGCGAACAAGCACAAAGACGCACGTGAAACTCTTTGAAACTGCGTGTAACGTACTGCGTGCGTAATTCTTTGCTCACTGACGCATACATTGTCCTGATCCCAAAACTGAAGCTCAATGCTTTTACTGTGGCAGCCAAAACACAACAATAGCAATCATAAACCTAATATCCATGATCAATGAATTCTCTCGGTATTGGGCGCTGCTGGGACTACGCGGCGGCGGATTGGGAAGCGGGGATCGCCGAGGTTGGCTCACACCACGCTCCATACTTCTTATTGTTTGGGCAAGCCATGGCCCTAGCGTCAGAGTTTATTCAAAACACATTACGGCCTCTGACGTGGTTTTTGTGTAACGACTACTACCAACAGAGACAATAACCGGGACCAACTGATTAACGTGCCATCCGAAGCAACTGGGGGAAAACGCACAAAGTGACATATCACTAGGTGTCCCCCGTGGGAATAGAACCCACGACCTCCGTATCAACCCAATGCTCATAACCATTAGACTACGGATGATTCACACTACTGAGTGGGGTCGTCATATTTGTACGGAAGGTCGTTACTGTTTGAATAATGTATTGTTATAGGGTGCAACCACATGTTGAAAATTGCATATTGCATGGCTATGGCGTGACAGCGTTTGAAATTTGAATGACAATGCGGAAGATAGTAATATGTTTGCCATTTTGGACGAAAGGTCAACGTTCTGCAAATGTGTTAGCCTGCAGAAGATGTTAGGTACACGAATCGTTAAGGTATTTTCAGACTTAATCTATAACTGAAACCAACGCGCAACGTCTACGACAAAAATTTCGATGTTGGCAAAGGAAAACTGAAAATGACATAGGTACCTACCTTAGCTATTTTTAGGTTCGAAGTTACAATTACAATTGATAAGGGACAAGGCTCTTTCTTATATTGTGGACACTCTAAAGTGTCGCACTATAAAAGAACACTGTAAATTTTCGATCCTATCGATACAAGATCGACAATTATAACTGTACTGGGCAATTTAATAAGTAATATTGTTATTCCACGATCCATTGAAGCAGAATCAACATGATCTGTCGAAAAACACCGTGTCGATTTGAATATCGATAGAATCAGGTAGTTACAGCTACAATAAGACCCCAGGGCCCTCGAACATCGAAGTTCAATTCTTATCCAATTTCAGTTCTAATCACATTGCAATCCAGTTACTATAACTCTGCCTTATTTACTATTTGACACGGACTGCTATTTGATTGAAAGCATCACTGCTTTGCTGCTTGTAGTAAAATTAATATCATTGATTCTTCTTCTTGTGATGCCATCTCCAATCGGAGGTTCGCTATCATTAGGGCTATTCGGACCCTGAAAACTGCAGCCCTGAACAGTGAGGTGATTTCCATATCGAACCATTCGACGGCCCGACAGCACAGTCTGTAGTGAACCTGCCTGCTGTGCCGGGGGTCGCGGGTTCGAATCCCGTAAGGGACAAATATTTGTATGACGAATATGAATATTTGTACCCGAGTCATGGATTTTTGTATCTATACAAGGTGTTACAAAACTACAAATAAACATTTAAGGGGGTGGTGTAGACCATCGAACTGAACAACTTTCACTATGGGACCAATATCGAAATCGCGAAAAAAAATAATTTATGTTCTATACTCTACAAATCGACTAGAGCTAAAATATGTATGGGATTTAAAATTATTTTTTTCGCGATTTCGATGTTGGTCCCATAGAGAAAGTTGTTCAGTTTGACGGTCTAAACAACCCCCTTATGAATTTCAAAAATTTATTGTTACTTATGAAACACCCTGTAGGTATATGTATTCTATATCGTTGTCTAGTTATCATAATACAAGTCCAGGCTAGATTCTGGAACTTTAAATGTGACTAGGTAATTTGTGTGACACTGTCCAAGATATTTATTTATTTATTATATTTATTTATTTTATTCAAATATTATTGATTGAAAGCTTGAAACGGCTGAGCTATGTGTCAAATAATTAGCGAGATACCGAATCTGTAAAAAGTTGTTATCCGCATGAGGTCCAGTGACGTTTCAGTGAAGATTTATTTAGCGCGATCGGTCCCTTGGTTTTGTACATTTTCCGATGCAAGTATAAGCGAAAATGCAGTAAATTATTCAGAGCGTTGAGCATCCGACCCGACTCGACATTTCATCCGCACATCAACTGTCTTGGCCGACAAGTGCAGCGAGACAGTATGTCGTGTGTCGACCACATAAATCATTTTACTCGACGATAAGCCGACTGCGAGCGTGCATGATAGATGCATGCTAGGCCGTCGGTGCACTGTCGGTAAACTTGGAAACAGTGAGGAAACATTCACTACTTCGAGCACTTTCATTATACCTCCTTATGTTTTTCCTGTGGTTGTCGTGAGGCGACTATGGAACTGTGTTTCTGTTGGCGAAAGGTTGCTATCAACACGTGACACGTCATATAATTTTATTTTGATCTAAGCATATTGGTACCAATATGAAATCTTTAATATGCTAAAAGAAGTACCTACTGCTACAACTGCATGCTTCGAAAGTTGAAAAATGCGTTATTTATTAGAAAATACTAATGTATTTTTCAATGTTTTCAAAGTAGTCAAAGTATATATCTAGGTACTCCGTGTTTGAAGTGTGTTAATTGTAAAGCCTTAAATAATGTGAAAAAAAAATCTTTCACGCTTTTTAGTACGAGATAAATGCTATATATTAAATTTGGGGCTGTTGCTGATGTTATTTTTTATTTGTCTTTTCTAGGCTCAAATTGGCTCTTAAATGAAAAACCAATAAAATTCGACATACTGGTATGAATAGATATATTCATATCGTTGAATTAACATAAAGTAGCATTAATATGCTATGCATACCGCATACCTTTAATACAAGGGAATAATGACCTACCTTATGCGATTCTTCATCAACAAAGCTAGACTAATAAATATTTCGCCACTGTACTTAACTCTACTGCAATACTGTTGCACTTTTGGCTTTAAACTATTTTGGAAACTCCACTTTTCCGTTTACATGGCTGTGGTTTTTGTGGTACTTTAAAAATAGTTTGATGCGTATGTTGCCAAGAACAGGACGCGGTGGTGAATAAATCATTTGGTTACTGAAACTTTTGCATTTAACTTGCTTTTTTACTTAGATCCTTTGTTTTTTTACAGTTGTTTTTGTTTGAAATCTTAGATAGATTATAATTATAACGTCATAATATTTCCTTCGTATTGGGAACGCATGGTAGACCCACACAACGTCTCTAAGGGTAGGCCTGTGCCCTGCAGTGGGACTTATACAAGGTGTTTCATAAGTAAAAATAAATATTTAAAACTCTTAAGGGGGTTGTTTAGACCGTCAAACTGAACAACTTTCTCTATGGGACCAACATCGAAATCGCGAAAAAAAAAATCTGATATCCCATACATTTAATTTTAGCTCTAGTCGATTTGTAAAATATCATTTATTTTTTTCGCGATTTCGATATTGGTCCCATAGTGAAAGTTGTCCAGTTTGATGGTCTAAACCACCCCCTTAAATGTTTATTTGTATTTTTGTAACACCTTGTGTAGGCTGAAGATGATGATGATTTCAGTAAATCTCATAAAAACATTTCCAAAGAGTTTTTTTTTATTGTATTAAATTTGCGTATTATCGCTATTATTGAGAGCGCGTTTCAGAGAGGTTTAGAGGAGGAGGGAAACGATGAAAGAAAACATCGTGAGGAACCCTGCATAAGCTGAAGAAGATATTCTGATGCGTATATGAAGTCTACCAATACGGATTGCCGCATTGGGCACGTGTGGTGGATTTCCGACTACCCAGTATCAGGTTTAAAGGTTTATGATACCTACTTCTTAATGCTGACATTTTTTAAGGGTATGGAGGTGTTACTTGGGAATGTTCCTCCATTGAAAAGGGAAGATCTTCCACCAGGCTTAGTGTGAAGCCTGGGGACCGGCCGTGGTCCGATAGTTCTTAGTTGGACCTTGTATGTAGGTATATCGAATCTCTGTGATTATTTCTCTTGCGCGTTTTATGTCTCGCATTCGATTGTGAACCTTATTTGTAGTAGGTTACGAGTTACGTATTTACGGTGAACGTTGTCTTTGTATGGAGCATATTTCTGAGAGCGACGGTATCGCCATCTGTTAGCTTCTTTGCTATAACTTGTGGGTGTTGACATCTATGGCAAGTCCCCACAAGGGGATGATCAGACCATCAAACTAAAAAACTTTGTTTTTCGCGATTTCGATATTGGTCCTATAGAGAAAGTTTTTCAGTTTGATGGTCTGATCATCCCCTTAAAAAAGTGTCAGAAGGACCCTGTATAGGTAGATGTACGTATTACTAGCAACACATACAAAAAACACACACAATCAAACTAAATAAATTGTTTTTTAAATATACTGTCACATAGTTTACAGTTTTATGTGGTTTTCATTATAAAAGATATGATTTAGGATGTGAAATTAAATAAATCTGTTATATATACTTACGTTTACACATTAAGCTCTATCTACGTCTTTGAATTTTCACTTGTTTTTGTTAGTCACAGTACTACCACTAGCCCACTGTTTACCGACCTTAAGTTAGTCATTCTTAGCTAAAATTACTCCAAAATTGCTCTTGACATATTAAACTAACTTATTACAATGTAAATGCCCAATAAATCTCAACTAATTAGCGTCAGTTGACTCAAGTCGGCTACCTAACGCGAACGCGTGCGTTCACGTTGAGATTTGTATGTGACCATGAAAAGGCACGAGTCACGAAGATATTCGGGTCATCTGTAAAGTTGAGTGGTATTAGGTGTGTAATTTTTTACATTGAACTTTCATCATCATCATCATCATAGGCCTTAAAATCTGTTGCATTTTTCTGATTATTTAAAAGGATAGACGAGTACAGTTTTCTCCATACAAACGTATTCCCCTGTTTTCTCCCTGGATAATAACACTAGAGCAAACATTTTTTTACCATACAATCTATGTCACCTCTGCCATGTCCCTATGTTTTGCTTTTTTGCATTTATTCATTACTGTAAGAACTAGGGACCTTCGAAAATTACCCATTTTATACCGCCCGTTTTCAGACATCCAGTAAACAAATTTGACGACTATATAAACAAAAAAAACAAAACGTACGTACATTAGCCAAAGTCTTTTTCATATTATTTTTGAAATAATTATTAAAATCGGTTTAGTTTTGGAGGAGAAAACATGGGAATACGAAATGCTGATTTCGTCGATTTTTTGTAAATAAAATCGGTCCGAGCTGCAGTTGTCTCTTTCGCACTCTAGTCGGCGGGGTGTATGGGTGGGGCGGATCTGATAAATACGTATACAGTTGGAAAAGTTACCTATTCTCCAAATTAGCATTCCAGCCCGCCAATCCTCTTAAGTAGTGTTGTACGATAAAAAGCACTTGTGCTCCATACAAACGAAGTTTATTTATCTTTTGGATAATATCCCATAAAAGACACTGAAATTTTTTAAACAATATTTTGAAACTAATCTCTTTGACTGTGGTTCGTCAGATTTTCGTTAAATGTATGATTTCAATGTTACAGTGGCTCACAGATTTCCATACAAATCTTAAGCCTAGTATTGAAACTGTATATTTTAGTATTTGTTTTCTTTTGACTTTAATTCGTTAGTATTGAAAATAGGATCTAACTTCGTTTGTATGCAACGCGCTCTGGCGCCGGCGTTTCGCAAAATCTAAAGGGGTCGTATATGATCCACCCTTAACCCCTTTTTGCGTTTGAGATATAGATAGTAGAAGTCGAATTTAGAATATTCCACTTATGTTACTAGTATAGGGCTAGGCAGTTAATTAAAAGGCGTAATTAAACCGCTCGCAACCCTGATTTAAAATAAATAAACAATGGGTAGTTCAATAATATCGCGTCCGTGGGATTGAATTAAACGCCCTTCAGCCATTCAAATTAAAGATTTTTCATGTACCATCTTACAGGTCTTGAACCCGTATCCTGCCAAAACGGGGCTGTGTCTCTCGTCTAATTAAGCTACCGGTACTTCTGATGCGTCCCAAATACTTCAAGCCCACTTGCTTAAGAAGTCTTTCTTTTGGGTTCCATTACCATTCATCTTCAAACTAAAATACGGTACTTTTCTCACTCCTTTTCCGACTTTGTCGTACGTCCGATATCTACCAAAAGAAACCAGGTTGTCTATCGGTCTATTCTAACCTCGTTTAGTACAAAAGTATGTTTAACCGACTAACAACACAAAGGTGGATGCAACAAGTGCACTATCGGTTCACACTCCAGCAGGCTCGCCGACCGTGTGTGAAGATAATGATACTTAGGCTTCGAAATGGTGTGCCGGGGTATTTTAAGAACACTTTGCTAACGTGGGCTTTAGGTATGAAAGAATTATATCTAAGTGATATAGCTTGTACGGTACTTGTAACGGTGAAGGACAACATAGTGAGGAGACCTGCATACGCTGAACAATGTGAAGTCTAGCAAACCGCATTGGGCACGCGTGGTGAACGTCCATACGCCCGCTTTAAGAGTGGGACTGAGCCCTGCAGTGGGACGTAAAATGGTTGATGATGATGATATAGCTAGTAGCGTAAAGGAGTTTCAGTGATAGAAGTTAACAAGCGAAGTTTCAGATTGTGCAGGGCACGTTATTCTGAACACAACAATAATTTTTATTTCATTTTATTTTGTTTTATTCAGGATAACAACAGCCTTAGTTACATAATTTACATTTTTGATGGCCAATTATAGCTATCCATAAGCTAACTAATCAATTAACAGGCAGACGTACATACAGGGAGAGAAAACGATGAGGAAACCAAATGTTTTGTAGAGGCCGTTTAAAATCCTAGAGCTGAGCCTATAGGGCATACAAATTACGTGTGAATAAATCTAGGACCTTAGAAGGGCCAGCATAGCACTCTAGTAGGTACTACTATGCTAGCCTACCCTACGTCTTCTCTCTTTTACTAGCTTTGCCACAAAACTTCGAGAAAATTTCTGAATTAATGCTCACAGGCACATACATTGTAACGATCCCAAGTAAGCTACTATACCTTTTAAAGGACCACACAATAGGGACAAAATTGTTGCGTGAATTGACACTCTGGCTTTCATTCTGTCTTCTTCAGACAGTCTTTATTCTGTGCTACGGCGTGGTAATAATTTTACCACCGCCGAAAGCAGGCTATCTAAACTATTATAAAACTGTAACTGAAGTGTGTCTGTACATTGAAGATATTTACAAAAAAAAGATTACGATATGGTTTTTAGGAATCCCTGACTCGAAATCAACCTTTTTTAGAAATTTTGTCTGTCTGTTTGTCTGTTTGTTTGTGTGTTTGTTTGTTTGTTTGTTTGTTCGCGCATCACGCAAAAACTACTGAACCGATTTTGATGATACTTTTTTTTTTGATAGCTTATAATCTGACTTAAAGTCTGGTATATAATTTGTGCGGACGAAGTCGCGGGAAAACACTAGTATTCTATAAAACGAACCCAGTCTGTGTTGTCAGAGGATGAATTAGTGAACATCAATGACAACGTCATAATTACCCACCGTAAATAAAGTTCCAACAATAATGCGACCTAATAACGGGATCTGTTTATTGCGCGGGCGACTCTGCCAATGTTTCCGAGAATTGTGCTCGAATCGTTCCAGTGGCAGGTCCCCGTATTAACGGCTACTAAACGAGCCGAGCTCTTGGCACCACGCTGGACTGTTGCATTTGTTTGTTTATGCGCAAAAAATGCATTGCTGTACTTTTTTGGTAGTAATTTTGAAGATAAAAGTCCTTTCTATAGTGCGAAATAGTTGTTCAGTACAGTATTCTTATTTGTCGTACGGTGTCCGATTTTGTAGAGCACCAACTCAAACGGGTGTCGTATTGAGACCATAAAGAAACACGTACTCCTGTCAACGCCAGGACCACGAGTACGTGTTTCCCTATGATTGAGACTATCCTTCAGGTATCCTCAACATCTCTGATGAACTAT
Source organism: Agonopterix heracliana (assembly GCA_963693445.1). Lineage (NCBI taxonomy): Eukaryota > Metazoa > Arthropoda > Insecta > Lepidoptera > Depressariidae > Agonopterix > Agonopterix heracliana. The sequence goes on along the minus strand of OY856308.1, from coordinate 21,263,768 downwards.
CCGTGGGGCTGCTGGTTATAGTCACTGCATCCGATCCCACCTATGATCGTTCAGGTTTCCCGTTTAATCTGATAGAGGAGGGTAAGTACGAGAGAGAGCATGTTTTTAACGTACATTCTTATATATGAACATAAAATATCCTGCATACAGTCGCTGTATAGTCTTTATAATTAAATCGCTACGCAATCCGTTGGTGGGTCTTGACCTCTGATAAATGCAGTTGCTATTGCGTCATCCTGCGCGGCCTGGTTCAAAGTTGAACCACTCCTAAAAATTTTGAAAGTGATTATCAAATCACCCATTAGGTGTATTGCAAAATATTACAGAGTTGGCTGCACTCAAATCAGGAATAGGAACAACTCTCATCCGACCCAAACCACAGATTACTAAAGAGTTACGAACGAAGCTACAGACGTTACGAAGCATTCAACTCGCCCGATGATAGACGCTTTAATAGTTTATAACCATAATCCTTTACGATCAGTCTAGCCGATTATAGTGTTGGCCGATATTAGCTATCTGTTATCGATGTAATATACTGATGTTGGTTGGAGTAAGAGATTTCTGGCCTAGCGTCAACGTACCGAATGCGATACAACCAGTGTAATAAAAAATATCTGAAACGCTGTTCATAAAGTCATATAACATTTTAACATCAGATACGTCAATAAATATCAAATAGTTCTTTTTATATGTAGTTTACCAGTAAATATTGTGTAGGTTCGAGAAAAATCTACATAATATCGTCAGCAAATTGAATTATAAAAATAAATTGCTTAAGAACAATTCATCGCTAATGAGTAAAATTTTGTAAAATATTATAATTGTCGAAGTGTAGTTTTGTACAAAAATAATAAAGTAGATAAGGAGCGCGCTTTTATCTTTAGAGATTCGTATACCACTGGTTATTTTGGTTTTTTACATCGGGCATAGACCCACCACATATATCTGGTTATTTTGGTTAAGAACTATCGATATATCGAAAATCGAGTTATCATCATCACTAGTTACAGTTAGATGCATTTATTTGCGTCTACCTATACGCACTTCGAAACGTCCCGTTGTTGTACATTTCACATCCAATTCCAATATGTTGGGATTAAAATGTAATCCCATGCTTCAACGAGATTAAAACGGGATTAATTCTGAACTACCAATTTTATTTTACGAGTTGATAATTCGATTCTATATTGACTGGTCATGGTCCTGACCAGGGTGGGGCGGATCGGACAAATATGTTACAGTCGGAAAAGTGACCTATTCTTCAAATTAGCATTTCAGCCTACCTTTCCTCTTAAGAGCCTACCTAGCCTATTGTGCTGACCTCAATCGTATTTTTTTTATTTCTATACAATTAAACAACATTTCCAAAAAACAAGAAAGTCACATTGTAGTCCTGATTGGCTTTCAATTTATCGAAACATTGCGGATTATCATGTTTTATGCTTGTAGCTATTATCGTTAAAACCGCCAAAAGTGACCACTTTTGGCGGTTTTAAAGATAATAACTACAAACATTATAAAAACAAATTCGCAGTGACCCTATAAATTGAAAATCAGCAATGACTACAATGTGACATTCTTGTTTTTTGGAAATATTGTTTAATTGTAAAGAAATAAAAAAAATACGATTGGGGGCAGCACAATAGGCTCGGTGCAGCCTTAAGGAAGGTTTCAGAATGGAATGTCTTTTACTTTCTTTCTTCCACAAAAACACTGCAAAAGAATACTAAACGACGTAGGTAATCGTATTCCAAATAATTGTTACAGCCATGTTGTGTTATTTCAAATCAAATGAAAGATTGAAAAATTAAGAGGGTACGGAGGCTATTGTGCTGCCCTCAATCGTATTTTGTATTTCGTTCAGGAAAAGGACATAAAGTCCTATGACAATTTAATGAATATTCTGTCATAAAGTCATAAGGATAAGATTGAATTAAATTTGATTAGATTTTTGGTTTTTTGGTCACGCTAGGTCTCGAACCCGATTTCCTTGCCACATACGTAATCAATTATTACAAAGAAACAGTGTTCTTACATCTTCAAAGACTAATAGTAATATTAGTAATGCATTTCGGAAGTAATTAATCTTAAAATGATGAGATGTAAACTAAAATTGATTGTATTTGCATCCCTATTTCAATAGAAATAACGAAGTGCATTATGATTTATTGTACAGTTGAAGATTAACTGTGCTATTTTGGTTTGATTTATTAACACGTTGTATATTTTAACACTCAGTAAATCTACAAAGTTTCGGATTGAAACGATGACTGGCAGGAATAAAGCCACAACAAGTTTCAGATATGCCTGAAATTAAATTTTGGTACATTTTATAGACTCAAATTTTGGTCTAATCTAGACTTACATAATCCAATTTAATATTGGAGTCCGTTTTAAGATAATTTGAAGCTCGGTTAAACTTAAAAGTGAACAACTTTCACTATGGGACCAACACTGATATCATGAAAAAAAAACCAGCCATAAGTTTGTCGGTTACATACATATATAGGAACCTTCTTAATCTGCTGACACTTTTTTAAGGGGATGATCAGACCGTCAAACTGAACCACTTTCTTTGTGGCACCAACATCGTAATCGCGAATAAAATCAGCTGTCCCATACATTTGGCTCAAGTAGGTTGCAGTTTTGTATGGAACTGCTTTTTTTTCGCGATTTCGATGTAGGTACCAGTGTGAAAGTTGTTCAGTATGACAGTCTGATCATCCCCTTAAAAAAGTGTCAGCATATTAAGAAGGTATTATTGTGTAATGGAGTATGGCCCACTCCCTCTCACCCTTATTCGTGAGAGGAGGCCTTTGCCCTGCAGTGGGATTCTACAGGCTATAACTTACTTACTTTTTATTGTGTAATGAACGATGGACAAATTTTACCCATATTAAGCTCTATTACGTCACGACTTATTATAATATTTGTAATTGTGTTATTATTATTGTGTACAATAAAGAATCTAAGAATTGTTTAAGAGCGTTTTTATAATCATGCGTATTTGGCCCGCAGCACACGAGATTACCCCGCACTCGTGGCGCCCGCATTGCACCTTGCATCCTTGAAGCACAGACTTAAAAGAAAAACCAGACGGAATGTCATCTAATCATGAGTGAAGCACCCATTTCTTTTGTGTGCGTGCTGTCACGCGGTACATAAGGTGACGGGTTGTCGGACCTGCGCCTAGAGCTAGTGCATCTGTGTGAGTGTAGGTCCCTTGTAGAACAAACGAGATTGTATTACCTTGCATGCTTCACATCTTTTTAGTGCAATACTCGGTCCGTATTTCTTTCAGGTCCGTGATATGCTGACTATTCTATTCTATTTTTAAAAATATGGCTGCCATCTTGGGTATTTGATAATTTTTCCAATGTCGAGTTTTTATAGCAAAAGTGCTTGACGTTGTACGGTTATATTGATATTTTGGTGGTCCGTGCCTTGAAGGTGCAAGGTGCATTGCAAATACGCATGACTGAAAAAGCCTTAACTTGTTGTTAGTCTTGAAATAGGCCTGCTCAATACACAGTCAGAGAACTCAATCAACTTCTTCTATTCCAGGCCATGTTATTCTACGCGCCGCGTTGGCTCTGGAAGGCGTGGGAAGGCGGCAAGATCAGAGCGCTCATGATGGACCTGGACGTCGGAGTGTGCACAGAGATAGAGAAGAAGACGAAGAAGAAGCTCATCCTGGACTACCTGTGGGAGAACCTGAGGTACCACAACTGGTGGGCCTACCGGTACTACCTCTGCGAGAGTCTTGCTCTTATCAATGTTATAGGTAAGTTGATTTCCCTCCAAAATAATTAAATAGCACATGCTCAAAATAGGTACTAGATTCTCAAAATAAGGGCTTGAGCAATAGATCAGTAGGCCTATTGTGTAAGTTTCCAATTGTATCGATAACAAAATCGGTGGCATATTATGACTGTACTAGGTAATTTTTGAGTAGGTACCATTGACCTCTTATATAACAGAAGTAGACACACAATCAGCGGTCCAAAAATGGCACATTCAAAAGAGCTCGGAAATTACGTTTCCGAGCTCTTTTGGTCTTAGTACTACGCCGACTCTCCGACTGTAAACATATATAATACGACTAAGTTTAATAATCAAATATGACGTATTAGTATCACCTTATTTGCCGCTGTTCTGGAGTGCGATTTTTGAAAGTCACACTTAAATCAGCAGTAGGAAAGAAGCATTCGAAAGTTTTCCATACAAATTTTGACATTTTCTACTGCAGATTTGAAAGTGTGACTTTCAAAAATACTACTCTTGTCATCGTCTGATAGATGACATCTTGTTCCTTTTTCAAAATGCCTTTTTAGAAATAAAATTTATTTTAAAGACATGTAAGAAGTATTTACAACTTTATACCTGGAGTATAAGGTATATGTTCCATTGATCTACGTATTACGCGAAAAGATTACAGAAAAAAGGCTAGTGATTGAAAACTTTTTGCAGAAGTTTAAAAAGTATTATCAATTCGGACACAAAAATTAGCTAAGATTTTGTATGAGACTGTGAGTCTATAGTATTTCTGGTCAATGGTAGGTAAAGCCCGACCAGAAATATAAAAAACCTCGCCATGTTGCGGAAAATCATTGGAACTAAGTTTTGTACTTGGAACTCTGTCATTAAAGGTTATAGTCGATTGCAGCGCCCCCAAACCAGGTTTTTTATATTCCTGGTCAGGCTTTACCTAATATTTTGTTTCTGTGATCGTCATAAATTTATTGTCTGACATTAATTAACTAAATAATTAATTATGCTGCTTCTTCATAAGAGAAATTTTATACCGATTGAAACGGGCAGTTACACAATACACTATAAGAGGTAATTATCGAAATTACAGAATTTCTATTTTGAGAATTTCTGTTAGATTTCAGATTTTAAATGTAAAAACGTGGCTTATTTTTCGAAACGCTGCATTCCAACTAGATACCAGCTCCCAGCGGTATCCATATCACTAACAAGCGTATCTCCAAGCAGCTGGAGGCCGTGCCAAGAAAGCAGGTCCTACCTTATTATTCCTTCAATATTAGCTTGCATGAGAGCACTTCCGGACGCTTTCCAATAACAAAAACAAGGGAGCGAGCTGAATTCGCTGCCCATGCTGCCCTCGAGACGTGGGGCTAGAAAACGAGCGGGTTTGGTCAGACCTTGAGGTTTACTCGGATCTTCGATATATCAAGAACGACTTATTCAAATTTCAACTCTATTCCAATTAAGTTCTGACAAAAACGACCGTCATGTTAGGAACTTAAATATATCTTTTATAAGTCAATCAATCAAATCAGCCTATATCAACCCAGTACTGGGCATAGGCCTTCTCTTTATTGCCGTTGAAATCAATTTTTATTGCACCTAAGTGCGTTCACACACGATGACGCACTGACGGAGCAGCAAACGTCAGTCCGTCATTTGTGAAGAAAGGAGTTGTATGAAACCGAACGTAGAAGCACACACGGTGATGCATTGACGCAACGTGTGTGGTTCTATATGGACTGACATCTGCTGCTCCGTCAGTGCGTCATCGTGTGTGAACGCACTAAAACGGCCAATGACCTTCTGAATGAATTATCTAATGGTCAACTTCGAATACGACTGCTGTTATTAAGTGCATAAGTGTGTGCTTGTTTCTCCCTCGTGATTACTTTCCTGAAGCTGATGGAACTGCAGCCACAAGGTGAGGGTATCAGCAATGTTGATGATGTCTCAACTTATAAGCAAGGTTCACTTATAGACAATTGTTTATATTGTCTATCTTAGTTCAAATGTAGCATATTTTAGTATGAACTTTATGGCATGCAATTTCTCAAGCTTCTAAAAACAACATCGCTCCTCCGATGGCCCGACAATCACCCAAACTGAAATATCAGTGTCCCATCTGCCGGCCCTACGTCCTGCATCACCAACTAGTCCCTCCGACATTGTAAATCATATCTTATTGAATTAAAATAACACATAAAACAACCTTTTACAAGCACAGACCGATTTTATATCTTGGGGTAGCCAGTTGTTGACCGCTGCGTCATAAAAAATGCAACTAATATAATGTTACCCTGATTCTGGATAAATGTTTAATGATCGGTTTTATTGACGCTGTGTAAGCTTTGTTGTTTATAATAAATATGAGTCAGGATTTTTGATAAATGCACCATTTCTATAGTTATTAATTATCTGAATGAGTTTGGAGATCGACACTCGTCTGAGTTGTCAATTTCATACCAAACTTTGACGTAGAATACGCGTAGACAGACAGTATTGATAAAAGTTATATTTTATATTTGGAAAAATAGCTTAGAAAATCTAGATTGCGCGTATCAAATATAATTACGAAGATATCAAGCTTTGAAATTATTCATAGGTACAAAATTTCAAAGACTGAAACCACCTTAACGTTATTTTTTATATTTATTGATGTTGTTGTTGTTGTTGGATAGTTGCCCTTAATGTACCTACTAATTTTACAGTACTACAAATTGTATTTTGTTATTCTTTGCTACGGCGTAGCAAGCGTAGCTATTGCTACACGTAGTAGACATAGCAGTCGTGGTAACCTATATTTTGAGGTACAATATTCCAACATTTAATCGTTTATGCAGCTAACTACCCTATTATTTATCCCCCTATCTATCTCGGTCTATTTCATGTTGTTAAACATTGTGCGCTAAAACCACCGATTTAAATTTCCAGGGCAAATGTTCCTGATGAACAAGTTCTTCGACGGGGAGTTCCTAACCTTCGGGCTGGACGTGATCGCGTACATGGAATCGGACCAGGAGGACCGGGTCGACCCTATGATTTACATATTTCCAAGGTAAGCCTTACTAATTCATGAGCGAGCGTTGTTGCTAAAATTATTCAACATTCGATAAAGATCAAGCGTTCATATCTTCAAGATTCCTCAATTTCGTCCATTATGAACTGGTACAGTTCATACTGGGTGTTAAATGTTGGTCCCATAGTGAAAGTAAATAAATACAACAATGTTTATTTGATTACAATTTAGTGGTATACAAATTTTAATGATTGAGTCCCTGACTCCCAAAGTCGGAGAACGGAACGGAGGAGGCAGTTTCTTCCCCTGGTACAAAAAGTGGTTCAGTTTGATGGTCTGAAGAATTTTCTTATACCTTTTATTCCCAGGATGTAATGCATATGTATGTATGTATACAATAATACTCGTAGGTATGTACATAGGATGCAAACTTAAACAAATTTACAAGTTTACACCCGGAATGACCTTCGTTATTTGCCAGATACATTAGTAATGCAATTGGCTTGCAGTTCGAAAGAAGTCACGATTTACCAATTACTTACCTTTTATTGGCTGCATATCAAATGTAATATCACTATGCATGGTGCCAAAATCGTAAAGTCTACTTTATTAACAACACGTTATTGCTGCCACTTCCATAAATGATGTTAAAACTACCAAACAGCTTGAATTTTAATCAAACAATGTTCTTATTTTATCTTAATTCTTTTCAGGATGGTAAAATGCACACTGTTCAACAAATTCGGCTCCTCCGGCGAAGTAGAGCGGCACGACGCACTCTGCATCCTCCCTCTCAACGTGGTCAACGAGAAGATCTACGTCTTCCTCTGGTTCTGGTTCGTGATCCTCGGCTTCCTCACATTCATCACCCTGCTCTACCGGGTCATCATCATCTTCTCCCCCCGCATGAGGGTCTACATGATGCGTATGCGCTTCAGACTCGTTCGACGCGACAACGTCGACACAATAGTCAGAAGAAGCAAGATGGGCGACTGGTACTTACTGTACATACTCGGAGAGAACCTAGACTCGGTCATATTCAGAGACATAATGAACGAGTTCGCCAACAAACTGAACCACAACTATCAGCACCACATCCATGGGGTACCAGACGCGTGACCTCCGATCCCCGGGTGGGTGTTCCACACGTGACTGACGTCGTTGCAGCGCGACATGGACCCACCCGTCTGAATTGTGACTGAGTGAGCGCACAGAGACAAAATGTCTATGTGCGCAACAACTGTGGGCCAAGTCCGCTGCCTTGCGGCACTCCAAGCCGCATCTGGACAATACTAAGTGTACCAAAGACTTCTTTAGATTAAAGAATCTTTAAACAACTTTGCGATCGTAACAGTGCAATTAAACACGCAATAATAGTTTGTACTTAATCTTTAAGAATGTGATCTCAGGACGAATCCTATCGAAGGCCTTTTAGAAGTCAACAGTGGCTATCCCGTTAGAATAATGTTCAAATTTTAGAAGTATTTTACTCATAGTTTCGCTGCTCGTAGTCATCAGAATCGCTTTCTCTTTTACTCTAGTTAATAATTGAGTCTGAGCACACAGAGAGCACATAATGTACTTTTTTTACACGATTTCTCACTCGCCGAGGATTTGATCGACCAAATAAATAAAATTGAAGCAATAATTAAAGGATCCAATAAATATAGCATAGCAACAAGTTGATATTGTAGGATATTAGAGGATTAATTATTTGGAACCTAAACATTCTGAGCGATGGATAAATTCGGCGTCCACCATCTTAGATCAGTGAAACTGATAAAGCTTTTGCGCGCCAAAAGACATTTTTCAAATTAAAAAATTTAATTTAGTCGAAATGTTGAGAAAACTAATTCGATAATCAATAAACTTTGTTTAACTATCATAAGATATTTCGATTTAGATGGAACTGAACTTTCACAAATGATGGAATCGAAGTAAACACTTAACTATTGTATCTTCGATAACTAATCGTACTTTTATTTCGTGGGCGGGGGGCGGTAGGGCGCGTGTGGGTTACTGGATTGGTCTTTGAACGCAGAAATTTTTCTTAACTATAAAATGTGTACCTTCCTACATAGCAACATTATCGTGACTATTGTGAATGAAGGAATATAGAATCACTGTATATTGATCTACAAGAGTGTTTCTTTCCTACAGTCATCTTTGATCTACACTTGAAACAACAACCATGACGTCACGTTTTTATTTTGTAAAAAATTGTTAAGATTAAGATTTGGGTTCAAAATCATTCTTTAAACTATAAGTTATTAATAAACACTGCCATAATAGTTGTATCATAGGTACTTCCGAAGGCCATTCTAATTTAAAATAGAGTTTTCTTTTCATAGAAAAATATAAATAAAATATAAGCAACGAAGCACTAATTGTATTAAACTTGTTTCAACATTAAAATTCCAATTTAATCAAAATTGTAAAATAATTAAATGTATTCCAATATTTTGAGACTTGACAGAAACTTTTATTGATTTTCATATATTCTATCTCACTCGCATCAATAAAGAAATCAATGTGAGTGAGAGAGATAGTATGATTGGTTACCTCTATGGGTTTTGTTGTGTTTGTTGATTGTTCGGATATTATTAGATAATTGTATAAAATTGTTTTGTCTGTAATGTTGTATGCAGTAACACATAGTATGTTGATTTATATAACATTAAACAAATCTAGTAAAATACATTTACTATGCGAAATGAATTCCAGGAATTAATAAAATATTATCTTCTTTTTAACTGGCTCATAAAACTTGTATAAAATATAGGGTGTTAAGGTAAACAGTTGCAGAGCTTTAACAGTTGATTGTACCCAAGATACTTAACAACTTTCCCTAAGAAATCGAAGTATATAAAATTTTCAAAAAATATTGGAGATTTTCCATACTAAATGCAAAAAAAATTCAATGCAATGCATGATTTTTAACACCACTGGCTTTTCGGTGAAGGAAAACATCGTGAGGAAACCTGCATGCTTCAATTTCGAGGCCGTATTGTACCCACTGTCCATTATAAGTGGCGACGGGCTCACCCCCCGTCACACTGGACATAGTTTCGGTACTACTGGTGAAACGTGGATGTTCTGAGGTTTCAGAATATCTCTGACTACCCCCTCGGGGAATATAGTCGTGAGCATATGCTTAAGCTATGTTATGCCATACTAAATGGGAACATTTGATCCAACGTTATTGTATAAAAAGATACAATTTTGTTTTCTAATTTTCCTTTGTTCCTTTGGGAAAGTTGTTCAGATCAACAATTAAAGTAATACATCTGTCTAACCTTACACCCTGCATACATACCTAATTATACTTTGCATTGGACGCTCACTAAGCCGAAAAAGATGAAATTGTCATTTATAGCACACTGTTTACCCGAAAGGGTTTTTGTCTCACTCTTTACGAGTTTATGTAAATATCTTCAACTTCATACACCTCACCTCTCTATCTTCCACATACAAAACTCGTTTCATGCACAATCTGAAATCTATCCTAATATTATCGTTTCATCTTTTTCGGCTTAGTCGAAATAACTTGACGTCAATTCTAATCGCACACAAAGGTAAAGTTTATGTAACTTTTTTCCATTTAAAATTTAAATGAATAATTATGAATGCGTAGTAAAATAACTTACAAGCCAAATATTGTGCCAAAGTTAATACTCGAGTGGAGAGGACGAGGAGGTTACCAGGAGATAATGAATAAATAATGGAAACTAATCAGAATTTTTATTTTATTACTATCATCTACAAGCTACTCGTTTTATGACCAGGGGTGCGATTTTTGAAACTCATTCGGTGAGCTCAGCAGTTTAAAATGTCAAAATTACTATTGCATCTTTCTTCTGCTGATTTGACTTTTAAAAATCGCACTCCTGAAGCACGGACCTGAAAAAAAGACGGACGTAATCTCGTTTAATCACGAGTGAAGCACCCATTTCTTTTGTGTGCGTGCTGTCACGCGGTACATAATGGTGACGGGTGTCGGACCTGCGCCTAGAGCTAGTGCATCTGTGTGAGTGTAGGTCCCTTGTAGAACAAACGAAAATGTAGGACCTTGCATGCTTCACATCTTTTTAGTGTCACATTACGTCAGTCTTTTTTTCAGGTCCGTGTCCTGAAGTATGATTTTTGAGAGTCAAATCAGCAGTAGAAAGATGCATATATCCATAGTAATTTTGACATTTTCAACTGCTGAGCTCAGCGAATGAGTTTCAAAAATCGCACTCCTGAAAGATCAACAGAAGTGTTGCCTAACAAAAGTGAAATTATCGAATACAACACAATACAATACAATACTCTTTATCCTTTCGTGTGTGAGATGGCAACAATCAGCCCAACTGTCAAGTTCGGGATCTGTGAGCTGGCTGAAATCAGCCATCTTATTTCGCGGCAAATCTCGGCAGAAATCTGCCACCTCACAGACAGGGGTTGTTTTTGGTGACCACATAGATTTGCCGCCAAGTAGATCGTGTTTAGATGGCAGATTTCAGCCAGCCCACAGTTCCGCTTTTCACAGTCATGTTGGCTGAAATCAGCCAATCTCACAGACGGCTGATTGGAGAGGAATTCTCGGTCTGTGAGTTGGCTGATTATAGCCCTCACAGACCATTATCGTCACACACGAGAGGTTAGTTGCACACCAAAAACATAAAATAACAATATCGAAAATATTGTTTAATCTAATTATTTTGTCGTATGAGGTTTTTCGCTTATTCATTAACACGTTGTATATCTGCGCCCTTGAAAAATGGTCTACTCTAACCTGGCTCGGCTTTTAAATTGAATCGAATTGCATTGCAGGAGATTTACATGCCCAATTTATGTAAATCTCTTGCAATACAACTCGATTCAATAAATATAAAAAAAACACGACTAAATTAACAATATGTCAAAATCAGCAACTCGTTAGGCTTCGTCACAACAGTAAAACCACAAAGTACATTATATATAACTGAGTAAAACATCATCAACACATCCGCACCAAAGGCACTATCCTAAAAAAACATTAATTATCCGCATGCAAGCTTCGTCAAACTAAGACTAAAAATACAACAATAGGCATCGGCAACATGCTTCGTCAAGTTAGTAAACCTACCTAACCAAACAACCCACCCCTGGCTAAGCCCGTACCAAACGTCCCCATAACGCCTGCCGCATTACCACGCTGAATCACCAAGGAAATACGTTGCACAAGAAAAGACCCAGAGCAGGGGTCATTGCCCCTCTCCCTTATCCTACGACCTAAGTCCTTTCCGAAAACCTTGGCCTCAGCCCCCCAAGGCCCTGCCGTTTCCACCGCTAATGGCACAAACAAATAGGCGCCCACCAAGTTCTGATACGTCCGGTGCTTGACGCGAGCCGCACATTCCGCCGCCGACTCAGCCACCCGCGTGGTACCCCGCAAATGAGACGGCGCAAAGGTGCAAACACAAGTTGCATCCCACAACAATGACCGATCCTTCTCCCAAGGTACCAGCGTGAGGCCATCCGGTCTTTTCCCATCGCTACGGCTCAATCCCGAAGGCTCCAGGATGCACGGGATATTAGCTGAAACCAGCGCCCGCCTAACGATGTCGTTCAAGGCGTGGTGACGCGGAAAACGACCCACACACCTCTGGCAGCTTAAACCGTCATGTCCATTAGCCTCCACTATAGTGCCACAGACGCACTGGTGTGAGACACATACATCGCACCCAAGCCTTATTCTTTTCAACTCGATTCAATTGAAATAAACAGGAGCAAGCTCGAGACTCTTTTGCAATACAACTTGATTCAATGCAATAAACAAACAGGAGCGAGCGAAGCGTGCTCGAGATTTTCGATCTAAATCCAACGTGTCTGGTCTTTGCGATACAATCATAACCAGGAGTGAGCTAAGCGAGCTCGAGATTATAGTGCAATTTAATGCTATATTAAAGTTACGTTGGTAGGTTAGCCAAAAAGAATACATAAGTAAAATTGATGCGAAATCTATGCTTTAGAATAAAGAGGTCTTTGATCTTACCTTGCCTTAACTGTTCTAGCTACAGAAAAACGTTCTTAGAGACTGTCCTTACACTTTATGAGACATTTTGACCTGCATTCAGATTTTGTAAAGAAATTACATTCGGCAAGAAAATGGGTAATTTACACAAACACTTTTTTGATAACAATCGATCCTGTTTCTTATATTTACGGTAGTAAAATTATAGCACTCTGTGCTTATATGGATGGATCATAAAACTCTACCTGACCAACTGAGGTTAATACAATGTGTTACAAAACTAGAAAGTAGTTTGTTTAAAATCGAGAGCAGAATCGAATTATCATGGTTTCAACATCGTTTTTTTTTTTTCAAAATATTAAATAAGTAACTAATTGGTTTGTAAAATTTAAAATTTACTAAACTCGATCTCAACCCACCCACCGCAAGGGCACACTCACCCTACTTACTATCAAAACCTGATTCTTAATATGTATCCATGAGCATGTTAGCGCACGCCATATTGAAATAATGAACTCACTCTCACAATTTTTACGAATCTAACGACACCTCATACGTTAAAATCCATCAAGCCGTTTAGGCTGTAGAGACGCCAAAAAAATTGACATACAAACATACCTACATACATACTTACATACATACGGTAGAAAAAAATAACCCTCCTTCTGTCGCAGTCGGGTAATTACATACCGAGGACAGGAAAGTAAGAATGGTCTCAGATCTCACGTAAGTAAATGTAAACAATTGACATGTGATCTGAGGCTTTCTTATGTACTGCCCAAGGTTAGTATAAAAATTTTCTCCTCGACGGAGCGGAGGCTGAAAGCGGCAACTTCCGCCTCCGTCGAGGAGTAAAAAAACCTTGGGCGTAAATAAGAAAGCCTCAGATCGCATGCTTGTTGTCCTCGACTTCGCCTCGGCCACTGAGACCTTTCGCTCGGTTTGTAATCTACTATTCCGCTACCGCTGGCACGGTTTTCTACGAACACAAATGCGCTGCAAAACGATCGCATATGAATAAAATATCCCTAAAGAACGAAATCTGCATACAAACGTCCAATGTCGGTGCACTCACATTATAGCTCGCATAGGAGGACGTACGAAAATACCCTGGCTGTGCACCTATTCTAACATCATCCAACGCGCGAAACGAACCCGAGTTGTTGAGAGGAACTTGATACAGATCGACCGGGATGGAGGCACACGGTCCAGAATAAAGTGTTTGACTTCGAGGCTAAGCGTAGGGCTGAGCTCGATGCCAAGCGCGATGAACTTAAAGCCAGACCACTCTCGGCCATCCAGTACTATATTGATGGGAAATTGACTTATAGCCTGTGCGGACGCACTTTTAAAGCCAAGCTAGGCTACATGGAGTCACCTAAGAGCACATCAAGAAGCTCTCAAAGTCAACAGCCATAATCAGTCTTTGTGGTCGAACAAGGCCATGAAGCATCATCATCATCATGTATGAGTGCACCGGCAACGTGATATACAGGGTGTTTCATAAGTAACAATAAATTTTTAAAACTCTTAAGGGGGTTGTTTAGACCATCAAACTGAACAACTTTCACTATGGGACCAACATCGAAATCGCAAAAAAAAATTTTTCATATCCCATACATATTTTAGCTCTAGTCGATTTGTAGAGTATAGAACATCAATTTTTTTTTTTCGCGATTTCGATGTTGGTCCCATAGTGAAAGTTGTTCAGTTTGATGGTCTATACCACCCCCTTAAAGGTTTATTTGTATTTTTGTAACACCTTGTATGTGTGGCCTTATGGTGTAATCATGTAACTCGTACTCAAAGGTCAAGTTTTTAGATAATACGGTCATGCAGATAAGTTCCGTTATGACTTATTGTTGCAGATACCGTTCAGTTAACATTAAAATGTGGAAACAATCTATCGTGCTCTGCGCTTTCATCGCTGTGGCTCTGGGGGCTCTGAGTTCTGCTCGTTTGGAGCCTAAACCCGACAAATTCAGTACGTACCTATTGTTACAAGCGTTTCCTCCACAACCACTAAACGTCTAGAATATTATACCTACTCACATCTATCCATCTATTATTGTATAACGTAAAGTAACAAAGTTATAAGTATAGTTGTATTTTAAATATCTCGAGAAGCATTCTAGCGGGCGGGACTATTAGCCCGACCCGAGGGTAGACTGTTTTTGTACGCGCACGGCGACAGATGTGCTAGCGAAATTATTGTAATACTAAATATAAACAAATGATCGAAGATCCAGTTTTTATTTAAACAATCCCGTCACACTATACAGAAACAGTATGGTAACGCAGCCAGAGTTGAATCATTCACATCCTTTGCATACAGAATGTTTCATTTTGTTCTATTTACATTTAGTTCAGTCAAGTTAAACATGAAAAGGGGGCCGTGCTTGCAAAAGGTCAGGTCGTTCTGAATTTTTTATATGTTGTTAGGACCTAAACCAATATTAAATTGCCAAATTTGCAATTTCCAAAGTGATGTGCGAGCGGTAGGGTAACCAAAAAACCATAAAATTTTCGGACTTTTTTCAGTTTTTCGCTTATTTCTCGGAATCTATAATTCGTATCGAATAGTTTTGTAGGTATAATTTTATTCTGACAAAATTTCCTACAAAAAAAGTGGTGTGCACTTTCCTCATAGGAAGGCTCATACCTTTGAGGGCTAGAGGGACGAGAAAGTAACATCATTTCAAAAGTTACGAAATTCGTATGGCGACCCTCTTGAAAGTTGAAGATAAAAACAAAATGACTCCATATTCTTAATCAGCGACCCCGAAAACCCCCGGATACAAATTTTCAGTCGGTTCGCTGAACCTTTAAAAGCTGCGTTGGCGTTTGAAATTTCCATGGCAGCCATCTTAGATTTCGCAATTTTGGATTTTTTTTCACCGCCAACAAAATCTGACCAGGGTCCACTATGACATTGTTC
Organism: Agonopterix heracliana; assembly: GCA_963693445.1. Lineage (NCBI taxonomy): Eukaryota > Metazoa > Arthropoda > Insecta > Lepidoptera > Depressariidae > Agonopterix > Agonopterix heracliana. The sequence goes on along the minus strand of OY856308.1, from coordinate 21,248,039 downwards.
AAGGTCCATACCCCTATCTGTCATAGTGTCCGCGGGCCGTTGACCTCATCCGTCAGGATACGACCTTCTGAGGAAGTCGAAATATTCCTTTTAACACCAGAGCATCCTTATGATGATCTTCAAAATAATTTTAATATACTTTGGTCGGGGGAAACCCGGCGAACAATTATCCGGGCATCTATCTACTATCTATGAAAAGTGGTGGGAATCGACCAGATACCTCCAATTGATCTCCGGGTTACCTTATAGTACAAGGATGAAATTTAGGGAACATTATAACGATGCCCTGATGTTAAAAGGAATATGTCGACTTCCTCCGAAGGTCGAATCCTGACGGATGACGTCAACGGCCCGCGGACACTATGACAGATAGGGGTATGGACCTTGAACAATGTCATAGTGGACCCTGGTCAGATTTTGTTGGCGGTGAAAAAAAATCTAAAATTGCGAAATCCAAGATGGCTGCCATGGAAATTTCAAACGCCAACGCAGCTTTTAAAGGTTCAGCGAACCGACTGAAAATTTGTATCCGGGGGTTTTCGGGGTCGCTGATTAAGAATATGGAGTCATTTTGTTTTTATCTTCAACTTTCAAGAGGGTCGCCATACGAATTTCGTAACTTTTGAAATGATGTTACTTTCTCGTCCCTCTAGCCCTCAAAGGTTAAGTCCTATGAGGAAATTGCACACCACTTCTTTTGTAGGAAATTTTATCAGAATAAAATTATACCTACAAAACTATTCGATACGAATTATAGATTCCGAGAAATAAGCGAAAAACTGAAAAAAGTCCGAAAGTTTTATGGTTTTTTGGTTACCCTACCGCTCGCACATCACTTTGGAAATTGCAAATTTGGCAATTTAATATTGGTTTAGGTCCTAACAACATATAAAAAATTCAGAACGACCTGACCTTTTGCAAGCACGGATGTACATCTTGACTGAACCTAGTTACTGTACCTACCTACTTGCCTATACCTAGCTATACACCATTTCAAATAACAACGAAATATTAAGGCTATTGTGAATTAGCTTATTCTTAGAACAGCTTATTTAATGTCCTAGATATTTCGGATCGTAAATCTTTCTAATAAATAAATTATATTTAGGTTGTCACTTATCAGAATTCACCAGAATGCTAAGTAAGAATCGGTAAAAAATTTCGTCGTTATATGAAATTAGGTACAACATTTATGATAGGTAATTATGATTATAACTGCATCGATAGCTTTGTTTGTTTGTTAATTGCAATCATGAAAACAGGAAAATTTTAAGTGTGATAGAGTTTTGTGGATAGTTTTTCAGCAGTGGTCCATGATAGGCTGATGTTGATGATATTCTAACGTTGATGTTTTAACTAGAAACGTTTATTGACCGCGAACTGGTAGGCGTAGTGTGGGACGCCCTGCTGCCCGCTGGACAGACGACCTAAAAAAAGTAGCGGGGAGCGACTGGATGAGGAAGGCCAAGGACAGAGTTTTGTGACGCGCCTTGGGAGAGGCCTATGTCCAGCAGTGGACGATGATAGGCTGATGATGATGATGATGATGATGTTTATTGAAATGTGTAGTTTGATGCGCGCCGCGCCGCTTCTGTCTGGCTTGCGCCTAATGTGCACACAAAATGATCCCGTGACGCGCTCGCCCGTAGTTTGTCTTCAGACGGCGTGTTCGTGAGGACGTCAGTAAATGGTCTCACTCACACACCGCCGCGTCTTTTAGAAGTGTTTGACGCTTTGTTTCTGTGGGGTTACTAATGTGCCAAAAACCCAACAGAAGCTGTTACCTGTTACTATTATTACTAAACTGTTTAGTTCTGTACCTGCAGAAGACGTCGAAGGCTGCTACCTGAAGAGCCTCGACGCGGTAATTCCTTTCGGTGCATCAGCTCCATCAAAGACATCGTGCATGGAGTACCGGTGCTCTACGAACATTGTTAGATACGTGTCGTAAGTATTAAGACCCCTTTTACCGTTCAGCCACAGGTTCAGCTGTGCCTTAAGATGATTTAAGATTTCTCAACAAATAAAGTATAAAGTAATAAAAAAAAAAGCGAGTCCAATAATCTAGAATCATGTTAATTAATATTGAAGCGAATTTAAAGACCCATGATTGGGAAAATTTTATCCGGTCTAGAATTTTGAATGGTCCAGCGAAACATGGCTTTCCCACACCCACAATGTTTTTAAAATACCTATCTAACGATACCCCACACCATGGGATGAGAACTTTGAAGGAAAATAACTACTTACAACCTATGACGCTACGAGAACAATGAAGGGCATCCACACTCGTTCTCGGCTGTTCTCGTATACCTATAATACTAAAAATTACATTTTCAGATGTGGGGTAGTATCTGCAAGTCCACCTTGCAAAGTAGTCGCGGAAAAAGGAAAGCCCTACCCTGAATGCTGTCCCAAGATAAAATGCTGATGTACATAGGTACTACATTATGTATATTGTAAATTTATCTACTTTTACTGTACCGAGACACAGATGTTAAATATTTTGCTTTTAAAATGAAATCTGTAAATATAATTGCTGTAAAAATAAATCGTTTTCTTAAACTTATCACAACATTTGTTTACACATTAGGTATAATAAAATTATACCTACATATAGGTAATTAAGAGGATCTTTAAGGTTTTGGAAGCTGTGGTGGTCCAGTGGCGAGTAACCTTGCCTGCCGTGCAGGAGGCGATGGTTCGATCCCCGTCCAAGCCAACTCGTACCAATGAGTTTTTCGGAATTTATGTACGATTTGTTACACCACTGGCTTTTCGGTGAAGGAAAAACATCGTGAGGAAACCTGCATGATTCAATTACGAGGCGTGTATTGTACCCACTGTCCATTATAAGTGGCGACGGGCTCACCCCCCGTCACACTGGACAGAGTTTCGGTACTACTGGTGAAACGTGGATGTTCTGAGGTTTCAGAATATCTCTGACTACCCCCTCGGGGAATATAGTCGTGAGCATATGCTGTTTAAGGTTTTGTAAGTACTAAAAAGCGAAATCTTCTTCAACTGACTTAAATTACAACACACAATCAAAGATAATCGCGATAGAGGACGTACGAACAGAAGTACTTTTTAAATCATTCAAAATCATGATCGAATAATGTATAATGTTCATAGTTAGTAATTTTGATATTTTCTGCTGCTGATTTGAACGTTTGACTTTGTGTGGTCAGAACACTTTAGTATTATGTGTAGTTACACTAATTAAAACAGAAACTAAGAGCGAGCGAAGTGAATGATCACAGCAAAAAAGTCAGCTGTCCCATACTAAACTGCAATACCTATACTCGACGCAATCGTATGGAACAGCAGATTTTTTTTTGCTCTGATTGTTTTGCTCCTATAGTAAAAGTTGTTCAGTTTGATGGGTAGTCTGTGGTTTTAAGGTTAATGATACTTTTCCTTAAACCATGTAGAGGTATATTTTTCCCGAATTTTCCGCCCTTAGTAATGTGCAGCCAGGAGCATTTGACCGCCCACTGATGTGGCCACTTGTATAAAGCTTTCGTTCTGTAGGGATATTTATTCATGTGCTTAAATGTTATTGGCATAACTAGGTTTCTAGCTTTTTTTTTTATTTCTTCTTAGGTTTGTAAAACATTTTTGAATTTATCGCTTGGTAAAATAATTTCTCTGAGGGATCACATCAGAAATGAAGTGATTCGTCACAGAACTAAAGTGGCTGACATAGCTCAGAAAATTAGCAAGCTAAAGTGGCAATGGGCTGGTCATATCTGCCGAAGAACTGACAACCGATGGGGCGTCAGAGTTCTAGAGTGGAGACCGCGAACTGGTAGGCGTAGTGTGGGACGCCCTGCTGCCCGCTGGACAGACGACCTAAAAAAAGGAGCGGGGAGCAACTGGATGAGGAAGGCCAAGGACAGAGTTTTGTGGCGCGCCTTGGGAGAGGCCTATGTTCAGCAGTGGACGATGATAGGCTGATGATGATGATGATGAAAATAAATTCGTTTATTTTACAATTAATATGAATAGACTTTATGTCAAATCAAAACATGTTTGTGCACTGAATATTATGAGACCAAAATATCGATTTCTGTAAGGTTTTAGTGGACTAATGAATGTATTCGCTTTTTGTGTGAAGACTAGCTTAAAGTTCATTTAAAATTGCCCAGAGGTAGTTCCCCATAAAATTATTGATCAGTATTTGGAAGCATTCTGGTCACAAACGTTTAATCGATAAAATAGAAATTAAGAAATTGGCCGGGGAGCGGGCATCGAAACAAGAATTAAGTATTGTATGGATGAATATTTTCGCGACCAGCCAAAACGGAGTTTTACTGCTATGTCGTGAGTTTCTTCGAACACTCTTTTGTTTGTAGCCTTTGGAAGTCATGGAAATGTATTCCTCTCACACGGTCACATAATTCATACAAATTAACTTCAGAGGATAAAAACTATACATGGTCCAACTTAATAAATGCCGACACGTTTTTAAGCGGATGGTCAGACCATGAAACTGAACAACTTTCTCTATGGAGCCAAGATCGAAATCGCGAAAACAAAATCTGCTGTTCCATACTAAACTGCAAACTAACTTGAGCGAAATGTATGGGACAGCAGATTTTTTTTTCGCGATTTCGATGTTGGTGTCATAGAGAAAGTTGTTCAGTTTGATGGTCTGATCATCCCCTTAAAAGTGTCAGCATATTTAGAAGGACCCAAAGAGATTTAAACTTATTAATATAGAGAGGACATCGCGAACCAAATCGTAATCCATGAGTTGTTACCTCGGGGTAACAAGCCGTTCTAGTTTGACACGTCGCACTGACATGATGCATTCAATATTGCAAAACAACGGAATGCATTTTTTTGTACGAAAACCTGTCCAATGTCCTCTCTATAAGTAGTAATAAGTTAAATCTCTTTGGAAGGACCCTATACAGGGTGTTTCATAAGTAAAAATAAATTTTTAAAACTCTTAAATTGTTTAGTTAGACCATCAAACTGAACATCTTTCTCTATGGGAGCAACGTCAAAATCGCGAAAAAAAAAATCTGATATCCCATACATATTTTAGCTCTAGTCGATTTGTAGAGTTTAGAACATCAATAATTTTTTTCGCGATTTCGATATTGGTCCCATAGTGAAAGTTGTTCAGTTTGATGGTCTAACCCACCCCCTTAAATGTTTATTTGTATTTATGTAACACCATGTATAAGCAAATATACTTAGGTTTGTCGATTTGTCTCGAAAAGATGACATTAGGTATATAAATTAACCTTCTGAATTTATAGGTAGATATTATTTAACATAATACAGGCCCGCAAGTGATGGTCCTATAAGTATCAGTTGCAGAAACGCCCATTAAAGTTAATCCTTCATTAAATTTCTTGCTAGCTTTTACTACGTCAACATGACAAAAAGGGACGGCAAGAGATTTAATGGAGGATTAACTTTAATGGGCGTTTCTGCAACTGAGTGTGAGTGTAGTGTAACGCTGTATTTCTAATCGATTTGACTCTCTTCATTGGGGTTCGTAAATTGACGGTTCAAAAGTTATTTATTATACATGATTTTTAAATATAATTTAAATACAAAGATGTAACAAAACTTCTAAGTAATATTTAAAGGGATGGTTTGATGGATGTGGTGAGCCTTAGTTATACCATCAAACTGAACAACTTTCACTATGTGGCAATGCAATAAATATTTGAAATTGAATTTGTACGAAAAAAAACTGCTGTATCATACATTCCAGCCGAGTGGGTAGATACTGCAGTCTTGTATGAAAATTGAAAAAGCTTATTTGTTCCATTGAGTAACTATGTCAAACATAGTTACTCAATTATTTGTTCTCGTATTTACTCTAGTGAAAGTTGTTAAGTTTGATTTTGATGGATTAAACCACCCCTTAAAATATTATTAGTGGGTGTTTTAAATTAATAACAATCAAATAATTTTAAAAATATATTTATTTCAGACCATGACAACGTGGGTATGCAAAATTAAAACGTAAAAAATACAAAGCATTTTACTAAGTTTTAAAAGCGAGATCACAGCTGATACTTAACAAATAACATAAGCAAAAAATCAAAGGAAATAAATTCTTAACCTAAATAAAAATAAATGCTCGTAGTATCTATAAATTTACTACTTCAAAATCAACATTACAATATCAGATTACAGTGTCTACATGCGGCGTTATTAAATACCTACCTATATCTACTATTCTACTACATAAAAAAAGGCTAACTAGAACTTTGAATGGCATAACAGACATTATCTACTTTCAACAAAGATTTCAATCATTTTAATATTATATAATAGTTAGACTCTACACTCTACGCGCCCCTACGGCCTCAAAATATGTCCACACTTGACGTTAACTTCCAAACAGCTAAGTGTGCGTCCACGTCTGGCGAACGCGCGGCGTATGCGCAACTCGCGAGTCGCTCGTGAGCTGCGCATTCGTCAGATGTGGACGCACCCTTAGAGCATGAATCCTTTTTTAGGGTTGCGTACCCAAAGGGTGCCATCACCCCTATGCATAAGCCTATGCTGTCCGTCCGTCTGTCGGACCAAGCCCCGTGCTGTATCGTTTGAACCGTAATGGGTAGAGTTGACATTTTAACAGAATATGTTAAAAAGTGAATTTGTTAAAAAGTGTATTTAAAGGTCCATTGGGAGTTGCGTTGTGGGTCTGCTATTGGGTGGTCACGTGTCGCGTGTCGCTCGTCGGTTGCCCCATCCCCGGCCTACAGCGGAACTCCAGTGGTGGCTCAGGATATTGCTCTTTTATAAGAGCAACCCTTGAAGTCACCAAAATACTACGAGTACATACCCCTATAGAGACGTAATATAAGGCGACCCAACTCTGTCAACTCATCAGTGACTTGTCACTTATATATTTCGCAACGCCTTTGTTTTCCGCCATTGTTTCGAATAGACTTCGTAGTACTTCGGAGCAATTCCGTCCCCCCCGCTCCGCAGCTAGTTGACAGAATTGTTTTCTTTTAAATTCGCATGTATTACGTCTCTATAGGGGTATATGCTCGTAGCCAAAATATCAATATAACCGTACAACGTCAAGCACTATTGCTACAAAAACTCGACATTGGCAAAATCATCTACACCAAGATGGACGCCATAACCTTAAAAATAGAATAGAATAGAAAGGTCCATCCGATTTAAGTGTGATCTTGGTGTGATCACACACGATGACGTATTGACGGATCGGTAGACGCCTGTCCGTCATTTGTGAAGCAAGGAGTTGTAAGAAACCGCACGTAGAAGAACACACGCTGATGGATTGACGCACCGTGTGTGCTTCTACGTGCGGTTTCATCCTTGCTTCACAAATGACAGACTGACGTCTGCCTGATCATTATTTAAATGATCAAAATGCTTGGGTCTGAGGTCACTAACTTATAGTTTATTTACATTACTGTATAGTATCAACTATTTTATTAGATATACTATGTATTATTGTATACATAACCGTAGCTTAAGAATTTATATTGTAATAGTTTTAAGTCGTGTTATGTTGTAGAGTTTCTGGCCGCATCTTCTCTACAGCGACAACACGTTCCGACGCGGTGGTAGCTTAAAAAAGATTTGACGTTTAATAAGTGTGCTTCAAGCTCCTATATTGAATAAATTATATTGACTTTGACTTTGCCGCTCCGTTAATGCGTCATCGTGTGTGAACGCTCCAAATCTTTGGTTTCCGATCTTCATTATACTGCATTCTATTACTTAAAATTATTAGGAGGTAGTGGGCATGGTATGTAACTATACGCATGAAATGAAGTTCGGTGGTCCGGATCCAAAGACTTTTTTCCAATCAAGGATTGTGCATACTGCGATATCAAATCCCTGAAAACAGAATAAAAATTAATTTACTAAATTCTTTTATTCGAGTAAAGCATACAGGGATCGTGAGTTTATGTATTTGTTTATGTAGGTATGTATGGTAATATGTGCATACATGATTCTTCTTATGATCAGACTATCAAACTGAACAACTTTCTAAGGGACCAACGTCGAAAAAGCTGAAAAAAAATCAGCTATCCCATTCATTTCGTTCGAGTCGAATTTGATGAAAAGGAGGATAAAATATAAAGAGTATTGCGCTGTATTGTTTAGGATCAACATTTTTGTATGGAACAGCTGATATTTTTTGCGATTTCAACATTGGTCCCATGAAGAAAGTTGTTCAGTTTGATGGTCTGATGATCCTCTTAAAAAATCGTCAGCATATTAAGTTGTATGCCCATACGTAGGTTTCTTTAAAGGAATAACCCTTTGTATGTATGAATTTAATATTTATGTAAGTATGTACCTACAGATTAAAACCAAGCAAAACTGATGATTCAGCTAACATACAGGGTGCAACAAAACACCCTAGTATGCATATGGGACAACTGTTTTTTTTTTCGCGATTTCGATGTTGGCTCTATAGGCATAAGTAGTTAAAATTGCTCATTTTGATGGTCATGATGCACATCCCTTTAAGTATTACTAAGTTGTTTTATTACACCCTGTATATGCATGCCTACGTCTTAATTTTACAAAGGGTTTAACAAGGGTATTCAGAATTCTAAACATAGTATAATTTTAGGTATATACGGTATTATCAGTGTTGTTTTCACCTGTATATAAACATGTCCATGTTCTGTGAGAGGCGGTACAGAAGCCACCAGTCGCCGAAGTCTGTGGCCCTGGTCACAAGGGTCGCTGTCTCCATAGACACCAAGTTTCGTGACCGGATCCTTAGCAGGCGTGCACGCAGGTTCGGGACAAATAACATCAATAATCTGCGGAAATAAAAATTGCTATTAGGTCCCGTTTTCACCATTTTGGTATGGACCCCTAAAAGTAATTCTAGTTTTTAGGTAGGTGGGTAGGTAGTGGAAATTCTATGATGCTCGCGTGACGGACAACGCTCATATCATACCTACACCCTCCTTTAGGGTAAGCCTGTTCCCTGCAGTGGGACGTAAGTATATAGGCTATATTGAGGAGGGCCGAAATGAAAATGAAAAAACCGAGCGGTTATGAAGTTTATAACTTCAAAAATATCGTACATTCATAGAAAATGGCGCGTAAAATTGTGCCGAGCCACAATCGTCTCCCTCGTAGCATTGCTTGACGCCGACTATTCAAAGAATGGGACAATTGGGTCTTGTTCGAGTCTTCACTTTACTAATAATCTGCTTCTTTTTGGTGTAGGTAATATCGAATTAACAATGGTACGACACATAACACCAACCCTCCTTACGAATACGAAGAGTACAGTACCAAGTGAAGGTATCCACAATAAAACTCACCTGACAATGATCAGAAGCGACAGAATAACAGCGAGCAAGATGTACCAGAACCAAAGGAAGATGTAGATCTTCTCATTAACGACGTTCTGCGGCAGGATGCAGAGGTAATCTCTAATCTCGATGGTGCCAGTCGGGCCAAACTTTTTGAAAAGACACTTTGTCATGCGCGGGAATATGTAGATCATTGGGTCCAATCTGTAAATAAGGTAGACTGTAGAATCATATTACGGTACGGAGGATGCAGTAGCGCTGCAGCAATGATACAATCACGATGCAGTAATGATACAAACGCGAGTTGCAAATGCGACGGCCGCGTTTCTGTATGCAGCTGATGTGCGTTCACAACAGCGGCGTAACTGGCAAAATGCCAAAGGAAACGAGCTTTAGGATATTCTGAGATGTTTTTTAGTCTTATTTCGACCTCTCGTATGTCAAAATCCAAACATTTTCGACCCTACCTAGACTAAGCCACGCTCAAAAAACATATCTGAATGTTCAGCCTTTCAACTACTGAATCAGAGTTTTTTTTCTATCTAATTTGTCTATGTTTCTATCCATTCGATTCATAAACTTAGTCGTATTCGGTATAATCACTGTCAGCTAGCACAAACTAGAGCTACTTGGGAGCTCTTTTGGTTCTGCCATTTTTGGATCGTTGATTGTGAATCTAGTTCTGTTATATATAAGATATCAATGGTGAGCTCACATAGTAAAATTTGTCCAATTTGATGATCGGAATCGGGTTTTTACAAAATGACCTAGTTTAATAACTCCGCTCACCTCTCATGCTGCGGCAGGTTGCTGTGCTGCAGCACCTTCGTACCGTAGCTCCAGAACTGTCCGTCGAGGAAGGAGTCCATCAGCCACATCTGCCCCAGCACGTTGGCGAGGCAGAGAACCTCGCAGCCCCAGGTGCCCAGTGTATAACACTTGTGCTCCTAGACAGAGGCAAATAATATAAGTAGAGAGTCCTTCGTATTTACATGCTAACGTTTTTCAAGGAGATGATCGAACCTTCAAACTGAACAACTTTCTCTACGGGGCTAACATCGAAATAGCAAAAAAAATCTGCTGTCCCCATGTCCCATTATTTCGGTCGAGTAGCTTTGGAGCTGCTTTAGTTGGGAGCAGCTGATTTTGTTATTCGCGATTTCAATGTTCAGTTTGATGGAATGAAAAGCGTCAGCACAGTTACAAGGAAGAGTATCTAGTAGGTACTACATAGTTAGACCTGAATTGAGTAACCTAATTGTTTGTCAAATGGTTTTAATTTCACCCTGCAAACATGAACATTTTATATTTACAGGGTTTTACATAAGTAAGAATAAATTTAACAACTTTCTCTATGGGACCAACATCGAAATCGCGTAAAAAAAATCTGATATCCCATACATATTTTAGCTCTAGTCGATTTGTAGAGTATCTAGAACATAATTTATTTTTTTCGCGATTTCGATATTGGTCCCATAGTGAAAGTTGTTGAGTTTGATGGTCTAAACCACCCCCTTAAATGTTTATTTGTAGTTTTGTTACACCTTGTATATTCCCCGACGCGACAGGATAGTCAGGTTTTTAAACTTCATCGTTCCGAATATCTGATCTACTAATTCCAACAACCAAATAACTATATAATCGAGTAGTGCCTCCATCCTTATTATTTTACGTATGCCCGAAAGAGCGCGCATGACGTTTTTCTCGTTTAAACGCTTTGTCGGGTGGCATGCTAGCTAACCTCCACGGTGAGCCCGTCGCCACTTTTAATTGAGAAAGGAAACAAATATGCCACGAAACGAAACTACTCACGCCACGATATCTTCCAAGGTACTGTACAATGCTTTTCTTCTTCTTTTCTTGTTCTGTGTTGGGACAGAAGGCATTCATTCCAGTAGCTAGCTTAGCTATCAATCCTCCCTCACACATATCTAGGAAACATTTGGGTACGTAGCACATTATAGCCTGCAAAATATAAATACATAATTATAGTGGGTGCCAGACATGTCTGCATAGAAATCATCAATCCTCTCGGTCTCCTTTGATCAACAAGTTGTGGATGCGAGTGATTTAGTGCGTTCACACACGATGAGGCACTGACGGAGCGGCAGATGTCAGTCCATAGAACCACGCCCGGTGCGTCAATGCGTCACCGTGTGTGCATCTACGTGCGGTTTCGTACAACTCCTTGCTTCACAAATGACGGACTGACGTCTGCCGCTGCGTCAATGCGTCATCGTGTGTGAACGCACTTATTCCTGTTTATTCCTTTGACGAAACCTGCACGTCTAGCATGATTTCTCTTCTTGCGCGCGTCTTGGTTTTATTCCATACTACTTTTCGCGGTAAGCGCGGCTTTTGATCTCCGAATAAAGCGCAGGAACTCTTTTTTCTATGGAGCAAAGGCGCGTCGCGCGCGTGTAGAAAAATCATACTAGACGTGCTGTTGTGGAAACGCACTATCTATTGGTTCTGAAGTAGGTATTAGGTATCCGCGTATGTCCTTATAATTTATGTTTCTCCGATTACTTCTAAACCATGCAACGGATTTTGATACGGTTCTCACAATCATTTAAAATGAATTTCTTCCGGGAGGTTTATGTGTAGGAATTTTAGTTATTATTATTATCATTATTTTATTTATTTAAGAAATGTATTACATTGCATAACAGATAACACTTTTTCACAATGTAACTTATAGCTAGGTTATAGATCCCACCCAAGCAACGCGCTGGGGCGGGTCGCTATAAAATTAAGAAGATATAATTCTCTTAATACAGATAAGTTAAATACATTGCAATGCAGGATGGCATGTTTTGTAATTTTAATAAAATATTATTTTAGAAATCGTATTTTAGAACAAACTTAACTTGACAAACATGAACACCTTTAGTAGATAGTAATGTATTTTCCTTTCAAATAAACTTAATGTAGTAAGTATATACACAAAAACATAGAAGTCAATTTATCATACTCGTATGTATTATGGTCACCATTGAAATCGTCCGAATGAATTGCTGCTGATAACGAAGTTTGGTCACTACATTAGTAATAATGCCTAATTAAACCTTCTATGTTATGTTTTGTTTTGTGGTTACAATTTCCTTATAATGCGATCAAAACATTATTCATATTACATTTGTGTCACTTTGGTCACGTACTCAATTTTATCAACTTGAAGGAAAATACTCAACATCATCATCTTCCTCCCATTACTTAATATGTCGTCTTCCTCCATTCATCTCTTTGAGCCACCATTTCAGCGTTCAATCCTTTTCTTGTCATCTTTCACACAATCCAACTTTCTTTTCTTTGTTCGTCCTCTCTTCATGCAGACCTCGTGTTGTAATATGACACTAATCTCTTCGCATCACTTGCCCATTCCACGATAATCTATTACCCCGCAGTTTTTGAGTTACTATGTTGCTACTTTCAAAATTCTCATTCCTAATCCTACCCATTCCAGTATCTTAACAGAAGCATTATCTATAACTGACCGATTCGTGAAATGTTCAATTGTAACAATGATTCTACAAAATTATTATGAAGCTAGCAGTCTCAATGAAAAAAGCGAAGCTTCGCACCACAGTCTGATAAATACTAAAACTGTGAATTCAGACCGTCAAACTGAACAACTTTCACTATGAAGCCACCGTCAGGAAACGTGAAAAAATCATACTTTCATTTGAGTCGAGTAGGAATAGCTGTTTTGCATGGAGCATCTGGTTGTTTTTCGCGTTTCCTGAGGGTGGTTCAATTGTGAATGTTTCTGTGTTGGCCAGGCTGTACCTTACACCCTGTATTTTTATGCCGGCACTACATTCTCGCCGAGAACAGACGATAAAGACGGAGAACCAGAGTGTCCTTGTGGGATGCCCTTGTGCCCTTCATTGTTCTCGCGGCGTGGTGAGCCGTAGCTACCTAATTTTCCTTGGAGGTTCTTGTCAAGAATTCTCGCCGAGAAGTTCTCGCGAGAGTGTAGTGCCTGCTTTACATGAGAATTTACCTACTCTTATTGTGAGTTCTTATATTATTTTTAGAGTTCCGGACCCAAAGGGTGAAAAAGGGACCCTATTACTAAGCCTACGTTGTCCGTCCGTCCGTCTGTCTGTCACCTATTTAGGGCTGAAACTTTTGAATTGTATCAGCTAAACAATTGAAATTTTCACAGAATGTGCGTTATTTTGGCTGATTTGCTAAGAAATAATAAAAAAGTCAAAAATTACAAATTAGGGGGAACCTCATACAAGAAGCTACTTTTAATTAACGTTTTTTCTTCTCGCTCTATCGTAAAAACGGTAATACATACAAACCTCAAACTTGGTGTGATTATAGAGCAAACTCTAAAGTATAACAACAAATAATAAAAACTGGCCAAGTGTGATTCGGTCTCGCGCTAAAGGTCACGGAGAAAACAACACTTTTTGGTAAGTTAATATTATGTTGTGTGGTGGTGTACCTAATACGGAACCCTCAGTGCGCGAGTATCCCGGCTCGCACTTGACCAGTTTTTTTATTAATCATCGATGGAACCAAACTTGCGTTTCAGGGACTTGACCCTAAAACGTTCGTATACAGATTGACTCAAACACAAACCTGCAAGAACAGCACGAAGCACACCCACTGGTAATAAGTGTAGTATTTCTTCCACTCGGTGTTGCCAGTTCCAGTGCCTACACCTGGAGCTGCCACTTCTGAGCCCACCTGATTGAACATAATTATTTATAATGAAAATAAAATTACTTGCAAAATGTGTTACAGTAGATATATATCATTTGCGTGGGTGTCCTACGAGACGACTGATCCCGGATAGACCCAGGTCAGAGGCCTGAAAATTCTCTGACAGCAAGGTGACCACTAAATTGCCTGCACCAAATGTCACTGAGCCCGCGTAGTGGATTATGGCCTACACCCTCTCACTCTTATTCGTGAGAGGAGGCCTCATCCCTGTAGGCCTCGCATGCCACCCCCGAAAAAACGATAAAAATCGAGATATGCCTCCATCCTTATTATTTTACGTATGCCAGAAAGAGCACGCATGACGTTTTTCTCGTTTAAACGCTTTGTCGTGGGTGGCATGCTAGCCGTGCTGCAGTGGGATTCTACAGGCTATATATTAACTTTGTTACACCCTGTATAATAAGCAGGTATGATAGGTTGTAAATGAAGTTACAGTTTCAAATCTAAAGTCATATAGTGGTCTACATAACAGCTAGTATCGTCGCATTTAGCACGGAAAATCTTGTTTGTCCATTGGGTTAAACCACTGATCAGTGATCAGTCACAACACAACACCCGCGGTTAAATTTATATAACTAATTCACGGAATTAACAATAATAAAGCTAAAGAAGTGATTATATACTTATTATCCCTGAAGGGATACTTGTTGGGTGTTAGCAACACCAAACAATAATTATAAACCCAAAATGTCATGGTTTCTCTCCCTTTGAGTTGTGCTCGCCGATGTAATTGCGAAAATATTAAAGGTGATGTTGCCGCCGTTTTATTCATTCAATCAGTCCACTGCAACGAGCGAGATCGCCACAATACTACGACTTTCTTTTTCCTACTCCTATCTTCTTATCTCCTTTCTTCTATCAGTTCTATTCTATTCTATCCTATTCTTTTTTATTAATTGGTTCCAAGACAGATTAGAGTCATCCCCGGGCTCGCTGGACTTCATTGTCTAATGTTCCGAATGGTCGCCACTGTTGATCCTGGTTCACAGGAGTTACAGCGGTGAGAAAGTGTGGTTGGCCTAAGCCCGAAAAAAAATATGCCTGAAGGGGAGAGCAAAGCCTCAGATGAAACCACTGACATATGCTCTAGCGATAGACAAGCACGTTCAAACAAACATGTCACACAAAACAACACAAAATGACACATTGCGATCTGTCATTGCTATAGTGACGAAGTGAACTCGGGAACATCAATGCGGTGCGCCCACCTCATACAAGAGGAACATGTTGCTTCTATGACAGGGCCTGTCTATCGCTAGGGTATATGTCAGTGGATGAAAACACCGACACCAAAATGAAGGCCACGTTTGAAAAAATTGGCAGCCATGAAATTTTATACGATTGTTTCTTGTAGTGATATGGTGTCGGATGTCGGCCAATAGACGTCAGACATTCCATCCGATTGTCTGATCCAATAGTATACAGGGTGAAATTGATATCATTAGCATCCTTTTAAACTAAGAGTCTACCCATCAAACTGAACAACTTTTACTATTGGAGCAAAAAAATCGGAGTAAAAAAATCAAGTGTCCCGTCCTAAACTGCACCCGCTGCCTACACGACTCAAATGTATGGGGCAGCAGATTTTTTTTTTCTCCCAATGGTTTGCTCCTATTGTAAAAGTTGTTCAGTTTGATGGGTAGACTCTTAGTTTAAAAGGATGCTAATGATATCTATTTCACTCTTCACAAGTCCCTCTCCCTCCCATCACGAAGGAGAGGGATTTAAGCAACAGAGAATAGTATAATGTCTGAAGATTCCGTCCCTCTCCTTCCTGAAGAAAGACTTATACAGGGTGAAATTGATATCATTAGCATCCTTTTAAACTAAAAGTCTACCAATCAAACTGAACAACTTTTACTATGCAGTTTGCATTGCGTTGCATGTGCAGTTTAGTATGGGACAGCAGATTCTTTTTTGCTCCGATTGGTTTGCTCCCATAGTAAAATTTGTTCAGTTTGATTGGTAGACTCTTAGTTTAAAAGGATGCTAATGATATCAATTTCACCCTGTATACTATGGGATTAGACAATCGGATGGAAAATCGTATGTATATTGCCAGGCTAACATCGTTGGTTTGGGCCTCTACTGCAGAGTTCTACGACCGACGACGGATTTTTCATCCGTCATTACCTACTTATGCGGCTGATATGGTGTTGCATTATGAATAACAGGATAATTACTACAATTAGGTACCTATTTTATTGTCTTATAAATGATTCAGACTGAAAAGCAAATAGAATAACATGTTACTAATCAAATAATGTAATGTAATAATTATGTAGAGCGCGCGCGCGTAATGTTTGTCGGTTGGTGGCGCGTTGCGGAGACCTATGGAAACTCAATATTGAGGTCCGGGTTCGATGCTAGCTAGGAGCTAGGCTAGCTAGTTTATACTAGTTTATACTAGGGTGCTTATACAACATTAGTTTTTAATTACTAACATAACTTTAAGGGTGTATTCAGGCAACGAAACTGAACAACTTTTCCCAAGGAACATGTGTTTATGGAAGGTCTAAAAAAATTATCGTTTTTCGACCCATATTCCAAGGGGGAAAGATGTTTAGTTTCATTATTATTGATTATAAACATGTTACAGCCATATTGTGCTATTTCGAATCAAATTAAAGATTGAAAAATTTGTCTCGGGCGGGACTTGAACCCACGCTCTTCCAAACCGGGGAAACGTGCTAACCAATTACACCACCGAGCCCACTACCCAGAGAACGAAATTTTCTATCTGTTACGTCTTAAGGGGACGTGCGCACCATCTAACTGGAAGTATTACAACCAACCAACTTGCAATCTTCTTTAATTTGATTCGAAATAGCACAACATGGCTGTAACATGTTTATAATCAATAATATTGGAACAGGGTGTGCCATCTATATTGTATGAATTCAAGTTGTAATGCTTGACTTGCAAGTTAGTTGGTTGTAATACTTCCAGTAGATGGTGCGCACTTCCCCTTAAGACGTAACAGATTGAAAATTTCGTTCTCTGGGTAGTGGGCTCGGTGGTGTAATTGGTTAGCACGTTTCCCCGGTTTGGAAGAGCGTGGGTTCAAGTCCCGCCCGAGACAAATTTTTCAATCTTTAATTTGATTTAGTTTCATTGTCTGAATATACCCTTGAAGTTATATTAGTACCTAATTAAAAATTAGCGGAGTATAGCACGGAACCCTAGAGCACGAGTCCCACTCGCACCTGGCCGGTTTTTTATTTTCTCAATTAATTACATTATTATGTTCCAAAATAGCTAATTGAACCTGCACAAGGAAAGAGCCTCACCCCGAGTGACGAAACCTGAGTTCGTCTCGTACACCCTGGTCAGTCAGCCTCGATACGAACATTGCTGACTAGCTAATCTTTAAACTACAGAATGAGCATGAGGGATTGTCATGCGCTATAGGTAAACTCATGCTGATAATATGAAAGAAGAAGAGTTGCAACACAAAATAGAAACCCTAGCGGGTAGGCTGAGCTCGGCAGCTTATGCAGTTCGAAAAATCAGACAGCTAACCGATATAGCTACTGCAAGACTTGTGTACTTCAGCTACTTCCATAGTATTATGTCTTATGGTATTTTGCTGTGGGGCCGTGCTACAGACGTTGAGACAGTCTTTATCCTTCAAAAACGGGCAATTCGAGCCATTTATAATCTGCGTTGTCGAGATTCATTACGAGATCTTTTTAAAGATATCAGTATTTTGACTTTCTACAGTCAATATATTTACGAAAATATTTTATACGTTCGCAAAAATTTGTCTCTCTTTCCCAAAAACAGTGACGTTCATAATTACAATACAAGAAATAAAAATAAATTAGTGTTCCCACATTTTCGACTCAGTAAGGTCAACACATCTTTCATGGGGCACTGTATACGCTATTATAATAAGATACCAGAGGATATTCTAAACTTGCCAGACAAAAAGTTTAAATCCCATGTTAAACAAGTCCTCTGTAAAAAAGGTTACTATAAACTCGATGATTATTTGAATGACCAAAATGTCTGGTCTTGACAATGTTACACTATGTAATTCAATATTTGTACTTTGTATATTTTGTTTTGTTTAAAAGAAGTGTGTTGTAGAGTTTCTGGCCGCATCTTCTCTACAACGGAACACCTTCCGAAGCGGTGGTAGAATCAAAAATGACGTCAAAAAGTTATCTATGTGATATTATTTTGAATAAAAATGTTGACTTTTTTGACTTTTTGACTTTTCAACTCCAATTTGCGAGCAGAAAATCGGTGGTGGCGCGTTGCGAAGAGGTATGGACACTCAATTATGAAGGTCCAGGTTCGAATCCGCACGGACGACATGCCATATTATGTACCAACGAGTTTGTCTATCTCATGTACGTAATACTATTGCTCTAAACGGTGAAGGAAAATGTTGTTAGGAAACTGCTTACTTATATTCGAATACGTATGTGAATCCTCATTGGGCGCGTGGTGTACTAACGCCCATAAACCCTCTCTGTGCCCTGCTGTGGGACGTATACAGGGTGTTAACTTAAATGCGTTACATATAGGGGTATGATTTGTGGTAGGGCTTTTGCAAGCAAGGGTCGTTATGTAACACTGAGACCATCGCTGGTCCTTTGTGTTCGCCCCAAACTCACCCATATTTTGACGCATACTTCCGAACTTATGGTATTGCAGGAATGCAGGTTTCCTCACGATGTTTTCCTTCACCGCCGAGCTAGTAAATGATAAGTACAACCGTACATAAATTACGAATATAGGGGGTGCTTCAGACCATTAGACTGAAAAGCTTTTACTACGGGTCCAATATTGTACATAATCGCGAAAAAAAAACAGCTTTTTCATACTTCTGGGTCGTGTAATCATCGACGTTTTCTATGGTCTGAAGCATACCCTGTAGGTATAGGCTAATATTGATGATTATTTAAAAGGTTCACTTGTAGCGTGAAGGTACAGAAGTTTTTGAAAAACCACAAAAAAAAAAAGTTAATAAGTAGGTATATGAATTACTTAGGTGTAAGTACATACCTTTTTACGAAAATCTTCCGGCATGGAATATGTGGTGGTTGTCCAACAATATGTGGTGATAGGCTTCAAGAACTTCTCTTCGGATCCAAGGCATTCTATAGGTTTTCCTATCAACTGGATAGACGTTAGCGCAATCGAGCATACCAACAAAATCACCGTCGTCAAAATACAATGTATGCGGAACGCGAAATTATCTGTTTTTATTTCTTGACACTTCAAATAGGTGTTTAAAGCTTTAAGAGGTGAAAATGCTTTAATCATTTTGGTTGTTTTATGTCATTACAATTTAATTTTGTATAAAATACAATGGCAGTGGAGTTAGAATGGTGAATGAAAAGGAACTGAGAATTTTTTCCTGTTTCAGCGTTATTATAAATGCGCATTGTTTTATGACGTCATTTATTGGTTTATTGTGAAGAATTGAATAGAAAATTTTAATAAGGCGCTGAATCGATACGTAATTTCAGGACATTCATTTTGTACGTGAAAATGGAAAACACTAAATAAGATGAAGGAACCATGGTAAAAGTACCATTTATTTTCATAATAATTTGTATATCGGATAGTTCATCGATACTGTCCTTACAGAATGAACACTACACTATTGTGTGCAGAACTTTTAAATAATTAATTTATATAAAAAAAAAAAATTTTTTTTTGCTCTGATCGGTTTGCTCTCATAGTAAAAGTGGTTCAGTTTGATGGGTAGAATATGTGGTTGAAAGGTTAATGATACTTTTCCTTACATACCGTGTAAAACATATACAATCCATCTACGTTGAGAACGGTGGTGATAGCCTTTCCTTAGCCAGTACACAGTTCCTTACACAGAACAGCGTGTTCGGGTAAACATTTGCATTACTTTAAGGGTTGATAGTACCTACCCATTATACTGAACAACTTTCCCTAAGAAACCGATAGGAAATTAGCAAAAAAAAATCGATCTGCTGATAGTATGGAACGTTCATCATTTTGTTTTGTTTAAAGGTTAATGATACTTTTCCTTACACCCTGTAGACATGAACTCTAATTATAAAATAATAATACAAAGTTATAAAAAATCAAAATCGTATAATTCATTTTTAACTTAAAAATTAATTACATAACTTGAGAAAAATATCTTCCAATATGAAATTCATATAAAATGACAATAATGGCTTCTTTTAATAAATAATAAAAAAGAATTACAAATTCACTAAAGTTTCTTAACATAATGTTAAAAAAGATGTTTTAAAACCCAGTAATATCATTTAAAATTTACATCACTGTACATCCAACATGTTATACTAAAGCAAGTGACATGGATACCTTTATTAAGATCTTATTAAATTCTTTGATAACATAATAATCGGTCATGGATGTTTCATGTATGTTTGTGCCGTTGTTGTATGGTTCCCATAACAAAAAGCCTGAGGCTTACTTGGGATCATTACAATGTATGTGCCTGTGAGCGTTTTTGAATTCATTTTTTTTTATTTATAATATGTCTCTGAAAAAAAAAACTGATTTTCACTCTACATCCGACCAGAAAGCTGTCATGCTGGCATTTTGGCATGAGTACAGAAACAAAGACAGGCACATCCAGATCTTAATCGCTTTCTAGAGGGCGGTATGCTAAACCCTCTGGTATATTGTTCAATGTTACTTGCTTTAGTCTAACGCAGTCCTTTCAAACATCTTAAATTATAAACAAATTGATAATTAAACTAAAATAAATGCAAATTACAATTAGGTACCTACTTGGTTACTTCAATATTTAGGGCAGTCGTCAACTAAATTATAACTCTATAATTTCATGTCTTTTTAGATTGTATGAAAATGTTGAACTGAAATTTTTAGTAGGAACAACAATAAAAGAAAGGCAAGTTTGTGAGCCACGTGAGTAAAAGGATCTAAATCGTGTTGGAGTATTGCTTTGTATTCCTTTTCTTAAGGCTTAGCTACAATTTAAACCACCAAACACCTTTTAGTTTTTTTTCGAACTGACAACAAAGAGGGATTTTCAAAAAGCCATTAAAACAGAAAAAGTAGTCGATAGATGACGTTGACGAGGGATGAGCGGAGCGACCTTGCAGATAAAAAAATACAAATAAAATAGTA